>BSBM01000177.1:20582500-21877500 GCA_027924585.1 Larix kaempferi | reverse complement strand
GTCCTTCTCTATTAGGATATTCCTATACTCCATCCTAGTCCCACCAGTATTTTGATCATTTACATTTTTAGTCATGCATGCACTTTTAGGGTTTGCATGCATTCTAGGGTTTGCATGCATCCCAGTCATCAGTCCAACACCTAGCCCTCAGTTAGCCAGCCCCCAGGAGCTTCTCACTATTTAGTTTTATCCCTCCAGTTGCTTAATGCGCCCTTCTTCCTTGATTTTAGGGAGCAACTCGCCCTTCTTCACCTACCAGTCCAGTTGTCTTCAGTTTACACTCAGTTACAGTCAGTTACACTTAGTTACACCTACCAGATTTAGTTTGACTGATGGTTGACAGTTACTTGAGCATTGATGACTCCACTGATGATGATGAAGACTTCTAGCTGTGCTCCGATGATCATGAGGACACCTAGTTGTTCTCCGATGACACTCTATTGATCTTATGATCACTCTGAGAGGCTAATTTGAATTTCCACCTTAGGCATTCGAATCCTCTCTACCATTGTACTATTTATTTGTCCATATTGTGATTAATTAACTAGTGTGTGTGAAGTATTATTGCTTCTATCCGGGTTCTATTGTACCATATTATTCTGTTGCTCATTATACGGTATTGATCACTCTTCTTCTATTTTCTTGCTTAATCATAATTACTCTTGTGAGGTATACATCATTTCTTAGATCTGCTGTGAGGATTTTCACATGGTATCAGAGCATGTTGAGGGTATTGTTTATCTCCATTCTTGAGAGTGTTTTGTAGGTTACTACCAAGATTTCGAGTGCAGCAGTTTCTGCATTTTTGCAACAGTAGCAGTTGCAGTTATTCTATATTGTTTTTGCAGGTCTTCTACAGCTTCAATGTATGATTAAGAAGGAATCTCTTTTCTTTCTCCATTCAACTATGATGAATGGAAACCAAGAATGATAGCACACTTGAAGATCCATGATCTTTTTTATTGTCATTTTGAAAGAGAGTTCGAATCCCCTGAAGAGAAGATTGATTGGTTAAATAAAGGTGATGATGCCTTTGGAGCAATGATGCTTTCTTTGTGTGCGTACCAGAGATTCAAATTCAAATACCGTGATGGTGTTGAAACTCCAAAGGAGTTATGGACTCCAAACGAGTTATGGGCTCACTTGGATGGATATTTTGGTAGAAAGAATGAAGGACTTGGTCCTAACCCATTCGAAAGAAAGCAAAGTGATGCATTCGCTCCTCTTGATGGTCTCTTAGATCATGAACTAGTATCATCTCATATTGAAGTTGTTGACAAAGAACTTGCAAATTCTACACTCATGCTCAAACTTTATTCTCTTTATGTGCCAGCTCACACTCTAGATATTGCAGAAGGTCCTAAATCCTCTCTTGCACCAGAGTCTGTTGGTTTGCATCATGATCACATGATTATTTCGGAGGTAAAATCAGCTATTAGAGGTAATGCATTCGCTCCTCTCCAGCAATCATCTCTTTTATACTACTATATGATCATTAATTCATGCTTTCAAAAGGTCATTGAAGAATATGGCCATTGCCATTTGCTTGGGATAATTTCTCATGCATCTACTGGTTTTGATCTCACCTCTCATGGTTCAAAAGAGATCTCAAGAAACCATGATTCAAGTCTTGGATCTAATTTGGGTTCTAAGCAATTACTGCTTGAGATAATCTTACCCATGATTGTTCGAAGGAGAAGACAAAAGACTATCTACATATTCATGATTTTGATCCTACCTTAGCTGATTCAAATCACAGGTTCAAGGATCATCCTCATACTTTTGGATTTTTTCTCATCACATTCGATCTAAAGATCAAGTACAAGCACATATTTTTTGAGCACGATCCACTTCTTCCCAAGAAGAAGATACCTCTAGACTTATGACCAAGCATCACACCTGCTTGAGTTTGGAGCATTTATTTTTGTGTGTGCCTTACAGTCTGTTTTTTGAGGTGGGGGTATGTTTCCCATGAAATTTTCCCACTTCCTTGGTTTATTGATTGTTATTATTCATTATATTGGGTGACCTTTGGTCTTAGTTACCAGGGCCCAGGATGGATTAAGGGGGGGTGTTAGGATATTCCTATCCTCCATCCTAGTCCCACCAGTATTTTGATCATTTACATTTTTAGTCATGCATGCACTTTTAGGGGTTGCATGCATTCTAGGGTTTGCATGCATCCCAGTCATCAATCCAGCACCTAGCCCTCAGTTAGCAAACCCCTAGGAACTTCTCACTATTCAGTTTTATCCCTCCAGTTGCTTAATGCGCCCTTCTTCCTTGATTTTAGGGAGCAACTCACCCTTCTTCACCTACCGGTCCAGTTGTCTTCAGTTTACACTCAGTTACACTTAGTTACACTTAGTTACACTCAGTTACACTCAGTTACAGTCAATTACAGTCAGTTACACTCATTTACACTCAGTTACACTAAGTTACACTCAGTTACACCTACCAGAGTTAGTTTGAATGATGGTTGACAATTACTTGAGCATTGATGACTCCACTGATGATGATGAATACTTCCAGTTGTGCTCCGATGATCATGAGGACACCTAGTTGTTCTTCGATGACACTCTATTGATCTTATGATCACTCTGAGAGGCTAATTTGAATTGCCACCTTAGGCATTCGAATCCTCTCTACCATTGTACTATTTATTTTTCCATATTGTGATTAATTAACTAGTGTGTGTGAAGTATTATTGCTTCTATCCGAGTTCTACTGTACCATATTATTCTGTTGCTCATTATACTGTATTGATCACTCTTCTTCTATTTTCCTGCTGAATCATAATTACTCTTGTGAGGTATACATCATTTCTTAGATCTGATGTGAGGATTTTCACATTCTCGTCGTTGTCGGCTTCTGCACTTCATGCGATCTAACCCCGTTCCAACAGGCCCCCAACACAAACTTGTGGCTCGCCCTCGAGCCACCTTAGCTGGACACCTCTGGTACTGCTCTGGTTCGCTTTTATGTACTTCTCGAATTTGTCCCTTGGTCTCTTGATCACCGTCATGTACTTCTCAAATTCATCCTCCGGTCTCTTGATCACTGTCATGTACTTCTCAAACTCATCCTCCAGTATTTTGATTGTTGTTATGTACTTCTCGAATGCATCTTCCATTCTTCGGAAACCTTCATCATCCATCCCTGCTCGGTCATCTGTTTCTCTTGACCCTAGATTTGGACTGGTCAAAAGTTCATTGACGTCTCCAAAATGTAAAACAGGTCGGACGCTCCAGCACATCTGTTTCGCACATTTGATCATCCTTCGTTGTAGCCGATGTGCCCTTTCTCTTGGAATTTCTGTGGTTGGAGGGACCACAGTTCTTCTAACTCCTACAAATCTGTGCATCTTCATCCGCCGATTTCTTGTGAACGCTTGTTGTTTTTTCCCTTAGCTCACCCTGGGTGCTTCTGCTAGAAATGAAATGCGCCATCACGACTCTCTAATACCTTGCAAATTCCTTACTTTGCAACCCTTCTATCCTTACTGCTAGACTCTACAAATTCATAGCGTAGCACCTTTGGATCATAATTCTATTTGCTCAGCTACTTTATAACTTAAATCGCTAAGTTTCAGTCCTTCATGGCATCTTTGTGGAATGATTACCAAGTCATTCGTCGAATCTTGCCTAGATTTACTAAATTCTTCCATCAAGTGAGTCATCATCCGTTTCCGCCGCCTTACTTTGATGCTTGAATGCTATAATTATGGTCTTATTTGGCTGCCACATACTAACTATCTACGAACTTCAACTCCCGGTGCTTGCGCTTTCCTCTGTGATCGACAGATCCTAATATCTTGCTTTTCTGTGATTTCCTTTCTCTGCTATTTTATTTTTCTTCTCTCTCTCTCTCTCTCTATATATATATATATATATATATTATATATATATATATATATATTATATATATATATATATATATATTCCCTGAACCTTGCTTTAGTCTCCTTTTTCCTGGTTATGGCGATAGGGCTTCAATCGGCTTCCATTCACTAGATTTGTTAGTAGAGTCCCATCTAGATTTTGTAACTATACTGCACCTCCATTAATGATAAAATTTATAATATAAGGGCCCAACCAATGCATATGGAGCTTACTTGGATGCTTTGCAAACTTTCTGTCGTATAGAAACACCATATCACCACACTGGAAGTACTTAGCCTTGACATGGCGATCGTGCCAAGCCTTCTGTCGATCCTTTTCTACATGTTGCTAGAATCCTGCGATAAACCTGTCCTTGTCAAGTTGTACTAATTGCACCAACCGTTCTTTGTGTGCTCTGTCGTCGCTTATTCATGTGGTTTCTACGATGTGGAGGCTAGGGACGATGTATTCCATTGGAATGACTGCTTCCTGTCCATAAACTAACTTGAATGGTTTCTGTCCTATCAAATGTTTACAGGTTGTCCTATAGGTCCACAATATTGCTGGAATATTCAAATCCTATTCATTGCATTTTGTGTTACATACCTTCGTTAGCGCATGTTCTAATACCTTGTTAAATGCTTCCACTGCACCATTTTCCTGCAGGTGATATGGGGTACTTTTGCGATGCTGAATATGGAACTCTTCCGTCATTGCCCTGATTGTTTGGTTGACAAAGTGAGTACCCTGGTTGCTCATCATTACCTTTGGACACCCAAACCTGGTGACCACGTTATCAAAAAAAAATCTTGTTGCTGTTTCAGCTGTGCAATCCTTCACTGGTGCAGCTTCACCCCATTGCTTCATGTTGTATCTACATGTGTTCTTTAAGTTCAAAGAGGTAGGTAGACCCAAGTTCTGCGCAGTTCAGGGAACCAACAAAACCCATTTTCCCCATCTCTTTCGGCAACAGTCTACGAACAGACTAAGGTCTCACCCGAGGCAAAGTTATGGGGAGGTTTCGGAATCAGGTTTCCACAACCGAGTGACACTCGCTCAATGGAATGGTGGACAACGCAAAGTTCACCTGCTTTGCGGTTAATACTTCGGCTATCGTGCATCCAATGACTGGGCAATGTGAATTAACTGCTCAACAACAAGACAACGCAATAGAGGACTGCGCTTTCTCTTCAACACTTACACTATTCCAATAGAATTCACTTAGTGTAGACTTATACATTCAACAAGCATTTTAGACTGCAAACCTTGCACACTTATACAGTAAGACGAACTACAATGTAACTGCGCACTTCTGGTGCTGCGATTCAGGGAATCGCACTTATACAGACTTTGGTGGCTTAAGTGTTACCCAATACTCAACTTATTTATTCATCTGACTTAGAAATACTGGTGTATTCAACATTCATTCACACATGTCGATACTTAACATATTATTCCCTTCTTTATCCTTATGGCGAATACATATAAAAGAAAGAACACATGAACTCACAAACATGAACTTAACCATTCAACATAAGAAAATATACAGATGAAAACACATTCAGTGACATAACACAAAGAATTTAACTTGGTTCACCCACAGGATGGGAGCTATGTCCACAGGAAGTGTTGATTATATTATCAATGGGAAGGGTTCAACAGTTCCGTCTGCGCACTCAGCTGCGGAATCTCTTCTCTCTCAGTAGGTCACTGCGCACACAGCTGCAGATCCTTTTACAGTGAATCTCTCAGGAGAGAAAAATATTCAACATACCTCAACCAAAATATAACCCTTTCCCTTACAAAATGTGCCCTTTTATAGATCGTGCCCTTAGGTCATGTCTTTACATTCATGATGGGCTCAAAAACCCTAAGGTTCCCAAAATCTAGTGCGGTTACCCCGCTAACCAGGACTATTAGGCTGTAATAGCGATTCGTCATTGTGGCCATGCTTCTATGCATGGTCACGTCGCTTTCAGCCCGCCTGTCAAGCGCATGCCGATGGGTCGCTTTGACCCCGCCGTTCTTTCTTAAACGACTTTATATGACCAGTTCACGTAGTGCTTCCTTTTCCCATGTGACTAGTCGATTTCCCCCTTCGCCATTCCTTACCTTCCTACTGGGAATCATGGATTATCTTAACCAAAATAGACCACCGATCGGTCTCATCAAAATTTACACCATTTTCTGTCCAAAAAATCTGCCTTGCCGGATATTCGAGGAACTGGCAGTTCAGAGCACTATATCTCTATTGCGCAGCTCTATTTCTTACTCTGTCGATTCTTCGTTGTGCTATCTCCTCATAGCTGCCAAAATTGTATTGCACAAAATTGGCTTACTTGAGCCAAGCCCAACAAGCCCCTAACACTTACATGTGGCTCGTCCTTGAGCCACTCGCCATAAGTTCACTATGCTGTGATTCTCCAGGCTGATCTATCTTCGTAGTGAATTCTTGAAAAGTTGCGGCTAGCTTCGCAACTGTTTCTTTAACATCCTGTTCAACTGCTTTAACCATATCCAACACATATGGTGTTAGATCTTCCTGAGAATTCTCTTGCACTGTTTTCTCTGACTCTTAGAGTTCTATCAATTTTTCCTCAATCTCTTGTGAGATAGCATGAGCTTCTTCTTGCAAGGGCTGTGACTTTTCCCCAGTTTTTGCCTCTTTTTCTCTTAAGACTTGAAGTTCCCTCTTCAGGTCTTTGACTTCGTGAAATCGGCAGAGTCTCTCCCTTGACTGCAGATTCTTCATCTCCACGTTCAAAGCTTCTAATGCTACTTGTTTTTCTTGTAATCTTGTTTGGACTTGCAGTAGCTGAGGGTCCTCTTTCAGCGCAGTCTAGACTCTCGTTGTCTCATCCAGAAAGCCCTGACACTTAGGTATTTCGTCGGATATATTCTTTGCAGCAGCTTTCATTTCTGTTGCTCTAAGCTCTGTCTGATTTGGTGGTGTCTTTGGAACATTATGTACTTCCAAAGTGGCAAGATTCCCCTTATAGTCTATCTCCATGTCCTTCATTTCAACTTTAAGACCGTTGACTACCGTGCCGATCTTAAGGATAGTCTCTGCGAGCTCTGGCTGCTCGTTGCACTCTGGTATCTCTGCGCAGAATGAAGCGACAGTTTGCTCTATGTTGGGTGTGTTATATCTCTTCACATGGTGGTTGCATGTACACCACGATCCCCTCCCTAGTAGTAGCCCGCCAGGGCCCCACCCCTTCGTTTCAGACCGCAATTTTTTTTGGGTTGCTTTTTGTTTTTTTGCGATTTCGGCCCATTGTATTCTATCTAATCTCGATAAAGGGATTAGGGTTGTAACCTAATTTCGGGTAAACGAATTAGGGTTTTAGATGCTGCGAAATACCATATATTGTATTGTAAATGGTTGACTAAATAATAATAATGAAAGGAGTTGTGTGGCTCTAAGTTTTGCTGGTTTTTTCCCGGTTAAGGGTTTCCAAGTGAAAATCTCTGTGTTATGCGTGTGCCATTGTGTATTTTCTGTTAATGCTTAAGAATCTGTATGAGTTTTTACTAGATTGTTAAGGTTTAAAACTTACATCTGGTATTAGAGAATTATTGGGTTCAGAGGGACGCCTTTGTTTCCAAGGGTTTGGCTTGATCTTGGATTTGTGATAAACCTGGTTTCAGTGGGAGCTTTACAACGGTGATTATTTTGTTGAAAGAATGGCGAGCACTTCTAGAATCGATATTGAGAGATTTAACGGTCGGATCTTTGAGCTATGGGAGCTCAAGATGGAAGATCTTCTGGGAGATAGAGAACAATGGATCACAGTAGATCTAGGTACCATGCCCACTAGTATGGTAAAAGAAGAATGGGATAAGCTAGAAATAAAAGCAAGGAGCACCATTCGCCTTTGCCTCTCAGATTCAGTGTTGGTGAACGTATCTGGAGAAGACAGTGCAAAGAAGCTGTGGGATAAGCTGGGAAATTTGTATCAGTCAAAGTCCTTGGTAAATAAGTTATTTCTTTGAAAGAAATTGTACCTTCTAAGGATGAATGAAGGAGACTTTGTGTTAGAGCATCTAAATTCCTTCAATACTCTGGTAAGTCAGTTGACATCTGTTGGTATTACGATTACTGGTGATGAAAAATGTATTAGTTTGTTGTGCTCTTTGCCAGATTCATGGGATAGTTTGGTTATAGCTGTTGGGAATAATGCAACCAACCTAAATTTTGATGATGTGGTTGCATCCCTGCTATCAGAGGAAATGAGGCGGAAATCCATGGACAGTTCAACCAGGGATGCATTTTTTGTGAGAGGTTTCCCTGGAGGCAAATATAAAAATAAGTCTTTAGGTGGTAGATCTAAATCTAGAGGGAGATCTAAATCTCCAGGACCTTCTGTACGAAAATTCTAGAAGTGCGGTAAAGTTGGGCATTACAAGAAGGATTGTAAATCCAAAAATATTGATAAAAGCAAAGGATCTAAGATGCTCCATCCGCAGATGGGAAAGAATCTATAGAGGAAGGAGGAGATGTGTACTTGGCATCTTCAAGTACACATGCAGAGCAAGATTCGTGGTTGATTGACTCAAGTGCATCTTTTCATATGAATCCTCATGGGGAGTGGTTTTCTGAATATGAAAAGTATGATGGAGGTGATGTATTCCTGGGAGACAACTTAGTGGCGAAAATCATAGGTCGAGGAAATATCAAGCTACTGCTCAAAGATGGAAGGGTTAGAACTCTTCCCGGGTTTCTGCACATTCCAAATCTGGCTAGAAACCTTATATCTGTAAGTAAAATGGATGATGCAGGTGTGAAAACTATATTTGAGAAGAACACATGCAAGATGGTTGGAGGATCAATGGTGCTGATGAGAGGAGTTCGAATTGGAACTCTATACAAGTTGTTGGGAAGCACCTTTAATAATGGATGTAAAAGTACTATTGTTCCTGAGGGTGAAAATGAAGGAGATAGAGTCCTTACTATCTCCAGAGAGAAGTCAACGCTATGGCATCGAAGGCTGGGACATATTGGATAGAAGGGTCTTCGACTATTACAAGGTAAAAGTATGGCTAAAGGAATGTCTGATTACACATTAGATTTTGATTTCTGTGAACATTGCTTATATGGTAAATAGAATCGGGTAAGATTCTCATCTGGTGTTGTAAGAGCTAAAGGAATTTTAGAGTTAATACACAGTGATGTGTTTGGACCTGTGCCTGTTCCATCACTAGGTAAATCTGTGTATTATGTTTCATTCATAGATGATTTATCAAGGAAAACATGGATTTACATCCTGTGTAATAAATCTGAGGTTTTTAATAGATTCAAAGAATTTAAGGCTCTTGTAGAGAATCAAACTGAAAAGAAAATAAAATTACTGAGAACAGATAATGGTGGAGAATTTTGTGGAAATGAATTTGAGGAGTTCTGTAAGATGTGTGGAATAGAAAGGAAAAAGACTACTCCATACACACCTCAACAGAATGGGGTTTCAAAAAGGATGAACAAGACGTTGATGGAAAAGGAAAGGAGTATGCTCAGTGGTGCAGGGCTAGCACAACAATTCTAGGCATAAGCTATTGACATTGCGTGTTACTTGGTAAATAGGACATCCACATCAGCATTGGTTGACAAGACACCTCATGAGGCTTGGACTGGTAAGAAACCCTCTCTCTCACATCTCAGAGTGTTTGGGTGTGATGCTTTTGTGCATGTTCCAAAGGAGAAAAGGAGCAAGTTGGATAATAAAGCGGAAAAATGTATCTTCATTGGTTACAAGGATGGAGTGGAAGGTTACAATATGTGGAACCCAGTAAAAAGGCAAACAGTTTATAGTGAAGATGTGATCTTCAGAGAAGTTGAAAACACTTCCAGGATTGAAGATGTACCAAAGGAAAAGGACCCAGATAAACTACAGTTTGATATTAAGGATGAAAGAGGTGATTCATTTGAGGAACCAGATTCATCTGAATCAGATGAAGAGGTAGATTCGTCTGAATCATATGAAGAGGTGGAACCTCAGACTCCGGTATTGAGGAGATTTGACCGAGTAAGAAGGCAAGCTGAAAGATATAGTCCACCTGATTTTCGTTCTAATTTTGTGTTATCTATTACTGATGATGATCCTAGAACTGCTAAAGAGGTAATGGATTCAGAAGATAGTAAACTATGGAAGAAGGCCATGATAGAAGAAATGGATGCCTTGGACAAAAGGCATGGGATTTGGTTGAGTTGTCAGAAGGAAGAAAACCTGTTGGAAGAAAATGGGTATTCAAGAAGAAGTTAAATGCAGCAGGTAAAGTGGAGAAGTAAAAGGCTTGACTAGTAGCGAAAGGTTATTCCCAAATTGAAGGCATCGATTTGGGTGATATTTTTTCACCTGTTGCAAAATTGACTTCTATTAGATTTATTTTATCTATTTTTGCTGCTTTTGATCTTGAAGTAGAGCAGATGGATGTGAAGACGACATTCCTACATGGAGATCTTAATGAAGAAATCTATATGAAGCAACCAGAATGGTTTGTGGTGAAAGGTAGAAAGGAGCTTGTCTGTAAGCTAAAAAAGTCCCTCTGTGGATTGAAACAATCTCCAAGAATGTGGTATCAAAAGTTTGATACTTATATATCGGGACTTGGTTTCTCAAGAAGCAAAGCTGATCACTTTGTGTATTTCAAACTAATTGGTGATCATTTTATTTATGTGATATTGTATGTTGATGATATCTTGCTAATTGGAAACAACAAGGAAATCATCAAGGATGTCAAAAATCAGTTGTCATCTGAATTTGACATGAAAGATCTTGGTGTTGCAAATTTTATTTTGGGCATGGAAACAAAAAGAGATCGAGAAAACAAGAAACTCTGGTTGAATCAGAGGAAATATGTTGAGACAATATTGAAGAGGTTTAATATGCAGGAAAGCAAACCAGTGAAGGTGCCCATTTCTGTAGGTGTAAGGTTATCTACAAAATAGTGTCCCACAACACAAGAAGAGGTAGAGGATATGTCTCATGTTCCCTATGCTAGTGCTATTGGCAGTTTGATGTATTCCATGGTCTGTACTAGACTAGATATAGCCCATGCAATGGGATTTTTGAGCAGATATATGTCAAAACCAGGAAAGGAACATTGGACTGCAGTAAAGAGGGTCTTTAGGTATTTGCGTGGCACTTCAGATTTTGCAATCTGCTACCAAGGAAGACCCGAACTAAGCAGAGAGATAAATATACAAGGATTTGTTGATGCTGACTAGGATGGAGATCTTGATCACAGAAGATCTACAAGTGGCTAGGTTTTTAATCTATTTGGAGGAGCAATCAGTTGGATGAGTAGAAGACAAGCTGTAGCTGCACTCTCAACTACAGAAGCTGAATACATGGCAGCTACCCATGCAAGTAAGGAAGCTGTATGGTTGCAAAGGTTTTGTTCAGGTATTGGTTTTGTTCAGTATACAGTGAAGATAGGCTGTGATAGCTCAAGTGCAATATTTCTGGCAAAGAACCCTTCTTATCACTCGAAGACAAAGCACATTGATGTGCAGTACCATTTCGTCAGAGACATGGTTGAATAAAACAAAGTGTTGTTGGAGAAGGTTGATACTTTGGAAAATGTTGCAGACTCTTTGAAAAAGTTTGTGAGTACTCAGAAGTTCTCTTGGTGTAAAGAGAACATGGGCATTGCTGCCTTGAACTGTTGAAGTCATAAATTTCTCCTGTATGTGAAGAGAACAACAAGTGGGAGAATGTTGGGTGTGTTATATCTCTTTACATGGTGGCTGCGCATACACCACGATCCTAGCCTATTGTATTCTATCTAATCTTGGTAAAAGGATTAGGGCTGTAACCTAATTTCGGGTAAATGAATTAGGGTTTTAGATGTTGCAAAATACCATATATTGTATTGTAAATGGTTGAGTAAACAATAATAATGAAAGGAGTTGTGCAGCTCTAAGTTTTGCTGGTTTTTTCACGGTTAAGGGTTTCCAAGTGAAAAACTCTGTGTTATGCGTGTGCCATTGTGTATTTTCTGTTAATGCTTAAGAATCTGTATGAGTTTTTACTACACTGTTAAGGTTTAAAACTTACACTCTATTCTTCTTCGCAGCTCCTGCTCGCTTTCAAGTGCCTTAGCCTTCTTTGCACTTGCTTCCTGCAACTATTTATAATTTGCATGTAAGTCATGGTGCTGGTTCATAATAACCATATCTCTATCATGTATTTCCTCCACAACCTGTAGGTGCATATTATGTAGGCCTTTGAGGGGTAGCATCACGATATCAATATTGACATGCTCTATCCTCTGCGTGCTCGAATATAATTCATCGCGTGGTAGCATTACACTTAGTGGGTCAATTCTGACGATGCATTGTCTCGGTGCCATAGTTAAAGCCAAGGGCTTTGTCTTCTATTGCGGTGTTGCACCGGATCTTACTTCTGAGTTAGAATCATGAACCAAGTCTTTTTGGACTTGTTCCATCTTCGCCGTGATGATTTGCAAAGTTGTGAGATTCTGTTGTAGACTCTCTTAGATATTCTCATTTTTGTTGTCTTTGAGAGCAAGCGCATCATCTAGATATTCGCTGATTCTACTCGCGATGAGGTCATAATCATTATCGTGGAGATTCGCAATTGATGGCTCCTTTGTTTCTTTCTGTTTCTTCTTCATTCCTTTGTCTTGCACAGAGCTTCCAGGCGCTTTCATTTTCCCTGTTGGTGAGTCTTCAACAATTGTTGTTGGTATTGGATTACTTTCGTCTGAGGTGCTGTCGATGACCAATGGTCCTTCAACCTTCCATTCATCTAGCCATTCCTTCATGATTAGGTCGATATCCGCTTTGTCCATGTGATAGTTCCCTTGGAACCATTCTGGGTTCTTTTTCTGTGCCTTTGCTCAAATATAAATGGAATGCATGTCAACGCGAAAATTTAAAGTGCGAATATACTTGGATGTTACCTCTTTGGAGATGCACAGTGTCCGAACAATGACATCGCACAAATGCTTGTAGTATGTGAAGAATACTTCATTTGAAGCGCGATGTGTCTCCGGTAGCAGATTTTCCCAGAGATTCGCATATCTGGTTCCTCGGCAATCATTGATGTTCGTAGTGAGACCAACATAATGCCTTGGCTCCTTCCATCCCACAAAGGCAATAAAAACCATTAACCAACTGTAATGGAAAGCAGCGCCATTGACCTAAGTTTCACGGACATCTTCTAGAAACTCGTTCAGTAAATATTGACACCAGTTGAATCTGCTTCCCTGCGCTTCCTTCACACCGAGCAGGATTGCTCCTGCTGGTACTCCTGTCAGTCCTGCCTTGCGAAATATTTTTCCTGTGATCAGTTGTACTACAAATCTTATAGCATCATCTAATAAGTCATATGTAACAAACCCTCTTTTTCGTTTAGGAATCTGGTATTCCTCCTTCATCTGGGTGGCAACTTCCTTGTCTCTGGTTTTTTCGGAAAAGAAACTTTTAGGGTCCTCGCCTCGCTTGATTAAGCCTATGATCCGATGGATCAGGTCTATATTGAGGTCGACATTTCTGTCCGAACAAAGGTAACCTTGGTGTGTGCGTGAAATCAGTGTGTGCACCACCACATTTAGTTTCGGGCTTCACTCGAAGCATGGAAGCCTCAACAGGTTTAGCAGCCCTGATTCCATAATTTCAAATAGCCAGATCTGCGCTACAAGCAACAGGTTGTTCTTCACATCCATCTTCCTGCACATATACCTGTGGGGTTGAAACTGTGGGTACTTTGGCTCATTCGGATCTGTCTACATTTGAAGTAAGTCGTAGTATTTGAACTTACAGTCTACGATCTTACCCAACAAGTTTACTTCTGGTTTTACATGTTTGGATATGGGTAGAAGTGGTATCTCATTCTTGGCGTTTCTAGCGAGCTTTACCGCCGGTGCATCTGCTGCGCGCGGTGAAATATATTCCGGGGTTAGGGATAATGGCATCTCTTTGTCTTTTGGTGGAACATCTGATATCTTGGAGCTGATTACCTTCAAGTTTACTTTCTCGGCTATGGTTTCCTTACCCTTTCTTTGCATTGGTGCTGAGTGTCGTGGTGATCAGCGCGAACCCTGGCCTTGTTCTATGATGACCTTCTTAGGAGGGGTTCTCATCAACCCTTCAAGGTCGGTTTGCTTAAACTCCCTCATAGCCTGCTCGACTGTGGATTCTTGCTCAACTATAGAATCATCAGACATTCACTAGAACTTGCTCTGTAGCCCAACGAAATTACTTAGCACTTATTGTAAATAGACTAAGATTATGGTGTGCTAAAAAAACTTTGAAGGTTTCGATAAGGCCCACGAGTCCAGTGTTGGTGATATTTATAGGTGCAATTAGGCTTAGCCTCGCCCATCAACGGCTAGATAAACATTAATTGCTATGCCCGTTGGCCAAATCCATCGAAGATTTAGGTCCTTTCCTTCATTAACTGCTTTAGAATGGCTAATTCTGCGTTAAATGCTCAAGCGACGTCAAAAAAATCACTGTATAACGGCTAGTTTTAAGCTCTAATGGCTATTTTGAGGAACTATGTTGAACTGCGCAGACTGAGGTCACCACCCACAGTGCGGTGAACTGCGCGATGCTACTTTTCTTCACACTGGTCTTCGTGTCCATCCCGTTTCTTTTGATCTGTGCGGTTTCCTTTTGGACTTCGCAACTGCGTGGTTATACTTCTCTTTTCCTTTGTTTTCTTTTATATATATATATTTTTTATTTTTTTTTATCTGCACAGCTTCACTTTTCTACTAGTGCTACATGGTTAGTGCATCGTTTTCATCGATCTTCATGTATTGGACCAAAACTGTGTACAAACTCTGCTCAATTTCTAGTGCCCAATTTAAACTGTACTTGACACTTAGAATATCTTGCTCTTCTGATCACTAAGGGTTCTGCACCATCATTAGTAACATGCATAAAAGTATATGGGCCAAGCCAATGCATTTTAAATTTTCCAGAAAATTTCATGAACTTGCTATCATACAGGAGGACAAGGTATCCTACCTGGAATATTTTGTGCTTGATATGGCGATCATGCCATGCTTTTTCTCTGTCCTTCTGCACTTGCTGGTGAAAGCCTGCAATGAAGCAATCCTCCTCCAATCCAACTAAGTGTAGATGCCTTTCTTGTAGTGCTTGTTCATCATCCATGTTTGTGAATGCAACAATCCTTAAGCTTGGTACAATGTACTCCATAGGCATCACAATTTCTTGTCCATAGACCAACCTGAAAGGTGTATGGCCTATCAAATTCTTGCAAGTTGTTCTGTAAGCCCATAAAATAGTTGGAATGCATAGATCCCAATCATCTTTGTTTGTATTGCATACTTTCGTCAGAGCATTCTCCAATACTTTGTTAAATGCCTCAATGGTTCCATTGGCTTGAGGAAGGTATGGCGTACTCCTCTGATGATATATGTGGAACTCCTCAGTAAGGGCTTCAATAGTTATGTTCAAAAAGTGAGTTCCTTGATCACTCATTAAGATTTTTGGGCACCTAAATCTGGTAAGGATGCTCTCAAAGATGAAATGCGTGGCAGTAACTGCGCTACAGTCCTTCACTGGTTTAGCTTTTTCCCATCTTGTGAGATAATCAGTTGCAGTGATAATGTATCTTGCACAAGTTCTATTTCCTAGTGGGTTAATAGGTCCCACGAAATCAATAGCCCATTTGTCAAATGCCCGTAAAGTCAACTATGGTCTTAATGGAATTTCATCTCTTCGCGACAGCTTTCTAGTTTTCTGGCACACATCGCAACTATGGAAATGTTCCTTTGGATCTTTGTGTAGTGTAGGCCACCATAGCCCTATTGTTAGTATCTTCTGCGCAGTATATCTACATGTGTAGTGACCTCCAGAGACACCTGAGTGTGCCTCAGCTAAAATAAACGGCTTCCCATGCTCTAACATGCATCTGCGCAGCACTTCATCTGGTCCCAACTTGTATAACTGGCCTGCTATAATAGTGAAGTCTGTGGCTTTGACTACCAGCTGCTTCTTCTGCTGTGTAGTAAAAATCTATGGGTGCCAATCCTGTAGTCAAAAAGTCTACAATATCCTTGTAATACTCATCCGCGATCTGTATGGAAAATAACTATGCGTCAGGAAGATTGTCTTCAAGATTAGTGGGTTCTTCACCTAACTTAATCCTTGACAGATGGTCAGGTCCTAGGTTTAGTCTTCTTGGGTTAACAATGATCCCAAAGTCATATTCCTGGAAAAGTAACAACCATCTGCAGATTCTTCCCCCTAACACTGGCTTATTGACCAGATACTTTAAAGCTGAATGGTTAGTGTACATGAAGAAATACACACCCATCAAATAGTGCCTGAATTTCTGGAGGGAGTAAACCATAGCTAATCCTTCTCTTTCCGTGGTTGTGTAGTTCTGTTTAGCTGAGGATAGATTTATGCTTGAAAATGCAATGGGGTGATCAATTCCCTCTTCACCTGTTTGAGCGAGCACAATGCCCAATGCTATAGATGAAGCATCAACATGTATGTGGAATGGCTTATTCCAATCTAGGAAGACTAAGATAGGCGCAGTTACCATTTTCTCCTTTAATGTGCCTAATCCCTTCTCGTATTTTGTGTTCCAGATGAACTGCGCTTCTTTCTTTAGAAGTTTCTCCATTGGCGTGGTTATCTGCGTATAACCCTTGATGAATTTTCTGTAATATCATGTATGTCCAAGCGTTGTGCGTAGCTATTTAACTGAGTTTGGTGCAGGTAAATTCACAATCATTGCGATCTTCGTAGGATCAACCATCATGCCTTGCTTACATACAATGTGTCCTAGTAGTATACCATAGGGTACACATAAAATGCATTTCTTCAGATTCAAGGAGATTTGATGTTGCTTGCACTTATCTAACATCATTCTTAGGTTCTCATAATGGTTCTCCAGTGAACCAAAGACAGTCCAATCATCAAAATAGAATTCTAGGAACTTATGGATAAAGTCTTTAAATGCTGCTACAACAACTCTGGAAAATATGGCAGGTGCATTCTTCAAGCCAAATGGCATAAATGTATACTGATATGAGCCCCATTCAGTAGAAAAAGGTTGTTTTATGCCTATCTGATTCATTAATCCTGATATGATGGTACCCAGAGAATCCATTAGTGAACAAGTAGGCCTCATTTCCTCCCACATTGTCCAATACTTCATCTGTAAATGGAATAGGAAATGGGTCATGTAGCAAAGCATCATTCAACTTCCTCAGATCTACGCAGATTCTTATCTCACCTTTAGTCTTTTTGTCCTGGCTAACCATAGGGATTATCCACTCCGATTCTTCAATTGGCTCAATGATCCTTGTATCAAGCATCTTGTCTAGCTCTTCCTTAACTCTTTCTTTCTTTATATCTTGGATTCAGTCTAAAAGGTCTCTATCGGATGGGCTTCGCGCCTGGCTTGATAGGTATTTTCATTACTCCCAAGTCGCCCAAAATGCCTTTCATTTCAGCGAACTTCGTTGGAAATAAATCCTAATATTCATGTAGAAGGTCTATGATCTGCACGACCGTTTCATCATTCCAGTAGTCTCCAATGGATGCAAACTTTGGCTCTTTGCTTGTGCCAATATTAACCGTTCTTGTTTTTAGAAGGCCGCTCATATATGGAATTTCTAGCGGAGGTCCCTCTACATCGTGCGCTCCTTCTAACTATGGAATATTAACATTGCACGGATCCTCCTCATCGCTTTCCTTTGGATCTTCTTCCCCTTAAATGAGGTTATAACACTGAAGGGAATGTTCTATTGTTCTTTCCCATTCTGGCTGTAGGTTCATAGGTACTTTTACATCTTGAATTATCTTGTCTTTGATTGTCTCTTATGCCTCGTTTGTACTTGGGAATTCTTCTCTGAATATCCTTTCTTTAATAGCCTGCAGAGCTTCATTTATGCTTATACAATCATCTTCAAAACTGAAGGTTCTCTCAAAATTCGCAGTCAACATAGACCAATATGTTGTTACTCTACGAAGCTCTGCGTCTGTGTACCAATTCTTTGGAATTTTCTCTAGTGTGTGCACAAACAGATGGACCCATTCTATCTGTGGTCTTTTTATCCATGTTTGTGAACAAGTCTCTATATGATCCCTCAAATCTGTTTGTCCATTGTACTTGACCATGGTCAGTCCAGCTTTCTCTGCGAATCGGATTTGCATCATATGTTTGCAATGATCCCATGTGGTAAAAATATCCTTATGTGCGGCCCACCATCTGGCAAGTTTAGCGCGTAGTGCTATATCCATTGCTGGTATGCGATGTTCAACTACAATTGATATAGTATATTCTTGCAAAAATGTATAGACGTTAGTTGAACCATCATAAGTGGGGATTGGACTTACCTCGGTTCCAATCTAGTGCAATGATCTTGTGATTTGCGCGCATCTTCGAGCAGATACTTCATGCAATCGACCTTGCCAATTATCCAGTCCTGTGTCAGAATCTGATACGCAAGAACTGTCGCAGCACCAACTAAGCATTCCATCAGCTGTAGGATTGATGTAGTCGGCGTGGTTTGCTGTCATCTTATAGATGCGATCTAGATCATGAGCTCTACATTCTTCTTTGATCGGCTCTGTGTATCTCGGTCCTTGTAAAGGGTCCAAGGGTGTGATGACCCTGATATCTTCCCCTTCAAATATCATCTATTTTTTTCTTTAAGTTGATGATCGCGAGGTTGTTCATGGCCCAGTCTATCCCCAATAGTGAAAGATAAGGTTGACTGTCATCTACAATTTCGATAACCTCGAAGTATGCATGACTTCGCACTCCGTCAATGTCAACAGGAACATTCGCTAGCCTTCCAAAGGGTATGAGATTCTGCTCATTCGCTAGTCTTAACTATATGGGTGACCATGAAAACTTTGGCTTCCCCATCTGTATCCATGTTTGCTTAGTCAAGACATTTACTTAAGATCCTAAATCAAGGATAATCTCATCCATCTCATAATCTCCAATTTGTGCACTTAGCCTCATTTCTCGGCCTGTTCTCTTATGGCTTTTAATGTGGTGAACTGCGCTATGAACAAGATTCGTGCAACTACGCTGTTCATAGTGGCTCAACAAATTTTGTATTTCCACCAAAGCATCTTCGCTCTTTAGCAGCTTCATACAGCTCCGTAGTAACTGCGCAACAAAAGTCCCTATTTCTGCTGCGGTACTCGTTTGATCATACGTTGTTGGAATATCTTTTATATGCGTTGTTTCACTTCACAATGGGATTCTTGGACTTACAGGTGCTGGTTATTTGAAAGTCTCCCTTGCTTCTTCAAAGACTTCTTTATTTCTTTCTAGATTGAAAACAGGTGTTTTCCCAGTAGCTTTTCTTATCCAGACTCCTTCAGTAGGTATCTGGTTAGTGTGGTGCTCTCGAGAAGTCAAAGCTTCTGGTTATTTATCTCTTCCTGTCATAGCTCCACTTCACGTCACAACATTGACGTTTGGATCCCTTTTCTCTGCTGCGATCATCTGAACATTTGGGTTTGGTGCTTCTTGTCTTCTTTCTTTCATTTTTGCTTACAATAGTGGACATGCTTCAATAACATGGTCAAAATATTTACAATATCTACATGTAGTAGTAGCATTTGTACAGTCTCTAGAAAGATGGCTAGGCTGAGCAAAGTTATAACAAATCATCTGAACTCTTCCTTTTCCTTGTCCTTGTTTGTCATGTTCCCACCAACCTACCTAGCCACTGGAGACCATGATCCATTTTTTTTTCTCCCAAAACATCGACTGAGTGCCCATACACACAGTTGGGAGAGCTCGAATCTGCAACCCTCATTCCGCAACAGCGAATCCCGTAATCTGCTTCCCGCAATCCACAATTGTGGATGCAGGAATGCGGAATTCTAATATGCGAAAACATGCACTTGATGACCCTGCAACCCGCATCCCGCAATCCACAACCCGCAATTGCGGATGTGGGATTGCGAAAATCCAAAATACGAAAAACATGCACTCGATGATCTCGCAACCCGCAAACAACTGATCCCGCAACTCGCATCCTGCAATTTGCAACCCGCAATTGCGGAAATCCAAAACACGTATAGTCTTGAACTTGGTGATCCCGCAATCCGCAACCCACAATTGTGGAACCATGCGTGTGGAACCCTGCCCTTTTAAGGGAATTTCATCAATTCTTGAAAGGGGCATAACTTCTTCCTCCAGCATCCAAATGGGGCAAGGTTGGTACCGTTGGAAAGCTCGTGGAGAACTCTATCCAATGGTATAATCCTCTAACCAAGTGAGGTATCTAACCTCCTGATTTTATTCTTTGAATTTCTATCTATATCCTCGCTTAGACACTTCCAACCTTCAACCTGCCAAGATCTTCCATTCCATCTGACCCATAAAGGAATTTGAAATCACTTCCAGGGTTCTTCTCCTTCTCAAGGATCAGGTGTAAATATACATCTCCTCCATAGGTTAGTTATGCATAAACATTCATTTTCAATAATGAAACACTATCATTCATTATAACATGTAAAATGCATTAACGTATTTAATCCACACATCTATCTTATGCAAGAATTACAAGGCATTAAACTCATGCAATATAAGATATACATACAACAGTGAATTCAACCTCTTACTTAGGCCTATATATGACTTCATGTCAGTCTCATTCATATTCGTACATTACACAGTTCCATAATTATACAAAAGCATTCATCACAACAATGAAACAACATCATTTACCATAACATAAATACTTATCTGTCAATTTCGAAGCAACCGGCTAAGTGAGAGCAACGTTCCACCCAACCTTAGATCTTTGTCCATCCTATACTCTTTCAGTTGAGAGATCACCCCCGATTTGGGCAGTGCATCCACAAAGGAGGGCTAATAGGTTCTCTCATAGTCAAGGCTCCATTCTCATGCTAAACCAGCCTGTAGTTGGGTTTATCAAGCATTCTAGGGCTCCTACCCATGCTAATCCAACCTAAAGTGGTTTATCAAGCAATTTAGGGACAACAAGCAAGGCGTTGCTAAGTCAGTGAGCTCAACCATAGAGATGCAGGCATCTCAGCATTTAGTGGAATTGGCACCCACAATACCTACCACATCCAACACAAGGAAGACCTAAATCGCTGTTACACAATATCTCAAGGCATCTTCCCTTCCAGTGCTATTCCAAAATGGGCATAGAAAGGTCCAGTTACTCTCAGCCGACCTGGCACCCACAATACCTACCACATCCAACACAAGGAAGATCCTATCACTGCTGCACAGTCTCTCCTGGTCCTTCCCTTCCACTGCTATTCCAGGATGGGCATAGAAAGGTCCAATCACTAGTTCATTGAGACTATAGCCTTCACTGGGTTTATCAAGCAACCCAACTTTCTCCCACAGTTCAACAACCAATTCATTACTAGGATTGGGGTTTCCTCACCGTCGCTCTTCAAATACCACTTTGTAACATCTTCTATCAATACCACTCTATCCCTGTAACTGGGGTTTGCACATAGGGTGGTTACGGATATCAACTCTCAGGCTCTTTCTCCCACACAGGAAGCACGTTTAACCTCTGATTTCCCTTTTTTTTGATTGGTTTGGTGCATACATGAAATACAATAATGAACTCTCTACGAGGGTCAATGGCTCGTGAATGGCAAGTGCGTTCAGGGGTGAGTGAGTGCGTGAGTGAGTAGTGAGGAATGTCTGTATGAATGAATGAATCCCCCTGGATAGTCAAACAGGTTCAATTATTTCTACTAGGAGATTGAGTATCGTCCTCCTTAAGTGATCAGAGCCATGCCCTACCATACGAAATCGTAGGCATGCTCCATACTCCAGCGGACTCAACCATCAGGGTTCTAAACCACCCACTGCAGTTGCATTAATGTCAACAGAGATTTCCCACGAATTCTCAGTCGGACATGTGGGAATATGTGCAACCAATTCCAAACCCCTCACCTCTCCCTAGTGGATACACATGGCCCTTTATCATTTGTTGCCTCCTTACCCAGCTTCTTGGTTATTTTATTCATTTAGTAATAATTACATCATTTACATTTCTCCATGGCTTAGCAGCACATGAATAATCAACTGTCGAAATACTTGACTAAGCAATAAACTTAAACATCCACTAGTGGGGCCTTGGCCTTGAGCTCCACACTAGGGAAAATACACATTCTGTGTATACAAAGTATTTACATCAAATCCAAATACACATAAATGGAAAAATGCGGTATTACATTTTTCGTTATTTCTTCCTCTTCCGCGGAATCCATCACGGCATCTATATGCGCCTTGGTCATACTACGCGTTTTCATGGTGTTGCGGTGTTTATTTTTGAACTTTGTACACATTGTGTTTTCTTTCTATCATCAGGTCATATGCTCTACAGTTGGAATCATCATGTCCAACTGACTTACAGAAACTGCAGTACAAATTCTTTGGTGTTTTGAGGTATTTGATAACCCTTTTTCCACAGTCCAGCTCAAGCAATGGTAACGAAACGCACTCAATTGTGGGAAAAGTGTTTTACTTTAATTATTTAACGAAATTGTTTTTTATGATTAATCTTGTATGCTACAATGCGTATCAATTAAACTTATTATATGGAAACCAAGCGTGATTGAGCAGGTTCAGGGTCATTAAAGCATGGATGTGTAGAAGACTAAAGGATCACCAAGCTCGGCGCCCTGTTTCCTGTTTTATAGAGGATGCACTCCAGCTTTCAAGATGAATCGACATTTTGACAATCAGTTAGGATCAGAGTTAAATCGTATAAATATGGACCTCTCGGGTAGCGAGAGGCCTCTACTGTTATTTTTGGGAAAGACATTATTTTTAACGTTTTTTGCACTATTGAGATACTGAGAAGTACAGACTTCTATTTTGACATGGATTTTATATATTAATTAAAGATTGATGATGAATTCCAGCGAGCGTTTCTGATTTTTTATTCTCTCCTGAGTACGGGTTGGGGAGGGCCCCTCCAACACGTAGGTGAGGAGATTCCTATTTGCAGGTATTTTTCCAAGTATGCGTTTTACATTGATGAACAATCCTATGATATATGGGAGCATTGAATGATTCATTATTTCTGTAGTAGTTTAGAATGCATTCCGTAGTACAGTAAAACGATTTCAGTAGTCCTGTAGGTTATTTCTTGCAACGCATATTTTTATCAATGATTACATTTGTAATAGCTTTGCTTTCAATGTCATGGTTTAGATCTAGAGTTCACTGCAGTTTCTCATCGTGATTAGTTTCTTTTAACTTCTTAGTAATAGATGGGGAAGCATAGAATGATCGTATTTCAATTCTAGATTGGTAAAACAAGTTAGATCAAGACTCCAATTTTGTGCACAGATAGTAGTTACAGGCTTTGTTTCCCCAATAGTAGAATAGCTCTGTTATGGTATTTTCATTCTTAGCATTTAGTTATTTCAGCATTTTAATTATTTCAAATAGATATACTGTTTTTGTATCTTCATTTCTTAGAACAAATTAGCATCTAATTACTTCAGCATTTTAATTATTTAAAATAGATTCCCTTCTTTATTTCTCAAAACATATTTACTGCTTTCAGCACTTCAATTCTTTTCATTAGATTTATTGCTTTCCAGTATTTAATTCCATAGCATAATCAGTTTTCACATTTAGTAGACAATCTTTAGAACATCAATATCGACATCCAACTATGACAAGAGATTATCCTATAAGAACACAGATAATGCATGCATCTCTCAAGTTTGTACGTTCCCCGGGTTGACATTTAAAGTAGGCTCTTGCTATAGCTGCCCTCATTAGGCATCCACATTAGGAGCTCACCACTTTTTGGCACCGTTGCTGGGGAGGTGCTAAATCGTTTGGGATACATCACCTTAAAAACCACAAAAAGAAAACAAAAATTACATAAAGAAAAAACATAAATATCTTCTACCAATGAATGCCTCGTCGGCAAAGGGATAGGTTTGGCCGCTTTCTGCCCAAGCATTCCATGAGCAACAACGGTAATAACAGTTCTAACAATTCTCAGTTTGAATTTCTACACTCTGAAAATGAAACTGACTCCACATACAATCCAAATAGAAGCAACTTCACTACCAGTTCCATCTCAAACACCTCAATGGCAAATGGAGAGGAAGAACCTAGGGAGCTTTTCACTTTTCCCATTAGCATACCTCTCGGAGATGCCAGAATGAAGAACATCAATCCTAATAATCCGCCAAACTTTCATGGGTTGACTTCAAAAGATCCTGACACATTCCTATTTGATTTTGAGGTAGTTTGCAGATCATTTGATTACACTACTGATGCACAAAAGCTTAGGATTTTTCCTTCCACACTGAAAGACCTATCACTTCGGTGGTTCATGAGCCTTGAAGGAAATAGTATCTTTAGCTGGGATCAAATGAAACTGTCATTCTTAGAAAAATATAGGGACTACTGCAAGGACAAATATACTAGGGATGAAATATTTAGGATGCAACAAGGAGATAGAGATTCATTAGAAGATTATTCCCAAATATTTCAACTCAGCTACAAACGAGCCAACCATTGCACATTGGATCCTGAATCACTAAAGATTGTCCTTCTCAGAGGTGTAAAAAAGGAGAATTTTGAAGTCTTAAATCTCCTTGGAGATGGAGACATATTCCAAAAATCTTTTGACCAGATCTTGCAAATCTTCAAAAACTACTCAAGATCTAGGAAAACTAAGAATGGGACAAGGGATACACATAAACCCACTAGTGGATCATCATCCTCAACACCAACACTTACAAAATATGATTTAGGAAACCTGCTGGATGACATGAAAAATGACATACTGCAATCCGTAGCCATGCAACTTGATGCTCTTCAAATAAAAAAGAAACCAACTCAGGTGGATTGGGATGAGACTGAATCCCCCATTCTTTCTTTCCCCAGTCCTCAAAGAATAGATTAATGAAGAGGAGGAGAGGAAGGCATGGGACAGGGAGGATCAGAATTTTGGATATCTCAGACAAGTAGGGGAACCTAAGGTGGTAGCATGGGATATCAGGGAGGTCATCGACGAATGGAATAAGTCACCCAAGGATGGGTGAATCCTTCAAGTAGGGGAGAGAATGATGGGTCCATTTTTCAGGTATTTGATAACCCTTTTTCCACAGTCCAGCTCAAGCAATGGTAACGAAATGCACTCAATTATGGGAAAAGTGTTTTACTTTAATTATTTAATGAAATTGTTTTTTATGATTAATCTTGTATGTTATAATGCATATCAATTAAACTGATTATATGGAAACCAAGCGTGATTGAGCAGGTTCAGGGTCATTAAAGGATGGACGTGTAGAAGACTAAAGGATCACCAAGCTCGACGCCTTGTTTCCTGATTTATAGAGGACGCACTCCCACTTTCAAGATGAATCGGCATTTTGACAATCAGTTAGGATCAGAGTTAAATCATATAAATATGGACCTCTCAGGTAGCGAGAGGCCTCTACTGTTATTTTTGGGAAAGACATTATTCTTAACGTTTTCTGCACTATTGAGATACTGAGAAGTACAGACTTCTATTTTGACATGGATTTTATATATTAATGAAAGATTGATGATTAATTCCAGCGAGTGTTTCTGAGTTTTTATTCTCTCCTGAGTATGGGTTGGGGAGGGCCCCTCCAACACGTAGGTGAGGAGATTCCTATTTGCAGGTATTTTTCCAAGTATGCGTTTTACATTGATGAATAGTCATATGATATATGGGAGCGTTGAATGATTCATTATTTCTGTAGTAGTTTAGAATGCATAGTGACTTGTGTGGTCCTCTTCCATATACTTCATTTTCTGGTTTCAAACCTAAAGGAAAAGTATGATGGAGGTGATGTATTCCTGGGAGACAACTCAGTGGCGAAAATCATAGGTCGAGGAAATATCAAGCTACTGCTCAAAGATGGAAGGGTTAGAACTCTTCTCGGGTTTCTGCACATTCCAAATCTGGCTAGAAACCTTATATATGTAAGTAAAATGGATGATGCAGGTGTGAAAACTATATTTGAGAATAACACATGCAAGATGGTTGGAGGATCAATGGTGCTGATGAGGGGAGTTCGAATTGGAACTATATACAAGTTGTTGGGAAGCACCTTTAATAATGGATGTAACAGTACTATTGTTCCTGAGGGTGAAAATGAAGGAGATAGAGTACTTACTATCTCCAGAGAGAAGACAACGCTATGGCATCGAAGGCTGGGACATATTGGATAGAAGGGTCTTCGACTATTACAAGGTAAAAGTATGGCTAAAGGAATGCCTGATTACACATTAGATTTTGATTTCTGTGAACATTGCTTATATGGTAAACAGAATCGGGTAAGATTCTCATCTAGTGTTGTAAGAGCTAAAGGAATTTTAGAGTTAATACACAGTGATGTGTTTGGACCTGTGCCTGTTCCATCACTAGGTAAATCTGTGTATTATGTTTCATTCATAGATGATTTATCAAGGAAAACATGGATTTACTTCCTGCGTAATAAATCTGAGGTTTTTAATAGATTCAAAGAATTTAAGGCTCTTGTAGAGAATCAAACTGAAAAGAAAATAAAATTACTGAGAACAGATAATGGTGGAGAATTTTGTGGAAATGAATTTGAGGAGTTCTATAAGATGTGTGGAATAGAAAGGAAAAAGACTACTCCATTAAAACCTCAACAGAATGGGGTTGCAAAAAGGATGAACAAGACGTTGATGGAAAAGGAAAGAAGTATGCTCAGTGGTGCAGGGCTAGCACAACAATTCTAGGCAGAAGCTATTGACATTGCATGTTACTTGGTAAATAGGACATCCACATCAGCGTTGGTTGACAAGACACCTCATGAGGTTTGGACTGGTAAGAAACCCTCTCTCTCACATCTCAGAGTGTTTGGGTGTGATGCTTTTGTGCATGTTCCAAATGAGAAAAGGAGCAAGTTGGATAATAAAGCGGAAAAATGTATCTTCATTGGTTACAAGGATGGAGTGGAAGGTTACAAGCTGTGGAACCCAGTAAAAAGGCAAACAGTTTATAGTGAAGATGTGATCTTCAGAGAAGTTGAAAACACTTCCAGGATTGAATATGTACCAAAGGAAAAGAACCCAGAGAAACTACAGTTTGATATTAAGGATGAAAGAGGTGATTCATTTGAGGAACCAGATTCGTCTGAATCAGATGAAGAGGTAGATTCGTTTGAATCATATGAAGAGGTGGAACCTCAGACTCCGTTATTGAGGAGATTTGACCGAGTAAGAAGGCAAGCTGAAAGATATAGTCCACCTGATTTTCGTTCTAATTTTTTGTTATCTATTACTGATGATGATCCTAGAACTGCTAAAGAGGTAATGGATTCAGAAGATAGTAAACTATGGAAGAAGGCCATGATAGAAGAAATGGATTCCTTAGACAAAAGGCATGGGATTTGGTTGAGTTGCCAGAAGGAAGAAAACCTGTTGGGAGAAAATGGGTATTCAAGAAGAAGTCAAATGCAGCAGGTAAAGTGGAGAAGTACAAGGCTCGGCTAGTAGAGAAAGGTTATTCCCAAATTGAAGGCATCGATTTTGGTGATATTTTTTCACCTATTGCAAAATTGACTTCTATTAGATTTATTTTATCTATTTTTGCTGCTTTTGATCTTGAAGTAGAGCAGATGGATGTGAAGACGACATTCCTACATGGATATCTTAATGAAGAAATCTATATGAAGCAACCAGAATGGTTTGTGGTGAAAGGTAGAAAGGAGCTTGTCTTTAAGCTAAAAAAGTCCCTCTATGGATTGAAACAATCTCCAAGAATGTGGTATCAAAAGTTTGATACTTATATATCGGGACTTGGTTTCTCAAGAAGCAAAGCTGATCACTGAATTGGTGATCATTTTATTTATGTGATATTGTATGTTGATGATATCTTGCTAATTGGAAACAACAAGGAAATCATCAAGGATGTCAAAAATCAGTTGTCATCTAAATTTGACATGAAAGATCTTGGTGTTGCAAATTTTATTTTGGGCATGGAAACAAAAAGAGATCGAGAAAACAAGAAACTCTGGTTGAATCAGATGAAATATGTTGAGACAATATTGAAGAGGTTTAATATGCAGGAAAGCAAACCAGTGAAGGTGCCCATTTCTGTAGGTGTAAGGTTATCTACAAAACAGTGTCCCACAACACAAGAAGAGGTAGAGGATATGTCTCATGTTCCCTATGCTAGTGCTATTGGTAGTTTGATGTATGCCATGGTCTGTACTAGACTAGATATATCCCATGCAATGGGATTTTTTAGCAGATATATGTCAAAACCAGGAAAGGAACATTGGACTGCAGTAAAGAGGGTCTTTAGGTATTTGCGTGGCACTACAGATTTTGCAATTTGCTACCAAGGAAGACCCGAACTAAGCAGAGAGATAAATATACAAGGATTTGTTGATGCTGACTAGGATGGAGATCTTGATCACAGAAGATCTACAAGTGGCTAGGTTTTTAATCTATTTGGAGGAGCAATCAGTTGGATGAGTAGAAGACAAGCTGTAGCTGCACTCTCAACTACAGAAGCTGAATACATGGTAGCTACCCATGCAAGTAAGGAAGTTGTATGGTTGCAAAGGTTGTGTTCAGGTATTGGTTTTGTTCAGTATGCAGTGAAGATAGGCTGTGATAGCTCAAGTGCAATATTTCTGGCAAAGAACCCTTCTTATCACTCGAAGACAAAGCACATTGATGTGCAGTACCATTTCGTCAGAAACATGGTTGAATAAAACAAAGTGTTGTTGGAGAAGGTTGATACTTTGGAAAATGTTGCAGACTCTTTGAAAACGTTTGTGAGTACTCAGAAGTTCTCTTGGTGTAAAGAGAACATGGGCATTGCTGCCCTGAACTGTTGAAGTCATAAATTTTTCCTGTATGTGAAGAGAACAAAAAGTGGGAGAATTATGGGTGTGTTATATCTCTTTACATGGTGGCTGCGCATACACCACGATCCCAGCCCATTGTATTCTATCTAATCCTAGTAAAGGGATTAGGGATGTAACCTAATTTCGGGTAAATGAATTAGGGTTTTAGATGTTGCAAAATACCATATATTGTATTGTAAATGGTTGAGTAAACAATAATAATGAAAGGAGTTGTGCAGCTCTAAGTTTTGCTGGTTTTTTCCTGGTTAAGGGTTTCCAAGTGAAAAACTCTGTGTTATGCGTGTGCCATTGTGTATTTTCTGTTAATGCTTAAGAATCTGTATGAGTTTTTACTACACTGTTAAGGTTTAACACTTACACTCTATTCTTCTTCGCGGCTCCTGCTCGCTTTCAAGTGCCTTAGCCTTCTTTGCACTTGCTTCCTGCAACTGTTTATAATTTGCATGTAAGTCATGGTGCTGGTTCAGAATAACCATATCTCTATCATGTATTTCCTCCACAACCTGCAGGTGCATATTATGTAGGCCTTTGAGGGGTAGCATCACGATATCAATATTGACATGCTCTATCCTCTGCGTGCTCGAATCTAATTCATCGCGTGGTAGGATTACGCTTAGTGGGTCAATTCTGACGATGCGTTGTCTCGGTGCCATAGTTAAAGCCAAGGGCTTTGTCTTCTATTGCGGTGTTGCACCGGATCTTCCTTCTGAGTCAGAATCACAAACCAAGTCTTTTTGGACTTGTTCCATCTTCGCCGTGATGCTTTGCAAAGTTGTGAGATTCTGTTGTAGACTCTCTTAGATATTCTCATTTTTGTTGTCTTTGAGAGCAAGCGCATCATCTAGATATTGGCTGATTCTACTCACGATGAGGTCATAATCATCATCGTGGAGATTCGCAACTGATGGCTCCTTTGTTTCTTTCTGTTTATTCTTCGTTCCTTTGTCTTGCACAGAGCTTCCAGGCGCTTTCATTTTCCCTACTGGTGAGTCTTCAACAATTGTTGTTGGTATTGGATTACTTTCGTCTGAGGTGCTGTCGATGACCAATGGTCCTTCGACCTTCCATTCATCTAGCCATTCCTTCATGATTAGGTCGATATCCGCTTTGTCCATATGATAGTTCCCTTGGAACCATTCTGGGTTCTTTTTCTGTGCCTTTGCTGAAATATAAATGGAATGCATGTCAACGCGAAAATTTAAAGTGCGAATATACTTGGATGTTACCTCTTTGGAGATGCACGGTGTCCGAACAATGACATCGCACAAATGCTTGTAGTATGTGAAGAATACTTCATTTGAAGCGCGATGTCTCTCCGATAGCAGATTTTCCCAGAGATTCGCATATCTGGTTCCTCGGCAGTCATTGATGTTCGCAGTGAGACCAACATAATGCCTTGGCTCCTTCCATCCGACAAAGGCAATAAAAACCATTAACCAACTGTAATGGAAAGCAGCGCCATTGACCTAAGTTTCACGGACATCTTCTAAAAACTCATTCAGTAAATATTGACACCAGTTGAATCTGCTTCCCTGCGCTTCCTTCACACCAAGCAGGATTGCTCCTGCTGGTACTCCTGTCAATCGTGCCTTGCGAAATATTTTTCCTGTGATCAGTTGTACTACAAATCTTATAGCATCATCTAATAAGTCATATGTGACAAACCCTCTTTTTCGTTTAGGAATCTGGTATTCCTCCTTCATCTGGGTGGCAACTTCCTTGTCTCTGGTTTTTTCGGCAAAGAAATTTTTAGGGTCCTCGCCTCGCTTGATTAAGCCTATGATCCGATGGATCAGGTCTATATTGAGGTCGACATTTCTGTCCGACCAAAGGTAACCTTGGTGTGTGCGTGAAATCAGTGTGTGCACCACCACATTTAGTTTTGGGCTTCACTCGAAGCATGGAAGCCTCAATAGGTTTAGCAGCCCTGATTCCACAATTTTAGATAGCCAGCTCTGCGCTACAGGCAACATGTTTTTCTTCACATCCATCTTCCTGCACATATACCTGTGGGGTTGAAACTGTGGGTACTTTGGCTCATTCGGATCCGTCTACATTTGAAGTAAGTCGTAGTCTTTGAACTTACAGTCTACGAGCTTACCCAACAAGTTTACTTCTAGTTTTACATGTTTGGATATGGGTAGAAGTGGTATCTCATTCTTGGCATTTCTAGCGAGCTTTACCGCCGGTGCATCTGCTGCGCGCGGTGAAATATATTCCGAGGTTAGGGATAATGGCATCTCTTTGTCTTTTGGTGGAACATCTGATATCTTGGAGCTGATTACCTTCAAATTTACTTTCTCGGCTATGGTTTCCTTACCCTTTCTTTGCATTGGTGCTGAGGGTCGTGGTGATCAGCGCGAACCTTGGCCTTGTTCTATGATGACCTTCTTAGGAGGGGTTCTCATCAACCCTTCAAGGTTGGTTTGTTTAAAATCCCTCACAGCCTGCTCGACTGTGGATTCTTGCTCAACTGTAGAATCATCAGACATTCACTAGAACTTGCTCTGTAGCCCAACGAAATTACTTAGCACTTACTGTAAATAGACTAAGATTATGGTGTGCTAAAAAAACTTTGAAGGTTTCGATAAGGCCCATGAGTCCAGTGTTGGTGATATTTATAGGCACAATTAGGCTTAGCCTCGCCCATCAACGGCTAGATAAACATTAATTGCTATGCCCGTTGGCCAAATCCATCAAAGATTTAGGTCCTTTCCTTCATTAACTGCTTTAGAATGGCTAATTCTGCGTTAAATGCTCAAGCGACGTCGAAAAAATCACTGTATAACGGCTAGTTTTAAGCTCTAATGGCTATTTTGAGGAACTATATCAAACTGCGCAGACTGAGGTCACCACCCACAGTGCGGTGAACTGCGCGATGCTACTTTTCTTCACACTGGTCTTCGTGTCCATCCCGTTTCTTTTGATCTGCGCGGTTTCCTTTTGGACTTCGCAACTGCGTGGTTATACTTCTCTTTTCTTTTGTTTTCTTTTATATATATATATATTTTTTATTTTTTTTTATCTGCACAGCTTCACTTTTCTACAAGTGCTACATGGTTAGTGCATCGTTTTCATCGGTCTTCATGTATTGGACCAAAACTGTGTACAAACTTTGCTCAATTTCTAGTGCCCAATTTAAACTGTACTTGACACTTAGAATATCTTGCTCTTCTGATCACTAAGGGTTCTGCGAAGTAGGACTATCCATGTAGGGTTTTGGTCTAGTTCCATTGACCAAACCTAGAAAGTTGTCACCGGCTAATGTGACTAACTGAGCTGCACCATCATTAGTAACATGCATAAAAGTATATGGGCCAAGCCAATGCATTTTAAATTTTCCAGAAAATTTCATGAACTTGCTATCATACAGGAGGACAAGGTCTCCTACCTGGAATATTTTGTGCTTGATATGGCGATCATGCCATGCTTTTTCTCTGTCCTTCTGCACTTGCTGGTGAAAGCCTGCAATGAAGCAATCCTCCTCCAATCCAACTAAGTGTAGAAGCCTTTCTTGTAGTGCTTGTTCATCATCCATGTTTGTGAATGCAACAATCCTTAAGCTTGGTACAATGTACTCCATAGGCATCACAACTTCTTGTCCATAGACCAACCTGAAAGGTGTATGGCCTATCAAATTCTTGCAAGTTGTTCTGTAAGCCCATAAAACAGTTGGAATGCATAGATCCCAATCATCTTTGTTTTTATTGCATACTTTCGTCAGAGCATTCTCCAGTACTTTGTTAAATGCCTCAACGGTTCCATTGGCTTGAGGAAGGTATGGCGTACTCCTCTGATGATATATGTGGAACTCCTCAGTAAGGGATTCAATAGTTCTGTTCAAAAAGTGAGTTCCTTGATCACTCATTAAGATTTTTGGGCACCTAAATCTGGTAAGGATGCTCTCAAAGATGAACTGCGTGGCAGTAACTGCGCTACAGTCCTTCACTAGTTTAGCTTTTTCCCATCTTGTGAGATAATTAGTTTCGGTGATAATGTATCTTGCACAAGTTCTATTTCCCAGTGGGTTAATAGGTCCTACGAAATCAATAGCCCATTTGTCAAATTCCCGGAAAGTCAACTATGGTCTTAATGGCATTTCATCTCTTCGCGACAGCTTTCTAGTTCTCTGGCACACATCGCAACTATGGAAATGTTCCTTTGGATCTTTGTGTAGTGTAGGCCACCATAGCCCTATTGTTAGTATCTTCTGCACAGTATATCTACATGCGTAGTGACCTCCATATACACCTGAGTGTGCCTCAGCCAAAATAAACGGCTTCCCATGCTCTAACATGCATCTGCGCAGCACTTCATCTGGTCCCAACTTGTATAACTGGCCTGCTATAATAGTGAAGTCTGTGGCTTTGACTACCAGCTGCTTCTTCTGCTGTGTAGTAAAATCTGTGGGTGCCAATCCTATAGTCAAAAAGTCTACAATATCCTTGTAATACTCATCCGCGATTTGTATGGAAAATAACTATGCGTCAGGAAGATTGTCTTCAAGATTAGTGGGTTCTTCGCCTAACTTAATCCTTGACAGATGGTCAGGTCCTAGGTTTAGTCTTCTTGGGTTAACAATGATCCCAAAGTCATATTCCTGGAAAAGTAACAACCATCTGCAGATTATTCCCCCTAACACTGGCTTATTGACCAGATACTTTAAAGCTGAATGGTTAGTGTACATGAAGAAATACACACCCATCAAATAGTGCCTGAATTTCTGGAGGGAGTAAACCATAGCTAATCCTTCTCTTTCCGTGGTTGTGTAGTTCTGTTTAGCTGAGGATAGATTTATGCTTGAAAATGAAATGGGGTGATCAATTCCCTCTTCACTTGTTTGAGCGAGCACAATGCCCAATGCTATAGATGAAGCATCAACATGTACGTGGAATGGCTTATTCCAATCTAGGAAGACTAAGATAGGCGCAGTTACCATTTTCTCCTTTAATGTGCCTAATCCCTTCTCGTATTTTGAGTTCCAGATGAACTGCGCTTCTTTCTTTAGAAGTTTCTCCATTGGCGTGGTTATCTTCCCATAACCCTTGATGAATTTTCTGTAATATCATGTATGTCCAAGCGTTGTGCGTAGCTGTTTAATTGAGTTTGGTGCAGGTAAATTCACAATCACTGCGATCTTCGTAGGATCAACCATCATGCCTTGCTTACATACAATGTGTCCTAGTAGTATACCATAGGGTACACATAAAATACATTTCTTCAGATTCAAGGAGATTTGATGTTGCTTGCACTTAGCTAACATCATTCTTAGGTTCTCATAATGGTTCTCCAGTGAACCAAAGACAGTCCAATCATCAAAATAGTCTTCTACGAACTTATGGATAAAGTCTTTAAATGCTGCTACAACAACTCTGGAAAATATGGCAGGTGCATTCTTCAAGCCAAATGGCATAAATGTATACTGATATGAGCCCCATTCAGTAGAAAAAGTTGTTTTATGCCTATCTGATTCATTAATCTTGATATGATGGTACCCAAAGAATCCATTAGTGAACAAGTAGGTCTCATTTCCTCCCACATTGTCCAATACTTCATCTGTAAATGGAATAGGAAATGGGTCATGTAGCAAAGCATCATTCAACTTCCTCAGATCTACGCAGATTCTTATCTCACCTTTAGTCTTTTTGTCCTGGCTAACCATAGGGATTATCCACTCCGATTCTTCAACTGGCTCAATGATCCTTGTATCAAGCATCTTGTCTAGCTCTGCCTTAACTCTTTCTTTCTTTATATCTTGGATTCAGTCTATAAGGTCTCTATCGGATGGGCTTCGCGCCTGGCTTGATAGGTATTTTCATTAATCCCAAGTCGCCCAAAATGCCTTTCATTTCAGCGAACTTCGTTGGAAATAAATCCTAATATTCATGTAGAAGGTCTATGATCTGCACGACCGTTTCATCATTCCAGTAGTCTCCAATGGATGCAAACTTTGGCTCTTTGCTTGTGCCAATATTAACCGTTCTTGTTTTTACAAGGCCGCTCATATATGTAATTTCTAGCGGAGGTCCCTCTACATCGTGCGCTCCTTCTAACTATGGAATATTAACATTATACGGATCCTCCTCATCGCTTTCCTTTGGATCTTCTTCCCCTTAAACGAGGTTATAACACTGAAGGGAATGTTCTATTGTTCTTTCCCATTCTGGCTGTAGGTTCATAGGTACTTTTACATTTTGAATTATATTGTCTTTGATTGCCTCTTATGCCTCGTTTGTACTTGGGCATTCTTCTCTGAATATCCTTTCTTTAATATCCTGCAGAGCTTCCTTTATGCTTATACAATCATCTTCAAAACTGAAGGTTCTCTCAAAATCCGCAGTCAACATAGACCAATATGTTGTTACTCTACGTAGCTCTGCGTCTGTGTACCAATTCTTTGGAATTTTCTCTAGTGTGTGCACAAACAGATGGACCCATTCTATCTGTGGTCTTTTTATCCATGTTTGTGAACAAGTCTCTATATGATCCCTCAAATCTGTTTGTCCATTGTACTTGACCATGGTCAGTGCAGCTTTCTCTGCGAATCTGATTTGCATCATATGTTTGCACTGATCCCATGTGGTAAAAATCTCCTTATGTGCGGCCCACCATCTGGCAAGTTTAGCGCGTAGTGCTATATCCATTGCTGGTATGCGATGTTCAACTGCAATTGATACAGTATATTCTTGCAAAAATGTATAGACGTTAGTTGAACCATCATAAGTGGGGATTGGACTTACCTCAGTTCCAATCTAGTGCAATGATCTTGTGATTTGCGCGCATCTTCTAGCAGATACTTCATGCAATCGACCTTGCCAATTCTCCAGTCCTGCGTCGGAATCTGATACGCAAGAACTGTCGCAGCACCAACTAAGCGTTCCATCAGCTGTAGGATTGATGTAGTTGGCATGGTTTGCTGTCATCTTATATATGCGATCTAGATCATGAGCTCTACATTCTTCTTTGATCAGCTCTGTGTATCTCGGTCCTTGTAAAGGGTCCAAGGGTGTGATGACCCTGATATCTGCCCCTTCAAATATCATCTATTTTTTTCTTTAAGTTGATGATCGCGAGGTTGTTCATGGCCCAGTCTATCCCCAATAGTGAAAGATAAGGTTGACTGTCATCTACAATTTCGATAACCTCGAAGTCTGCATGACTTCGCACTCCGTCAATGTCAACAGGAACATTCGCTAGCCTTCCAAAGGGTATGAGATTCTGCTCATTCGCTAGTCTTAACTATATGGGTGACCATGAAAACTTTGGCTTCCCCATCTGTATCCATGTTTGCTTAGTCAAGACATTTACTTAAGATCCTAAATCAAGGATAATCTCATCCATCTCATAATCTCCAATTTGTGCACTTAGCCTCATTTCTCGGCCTGTTCTCTTATGGCTTTTAATGTGGTGAACTGCGCTATGAACAATATTCGTGCAACTACGCTGTTCATAGTGGCTCAACAAATTTTGTATTTCCACCAAAGCATCTTCGCTCTTTAGCAGCTTCATACAGCTCCGTAGGAACTGCGCAACAAAAGTCCCTGTTTCTGCTGCGGTACTCATTTGATCATACATTGTTGGAATATCTTTTATATGCGTTGTTTCACTTCGCAATGGGATTCTTGGACTTACAGGTGCTGGTTATTTGAAAGTCTCCCTTGCTTCTTCAAAGACTTCTTTATTTCTTTCTAGATTGAAAACAGGTGTTTTCCCAGTAGATTTTCTTATCCAGACTCCTTCAGTAGGTATCTGGTTAGTGTGGTGCTCTCGAGAAGTCAAAGCTTCTGGTTATTTATCTCTTCCTGTCACAGCTCCACTTCACGTCACAACATTGAGTTTGGATCCCTTTTCTCTACTGCAATCATCTGAACATACGGGTTTGGTGCTTCTTGTCTTCTTTCTTTCATTTTTGCTTACAATAGTGGATATGCTTCAATAACATGGTCAAAATATTTACAATATCTACATGTAGTAGTAGCATTTGTACAGTCTCTAGAAAGATGGCTAGGCTGAGCAAAGTTATAACAAATCATCTAAACTCTTCCTTTTCCTTGTCCTTGTTTGTCATGTTCCCACCGACCTACCTAGCCACTGGAGACCATGATCCATTTTTCTTCTCCCAAAACATCGACTGAGTTCCCATACACATAGTTGGGAGAGCTCAAATCTGCAACCCTCATTCCACAACAGCGAATCCCGTAATCCGCTTCCCGCAATCTGCAATTGTGGATGCAGGAATGCGGAATTCTAATATGCGAAAACATGCACTTGATGACCCTGCAACCCGCAACCCGCAATCCACAACCCGCAATTGCGGATGTGGGATTGCGAAAATCCAAAATACGAAAAACATGCACTCGATGATCTCGCAACCCGCAAACAACTGATCCCGCAACCCGCATCCCGCAATTGCGGATGCGGAATTGCGGAAACCCAAAACACGTATAGTCTTGAACTTGGTGATCCCGCAATCCGCAACCCGCAATTGCGGAACCATGCGTGTGGAACCCTGCCCTTTTAAGGGAATTTCATCAATTCTTGAAAGGGGCATAACTTCTTCTTCCAGCATCCAAATGGGGCAAGGTTGGTACCGTTGGAAAGCTCGTGGAGAACTCTATCCAGTGGTAGAATCCTCTAACCAAGTGAGGTATCTAACCTCCTGATTTTCTTCTTTGAATTTCTATCTATATCCTCACTAAGACACTTCCAACCTTCAACCTGCCAAGATCTTCCATTCCATCTGACCCATAAAGGAATTTGAAATCACTTCCAGGGTTCTTCTCCTTCTCAAGGATCAGGTGTAAATATACATCTCCTTCACAGGTTACTTATGCATAAACAGTCATCTTCAATAATGAAACACTATCATTCATTATAACATGTAAAATGCATTAACATATTTAATCCACACATCTATCTTATGCAAGAATTACAAGGCATTAAACTCATGCAATATAAGATATACATACAACAGTGAATTCAACCTCTTACTTAGGCCTATATATGACTTCATGTTAGTCTCATTCATATTCGTACATTACACAGTTCCATAATTATACAAAAGCATTCATCACAACAATGAAACAACATCATTTACCATAACATAAATACTTATCTGTCAATTTCGAAGCAACCGGCTAAGTGAGAGCAACGTTCCACCCAACCTTAGATCCTTGTCCATCCTATACTCTTTCAGTTGAGAGATCACCCCCGAGTTGGGCAGTGCATCCACTAAGGAGGGCTAATAGGTTCTCTCATAGTCAAGGCTCCATTCTCATGCTAAACCAGCCTGTAGTTGGGTTTATCAAGCATTCTAGGGCTCCTACCCATGCTAATCCAACCTAAAGTGGTTTATCAAGCAATTTAGGGACAACAAGCAAGGCGTTGCTAAGTCAGTGAGCTCAACCATAGAGATGCAGGCATCTCAACATTTAGTGGAATTGGAACCCACAATACCTACCACATCCAACACAAGGAAGACCTAAATCGTTGTTACACAATATCTCAAGGCATCTTCCCTTCCAGTGCTATTCCAAAATGAGCATAGAAAGGTCCAGTCGCTCTCAGCCGACCTGGCACCCACAATACCTACCACATCCAACACAAGGAAGATCCTATCACTGCTGCACAGTCTCTCCTGGTCCTTCCCTTCCACTGCTATTCCAGGATGGGCATAGAAAGGTCCAATCACTAGTTCATTGAGACTATAGCCTTCACTGGGTTTATCAAGCAACCCAACTTTCTCCCACAGTTCAACAACCAATTCGTTACTAGGCTTGGGGTTTCCTCACCGTCGCTCTTCCAATACCACTCTGCAACATCTTCTATCAATACCACTCTGTCCTTGTAACTGGGGTTTGCACATAGGGTGGTTACGAATATCAACTCTCAGGATCTTTCTCCCACACAGGAAGCACGTTTAACCTCCGATTTCCCTTTTTCTGGATTGGTTTGGTGCATACATGAAATACAATAATGAACTATCTACGAGGGTCAGTGGCTCGTGAATGGCAAGTGCATTCAGGGGTGAGTGAGTGCATGAGTGAGTAGTGAGGAATGTCTGTATGAATGAATGAATTCCCCTGGATAGTCAAACAGGTTCAATGATTTCTTCTAGGCGATTGAGTATCGTCCTCCTTAAGTGATTAGAGCCATGCCCTACCATACGAAATTGTAGGCATGCTCCATACTCCAGTGGACTCAACCATCAGGGTTCTAAACCACCCACTGCAGTTGCATTAATGTCAACAGAGATTTCCCACGGGTTCTCAGTCGGACATGTGGCAATATGTGCAACCAATTCCAAACCCCTCACCTCTCCCTAGTGGATACACATGGCCCTTTATCATTTGTTGCCTCCTTAACCAGCTTCTTGGTTATTTTATTCATTCAGTAATAATTACATCATTTACATTTCTCCATGGCTTAGCAGCACATGAATAATCAACTGTCGAAATACTTGACTAAGCAATAAACTTAAACATCCACTAGTGGGGCCTTGGCCTTGAGCTCCACACTAGGGAAAATACACATTCTGTGTATACAAAGTATTTACATCAAATCCAAATACACATAAATGGAAAAATGGGGTATTACATTTTTCGTTATTTCTTCCTCTTCCGCGGAATCCACCACGGCATCTATATGCGCCTTGGTGATACTACGCGTTTTCATGGTGTTGCGGTGTTTATTTTTGAACTTTGTACACATCGTGCTTTCTTTCTATCATCAGGTCATATGCTCTATAGTTGGAATCATCATGTCCAACTGACTTACAGAAACTGCAGTACAAATTCTTTGGTGTTCTGAGGTATTTGATAACCCTTTTTCCACAGTCCAGCTCAAGCAATGGTAACGAAACGCACTCAATTGTGGGAAAAGTATTTTACTTTAATTATTTAACGAAATTGTTTTTTATGATTAATCTTGTATGTTATAATGCGTATCAATTAAACTTATTATATGGAAACCAAGCGTGATTGAGCAGGTTCAGGGTCATTAAAGGATGGACGTGTAGAAGACTAGAGGATCACCAATCTCGGCGCCCTGTTTCCTGATTTATAGAGGACGCACTCCCACTTTCAAGATGAATCGACATTTTGACAATCAGTTAGGATCAGAGTTAAATCGTATAAATATGGACCTCTCGGGTAGCGAGAGGCCTCTACTGTTATTTTTGGGAAAGACATTATTTTTAACGTTTTCTGCACTATTGAGATACTGAGAAGTACAAAATTCTATTTTGACATGGATTTTATATATTAATTAAAGATTGATGATTAATTCCAGCGAGCGTTTCTGATTTTTTATTCTCTCCTGAGTACGGGTTGGGGAGGGCCCCTCCAACAAGTAGGTGAGGAGATTCCTATTTGCAGGTATTTTTCCAAGTATGCGTTTTACATTGATGAACAATCCTATGATATATGGGAGCGTTGAATGATTCATTATTTCTGTAGTAGTTTAGAATGCATTCCGTAGTATAGTAAAACGATTTCAGTAGTCCTGTAGGTTATTTCTTGCAACGCATATTTTTATCAATGATTACATTTGTAATAGCTTTGCTTTCAATGTCATGGTTTAGATCTAGAGTTCACTGCAGTTTCTCAACGTGATTAGTTTCTTTTAACTTCTTAGTAATAGATGGGTAAGCATAGAATGATCGTATTTCAATTCTAGATTGGTAAAACAAGTTAGATCAAGACTCCAATTTTGTGCACAGATAGTAGTTACAGGCTTTGTTTCCCCAATAGTAGAATAGCTCTGTTATGGTATTTTCATTCTCAGCATTTAGTTATTTCATCATTTTAATTATTTCAAATAGATATACTATTTTTGTATCTTCATTTCTTAGAACAGATCAGCATCTAATTACTTCAGCATTTTAATTATTTAAAATAGATTCCCTTCTTTATTTCTCAGAACATATTTACTGCTTTCAGCACTTCAATTCTTTTCATTAGATTTTATGCTTTCCAGTATTTAATTCCATAGCATAATCAGTTTTCACATTTAGTAGACAATCTTTAGAACATCAATATCGACATCCAACTATGACAAGAGATTATCCTATAAGAGCACAGATAATGCATGCATCTCTCAAGTTTGTAAGTTCCCCGGGTTGACATTTAAAGTAGGCTCTTGGTATAGCTTCCCTCATTAGGCATCCACATTAGGAGCTCACCACTTTTTGGCGCCGTTGCTGGGGAGGTGCTAAATCGTTTGGGAGACATCACCTTCAAAACCACAAAAATAAAACAAAAATTACATAAAGCAAAAACATAAATATCTTCTACCAATGAATGCCTTGTCGGCAAAGGGATAGGTTTGGCCGCTTTCTGCCCAAGCATTCCATGAGCAACAACGGTACTAACAGTTCTAACAATTCTCAGTTTGAATTTCTACACTCTGAAAATGAAACTGACTCCACATACGATCCAAATAGAAGCAACTTCACTACCAGTTCCATCTCAAACACCTCAATGGCAAATGGAGAGGAAGAACCTAGGGAGCTTTTCACTTTTCCCATTAGCATACCTCTCGGAGATGCCAGAATGAAGAACATCAATCCTAATAATCCGCCAAACTTTCATGGGTTGACTTCAAAAGATCCTGACACATTCCTATTTGATTTTGAGGTAGTTTGCAGATCATTTGATTACACTACAGATGCACAAAAGCTTAGGCTTTTTCCTTCCACACTGAAAGACCTATCACTTCGGTGGTTCATGAGCCTTGAAGGAAATAGTATCTTTAGCTGGGATCAAATGAAACAGTCATTCTTAGAAAAATATAGGGACTACTGCAAGGCCAAATATACTAGGGATGAAATCTTTAGGATGCAACAAGGAGATAGAGAGTCATTAAAAGATTATTCCCAAAGATTTCAACTCAGCTACAAATGAGCCAACCATTGCACATTGGAACCTGAATCACTAAAGCTTGTCCTTCTCAGAGGTGTAAAAAAGGAGAATTTTGAAGTCTTAAATCTCCTTGGAGATGGAGACATATTCCAAAAATCTTTTGACCAGATCCTGTAAATCTTCAAAAACTACTCAAGATCTAGGAAAACGAAGAATGGGACAAGGGATACACATACAACCACTAGTGGATCATCATCCTCAACACCAACACTTACAAAATATGATTTAGGAAACCTGCTGGATGACATGAAAACTGACATACTGCAATCCATAGCCATGCAACTTGATGCTCTTCAAATAAAAAAGAAACAGGATGAAATTAACCAAGCCTTGGCAGTATTTTGTCCTCGTTGTAGGAAGAAGCATGAGAAGGGGCAGTGCACCTTGAACACAATAGAAGTATGTGGTCTCTGCACCAATGACCATTCCACTGATAAATGTCCCCTCTTACCCTCATGTAAGGAAGCTATTCAAGACCCAATAGCTGAAGGAACTGTAGAACAGCTCTGTTTTATAAATTAGAGGAGGTATAATTTTGTTAGGCCATATCAACAGAGCAATCAAACTTACTATAATCAAGGACAACAAAATTGGAACTCTGCACCGACTCCATGGAAAGCATAGCCAAATCAAAACCAATGGCAACAAAACTAGCAAGCATATCAACCATCCTATCAACAACCATATTATCCACCATCTTACCCTCAATACCCCCCACCATTTCCATCCACCACAAATTATGCAAACCAGTACCCCCATCCATCAAATTGGAGGGCGCCATTACAACAACCACTCATTATGCCACCCCCAAAACCTCAACCACCCCCCAGAACTCCACCTATTCCATCCCAACCGATTTCAAATCCTAATAATAACAGGCCCCCACAACAGCGGTAGGCTTATAACACTGATATCACAAAATTCCCAACTTATGTTGTAGACGGTGATAAATGAAATAAACCTACGATCTGGAAAAACGTTGCAGAATACATCCCCACACAACATCCAACAACCTCTACCTGAAGCTCAGGACCACACATCAGAACCCTATGTTTAGCATCCTGATGAACCAGAACCTCCTGACAAAGAAATTATACCACTCACACGAACTAGAAACCCTCCATTTCCAGAAAAAACTTGTCCGGAATACAAAAGAAGAGGAAGAGAATATAATCTTAAACGAATTCAAACACTTAAACATCCAAATCCCAATCTTACAAGCCATAATGGATGTGCCCATCTGCAACAAATTCATTAGAGAAAATTGCCTAAAGAAGTCAGGAAGGAGGAAGCATGACCCACCAACTATTAATGTAGTGGGACAATTGGCCAATTTGATGCTAGGTGTCATAATAAATCCTAAATATCTTGATCCTGGTAGTCCTATAGTAAGTGTCACTGTTATCACACAACTTGTAGTTGCCCCTAGAGGTATCCCATCCGGGATGGTAGAGGAGTTAGGCAACTAAAGAGGTGACCCAAGAGATGCCACGGTTCCCAATGCAAGATGGGAGTCACGTCAACCGAGGCACTCTTCGCTTTAGGTCAAGGTGTAACTAGACCAAGGGGGAGACCCTATACCCCAATCACAGTTGATTGGACCTAAGCAAGGTTTCTAAGGGTAGATAAGTAATGAGTTACGGAAACCAATGCAAGGCTAAGTGGACCTAAGGTTTAAGGTACGGTTGAGGGAGGTATAAGAGATTAATAATGTTTCAACCTATGTATGGTTTAGGCCACATGATGGGGTATGATGACAAGTTATAGTACCAAGTGTTTACACAAGTGGGTCTAGTTTTCTTGGGAAGTGTGAAGTGATTCTAGGTAGGCTCACAAGGTGAAGTTAGGTATGAGGTAGGTACTATAGGTTAGATATAGGCTAGATCTACGAGTTTAAGTTAATTGCAATGATACCCATGTACTAGATCTAAATTTTGACACGAATCCCAAGGAGTGCGACTTGCTTGGTGATGGACTAGTGCCTTGTTAAGTGGGCTAATGGGGTCAAAAGGTATGTCAAATTGTAGATCGGGACACCTAGAAGCCAAGTCAAGTGGATTGGATGAGATTCAATGGTTGGATCTTAGTAGATCTAGGTTTTTAAATGATGACCAAAAGTGGACCACAATCCCTTAAAACAAGGAATGCAATCCCCAAGGCGGATCTTGATGAAAGGACAGTGTAGACCTAGGTTTCAAGGCATGGGCATTCCAAATCCACGAAAAACTCAAACACCCACTTCCTAGAAGTGGACCAACTCAAAAAACCAAGGGGGTGCGATTTGGTCAAGGAGGGTCCAAAAATGGGTTTTGGTGGACCAAATCAAGTCCAATGGCCACCAAAATGTAGATCCGGGATTTCAGTACCCCGATCTATGTTCCTTCAAAGTTTCAAGTGAATCCAATGGCTAGATCTTAGTAGATCTAAGTTTTAAGATGCCAAGAAGGTCAAAAGGGGGTTTCAACCCCTCAAAACATGGAGAGATGTCCACAAGGTAGTTTTCACCAAAGTCAAGATATGGGTATAGGTTATCAAATGTCTAGATGTCAAATCAAGTGGGATCTCACCTACCCATGTGCTAGATCTAACCCAACAAGCTTCTCTTAGGAAAATCGATTTAGGTTCAAGAAGGCTTTTTGCATTGAAAAGTGTGTCAATTTTTAGCCAATCACCACCAAACTATAGATCCAACTAGGGGTGGATCCTATAGAGGTGGGTTTTTAATATCTTTTCAATTGCAAGGCTAGATCTAAATAGATCTAAGAAATACCAAAATTGGGGTTTTGATTTAATTAGGGTTTTATGACCAATGAAGATAGAATGGATGAAAGAGGCACATACCTTGTAGATCTTACCTCAATTGCTTATGGCCACCTTACAAGTTGATAGCATTCTCCTATGTGTATATTCAAGAGTGAGATCCAAGTGCTCCAACCAAATCGCCCTTCTCCAAGATAGCCAAATCGTCCTCCTCCTACAAGACAAGATCAAAGAAACAAGTCAAGCAAGATGATTATGAAAATGGTAGAAAGATGTAATAGAAAGCATCAACTATGTCACGAAGATACAATAATGATACTCCCTGTCACAAGATCAACCCAAGAGAGAATATGTGGATCCCTCCAACAATAACCCTCATGAAGTTGCCCTCCTCTCTCCAATTCGACTTTCCTGTCAAAAGGTTAGCAAAAGCACCAAAATCCACAATGATACATAGAAGAGATACTTTATATTCAATATGCAAGAGAATCCACAATGCAAGAGAGATGTGCTCCACAAAAAATCTTCTATTCCAATATTCCAGAGCTCCAAAGGTGAGCTTTACAATGGGGGGTCTCCTCCTTATATAGGATAATAAAGACCAAAACCCTATACCACTCCATAATACTACATCAAATGGGTGGTTGAGATTATAAGATCTCATCATACAATCAATGGCTAAGATGACCCATAACAATATATCACATGGATCACTCAACATAACAATAGCGCCCTCACTAAATGGTACAATGGAGGGTGACGTCATCCCACTAGAGGGGTAAAAAGTACAATAATCCACCTCATGATGACTAGGACATGATAAAATAAGCTCATGGTGGGGCTAGGAGGTATTAATCCTTACTAGCTCATCCCCAAGGCACAATAAAATAATAAAATATGTCCAATATAATAAAAATGATCAAAACTGTCCTCAGAATCCATGACAGTCAAGCAGTAAATGTCCTCCTGTGATCAATCCGGGCATACCCACATGGTGAAAACTGACTGGAAGATAGTGATGCCATCCTGGAAGACCTCTGTGAAAACCAAATGCCAAAACCTTGCCTCAATTTCCCAAATCGATTTCCTCAGTGACCACTTTATCCCATTTTTTAACTGCCTCGGGAACTGTGAAAGTGCCAAAACTGCCTCCTAGGGTGCTAGCGCTGTCCATCTGAGCCCACCAGGCTCTCCGGGAGGGGGGATAAATGGTAATAACAAGTGGCTGGACCACCCCCTCCATCATCAGTGCCCTAGGTGAACTGGCCTCTCGGGGCCCCTGCTGCTCAGGCTGGGAAATCAGCCCCAAATCTGGTCAACAAGTGTAAAACTGCATCAATCACTGTCAGAAGTGCCCGGAACTGAAAGATAAGTGTCTCAATGGATCCAGAAGACCCAAATCCACTAGGAATGAGTACTCATACACCCTGGGTTGCCCTAATGGGCCAGCTGTAGGGTCCACCATATATGGACAATGTATAATCTGCTGATCTGAAATAATAATAAACCTGCTGAACTAGATCAAACATCATCTGCATCATATGTCCATCATATGATATCATCATCAAACATGTGGGACCATAAATCATCATCAATAATCATCCATACATGGCCCACATCATCACGGATCCCAAGAATATATAATCAAGGATAAATCACATTAGTAGACTAAGACAATGTTTCTCTAATCATTCCCACAGCTAAGCTCAAAGTATAAATTCCATTCAGTGGCATTAATCAAGTTAACATATTCCGTGATTATATAAAATTACTTGCACAATAGTTCAAATGACAAACTCACCCATTGGACATGGTCAAACTGCTAGTGAAGGATGAAGGCTAGGAGCAAGGTTGGGCCAAGGGTTTGACTTGTCTAACTTAACTCAAAAATACTTTGGACTGGGAGAAGGGGGAAGCTACAAACTCTGTGCTGGACAAAAGAACACGGGGGATGGCTGTGCCTCACAAATGGATAAGTTGTTTAGAGAGTGCTTATTCAACTTAGGCATCATGTCTACATCAAGTTGATCCAGGTTCATTAGGATCATTCAATTTCATTTCCATGGCCTTTTTGGCCTACATAACCCTTCGGATTTCAGATGTGCTGAGAAGCACAACTAGTTGCAGCTTGCATCCAGGGCATGTTTTTCACATATTTATAAGGTCAGCAATTATTTAGATATAACTTTTAAGAACCATTGCTTTTTGGACCTTTCTTATACTCTTCGAGGAGTATTTTTAGCTTTTCATTGCTCTTGCCCCTTTTTTTTGTTTCCATGGGCGAATTTTTTAGTTTCCATAGGTAGAACATGAGCTTTCAGTTTTAGCCAACAACATCTCAAGTGACTAGGGGGAGTTCGAGCCAATGCCAAACATCGGGATAACCGACCAGAATGATTTAGGCCTACAATCCAACTCACCAAAGGCAAGTTCTGTCACCAACTCAGAGCCGAGACACTGAATAAACAGGGATGCGGTCCAAACACAGAGGTAGAAAAATGGGGAAGTCCTCGGTATCAGAAAGTCAAATGAGACAAGTCAGGGTTTAAAGTCAAACAGGAAGGTCATGTATGGATGGAGACAAGTGAATATGGAGCCTACACTAGCAGACAACCAATGTCGGGAAAGACCATGTCTATGTAAGGTGAAATACCAGTAAGTTTTGTTAAATGACCTAAAGGTGCAAGCAATTGTCCATTTTATGATTTACAGTTCATTTTAAATAGTTTGCCACATCAGGAATAATATACCAAGCACATGCCATGATCATGACTAAATCAACAAGATAATAATCCACAGTCAGTGAGAACATATCCATAACATCATCATAATAATCATCATCATACATCATCTGAAACACTGCTGAAATACATCTCTAGGCACTGAACTGAAACTGTAATGGGATAAGTGGTCACATCAGTCATCAAATCTGAACTCTCAAGGCTTAGCCTTGACACAAGGTCATAAAATCTGAATAATGTACTGCTCTGATCATGAGTGATCCAAAATATATAGCCATGCTCTGGAATAAAGGAAGCTCTGGAATGTGCAGATATCTGCTGTACAAGAATAGTAGCCCTGCTACTATGGTGTGATAACATCTGGCTCCAGCTGGGACAAGTGCTCTAAGGGAGAGAGCGCTTGAGAACCTCAGAATCTCTGGTCTCGAACTGCTCTGCATCAATCTTCAATCCAGCACTGCACCATCCTTGCTTTCAGCTTTTATCTTGCACCTGTTCCTGCTCTCACAAAAACTAGAATACCATCATGGAGCATGTATGGGATAAAAATAAAATAAAACTGAACTGAAATTTAATCTAAAGCATGAACTGAAATGCGCCAAAATATAAATATGAACTAACATGGCATATATCATTATCATTTTTATTTACTGTGCAGGAGGAAAAGAGTACATTCCTAAATCAGGCAAATCTCAACCAGCACATGCAGCTAACAATAGAAATGCTAACTATAATTTCTTAAATGCATGCAGGAGAAGAGAAAAGCTTAGGAAGGAGCAATACTCAACTCAGGCAGAAGAAGAAAAAGGGACAGTACTCGGCACACAGAAAAAGAAAAATCACACAAATCCTACTGCTCAAGTGAGCTTATTCAGAAGCTACTTACTCTAAATAGGCAAGGCAAGGTAAGTCATTTAAAAGGGATAAGGGGGTAGTAGTGTTTCAACAGTACCCCATTTACTGGCAGCTCCAATTCATACCCATCCAATGTTTCCAACCAAAAGGAATTTTTACCTGTAACTCTACTTATTTGATAGGGACCCATCCATATCTTTTCAAACTTGCCATGGTTTCCAGGTTTCTCTTTGTTCTTATCCCACAGTAGAACTATATCACCAACTCCAAAATTTATGTCCCTGCTCCGTTGATCAAAAGTTCCTTTTATTCTTTCTTGTTCCAACACCATTTTATCCCATGCCTCCCTTCTGTTTTCATCTAGTTCTATTAACTTATCAATTCTTGCTTGCATGGCTTCTTGCTCAGTGGAACATTGTCGCAGTAGTTCATACACAGGGATTTGGAGGTTGATTGGAAGCCTACAGTTTTGTCCATATACTATTTCAAAAGGAGCTTTTCCTGTTATTCTTTTAACTGTTGTTCTATCTGCCCAGAGGGCATACTTAAGCTTGACATCCCAAGTCCTTTTGTTTTCGCCGATCATTCTTTTCAGAAGTCTAATTAGGTTCTTGTTGCTTGACTCAGCCAATCCATTTCCCTGGGGGTAATAATTGGAGGAGTGGGATAGAGTGATGCCATGGTCAGAACAAAAGGTTGTCATCTCCGTCTTGCTAAAAGCTGGGGCATTATCGGTTGTGATTTTACAAGGGCAACCATATCTGGAAACGATATTTTCTTCTAAGAATTTGACCACCACTTCTGCAGTGCATTTCTTGGTAGGGACAGCTTCAACCCAGCGAGTAAAATAATCTGTGCATGTCAAAATATATTTATATCCTCCTGAAGAGCTTGGGTTTATTGGCCCTACAAAATCCATTCCCCATTGTTGGAAGGGAGCTTCTACAATAACTGGGGTCAAAGGCAAGGAAGGTAGTCTAGGTTTTCCTGAATAAAATTGACATTCTTGACATGTTCTAACAAACGTGTGCACATCTTTGAACAAGGATGGCCAATAATACCCAGCTCTCATGATCTTAGCAGCTGTGGTTCTAGGTGCATAATGTCCTCCGCATAATCCAGAATGCATTTCCTTGATGATTCTCTGGGAGTCATCATGATTTACACATTTGAGTATGATTCCATCTGGATTCTTCCAACCCAAACCATCTTCAGTTAATACATACTTAGATGCTTTTAGCCTCAAATCTCTTCTTTGGTGGTCTACAAGGTGGTCTGGACAGGTCATATGTTTAAGGTAGAAAATGATGTCTTTGTACCACTCGTGATCTTCATTAATATAAAGGATCATGTTATTTTGCTGCAGTTTGGAATCAGTTAATAGCTGTGCCAACCCTTGGCCTTTCACTATCTTGATTGGTTTGATTTCAATGTCATACTCTTGAATCCTAGAAATCCAGTTTCCCCTAACACCTATGCCATCAGGCTGAGATAAGACATCTTTTACCGCTTGATAAGGGACGTAAGCCATAATTTTGGAGTATCCGATATATGTCCTAAAATGTTTTAACGATTTGACCAAGGCATAGGCTTGTTTTTCAGTGGTTGTGTAGTTTAGTTCCGCATCTCTAAGGTTTTTACTCATAAAGGCAACCGGTTGTTCATGGTTTTCTTCATTCTTTTGCAACAACACACCTGCTATGGTGTCCTCGGAAGCATAAGAATAAATCAAAAACTCCTTATTGTAGTTTGGGCTTACTAGGACAGGTGCAGAAGCAATGGCTTTCTTTAGAGATTCGAATGAAACATCACATTTCTTATCCCAAACAAATTTCACATCCTTCTTCAGCAAATTATTTAAAGGCTTGGCCAATTCAGCTAAATTAGGGATGAATCTCCTTACGAAGTTTATTTTTCCGAAAAATGATCGTAACGAGCTGACATCCTTTGGGGGAGTTATGGCTTGGATTCCTTGCACTCTCTCTGGATCAATTTTAATGCCTTCTTTGGACACAATGTGACCTAACAACTTCCCTTCATCCACCCCGAAGGTTGACTTTTTAGGATTCAAGGATATTCCAAATTTCCGACATCTTTCGAAGATTCTCCTTAAATGTTTTACGTGGTCTCCCCTGTCTTTCGAGAAGACAGTTAGATCATCTTGATAAATTGCAATGATTTTGCCAATTAGGCCCTCAAATGCATGATCCATTGCCCTTTGAAAGGTTGATCCTGCATTCAAAAGCCCAAATGGCATTCTTATATACTCGAAGGTTCCCCACGGGGTGGTGAAGGTTGTCTTCCCACGATCTTCCTTCTTGATTTGGACCTGGTTGTACCCAGAAAATCCGTCAAGTAAGGATAACATGCCAGCCCCTGTTACACTTTGCAACAGATTTTCCATGTTGGGCAAAGGATAGTTGTCTTTTAGAGATGCTTGATTTAGGTTCCTAAAGTCAATACAAATTCTAATCTCCCCGTTTTTCTTCCTTACGATTACAGGATTGGATACCCAGGTTGTATGCCTAACTGGTCTAATGATACCTGCTGCCAACATCTTTTCCAATTCCTTTTTAACTAAGGGAGCTAACTTAGGGTTCATGTTTCGCAACTTTTGTCGATATGGTTTGGCTCCCTCTTTAAGAGGAATAGTGTGTTCTATAATGGACTGATCGTAAGTTTTTAAATCATCATAGACCCACGCAAAGATATCTTTATACTCTCGGATTAACTCAATAATTCTTCTTCTTTCTTCTCCTGAGGCATTTATCCCAATTCTGATCATTTTTGGAGAACAAGCAGACCCTACATTTATTTCGATGACCCCATCTACAGGTTCAGATCTCCTACCCTTGTATTCATCATGCCTGTTAAAATTTCTCTCAAGGGGGAAAGCTATTTCTGTGACATCCATACCTTCAATTGAATCACCTTTTATCTCATCCTCGAAATTCACCATTGGGGTTTTAGAAGCATTTAAGAATCGTATGATTTGGGCATCACTGTCAAAAACTTGCCAATGGTCTTCATTATCAGGAACAGAGGGTCTGAATAAAACTTCAAGTTTGCAGTTTTCTTGTTTTAGAGACTCAGATGTTTGAAGAGTACTGGCCATTACGGATAGCTCATCAGCCAAAGTATTTTGTTCTCGGGGAACAGCCTTAATCCCGAAGGCATCAAAGCATTCAATGGTGTCCCAAACTGCATTTCTATAGTCTCTAAGTCTATTATTCTTAGCGGCGAATTTTTTTTTTATCTGGGACACAATGAGGTCAGAATCTCCTGTGACAGATATTGATTTGATTTTTCTTTCTCTGGCAATTTCCAAGCCCAGAAGCAATGCTTCATACTCTGCCACATTGTTAGTGCACTCAAACTCTAAACGGAAAGAAAACAAACTCTTTTCTCCCGATGGTGAAATTAAGACTATACCGGCTCCTGCACCATGTCGGGAACGGGCCCCATCAAAATGCATTTTCCAGACTTGTTCATGTGAAAAAGGCTGCTTTTTAACCTCCTCCCAGTAATTTGCTAGAATCATGAAGTTTCCAATTTCATCACTTGAATACATTGCCTCAGTGAATAAATGTTCAGGTGTTTCAACATGTTCTTGCATAGGTGGTTCATTGAACAGAGTTATGAATGAACCTTCTTTGGTTGGGATTGTGGCATATGTCAAATCCATTTGGACACTTCCTCCCAATCTTGCCGACCATTCCCTGGATAGCAACATTCCCCACGCATCAGGGATATCTAGGACTAAGACATTCATTGAGAGCTCAATATCAGAGCAGGCAGCCAACCTAACAGGCAGGTTTTCAATTATCCCAATAGATTTCACAGTCTTGGAATCCATGCCACATACATTTCTGTAGGGTCTCGTGGGTACTAACTCAAGTTGTTCCATGACTCTTAAAGGCATGACACTTACTTCAGCTCCTGAGTCCAACATGCAATTATGTAATATTAGACCATTCACTTCTAATGCAATATAAAAGGGTGGGAATTTTCCAGAGTTGTCACTAGAGACACTTTGGATCATGACAGGGGAATCCCTGATCTCTGCAGAAGCTTTCTTAGGAGCTTGCTTCCTTGTTTGAATCCCAAGATGAGTAGTAGCTCTTTTGTGGAATGAAGGGATCTTGAAAATTTCACAAAATGGAATAGGCATGTTTATCTTTTCTAGGAAGCTTGTAATATCTATGTTTAGGTTGTGAGGGTTTTCCTTATCCTTTTCATTCGTACCTAAACCTAGGAATTTCATAATGTCATGTTTAACAACCGGAATCTTGATTAGGTCTTTTAGGGAAACCGAAGCAGACGAATTGGCTAGCTTACTTGGAATGTTTGTTCTAGGGAGTTCCTTATTAGGTTTTAGAATCGTGGGAGGTTTTGGTTGTTTTCTCCAAAGGGTTGCTTTTGGAATGTTAGTTTTAGGGGGAGGATCAATTTTTATTGTTTGATCTGTCTTTTTGTTTGCAGGAGGAGATTGGCTAGTGTTGGTCACAGTTTTATCCTTCGAGGCGACCTCAGGAGAAAGCTTTGGAGCTTTTGGCAAGATTCTTTGGACAGATTGATGCACTGTCTTGCTAGACTGTGGGTCAGTTGTTTTAGGTTGCTGAGTCTTGGGAGGACTAGCCTTTGGAGGGATTGAATTGCTACAGATGGATTTTAACATCTCTTTGGTTTGTTGATCACGTCTTTTGAAATCCTCATCCTGATTTTTAAGATATGTGGCAATGTTGGTGACCATTTCACACATGTTTGTCATAAATTCCATGGTCATTTCGGGAGAGATGTTGTTTGGAGTAGACATCTCTTTGTGGGTTCTCTTCTCAGCGGAGTCACGATTAGGAGTCGCCAGGTAGATTTTTAAGCTCTACTACCAAGAGATATGTCGTTTAAAGTGCAGAGAGATAGTGAGACACAAAGGTGTGTTGAACCAAGGTAGGCCCCTACCTCCCCGGCAACGGCGCCAAAAATGTTATCACACAACTTGTAGTTGCCCCTAGAGGTATCCCATCCGGGACGGTAGAAGAGTTAGGCAACTAAAGAGGTGACCCAAGAGATGCCACGGTTCCCAATGCAAGATGGGAGTCACGTCAATCGAGGCACTCTTCGCTTTAGGTCAAGGTGTAACTAGACCAAGGGGGAGACCCTATACCCCAATCACAGTTGATTGGACCTAAGCAAGGTTTCTAAGGGTAGATAAGTAATGAGTTACGGAAACCAATGCAAGGCTAAGTGGACCTAAGGTTTAAGGTACGGTTGAGGGAGGTATAAGAGATTAATAATGTTTCAACCTATGTATGGTTTAGTCCACATGATGGGGTATGATGACAAGTTATAGTACCAAGTGTTTACACAAGTGGGTCTAGTTTTCTTGGGAAGTGTGAAGTGATTCTAGGTAGGCTCACAAGGTGAAGTTAGGTATGAGGTAGGTACTATAGGTTAGATATAGGCTAGATCTACGAGTTTAAGTTAATTGCAATGATACCCATGTACTAGATCTAAATTTTGACACGAATCCCAAGGAGTGCGACTTGCTTGGTGATGGACTAGTGCCTTGTTAAGTGGGCTAATGGGGTCAAAAGGTATGTCAAATTGTAGATCGGGACACCTAGAAGCCAAGTCAAGTGGATTGGATGAGATTCAATGGTTGGCTCTTAGTAGATCTAGGTTTTTAAATGATGACCAAAAGTGGACCACAATCCCTTAAAACAAGGAATGCAATCCCCAAGGCGGATCTTGATGAAAGGACAGTGTAGACCTAGGTTTCAAGGCATGGGCATTCCAAATCCACGAAAAACTCAAACACCCACTTCCTAGAAGTGGACCAACTCAAAAAATCAAGGGGGTGCGATTTGGTCAAGGAGGGTCCAAAAATGGGTTTTGGTGGACCAAATCAAGTCCAATGGCCACCAAAATGTAGATCCGGGATGTCAGTACCCCGATCTATGTTCCTTCAAAGTTTCAAGTGAATCCAATGGCTAGATCTTAGTAGATCTAAGTTTTAAGATGCCAAGAAGGTCAAAAGGGGGTTTCAACCCCTCAAAACATGGAGAGATGTCCACAAGGTAGTTTTCACCAAAGTCAAGATATGGGTATAGGTTATCAAATGTCTAGATGTCAAATCAAGTGGGATCTCACCTACCCATGTGCTAGATCTAACCCAACAAGCTTCTCTTAGGAAAATCGATTTAGGTTCAAGAAGGCTTTTTGCATTGAAAAGTGTGTCAATTTTTAGCCAATCACCACCAAACTATAGATCCAACTAGGGGTGGATCCTATAGAGGTGGGTTTTTAATATCTTTTCAATTGCAAGGCTAGATCTAAATAGATCTAAGAAATACCAAAATTGGGGTTTTGATTTAATTAGGGTTTTATGACCAATGAAGATAGAATGGATGAAAGAGGCACATACCTTGTAGATCTTACCTCAATTGCTTATGGCCACCTTACAAGTTGATAGCATTCTCCTATGTGTATATTCAAGAGTGAGATCCAAGTGCTCCAACCAAATCGCCCTTCTCCAAGATAGCCAAATCGTCCTCCTCCTACAAGACAAGATCAAAGAAACAAGTCAAGCAAGATGATTATGAAAATGGTAGAAAGATGTAATAGAAAGCATCAACTATGTCACGAAGATACAATAATGATACTCCCTGTCACAAGATCAACCCAAGAGAGAATATGTGGATCCCTCCAACAATAACCCTCATGAAGTCGCCCTCCTCTCTCCAATTCGACTTTCCTGTCAAAAGGTTAGCAAAAGCACCAAAATCCACAATGATACATAGAAGAGATACTTTATATTCAATATGCAAGAGAATCCACAATGCAAGAGAGATGTGCTCCACAAAAAATCTTCTATTCCAATATTCCAGAGCTCCAAAGGTGAGCTTTACAATGGGGGGTCTCCTCCTTATATAGGATAATAAAGACCAAAACCCTATACCACTCCATAATACTACATCAAATGGGTGGTTGAGATTATAAGATCTCATCATACAATCAATGGCTAAGATGACCCATAACAATATATCACATGGATCACTCAACATAACAATAGCGCCCTCACTAAATGGTACAATGGAGGGTGACGTCATCCCACTAGAGGGGTAAAAAGTACAATAATCCACCTCATGATGACTAGGACATGATAAAATAAGCTCATGGTGGGGCTAGGAGGTATTAATCCTTACTAGCTCATCCCCAAGGCACAATAAAATAATAAAATATGTCCAATATAATAAAAATGATCAAAACTGTCCTCAGAATCCATGACAGTCAAGCAGTAAATGTCCTCCTGTGATCAATCCGGGCATACCCACATGGTGAAAACTGACTGGAAGATAGTGATGCCATCCTGGAAGACCTCTGTGAAAACCAAATGCCAAAACCTTGCCTCAATTGCCCAAATCGATTTCCTCAGTGACCACTTTATCCCATTTTTTAACTGCCTCGGGAACTGTGAAAGTGCCAAAACTGCCTCCTAGGGTGCTAGCGTTGTCCATCTGAGCCCACCAGGCTCTCCGGGAGGGGGGATAAATGGTAATAACAAGTGGCTGGACCACCCCCTCCATCATCAGCGCCCTAGGTGAACTGGCCTCTCGGGGCCCCTGCTGCTCAGGCTGGGAAATCAGCCCCAAATCTGGTCAACAAGTGTAAAACTGCATCAATCACTGTCAGAAGTGCCCTGAACTGAAAGATAAGTGTCTCAATGGATCCAGAAGACCCAAATCCACTAGGAATGAGTACTCATACACCCTGGGTTGCCCTAATGGGCCAGCTGTAGGGTCCACCATATATGGACAATGTATAATCTGCTGATCTGAAATAATAATAAACCTGCTGAACTGGATCAAACATCATCTGCATCATATGTCCATCATATGATATCATCATCAAACATGTGGGACCATAAATCATCATCAATAATCATCCATACATGGCCCACATCATCACGGATCCCAAGAATATATAATCAAGGATAAATCACATTAGTAGACTAAGACAATGTTTCTCTAATCATTCCCACAGCTAAGCTCAAAGTATAAATTCCATTCAGTGGCATTAATCAAGTTAACATATTCCGTGATTATATAAAATTACTTGCACAATAGTTCAAATGACAAACTCACCCATTGGACATGGTCAAACTGTTAGTGAAGGATGAAGGCTAGGAGCAAGGTTGGGCCAAGGATTTGACTTGTCTAACTTAACTCAAAAATACTTTGGACTGGGAGAAGGGGGAAGCTACAAACTCTGTGCTGGACAAAAGAACACGGGGGATGGCTGTGCCTCACAAATGGATAAGTTGTTTAGAGAGTGCTTATTCAACTTAGGCATCATGTCTACATCAAGTTGATCCAGGTTCATTAGGATCATTCAATTTCATTTCCATGGCCTTTTTGGCCTACATAACACTTCGGATTTCAGATGTGCTGAGAAGCACAACTAGTTGCAGCTTGCATCCAGGGCATGTTTTTCACATATTTATAAGGTCAGCAATTATTTAGATATAACTTTTAAGAACCATTGCTTTTTGGACCTTTCTTATACTCTTCGAGGAGTATTTTTAGCTTTTCATTGCTCTTGCCCCTTTTTTTTGTTTCCATGGGCGAATTTTTTAGTTTCCATAGGTAGAACATGAGCTTTCAGTTTTAGCCAACAACATCTCAAGTGACTAGGGGGAGTTCGAGCCAATGCCAAACATCGGGACAACCGACCAGAATGATTTAGGCCTACAATCTAACTCACCAAAGGCAAGTTCTGTCACCAACTCAGAGCCGAGACACTGAATAAACAGGGATGCGGTCCAAACACAGAGGTAGAAAAATGGGGAAGTCCTCGGTATCAGAAAGTCAAATGAGACAAGTCAGGGTTTAAAGTCAAACAGGAAGGTCATGTATGGATGGAGACAAGTGAATATGGAGCCTACACTAGCAGACAACCAATGTCGGGAAAGACCATGTCTATGTAAGGTGAAATACCAGTAAGTTTTGTTAAATGACCTAAAGGTGCAAGCAATTGTCCATTTTATGATTTACAGTTCATTTTAAATAGTTTGCCACATCAGGAATAATATACCAAGCACATGCCATGATCATGACTAAATCAACAAGATAATAATCCACAGTCAGTGAGAACATATCCATAACATCATCATAATAATCATCATCATGCATCATCTGAAACACTGCTGAAATACATCTCTAGGCACTGAACTGAAACTGTAATGGGATAAGTGGTCACATCAGTCATCAAATCTGAACTCTCAAGGCTCAGCCTTGACACAAGGTCATAAAATCTGAATAATGTACTGCTCTGATCATGAGTGATCCAAAATATATAGCCATGCTCTGGAATAAAGGAAGCTCTGGAATGTGCAGATATCTGCTGTACAAGAATAGTAGCCCTGCTACTATGGTGTGATAACAGTCACCATAAATAACAAGCAAATAAATAAAAGCTTAATCGATCTGGGAGCTGCGATCAATGTCATGACTAAAGAAACCATGTTATACCTAGGACTCCAATCAATGGTAAGACCAACCACAACAATGCTCCAACTAGCAGACACGTCCACTGTGAAGCCCAAAGGAATGCTAGAAGACATTATGATCAATATCGAGTCCTGGGAATACCCAACTGATTTTATGATAATCGAAATCAAAAGCAAACTTAGTGGCTATCTAATTATCCTGGGTAGACCTTGGTTAACAACTATGGATGCTTACATAGGCTACCGATTAGGAAATATGACAATCATCAGTGGACATACCAGGAAGAAAATAACAATCTACCCACCAGCAATGAAATCCTCAGAAATAAAATATCAAAATTGGACTAATTATTACCAGAACACACCAAATCAAAACCTCCGACCTATCCTAACAATTGATGTTGCAATATCTTTAAAGGCAGTAGATGAAGATGGCCATATAGATAGATTTATACAAAATATATCTCCTAACCATCATGTTATTCAAGAATTTTTTTCTACAGAAACAGGTGAAAGTTCAAAACAGAACATGGATGACTTATGGACAGAAGTGCTACCAGAACAGATTGAGAAGGTAAAAGTCGTGGAAATTAACCCTGGCAAAACAGTCAACATAAATTCCAATTTAAAACCAGAGCAAGAAGAGAAATTGATGAATATACTAACACAACAAAGTAAAGCATTTGCCTGGACATATACAGATATGAAAGGAATACATCCTGATATTTGCAAACACTACATTTACATCAAAGAAGGTTCTACTCCCATCAGGCAACCACAAAGAAGGATGAACCCTGCACTAAAAGACATAGTCAAAGTGGAATTACAAAAGTTATTAGACGCAGGGTTCATCTATCCAATATTTGATAGTGAGTGGGTCTCACCACTAGTCATAGTGCCCAAAAAAGGAGGAAAATAGAGAATTTGTGTGGACTACAAGGAGCTGAATAAAGCAACAAAGAAGGATCATTTTCCACTTCCATTTATAGACCAGGTGCTGGATACATTATCTGGAAACAAGTACTTTTCATTCCTAGACGGTTTCAGTGGTTACATCCAAATTTTAATACACCTAGCTGATCAAGATAAGACGACCTTCACATGCCCATGGGGAACTTACGCTTATAGGGTCCTACCCTTTGGTCTATGTAACGCGCCAACAACATTTCAAAGAGCCATACTGAGTATTTTCTCCGATTTTCTAAATAACAAAATGGAAGTATTCATCGATGATTTCACACCTTATGGATAGAGCTTTGAGCAGGCATTGAAAAATATTGAATTAATATTAAAAACATGTATTGAGATGAGCTTGTGCCTAAGCAATGACAAATGCAGGATGTTAATGGAAGAAGGAATTGTTCTAGGACATCATATATCACAGAGAGGTATAGAGGTGGATCAAGCCAAAGTATCAGTAATCAAGACACTGCCCCCACCTATCAAACAAATAGATGTGAGAAGCGTCCTTGGACAGACAGGGTACTACAGAAGGTTTATTGAGAATTATAGCAGAATTGCTGCCCCCATGTTTTCACTTCTCACAAAAGACAATGAGTTCATATGGACAAGCAACTGCATGTCAGCCTTTGAAAGTCTTAAACAGAAAACCATCACAGCACCAATACTTCAAGGACCAAACTGGGAAATTCCATTTCACATTCACACCGATGCATCAGATAAAGCAATCGGATTTGTGCTTGGGCAAGAACAAGACAAGAAACCCTATGCCATATACTATATAAGCAAAAATTTGGTTGGGGTAGAACTCAACTACACAGTCATAGAGAACGAATTTCTGGCAGTCATACATGCAATCAACAAATTCAGGCATTACATTACAGGATACCAAAGTTTTATCCATACTAACCACTCAGCGATCAGATATCTTATGAACAAGCCTAATACTAGTGCAAGAATTATTCGAGGGATGCTACTTCTACAGGAATTCGACATCACTATAATAGATCAACCAGGAAAGCATAATGTTGTAGCAGAATTTTTGTCAAGAGTAACACATGGGAAAGATAATGAATTGGTCCAAGACAACTTCCCTGATGAGCACCTTTTTGCCATATCAATAAAAATTCAATGGTTTGCTGACATAGCAAACTATTTGGTATCCGGGAAGTTTCGAGAACATTACAATTATAAAGAAAGGACAAAAGTAATAAGACAAAGTGCCACCTATACATGGATAGAGGGCATGCTTTTTAAACAGGGACCAGATCAAGTACTTAGAAGGTGCATTAGGGAAGATGAGGTACATGACATAATGCATGCCACCCACAATGAACCCTGTGGAGGACACTACGCTACAAAAAGGACAGCCTACAAGATCTTGCAAACAGGGTATTATTGGCCAACACTCCACAAAGATGCTTATGAGTATGTGTCCCATTGTGACGATTTCCAGAGAATGGGAAATCCAACACAAAAACAAGAAATGCCACTACATCCACAAATCTCTTTAGAGGAATTCGATAAGTGGGGATTCGATTTTGTTGGCCCATTCAACCCATAGTCCAATCAGAAGAGCTACATCCTTGTATGCACTGATTACCTTACAAAATGGACAGAGGTAGCAGCACTGGCTGCTGCAAATGAAACCAGTGTGGCCAAATTCTTTACTGAGCAGATATTTCACAGATTTGGGGTGCCAAGAGAAGTAGTTTCGGATCAAGGACCACAATTCACATCAAATTTAATTGAAGACTTGATGAAAAGAAACAACGTAAAGCACAGACAGTCATCCTCCTACCACTCTCAAGGAAATGGTCAAGCTGAGGTAACCAACAGGGAATTAGAGAGAATCTTGACAAAAACTATCCAACTTCACAAAAGGGATTGGGATGACAGACTTACTGAAGCAGTCTGGGCTTACAATACTACATGGAAAACAACAACAGGATTCACACCTTATGATCTGTTCTATGGGAAAAAGGTCATGCTACCAATCGAATTTGAAGTAAAAACATTAAGAATTGCAGCCGATCTAAATATGAACCTATCAGACATTCAAAAAGAACACATGCTACAGCTAAATCAACTGGATGAACACCGCCAACAAGCACTTACACATACTGAAATCATCCAACAACAAAGAAAGAAATGGCATGACCAACATTTGAAGGATAATAAATTCAAAGAAGGTGATTGGGAACTACTCTACGACTCCAAATTTCACACATTCAAAGGAAAGCTAACCACTAGATGGCTTGGACCTTACAGTATATAGAAAATTTATGACAATGGGGCTGTGAGAATTATTACAATTGATGATGATGAGTTCCCCATGATAGTGAATGGGCATCGCCTAAAACTCTACAAACAACCAAAGTCCAAAGAATAATTTACACAAATACTCTACTAGCAACAATTGATGCTGATAGAGCATGCTGCAAATTAGTAAACTTCAACACATATCATGAAAACAAAAAAAACAAAAAAAAAGAGAGAAAAAAAGAGAGAAAAAAACAAAGAAAAAGGTAATAGGAAGTACAGGGCATCAACCTATTCAAGCGAGCCTGCAGAATAATTCAAGCGAGGCTGCCATCAATTCAACCAAGCCTGGAAAATATATCAAGCGAGGCTTCCAATAATTCAAGCGAGGTTGCCATCAATTCAACCGAGCCTGCAAAATATATCAAGTGAGGATGCCATTTATTCAAGTGAGCCTGAAATCAATTCAAGCGAGCCAGCCACGTCTATATGCAAAAAAATCAGTCTTCATCTACTACGGAATTCATCAAGACATACCACACCAACCTTTTTCAAACATATTCAAGAGAGCCTACAAGTTATTCAAGGGAACCAATCACATCCAACCATGCAATCATCCAAATATAAAGCACAATCGCTTGAGTCATATCAACAACTGGCATAATTTTCAAAAGCAAATACTCAGCAAATTCAAAACGCGCAAAACGGAAAAAGCACCCTACGCACGTAACTACTAACATGCAGAAATCAACTACAGACACAGCCAAGATATACTACAGAATCCACCATGCATGAAAAATGGACCAGATCATCAATGCAGGTACGCATACATACCAAGGTAATCTCTAAAACAATTTTATTTGATTTTTACGGTAAAGCACTTTCCAACAATACAGTCGTTTCTAGTCAACTGAGGATAGGTTCCATTTCAATCGGCGGCATGGTGGAATGACCTTCATAACTCATGATTGCTACCAAAGTCCTGTCACCCTCAGCAAACCATGATCGCAACCTTCACCACATGAAGTATAGAGGTCGATCATGAGAAGGCAAAGATCCATCATGAAAGATAGGGGATTAGAAGTGGCAAGTATAGGTTTGATGAAAAGAATAGGTGCAGAAAGGCAGTGAATTAGGGTGTAGCATATTCCACGATTTTGCATTAAGTAACCACCCGGAATTCCTAAGAAGCAACCACCATTGTATTCCTTGAGCCTATAGGTAGAGCCCGACCAAGTTAAAAGTATAAAACTGCATTCCAAAAGCCCTGGTTTGTCTGGTTATAAAGAAGATTCGAAAAATGACGAAGGGTTTTAAAAAGAGTGAACCGGAAGATCACAGTGCCATTTATCAAAGCCCGAGAGTCCTACAGATCATTTGCAACTCAGGATGGATGTCATTTATCCTTGGACTGAGAGGATACCATATAGGGGTATCCCAGGAGTTCGTAAGAAACTTCAAGCATATTAAGGATGAACAGTACGTCACCCGAGTGAAGGGGTTATGCATAAAAGTGGATGAGGACATGATAGCCAAACACATTGGTCTTCCACTAGGCCTGCATTGGAGCAGCAACGACCGGGAGGCAAACCACACATCAAAAGCAACATTCTTTGAGCGTGGAGAAGCTTATGATGAAGACAAAAATGGAGTCAAGAGACCCTCCATGCCAGCACCATGGGATGAAATGGATGCAATTGTCCTGAGGTATATTACATGCACTAGAATATTAAGCTATGTTCCCATTTTCCATTTTCGTATTTTAGAGCTTCTCAGGCACAGAAGTCACATTTCATCAAACAACAATATTAGCATTCCATTTTACTTGCTCCAATCCCTAGCAGAGATGAGCAGGAAGGTGGCTAAGGGAAAAGACGATGCTTTGGCCCATCATGGGCTGATCAAACTAATAGTTGGTGAGGAGCTAAAAACTCAGATTCCAGAGCTCTCCTGGGAGGAGTTCATTGTGGTGTCTGCTGAGGACGTTCAGAGAATGAGGACCATGCCCTTGCCACCCGAATCGAAAAGTAAGACCACCTTTGTATCAGGGGAAAAAAGAAAAATTGACTTGGACAGTGTGGCCGACACCTTGGTCAAAATAAAACACTCCAAAGAGGACTCCCCCAAATCAAACCCAGATATTCCTACCAGTAGTCAGGGGTCGAAGAGGCACAGCAAGAGATTCACACAGGTATCTAAAATCTGAGTCTCCAAGGAGAAAGAAAGGGAACCCAGCCCCCTGATTACCAATGTGTTTGATGATGACATTGATCCTTTTATAGATAAAAAGGATCCCACTATAGATGAAGAAGAGGAAAGGAATGAAGAGGAAAAACAAGATACAGAAGAAGAGATGGATAAAGAAGAAGGGCAGAGCTTACAGGAGCAAGGCAACTTTCAAGAAAACCCCCTAGAATGTATTGAAGACCCCGAGGTCGTTTCCCAGCTCGCTGAAGCACCAACAGAATTGGAAAGGCTCAGAAATGAGTTGGCAACATTAAGAATTCGGCCAGGAAGCCAGGCCACACCTCCCCCATTCTCATCCGAGAAAACACAAATCCTAAAGATGCACCATGCAGAAGAGCTCCGGCTGGCTGAGCAGAAGAATTTAGCGCTGCAAGAGAAGTTGGCCGAAGCACAGAGCAAATTAGCAAGGAAGGACTAGGATATTATCAAAATTAAGGATTTTTTTGCCACTACTATCGGCATATATGAGAGACTGCGTGACCTCATACCACTGTCAGCGGTCTATGCAGTTTATTTACAAGAGAAATGGGGCGAATTCCAGCTCCAATGGTTGAAGAAAGATCTCCCTATAGAGGTAAGCACTCCTAAATAATTTATTGATGCATCATTGAACTCCACAGAGCTGGAGAAAGACCAATTGAGTGAGTTCTTCTTGCACAATTTCGTAGTTTCTGGCTCGCCCAACTGGTCGCCAAACCCATATGTGGGCGATTTCCAGTTAAGGACATTGTGTTCATGGATGAACCACGAAATTGAGCGAGCCCAGGACTATCATCTCTATGTTGCATCCAAATGGAAAACCCCATTAATGATCAGACCTGAGCCAACTCACCCTGAGGGAATAATCTATAATCACAGGATCCTCACTCAGGATGAGGAATTGATACCCATTATCCTCACAAAACAACAGGAGGCGGTGAGTCATTTCGACATTAAACTCCGCAGCACACAAAAGGAAGTTAATGAGTCCATCAGGGAAAGGTAGAGCAGGGTGGCAAACGATCTAAAACGAAGTGAACTCCACTCTCCCCTCAGGCTTAAGGATGCTCTCTTCAAAACCATACTCTACAAAGAATCCCTGGCAAGAAACCAACTCAGGTGGATTGGGATGAGACTGAATCCCCCATTCTTTCTTTCCCCAGTCCTCAAAGAATAGATTAATGAAGAGGAGGAAAGGAAGGCATGGGACAGGGAGGATCAGAATTTTGGATATCTCAGACAAGTAAGGGAACCTAAGGTGGTAGCATGGGATATCAGGGAGGTCATCGATGAATGGAATAAGTCACCCAAGGATGGGTGAATCCTTCAAGTAGGGGAGAGAATGATGGGTCCATTTTTCAGGTATTTGATAACCCTTTTTCCACAGTCCAGCTCAAGCAATGGTAACGAAACGCACTCAATTGTGGGAAAAGTGTTTTACTTTAATTATTTAATGAAATTGTTTTTTATGATTAATCTTATATGTTAGAATGCGTATCAATTAAACTGATTATATGGAAACCAAGCGTGATTGAGCAGGTTCAGGGTCATTAAAGGATGGACGTGTAGAAGACTAAAGGATCACCAAGCTTGGCGCCTTGTTTCCTGATTTATAGAGGACGCACTCCCACTTTCAAGATGAATCGACATTTTGACAATTAGTTAGGATCAGAGTTAAACCATATAAATATGGACCTCTCAGGTAGCGAGAGGCCTCTGCTGTTATTTTTGGGAAAGACATTATTTTTAACGTTTTCTGCACTATTGAGATACTGAGAAGTACAGACTTCTATTTTGACATGGATTTTATATATTAATGAAAGATTGATGATTAATTCCAGCGAGCGTTTCTGATTTTTTATTCTCTCCTGAGTACGGGTTGGGGAGGGCCCCTCCAACACATAGGTCAGGAGATTCCTATTTGCAGGTATTTTTCCAAGTATGCGTTTTACATTGATGAATAGTCATATGATATATGGGAGCGTTGAATGATTCATTATTTATGTAGTAGTTTAGAATGCATTCCGTAGTACAGTAAAACGATTTCAGTAGTCCTGTAGGTTCTTTCTTGCAACGCATATTTTTATCAATGATTACATGTGCAATAGCTTTGCTTTCAATGTCATGGTTTAGATCTGCAGTTCACTGCAGTTTCTCATCATGATTAGTTTCTTTTAACTTCTTAGTAATAGATGGGTAAGCATAGAATGATCGTCTTTCAATTCTAGATTGGTAAAACAAGTTAGATCAAGACTCCAATTTTGTGCTCAGATAGTAGTTACAGACTTTGTTTCCCCAATAGTAGAATAGCTCTATTATGTTATTTTCATTCTTAGCATTTAGTTATTTCAGCATTTTAATTATTTCAAATAGATTTATTGTTTTTGTATCTTCATTTCTTAGAATAGATCAGCATCTAATTACTTCAACATTTTAATTATTTAAAATAGATTCCCTGCTTTATTTCTCAGAACATATTTACTGCTTTCAACACTTCAATTCTTTTTATTAGATTTATTGCTTTCCAGTATTTAATTCCATAGCATAATCAGTTTTCACATTTAGTAGACAATATTTAGAACATTGATACCGACATCCAACTGTGACAAGAGATTATCCTATAAGAGCACAGATAGTGCATGCATCTCTCAAGTTTGTACGTTCCCCGGGTTGACATTTAAAGTAGGATCTTGGTATAGTTTCCCTCATTAGGAATCCACATTAGGAGCTCACCAATCATGTCCAACTGACTTACAGAAACTGCAGTACAAATTATTTGTTGTTCTAACATATTTATGGATCGAATAGAAATCCTCTGGTCGATGTCCTCTGCATCGACAGATTTCACACCATGGCCCTTGTTGCTGGTGATTTAGTGGATTTGGTGCTCCACTATCAATATATTCTTTGAAAAATGGATAGTGTTCTTCGGAGTGTCCCTCTGCTCTACGTTTTGTACTCCAAATCTCTTCTCTGACTTCTTTGCCTTTCTTAATGTACCAGAGTTGTAACATCATCGTTGCTAACTAGTTTTGGATCTGGATCATTCCTTGACTTGTTTCTCCTATCGACGAAGCTTCTAGCTTCATCGCTATCTCTAAGGATTCTATCTGCAATGCAACCTTTTGTTGCATCACCGACAATTTGATATGTGGAAACAACGCAGCTATGAATCACTCTTGGTGTTGTTGCGGTGCTATGTCAAAACTAACTTGGTCTAATAGTGCTTTAAACTTCTGGTCAAATTCCCATACTAACTCAATTGTTTTCTATTTAATTTATTTTAGCTCTGTTATACATTGTGATTCAGATTTCGGTTTCTTAAACTCTCTTAAGAGAGCAACCTTAATATCTGGTAAGGTCCTATTCTGTCTGACAGAATATTTCATGAACCAAGTTAATGCTCTATCTTTGAATGTAGTGATGAGTTGTGCGGTGTTACTGGTATTGACACTCTAAGGATTGGGAATATTAACAACTCAAGGATTCTGAACTGACAAATTCTGAATAGTAGGAAGCACAGTCTTGACAATTGGAGGGTTCTGAGGTGTAATGGGATGATAGGTAGCTGATGAAGGTGTTGTGTGGCTATCAGTCTCAACTGGGAACTCAGTTTCTACGCGGAGTTCAGGTTCTCTAGGATTCTTCTCGGTGGTATACTTATATCTTTTTCCACTTCTTAAATTGTTTGTATCTTCATCAAAGTCACTATATGTGTTATCAACAATTACAGACTCAAAACAACTATGAATCTCACTGCATTCTTAAAACTCCTTTCTCAGCTAAAAGCATTTTGATATATAAACTTAGATTATTGAGGTACTTACCTATGAAACCTTTGAAGAATTCGGCCTCTGCTGCATTGTAGGACTTCAACGTGTCCACAACAAACTCTGTCATGAATCCTTCTAAAATATTGTCAACCTAGAAGTTGACTTCTCGCGAGAGTGGACTATCTACTTCTTTAATCCTCTGGATAAGCTCTAGGTTCCACTGGGTCGGTGCTCCTTCTTGGAAACAATTCTTTCGCTCTGCGAGTCTTGACAACCACTTGTGCAACTCGTTTCCAAAGTTTGTGAAGAAAATTTCATGGATGTCTTCCCACAAGTATTTGTTTAACAACTCGATGTCAGATAGACGCGGATGTATATTCTCCTTTCTGGAAAAATCCCTTTCTGTCTTGTCCACCCAGTTCCATATTTCTGTTTTCTTAGGATTCCAACTTTTGGTTTTCATCACTAGTTCAAGTGCACCATTTGTTCATTACACTTCCTCCTACACGGTCTCATAACATAACAACGTCGCGTATCACCATTTCTTTAGCACGGCAACAGAACCATCTGTTGGCTCTACATGTGTTCTTTAAGTTCAGAGAGGTAGATAGACCGAGGTTCTGTGCAGTTTAGAGAACCAAAAAAAACCCTTTTCATTGGCCCTTTCGGAAACAATCTGTGAACAGACTGAGGTCTCACCTGAGGTGAAGTTCGGGGAGGTTGCGGAATCAGGTTTCCATAACCGGGTGATGCGTGCTCAATTGGTGGACATCGCAAATTTCACCTGCTTCGCGGTTAATGCTTAGGCTATCGCGCATCCAAGGACTGCGCGATGCGGATTAACTTCTCAACAATAGGACAACACAACAGAGGACTACGCTTCCTCTTCAACTGTTACACTATTCCAATAGAATTCATTTAGTGTAGACTTATACATTCAACAAGCATTTTAGGCTTCAAACCTTGCACACTTATACAGTAAGACGAACTACAATGTAACTACGCACTTCTGGTGTTGCACTTCAGGGAATCACACTTATACAGACTTCGTTGGTTAAGTGTTACCCAATACTCAACTTATGCATTCATTTGACTTAGAAATACTGGTGTATTTAACATTCATTCACAAATGTCGATACTTAACATATTATTCCCATCTTTATCCTTATGGAAAATACATATAAAAGCAAGAACACATGAACTCACAAACATGAACTTAACCATTCAACATAAGCAAATATACATATGCAAACACATTCAGTCACATAACACAAAGAATTTAATGTGGTTCACCCCCAGGATGGGAGATACGTCCACAGGAACTGTTGATTATATTATCAATGGGAAGGGTTCAACAGTTTCGCCTGTGCACTCAGCTGCAGACTCTCTTCTCTCTCAGTAGGTCACTGCGCACACAGCTGCAGATCCTTTTACAATGAATCGCTCAGCAGAGATCAATATTCAACATACCTCAACCAAAATCTAACCCTTTCCCTTACAAAATGTGCCCTTTTATAGACCATGCCCTTAGGTCACGTCTTTACATTCATGATGAGCTCAAAAACCCTAAGGTTCCCAAAATCTAGTGCGATTACCCCGCTAACCAAGACTGTTAGGATTTGATAGCGACTCGTCATCATGGCCATTCTTCTGTGTGTGGTCACGTCACTTTCATCCAACCTGTCGAGCGCATGCTGACGGGTATCTTTCACCCCGCCTGTCGAGCGCATGCCGACAGGTCACTTTCACCCCGCTGCTCCTTCTCAAATGACTTTGTGCAGCCGGTTCATGTAGTGCTTCCTTTGACCGTGTGATCGGTCGCTTTCCCCCTTTGCCACTCCTTACCCACCTGCTAGGAATCATGGAGTATCTTAACAAAAATAGACTATTGATCGGTGTCATCGAAATTTACACCTATTTCCATCAAAAAACTCTGTCTTGCCGAATCTTTGCAGAACTAGCACATCGCAGCACTGTATCTTCATTGCATAGTAACTCTATTTCTTACTCTGTCGATTCTTCGCTACGTTGTCTCGTCGCAGATCCCAAAACTGTATTGCAAAAAATTGGCTTACTTGGGCCAGGCCCAACACATAAAAAAATCAGTCACGATGATTATATATCGTCACCCTGTTCTTGTTCCTGGTGGGTTGATCATCCCGACAAAGTCAACTGCCCATTTTTCGGATGCTTGTAGCTTCAGCTGAGGTACTAGCAGCATCTCATCCCTTTGCAATGGTTTTCCTATTATTTGGCACACATCGTAGCTCTTGGTGTAATCCGCGACATCTCCATGCATTGTTTGCCACCATAATCCAACTCTAAGTATATTCCTAGTAGTGGCACGTCCTCCATAGTGTCCTCTTGTGCTTCCGTCGTGAGCTTCCACTAGTATCCTTTCCTGTTAATGTGGAAGAACATATCGATGAAGGAGCTCGTCTGGCCCCATTTTGTAAAGTTGTCCTGCAATTAACTGAAAGTCAGAATCCCTTACCACCAACTGCTTTTTCTAGTTGGTATTCAGTCCTTCGGGTGCACATCCTGTAGTTAAGAGCTCAATGATTTGCTTGTAATGGTCATTGACCATGCCGATCCGAAATAGTTGCGCATCTGGTAAGCCTTCGTCGATGCTTCGGGGTTCTTCTCTTGACTCAATTTGGGACCAGTGATTAGGCCCAATGTTCAAGCGTCCTGGTTTCACAATAATCTCAAAGTCAAATTCTTGAAATAGAAGTAGCCAACGAACCCCTCCCCCACCAACACAGGCTTGTTGACTAGATATTTTAATGCTGAGTGGTCAGTGAACATCTTGAAATGGCCTCCAAGTAGGTAGTGGCGGAATTTTTGTAATGCATAGAACATGGCTAACCCTTCTCTCCATTGTCGTGTATTTCCTCTCCATAGTGGACAGTTTCCTACTGGCGAATGCAATTGGGTGATCAATCGCCCCCTCTCCTGGTTGAGCCAATACCACCCCTAATGCTACTGATGACGCATCAACGTGAACATGGAATTCCTTTGTCCAGTCAGGAAAATCTAGTATTGGTGCTATGACCATCTTCGCTTGTAATATATCAAGGCTCTTCTGGAACTCTTCATTCCATTCAAACTTCATATCCTTTTTTAATAGTTTCTCCATTAGCGTTGTGATCACCGCATACCCTCTGATAAACTTTCTGAAATACCCCGTATGCCCCAATGTCTCCCTTAATTGCTTTACTATTGTCGGGAGTGGTAAGTCAACAATAATGGAAATCGTTTCTAGGTCCACCAACATCCCCTCCTTGCATACAATGTGTCCTAACAAAATGCCAAACGGGGCACAGAAAATGCACTTCTTCAAATTGAGTGAAATCTGATGCTATCTACATCTCTCCAGCATCAATCGTAGGTTTGAAACATGGTCCTTCACTAGTCCATACACAGTCCAATCATCCATGTATAATGCAAGGAATTTGTGAATGAAATCTTTAAAAGCCGAAACGACTAGTCGTGAGAAGATCGCTGGGGCGTTTTTAAGACCGAATGGAATTACTGTGTATTGGAAGTAGCTCCGTTCTGTTACGAAGGTTGTCTTGTGTTGGTCCTCCTTCGCAATATTTATTTGGTGATATCCGAAGAATCCATCTGTAAACGAGTATATTTTATGACCTCCAACGCCTTCTAACAATTCATCTGTGAACGGTGTTGGGAATGGATCATGTATGTTAAGATTCGATATGCTAAAATAGATAACATCAATGTTCAATTCAATTTCAAAACAATAGCATATATAGGATCACTGAAAGAATAACAAGCACAACATAAACACAAGAGACACAAATTTATCCTGGGAAACCCTCTAGGGGAAGAAAACCCATCAAAACTTCCTCAATATAGATGATCAAAAGTTCAAAGACAAAACCCAAAACAAGTGCTCCGTCTCCTTGCATATATATATATATATAATTTTACAACTTGACATGTCATCCTCAACTAACTTTACCACTCAACTAATGTTTACTGGGCTGACTCCTCTAGGGGACTTAAAAACCCCATTACATTTGACTCTAGGGGATCTATTGCCCCGAATTACATGGGAGGATTTACCTCATGACTCTATGATGACCAAACATCCTGACGGAGGAATAAAACATCTCTGAATAAATTACAATAGAATATTCTTCGAAGCTACAATATTTCAACACCCCCCCTTAACGAGAAGGGTATTCTACTGACAACGGCAACATCAACTATAGGAGAAAGGACAGAGAGAATCATCAACAACATCAAGGTGATACATCTATAAATCATTGGAAGTTTTCTTCAACAACATCAACAAATGGAACAATTACTGGAACATCTTCAATATCTTCAACATCTCCAGTACTGGAGCATCATCTTCTACAACGTTGAGTCTTCATCTTTGGTCTTCATCTTCTGTAGCACTCGATCGCTCGATCATCTACAGCAACATTTGATCTCTCGATCAACAACAAAATATTTATCTTTCGATCAGCAACAACATCATCTTGATCTTTCGATCAACAACATCATCTTGATCTGTCGATCAACAACAACATCAATTTTCTCTTTCGATCAACAACATCAACATCTTCTTCTACAGCAACATAACCTGCATCACACATGATCCAATTACAGGATGATTAATCCCTTTCACTTTAGGACATAATTCAAAGGATGATACAATCCTATCCTCTCGAAGATAGAGAATATGGATCCATTCTGAACTAATGTCCAAGGATGATACAATCCCAACCTCACGAAGACAAAGTCTCCGGATCCATTCTGAAATAATGTTCAAAGACGATGCAATCCCAACCTCACGAAGACAAAGTCTCTGGATCCGTTCTGAACTAATGTTCAGGGATGATGATATCTCAACCTCATGAAGACAAATTCTCCGGATCCGTTATGAACTAATGTTCAAGGATGATGCAATCCCAACCACAGTGACAGTCCTTTTTCATACTAGATGTGACCTAGATCAAATCTAGGATTTACCACCACATAGACAGTCTTTTTTCATACTGGATGCGACCTAGATCAAATCTAGGATTTACCACCACAGAGCCAGTCCTTTTTCATATTGGATGTGACCTAGATCAAATATAGGATTTACCACCACAAAACCAGTCCTTTTTCATACTGGATGTGACCTAGATCAAATCTAGGATTTACCACCACAAAGCTAGTCCTTTTTCATACTAGATGTGACCTAGATCAAATCTAGGATTGACCACCACAGAGCTAGTACTTTTTCATACTGGATGTGAGCTAGATCAAATCTAGGATTTTCCAACACAACATCATCATCATCACATTCTCGGAGAAAAGATTCTACGGATCCCTTTAGGCCATGTGTCCATGGATGATACAATCCCACCGCAACATCATCATCACATTCTCAGAGACAAGAGTCTACGGATCCCTTTAGGCCATATGTCCAGGGATGATACAATCCCACTGCAACATCATCATCACTACTCCTCCTTTCAGGGAAGGTCCTTTCGAACCACACAAAGCTTGTCACGGAAGTACTCAAACTTCACTCGAGACAGAGGCTTAGTCAACACATCAACAACTTGCTCATTAGTGCTCACATACTGGAGATTTATATCTCCCTTCTATACCATATCTCGTATGTAAAAATATCGGATTTCTATGTGCTTTGACTTGTCATGAAATGTTGGGTTCTCCGTCATCTTTATACAACTCTGGTTGTCACATAGAATCACCGTGGTATCATACTCCAGGTCAAATAGACCTGCCATCAACTTTCAGAGCCAAATGGCTTCACAACTTAGTAGAACAAGCTGCTATATACTCTACTTTAGCTTGTGCTGAGAGCAATACTGGACTTCTTCCTACTAAACTATGAGATCAAGGTAGATCCCAGACAATAACATCCACATGAGGTGCTCTTCCTATCTAAGACACTTCTGACCCAATCTGCATCTGTATAACCATACAATCTGTAGTCATGATCTCCAACATAGTATAGACCAAAGTCTATCATACCTTTCAGGTACCTCATCACATGCTTTGCAGCTACTAGGTGAACACATCTAGGCTCAATTAGATACTGACTCAGGATGTTCACAACAAAGAATATATCTATCCTAGTATTCGTCAAATACATCAACGAACCAGTCATCTGTCTGTAAACTGTAGGAACCATTGTCCATCATCCTAGATCTCTACTTCACATTTTCCTTGGATCTGATCTCAGCCACATATTTAATCACAAGAATCATGCCAAGATTCTTTAACTCTGAGATCTACTCCCTCTGAAGTGGATTTTTCTACATCTGAGTATTGTCCTCTCTCTGTGACTGTTGGCTCGGTTTTGCAACCAAGCTTAGTGCTATGGGCACCTACTAACTAGTAGTAGCAGTTTCAATAGAAATAAAAACAATAAACTAAATAAACAATACTTTTCATGGATCTAAACAAGAATCTAAGCAAATAATGTAAATATTTCAAAATCAAGAACAAGAAACATAAGAAATAAATTTTGTATTGAAAAGTGGGGGGCAAGCAAGTGCTTGCGATATTACCTCCAATGGTGAAGGTTGATGTTGAGCAACTCCCAAGATGAGTAGCTCCAAACTCCAATAGGTCTCTTTCTCCAAGGTTGCTTCAATGGCTAAAAGTGCTCAGGGGAGATTTCAGCAGCATAAGGATGAGATAATGGAAGGGTTATGAAATGAGGAGCCCCTACCACCTTTTTATAGGTTTTGGTGGTGAGGAATACCATTTGTGGTTTTGTGGAAACCAATGGTATTGACCAACATGGTTTAGGTTCTTTTCCCTCCTTTTTCCTTTTTTGAATAAAAATAATATTTTAATTCCCTTTTTAATATTTTTGGGAATTTGGACCCTTTTTGAGGGTTTTTTATGATTTTCTTGGAAAAATAATCTTTTTTAATGGAAAAAGGGGTGTACCAAGGTCTTTTGGTGACCTTTTGTTGGTTTCAGAGGCTCAGATGGTGGAAAAGTGGACAAATGGGTCATGTGAGTAAGGGAATGAGCTAGTGAGCACTTTTTAGGTGTTAACAGTGACTGAACATCATTCACACTCTGCATTGAGTGATCTTCTACATATCGATCCATGCCATCTCCCATCATATGGGTCTACTGATATGAGCCTCAATATCACTCGAACTCTATGGTGAGTTCCTTCTTGTATACATCTGAGAGAAGCATGTCATCTGTATATAGAAACCATATTCAACCTTGACATAGAAAAGGTTGAAATCCGCATCACCCGTGGTGATCATCAAGCTTCTTAAATGACTATCGATCCTGGGTACCTATTGAACCTGTACAAAGCCTTCTTCAATCATGTGATTCTCTTTCAGATCTTGGGAGTTTTCTCGATATGCACTTATTCTTCAATTACATCATTCAAGAGAACGGTCTTGTCATCCATGGGTGTAACTATCTATGGAAGTATGTCTATCCATTGGAGAAAACATCTCATCATGATCCTCTCCCTCTTTCTAAGAGAATCCTATAGCCACAAGACTTGCTTTGTACTTCTACAGTATGCTTGATTTGTAAGTCTTCTTGTTGAATAGTCATCACTTGTTCTTCGGAACAAGTGTTCATAATCCTTCTTTTGTAGATCATAGCACACGATCTTTCCTACAAATCAAATTCAATTACATGATTAGTAACACTTCATAATTGTCCAATCATGTTGGCATTTCAATGATAACCTATTATGCATACTGATATGATTCACATAGTTATGCAACTATCTTGACCAATAATTTGGCACAACACTTTTCCATATCCTGTATGCATATAGTGGCTATCTAGATGCCTTCCATCTCTACCAGAACATACTATCAAGAGTGTGCATAGCTCCCAACATGTTAGCAAAGAGGTTTCATTCTAGACAAGCAACAATGGAATGTTTGTCCAACTTACCCATCATATGCATATTAGTAGTATATTGTTCAATGTTATATGAATGCTTACACTATGGATGATATATTTCCTGATTCTAGGAATACAAATATGCATACAACTATTACGAGCAATATCATTAACTATTCACAGATTCAAGAAGTAATTCAAATAACAACTCAAATACTTATCTTTTATGTTTGTGTGGTTTCCTCCCTCTTGATCTCTATTTTCCCTTTATGATAGAATCATGATTATATGTCTTTGAACTTCTATCCATCCTCATAAGTAGAGCTTATTTGTGATCAAAGACTATGGATGATTCTCTGTATTCATGTCATCATGGTCATATATTCTTGATATAGAACTTGATTTGTATTTCTTGATGTACCTTTCGTGTTAGCAGACAACATCATCCTCATACAACACCACAAGTGCATTAGTACAATCATAAGTGTCATAACCCTAACCAATGAATGTATTCTATCATTCACATGCATTCATACTTTTACTAAGGTGATCAGACAAGTCTAAAATTAATCATTATTGTTCTAACCTCAATAATATGAAGACAAACATATCATGAACTTAATCATCAGATAAATGAAACAAATTTCAAAACATACATGCATCTTCTCAAGTCACACATGTCGAGATTCATTGTAGTCTTTTCTATAAGGGTAAAAACCTAATCATCCAAGGTAGATCACTTGTAAACATATTATATAGGTTCATGGTGCTAGGATGATAGAATATCAGTTCCATTTAAACCTTTTTTGTTTCTTCCCTATGAGTCTCCCAACCTTGTTAGGGTTTCTTCTTACTTGGAAACCCTAATTTTCAATCTCCTTCCTCCCACAACATTTTGATGGAAGAATAATATATATGATGAATGGATTCCAAATCCATTTTCAAAGTTTTCAATTTTGCATCAGGTGTCTCCAACAATATATCCGGTCATGCCATACCTAAAAAAACTGAAAACCCTAAGTGAGATCTTCTTCCTCCTCTTCTTTGATTTCCTCTGTTGAGCTATTTCAGATGTGCCTTATTATTTCTGGTGTATCTCTAAAATTTCAGATCCTCAAGGTTTGAACCTTCTTCCTGTGGTATCCTGACCTATCATCTTTCCAACCCCATAGATTTTAGCTTTGTTGGATTCTCCATGAGAGAGATATGATAAGTTTCACAACATGACCTATTTATGGGATGAAATAACATAGCTAACTTGTACAGAGTTCCACCTGTCACTATTTCAACTTAGACCTTTGATACTTAGACTTGTAACACTACAGTCCTTTCCTTAACTTTCACTTTTTATGGAATTCCATTTGGAGATTCCTAGCTCGAGATATGACCTTTTTCCCTAGGTCACCTATTTATTGGATGAAACAACATAGAGAACTTGTATGGCGCACCATGTGTCACTATTTCAACTTCGGCCTCTGATACTCAGAATTGTGAAACTTCAGCCCATTCCCTAACTATTTCCTTTTACAGAATTCCATTTGGAGCTTCCTATCCCAAGATATGACCTTTTTTCCTAGGTCACTTGTTTAGGGCTGCATTTTGGAAGAGGTAGAAACCCTAACTTGTACGGATCATATATCATAAAGTAAAACGAATATGAGGCTAAAACTCAGACACAAGGTATAGGAACATGTCATCTTCGTCCTGTCCAAGTTTTAGATCCTGAACCTTAGCCAAAAGTGATTTATAGTGAAAGTTCCACGATGACTAGGTTTTGCTATACAAATCCCTAAATTTCAAATTGTCGCAAGTGAAACAAGTATCGTAAATGCCATCCATTGCCTTCCTTCAGGATAGCTCTAATACCAATACCATGTTAAGATTCAATATGATAATATAGATAACATCAGTGTTCATTTCAATTTCACAACAATATCATATACAAGATCATTGAAAGAATAACAAGCACAACATAAACACAAGAGACACAAATTTATCTTGGGAAACGCTCTAGGGGAAGAAAAACCAGCAAAACTTCCTCAATATAGATGATCAAAAGTACAAAGAAAAAACCCCAAACAATTTCTCCTTATCCTTGCAGATATCTCTCTCTCTCTCTCTCTCCATTGCGAATTACACAAGTGAGTGTGTGTGTGTGAATGAATGAATAAATGAGAGAGCCTAGCTCTCTATTTATACATTCACTTCTAATTTAATTTTACAACTTGACATGTCGGCCTCAACTAAATTTACCACTCAACTAATGCTGACTGGGCCGACTCCTCTAGGGGACTTAAAAACCCCATTACATTTGACTCTAAGGGATCTATTGCCCTGACTTACATGGGAGGATTTACCTCATGACTCTATGATGACCAAACATCCCGACGAAGGACTAAAACATCTTTGAATAAATTACAATAGAATATTCTTCGAAGTTACAATATTTCAACAATGTAAACATGCATCATTCAACTTTCTTAAATCGACATAGATCTTGACTTCGCGAGTTTTCTTATCTTGGACCACCATCAGACTGATCCATTTAGATTCTTTTACTGGTTCTATGATGCCTGCATCCAACATCCTCTCTAGTTCAACTTTCACATGCTCCTTGTACTTGGGATTCAACCGATACGGTCGTTGCTTCACTGGTTTCGCATCAGGCTTCAGTGGGATCTTCATTTCGCCTAGTTCCCCGGAAATGCCTTTCATTTCCAAAAATTTTGTTGGGAATAGATCCTGAAATTCATGCAGTATATCTATGACTTTTACGATGGTCACATCATCCCATTAATCTATGATTCTAGTGAACTTTGGGTTTTTCTTTGACCCAATATTGAATTTCTTGATGCGCAACGGTCGTTGAAATTTGGTGGAGGGTATCTTAGGTGCCTCAACATTCCTACTTCCTTCCGACTCTGGTATGTAAGTGGCCCGTGGAACATCCTCATCATCTGGTTCTCCTATTACGTTGTAGCATTCCATTAGCATCTCCAGTGTTGCAGTCCACTATAATCCCATCGGTTTCTCCATTGGGACTACTTCAAGCACTGTCTGCCTTACTACCTGCAGAGCGCTATGGATGAATGGGTTTTCATCCTAGAAATTGAAGGTTGGATTGAAGTTGGTGGTCAGTTCCTCCCACGTAGTCGTTACATGTCACAGTTCTGCTGCAACGTACCAGTTTCGTGGTACCTCATCTAGTGTGTGGATGAACGCATGAACCCACTCTTGTTACGGCTTGAGTCCCCATGCGGTTTGACATTCCTCCAAGTGATCCCTTGGGTCACTCCGTCCACTATACATCCTTCCGTAGTATATTTTGTCTTCACCAAATCTAACCTCCATTAGTCGTCGACATAATGGCCAATTTGTTATTGTCGACTTATGCGCTGCCCACCATCGTGCTGGTGTAGCCTTCAATGATTCCTCCAAGGACAGCAGTCGTTGCGGTTCTACTACCTTTTCTTTCTGTTACGTTAGGCAAACCTTCGTATATTGGAAGTTCGCGTACTTCTATTGCCACTCGTTGTAGCGATTGGGTGATCCGTGCACACCTTCTGAACAACACTTCGTGTAGTCGGTTCTACCAGTTCTTGAGTGCTTCATTCGAATCTAATGAGGTCGAGCTAACACTCTGCCATCCCAACTCTTCATCATCGGTAGGATTGATGTAGTCTTTAGAGATATTAAAAACATTGTCCCATCCTTTGGTGAATTCAATTCACATTGGTTCGGCATACCGTTGTCCTTCTGCTGGATCCAAGGGTGCGACTACCCTCATGTCGCGATTCTCAAATGACATGGTCCTTTTCTTAAAGTTTATGATGGCTTGGTTCTCCATCGCCCAGCCTATCCCCAACAACACTGGATAGGGGTTGGTGTTGTCGACTATCTCTATTACATCAAAATTTGCATAGGTCTTCAAGCCCTCGATTTCAACTGGGATATGACACAACCCTCCAATTGGTGTGACCTTACTCTGATTTGCTAATTGAAGCTGTATGGGGGACCATTGCAGCTGTGATTTCCCCATTACCTCCCATGTTTTCTTTGTCCAGATGTTGACATCTGACCCCAAGTTGAGAATAATATTGTCGACGTCGAATGCACCTATTTACGCATTCATCCTCATCTCTTTCCCTGTCTTCCTCCTATGCAATCGATTTACCATTCGAATTTTCCTTCTGTCCTCCTGTCGATGTAGTAAGATGGCTATCTCTACCAATGAATCCTGATATTTTTTCAGCTCCAAGCAACTCTCTAGGAAGGCTCGTAAGGGGTTAATTTTTTTCTGTGACATCGTCGTGTCGAATATCGGTGGCATATCATAGGTAGATTCTTCCTAGGTAGTATGTGGCTGTCTCATCTGCCTCATTGTCTCCTGCGCTTTCAAGAAGGCCTCCCTTTCCGCTTCCACATCGAATCTGACTTGCTTTCTCGTTGTCGACCAGACACTCGACTGTGCTCTATCTTCTCTTGTTGCAACTCCTCCCCTGGTAACTACTGCAACATTTGCCTGTCGACTTCTTATTTCTGTCGAGATATTCTGTATGTTAGGAGGCGGATTCTGGTTTAGTGGAGGTGGGGTTATGTTCTTGGTTTTCCACTTCGTGATAAGCTGAGGACAGTCCTCTATACTGTGGTCCGGTGCACTGTCATACGTGCACTGCGAAACTGGGCTCTGACAATCTCTCTGATAATGCCCAACTTGACCACAATTGTAGCATACAACCGACCCTTGACCTTGTCCAAAAGATCCTCCTCGGACAACACCTATGCCTTGACCTCCACGGAATCCCCCTCTAAAACCTCCTCGCGGTTGACCATATGGATGGTACTATGGCTGACCATATTGCGGTTGACCATACTGCGGTTGTTGATATTGTGGTTGTCCATACTGCGGTTGTTGATATTGCGGTTGAATATACTACAGTTGATCATACTGTGGTTGCTTATTATAGTGACGTTGTTGCTTTACCGGTGGTTGCTCCTCTCCCTTCATAAAAAATGTATCTGCATTCCTTTCTTGGAGTAGGTCGTAAGCTCTACAGTATTTTTCTTCATGGCCAACCGATCGATAGAATTTGCAATACACTGAATATTTATTAATTGGCTTTGATAACATCTTCTGTAGGTACACGCATTCTTCTGGTCGATGTCCTCTTTTCTGGAATACTCTACACCACAGCATTCCTCTCTAGCTCAGGGGATTCAGTGCACCAGACTGTAAATATTCTCGAAACTATGGGCACTGATCCTTGTGATGTCCTTATGTCTTGCATCTACTGCACCAGATTCTTCGTGGAATTATTTTCCCTTTTTAATATCTTGGAGATGGATCGTCATATTTTCCAATTGCGCTTGTATCTGGTCCATGCCTATGCCTGTCTCGCCAACTAGTGAAGCCTCCTTAATCCATAAATACATGTTTATCATGCTTATTGGGCATGAACAATGCATTCCATTGGAAATATCAACACCGTTGGTATATTTTGCATAGTAGGAATGGGTCCTAAGACCTTTACCATGGTTATGGGAGGAAAACAAGGGCCTTAGGCTGCAAACAAATATTCTCAATCTTGATGGACAACAAGAAGGTCATGAACCACCTCATAGATCCTCTCTAAGTAATCTATCACTGTTAAATTTCATACATTCATAGCATAAAACATAAATGCATTACCAAGATCACTAGAAGTAAGACAAAGCACAAAACAACAACACAGAGTTTACCTTGGGAAACCCAATAGGGAGAAAACCCAGCAACCTTCGCAGAGAGATGATAATTCTGATATTAGAGTACAAATGAGAAAATATAAAGTGTGGAAATTTTTTCCACAAATATAAACCCTAGAAATCAACCTCCTCCTTTAAGTGATACAAAATTCTCCTCTCCCAAGTGATGCGCCACTCTCAAGTGTGAGAATGAACAAATGAGGAGCACTAACCTCATATTTATACAAGTGCTAAAACCAGAAAATCCCTTATGGGGCCAACTTGTCTTGGGGACAATTATATTTTATTTTTAATCTTTTTATTAATTCCTTTTGCACTCGAAGGCTTACATTGATTCTTTCATGTGTTTACATAATTGATTACATAAGGTTCTTCTCCCTTAGGAGGTATAAACAAGTACAATATAATGAATAATATCTTCCGAGGTTGTACAAAATCTAACACTCCCTCTCAACGAGGAAGGTATTCTTCGGTCTTCACCAGCATCACAATCATCTAGGTTTCATCTTGTACTCTACTCTGTCTCCATCATCTCTATGCATACTAAAGGTTGTTCACACAGTCTCAGTGTATCATATTCACTAGTCCTTCGGTGAGTCCAGGAGAATCACTCGATCCTGGATTTCAGGAGAATCTCTCAATCTTGAATATCTATGACATCCTCACCAGTCCTTTAGTGAGTCCAAGAGAATCACTCGATCCTGGATCCAGGAGAATCACTCAATCTTGGATATCTGAGATAATCAGTTGTGCCATCTCTGCTATACAATTTGCTACCTATCTATCTCATTTGCCAATGGGGTCCTCCCATACCTGGTTGAGATCTCAGACGAGCAAAAGGGAACGACCATCTACTGACTGTACTACTCTTATGCCTATGGGATTTCTCCCATATATGGCTGAGTATCTAGACTGTAGAGGAACCTGTGCAAACACACGGCCAACTGCTGACTATCCTACTCATCTGCCTATGGTATTTCTCCCATATCTGGCTAAGTAACCGGACTGCAGAGGCACCAGTGTGAACCCAACCAACTGCTGATTGTCCTACTCATCTTCTTATGAGATTTATCCCATATTTGGCTGAGTAACTGGACTGCAGAAGGTACCTGGGTGAGCCCGACCAACTACTGACTGTCCTACTCATCTGCCTATGAGATTTCTCCCATATCTGGCTGAGTAACTGGACTGCAGAAGGCACCAGGGAAAAGCAGGGGAAAGCATCTCAATGTCATCTTTCCCTCTCAAGGAGGGATATGTTCTCTTAGACTCCACGTCTTCCGTGAAAGTATTCAAACTTCATCCTGGGAAGAGCCTTGGTGAGAACATATGCAGTCTAGTCGTCTGTCGACATGGACTGTAACTCGACTGCACCTTTCTACACCATATCAAGAATGAAGTGATATCGAATCTTGATATGCTTCAACCTGTTGTGAAATACAGGATTCACTGACATCATACACACAGCTCTAGTTATCACAGTGAATCAGGGTCGACTCTGGAATCTGGCCAAACAATCCTGCCAGGAGTTTACGAAGCAAAACTACTTCGCTAGATGCTGTGCTAGCAGCCATGTACTCTGCCTCTGCAGTACTGAGTGCTACCGAGTTATGTTTCCTGTCGTACCAGGAAATAACCGCAGAACCCAAACTGAAGCAACATCCGGAAGCACTCTTCCAATATGCAACACATCCGGCCCAATCTGAGTCTGTAAACCCCTGCAATCTCAGGTCACTATATGAAGCATATTTCAAACCATATCCCATAGTGCCATGTAAGTATTTGAGCACATGTTTTGCAGCAATCCAGTGAATCTGCCTTGGTTCGAATATGAACTGACTGGGGGCATTCAAAGAAAAACATATATTTGGTTTGGTGTTGGTCAGATACATCAATGACCCAATCAACTGGTGATACATGGTGGGATCAATCAAATCAGAATTTGAAGTAGAATCTCTCACCTTCTTCCAATTTGCATCCATCGGAGTAGCCATGGACTTGCAGTCCAACATTCCAAATCTCTTCAATATATCGATGGTGTATTTTCCTTGTCCTAGGAAAATCTCTTTCTGCCTCTTCCATACTTCTAATCCCAAGAAGTAATGCATCAAACCAAGTTCTTTCATTTCAAACTCAGAGGCGAGATTCTTCTGACATCATACAATGAGTTTCTCATTTCCAGTGAGAAACAAGTCATCAACATACAATACCAAAATCAATGGCTCATCATCTGCAACCTTGAAGCAAAGGTTGGAGTCTGCATCATTCTGATACCCCTTCCATCTCATAACTGAAACAATAGCAATGATCGATCTAATAGAAGTATCTCGAGCCATAGGAGCAAATGTATCATCATAATCGACTCCCTCTTTCTGAGAGAATCTTCTGGCAACAAATCTGGCCTTGTGTTTCCCATATGCTCCATGCTAAGTCTGTTGTGCCCATCTAGGACTTTTCCGACCTACTGTAACATTTTTGGGGATATCAACTGGATCAATAGGATCGATACGTTCACCCTTTTCTGCTAACCCCCTCTTGAACTAGAGGGGGAGATGATCTCATCTCCTTTGTATTTCATCATCGATCTCAATGTCTGATACTCTGCCTTTCCTGACAACTTATTCTTCTTCAAAGGTCACATCCCTACTGACTTCAATCTATCTGAACCCTGGGATGTAGATTTTGTAAGTCTATGAAGACTTACTCTATCCCACAAAGGTTCCCTTCTTGCCTGAAGGTTCCAACTTGGGCACATGTATAAAGACTAGACAACCAAATATCTAAAGGTGGCTTACTTCTGGTTTCACTTCTGTGAAAGCTTCCTTCGAGGTCATCCTTGTTGAATATTGTAACTTCTAAGAATATTATATTTGTACATTATTTATTCCGGAGATGTTCCATCCCTCCGAGGTGATTCTATTATGTATCCGGAGATGTTTATTCCTCCGAGGAGTTGTGGAAACTAGGGTTATTAGACCCACCATGTGGGGGTCGGGCCAGTCAGTTATAATAGGGTATTTAGCCTAATGGTTAAATACGAGCCTACATGTACTTGTGTAAAATATATGTCAAAGTAGTGTATAAATAGAGGAGGTGTGTTCCTCATTTGATACAATCACACACTTGAAAAGAGGAGCAATTGTATGGGAGATTTACTAAGAAGGATTAGAAGGAGGGAGCACATCTTGTATTTTGGTTTATCATCTTATTGAGGAAAGCTTTGCTGGGTTTTCTACCCCATGAGGGTTTCCCAGGATAAATCTGTGTCTCTTGTGTTTATGCTATGCTTGTTGTTTCTTCAGTGATCCTGTATATGCTATTATTATGAAATAGAATGTAATGCTGCTATTTTCTGTCTTAGCATATTGAATTTTAACATGGTATCAGAGCTAACCTGAAGGAAGACAAGGTATGGCACTTACGACACTTGCTTTACTTTCGACAATTTGAAGGTTAGGGTTTTACATAGAAAAAACCAGTCATCGTGGAACTTTCGCTATAAATCCATTTCTGCAAAGGTTCAGGGTCTGAAACGTTTACAGGTCGAAGATAACATCCCCAGGTACCTTGTGTCCAAAGGGAACCCTCAGATTCGTTGTAAGTTATGAGTTATGATCAGTACAAGTTAGGGTTTCTGCCTCTTCCAGATCTCAGTCAAAATCAGGTGACCTTGGAAAAAAGGTCATAACTTGGGCTAGGAAGCTCCAAATTAAATTTCGTAAAAAGTGACAGGTAGTAAAAAAACTGTACTTACTCAGGAAACGTTTTCAGAGGCTGAAGGTGAACCAGTGACACGTGGCATTCCGTACAAGTTCGCTCTTCTGTTTTATCCCATAAACAGGTCACATTACGACACTTGGCATAACTCTCTCTCAGAGAGTCCAATTGAGGTCAGACCTGTCAGGATGGAAATATAACAGGGCGAGCTATCTCAGGAAACGTTTTCAAAGGCCGAAGATCAAACAGTGACACATGGCACGCCGTACAAGTTCGCTCTCCTGTTTTATCCCATAAACAGGTCACGTTGCAACACTTGGCATAACTCTCTGTCAGAAAATCCAATTGAGGTCAGACCTGTCAGGATGGAAAGATGATAGGTCAGGCTACTGCAAAAAAAGTTTTCAGACCCTGTGGAGCAAAAATTTCAGAGTTATAGCAGAAGCAATCAGGTGCATATTTCTGTCAAAACGGAATTATTTTTAGCACCTTTATTCATGGCTTCCGGAATTTAGGGTTTCAGAGAAAGTTGGAATTTTTTGAAGTCTGTAACCACGGCTGGAAGCTCCTCAGAAAAATAAGAGTTTAGAACCTTGGATCGAACCTTTTGATTGGACAGAAGGGTGGGCTTCATCAAACCCTAGTTCAGGTTCCTGTCCAGAAGATCCAGAAGTTTCGAAGGCAATTTTGAGGGGTCAAATTTTGGAGGTTTCAAAATTGAAGAATGCTAGGTTGATCAGCTCAGCAAGACACATTCTTCCATCCATTCAGAAGTATGAAAGTCAAAGATTGAATTTTTAGGGTTTCTTTAGCAAACCCTATTCAAGCTCCAGATCAAGTTTCAGGGGGAGTTGAGGCTAAGGCCTTACATAAGAAGACTACAAAAAGTCTCGACAGGTATGACTTAAGGAGGTTCAGGTACATTACAAAAGACAAATCAAGTTCCATGACCATGACAACAAGAAGACAAAGACTCACGAGGTATGTATGACTTTGTTATATTATGTTTAACCTACGAGACATGCAGGTTCTAGCTCAGGATCTCTAAATCATTGAAGAGATTGTTTAGGTATGTTGTACATAACTAAGCAGGTATACTAATCCAGGTATGTTTTCCTATGTCATGTTAGAATCTTACCTTGTGTAAGTATACTTGGTATGATTGGTTAGTAATCAAGGGTTTATGCATATTATGTCTCTTATCTTGGTTGATTATTTAACTAACTAGATCAAACAAGAATATGCATGAGTAAAAGAAGACTTCCTTGAAACCCTGAATACTAATGATCATGACTATACATATTCAAGATTATTTAGAATTAGAATGTTTTTGATAATATTGAGAATATACTAATGAATGTATGTTTGTGTATGAGATCATGAGGATGACACTAGTGTACACTTGAGCATGCACAGTGGTACAGAATGAATAGAAGTTCAGAAGACATACAGAAGATCAAGCGGGAGGCAACCACACAAACATAAAAGATAAGTATTTGAGTTGTTATTAGAAATAGTAAATGATATTTGTATGCATAATAGGTTATCATGATTTGATGATTATGAAGCATTACTAATCATATACTTAATTTTGATTTGTAGGAAAGATCATGATGAATGATGAACTCTGAACAAGCGATGGATGTTCAACAAAATATTTACAAATCAAACACACTATAGAAAGCTTGTGGTTAAGAGATTCTCTTAGAAAGAGGAAGATAATCATGATGAGATGTTTTGCTCCAAGGGACTAGATAAGACCATTCTCTTAATGATGTAATTAAAGAAGAAGTGTGAATCAGGTTCTGTATGGGTACCCAGGATCGGTAGTCAATTGATGAGCTTAATGATCATCATGGGTGATGTGGATCTCAACCTTTGCTACAAGGTTGAATATGGCTTCTATACACATATGACATGGATGTAAGAAGGAACTCACCACAGAGTTCGAATGATTTTGAGGCTCATATTAGTAGACCCATCTGACAAGAGATGGCACAGATAGATATGCAGAAGATCATTCAATGCAGAGTGTGAATAATGGACAATTGACAGCTTCATGACAAAGCTTTGGCTTTACCAGAAGTAAAGTTGTTCCTAACCTTTACCTTAAGGTTGTGGATGATGAACCTATCATACCATTATTGTATGACGATGATCTCTTTCTGACAAGGAATGAGAAACAGGTCATGAAAATGGCTACAGAAATGAAAATGAAAGATCTTGGATTAATGCACTACTTCTTAGGTCTAGAAGTATGGCAAGATCCAAAAGGAATCTTTTAAATCAAGGTAAGTATGCTGTGAAGTTTCTAAAAAGATTTGATATGTTGGAGTATAAATCCATGGCCACTCCCATGGACTCCAACTTGAAGTTATTAGTTAATAACTCATCGTATTTAGTGGACCTGACCCTATATAGACAAATCATTGGGTCATTGATGTATTTAACAAATTCTAGGCCAGATATATGCTTTGTTGTAAATACCCTAAGTCAGTATTTAGTAGAACCTAGAAAGGTTCACTTAATAACTACAAAGCATGTAGTGAGGTACCTAAAAGGTACATTAGATTTTGGTCTATATTATCTTGGAGGTCATGAACTCCGTTTACATGGTTACTCAGATTCTGATTGGGCAGGAAGTGCCTCAGACAGAAAGAGTACATCAGGTGGATATTATAGTCTTGAATCTACCATGATCTCATGGTTCAGGAAGGAACATTCTAGCGTGGCTCTCAGTACTGTTGAAGCAGAATATATATATAGCTGTCTGCTCTGCCAGCTGTGAAGCAGTGTGGCTTCAGAAGCTATTATATGGAGTGTTTGACTTAGAAATGAATTCCACTATGATTATGTGTGACATTCAAAATTGCATCAAGATAGAAAATCTTGCATTCCACAATAAGTCAAAAACACATAGAGATCCGATACTTCTATATACGAGATATGGTGCACAGAGGAGCTATCAAGCTCGAGTATATAAGCACTGAGGATCAGATTGCTAATATCTTTACTAAACCTCTGTCTCGAGTAAAGTTTGAATACTTCCGAGACAAGCTGGTATAGTCCAGAAGGACCCTCCTCGAAAGGGAGAGTAGCATAGTATCTGATAACAAGTCTGTCTCATCAATGATGAGGTTACCTATTTACTGCACCTAGTTACTTAGAATTATTTAGATTTAGGAATCTTATATTTTTTCTTTTGATGATAGATGTTATGCATGTTTTGATGAGGAGGATACATGTTTTGTTATACATGTTTTGATGATGAGGATACATGTTTTGTTATACATGTTTTGATGATGAGGATACATGTTTTGATGATGAGGATACATGATTGACACATGTTTTGATGAAGTTATTGGTAAGCATGTGAGGGGATTGGATCATCCCTGGACTTCAATCCGAAAGAAGAGCCGTAGACATATGTCTTCGAGAATGAAGTCCTTGGTGGACTTGAGGGGATTGGATCATCCCTGGACTTCAGTCCTAAAGAGAGCCGTAGACGTATGTCTTCGAGAATGAAGTCCTTGGTGGACTTGAGGGGATTGGATCATCCCTGGACTTCAGTCCTAAAGAGAGCCGTAGACGTATGTCTTCGAGAATGAAGTCCTTGGTGGACTTGAGGGGATTGGATCATCCCTGGACTTCAGTCCTAAAGAGATCCGTAGACGTATGTCTTCGAGAATGAAGTCCTTGGTGGACTTGAGGGGATTGGATCATCCCTGGACTTCAGTCCTAAAGAGAGTCGTAGACGTATGTCTTCGAGAATGAAGTCCTTGGTGGACTTGAGGGGATTGGATCATCCCTGGAATTCAATCCTAAAGAGAGCCGTAGACGTATGTCTCCGAGAACAAAATCTTGAATGAACAGGTAAGGGGATTGGATCGTCCTAGGACTTTAGTCCTTTGAATTGAGTCATAGACATGATGTCTCCGAGAACTAAATCCTGAATGAACAGGTAAGGGGATTGGATCGTCCTCGGACTATGGTCCTTTGAATTGAGCTGTAGACATGAGGTCTCCGAGAATTGAATGATAGGACTGGATCATCCCTGGACTTCGGTTCAAAAGGTACATGATAGGACTGGATCGTCCCTGGACTTCGGTTCAAAAGGTACATGATAGGACTGGATCGTCCCTGGACTTCGGTTCAAAAGGTACATGATAGGACTGGATCGTCTGTGGACCTCGGTTCAAAATGTACATGACAAATCCTAGAATTGTTCTAGGTTACATCCAGCATGAAACAGGGCTGGCTCTGTAGATGTGATACATCCAGCATGAAACAGGGCTGGCTCTGTAGATATGATACATCTAGCATGAAACAGGGCTGGCTCTGTAGATGTGATACATCCAGCATGAAACAGGGCTGGCTCTGTAGATATGATACATCCAGCATGAAACAGGGTTGGCTCTGTAGATGTGATACATCCAGCATGAAACAGGGCTGGCTCTGTAGATCTGATACATCTAGCATGAAACAGGGCTGGCTCTGTAGATGTGATACATCCAGCATGAAACAGGGATGGCTCTGTAGATATGATACATCCAGCATGAAACAGGGCTGGCTTTGTAGATGTGATACATCCAGCATGAAACAGGGTTGGCTCTGTAGATATGATACATCCAGCATGAAACAGGGCTGGCTCTGTAGATGTGATACATCCAGCATGAAACAGGGCTGGCTCTGTAGATGTGATACATCCAGCATGAAACAGGGCTGGCTCTGTAGATGTGATACATCCAACATGAAACAGGGCTGGCTCTGTAGATATGATACATCCAGCATGAAACAGGGCTAGCTCTGTAGATGTGATACATCCAGCATGAAACAGGGCTGGCTCTGTAGATGTGATACATCCAGCATGAAATAGGGCTGGCTCTGTAGATGTGACACATCCAGTATGAAAAAGGATTGGCTCTGTGGTGGTAAATCCTAGATCTGATCTAGGTCACATCCAGTATGAAAAAGGACTGGCACTGTGGTTGGGATTGGATCGTCCCTAGACATGAGACTTGTCTTAAAGAGATAAGGATTGATCATCCTGGAACTTGATCTGGATTGCATCATCCATGGACATATGTCCTAAAGAGAGCAGGATTGATCATCCTGTAATATGATCGTGTGATGACGATGCTGCCGATCGTGTATGCTGATCGTATGATGACGATGTTGATCGTGTGATGACGATGCTGCTGATCGTGTGATGATGATGCTGATCGCATGATGACGATGCTGATCATGTGATGACGATGCTGCCGATCGTGTGATGACGATGTTGATCGTATGATGACGATGTTGCTGATTTTGTGATGACGATGCTAATCGTATGATGACGATGTTGATCGTATGATGACGATGCTGCTGATCGTGTGATGACGATGCTGATGATCGTGTGATGACGATGCTGATGATCATGTGATGACGATGCTGATGATCGTGTGATGACAATGCTGATGATCGTGTGATGACGATGCTGATGATCGTGTGATCGTGTGATGACGATGATGATGACGATGCTGATGATCGAGTAATATCAACTCTGATGATGTTGATGTTCCAGTAACTAGTTGAGTTACTGATGATGATGAATTAAAGAAAGCTTTCGATGATATATAGATGATGTAGTCAATGACTCCTTGCTCCTGCAGATGTTGTTATAATATCCTTCTCATTAAGGGGGAGTGTTGAATATTGTAACTTCTAAGAATATTATATTTGTACATTATTTATTCCGGAGATGTTCCATCCCTCCGAGGTGATTCTATTATGTATCCGGAGATGTTTATTCCTCCGAGGAGTTGTGGCAACTAGGGTTATTAGACCCACCATGTGGGGGTCGGCCCAGTCAGTTATAATAGGGTATTTAGCCTAATGGTTAAATACGAGCCTACATGTACTTGTGTAAAATATATGTCAAAGTAGTGTATAAATAGAGGAGGTGTGTTCCTCATTTGATACACTCACACACTTGAAAAGAGGAGCACTTGTCTGGGAGATTTGCTAAGGAGGATTAGAAGGAGGGAGCACATCTTGTATTTTGGTTTATCATCTTATTGAGGAAAGCTTTGCTGGGTTTTCTACCCCATGAGGGTTTCCCAGGATAAATCTGTGTCTCTTGTGTTTATGCTATGCTTGTTGTTTCTTCAGTGATCCTGTATATGCTATTATTGTGAAATAGAATGTAATGCTGCTATTTTCTGTCTTAGCATATTGAATTTTAACAATCCTTCTAGGTTGAGAGTCATATTCCAGGAAACTTCTTGTTGAACATCAATGGGATTCATATGTCCATTGGAGCATGTCTTCTCTTGTAGGCCAAATCAGATGATCGTTTCCCTACAAGTCAAATCCCGACTTATGATCAGTGACATTTTATAATCAAATGGAAAAAAAATAGTTTACACAGGCATCTTAGTTAATACTTTATCACAACAATCATGAACATATCTAACAAACACTTCTAGAAAGTGTCTAGATGCTTGCTATCTCCACTAGACCATGCCATCAAGAGTGTGCACTACCCTAAGCATGTAGGAGGGAGATATCATCTAGACTAACTTCATGAAATGTTGTGTAGCTCATATGCATAATATAACAAGGTAAACTATATCAACTGCTCAATACATTAGATCTGCATATAAAAAACATATAAGACAAAAACAAATCTATGTAAGCAAGAAAACAAAATACTTATCTCTTATTGTTTTGGTGTGTGGGCCCCCAATGCCTTCTTGTGGGAACCATGAGAGATCTATGTTCTTGTATTCTAGATCTTCTAGAAGAGGAACTTTGGATGATCATCATCCCTTTGCTTCTTGCGATGATGATCCTCTTCTACATCAGCAGTTGAGGCTTCATGCTTCCTTTTACTTGAACATCGACAGCTATTTGCGTAGTCTCCATATTTTCTGCACCTATAGCATTGAACTTGAGATATGTCCTTCTTCTCCTTTTGATCTGGGAAAGGACTTGCTCTCCTATCTTTGTGCCTGTGTTTATGGAACTTCCTACCTTTTCCCTTACCCTTCGTGGCATGAGAAAAAAAATCTTGGTTCTCCTCAGGTTGAGTGTCATGGCCATGGAGTCTTTGACGTGCTGCAATCCTGGTCTCTTCCTGAGTGCAATCTGCCCAAATTTTATCAAACTTTGGTAGTTTGGATCTACCACTTATGCTTTGGATAAAGGACTCCCATGATGGTGGAAAACCATTTAAGGTGTGGAGGACAAGCTCCTTATCGCCAATAGGATCTCCACTGGTGCTGAGCTTGTCTCTAAGTTCTGTGATCCTCATAAAGTATGAGGCAATGGATTCCGACTTCGCTATCTTCATATTTGAGAGTTGGTTTCTCAAAGTCATGGATACATTTAGACTAGTGTGTTCAAACAACTTCGTAATGGTCTTGAACATCTTCCTAGCATTATTCTTACGTGAGATCTGAGGAACCAAATGATCTCTCATGGAATCCACAAGAATCCTTCTTGCTTTAGCATCATTCTTCCTCCATCAAGATTTATCTTCTTCAGCTTCTGGTTTGGGGACCTTCTCATTTACATATAGTAGAAGATCATTTTCTTCTAGGAGTAGGAGAACCCTAGATTTCTAGGAGATAAAGTTGGAGGCTCCTTCCAACCGATCTTCAACCTTCATCCCAATCATCTTGATTTGCAGATCTGGATCAGAAACCCTCAGGAGCTAGGTCAAAAATAAAAGTTCTCGGAATTGAATTTCGTCTTCACCAATGGATTAGTCTAGCCAAAAACGAAATTCCTATGGCTCTTTTTCTTCAAAATAATGGGTAGAGACTTCACAAGATGAAACCCTAATTCCGGCAGGGTTTCGACAATGCTTCGACAATGGCTTCTTCTAGAATGGCTTTGATACAATGTTAAATTTCATACATTCATAACATAAAACATAAATGCATTACCAAGATCACCAAAAGTAAGACAAAGCACAGAACAACAACATAGAGTTTACCCTGGGAAACCCAATAGGGAGAAAACCCAGCAACCTTCACAGAGAGATGATAATTCTGAGATCAGAGTACAAATGAGAAAATAGAAAGTGTGGAAATGTTTTCCACAAATAGAAACCCTAGAAATCAGCCTCCTCCTTTAGGTGATGCGAAATTCTCCTCTCCCAAGTGATGCGCCACTCTCAAGTGTGAGAATGAACAAATGAGGAGCACTAACCTCATATTTATACAAGTGCCGAAACCAGAAAATCTCTTATGGGGCTGACTTGTCTTGGGGGCAATAAATATTTTATTTTTAATATTTTTATTAATTCCTTTTGCACTCCAAGGCTTACATTGATTCTTTCATATGTTTACATAATTGATTACATAAGGTTCTTATCCCTTAGGAGGTATAAACAAGTACAATATAATGATAAATATCTTCTGAAGTTGTATAAAATCCAACAATCACATCCAAATAGGATGTGGGTGCCAGTCACGTACTTTGTACACTATAGTTGGGTCTCAAGGTCTCTAGGTTTGCTCTAAAGGCCATTAGGAGGTTTTATACACGAGATAAGGTGCTTGAGGACTTGAAGAGAGTTAGGGAAGGAACATGAGGTCCAAAGGTCCTATTTGAATCTTCTTAGGATCAATCCTCATGCAGTAGTCCTGAAACAATCACACAAGACCTCTGTCAAGGATGTTTAGCCTTTGTGAGAGAACCTTGGCACCATCTGTATGTTTATCAGAATAAGAATGGGCCTCGAGGCCTATACCATGGATAGGGGAGGAAATTAAGGGTCTTTAGTCTACGGAAAATATTCTAGGGTTCAAGGGACACGAACTAGGCGTCCAACAACCACATAGATCCTTTATAATGGATCTTTGGCCTTCAAGTTGGATATAAGTGCCATTATTAGTTTTTTTAACACTAAATTTGCGAGTCAAGGCCTATATAGCTTAAGGAGGAAAATAAGGGCTTCAAACCATAAAAAATAGTTATCATGCTCAATGGCCATGCATAAGGCCTTTGGCTAGAAATATGGGCACTATTAGTATATTTTGCATAATATGAATGAATGTGAAAACCTCTATCATTGTTGGTGAATGAAAATAAGGACTTTAGTCCCTAAACAAATCTTCTCAATCTTAATGTCAATGAGCAAAGCCTCTAAGGTATCTCTAAGTGATCTCTAGGCTGCCGGAGGGACATGGGAACCATCTGGAGGTTTTGGGTGCCACACTTGAGTCTCAAGACCTATGAGTTAGACTTCAGTGCCATTAGGCCCGGTTTTATTTATATTTTCAAAGGCAAAACTTGCTGAATCTTTTGTTTGTCTGCTTTTCATTCTTCCAATATGGTTGGACTCAAAACCACGGCGCAATCTCTTGGTCCATAGCCTGAGTAGTTCCATCACAGAAAAAAAATGCTCTTAAATTATTCATTAAAACGGTATGTCCCAGCCTTTTAGCTTGGACAAAGAAAACCAACTTTCTGAATCCCATCCGATCCTTCATAGCTTTTTCCTTTCTTGGTCTCTTTACAAACGGCGCATGTGAGGATGCTCTTCCATTGCCTTCAGAAATATAATTTCTATCTTCATGCTTCATTTTCCTAACTGATTAAACGCCTATTTATGATGGTCGCTAAGCGAGAAGAAATAACTCTTCTCCATTGAACATGATGGATTTTAAATCATGATATAAACAGGACTGTTGCACCTCATCTAGAAGGGACCCAAAACTAAAAAGAAGATATGTTGCTGGCGCGGTAGCACCATTCCATTGGTTTTTGTTATGAAAGGAGAGACAAATTACAACTCTCTTTATTATTTCCTTTATTATTGCACAAAAAGAGATAATCTTCTAAATGATCTATGAAATTTCATTATTTCATTATGACGATTATAGGATACTAGAATTGAACTTCTAATATATGTTGATTGAATCACAAGCATAATTACAGGCTTCTCTCTGCAGTCCTGGTGAGATATTACTGTATAATAACAAATCACTCCATTCCGCTGAGAATACAGTGGCCCCCAAGTTGTTATTTTCCGGACTGATGGTTTTCATCCAGGCCGATTCATAGTTTTCCTCCCCAGGCGATCTAGATGCAGAAAAAAACAGTAAATTATCATTTTGAGCAAATGCTGCAGATGGGTTTTCTAGTTTTGAATGATTCTCCACGCGCCTTGCATCCATAAGTACCGAAGAGGCTGCTGTCTCATAGGAAATCTGGCTTGCAGCATCCGAGCTATATTGATTATAAGCAATGGACTGCATCATTTCTGAGGTGTTCATAGAGCTGGATGCGTGTACTGGGGGGCTTGTACTGATCATCTCGGTCATGCAGTCGTTTGAAGGATTGTCTACTGGAGTTAGTTCCAAACCCTGGTGCGGATTCCTGACACAGGTGTTACAGCCAGACACTTCCTGATCAATGACTTCTTGATGATTCAGCTGAAATGTGGCTGGCTCTGTACTTGAACTGGATTCAGAAATGGTTGAGCCACAATTTTTGTCAAACAGCTGATAGATTATTCCATGCCCGAGATTAGAGTAGGGGCCATTCATACAATTGATATTCATATGGTGAACTACCCCTACAGGTTGTTGTTGTGGCCCATAGATGTTTGGGCTTGTATTAACCTCTGAGGTATCATAGCTTTGCAAGTCCTGGCTTTGTTGTTTTGCTGCGGCAAGATGACGGGCTTGATAATCCTTTCCTTTCCCGGCCAGTTTCTTCTTCAGCATTGTGTTCCAGTAGTTTTTGATATCATTATCAGTTCTCCCTGGCAAGTGGGCCGCAATGATAGACCATCTGCACAATGGCAGAAGTCTCAGGTCAGTTGTTGAGTTCGAATCAATAACTATAATATAATTTTTTTTTCAGACTGAATCACTTTATAATTTGTATTTGATGGTAGCTAATGTATGGATAACTCTTAGCTAATGCATGGTTAAGGACTTCCTAGCAAGAAACAAGTAACAAATAACTTGCAAATAACTTATGGGCTTCCTAGCAAGGAACAAGTAACAAATAACTTGCAAAGAACTTAGCAAAGAACAAGTAACTAATAACTTGTAAATAACTTAGCAAAGAACCAGTAACAAATAATTTATTATTTATTTGTAATGCATGGCTAAGAGCTTCCTAACAAGCAAAGAACAAGTAACAAATAATTTATTACTTATTTGTGACATTTAGCTTGTGACCTATCAGTTTTCACCAACCACAAATTAAGTGGCTATGCTAAGAATTTATATGTAAATCTCTTAGTCTAATTGATTGTAGACTACCTGCTACCAATACGCTTATAAAAGCTACAAATGATGTTATCTTCTTCTTCTGAGAACCCCCCGTGCTTTATATTCGGCCTTAAGTAGTTTAACCATCTCAGCCTGCAGCTCTTTCCACATCTTTTCAAACCTGTATTCGGAGAGAGCAAGGATCAGTGCAGGAAACTCTATAACACCCTCGTATTCTAATAGTGAAATGATAAAAATGCATTAAGAGATAACTGTTCTCAATTTATTGACATGGTTTGACCCTACCACTAAAGCCATGCATTCTGATAACCTAAAGCTGTATTAAATCTACCAGTATAGGACCTTATAAACACGATACCTCGGCTTGATAACTGGATCAAATTATTTCAATACAGAATTGGAATCTCCTAAAAGGGATCAATCAAATGCGATCAATCTAGTAACAACCAAGCTCCAAATACTAGGATGATATCTATTGCTCCCATTAACAGATCATTAACCATTAAAACATCTGGATCTTATACACAATATTCTACAATCCTAATCCCTATAAACATTCTTCTTGTAGACATAACAGGAATTCTAATGACATCATTACAAAACCTAGAAACCTTAGCACAACGGTAAGAATCCACAGATGTGGAATACTGATGTTACAAACCCTGTCTAAATCTTTGAAAACTACTTGTAATATGCTCACAGCAACACAGGTATAATAATCTGATAGACACTAGACAACGCTTCTGTGCCCTAGAATAATGCTTCTATAGTCTGGAATATTATTCCCTACTGTTAGAAAACTGAAAGAAAAGTAAAACATTACAAAGCCAATTTATTTGATTTCTGGATGAATTCATGGATATATGAAGGACGCCATACCGATTTTCTGGGGTAGAGCGATCCAGTTTCCTCCAGTGCCATATTTGGCTATATATTCCTTGAGTTCAGAGTCCTCCTTCGGAGACCATGGTCCTTTCTTGACATTAGCTTTGTCGCAGCAAGGGGCTCTCCCCATCGCTGATTACTCCAACTAATTGGCCTCGAAAGGTTTTATGGGTCGGTCGGAATAAGTTCAAAGAAGTGAAGAAAAGGGCTTTTCAGTACCAGATATCAATGTATTGAAAGCTCTGAGATCTCCTAGGCTTCATGAAATGGGATCAGCAGGATTGAATGGTCCAGACGCCGAATTCCTTCACCAAAACATGAATTGGGATTCAGAAATAGCACGAGATCTTCTCTTCTTCTGATGGAACGGATGGACTGACAGCGGAGATGAATATGAAAGAATCAAAGGTCCATAAAAACATATATAGAGTTACAGAGGTGCGGGTGGAGACTAAACGGCAATTCAGGAGAAATTTGTGTGTTTTGTGGTTGTCCTTCTCTAATTCCGGAATCAATGCCCATATCATCTACATATAGCTATAAGAACACCTATTTCCCCAGGGCATGGCGTGGCGTGAACGTTGGATTTGAATAAAATATATATTATGTATTGCGATGAGAATAGAACAGGGTTTGGAGCAACCAGCGCGTAACGATGGAAACGGGCTCGGCCCAAGAATTGGAAGTTGACGGCCATTTCAAATACTGCTATAATTTTTAATAAACCATCTCTCTCACTCTACCTGCAAACAATTTCCCTGCACCTTTTTTTTTTAGGGTAATCAATGTGGGATAATTGGCTGTGTAATAACTTATACTATATATCTTGGTTCGGTTCTTTATTGAAAAGTTGTTTCAAATACGTGATGTTTATAGTTATGGGTGTAAGTGTGTAATCAATGTGGAATAATTGGCTGTGTAATAACTTATACTATATATTTTGGTTCTTTATTAATAAGTGGTTCAAAATAGGTGATGATTAATGAACCATTTTGACTATTATTGTGTTGAAAGGCTTTTTACACTCTAGGATGAGGGAGATCTCTTGATGTTTGATAGAGCTTAGGATTTGGATCTAGGTTGGTGTACTTAAAAATCTGTTGGTTGTGGAGCCTGATCTCCAGATTCAGAGATATTATTATTTAGCCATGTTTGCATCTGAGTTTTATATGATATGTAGGTGGATTGTACACTCACCCCAGCGGGGGGGTGTGGGGGGGCATCACCCCCCATGGGGTTCAAAGGGGGACCATCCCCCCTGGCTGGTCCGGGGGCAATGCCCCCGAAAAATGGGGGTTCGGGGACAACGCCCTCGAGAAAAAATTTTGGGGCTGTTTTCGCCAACAGATTTTGGGCCCATGGTTTTGAGTATCCCGTGGTATTTTTCCATTGTATTTCCCTTATAAAAGAAAGGCATTGTAATACGGCTAGGATTTATGTATTAGGTTTTATGCATTGTAAAGATCTCTGAGATCAGGAAGAGAGACTGTGAGACACTGAAGAGGAAGTGCAGCGGTTGTGCTGCATGTTGTATCCCTTCACTTTGCTAGACGGTATAATAATAAGGACTGGCAACTTCAGTGTGGACGTAGCCCAAGTTGGGTGAACCATGATATATCTATGTGTCTCTTGTAATGTGTATGTGTGATTATATTTGCATTTATGTTTATTGTTATTGCTCTGCGATTCTGTTTTTCTAACAAAATCAAGTATCAATAGTTGATTTTTAGATACCCACTTTATGTTTGTTATGTATCTGAAAAGTGACCAGTTCTACTGAATTTCAAACCAATTTCTTCAGAATTCAATCCCAACTATGACCTGCAGCATAAAGAGCTATCCTCTCGCAACCATGGACTTGCAGCCTAAAGGTGTTATCCTTTGGCAACAAAAGGGGCAAATTCTTCTTTTGTCTAGATATGGATTTGATTATTATTAATTGTGATAAGATGTTTTTTTTAATAAATTTAAAAGTAATCTAAAAATAAGGTCTCTTATCAATAGAGATTTGCTCATTAGTAATTATGATAAGATATTTTTTTTCTTAGATTTGTTGATAACAAATCATCATAAGATGTTCTCTTCTCTTATTATAAATTTAACAGTATTCTAAAAATAAACAAACTATATTTTTGTTTTTTTAACAAAATTGTTTTTATATATATTGAAGTGATCTAAAACACATTAGATCTAAATTAGTGTGTGATTTAGTTTGTGCACCAACTCACAGGACTTAGCAAAAGTGAGTGGCCCAAAAGAAAAATGATCCTAATTTTGATCTCACACATCACAAAAACACACTAAGAATAAAACTAAATCCCAGAGTTGCCAATTTGAACAGCAATTTATCATTTTATCACATAGACCCATACATGTTCATTATAATGACCTAGTATTACCACAAAAACTTGTACTAAAAAATAATTTTACCATAAGATAAGGATGTTTTATATATTTTACATCATTCTTTTTTATAAAAAGAATAGATTATCTATATTAATAAACTAAACACATTTAGTTTTAATAAAAAACTTCCCAACAAATTTATTTGATCAAACCCCATTCACCAAAAACATATTATTTGTGTTACTTTTGGTAAGTAGTTTTATTAATTTTATATTTTAAGAAAAAACACAATAAATATTATTGCTAAAAGAATAAAGATAAAAATTCAAAACTTTATAAAAGACACATATGAAATGAAATTTCAACATTGCTATGTCTTCATTATCCACTTTGCATTTATTTAATAAAATTAGTAGGATCTTTTATTTATTTTTACTTTGTAAGATTTTGACCCTAAACTCCCCCAATTCGCTTTTTAAAAGTGTTTTCTCAAAATTCGGTACGAATGTAAGCAAATTTAACGGGAACTTTACTACAATAAAAATGAATTTATCCAGTTATTCATCGCTTTCGCTTTTTAAATGTAGTGACATACCAAAAACTTGAAGGTGATTAACTCTATGGTTTTGCTGATTAGTTATTCCGATTCGGAGTGCCTTATTTATTTTTTATGTATTAAATGTTCGATCTTTAAATTTTTAAAAATAATAGTATATTTTTAGTCAACATTACTATTTATCGAATATATCAGGCATCAAATTTATATTTATAAATTTATTGCAATTTATGATGAATTTAGTTTTAGTTATAATTTATGATGAATTTAGTTTTAGTTATAATTTTATTTAATCAAATAAAATTTAAGATTTGAAATTTATATAAATATAAATATATTAATAAAAATTGAATTTTAAATGATGATGATGGTGATGGTTAGAAATACAAGTGTTGAAGCAAAGATTATGGAATTGAGATCTAATGTGTTGTACCAAGGTTATTCTAAAAAAAAATGATTTTCATCTTCAACACTCAGAAAGATAGCAAATCCTTTGGGCCTAGACATGACATTTTAGAGATTAATGTAGCAAAGACAACTTTTAATTTGTAAATTTAATGTTATTTAAAATGAATCTAAGTTTATTATAATCTCATTAAATAAAAAAACTCGGATTATTATTTTTATTTATAAATTTATTGCAATTTAAAATAAATTTAGATTAATTATAATAGCATTTAATCAAGTAAAATTTAAAACTTAAAATCTATATAAATATGAACATATAAAAAAAAATTAAATTTTAATTTTAAAAAATAAAAGGTATATTTATATCCAATATTAATATTTATAATTAATTTTTTATTTATAAATTTATTGTTGTTTTGGGTTTTGGTTGAATCCAATAATTTTATTTTATTTAAAATCTAAATTTCTACTTGTTTAAATTGTCTTTTAAAATTCGTAAATTCAGCATCTTCAAATATCCTAATGACACCCAAATTATGCAATCCCAAATTCCAAGATTTTTTAAAAATTTCCACTAAAAATTAAAAAATTAGATAAAAAAATGTAAAAAAAATGAAAAGATAGAATATTTAAATTAAGCCTCAATTATAACCTTAAAACTTAATCTATAACTTTTATATATATATATATATATATATATATATATATATATAACTATAAACTAACATTATTTTTACTTAAACATCATATTTGTTATATATATATATATATATAAGAGTGATGTATGTATTAAATTTCTTTTTATATGGTAATTGTCCTAACAATAGAATGATTAATTAATTATATATTTTATTTTTTATTTTTTTAAAACATAAATAAGAAATAATTAAATATACTTAAATATTTTTACCTAAACATCATATTTGTTATATATATATATATATATATATATATATATATATATAAAAGAGTGATGTATGTATTAAATTTCTTTTTATATGGTAATTGTCCTAACAATAGAATGATTAATTAATTATATATTTTTTTAAAACATAAATAAGAAATAATTAAATATACTTAAATTTTATAATAATTAACAATGAACAATGAACAAAGTGATGTAATGAAGGCATGATGTGATGTGGTTTCTAATTGATGATTTCATTAAGCAATGGGGCTATTTAACCTAATCTAATAACTTATAATAATAAATCCTTTCTTGGGAGTGGTGGGCGGGTTCGAGGGCGTCTCAATTGGGTGTCTTTGGTAATTAATTCCTTCCACCCACCCATGTTCAATTCCATTGAGACATCTTGGCTTGGATGATCGGCTAAAGGTTTGCTCGACCTACCATCCATGATATGTGAGGAAGTTTGTTGGGATTTTTCGTGAGTGTTAACTTTCCTTAATTCCTTCGGAATAACAAAAAGATGATTTTTCCGCTCAAAAAAATATAAAAAATATTTTATATTTAATTATATATTACTTTTATTATATATATATATATTTTTGATACTTTTTTATATATTAAATAATATATATATTTTTTGACTAGTATAAAGAGAGCTAATTTAACACAATAAATTTATTAATAATATACATATTCATCATCTATTCTACACTCCATAAACATACATTAAAAAATATTAATAAACATAAAAAAATTATTAAAAATATAAAATATTATTTGTTCCATTTAATTTTTCAAATTAAAATTTTAATATAATTATTTTATAATATAGCTCCAAGGGTTATCTTAGTTAATCGAAGGCTAGAGACTATGAACCACTCATCCAACTCAAACCACGTGAAAAAAAATATAAAATATTAACTTTCCTAAAATATTAATTTTCCCTACATTTATTTTTATTAAAAATAAATAAATTATTAATATAATTTATTATAAAAATTTCCAACATTCTTCATTTGACAACCTTACAACATTATTCATTTGACAACCCAGACCGCAATCATATACTAAATCTCTTTCTTCTAACTTTTTTCTTCTTCTCAAAATAACATATTTTTAATATACTATTACAATTATTTCACAATGGAAGGATGCCCAACATTCCTTACTTGGCACCATACAACACAACATAATCATGCACTAACCATGTGTCTTCTTAACCTTTTCATGAATGAAATGAAGAGAAGACCAAGGAAATTAGTTGGGTTAAAGTCAAACAATTCATCATGATTAAACATAAAAAGACAATAAGAAGCATATATCAAGTATGGCAAATACATATATGTAATCCTCGTTCACTATATTCCAAATAAAGTTTATCTTTTGATGATAAATATTAAATTATTTTAATAAAGAAAAAACTTAGATTTTGTCTCTCTTGTTAAAGGTGGAGATTTGACAAGTTTTCAAACATAATTCCACTAACATTCCATAAATATTTAATTATTAAATTAATTAAAAAACATTTAGACCTTTATTTTATTAAGAAAAGGTTTAGACTTTGTCTCTTGTTAAATGTAGGGTAGAGATGTGAGAATATTTCAACCGTAATCTATAATTGATTCTTGTGGACCCTGCCAACCATCTTTTTCTTTATGTGAAAAGCATGCTAGACATTTTCTCTTTGCGATGATATTAAAAGGGTGTGTAAAAAGTTTAGCTAATGATTCCAAATAACATTATAAAATAATAAAGAAAACAATAATTTTCCTATATCACTTTCATGATAATGTCTTAGAATTGAGTATATATTATAATGTATTTTTGAGACTATGTTCAATCACATTATATAATTATATATTTAGGTGTATATCTATGCATGTGCGAGTGAAGATTGTATCAAATAATTATAATCTTACAATGCTTATTATAATACATATAAAATTATTTGTTTAAGCTAGTGTATTCATTTTCATGCTAACCTTTTGTATTTTGTACCAATGCTTATGCCTTCCAAACACATTTTGCATTATTGGCCATAAGGCATGATGCACATGGGGCTTCTGTCATGTTGGTGAAAAGGGATCATGCTTTCTTATCCTGTAGGGAATTAAATATTATTATCAATTTGTTTCACTTAAGCATATTGATTTTTATGCTAATAGGGGTAGGGTTACTGTGATTGTGTTATAGTTTATCTGCTTTGGGAGCTTTGGCCTATTCATCTAGAGTAACATCAATGTTATTTTTCTTCACTTGGGTTTGGTTCTTGTGTTTTTTCTTCAAATGAAGAGGTCAATTACAGTACCAACGCTAGAGCTTGGGTTTGAAACTAGTTAATTTTTTTGTAGCTTCTTATGCCATTTTCATAACAAAATTGAAGCACTAATGATGAAGGCTTGAGTTTTCACACCATCCTACCTTAAAGGCTGCATTTGCAAGACAACCTCCCACTTTGGATTGGAAAATGATTCTAGTTACTGTAGGCCTAAATAAGAAGCTTGCTTACCTAGGTGAAAATCTCTTAGAGTTGTCTAGTTTACTAGTACAACATCAAGCAAGACTACTAATTGGTCATCTAGCAAATAGATCACATTAAACTTGAACACGTGGTTTAGATAGTTATCCATGGCATAGAAATTGTGTTCATCCTAATTTCAGTCTTCTCTTGTGGCTCCTCAATGGGTTAGAGTTGGTGCTACAAAGTCCCCATCTAATCCTAAACTATAGTATGGATCATTGGGATCTCCTTTCAAGCACACCACAACTATTATTGTGCATTTTGAACTTTCCTAATGAGGGGAGAAACTTGATCCATCAATCCCCACAATTGTTGAAAATAATTATCTCTTTCAGTATCAATTTATTCCTACAAACATGGACTCTACTAGTGCAACTATCACCATAATGAACAAACCAAATATATTGCTTTACTTGGCCTCTAGTCAACTGAAGGATCCTCCATTTGAGGCTCCATCCGACACAACTCTAGCCATGTATGCTCCAATCTAAAACAAATCTAATTCTCACTCCATAGCCTACTTTCCATGAACTTGTAGGTCACAATCAATGGTAAACTCTACCAAATGAATTTTCTGAAAAGTTGTAACTATGATGAGAAAATGTTACATGGAAACATTTGTTCCTTTACTATCACATGAAATGAAAAATGTCCTAGAAGATTCCCTTAAATAAAATTCAACTCGCCTACATTTATCACAAGAACTATGATGGTAATTTAATCCTTTTGATCTCAACATATATGTAACAATCTAAAATTTCTAAGAAGGAAAGATAATCTAGATTCATGCAGAATAATTTTAAATACACTATTAGAATCAAAACTAGTTACATTGATATGTGTTTATATCTTAGAATTTAGGCTATACTAGCGCCTATGCTTTTCCTAGATTGCACGAGGATGAGACAAGTGTAATGTCCGGATTGATTTTATGGCAGTCGTTCCAATTTTGAAATAAACAATTATAAAAAAATATATATAAAAAATAACTCTTAGTTGATGCATGGATAACTAGTAGATGATGCATGGATAACTCTTAGCCGGTGCATGGAAAATGGGAAGTTCATGGAAGACAATCCATTTAATTAGAAGAAGGCCAAAACAAGTAACATATAACTTATTAGTGGCACTTAACTTGTGGCCTATCGATGTTCATTGGCCACATGTTAAGTGGTTGTGCTAGTTATATCCTTCTCCTCGGGATGTTGTAAAGAACATTTTTGTAACAAATTCTATAATTTTTTACTCATGATTTTAATTTTTGTCTTAATTCAGTTGAAGAAATAAAATCATTCTTAACCCATCTTTGTATATGATTCAATGTCTAAGTAAGTGATTAAAGTGGTTAAGTAGGCTAAAATTAAATTGGATATACGTGGCTTATGTTGTAATCAATGTTTATATGGGTGCAGATCTAACGGTGGATGATAGTGTGATCGTGTGGTTGTGATTCATTCTAGGTTGAAATGCATGTGTTGCTTAACATGCTTTGTTGCACCCGAAATATCTAACAGTTGAAAATTATCTTGGTCTAATGATTGATGATCAACCACTTATACTATGAAACAAGAACTTTATACTATGAATGGGAACTCTAGCCATAAAAACGATGATTTTTGCAAAAATACCACCAAAAACACCCCCCAAATAGAAAAGTGTTGATACCAGTATACATGTATTTTTTTTCAGGGTAAAAAATAGAGCCATGGCCTAAACACCCCATACTGTTATTTACAAAAACTTTAAAATCAACCCCTAAATTTGAAAAAAAAAATCTTCAAGAGATAAATTACAACTTTTTTGAAACTTGCATATTCTTTGAAATTTTCCTCCGTTAAACTCTTTAGCACACGGACAAAATGTGGCAAGACTGTTTTTTTTTTCTGATCCATGCCATCAATTATAAAACCCATATACTTATGTGGAGCATCATAACACTTGTTGCGATGTTTGTACAACTTTTGTCATTCATTTGATTGCTGATTGCGATGTTCTTGTAGTGCATTGATTATGGAATCTATAAACAAATTTTAATTTTGGTTTTAAATTTTTTATTTTTTTTTAACTTAGATTTACAAAAAAATTAAACCTCATCCCGCCCCCCTCCCCCTCCACCCACGCCCGTAAAATATATAAAATTTTAAAAAATAAAAATAAAACCTAAACCCACTCCCCTAAACTATATAAAAATAATTTAAAAATAATTAGAACCTAAACCGACCCCCCTTAAACTATATAAAAAAAAAAAATTAAAACCTGAACCCAAAACAAAAACCACATAATTTTTTTTTTTTAAATAAACCTAAACCAAAACCCTTTCCCCTCCCCCCCCTCCTTCGGTCACCCCCCTTCCCCCTTCCCCCTCCCCCCCTTCCTTCAGTCACCCCCTTCCCCCACCTCCCCCTTTGCCTCCCCCTTCCCCCTCCCCCCCCTCCTCCGGTCACCCCCTTCCCAAACCTCCCCCTCTACCTCCCCCTTCCCCCTCTCCCTTCTCCTTGCGCCCCCTTCTACTTCCCCCTCCCACCTCCCCCTTCTCCTCGCTCCCCCTTACCCCTCTTGCCCCCCTTCCCCCTCCTCCTTGTGCCCCCTTCCTTCCCCCTCCTCCCCCTCTGCCTCCCTAGTACCCCCCCCTCCCTTCCCCCTCCTCCTTCTCCCACCGCCCCCTTCCCCCTCCTCCCCCTCCTCATCCTCCCTTCTCCCTCCTCCCCCCTCCTCCTTCTCCCGCCGCCCCCTTCCCCCTCCTCCTCCCTCCTCCTCCTCCCTAAACAAAAAAAAACTATATAAAAATTTAAAAATTAAACCAAACTATATAATAAAAAAATCAAACCAAACCCTTCCCCCTCCCCCCACTCCTCCCTCCAACCCCTTCCCCCACCTCCCCCTTCCCCCTTACCCCCACCCCCCCCTCCGCCTCCCCCTTCCCCCTCCTCCCGCGGCCCCCTCCTCCCCCTTCGCCTCCCCCTTCCCCCTCCTCTCACCACCCCCTCCCTTCCTCCTCCTCCCGCTTCCCCCTCCCTTCCCAATCCTCCCGCTTGGGCGGCCAAAGGCTCGCAAAGGGAGAAGGGAGGAGGAGGAGGGGGAAGGGGGCGGCAGGAGTAGGAGGAGGGGGAGGAGGTGGAAGGGAGGGGCCAATGGGAGGATGGGGAAGGGGAAGGGAGGGGGGGGCGGGAGGAGGGAGGAGGGGGAAGGGGAAGGGAGGGGGGGCGGGAGGAGGGAGGAGGGGGGAAGGGGAAGGGAGGGGGGGGCGGGAGGAGGGAGAAGGGGGAAGGGGGATGCGGATGGGGAGGTGGGGGAAGGGGTCAGCGGGAGGAGGGGGGGGAGAGGGAAGGGTTTGGTTTGAATTTTTTTATTTATTTTTATTGTTTTTATATAGTTTGGTTTAATTTTTAATTTTTTTTATATATAGTTTTTGTTTGTTTGTTTAGGTTTTAATTTTTTTTATTTTTTTTTATATATAGTTTTTGTTTTGGGTTTAGGTTTTAATTTTTTTTTAAATTTATTTTTTATATAGTTTTTGTTTTGGGTTTAGGTTTTAAATTTTTTTGGGGTTTCAATTTTTTTTTTATACAGTTCCTATTTTGGGTTTAATTTTTATTTTTATATAGTTTGTGTTTTGGGTTTAGGTTTTAAATTTTTTTTTTTATATATAGTGTTTGTTTTGGGTTAGGTTTTAATTTTTTTTTAAAAATATGTTTGCAAAATTTCTATTTATAATGTTTTTCATATGTTTTTTACAAATATATGGTATAGTTTTTCTTGAATTTATGTGAATCGTCACTTTTCTGAAAATAATATGAAATAGTATCATTTTTATACAAAAAATATTTGAGAATTCATTGAAAATGGTTTTAAATGTCTTTATTTTCTGGATTTTTTTACAATTTTGTCAATAAAAATGTCTTATTTTATAGAAAAAGTTGCAAAATGAATATGTTTTTCATGATAAATTGCTTATAAATGTATGTTATTTTGTTAAATTTCTAAAAAACACACTTGAAAATAGAAATAAAAAATATTTTAAGACAAAGATAATTCAAAGGCCCGAAAAAATGCCTCAAAATGAAAATGTGTGATAGTGGTATCAACCCTTTTTGAAACAACGCTAAAAATAGCTACTAAAATTAGGAGAGAGAAAAATGAAAACTGTGTCGAGTTCTCGTTTCATAGTATAAGTGGTTGATCATTTCGAGCATAGAAGTGATTAGTCATTAAAATTGGAACATCTGTCCAAAATGAGCAACAAGGTGACATGTGGCTAGCATAAAATGTGGTTTTTGGAAACCAAAAATCACTATCAAAATACCAACCATACGCCATGCGAAACCTACATTTTTTGGAATCCATCCAATCATATTTATGAGCAATTATATGTTGTCAAACGAAAATTTATTTTTTTGTATGATTGTGCATTTATTTTAATTTATGAGTTATCGAAAAACTAGGAAAGGTTTAATGGGATAAGTTGGCAGTTATTTTCATTCTATCCTCCAGCATTAGAAGCTCTTGTAGAAGGCATATGGAGCCAAAATTCAAGAAATTCAATCATGTGAATTATTATGTCACCATTATTAGTCCTTTCCCAACAGTAGCAGGGATTGGAGAAATTGGTTTGAACAAATTCTATTATCTTGACACAGTTTCCATAGCATTATATCCTAATTTTTTTAGCATTTATTTTATTATGGCCAATGAAGGAATTCAGAGCCTTATTTGGCCTCAAACCGAGGTTGAGCCATTTTTTATTGTGTTTAATAACTACCCTAAAGAGGGAATCCATTATATTATAATGAGCGCATCCTTCCACTTGCCACGATCGCAGTCTCGTGCACCAACAAATCAGTGCACCGCACTACACTGCAACACTTGTGCTTGCCACAACTACCGCATGCGGTGCACTTTCCACGACCACATCCCAATAGCTTCGTAGATTTTAATATCATGGGAGTTGGGTAAGTTTTTGTTTACCTTTAAGGAGGTCCGTTTCTTTTATATATTCCCATTGATAACTCAACTTCATGTTTGCATATATGCGAGTTGATCACCTTCAGTCCCCGATTTCTATTGGCAGTACAGAGAACTAGGATTTATTTCGTGCTCTTTGTACACGACTTTTTTCCTTGGCTTTATGTTTCCTTCGTACCTGTGTTTTGTAAATCCACAATTACATTCTGTCTTGGAGTATTAATATTCATTATCAGATCATTTATCTTCTCCATGTTGCTCGCTCATGTTTTTTTTCCATGTTTTCTCCACAGGCCAATGTTGTAGCGGATGCATTGGGGAAGTTCACCATGGGTTTCCAATTCCACCTACATGAATGTATGAGGAAGGCTCATGTTTTGATGCCTTTCCTCCTTGACTATTATGTGCCTAGTACAGATTAACACATACATCATTGCAGGCCTCGATAAGGTAACGAAGAAATTTGTGAGCATCTTCCTGCCTTCCGAACCTAAAATGATTCAGAAAGAGCTCTAAAGAGCTCTGCATCTTCAAAGGAGCGTCCAGTGGAATTTCACTATTTAGAGACCTCACGATCTACTTCTCCACCAAGCAAAGGGGACAATGCATGTTCCAAGCTTCGCCTGTCAACATTTCAATCAATTTTGGCCAAGATCACCAAATTCGTGTTCGCTTTTGATTTTCTCTAACAAAATGTTTCACTCAATTTTAACTACTAGGTATGAAATATTGCGATCATATCACTCCATCAATTTTAACAGCAGATCCTTTTTTTCCTTCATTTTGTTTTTTCTTGGCATTCCATTCTAAAACAAGGCATCAAATCTTGCAAAGGAAACAAAAGCAAAGCAAGGTATTTTAGCAGTGACACCAAATTTCATTTTTTATTTCCATTTATACTCAGTGTCTTTACTGTATGCAAATGCATTACAAAAGAATCCTAAATCTCTGCTAAAAGGAACATCATTCATGACACATGAAACTTTATAAACAATGCATCTAACATAAACGACACAGAATTCTCCAGTTTTAACTTTAAATATGATATTTTGAAGATAATTCCACACAACGCTAGGGTTTGAATTATGAATTTTCTAGCACAAAATGAAAAAAGGCAATTCTAGGTTTTGAGCTACGAAATTTGCAAAAATTAAAAACATGTACTTACATACAGAAGAATGTTGATTGTTGAGGCAAAAATTCGCCAGAGGAGGCGTGAAAGATTTGATTGTATTAGTATTACTTATCTATCTATCGGTTTGAATTGGTGTCTACCCATATTCATTACTCCCTTTGCATCATTATTCCCTTTGCAATTGTGTTAAATTGACATAGCAATTCATTTCACAGACAATGGAAGGCATGGTTAAGGAAAAATGGTCCATAAAATTTTTTATGAGACTATACATGAGCTTGATCATCTATAAATATATCGTCTGAATATACTGGTGTTTCATTAGATTGTTCAAGGCTGCTTCCTGTATTTTTCATGAAACTAATGATAATGAAAATATTGACAAGTACATGAAATTCTAGTGATGGATTACTTGCTCTGAGAGTTATTGATGATGCAGATTACTTGATCTGATGTTACTGATGTCAAGTTTTTCAAATGGAAACAATGAAATAGAAAATGTGAAGGCCAAAACAAATCGATGTGCACAATGAGAAATCTGTATTTTTTATGTTGTCTATTTGCACTGTAAAACCCCACACTAATATTCAATTCAAAACTGGACCTGAAGCTTTTTTAGGGGAAGGATTAAATAACACATACAAATCAATGCATGTCACATCCAAGGCCAAAAATAAAACAGAAACTAAAATGTCTGAATACAAGATTTACTATGAAACCCTCCAATTCTCTATCATTAGACACCCAGGGTAATAAAAACATGAGAATCTCACTCATGTGTTTGGTATGAGATCAAGATATGTCTTCCCTATTCTAATATTAGAAATCTAATTACACATTTACAAGAAACGGAGGACATGAAATGGGTGAGATGCCATGGGAGAGACACTAGGCATAATATTTTCAAAGAAGATGAATACCTTGAAATATTCACAATCGCTTCCTTGCCTGTGTCATTTTGTAGTTCACATTGTCGTTGACCATGCACCTATTGTTGTGCACATGTTGATCATGATGTTGAGATTATATGCATCCTCAAACTCTCGAATAAATCCTGCACATTTAAACCTATCATTAACTACCATCACAACACATCATAGATTCTCGAGGTTCGACGTAGAGCATGTTGACAAGGGTGAAAGAAAAACTAGATTCATACCACCAATAAGACTTCCTGTAAAATTTGACGAGGAAAAACCAGTCGTATACTAACCAAGACAAATGATACGTGGCTGTGTACATTTCAAAGGAGAACATGTGTAGTTTCCATTTTGAATCGATAAAGAGGCATGCATTAGCTATGGCACGTTTAGGATGCATTATTTTGAATGCACCGTCCAACTATAAGTTCATCCTTTTTAATCTGGAAATTTCCATGTATTCTACTTCCATCAGCATGAAGTTATCGGTCCAACTTGGATTTATTAAAAAAATATGCCCAAAACCTTCTGAGAAACATTGCCAAAGAAGAGAATCTAGTACCAAGCTCCTATGAGAAATAAGGTCGGCTCCATCTATTGTTTTTGTCCCTGTTTTGTTTTATCAAGCTTTTGCAATAGGTATTTCCTAGAGCCCACTTATGTTTATCAACATTAATTTTATCAGCAAAACATAAGAAAACCACTAGATTTCCTACCTAACTATTGATAAACAGATACTATTGCATTGTACTCAAATACAATATTATATAAGCACTTTTCCATTATATAAGTATTAACTTTGATAAAATAAATAAATTTTCCCATAAAATAATTTCTCAATACTACATTTTAGATTGAATCCTAACCCTAACACACATATTAAATATGTAAATAAATACATATTTATTCCTTGAATACTATTCCGTGTCACGTCCCCATCTAGACCCTATCACTTTAACATTTTAAATGATGTAATATTGTTATGAAATCGTGGTGAGGAGCTCAAGGCCAAGGCCCCGCCATTGATTTATTGATGCATATGGTTTGCGTGGTAGCCAAGCACATTGGAACTTCAACATCATGTAATATGCATTTTTACCCACAACTAGCTATGCAATGCAACAAAGAGATGGGGGCATGATTTCACAAGGAATTGGGAGGGAAAACATTCAAACCCTTGAGCCAATCAGTTCAAGCCAAGTGTCAATGAGAGAACCCATCAAAACCTCAACTACCCATGTTGACTTTTGTACCCAACCATTGATTTCTCCCAAGAGTTGGTTGAGATAGTTAATGCCTTGGGAATGGAGAGGTATGGCTGTCCAAATTCGGGTATGGGCAAGCCACCCTTCATGGAAAATCGTGTTTTGTCTCCTTGGGTAAGAAAGGAGCCACGAAATTGCTCTCGAAGCCATTATGCAACCATCAGTCTTGCTCCCTCATGCAGCTCTAGCTGCCTGGGCGTTTTCCTCCATGGTTTTTCTAGGTTTCCCTTCATCTTTTACATGGGAAGGGGTGTTTTTGTGTTGATTACCAGTGGGGAAGAGAACAACATGTTTTTGGGTCTTCCTGGAGGTCGTTTAGGCCATTGGAAAGGATCATAACCAGTGGGGAGAAATTGGTTTTACTCCCTGGGGTTGAAATCAAATTACTCTTTCCATAGCCTGTTTTAGTGAGCCACGATTTGGGAAAAATCCATGGACTCTGTTTTGTAAAATACCCTTGTTGTAAATGGTATCTATGCCCAATGTTTGTGCTTGCGGTGTGAGAAATGAGAATGTTGGGGTATGGCATTTGGGTATCCATTGCTTTGGCTTGAGCTTGAGAATAAGCATCCATGGTTCAAATGTAGCCTGATAAACCCAGCTGTGGACTGGCTTGGTTGAGATGAAATGAGTAATTGGCAGCGAACAAGCTGGAATGTTCCCTTTCCTTGTGAGAATCATGCCTAGCTCAGGGGTGGCCTTCGGATAGACTCAGTATAAGCTGTCGAAGAGCCTATGGTTGGGTGGAACGTTGCAGCGACATAGCTAGTTGCTTGGGGCAGTTGCAAAGTGAAGATTAGTGTTTTTCTGTCTATGTATTTACTTCTACAATGTTTAATTAATGATTATTTTGATATGCTGGATGAGCATGAATTGTGTGTGGATGTTGTTTTAATTCCACTATGCATAAATGATTTGTTTTACATCCGCACACTCACATTTTAATTATATGAATTTAATGAATGGGATGAGATCATGTGAAAGCCCTGAATTTGGCATCATGTTCCCTACCTTGCATTGGATGAATGGGTGGGTACGTGACATTCCGGCCTTATTTTCCAAATATTTACACTTTAGATCTATAGTCTATGTCATTCGTTTAATCCGTTGTTAATTCCAAATTTGGATGCATAGGTACTTAGTTAAAATTTAACTCATTCATGCTATCTAGAAAACTAATGAGATATTCTTAATACACTTCCATAATCAATAAAACATTTAAAAAATTATATTATTTGAACATAATCCATATTATTAGTCAAGCATAATTACAAAATAGAAACTAACACTTCGGGTTGTAATAAGAGCACTTACCGAAAAGAAAGACTCTTGGGCTCTAAATATAATGGCGTGGATACAGAGGCCAAGTGTACGTGTTGTTGTTAATGGAGCTACAATGTTTGTTTTACCGTGTGATCTAGATTTCACAAAAAAAGTATTGTAGAGTAAACGAATTTACACAGATACTTCTTAAGTTGAATCGAGGGACTTGGTAATTTTACTTTTAGTTTTGGCAGGGACTAGAAGCTCTGCTTCCATCTACCTTGTTCAAACAAGTAACTCGAATACCTCTCCTTCTTAGCTTTGTATCTTGTAATTGATGGATACAACAAAGTGTTTAGAGTAATGGTGGTGAATAGGAAACCCTCATTTTCTATCAGTTCAATCCTATTAGCTTATAATGGAGATAGTGTTGTGGACTTATATGAGGGTTTTTTAACCCAAGGTTTTCTATAAGGTCTTTGGAAGCCGTAATAAATGATGCTTAGGAAGAATTTTTAAAAGGAAATGATATCTTATGAGCCTCGTCAAGTGGAATCACTCAAGCTATTATTCTAGCGACCTTTCATTCCCTAGATTTTGTGGCCACTTGTGCCGATTGTTACTATTCCTTGACTAGTACAATGTTGTCTATAGATGGAGCAAGCGAAAAAAATTGTTATAGTTGAGTCGTTGTATTCTATGTTGTTCTTTCCTTTAGAAGAAGCAATTTTGAATGAGGATGAGATAACATCCAAGTTTCTTGAGCTTCCTACTAAGTCTAAACAGGAAATAATCAAGTCATACTTGTCAAAAGAAAGATATTCACTTAAACTCTCTTTCACTCTACAAAATTATATATTTTTAGAAGAGTCTAGGAAAGTGATAGCCATGCTTGTCTCTATACTCGGTTATGATCATTATTTATTGCTTAATGAATTGTTAGTTTGGGTAATGAATTGAATCTCATCCCATACCATTGAACCATCAACTAATTTTTGGTGGGCCAAATTTTTAGCACATTCAATTCATGAACAACTCTATGACTTTTATGAATTCAAAATTTCAAGGTACCATTCCTATTTGATTTATCTCTTTCTTTACCATCAGCCAACATATCTTACACATTTAAATATGAGAAATTTTAATAAAGGTGATCCACTTCCAATAGTGGACTAGAATGTTAAGTTAATTAAGTCAAATTTTGGAGTGGGATAAGGATTTTGTTAATCAATTCCATCCATATGCTTACACAATGTTTCATGGTAAAGTCCCTTCCAATAGTGGACTAGAATGTTGTAGGAGTATAAAGATATGCTTAAGTTATGTCCTGAAACCAAAGTTGGAGATTGGTTTCTATTTGAATATCACACTGTCATTAGGGTATATGGTTTTAAAGAGTCTCCTTTTCTTATACTATATATATCCCTCGTGATTTGTTTTCTTATGAATTCATTAGATAAAGGATTTCCTCTAATAATTTTCATTTTGTTTCTAAAAATCAAAAGTCAACTTTTCCCCTCCCTATATAGATTTTCAATTTCATTGTTAAACATCAATGTTCTACCTTTAAATTTGTCAATCGTATTTTGAATTCTTTAGGTATTAAAAAGGGATCAAACTGGCACTATGACCTACACCACTTGATATCTAAACTGAGAATAGAGAATAATTTTGCACCCTATCTTCGTCATATGAACCCTAAAGATGAAATGTTAGCTAATAAAGATTCATGAGAATACGTGCAGAGTTTGATTTGTATGCAGGGTGTTGCAGAAGGAAAAAATATATATATATTAAACCTCAAGCTGCTAAATCCATTCCAACTAGATTAGTAGAAATTGAGGATGATAGTATTGAGACTAATGCAAAGAAATTGTGAAAGATGTTAGTTACAAGTATAGAAATCAGAGAAGTTCACGAACATGAGGCAGGTGAGATGGAATTTGATTCAAGTGAGCCTAATTAAAGAGGATGAAACTTCTTGCGTAGAATTCACCATTAGTTTCAATTTCCCATATCAATAGTAATGTCAAACAAGAAAATATTTCTAGTGAAGTTATTGTGTTTTTGCATGAGTTGAAGCCAACATCAAGTTAGGAGCCAGTTGTTCAAGTTACACCATCTAGTACTCCAATATCCCAAGAATTTATGTTAGGAACCCGTGTCAACCCTTCTCTTTACTTTGTTAGTATATTGTATTATACCACATTGTTAGTATATTGTTGTTGGACGCATATGCTTTATAAGTTGTCCCATGAGTAGAATGTATCATCCCACATTCATGGAGAGTAATAGTTGTTTAGATAAGTACGTGTTGAGGCCAATGAAGGCATCCATGAGTTATTTGTATTGAGCTTGCTCAAAGGAGGTTTCCCCCTCGAAGTGGCCTACAATCAATAAATCCCTTCAGTGTTCTTCTATTTTTGATATATCGTGCATTTTCATCATTTAATTGTTGGAGGTTCCTCACATCTGGTATCAAAGCTCTTTCTTGTGCTCGCTGGGTGGAATTTCTGCCAATTTTTTTCGCAGTGGATTCCAGGCGTTGTGATTATTACAGTAGTTCTTTTTCTTTGCATCTATATTGTTCCTTTCAATTGCAGGTTTGGATCCAGGAATAATCCCCATTCGCTTAACTATGGGAAGTACCTGGGCATAGCCCTAAAACTGATTGTGAGGAGTACCACAGGAACCCCGAAGTAGCTGTCCCATTGAGAGGACCTATAAACAAAAAGGGAAACGACCCCTACCTGATTGACTAGTTCCCACCCATGAGGTAAACCAAGAGTTTTCGTTTGTGGCAAAGCGGTTATCAGTTTTTCCTAAGCCATGGAGTGAGGGGTACTACCCCAATACGCAAGCCGTTATATAACATTATTAGTCGAGTGAATCCCCTAAACCTTTAGGAAGAGAAACATACTTTGGGTCCATATCTATTGACAAATGATAAATAGCAGATTTCATCTGTCCAGAGCCATTGCAAATCAATTCCGAGCTGTTGCAAATCAATTATGAGCCATTGATTTCGGAAAAAAATTACAAAATTATTTTTTTTCACCATATCGTCTTTGCTTTAACTTTGTTTCCCTTAAAAATTCATTGGCACCCCCTCAATTCCATTATGCATATTTCCTTCCCGAGGACCCTATCCCAAATTCCACTTCCCGAAGCCAGAAATCCCACATCTGTCTATTTTTAGGGTTTTCCATAACTTCTTTGATTTTCATCCAATCACCTTCAAATTTTGCCACAATGTTCATTTCCTATTTCTACTTCTTTGTCCCTCTTAGAAAAATTTTCTCATTCTTTCACCTCACCTCTAAAATCCCCATTTTTTGCTTCCTTGTCCATTATAAAGTGTCCAAAACCTAGTCAAACCCCAATTACCCATCAGAGTTTTTCCCAAATCCAAATTTTCCTTTACTAAATAAGTTTCTACTTTTTTTTCTACCCATTCTCCCCTCCCCCCCCAAAAAAAATCCTGGTTATGGTTGTCACCCGCACAAGAGAAAAAAACATGGAGGAAGAACTTGCAGCCCTCAAGACCAAACTCCAAGATCTTGATGAAAAAATTCTCGGCCTCCATCTTCATCCTTCAACCATGAACAATAGATGATAGCCAGAGTCTTCTGCAGACACTGGGTTCTCTTCTTCTAGCACTTTTCATGGGTCGGAGCTTGATTTTCCTCACTTCAATGGTGATGATCCGACTGGATGGATATACTGGGAAGAGCAATATTTCAGTCTGCATAATAGTTTTTATGTCAACAAAGTTCCATTTGCATCGTTTCAATTGGAACATGAAGCCCTTCAATGGTTCTGTTGGTACATCAAGGCTCATGTAGAGCCAAAATGGACATATTTTTTCCAACTCCTTTTGCAACGATTTGGCCCTAGTGCTTTTGATGACTTCACAAGAGCACTCACTAAACTTCGCCAAATTGACACTGTGAGAGAGTATCAGTCAGAATTTGAGAAACTGGCTAATCACACAGAAGGATTGTATGATGAAATCTATAAGAGTTGTTTTGTAAGTGATCTGAAGGATGCAATCCGATCTGAGGTTAAAATGTTATGTCCCAACACAATGATGGAAATCCTAGGGTTGGCAAAGTTGGCAGAGGACAAGATCACAGCCCAACAACGCTCCAAATCTACATTTGTTCCATTCATAAATGTGGTTTCCCAACGACCTCCCATCATGCCAGCTCCTAGAGCAACTCCTATCAAGCATTTTTTCGAAGCAGAGATGTGGGCATGTAGAGAAAAAGGGCTTTGTTATAATTTTGATGAGAAATTCACTCAGGGACATATATGTGTTGAGCAAAATATCTATCTATTGGATGTGGATTCTCCACCTGTAACTAAAATTTGTGAAGAAGCTCAGGATACAGTAGATGATCAGGTCAACATTTAGCAACCGCCTGTTGACCCACCTTCTCAGGATGACCATCCAGAGATATCTCTCCATGTTTTAGCCGGATTCACCACCCCACACACAATGCAGGTCAAAGGTTACTTCAAGAAGCTCCCTCTTACAATACTCATTGATTTTGGTAGCACTCATAATTTCATTGACCCTCGGAGTGCCTAACAAGCTGATTGTTTTGTCCATCCTTGCTCCAACTTTGAACTCATGATTTCCAATGGGGGCACCTTACCTTGCAAGGGGAATTGCTGCAATGTGTGTATCTCTATTAGAGATTATAACCCGTGCTCCAACATGTTTTCCTTTCCCTTAGGAGGATATGATATGGTTTTGGGCGCTCAATGGTTACGCACACTTGGACCCATCTTATGGGATTTTGCTGAACTTTGGATGCAGTTTTCAGTCAATGGGAAAAAACACACATTGAAGGGCTTACAACAAGGGTCTCTTAGCATCATCAGTTCACATCACCTGGAAAAACTCCTTAAGAATAATTCACATGGTGTCATCGCTCAACTCCATTCCATTCAGATGCAACCATCAACGGTCTCCACTACCCCTTTGGATCTACAACAAATTTTGAATAGATATGCATTTGTATTTGCTGAACCAGTGGGATTGAATGGCTACTACCATAAGTTTTTCAAGGATTACGGGAAGATTGCAGCTCCATTAACCGCTCTCTTGAAAAAAGGATTCTTTTACATGGACACATGCTACTTAGTGTGCATTTGACAAATTGAAACAAGCTATGTGTACTACACCTGTTCTAGCTATGCCCAATTTTTCCAAGCCCTTCACTATTGAGAGTGATTCTTGTGACAATGGACTTGGTGTTGTTCTCCTTCAAGATGAAAATCCCATTGTGTTCACCAAAAAGGCCCTTTCCAGTAATAATTTAGTTGCCTCTACATATTAGAAGGAAATGATGGCTATTTTTCATGCAGTACAAAAGTGGTGGCCATACCTATTAGGGAATCATTTCTGCATCAAGACTGATCACCAGATTCTGAAATATTTCCTGGAACAATGGGCCTCCTCCCTAGCACAACAGAAATGGGTTAGCAAAATCATGGGTTATGACTATAGATCACTTACAATAAGGGTAAGGACAATCTTGTGGCAGATGCTCTTTCTCACATATTTGATGACTAAGTTTCTCTTTTACCTATTTCTATCCTTATTCCAAATTGGTTGCAATCTGTTCAACGGGGCTATGTCAATGAATCCTCATTATCTCAAATCATCCAACAGTTGACCAACAACCCTTCTATTGTACTTCATTACTCTTGGGATGGTGCTTCCCTGAGATACAAGGGTCATCTGGTGCTTCCTCAAAGCACAGATATTCAACATGTTGTCTTCTATGAACTCGATGCTTCTCCATTGGCAAGGAACTCTTGGTTCCTCAAAATGTATGGGAGGGCACGGCGTAACGTATTTTGGAAGGGAATTAAAAGGAAAATTCAACAGATGGTGGCTAAATGTGATACCTACCAGTGCAACAAGGTTGAAACGACACTCCTTCTGGGATTGCTCGAACCCTTGCCCATCCATACATGGATTTGGATAGATATTTCTATGGATTTCATTGAAGGGTTCCCTAAATATGGAGGGAAGAAAATGATTTTGGTTGTGGTTGATCGCCTCTCCAAATATAGTCATTTTTGTGCCCTCGTCCATCCCTATACCTCATCCTCGGTCGCATAGATTTTCCTGGACCAGATCTTTCGTCTTCATGGAATCCCTTCTTCCATTGTCTCAGATTGCGATGCAACTTTCACCAGTCATTTTTGGATAGAACTATTTCGCCACACTGGCACAAAACTAAATATGACTTCAGGGTATCACCCACAAATAGATGGTCATACTGAAGTTATCAACAAATGTTTGGAAAATTCTCTTCGTTGCTTCACCTCCAAACAACAAAAACAGTGGGAAAAGTGGCTCCCTCTCGCTGAATGGTGGTAGAATGCCTCCTACCACACTGCATATAAAATGACTCCATACGAATGAGTCTATGGTTAGGCACCGCCAGTGCTTCTCCCATACGACCCCAGCAGTTCACCAGTTTAGGAAGTTGACACGGTTCTTCAAACTTGAGATCAGATTCTTCACATTTTGTAGGACAATCTTCACATGTCAAGAAATCGAATGAAACAACAAGTCAATCAACACCATTCTGAGCGCACTTTTCAAGCAGGTGATATGGTTTTTCTTCATCTACATCCTTACAAACAATCCTCCCTGAACCTCAAAGGGCATCACAATATCACTCCAAAGTTCTATGGGCCATATAAGGTTCTTCAGAAGATTGGGTCCATTTCTTATAAATTGGAACTTCCTCCTTCTTCCCGCATCCATCCATTATTTCATGTCTCTTGTCTAAAGATATTTCTTGGCACCAACATCAAAGCACAAATTGTTTTACCAGAACTGGATAATGAAGGATCCATCATTTGGATCTGAAGGCCATCCTCAATAGGCACACTCATCAACTTCTCTCTCGATCCATCACAGAGGTATTAATTCAGTGGCACGGAATGCAACCAGAGGATGCTACATGGGGACCACTCCTTCAGATTCAACAACAATTTCCACATCTAAAGCTTTGAGGACAAAGATTGTTCTAACGGGGAGGGGATGTTAGGAACCCGTTTCAACTCTTCTCTTTACGTTGTTAGTATATTGTATTATCCCACATTGTTAGTATATTTTTGTTGGACGCATATTCTTTGTAAGTCTTCCCGTGAGTATATTGTATTATCCCACATTCATGGGGAGTAATAGTTGTTTAGCTTAGACTTATTATATATGTACATTTTGAGGCCAATGAAGGAATCCACGAGTTATTTGTATTGATATTGCTCAAAGTAGGTTTACCCATCGAAGTGGCATGCGATCAATAAATCCCTTCCGTGTTCTTCTATTTCTGATATATCGTACATTTTCATCATTTAATTGCTGGAGGTTCCTCACAATTTATGATGATAGAAACGACATCCAACAAGTTACCAAGAGTTATTAGCAAAAACAATGGTCCTGATATTCTTGGCCTCAACATACCATGAAAGAGACAGGTTTAATTTATTAGTCCTTTAGCGTGATGTTACATTAAAGAGAAATGAATACAAGACTACTACAATACAAATTGATTTTTTGTCATGTCCCAAAATTTTGCATTGGGTCACAATGGCCTAAGCCCCTTGGACATAGTCATGATAGTTTGTCAAATTGATGCTAAGGGTCAAATAATTTCCAAGAATGATGTCCAAGTTAGTAATAATGTGAAATTAGATCCAAATGGACAAGGTGGGTCACATTAAGAGAAATTCCCAATTCAAAGTTTGTAATATACCCATCCAAATGAACTGTCATGGGGGGAAATTACTAGTTCCCTAGGTTGGGGGTGGAAGCATTAAAAGTTGGGATAAGGGATCTACAAGACCCAAAGTGAACTTAGACTTACAAATTTACATTGGTCAAATAAATAATAATGAAAATAAAATAAGGTGGCATTGGATCATGAGGGCACATAAGAGGTTGTGGGACCCCCATGTGGCAAGATTACCCACTACACTTGGCATGATTCTCTCCCCAATTTGAATTCAAGATGAAGGGTAGCATACTTGGGGGATTTTGAGAGGTATTATTCATGGAATGATTCATGTAAGGTTTAATTGGAGTGTAAGAATAACTCTCATGGAAGAGGAAGAGGCAATTTGGAGCTTGTGGGACACTTGGGCTAGATTCCCTAGCTCTATGACAACAATGATGAAGATTATATGACACAAATCAGACCTGAGTGATGACATATGACATATATGACATGTCAAGGCTAATAATATCCTCCAAGAGGGCGCTCAAGGGAGTTATGGAAGCCAAAGAGACACCTATTCGAATTTGGTGGAGGAGGAGGCTAGAATTGGAGGGACAAGTGGCATATAGTGGAATCTCTTCCCAACTTGAGTGGCATGAAGCTCTTGGAAGGAATTCGACCCATGGAGGACCTTAGAATTTTATAAAATTCATGAAAAAAGATTAATAGAATCTTTTGATCATTTTACATTTTGCATTTGGAGAGGAGAGTTAGTGGATTGTTACTCTACTTGCCATAGCACCAATTTCGAGGGTGAAAGATTCCCATCCTAATTGGAAATTGGAGAGGCCATTCAGACATTTCATTTGGAGATACAATGGATTATTTTGTTACAGTTTGAAGCTATAGGGAAGATCATGGTGACATCTCTTTCCGCTTGCTTCTACAACCATTCTTCTATTTCTTGGCATATTCTTGCTCCTTGAGGAGAGGCGTACTTGTTGAGGTGATGAACTATTTCGGATAGATATTGATGCCCAATATATTTTTAATATGATATATATAATCTCTTTATACTCCTCAGAATACTTTCAGGTTGAAACTCAAATATATTTGATGTAAAAATGCTAAACTATGAACAAATGGTGTCATTTCCCCAATACCTTGTTATTTGCACTTGAAGTGGTATCAAATTCGAATGGTTCAGTCAATGTATGATGTATTAATGTTTTATGGAGTGCCATTATTATGATGAATCATTTTCATATTCATTATACAATCATTTGGAGCAATATTCTTAAGTTTCATAACCATTTGTGAATATGTACTATCATTTTCCCCCTATGTTGAAACTAGTCTTTTTGTATCTGATTTAAGAGAGTTGTAGAAGAATTAATAAATTGAATGGTGATGCATATGATACTGTATTGATGTACCCTAGATATCCCCTTCCTCTTTTCATACATTCGAGAGGTTCCAATAGCATTTGGAGAGCCATTTACAGCACCTATCCCATGGGGAATTGAACCCCTAATTGCTAGTCAAATTCCCTACATTGGCCAGAATTAAAAGGAGAGTTGAAGAATCCTTTTGAAGACTCTAAGGCATACATGAAACTCATAATAATGTCCCAATACCATCCATATACCTTCTGTAACAATTTGGGAGCATTTGGAGCTATTTGGAGGTCAAGAAACCAATACTAGTTAAGAGAAATTGCTAGTCAAATCCCTACCTTGGCCAGTATCCTAAGGAGAGTTGCAGAAGAATTTTTTAAGAATATAAAGAATCTATGAACCTCATAATAATTTCATAATACCTTCCATATACCTTCTGTGACAAGTTAGAAGCATTTGGAGCCATTTGGTGATCAAGAAACCAATCCTAGTCAAGGGTCGAACTAGTGGAAGAATTGAAAATTTCACCATTTTAATAAATTCCAAATAAGGGAAATTATATTTTCTTAGGTTATTGTAATAGATATGATTGAATGGCATTGGGAAACTGGACACGTGGTCTCTAAGAAGATAATTCAGTCAAAAGTCAATATTAAAAAGTTGTAGAATTTGTCCTGTAACGTCCTTATCCATCATCTGAACATCATACAGGGGGATATGACTACTTACAGGTTCTTAATTCTTCCCAAATTCCATACACAAATTTATATTGATAATAATGGTGTACAGATGCATAATAATAAATACATTACAAACAAAACTTGTTCTGCACACGTTGGTACATGCATTTACTTGCATAACATAACACACGCATATTTGTAATTCAATACTCATTAAACAGTTCAATATTTTAGATTCATGCACAAGAAATACTTATTTGGAACAACGTTCCATGCTACTGGTTGTATAAGCATGATTTTCCACCCAACCGTAGGTATTATATCCAACATATCCTATTTCTATTGAGAGTCAACACCCAAGATAGGCTATGAGTACACCAGGGTGAAGGAAACACCTAGAGGTTTACATGTCTCGTCCCACAACCCTTTATTCTCTTCGTGCCAATATCAATGCTCACATAGAGAACTACAATAGCCTCAAACAACTAGAATAACCTTGGGTCCATAACACCTGCCCCACACAACACCATCTATGCTCATGCATCCTCTTCACCAATTTGGGTCCCTCAGGAAATCCATCTTGCCAAATGCTTCCAATGTGTGCATAGAAATATTCCAACAGGTTTCCTCACGTTGGGGATCTACTTGTAGATTTCATTAATGGATTCTAATGCATGCTCGGTTAGCATAACTCATAGGGTCGGTCTTAGTCCTCAGGGCTCACTTACATTCAATTCTCTCTCTCTCTCTCTCTCTCAGTATACAGATCAAGATATTAGGGTAGATAATGTTCTGTTGTTGGGACAGGTCTATGATAGTGCAAGTGCTATGACTTTCTATTGTGTGAGGGTAAGGAAATGAGTGTCTATGTAGGGTAAAATTACCTAGGTGCAAAGGAGAACGTAAATGAATCAGGTGAATCATGTGCAAATGAACCTTAGTGATGTGTTGATGCCTCGGATATCGTAGCATCAATCAGAAAGGGATTCTCCCCGAGAGACGGTCCCAATTAGACTATCTCCCGTTTGGTGTAGGGAATCCGTCCGGTTAGCGGTTCCGGCAACCGTGGTTTTGGACTTTAAATCCGATTCTACCGGTTATGGCCCGATCCACCTTTCTTTTGGGTTTTTTTTTTATGTATTTTATATGAGATGCAAGTGCCTAAACTATACTTAATCTAAATGCAATTAAGACAGATCTAAACTTAAAACTAGAACAGACCTATCTATCCCTGCAGGGGAACACGCTTAAGGGGAGAGCAATCAGCTGTAACAGATATCGTAAACAAAGAACATATAGCTATTATTTCTCACGGTCAACGCTACAGCAAGATGAGGATCTTGAGAAGGTAGCCTCTCATTCAACATGGAACGCATCTATTGCTCAGAAAACAGAGGAAAGCTAAAGAATAAGGAAACAGATCTAAAATGAAACTTAAGGAACGCATCTATTGCTCATGAACAGAAGAAAGCAAAATTATTTGATCTACGTAACAAGAATAAAGAAACAGATCTAGATGCAACGAAACTGGAATTAAACTAAAAGATCCCTGCAAGGAGCAATTTAAAGGCATGAACAATGAGCCATACAAATTATCCTGAAGAAAGAACAGTTAGCCATTCGATCTAGAAGAGAAATCTACAGCAATGATAAAAGCATCAGCAGGTAGCTCCTGATTTAATATGAAACGCATTCATTGTCCATGAAAATGGGAAAAATTCGTATGCATAGTAAGGGGCAAAATCATTAATACAAAGAAGTAGTTCGGATGATAAGAATGATCTCACAGTACAGGACCGCAGTCGTTAGAATAGTCCAATATACAGCAATCCAACATTCCATGCAAAACATCCATCTCCCGTGGCTTCTATTAGAAAATTCAATTTACAGACCCGATACAAGATAGCTCATATCGTTTGCCAAAATTTTCATTCCCTGCCAAAAGTCCTTTCTAATCTTTCCTAGATGCTATTTATAGCTACAACTTTGCCCTTTGGGCTGACACCTAGCACGTTCCACCTGTCATTTACAGGGATTTCTACTATAATCGATCACCAAAAATGGCCACTTCCTTTACAAAAATATTTTGACAAAAAATAGGGACAGCTGTCCCATGGCTTACGCCTTACATATTCAAAATATACGTAACAGAAAATTTGTTAACATCAAAGCTTTCCCTGCTGGGCACGTGTTTGGCTGCAGAGAGTGGCTCACTGAATTCAGCCTCTTCATTCCTGTGCGCGAGCTTCTGCTGGCACAGGGTCGCCCAAGTTGATGGTCACTGATGCTGCCTGGGAAGAGGCCCTCGAATCCCCTGCTGATGCTGCTCCTGCTGTTGCTGCAGCTTTCCTGACCTCCTCTTCTATGTAGCTGTGCCACACACATGTGTCCCTGATGATTATGTTTGCTGCAGCAGGAAACAAGATTTTCTGAGAAGTTACATTCTTCCCGAGCTCTATTTTAATGCTTTGTACTTCTGCTTCAGCAACTTGATATGTTTCCTTCAGCAGATGATTGTGAAGTGTTGATGAACCGATGTAATGTTGGAGATCATTCATGGCCAGGACATCAATGCTTTTCACATACTCCATCTGGACGCCTAGCTCTTCTTTCAGTTGAGACAACCGCTGCTCCTTTTCCGGGAAGTCTTCTAGGGTCTGAGGGAAACTCAATGTGCAGTTGTCATGGACTCCTTTGAGCTTTTGGTATAGGTTGTTGATTCTATATGTTGTCCTCTGCACACTGGCCATTAGCTTATTGGCACAGTTCCTACCAAACTCCAACAAGGCGGTATCTTCATTAAAATCTTCCACGGCCTTAAAAGGAAGATGCGGGGGGAAACCTCCTTTCCCTTCCCTCCATGCCATCTGACTTATGACATTTGCCTTGACACGGGTATTCTTAGCTTTGAGCCTGTGGGCTTCCGTATTGACCTCTTTTAGCCTACCCATCATGGCCTTGAGTTTGCATACCTCGTCAGTGATTATCTCTTGAGAGCCATACACTTGCTGCAGGATATTGCATGACAGCTCGTGGAAGGGAGACATGTCCAAGGTTCTGCTCTTCGCTTGTTCTAAACGCTCAGCTAATGTCTGCTTGTCTGCTTCTAACTGGGAAGCCTTTTCTTCTGCTCCATTCTTCTCCGCTTCTGCAATCATTATCTGGAGTGCTAGCTGGTCCTTTTCCTCCTCCAGGTGACTGTACTTGTTTGACAGCTCCCTATGCTCAGCGTACAAGCAATTATATTTGTTTACTGCCAGGTCCCTTTGGGCTTGCTCATTAGCCACATTTTGTTGCAGGGTGCGTGCTCTCTTCTTTGTCAATATATTTTCTTTGACTATAACCCCTACATTGGAAAATGATGCCTGTGCTGTTGCTATAACTGCGGATGCCATGGCGATGGGATCTGCATCTGTGTTCTGCATGACAGCGACCTCTCGGTGAGTAACTATGTCATCATGGAAGGGACTTTTAATCCTCTCTTCTGATTGGAGGACCATTGTTTTCCTTTTCTTGTCATAGACAAACTCATTCCATTTGGACACTGTACGCTTCCCAGATGGAGTGTATGGGACAATTGGTCGGTTTATGATGTCTATGTCTTCTTCCATAGGTGGGGTTCGGACTTCCTGAGCGGGGTCTGCTCCTTCCTTTTGGGTACCAGAGCCACCTGCTTGAGAGGTGTCTATCTCCATGTCTTGTACACCGGACCCACCTGCCTCGGTATCTTCCCTTGCCTTCAATTCTTCCTCCGCCTTCTTCCTTGCTTCAGCTTGCTCAGTCTCTGCTTCTTTCTGCTTTTGGGCTTCTTCAGCCTCCTTCCGCAGTCTTTCATTTTCAGCGTCTTGTTGCTTTCTTGCTTCCTCGGCTTCCTTTTGTAACCTTGCCTCTTCTCTTAATCTGAGCTCTTCCTGAGCTCGGGCATCCTTGGCTTCTTTCTCCTTTTGCTGGATGGTCTTCTGGGCTTTGGTTGAACTAGAGCTCGCTCCAGTACTTTGGCGACAGATCCGTAGCTCAGTCATGTTGCTGATGCCTCTGAATGCTTCCTCCTCGGCATCGGGGTAGTGGGAGTATTCGAAGTTAGCATAGTTCCCCTTGCAATGCTCGGCCACTTTACCCTTTATGTCGTTCCTGTGGAAGATGACCTCACCGAAGTGGAAGGCCTTCAACTCTTGAACAAATTCGTCGGCAGAGGCCACCCCTGAAAACTTGTAAGCACCTATGCAGAAAGGTAAGGGGGGAAAGGAAGCCTTGTGTAGCTTGTGGAGGAATGCTCCAATCCCATCCAAGAAGAGTTGTCTTACTGCTTCCTTGAGCACCACATAGTCTGTGGCATACTGCGGCAATATGTATGGGGGCTTAGTCCCTCCGAACATTCTCAGGTAGGTACCTTGTTCTGAAAAGTAAAAGTCCCCATAATCCCCAAGGACTTCCAAAGCATTTTGTGACAGGCAATTTGGTTCTTCCTTGAACATTTTCTCGTATAGGGGCATGATGAACCCCTCACAGATGAGTTTGTAGCTGGGCTTGTAGTTCTGAGCCCACAACATCTTGAATGCGACGTAGACCGGGGTGGTGGCCCTATCCCATGCACACCCCAATTTGGGGAACTCTATCTTGGCCAAGATACAATCTATCAGGTATGAAGACATGAAGAATTCAGCCTTCTTCAAGGCCAGCCCGGGCTTAGCAGCACTTATCATTGAGGCCAGACTATCTGACAAGATAGTGGCCCAGTCAAACACTGTCCCCTGAAATGCCACATAATGAATGATAGGGACCCACTGAATCTTGTATACTGTGCCATCGGGCATGCCGAAGATTCTGCATAGCATTAAAGCGATCAATCTGAAAGGGGTCCTCAGGTTCTGCACGTCATATTCATCATTTCCCTTCTTCCTCAAATGCTTCCCTCCCTTCAATAGCTTCTTGGCCATCTCGACGTTATCCATTTGGCCCAACCATTCGTCAGTCAGAGCTTGTTGGACACGGGGAAATCTGTAGGCTGCCGCAATATACGCGGGTTGAAACGAGGCGATAGCCATTTTCCCGCTATCGTTTATCACTCTCCCTTCAGCATCTGCATGTTGGAGTATCCACTCGATCACTTCAGCACAGGGGAACAGCTCAGGGCGGGTAGCGGCTCTAGTTATGCCTGAGGCTCTGATGTTAAGATAGATTGGTGCTTCCTCTAGCAGCATATCTGGGATTTCTTGGTCCCGGATCATTCTGTAGATGTCTCCCCATCTGATTTCTGGAGGGACGCCAGTAGTGCACCTAGTGTCCTGGAGCGAGGTTTCAATCTTGGGAGGGGCAGGCTTCTTTTCTGTCATCTTCGCCTTCTTCTTACCGGTTTTCGGCATCCTGATTTATCCCTGATAACATCCATATCAAAGTCATTATTTGAGCAACAAGCTGTAAAGTTTTCGCAGAGAGCAACATCGTTTTAATGAGATAAGTCAATGAAGCAAATATTTAGGAAGCAAAACATTATTTCAACATAAGACACAAATTGAAACATTTGAAGCTCTTAAAAGACGAGTCTGCAATGCTCCCGAGGGGATAAGCTATGTTGCGGAATCCATTGGTTTTCGGACCGATAGGTGGTTTGCGGAAGCAATTGGCTTCCGGTTCCGCCTTGCGGAGGGAGATGTTTTCGTTATAGCTGCGGTTGGAGAGGTCGATGGCGGGGAGACGCGGGTTGACTCGGTGAGGGCTTTGAATGCTATCGTCACGCGCGGCCACTCACCGAGTCACTACGGGATACCTTATTCCGAGCGAAGGTGACGGCGCCGGGGATATGCTGACGGGGAGTGCTAGGGCGGCCATGGCTTCAGGTTTCGGCTCGCGTGGCTTCAACGTTCACGGGTTTCGGCTCGCGTGTAGGGGCTGAGGCTTATGGAAGGGCCCAGGGTTTTAAGTCCGGGTTTATGGCCGGGGACATGGAAAGCCTAGGGGGCTTCGACAAATTCTCCCAAGACGAGGGGCGCGGCCCGGGGTTTTTTTTTTTAAAAAAAAAAAATGGGACATGATTAACCGCCCGCACCCACCACCATTGAAATAAAATGTTAATGTTTTAACGAAGGTCTATGACGATTTTGTATGGTGAAAACTTCGTTCACTGTATCTGACGGGAAAAACATAGCCCTTGACGGGTGTGTTGCCCGTCACAATCCCACTAAAACCCAATGTTTTCCTACCAAAGACAACCCAATGGCGAAATCCCAAGTCAGAATCCTACCTGGCACCGTGGGGATCGCTTGAGCGAGGTGGCCGCGAGCACGGACGAGCGAGGTGAGCTGGAGCGATTTGCACGGCGTCGCACGTCGTTGGCGAATTCAAAAAACAATGGTGTATGGGGTCGAGCCCCTACCGCATTATATAAAAAAAAGGCACATGTGAGCATTCAATTCGGTAGGTGGCACGGTTAGAACGAGGTTTAAATTCGCCGCGCGTAGCGGTCATGTCAAACGATCTCGGTTTTCGTGCAACCGTCATTCGCGGGGCCAGTTTGCGAATCATATCCGCCGTTGCGGAAGGGTTCGATGAAAGCTTCCGACGTTTCGGGGCTTACTGCGGAAAGGAAAATCGAAGCCTTCCGCGAAAGACCGCCGCGTAGCGGACGGGTAACGCCAAGGCTTCCGCCCTTTCGGAACGATATAGTGAATGCTCCCGATGTTTTTTTGGAAGGCTTTTTCGAAAGCTTCCGCGAACCAAAAAATTCGAAGTTTCGTTGATTTTCGGGAGGGTTTGGCGAAGGCTCCCGCTAGTTTCGGAAAGCTTTTGTGAATGGCTTCCGCCGTTTCGGAAGGAGAACTTATACTCTTCCGCGCAGTTTCCCGGGATCGTTTCGAAGTCCTTTTTCGAGCGGTTTAAGTGGTTTGGTTCCGCCGTTTCGGGAGGGTAGTCCGAAGGCTTCCGCGGTTTCGGGAGCAAAAAGGCTGAAGGCTTCCGCCGAAGTTCTCCGAAAAATTCTAAGTTCTTTCATAGTTTCGGAAACAAAACGTGAATTCTTACGCGGCGGTCTTTCGCGGATGGCTTCCGCTGTTTTGGAGCGTTTTATTGAATTCCTCCGCCGTTTCGGGAGGGTAGCCCGAAGGCTTCCGCGGTAGTTTCTAAAAAAATCTAAGTCATTTTCATAGTTTCGGAAACAAAACGTGAATTCCTCCGCGGGACTTATGCGGATGGATTCCGCCGTTTCGGGAGGGTTTCATCAAAACCTTCCGCAAGTTTAACAAACCAATCCGACTTTTTCGGGCGTCTTTCCTAATCCCTTCCGCTGTTTCAGAGCGTTTTACGAACTGTCCCCACCGTTTCGGGAAGAAAACTCCAATCTCTCCGCGGACGGTTGAAAAAAGTTCTAAGTGCTTTTCAGGAGACTAAGGCGAATGAGTCCCGCCATTTCGGGAGGCAAGCCGGAACCTTTCCGCGGTTGCGGAAGGCTTGAGTAAAGGGCTCCGCCGTTTCGGGAGGTTTTGTCGTTTCGGAACTTGAACCGTTCCGCAAAAACAATGATCGAAAAAATTTCCAAGTCCTTTTACTTCGGAAGACTTAGGCGTGCGGTCTATGAGAATGGCTTCCGCCGTTTCGGGTGGTTTTGTTGAACGATTCCGCTGTTTCGGAAGCAATTTTTTTAGCGGCCTCCGCTGTTTACGGCCAAAATCTAAGTTTACTTTCGGGGAGACATCACAGCGGCTTCCGCTGTTTCGGAAGGGTTCACTGAATTCCCCCGCCGTTGCGGAAGGGTTCACTGAATTCCCCCGCCGTTGCGGACGGTTGAAACAAAAGTTCTCTAAGTCCCTTGTTCCCGCAGTTTTCTAGTCGGAAGAAAATCTAAGTCCTTTTCGGGAGATTTAACGTGAATGAATCCCGCAATTTCGGGAGCAAAACCGGAACCTTTCCGCGGTTGCGGAGGGCTTGAGTGAAAGCTTCCGGCGTTTCGGGAACTAAACTTTAGTGGCTTCCGCAGATTTTGAAAAAGAACATTTCAGTCCTTCTTTCGGAAAGGTTGGACGTTTGTCTTTGAAGTCCGGGAGATAGACTGAATTATCCCAGACCATTGGGGAAAAGTCTGAGTTATCTTTGGCTCTTTGGGGATAATCATGGAAGGATTGATGGCGAGAAGTCCAGCAGGGAAATAAGATTTTATGTTGAAAACAGAGCTGACGGCTGGGATGGCTTCTCACGCAAACTTTCTACAAAAAATATAGGAGGGGCCCCAACATGCACAAAATTTTGGGGAGGGGTGTTGCTGCAACAACATGATGGAAATAGGACAAGTCTCTATGTCTCTAATGGTTTGTGTCTGCGAAGGTGAATGTAAACATAGTATGGGGAGAGAATAATTCTTAGGTGAGTCTGGGTGAATGGGTGCATGAGTCTCTTGCTAGTATGGGCATGAAATCATGAAGGTAAAAATGTCTTCTCTATCTCTAGGACGAGATATAAGCGAAATCAATAGGCTACCATGGCATAACTTTAAATCATGGGGAAAAGGACTCTTTCAACTCTAACACATAAGCACATGCATTCCCATGCTCCCTAACTCCCCGGGGGGACTTCTCCAACCAACCTCACACTGGAAAATAAATTATTGGGTGAAGGCAATAAAAGGTAGTAATTGGTTCATTTAAGGCTCATGGAAGAAATAGGAATGGCTCTATGGATGAAACTTGGGAGTCAAGGATTCCACCCTCCATAGGCCCCCTCTCCTCTTCTCCTCTAGTGAAATCATAGTCCCTTTGGTGAACCTTACATAACCATCTTGGTACATTCACATTATTTATCAACCTAATGTTTATATAGCATTCTGATTATCTTTATATGAAAATCACATAGTTCAAAATAAGAAATCATTTACATAATGTATTTAATACATATTCCAAGGGTCAAACTGGGGGTATTACAATCCCCTCCCCCTTGGAACAACACCATCCTCAGTTTTTGCTCAAAATTGTAACAAAACTGGATATGCCTCTCTCATGGAATCCTCCAACTCCCATGTAGCCTCATCGGGTCCAAAGTGTTGTCATTGTACCTTTACATGCCTGATTGTTCGGTTTCAGGGCAATGTTAATTTCTTGTATATGATGCATAGTGGCTATGTTTGGAATTCTCCATCTGTTTCCACATGAATCACATCCGAATTAATCACATGGTTAGGATCATGTACATATTTCTTAAGCAAAGAAACATGAAAAACATTACATAGTTTTAGTAAGCAATGCAAGTCTATATGCAACTGGCTTTATCCTCTCTAACACTTAGAATGGCCAACAATATCTTCGTGATAGCTTGGTACAACTCCCAAGCCTTAAGGAACTCTTCCTCGGCCTCACTTTGAGGTAAACATGATCCCCAACACTTAATTCCTTGTGCACTATGTTTTCATCTACATGGATTTTATACCTATCTTGGGATGCCTTTAAATTCTTCCTAATTCTTGCAACCTCTTGCTCGGTTTCCTTAAGAAATTTTGTCCAAGAATAACTCTATTCATTGGACTATCCCAAATAACTAGTGTCCTGCACCTTTTTCCATACATATCCCTGAGTGGACTCATTCCCAATGATGCTTGTTGTCCATTATTATAAGAAATATCAACCAAATGTAGGTAATCTTCCCATTTGGATGGTCTTTCCATGGCATACATGCGAAACATTTCTTCGAGCACTTGATTCACTCTTTATATCTTCCTGTATGTTTGTGGATGGTAGATTGTGATAAGGTTCAACCGAGTTCCTAGATCCTGGAACGAGCCCTTCCAAATATTAGAAGTGAACTTAGTATCCATGTTTGAAACTATGTCGTTAGGAAATCCATGTAACCTAAAGATCTCCTTCATGAAAATCCCTGCAATGTCAGCTACTTTACAAGTGGACTTAACAAGTATGAAATGTGCAGCTTTAGATAAATCTTCCACCACAACTATGATGGAATCATGTTGTCTCGCTGTCATTGGAAATCTTGTAATAAAATCCATGGAAATTAATTCACATTTCCATTCAGGTATGGGTAATGGTTGCAACAAACTTGTTGGGTGTTGATGTCCATCCTTCACTGATGAGTCCCCATTTCAGGTATCTGATAGTTTATTTTTCCACCAGAAAACACAAGAGAGGTTGAAAGGATACTCTCGTTAGTGGAAAATTATTTACCTTAATAATTTAATGAAGTGTTTAAAAGATTATTTCTGTTACGTTTGGAAAAGCGTTGCTATGATCTAATTGCATGTAAAATGAGGTTGGATGAGCAGGTGTAGGTGTACTTAAGGATGACGCATGAATCAAGTGGAGAACTGGAAGCACATCACAAAACTCAGCGCCTTTTTTTCCTGATTTATAAAGAACGAACTCCTGTTCAAAAGTGAATCGACAGTTAGACATTTTTGTTAGGTTAAAGCATTAGGATTTTATACATATGGACCTCTCAGGTAGCGAGAGGCCCCTGCTGCTATTTCAAAGAATTATTGTTTTCAGTTTCAGACTATTACGACAGTGTATTACAAACCTGGTTTTTAATTGATGAAGTTTTGATTTTAAATAAAGATTTGATGTTATCTACGATTCAGCGGTTATAAGTTCTTTTCACTCTTGAGTACGGTTGGAGAGGGCCCCTCCAACACGTAAGTTAGGAGATCTTGTAGTACAGGTATTTCTCATTATGTGTTGTGCATCAATTGAAATTATATCGGAGATGAGAGTATTTTAATTAGCGTTAGATAATACGATTTAAATTCTGTAGTGGTTGATCACTTCTGATTCCGTAGTTCATTACAATGCATTCTGTAGTATGATAATGTTGTGTATGTAGTCTTGTAGCAGTGTTTCGTTGAAGCATAATCAACACCCATTTCTCTATGTGCTTTCATTTATTTCTGCAACAGCAATCTAGATCTTCAGCCTATGTATTCGTTTCATTGTTAGAACTGTTTATAAAGAGTGATTTCTTTCAGTATTTATTTATTACATTATTTGATTAAAGATTGTAGCATTAGATAATGGTATTCTGAAATTAGCTTTAGACTTAGATTATGTTAGATCAAACTTCGAGTTTTCTGCATTCAATTTATAGTGAGATTAAAGATCAGACTTTCATTACTTTAGAGTAGAGCTGTTATAATTCCAGTATCCAATTTCAAAGTATAATTTTTATCGTCTACAACAAGTTAGGTCTTAAAAATAGATTACTGTTTTCTGCACTCAATTTCTTATCCATAGATTTCCTGCTTTCAGTATTTGATTTATTAGCATAGGAATTTCTTTTCCATAGATTACAATCATGTTTACAGTTCATTTAATCTTTCTTAGGAAGCTATTTAAGAACATTGATACAATCACCTAAACTTCGACAAAGACTATCCTAGAAGAGCACATACAGTGCCAGTGCCTCTAAAGTTTGTACGTCCCCTGGTTTGATAATTAAAGTAGGCTCTTAGTACAGCTGCCCTAAATAGGCATCCATATTGAGAGCTCACCACTCTTTGGCGCCGTTGTCGGGGAGGTGCTAAATCTTTTAGGAGACACCACCTAAAACAATACAAAAAGAAAACAAAAATCACATAAAACGAAAACATAAATATTTTTCTTCTTTACCAATGAATGCCTCGTCGGCAAAGGGATAGGTTTGGATGCTTTATGCCCAAGCATCCCATGAGAAACAACAGTAATAACAGTTCTAACCATTCTCAGTTTGAACTCTTACACTCTGAAAACGAAATTGACTCCACATACGATCCAAACAGAGACAACTTCACTACCAGTTCCAGCTCAAACACCACGATGGAAAACTAAGAGGAGGAACCTAGGGAGCTTTTCACCTTTCTTATTAGCATACCTCTTGGAGATGCTAGAATGAAGAACATCAATCCTAATAATCTACCAAACTTCCATGGTTTGACTTCAGAAGATCCTAACACATTCATGTTTGAATTTGAGGTAGTTTTCAGATCATTTGATTACACTACTGATGCACAAAAGCTAAGGCTTTTTCCTTCCACACTGAAAGACCTATCACTTCGGTGGTTCATGAGCCTTGAAGGGAATAGTATCTTTAGCTAGGATCAAATGAAACAGGCATTCTTAGAAAAATATAGGGACTACTGCAAGGCCAAAGATACAAGGGATGAAATCTTTAGGATGCAACAAGGAGAAAGAGAGTCATTGGAAGATTATGCCCAAAGATTTCAACTCAGCTACAAACGAGCCAGTAATTGCACCTTGGATCCTGAATCACTAAAACTTGTCCTTCTTAGAGGTGTAAAAGAAGAGAATTTTGAAATCTTAAATCTTCTAGGAGATGGAGATATATTCCAAAAATATTTTGACCAGATCCTGCAAATCTTCAAAAACTACTCTAGATCTAGGAAAACTAAGAATGGGACAAGGGATACGCACACATCTACTGGTGGATCAACATCTTCAGAACCAACACTTACAAAATCTGATTTAGGAAACCTGCTGGACGACATGAAGATTGACATTTTGCAATCTCTGGCCATGCAACTTGATGCTCTTCAAATAAAAAAGAAACAGGATGAAATTACCCAAGCCTTGGAAGTATTCTGTCCTCGTTGTAGAAAAGAACATGAGAAGGGGTAGTGCACCTTGAACACAATAGAAGTATGTGGTCTTTGCACTGACGACCATTCCACTGATAAATGTCCCCTCTTACCCTCATATAAGGCGGTTATTCAAGACCAAGCAACTGAAGGAGCAATAGAATAGCTCTGCTTTATAAATCAGAGGAGGAATAATTTTGTTAGACCATATCAACAGAACAATCAAGCCTACTATAATCAAGGATAGCCAAATTGGAACTCTGCACCAATTCCATGGCAAGCACATCCAAATCCAAACCAATGGCAACATAATCAACAAACATATCAACCATCCTATCAACAACCGTATTATCCATCGTCTTATCCTCAATACCCCCCACCTTTTCCAACCACCACAAATTATTCAAATCAATACCCCCATCCATCAAATTCGAGGGCGCCATTACAACAACCACTTATTATGCCACCCCCACAACCTTAGCCACCCCCCAGACCTCCTCCCATTCCATCCCAACCAATCCCAAATCCTAATAATAACAGACCTCCACAACAGCAACAGACATATAATGCTGATATTACACAATTCCCTACCTATGTTGTAGACACCATAGAAATAAATGAAATAAACCTGCGATCTGGAAAAATGTTGTAGAATACATCCCCACACAACATCCAACAACTTGAAGCTCAAGAACAAACAGCAAAACCCTATGTTCAGCATCCAGATGAATTAGACCCTCCTGAGGACGAAACCCAATCACTCCCACGCAACAGAAACCCTCCATTTCCAGAAAAACTAGTCCGAAGTACAAAAGAAGAGGAAGAGAATACAATTTTAAACGAATTCAAGCACTTAAACATCCAAATCCTGATTTTACAAGCCATAAGGGATGTGCCCATCTGCAACACATTTATTAGAGAGAATTGCCTAGAGAATCCAAGAAGGAGGAAGCGTGACCCACACATTATAAATGTAGTGGGACAATTGGTCGATTTAATGTTAGGTGTCATAATAAACCCTAAATATCTTGATCCTGGTAGTCCTGTAGTAAACGTCACCATAAATAACAAGCAAATAAATAAAAGCTTAATATATTTGGGAGCTGCGATCAATGTCATGACTAAGGAAACCATGTTATACCTGGGACTCCAATCAATGGTCAAACCAACCACAACAGTACTCCAACTAGCAGACACATCCACTGTGAAACCCGAAGGAATGCTAGAAGACATTATGATCAATATTGAATCCTGGGAATACCCAACTGATTTTATAATAATTGAAATCAAAAGCAAACTTAGTGGTTATCCAATTATACTAGGTAGACCTTGGTTAGCAATTGCGGACGCTTACATAGGTTGCCAATTAGGAAATATGACAATCACCAGTAGACATACAAGGAATAAAATCACAATCTACCCACCAGCAATGAAATCTTCAGAGTTAGAATATCAAAATTGGACTGATGATTACCAGAACACAACAAATCACAACCTCTGACCTATCCTAACAATTGATGCTGCAATATCACTAAAAGAAATAGACGAAGATGGCCATATAGATAGATTTATACAAAATGTATCTTCTAACAATCATGTTATTCAATAATTTTTTTCCACAAAAATAGGTGACAGTTCAAAACAGAACATGGATGACTTATGGACAAAAGTACTGGAAGAATAGATTGAAAAGGTAAAAGTCGTGGAAATTCACCCTGGCAAAACAGTCAACATAAATTCCAATTTGGAACTAGAGCAAGAAAGGAAATTAATGAAGATACTAGAAGAACAAAGTAAATCATTTGCATGGACATATGCAGACATGAAAGGAATACATCCTGATATCTGCAAAAACCACATTTACATCAAAGAAGGTTCTACTCCTATCAGGCAACCACAAAGAAGGCTGAACCTTGCATTAAAAGACATAGTCAAAGTGGAATTACAAAAGTTATTAGATGCAGGGTTCATCTATCCAATATCTGATAGTGAGTGGGTCTCACCACTAGTTATAGTACCCAAAAAAGGAGGCAAATGGAGAATTTGTGTGGACTACAGGGAGCTGAATAAAGAAACCAAGAAAGATCACTTTCCACTTCCATTTATAGATCAGGTGCTAGATACATTATCTGGAAACAAGTATTTTTCGTTCTTAGATGGTTTCAGTGGGTACAACCAAATTTTAATACACCCAGCGGATCAAGATAAGACGACCTTTACATGCCCATGGGGAACTTATGCCTATAGGGTCCTACCCTTTGGTTTATGTAACGCCCCAGCAACATTTCAAAGAGCCATATTGAGTATTTTCTCCAATTTTATAAATGACAAAATGGAAGTCTTCATGGATGATTTCACACCCTATGGACAGAACTTTGACCAGGCATTGAACAATCTTGAATTAGTATTAAAAAAATGTATTGAAATGAGCTTGTGCCTAAGCAATGACAAATGAAGAATGTTAATGGAAGAAGGCATCATTCTAGGACATCATATATCACAAAGGGGGATAGAGGTTGATCAATCCAAAGTCTCAGTAATCAGAACGATGCCACCACCTGTCAAACAAAGGGATGTGAGAAGTTTCCTTGGACAGACAAGGTACTATAGAAGGTTTATTGAAAATTATAGCAGAATTGCTGCCCCAATGTTTGCACTTCTCACAAAAGACAATGAGTTCATATGGACAAGCAATTGCATGACAGCATTTGAAAGTCTTAAGCAGAAAACAATCACAGCACCAGTACTCCAAGGACCGAACTGGGAAATTCCATTTCACATCCACACAGATGCATCAGATAAAGTAATCGGATCTGTGCTTGGACAAGAGCGAGACAATAAACCCTATGCCATATACTATATAAGCAAAAATTTGGTTGGGGCAGAACTCAACTACATAGTCACAGAGAAGGAATTTCTAGCAGTCATACATGCAAATAATAAATTCAAGCATTACATCACAGGATACCAAATTTTTAGCCACACTGACCACTCAGCAATCAAATATCTTATGAACAAGCCTAATACTAGTGCAAGAATCATTAGATGGATGCTGCTTCTACAAGAATTTGACATTACTATAATAGATAAACCAGGAAAGCATAATGTTGTAGCAAAATTTTTGTCAAGAGTCACACATGGACAAGATAATGAATTGATTAAAGATAACTTCCCTAATGAGCACCTTTTTTCCATATCAACAAGAATCCCATGGTTTGCTGACATAGCAAACTATTTAGTATCCGGGAAGTTTCCAAAACATTACAGTTATAAGGAAAAGACAAAATTAATAAGACAAAGTGCAACATACACGTGGATAGAAGGCATGCTTTTTAAACAAGGACCAAACCAGATACTTAGAAGGTGCATTAGGGAAGATGAAGTACATGACATAATGCATGCCACCCACAATGAACCCTGTGGAGGACACTATGCTGCAAAAAGGACAGACTACAAGATCTTGCAAACAGGGTATTATTGGCCAACACTACACAAAGATGCTTATGAGTATGTGTCCCACTGTGACGACTGTCAAAGAATGGGGAAGCCTACACAAAAAGAGGAAATGCCTCTTCATCCACAGATCTCCTTAGAACCATTCAAGAAATGGGGATCTTCGTTGGTCCAATCAACCCACCATCAAATCAAAAGAGCTACATCCTAGTATGCATAGACTACCTTACAAAATGGACAGAGGTAGCAGCACTTGATACAACAAATGAAAACAATGTGGCAAAATTCTTCACTGAGCAAATCTTCCACAGGTTTGGTGTTCCAAGGGAACTAGTTTCTGATCAAGCACCACAATTTACATCCAACTTAATAGAGGACCTACTGAAAAAGAATAAGGTTAAACATAGACAGTCCTCTTCATATCACCCTCAAGGAAATGGTCAAGCAGAAGTCACCAACGTAGAATTAGAGACGATTCTAACAAAAATAGTCCAACTCCACAAAAGAGATTGGGCTGACAGATTAAGTGAGCCAGTTTGGGCCTATAACACCACATGGAAGACAACAATAGGATTCACACCTTATGAACTAGTCTATGGAAAAAAGGTCATGCTGCCAATCGAATTTGAAATAAAGACATTAAGAATTGCAGCAAATTTAAACATGGAATTATCAGAAATACAACAAGAACGCATGCTAGAATTGAATAAACTAGATGAGTAATGCCAAAAATCACTGGCTCACACTGAAATCATCTAGCAACAAAGAAATAAGTGGCATGACAAGCACCTAAAAGATAAGAAGTTCAAGGAAGGTGATTGGGCACTACTCTATGATTCCAGGTTCCACACATTCAAAGGAAAATTAACAACCAGATGGCTAGGACCTTACATCATTGCGCACATCTATGAAAATGGAGCAGCAAAAATTATTACAATAGATGAACAACAGTTTCCCATGATAGTGAATGGACATCGACTCAAACTCTACAAGAAACCACAGTCAAAAGAAGAGTTTACATAGGTACTCTACCAGCAACAACTGATGCTGATAGAAAATATCACAAAGCATTGAAAAATGAATGAAAAAGAAAGAAAAATGAAAAAAAAAAGAAAAAGAAAAAAGAAAAAAGAGAAAGGAATGTAAAATTGATAAAGAAAGTAACAGGCCAAATTACAGGGCCACGTATATCACTATGAAGATCCAACATTACTATTGAAAAGGAAAATATCAACCACAATTCAAGCAAGCTAGGAAATTCTCAAATATTTTTAGCAATCAAATGAGCCAGATATGCATTCAAGAGAGCCAGCAAAATTATCTACCACTACAGAAACAATCCAAGCACACTCTTCATTCAACTCTGCCATATAATCACGAGAGCCTGACCATACTTCAAGTGAGCCTGCAATTGATTCAAGCGAGGCTGCCATTTAGTTCAAGCGAGGCTGCCATTTAGTTCAAGCGAGCCTGCAATTGATTCAAGCAAGGCTGCCATTTATTCAAGTGAGCTAGACATTCATCCCAAGAGCAACAAAAACCAATCAAATTCATACAAGCATTATCAAAGTCAAATCACAAATGGCACGAAAAAAGAAAATGCATAACGCACATAACTATTGACACGCCAGCTATTACTATGGATTACACTGAATGTACTACAACATCCAGCACGCATACAAACTGGCAAAAATTGTGAACTCAGGTACACTAACAAAAATATAGCAAGGTAATCGCTGAAAATTTTCATTTTATTCTTAAGGTCAAATCATTTTCCCCAAAATGGTTATATTTTAAAAGCTGAGGACAGCTTTTCGATAAATTCGGGGGGAAAGGTTCAGATTACAAAATCATGATTTCACATACCCGTCATTTCGACAAATGATGAATCTGCATATAACCACCATACTTTGCAATCATCGAAGAAGAAGTGCAAGGTACAAACATAAAACGAAATAAAGAGCTTGATCAGGGAAGGGAATGGATCAATCAGCAAGTACAACGAAGAATGGTAAGGATAAGTGCGGAAGAACAGTTAAGTAAAGCTGCATGATCGTCAAACAACATCTCAGCACCAGGGTATTTTTTAAGAATTATAAAAATATACTTAAGTATAGTATTCTAGGCGATTATTTTAGATTGAAAAAAACATATATATAGTTTGGTAGGCGAATATTAAATATGAAATATACAATTTACTACTGAAACTTGTAAAATTTGATGAATATTATGATAAAAAAAACATATTTTATGTAAATATAGGCGATATTAGAGTCTAAAAATGACCAAATAGCGAATTTATTTTTTGAAAAAAACCCCCAAAATAGCCAATTGGCTAAATTTCGCCCCTAAAAATTTTCCTGCTCAGCACTTCCCGAAAGCCAGCCATCAAAAGTGATTGTGTCACGCAGAGCCTATAGTCAGTCCAGACCAGTGAGGTAAAAGACACATTCAAAATTGGTTTTTGTCGATTGGAGAAGAGATTTTAAGATGACGAAAGGATTCAAGAAGAGTGAACCAGAGGAGCACAGCGCCATCTACTAGAACCTACGAATATTAACAACCATCCGCAGTGCAGGCTGGATGCCTTTCATCCTAGGACTGAAAGGGTACAATATAGGGGTGGCTCTGGAGTTTGCAAAAAATTTTAAACATATTAAGGATGAACAATACATCACTCGAGTGAAGGGGTTACATATCAAGTTGGATGAAGAGGTAATTGCCAAATTCACTAGTCTACAGAGAGGTTTGTATTGGAGCGGGTATGACAGGGAGGCAAACCATGAAGCAAAAACAACATTCTTAGAGCAAGGAGAGGTCTATGACGAAGCCAAAAATGGAGTCTAAAGACTCTCCATGCCAGTGCCATGGGAGGACGTGGCTGGAATTGTTCTGAGGTACATCACATGCTCTGGTAGGTTAAGCTATGTTCCCATTTTTCATTTTCGAATCCTAGAACTGTTAAGACACAGAACCCATCATCCACCAAGCAACAACATTAGTATTCCATTTTACCTGCTCCAATCCCTAGCAGAAATGAGCAAGAAGGTGGCTAAAGGTAAGGAGGATTCCTTGGCCCATCATGGGATAATCAAGTTAATCATTTGCGGGGAATTAAAGGCGCAGGTACCAGAGCTTTCATGGGAAGAATTCGTGTTGGTATCCGCTGAGGATGTTCAAAGGATGAAAAGTACACCCACAGCTAGCATACCACCAGGAGCAATGAACAAAGCCGCCTCTGCATCAGGGGCGAAAAGGAAGATTGACTTGGACCATGTGGTAGAGACCCTAGTGAAAATCAAACATTCAAGAGAGGACTCCCCCAAGGCGAACCCAGAGATTCCTGCCAAAAATCAAGAGCCGAAGAGAAGAAGCAAGAGATTTACCCAAGCATCTCGAGTCCGAGTTACCAAGGAAAAGAGTAGGGAACCCAGTCCCATAGTTCAAAATGTGTCAGATGGGGATGATGATCAGTGGGTCGATCTGAAGGATCCCACTATAGAAGAGGAGGAGGATGAATAGGAAATGCAGGATGAACAGGAGGAGGAAGAAGAACGGAATGAACCAAAAGAATAAATCAACCCCCAAGGGGGCCCTCCTGAGCATAATGAAAACCCTGGGGTTGTCAATCAGCTAGCTGAAGCACGTGAAGAATTAGAAGAGCTCAGAAAGGAGATGGCGGCATTAAAATTTGGATCAGAAATCCAGACAGCATCACCCCCGTTCTCATTTGAGAAGACACAAATTCTAAGAATGCATCATGCAGGGGAGCTAAGACTGGTGGAACAGAGAAATTCAGCACTTCAAGAAAAGTTGCCTGAGGCACAAGAGGAACTAGCCAAAATGGACCAGGAAATTGTTCAACCGAAGCATGTCTTGGCTACTACCACTGGAATATAAGTAAACTACTGGAGAATATGCCACCTTCAACAATATATGCAATTTACCTGCAAGAGAAGTGGGGCAAATTCCAGCTCCAAAGGTTGGCACAGGGACTCCAAATAGAAATCAAAACACCCGGGGAATTTGTGGATGCATCTCTCAAGGCCACATAATTAGAGAAGGACTAGCTTAGTGAGTTTTTCCTACACAATTTTGTAGCTCCTTTCTCGTCCAACTGGTTTCCAAACCCTTACATGGGCGATTTCTAGTTAAGGGCATTATGTTCTTGGATGAACAACGAAATCGAACAAGCGTAGGACTACCACATTTATGTGGCAGCGAAATGGCAGACCCCATTATGGATCAGGGCAGAAGCATCTCACCTTGAAAGAATAATCTATGACCACAGGAATCTCACCATAGATGAGGAATTGATCCCAATTCTCCTTAAGAAACAGCAGGCGGCGGTGGGTCACTTCGATCTTACTCTTCATAGCACACATAAGGAGGTGCAGGACTCTATTGGTGAAAGATGGCGCAGAGTGGAAAATGACCTAGAAATAAAAGAACTTCACTCCCTGCCAGACTAGAAAATGTTATCGTAAAAGACAAGCTCTACAGAGAGTCATTAATAAAGAATCAGCTTACGTGGATAGGGATGAGGCTAAACCCCCCATTCTTCCTCCCTCGGGTCATTAAGGAACAGGTCAATGAGGAAGAAGAAAGGGGGCATGGATCAAGGAAGATCAAAGTATGGGCTACCACAGATAGGCAGGGACCCCCAAGGTGACACCATGGGACATCAGAGACGTCATCAGAGAACAGAACATGTCACCCAAGGATGGATGAATCCTTCAAGCATGGGGGAGATGATGAGTCCCCATTTTAGGTATCTGATAATTTCTTTTTCCACCAAAAAACACAAGAGAGGTTGAAAGGATACACTCGTTAGTGGGAAAATGATTTACCTTAATAATTTAATGAAGTGTTTAAAAGATTATTTATGTTATGTTTGGAAAAGTGTTGCTATGAGCTAATTGCATGTAAAATGAGGTTGGATGAGTAGGTGTAGGTGTACTCAAGGATGATGTGTGAATCAAGTGGAGAACTGGAAGCACATCACCAAATTTCGTGCCTTTTTTTTATGATTTATAGAGAACAAACTCCTGTTCAAAAGTGAATCGACAGTTAGACATTTTTGTTAGGTTAAAGCATTAGGATTTTATAAATATGGACCTCTCAAGTAGCGAGAGGCCCCTGCTTCTATTTCAAAGAATTATTGTTTTCAGTTTCAGACTATTACGACAGTGTATTACAGACCTGCTTTTTAATTGATGAAGTTTCGATTTTAAATAAAGATTTGATATTATCTACGATTTAACGGTTATAAGTTCTTTTCACTCCTGAGGATGGGTTGGAGAGGACCCCTCCAACACATAAGTCGGGATATCTTGTAGTACAGGTATTTCTCATTATGTGTTGTGCATTGATTGAAATTATATTGCAGATGAGAGTATTTTAATTAGCGTTAGATAATACGATTTAAATTCTGTAGTGGTTGATCACTTTTGATTCCGTAGTTCATTACAATGCATTCCGTAGTATGATAATGTTGTGTCTGTAGTCCTGTAGCATCGTTCCGTTGAATCATAATCAACACCCATTTCTCTATGTGCTTTCATTTATTTTTGCAGCAGCAATCTAGATCTTCAGCCTATGTATTCGTTTCATTGTTAGAACTGTTTATAAAGAGTGATTTCTTTCAGTATTTAATTATTACATGATTTGATTAAAGATTGTAGCATTAGATAATGGTATTCCGAAATTAGCTTTAGACTTAGATTATGTTAGATCAGACTTCGAGTTTTCTGCATTCAATTTACAGTGAGATTAAAGATCAGACTTTCATTACTTTAGAGTAGAGCTGTTATAATTCCAGTATCCAATTTCATAGTATAATTTTTATCATCTACAGCAAGTTAGGTCTTAAAAATAGATTACTGTTTTATGCACTCAATTTCTTATCCATAGATTTCCTGCTTTCAGTATTTGATTTCCTAGCATAGGAATTTCTTTTCCATAGATTACAATCATGTTTACAGTTCATTTAATCTTTCTTAGGCATCTCTTTAAGAACATTGATACAATCACCTAAACTTCGACAAAGACTATCCTAGAAGAGCACATACAGTGCCAGTGCCTCTAAAGTTTGTACATCCCATGGTTTGATAATTAAAGTAGGCTCTTAGTACAGCTGCCCTCATTAGGCATCCATATTGGGAGCTCACCATTCACCTGTTGACATTTCATACACTTAGAAATGTACTCAACAATGTCATTTTTCATCCCTATCCGAAAGTACTGATTTTTGGCTTTAGAAATCATTTTATAATATCATGGGTTGACAAAATATGGCATTGCAGGAATATCCGCCATAGCATACTTTCTCAAAATTTCCAATGTTAGGGATATATAGTTCCGTTAAAGGTAAGAAGTCCCTCTTCATCTTGATGGAAACTCTCATACTTTTTCTTAGCATTCGATTGTTGTATTATGTCCCTGACATGTTGATAATGCTCATCTTCAGCAAGAGAATCGAGAATTCTTTGCCTCGGGTATGAACTGTAAATTCTAACGAATGGCACATCCATGATCTACATATTCTTCCTGAGTGCAATAAACGCTTTCTTCTCCTTTCCTTTTATATGTTTGATCTCAAAGTTGAATTCACATAGGAAATCCAACCATCTAGCTTGCATGGAATTAAGTGTTTGTTGTTTAAACCAATATTTCAGATCGCAATTGTCTAGTATGAGCTCAAAATTCCTACCGATTCGATAGTGCCTCCACATATTCAATGTGTGCACTATGGAAGTGAGTTCCAAACCGTGGGTAGCGTAATTAATCTCATGCTCCTTAAGATTTTTTGATTCATAGCTCACCACGTGGTTGTCCTAAATGAGAACTCCTTTGATGCCCTTCTTGCATGCGTTTATGCATACCACAAAATTTTTTATGGGTCTTCAATACTTAGAATCAACCTAATGATGAGAAGCTTCTTCAATAGCTGGAAGCTTCCTTCACACTTCTGCATCCATTCAAAATTAATCCCCTTCTTCTGCAAAGAAGTGACCGGGTGTATGACCCATGAGAATCCTTAATGAATCTCCTGTAATAACTAGGATGGCCAATGAAAGATCTCACACATGTCACATTCCTCGTGGTAATCCAATTCATAATCACTTCAATCATTTATGGTTCCACTAATATACTTTATGTTGATACGACATGACCTAAATAATGAATCTCCTTCTTATAAAAATTACATTTGTTTATATGTGCATATAGTTGATGCTTCCTGAGCAATTGCAAAATCATTCTCAAATTCTCTTCATGCTATTTCACATTCTTAGAGTAGATGAGAATTTCATGTAAGAACACCAATATGAATTTATTCAAATATTAAATGAATACGTTATTCATGAGGCACGTGAAAGTAGGTGGTGCATTGGTGAGACCAAATGACACCACTATAAATTCATAATGGTTGTATTGCATTCAGAATGTTGTCTTATGGATTTATTCTTATTTAATGTGGACCCGATGGTAACACAACCTCAGGTTGATCTTTGAAAATACTTTGGCCCCTCTCATTTGATCAAAGAGATCATCAATTTGAGGTAATGGATACTTATTCTTCACTGTGGATTTGTTTAGTTGTCTATAGTCAATACATAGCCTGATCGTTCCATATTTATTCTTCACAAATAGGATAGGTTCTCCCCATGGAGACATAGTTGTACTAATGTATTCTTTTCCAACAGTTCCTGCAACTATATTTTTAGCTCCAATAGCTCTAGGGCACTCATCTTGTAAGGTGTCTTAGACACTGGTGTAGTTGTTGGCACAAGATCAATTGTGAAATCAATGTTCCTCTTTGGAGGGAGTCCTGGAACCTCATTAGGAAATACATCCCTAAATTATTGTAGGATTCTATAATCCTCCAATATCACATCTTCCTTTTTTTTATTTCCTATACATGTGTTGGATACAATTGACATCCTTTTCCAAATAACTTCTTTTGTCGCATGGATGAAACCTATCTAATTGTAATACCCCAATTTTGACCCTTGTGATATATTGGCTTTTAATGTAAATATTTTGTACATGCGATGTATGTTTTTCCTAGCGTGTAGCTCAAGGCCAAGGCCCCGCTAGTGTATGCTTGGATTTTATTAGAAAGGAAAGTAGTTGATATTTTACTACCCATGTGCTATTAAGCCATGAAATTTTGTAAACTGATGTAGATATTAATATTTCAATAAAATACCAAAACTGGCTATGGAAGCAACTAATGAGAATGGGCCATGTGTATTCCACTAGGGAGTGGTGAGGGGGTTGAGGGATTGAACCACAGGCTTTCAAATGTCATCTTGTGAACCCATTTGACTTTCCTTGCTGACATTTAATTCTGTGTAAGAAAGTTGTTGAAGAAATCAGTCCATGGCTTCAATGGAGGATGGGCAGCCCAGAAATTCGTATGGCAGGTATGGGCTCTGTTTCTCTTAACCCACAAGTCACTCTACCTCATGGAAATTCGTTATTCCTCATTCCCATTCCATGGTTGAAGACCAAGGCACCAATTTTCATCCATTACGAATGCCCAGCAGTGAGAAAAACCAGAAATCGCAACTGTGAATTAACCCACATTTTGAAGTGCCATAAACGCCTAGAATTTGGTATCAACAGTAAAATCCAATGGGGGATCCATAGATATGAACCTTGGGGTGAAATTGAGAGTATTAGATACCCCAAAATCCATTGGAAAACCTAGTTTTTATAGCCCAGAAATCCAATTACGGGATTGAGTTATTTGGGCACCGAATTGTGAAAATACAAGCGTGAATGTTTGAACAGAGGATTGGATTGCTTGATAAACCCAGTGAAGGATAGAATCTCAAGAAAATTAGCAGCTGGACCTTTTTATTCTCTCCCTGAAGAGCACTGGAGGGAAGGGACGCCTGAGGGACTGTGCAGCAAAGAAGGGGACCTTCCTTTTGTTGGGTGTGGTAGGTATTGTGGGTGCCATGACTGTTTGAGTTTAGTTCAGATGTCTATAGCTCTGTGGTTGAGCTCACTAGGTTAGCATCCTCCTCATTTGTCTCTTGCATGCTTGATAAACCCAACTGTGTGTTGTCTTAGCATGACTATCTGTGTGAAATCATGGTTGTGAGTGAGCCTGTTTAGTTCCTCCTTAGTGGATACACATCCCAGCTCGGGGGTGGTCTCTCAGCTGAAAGAATACAAGATGGACAGAGACCTATGGTTGGGTGGAAAGTCTGTTCTCTGCAATGTTTGGGTCTCTCTGCAATGTTTATTTTGATGTCTGTTATTGATATGTTGAATGCATGATGTAGTTGTGTGTGGATAATGTTTAGTTCCGTTGTGTTTATATTGAGTATGAATCTAAACGCATAAGTTTTTATTTATTATGCATTTTCTTAGTAATGTATGGGGCTGAGTTACACAAGTAATGTTAGAAAAACAAGATCGCAGAGCAATAACAATAAATAGAAATGCAAATATAATCACACACACATTACAAAAGAGACACAGATATATCGTGGTTCACCCCAACTTGGGCTACGTACACACTGAAGTTTCCAGTCCTTATTATTATTCCATCCAGCAAAGTGAAGGGATACAACCTACAGCACAGCCGCTACACTTCCTCTTCACTGCCTCACAGTCTCTCTTCACAGATCTCAGAGATCTTTACAATGCATAAAACCTAATACATCATTAACACTAGCCGTATTACAATGTCTTTCTTTTTATAAGGGAGATACAATGGAAAAATACCACGGGTTATCCAAAACCATGGGCCCATGGGGGGGCGATGCCCCCCCACACCCCCCTGCTAGGGTGAGTGTACAGTCCACCTACATATCATATAAAACTGGGGTGCAAACACGGCTGAATAATAATATCTCTGGATCTGGAGATCAAGCTCCACAACCAACAATCTCCCACTTGGAGACTGATCACAGCAACTCCACCGATGTTGTACTTGTTGGACCTTGGACTTGGAAAATTTATCCTCTTCACCTTCATGCTAGAAGGCCAATTGAAATCGAGTAGGAACTCAGTTTCTCTCTGGTCACTACCTTTGTGAGCATGTCTGCAGGATTCTGGCTAGTATGTATCTTTTCCAGCTTCAACAGTTCATCTTCCATAACAGAGCATATGAAATGGTACTTGAGTTGTATATTTTTAGTCCTGAAATGGAATGTTGAGTTCTTTGCAAGATGAACGGCACTCTGGCTGTCACTATACAACCTGCTATCCTTCTGCTTCTTACCCAATTCCTCCATAAACCTCTGCAACCAAATCATCTCTTTACTAGCCTCTGTAACAGCAACATACTCTGCTTCTGTTGTTGAAAGTGCAACAACCTTCTGCAGTCTCGAAATCCAACTTATTGTTGTTCCACCTACAGTAAACACATACCCTGTGGTGCTCCTCTTGCTATCCTTGTCACCTGCCATATTTGCATCAACATATCCCTGTAGAACAGTGTCTGAACTTCCAAAACATAATGCCTGAGTGGTAGTACCTCTCAAATACCTGAGAATCCATTGTATTGTCTTCCAATGTTCTTTACCTAGATTGTTCATATATCTACTCACAACTCCCACTACTTGTGCAATATCTGGTCTTGTGCACACCATGGCATACATCAAGCTGCCAACTGTTGATTGATAAGGAATCTTGGACATGTAATCTGTCTCTTCCTGTGTCTTGGGACACATTTCCTTACTTAAACTAAAATGGCTGGGCAAAGGTATACTAACTGGTTTTGCATTCTGCATTCTGAACCTCTCTAACACCTTTTGTATGTACTCACTCTGAGACAATGTCAATTTGCGATTTTTTCTATCTCTCGTTATTCTCATACCAAGGATTTGTTTTGCAGCACCCAAATCCTTCATCGCAAATGAATTAGCTAGATTCCTTTTGAGTACATTTATATCCTACATGTTAGACCCTACAACAAGCATGTCATCCACATACAATAACAAGATAATATATCTTTCATTGTCTAGCTTCTTGAAATAAACACAGTGGTAAGAATGACATCTACTATAACCTTGTTCTGTCATAAACCTGTCAAATTTTAAATACCACTGCCTTGGAGCTTGCTTCAAGCCATACAAACTCTTTTTCAACCTGCATACCAAATCCTCCTTCCCTTTGACCTCATGCCCTTGTGGCTGCTGTATATATATCTCTTCCTCCAAATCCCCATGGAGAAAGGCTGTTTTTACATGTAACTGTTCAAGATGCAAATCTTCTACCGCCACTAGACTTAAAATAGTCCTAATTGAAGTCATCTTAACAACAGGAGAAAATATTTCATCAAAATCCATACCTTTCTTCTGTGCAAACCCCTTTACAACAAGTCTGGCCTTGTACCGCTTCTTGCCTCCTTCTTCTTCCTTCAACCTGTAAATCCATTTGTTCTGCAATGCTATTTTACCAGCAAGCAACTGAACCAAATCCCAAGTCTGGTTTCCTACCAATGAGTCCATCTCCTCATTCATGCCTTGCTCCCACTTCTTTCTAGTTTCCACCTGTATTGCTTCTTCATAACATTTTGGTTCACCAGAATCAGTCATCAATAAATAATACATTGAAGGAGAGTATCGTTCAAGGAGTCTACTTAACCTAGTAGATCGTCTTACAGTTGCAAGAGTTTCAGGTACTTGCTGTTGTTCTTGATTTTCTGGCACCTTTGGAACTTCATTTTCTTCAATTTCATCAAGTACTGTGTACTCTGTGTTTTCCTTTTCCTGTTTCTTTCTCTGCAACTGATTTTTATACATGACCTTTTCATTGAATATTATATCTCTACTCCTGATGATTTTTTTATTTTCATAATCCCATAAACGATAACCAAATTCATCAACCCCATATCCAATAAAGGTACATTTCTTGGATTTAGCTTCAAGCTTTGTTCTATTTTCTTTATCAATATGGAAAAATGCTTCACAACCAAACGTTCTTAGAAATGAGTAGTTTACCTTTTTATCTGTCCATGCCTCCTCTGGAATACCACCATCCAAAGCACTTGAAGGTCCTCTGTTTATTAAATAAACAACAGTATTTACAACATCCGCCCAAAAACTGTAAGGGAACCCCTACATGCAGTCTCATACACCTTGCATGCTCCATGATCATTCTGTTCATTCTTTCAGACACACCATTTTCTTGTGGTGTTCCTGGGACTGTCTTCTCTCTACGAATCCCATGGTATGAACAATAACTATCAAACTCCTTGCTGCAGTACTTAGCTCCATTATCATATCTGAGACACTTCAACCTTTTTCCTGTCTCATTCTCAACCAAATATTTCCACTTCTTAAAAGTAGCAAACACATCATATTTATGTCTAATGCAATAAACCCAAGTTTTCCTAATTGCATCATCAATAAATGTAATATAATAATGAGATCCGCCAAGAGATTGTATCTAATTCTTTCCCCATACATCTGTATGCACTAGCTCTAGCTTTCCATTCTTATTATGTTTCCCAACCCTGAGAAATCTGACTCTCTTCTGTTTTCCATAAACACAATTTTCATAGAATTCCAAACTTACCTGCTTCAAATATGGCAACAACTTTCTTGAGTGGAGAATATGCATCCCCTTCTCACTCATGTGGCCAAGCCTATGATGCCACAATGTTGTATATGTTCCTGTGGAAGCTAAAGAGATAGAATGGTCAGTATTATGAGGACATAAATACAATGTACCTATCCTGTCTCATTTTGCTATCACCATTGATCCTTTAGTGATCTTCCACCACATTTCTCCAAATGTAGACAGACAGCCGCCATCTCCCAACTGCCTTGTTGAGATTAGATTTATTTTCATAGCAGGAATATGTCTAACATCTTTCAACAGCCAGTCAATTCCATTCTTAACTTTTATCCATACCTTACCCATTCCAACAATTTTACATGGCTCATCATCACCCAATAAAACATGTCCAAAATCGCCAGGAACATATTCATGAAAGTATTTCCTATGGGATGTAGCATGACATGAAGCTCCTGAATCTACTACCCAATAATCACTAGTATTATCTAATGCAAGAATCAAAGCATCGTATGACACATCATCTACTACATTTGCTTCCTAGGTAGTTTCCTTCTATGCATCTCCTTTCTTCTTTAGAGATCTGCAGTCTTTCTTCAGATGTCCTTTCTTTCCACAGTTCCAGCACTCTATCTTTCCCAATCTGGACTTGGATCTTCTCATTTTAGATTTTCCACGATTACCTTGGCTCTTTCCTCTCTCCTTTTGTCTTCCCTTGCTCTCCATGGTCAACACATTACCTGATGTCTCATCTGTGCTTTTTCTTTGCATTTCCTCACTAAGAATAACACCAATAACATCATCAAATTTCAAGGTGTTTGAACTAGAGACAGAGTTACTTACAGCCATGACCAAGCTATTCCATCTTTCTGGCAATGAACACAAGATTAGAAGATCCCTAACCTCATCATCAAAGTTCACACTTACAGAACTTAGCTGATTTGTAACCGTATTAAACTCATTTAAATGATTAGTAACATATCCACCTTCAGACATCTTCATATTAAATAAACGCTTCATTAGAAATACCTTGTTGGAGGCTGAGGGTTTTTCATATAGCCTACCCATTGCGCTCATCAAACCTTCTGTTTTCGTTTCTTTTGAGATATTGAAAGCCACCGACGAAGCCATGCTCAACCATATTGTTCCCAGAGCCTTTCTGTCAAGAACCTCCCATTCTTCGTCCTTCATGGCCTCCGGCTGCTTTGCTCTTCCTCCCAACGGTAGGAATAGATCCTTCTGGTACAGATAGTCCTCCATTTGCATCTTCCATAACTAGAAGTTTTGGCCGTTAAACTTCTCGACCTTAAACTTTCCTTCTTCTGCCATTTCTCCCACTCGAACTAGAAACCCTAGCTTCCTCCGGGTTTATCTGCCAAATAGACCTTTGGCTCTGATACCAATTGTTAGAAAAATAGGATCGCGGAGCAATAATAATAAACAGAAATGAAAATATACTCTCACACACATTACAAGAGAGACACAAATATATCGTGGTTCACCCCAACTTGGGCTACGTCCACACTGAAGTTGCCAGTCCTTATTATTATTCCGTCCATCAAAGTGAAGGGATACAACCTGCAACACAGCCACTGCACTTCCTCTTCACTGTCTCACAGTCTCTCTTCACATATCTCAGAGATCTTTACAATGCATAAAACCTAATACATCATTAACCCTAACCGTATTACAATGTATTTCTTTTTATAAGGGAGATACAATGGGAAAATACCACAGGTTATCCAAAACCATGGGCCCGTAAAACAACCCCAAAAATTTCCTTCGGGGGCTTCACCCTCGAACCCCTCTTGGGGGAACTGCCCCCAAACCCCCGCTGGCCCTCGGACCCCCCAGCCAAGGGGGATGGTCCCCCCTGGAACCCCGTGGGGGGTCGATGTCCCCCCGCTGGGGTGAGTGTATAGTCCATCTACATATCATATAAAAATGGGGTACAAACACGACTGAATAATAATATCTTTGGATCTGGAGATCAGGCTCCACAACGAACAAGTAAGCCCTATAATGTTAGTCATGTTTCCTCCCTTGCATCAGTTCAACGAGAGGGGAAGTGACACTAACATTGTAGTGCTCTGGTTTTTACAGCAGAGCACTGAGTAAAATTTCAGAGTAAATTTTCTACGTATTAAACTTTATCAAGTGTATGGAAGTAAATTTCTAACAATTACTATGTGCCTAAATGATATTTAGTGTACTGTCGTGTTTTCATCAACCTTACATTCGTAATTTAAAATAAACAAACATATCATTTTTTTATTTTTTTTATTTTTTTCAACAATCATGTTCCAGCATAAGAATATGTTTCACAACTTAGTAAATCAGTAAATAGTAAGTTATGCATGTTTACAGTAAGATTTAGCATAATAATCAAATAACGTAAATAACAAGGAAATTACCTGATGCTGATGCTAACCGTAGGTTGTAGCAGGTTGTATAACCCCTTAGACAGCCAAACTGAAGTGTCCACCCTACCGACCAGCTATTATCTTGCTGGCCCTTGGAAATCAAAGGATTTCCAAGCCCCCGAGCCCACAATCTGATAATCCCGAGAGCAATCCTCTCTTCGGTTCTCCCGACTTTCTGTTCTCCAAACTTTCTGTTCTCAAAACTTTCTGTTCTCAAAACTCTCTGTTCTCCCAAACTTCTTTCTTCCCCCAAAAAAACCTCCCCAACCTTCAACCTTCTCCCCCTCTATATACATGTCCATCCTCGAGAAGACCTTGGGCTTACTCCACCGCCCCAAACTCCCCCTCTCGAGCCCCTCAAACCTTTACTCCTTTCCCTAGTTCATTCATCCACGTCTCATTATAAAAATGTATAATTAATTATTCTTATGGAAAATTTATTTGGTTTTGGATTGACGGTCGTAAGTATTTATTACGGTGGGAATTATCACCCAAAGGTTATCCATTCGGGACAAGCTTCATTAAATACAAGTCTATTCGCCATCCTTGGTATTTAATGTTATTAATGTAATTAATAAAATATTATATAATTAGTTGCCCCTTTTCAACTTGGACATGATGTGTCTTAATGGTCCACCTTATCCGTCGAGACCACTTATCTTGAGGTTTAAATTCCAAGATTAACATTGAATAATTAAATAACCATTTTCCATCACATCACGTTCATTCCAAAAATGATTATCCTATTATGGCTAACTTTTGAAATGGAAATAATCACACAATATTAATTTATAAATCAATATTTTAAATCTTACTTATATTGCAATTGTTACGATAGGGATATAAATGTTGCTGGAATATTATTAATTAAGTAATAATAATAATTAAATCACCATTTAACAATAATAAAAGGTGAATTAATCATAGTATTCTTAATTATTTGTTTAACACATGAGTACCCTATCATCAACATAGCATCCTTGTTCTTATAAACAAAGCACTTGTGAGGGCTTAAACAATTTTTACTAATTAATTAGACACTATCATTACCCTATTCACAACAGTTCTCCTATGACAATGTTAACTGACGACACTTGTCTTAGTTTATTATTACAATGTTTTCATATAATTACTAATTCACTTATTTACACATTGACAACCTAACCATTCATTACCTAAGTTGATTGATGTATCCTTAACTGAGTTATCTATGACATTTATACTACTATTCAAGCATGACAAGTATGTTATACACCAGTAATATTGTACACGTACAAGGTGTGCATGCATGGCCAGTGTATGCACATGTCGGATATGTACTATAAACAAACCCCATTCCGCCTATGCATACTTGATAACTAATAATAGTATCTACCCTCATGCAGAAGAGCAAGCATAATACATAGTATAATTACTTTAACATCCTCGGTTATTTAACAGTTAACCCTTTACGATTTAACATCATTGTCTTTATGTTTACATTAGTTTAATCAATCAAGTACAGGAAGGGTGCCTACTTCCACTAACTCGGAATCAAGGAATACTAAACCCCCAACAGTACTAACTAACACATCCTCCCATCATAACCTACGTCCAACATCCTCCCTATCCTCCCTCTGCTAGTACAACAGTGGATGTCGGACTCACCGATCTGACCACATAGAACTTGAGAGCGATAGCGTCGGCTGAACAACGGACCTATCCTCCCCTAGCAGGCATCCGACCATCGTCATCACAACAACATGGGGAGCGTGTCTCAGCACGGCCCTCCCACGACCTCGGGTCTCATGGAAACATAGGGTGGGAAACACATCCATCCCTCTCAACATACTGGGCCTACGCCCTTATCAACTCATACTTGCTGCTATCGGGATTATCAGTTTGTGTTATCGTATCCTCATTTTGGCTGCTAAGGTTTGCTGTATGAACATGTTTTTCCTTTCCAATAGATATCAGATCAAGTAACTGGCTATCCCATAGCCCTTGTGTCCTGTAGGTTAGTGTTTTGCAAAATACAATTTATAGAAAGCATTTTCCATTGATCGCCAATTGATCCATGTTATCATTTTATTTCATGTAACCTTTCAGCTCATCATAGATACATATAACATTTCAATAATTCACATAAGAAGATGGTATCCACGTACTGAATCATATATTTCACATTTCATTAATGAAAACATATAAACATATACTTCAATCGTAAAATAAGGAAATCATATGATAATCATGACATCATAATCGCATAACATAGTAACATTATAATCATGGTGAAATCATAAAACAGAGTAACATCATATAACGAGGTCCAATATAGTTTACTCAGTCGAGTTGAGTTTAACAGAATATATAAGAAATAAAGTATGGTGTATCTAACTAATAAATATGCCGAATCAAAAATATGGGCGTTACAAACATAAACATCCTTTGGAATATCTCTTACTATTTTTGGTTTCCTTCTTCATCGTTGCACTCAAAGGTATTGATGTAGCATTCCAACTTCACTCTATGTGCTTCCAACCAATCCATTCCAATAAGAACATCATAGGAACCAAGTGGCAGAAGGTTCAAATTTTCCCGTGTAAACAATCCATTCATTTCGAATGGACAACCCTTCACCAGTTCATTGAATTTTCTCTTGGTTTCAGTGGTTAGCTGAACCAGCCATGATCTATCACACTTTGATTTATTAAAATCACAAATCCCAACCATTCTAGGAGTGATGTAACTTTTATTAGAACTAGGTCAATCAAAATAGAAATAGATTGCTTGGAAATCATACCTTCAACTTCAACCACAATTGATTGATGGTCTACTTGGAAGTCCTCTAGCACTGCATAAATTTTGGGAACATTCCATGCTACCTTGCCCATGGTTTCAGCCTCTTCGATGAAGTAAACCTGCTTCCCACTCCCATACCGATGTGGTAAGTCTCTAATCCTATGGTCTTCTCCACATCCCCAACTTTTAAGGGTGTCTCACTGCTCTTTTGGATTGTCTCCCAACATATTAGATGGTTTAGACATACCCTGAAGCTATTGTCTTTGTTTATTTCCGAACTAAGGAGGCTTGAACCCTTTCTTCCTTTGGTCAAATATTTCCTTCTTCTTGTCCTTCGATGCTTTCTAGAATTCCATCCTACTTTTATTTTGATCGGAAAAACACTTGGCATTCCTTATGGCTTCATCTAAAGTTTGATGTTCATTGAACTCGACCCTATCCTTGTATGACAGGGGTATCCCATTGAGAAAACATTGAACTTTAACCTTCTCATCTTTGATATATCTAACATATCTCAACATCTCTAGAAACTTAATGGTATATTTTTCCATGGTCAACTATCCCAACTTCAACTCATGGAATTTCTTGATTTTTCCATCATAGTGCCTATTGAAGAGGTACTATTGCTTGAATTATTTGTTGAATTGCTTCCACATGACAATCTTCCTTTCATTGCTATTATTCACTTTCCTAAGGTGATCTGGCCATATGGAAACTCTTCTATTCATATTGAATATGGACACCCTTTCATTCATGTTTCTTGAGTAGTCTTGGACTTGGAAATACTTCTTTATCACAAGAATCCAAGCCTTTACTTCCTATCCAAACTTTGATTCACCAATAAATGTAGAAGGCTTCACCTTCCTAAAATATCCATGTGAGTTGTTCCTAGATGGAATCGTCCTCTCTTTCATGTGAGAAGAGATCCATAAACCTTTAATGGAGTCTTTAGTATCATAGGACTTGGTGGAAGAGATGTCTAGAGTCCATAACCTTCCTCTAGATTCCCTTCTCAAACAATGATACTTCCTTCCCTTGAATAATTTCTTGAGTGATGTCCTGAGTTAATTTTTTATGAATATTAGCAAGGATTTGGAGCATAGTTGCATTCAATTGATTCTACTCTTCTTGGGCTCTCATCAACTTCTCACTGTCTTCTCTATAACTTTGTAGCTACACTCTTAGGATTCTCATGGTTTCTGCAATATTAGGGGGAGCTACTTGATTTCTCCAACTATTGGACTCTATCACTTCATTCTCAATCTAAATGTTTTTCCCCATAACATCTGTTTCAGTTTTCCAAGGATCATGGGAATGTTTCATGATGATGAGCTTCTAGGATTAATGGAATAAAGAATCCCATTATAAGAAACACTGAATGAGGTCCCTAATGGAATATTTAATTTGCAAAAGTGTCATATAAACAACCTTATTAGATCCATTACTTTATGAGAATTAATTAAAAAAAATCACATGCTCTAGAAATTTATTCATATCAACAATTCCTGGTGCACTTATAGCTACAATCACTTTCATCTCAAATATCAGAGGTATACAAATTCTTCCTTCATATTTTGAATGTGCACCATTGTTCCCCTATGGATAAGCTTTTTGATGCCTATCTTCACACTTCATTCTAATCTCAGAGCTTAAAGTTATGGATCTTCCAAAATTGTTTCCCAATTCAACACCTTTTTTGCACGTGCAATTAGCTTCGGAGATCAACTTCGGTCACCTATTGAGATTTTCATATTTCATTTTCCCATGACTCTAATGCAGCAATCCCTGATACAATATTAGCAATTCTCCATTGGACTTGGCCCCATCAATACTTTCCCCTATGCCCTCACAGAAATACCTGAAAAGGGACACCGATATGGAACCTCTCAATACAACATTGAGATAAGCTCATTGGGACCCTTCCCATAATCCTCATGATAAACCTTGACATATGTGTGTTGATGATCCATGTCACATACACATGGATGATCCATATCTTGTCCACATGGCTACTCTTCATCATATCCTTCTTTACTCAAGTAGGAAAACATCGATGGTATTCCATTACCATAAGTAGTAATGGATTAGTGTGAAGGTCTTTTATAAAATGTTTGGGTTGGAGCCACATCCAATTAGAAACTGACACGTAGCTAGGAGGTTTCCTCCCAAAAAATCACCCACCTATTATTATACCTCACGCAAGTAGTGGATGCATTATGGATCAAAACCATTAATATTGGTGCATCCAACCATTCATGATCCTATCTCTGCTCAAATCTGATTGGATATCAAGCCTCATTCATCAACCCTTCTTCCCATGTTTCCCTAAAGCAACTCTAACACAGAACTCTGATGCATTGGCGTGTGTCCTCCATCGAGGGTTCCTACAACATTTACCTTTGTGATGCCTAAAAACACTCTGACCTTGAACTTTGACCTACTAACACATGCCCCATTAGGACTTTCCGTCGGGACATCCTTTTGAAACTTCTTTAAACAACTCTGATATAAAAATCTGAAATGCTAACATGTGTCCTATTGGGACCTCTCCATCAACATTTAACCATTGGGACTTTACCCAATTATATTTGAATGCTACTCCAACATAAGCACTTTGATGATTGCACTACTTCCTCTACGTGTCCATGTCCAATATGTTGTTGAACCAAAATTCTTCGGGTTCCTCCTAGGTGTCACCATTCTCACCCCCAATATCAAACTTCGACAACCATATGAATTATTCCATGTGTCACCATGTTAGGTTTTCGAGTTGGACCTTCCTCATGGATATCTTGTTTTTAACCCCGACAAGTGACCTCCAATGCTCAACCTTCCACTACCACATGTCAACTCTCGATTAGCTACTGGAATAAATTAACCAGGGCTTCACCACAACATTTTGGATAACATCCTCAATAGGCTATAATGAGATCCTCTTGGTTGCTTCCACATGTTACCCTCCAATACACTATCGATCTTTCTCTAACAGGGTTTCTGATATCCTGCTCGATGCTTCTTCCAGTTTTTCCTATGAATGTGAGCTTTTGGTCCATATCTAGCCTAGGTCATATTTTGATCAGCCTTTACCTGGTCAAACCTAGTTTGACCAAGTCAACCTTGCGATCCATGATGAGTTGGACCAGTGATGATATATGATGATTATTTATGGTCCTTTGATGCATATTTTATGACGCCATATAGTGGACACCATTTTCAGATGATGATTGATGTACCTTTTTATGGTTATTATTATTCTCAGATCATTTATTTTATTATTGTCCTGGTATGGCTGAGGCTACAAATGATCTTATTGGTTTCCACAGGGTGTATGGGTACCCATATATAGTATATTTGGACCTTCTGAGTCCATTGAGAAACTCATTTATCAATGTCATGCACTCCCAGTGATGATAGAGTGATATTTCCACTTTTGACCAGTTTTTCCATTCAGAAATGGCATGTCCAGCAGTTGCATTGAGATAGCTATTGTAGAGATTTATTCCTACGGGTAAGAAGAAGCCCTCCTAGAATAAAGCAAGATTGACTGACTCTATACTAAGACAAAAATTAAACAAATGCGATATTGAATCCTAGATAAAACAAGCATTTTAGAGTTTCTGTTTTGAAGAGAATGAGAGAGAGTAAATCACCTTTCACTCTTGATGTTTGTCTCGCTCGTCGTTTAGATCCCGAAGTCCTCACGATGAACCTGTTAAGATCAGACAATGCACAAGCATATACAATTCTCCAAGATCTATGAATCACAAGTTAGAATCCAAATCTAGCTAGATACAAATCATGAAATTGAAACACAATAAACACACATGAGTTGGGAAACAAGACAAGTTAACTTTATTACAACTTGAAGATGCTTACAATGGTTGCTTGATGTCCAAGCCAACTTTCAACTTCAATTCCTTCCTCTAGCTATCTCTACAAAAGTCTCAAGATCATAGGTTGGATGCCCCAAAATTCCTCCCTTTGGCCCATGGAAGGCCTCTCCTTTATAGTGTTTGGAAGGGTTAACCAAAAGGAGAGTAAAATGGATCTAATGAGTGTTTAGTGGATCAGGCCTACTAAACAGAGAGAGGGGTTGGGATCGAATCAAAGTTGGTAATCCCAAGAAAATATCTTGAAATGTGAGATCCTAATATCCATGGCAAAAAGGATAAAAGAGGATTGTCGTGCCCTTGGGTCTAAGCATAACGCGACATTATCGCGCCCCAGGGTCAGAGCATAGCGCGGAAACCCTAATTATCGTGCCCCAACAGATGTTCAAAGCGCGATCATTTATGTATATTGGGTGACACGTGGCAAGTAAGATATGTCACATGGCAGGTAAGATGTTGTCTTCGGTATTCAGGCCATAGACTTTACTCCTGGGTGTCCAAATGATCATTAAGGGGAAGTGTCGTTTAGGTCACTTGGTGTAAGGATGCAACACTAGGGTTTAGTGTGTAATATTGAGGTATAACAGATGCCCCCTAAAGTGTGAGGTCAGAAGAGATGGATCGCCGAAAGACTTTACAAATACTTCACGGAGATAGCATCGAGGGGAGCAACGAGGAACTGAAATAGAAACAAAATTTCAAATATACCACCGAGGCGGGCATTCCCATGATCGAAAAAAATAGACTCAAAGCATGGATGCCAACCAATACATTGAAAATCCATGAGTACTGAGATGATATAGACTGTAGACAAATCATGGCTACTGTGAACAATCGTAGATCCATGAGACAATAATGACACAACCACGACCAATACATAAGTGGATCTGTGTGACAATACAAGAGTGAGGTCTTCCACATAATGACTAGGTGGAAACCTGATCTGAGAATCTCCATCGTAGCCTAGACGTAATCAATATATAAAAAGGTGTCCAGGGTCTTCTCCCCAATCCCAAATGATACGAATCTAGCCATGTGATTACAAGGTGTTGAAGACGAACATGGTAGAAACCATTTGATTACCGGTCAATGATGTGAACCCTTAAAAAATGCGAGGGAAATCACCAATGATGATGATGATCCCCAAGGTATCTGTAGTAAATCTCAATTGAATGTGAATAGATGAGTTGATGTCGAGCACTCGTGAGATTATTCGATCAGAGGACAATGATGGAAACCTACTGTCGAATATGAGGAAACCTGCCATTGAGGCATGCAGGTACCAAGGTACTGATGGTTGACTCCTAAGCCTAATTCTTGGATAGTGATTTGGCGTCGATAGGAATAAACTCGTCGAAGGTGGGCCATAAGTATTCTCACATAATCGACATGAAATCAGAACGAGAGATAGTATGTAACAATGGAACAAAATAACATGTACTGACACAACAGAATACTTGACATAGTAGACGACTTAGAGCAATGAAAACCCTTTGAACATATAATGGCATGAGGCTGAACCTGGCAGCAGGGATTATAGATAGCAGAGAATAAATACACGACGAGTAGGCTCGTGGCCAAAGAGATGACTCGAGATGATGACCATAACTCAGCAAGAACAGATAAATACCCAAAAGGAGACAAGGGACAGACGCATGCCATGTTCAAAGGTGACGACTGACAAGCTGCCAACAAGATAAACTTGACTCATTTCCCATTTTCCCTCGACATGATGGACGAGTACCTCTTTGTTGTTTTACGAACTTGAAGAGGATAACAGATGCTCGGTATAGCTCATCTCATATATGAGTCCGATCTCACATGTTTTACGAACCTGAGAAAGGAGGGGTTCGTCCCAAAGGGGGCCCTTCGATGTTGAATTTTAACGAGTCCAAGGAAAGAAAACTCAGTAGTTTTTCACATTTAGAGAGCCTAAATTTTTTTTAAGAAGGCTCCAGATTGTACTTTTTCATAAATTTAGTCCCTCGGTTCCAAAAAAGTGTAAAACTCCTGAGAGAACTCTCCCAGTCAAAAGTTGACTGAGGTATACCTTTCTCGTAAATAGTCTAGAGGGGCCGAAAAAGGGGTAACCTATCACCGAATAGACGACCTTCCAAATCCTTTTACGAGCATAAAAGAAACAAGTTCGCTCTGTAGTCTTTTCCTATTTTAGGAGTCTAAAAAGAGATTAAAGAGGACTCCATGTAGAACTTTGTCATGGTTGGTGACCGAGTACGACAAAGGAAAAAGTAAACTTGGCACAGTTCCTTTTCCGTAAGTAGTCTAGCGAGGCCAGATAAAGTGATAAATCTATACTCGTTAGACACACCTTTTTACTTAATTTTTAACGAGCACGACAATGGTATCAAAAGCACTCGGAATCTTTTTCATGTTTGGATCCAAAGCACGAAAAAAGAAAAAGTAAGCTCAACCCACTTTTCATATTTTTAACCAAAGCAGGAAAAAGTGAAAAGTAAGCTCGACACCTCTTATTGTTTTTAACGAGCTCGAAGAAAGGTTGGAAGAATGCTCATGGTATCTACTTCATTTTTTAACAAGCTTGCAATAGAAAACGAACTATGCTCGGGATTGTTTTCATGGTTTAGTGAGCTCGAAACCCAAAAAAAAGTTTGCTCGAAAATATTCCCATTGGTGGACTCTTTCTCAACATTGTATCTAGAGGTTGGTACATGCCCCCAACATGATTGCTGGAAGTAAGTGACTTAGTTCCAACATGGTGTAGAGAGGTGATCGAGTTGATTTTGGATTCTTTCCGAACATGGTATCCAGAGGTTGGTACAAGTTCCCCAAGCTTCATTTTATTTGCCTAAGGCATAAGCGGATGAAAAGAAGGTTCAGGTACTAAGTCTATGAGAAGACTCGACTCAAAGGGAAAGGATCTATTTCATTTTTTAACAGGCTTTGAAACAGGAAAAGAACTCTTCTCGTAGGAACCTGTTTCATTTTGTAATGAGCTTGACACAGAAATGGAACTATGCTGATGGGAACCAATTTCATTTTTTAACGAGCTTGACATAGAAAGGGAACTATGCTCGTGGGATACTATTTCATTTTTTAACAAGCTTGACACAAGAAAAGAACCATGCTCATGGGGTACTATTTCATTTTTTAATGAGCTTAAAACAGAAAGAAACTGTGCTCAATATAAGGCACTTATCCAACATGACGTCCATAGGTTAGTAGTGTGCCCCCCAGCATGATGTCCAGAGGCTGGAGACATGCCCCTCGTGCTTAAGGGGAAGAAACCACTAAAATGTGTGGAACGTTCAGGGAAGTTTGTTGAATGGCAGTCATGCAATGATTGGGTGTCACAAAGGAAAGTTGTTCAATGGTTACAATCCTCCCATTAGAGGGAAAATACATCACTCGAAAGAGTGTGGACACTATGGCTTTCATAGCATAGACATAATCACGTCTAAGGAGAAGATTGAAATCTAAAGGACTTTGTACAACCATGACATCAAAATAAACAATTTGACCTCCCAAGGTGACAGGTAACTGTGGAAGAATCCCTAAAGGTCCGGTAGGCCTTCTATTTAAATCTAAAATCTGGCCGATAACCAGCACAAGCTGAGGAAACCCTATAACTTGCCAAGCAGTTGAGGATAAAATACTAACAGAAGCTCCCTTGTCAACTATAGTGCGAAATATTTCTTTATTGGCAACACCTATAGATATCTGGAAAGGAACATCTGAGGGGAGACGAGGTTCTGCTAGACTATTCCAATCAAATGAAATAAACTCAGTACTTGGAGGAGGCTCTGTGGACGAGATTTCTCCTTTCCTAGAACTGTCTAAACCGACCAGAAAAATATCAGCGATTTCTAAATCGCTTTCAGTTGGAAAAGCAGGATACAATGAAGACTTTGTGATGGTGACTGCTTCAATCCGGGAATTTTCCAATGAAAGAGGCCGGTGGACCGAGGATAAAATTGGATCTACCATTTACATTTCACTCTTCAAAGGAGGAGTGGGATCAACCGAAGATGAAGCTCGATTAATCACTTGGATTTCACTCGTCATAGGAGGACTGGGGTCAACCAAGAACAAAACTTGATTAACCGCTTGGGTATCATCCCTCAAGGGAGGAATGGGGTTGACAACGATGTTGTTGAATCGACTGCTTCGTTTTCACTCTCTGATGAAAGAGTGGGGTCAACCGAGGGTGGGGTCGGATTGACCACCCTATCAACCAGTGTAGGATCAGGGGACAACCTACAATACTTCGTTGGAAGCTGTTTATGGGATGTGTCCATGTCTTCCAACAATTGTGAAGCTTCATCCATACAAGGACAAAGGTAAGTACATTGCATGCCCTTGCATAACCAACAAGGGTCTGCAGCTCTACCCTTCCGATCCTTAACTACAATGTCACTAGTTGATGGGGTATCATCATAATGATGTCCAGATACTGATGACGAGGGTTGTTTAGAACGCGACCATATTTCTAAGACCTTGGAGATACTGGGGCATCTCTTAAGAAAATGGGACCCTTTACAAAGTTTGCAAGGGAATTTCGGTTTACGCGAATTCCAAACAGATGTATCGATGTTCCCAGCATTATGATCAGAGGCTGGGATTGTGACCTTCTACCTAGTGTTATTCTTCTCATTTTTCCCTTTCTTCTTCTTCTCACTCACCTTCTTACTAACTTCATAGTTTTCAGTAGGAGAAGAGGAAGAGAGGGAAGCCGATTCAATTTTCGAGGAAGAAGGAGAAGGGTCATCATGAGATTGAGGCTCATGTGATGAAGGACCTAGGTTCGACACAATCGGTGCACTTGGTGTAACTGTATTGGAGAATAACCATACTGGTAATCCTATCGTCAATCCAGGAAGACTCAATGTAGCCATAAAGGGAGGACCAACAGTTCCACAAGGGGGAATAACAAATGGCACACCCTGGAAAGGGGCGCCTTGGTTGGTAGTCCCGAAAGAATCTTCCATATTTGAACTCTGTAAGAGTCTCTAAAGTACCACACAAGTCAAACACTACTCAAGTCTAAAAGCAACAAGCAAACTATGTGAATAGGAGTGGATGAAAAGTTAGGATCCTCACAGGATTATCAAGGCTTTGCAACTCGCTATATATCGCAGGGTCCAACAGTAAAACGCGACAAGGAGGATTGGCACCGTACCCTTTCCTGAATACCCGACTACCTGGACAATACGTGCATAGTAATCTCGCTTAGTGTTGTTCTCGGTGTATTGCGATGCCAAGACAGCCAAATGGTTAACTCAGTTGGTCATAGGAATCCTAATGGTGTCTCCTGATATACACAAGGTACATGGGAGCTCAAATCCGTAGTGATGTTGTCTAATGCACAACCGTATGGCACGAGACCTTCCTATATACTGCCGAGTACATGAAACACCTTTCGATATACACCAAGTACGCGAAGTACTTGGTGGGTACATGAAAGAGCTTCGATATACTGATAAGTACGTGGAAGACTACAATACCCCCGTAATACAGTGCTGGAAAATAATGACAGTTGTCATGCTTAAAGACGCTGAAACACGTCTCTAACTTACACACAGTTACTAAATGATTTTAACCTAAGATAGCATTAATTTTATCTTGTATGGTTAGGTGGATGCATGAGGTGAGTACATAAATGTAAACATAATGCAATCCTCAACTACATGATAATGCACATTTTCTTTTCCTTTTCAATGAAAACTACTTAAGGTAAGAAGATATTTTTCTTTCTGTCAAACCAAAAGTACTTAAGTAGTAGCGAAAAGAAGAATTCCTTCCTAGAGTGCAATAACTCTAACTTTATGCAATCATCAGCTAAAAAGTGCAAAGAAAATGAAAGATGCAACTAATCTTAACAATGTATAAGACAAAATAATGAAGCACTTTCAATTTTCAAATGCATGCATCAAAAATGGAAATTAGCAACTAAACGCTTTTCATGTCTATATACAGAAAGTGAGAGAATATCTACAACACTCTTTAATCATTCAGAAATTCCCAAAGAAAAATGACAAGCACCCAAACAACTCAAAAGCACTCAAGAAAGGCTAAAAATCCACCAAATGCAATCATTCTGATCCATTCCCTATCTTTTAACACTTCAAAAAAGACACATCTAAGCTACGGAAAGAAGGATTCCACAAACGTTTCCAATCAAATGCAAGACAAATAAAAGCACTTAATAATCATGTCTAACTCAAATGTACACAAAAATGAAACAAGCCTTTTCTTCTCCCTATGAGTGTAAGACCAAAAATGCCAAATGATCAAATTAAAGCAAGATGAATACTTATGTTTTCCAATTTCATGACTATAGCAAAAGAGTGATAAAATCAAGTTTTTCTTTGAACTAAAGTGGAGACAAAGAATCAATCTTTTCCAATAATCATTAGATAGCTTAGCATGTAAAGGAAACAAGATGCATAACCCGAGGAAAAGAGGCTCAAAAATACATGGGTATCCCACACTTTCGAGTCTTTAAAACAAGCCAATCACACCAAACCAAAAATGATCTCAAAACCTTGAGATGGGTCAAAACGACTATAAGATGCACGATTCATGGCCCCCTCATTCCGCTTAAAAATGCAAGCACTGTACTGCAGCTAAGCAGGTTACAAAGGTCTGATAAATATCAGAGCAACAACCAAAAGCAGAGAAATAAAAAATTGACCAAAAGTAACCAAGCAAACTGAGAAACAATCCTTTTTGCAGAGATTATCGCGTGGCTGTGCCCAAATTATCGCGTCCTAAAAAGAGTGTGGGTAGCGATAAACTGGTAATTATCGCTCTGTAAGAAATAGTATGGGTGCGATAATTCTCAGAAAGAGGAAAAGGGATGGAATTTGAGAAAAGTTGTTGGCTATTCAAGGGTTTTCCAACCCAGAGAACTCACTGATCGTTGACAAAGGTCTGATGCAGAGGGGAGGAGAGTGAATGAAGTTCAAAGAGACCAACTTTCGCAACTGGTTTGAAAAAAAGAGCAAATTCACAATCCAAGATGAATGAAAGTAAAAGAACTCAAATCAAAAGGGGTTCAAACCAACGGAGTCGCCAATTTTTGTTGTAGAGATTTCTTCCTACGGGTAAGAAGAAGCCCTATTAGGATAAAGAAAGATTGACTGACTCTATACTAAGACAAAAATGAAACAAATGCGATCTTGAATCCTAGATAAAACAAGCATTTCAGATTTTCTGTATCGAAGTCCTCGCGATGAACCTGTTAAGATCAGACAATGCACAAGCATATACAATTCTCCAAGATCTCTGAATCACAAGTTAGAATCCAAATCTAGCTAGATACAAATCATGAAATTGAAACACAATCAACACAGATGAGTTGGGAAACAAGACAATTTAACTTTATTACAACTTGAAGATGCTTACAATGGTTGCTTGATCTCCAAGCCAATTTTCAGCTCCAATTCCTTCCTCTAGATATCTCTACAAAAGTCTCAAGATCATAGGTTGGATTCCCCAAAAGTCCTCCCTTTGGTCCATGGAAGGCCTCTCCTTTATAGTGTTTGGAAGGGTTAGCCAAAAGGAGAGTAAAATGGATCTAATGAGTGTTTAGTGGATCAGGCCTACTAAACAGAGAGAGGGTTTGGGATTGAATCAAAGTTGGTAATCCCAAGAAAATATCTCGAAATGTGAGATCCCAAGATCAATGGCAAAAAGGCTAAAAGAGGATTGTCGTGCCCCTAGGTCTAAGCATAATGCGGCATTATCGCGCCCCAGGGTCAGAGCATAGCGCGACAACCCTAATTATCGCGCCCCAACAGATGTTCAAAGCACGATAATTTATGCAGATTGGGTGACGCATGGCAGGTAAGATGTTGTCTTCGATATTTAGGCCATAGACTTTACTCCTGGGTGTCCAGATGATCATTAAGGGGAAGTGTCGTTTAGGTCACTTGGTGTAAGGATGCGACACTAGGGTTTAGTGTGTAATATTGAGGTATAACAATAGCACACTTACCTAGGGAGATACAGAGGAGAGGAGTGGTCCAACCAATTGTTATTACCATATTACCCCCTCTCCAGACATGACAGTACAGTCATAATTTGTGTCCAAGCATCAGACAGTGAGTTATAGGCATTTTGGTGGTTTTCAGGTTGGATAAAATTGGGATAAAAAGGTCATTGAGAAAATCGATTTGGGATATTGAGGAAAGGTTTTGGCATGAGGTTTTTACAAAGGTCATATGTGATGTATCCCACTTCTTCCAGATAAGCTTGTGTCATTCAGTGGGGTCCACACACTCTCTGGTTTGTGATTTGATGCATTCTTCTCTTAGTTGAGGGGATCACAATTTGATCATTTAGTCACTTGGACATGTTGTTGAGTCATATTTTATATTATTGTGCCATGGGGTGATGCTAGTGAAGGATAATAAATCCGCCTAGCCCCACCATGTGCTTCTAGTCACTTGTCCTTGTCATATTATGTGGTACACTTGTATTTGTCCCTTTTATGTGGTGTGCACCCCCCTAGGGCTTCTTTTAGTGAGTGTGCACCCCCTCTAGTGAGTGGATACATGTTATATTGTACCAGATCATACTAGTCGTTGATTGTATTGTATTTATCATTTGATCTCAACCACTTGTTTGTAAAGTGGTTAGGGTTTTGGTCTCTCTCCTCCTATTTAAGGAAGAGGCCCCCCTATTGTAAAGGCATCTTGAGTAAATAGAAGAAATATATTTTGAGTAAATTCTTGGATCATGAGATGAATGTTTGGCTATGGTGATTGAACCTACTTCTTCGTTGCACTGAGGGATTTTGGTATCTATTTTTCATTTTTGTTCCACTATATCGATTTACAGGTCAAGAAGACGATTTTGGAGGAGTGCGCATTGGTGGGGAGGCTCACCCTGCTAGCTTCTGTCAGATCTTCGTTCAAACAGGGAGTGATTTTTTCTTTGTACCAATTATTATCTATCATTTACTTCTTATTTGCATCTACCCCAATTGTTGTTTTCTAATTGAGCTTTGTCTCCTTGGTTTTGCAGGAAGAGAGCGGCTCACTAGTGGACTTGGGAAAATCATGCAAGCAAGAGAAACTACCAAATCTTTCATTTTATCTTTGCGGGAGTAATCCTCGTCATACCGGCATTCATTCTCGCTATCCAGGTACGCTTGAAAGGTACGTATTTTATTCCTTTAACTTATCCATTTTCCATCTTGATTTCAAATCCTTATCATTAAAACCCTAGATTTTAGATTTGATAAGATATGGCGATTGCACGGGCTTAATAATTAAAACCCACCTCAATAATAATTAATAAACCTTGGAGACCAAATTTGGTGGGCATCCGACTCCATTTACCCCCTAATCTAAGGCACTAGGCCTCTCCAAGGGAGGTTGCACTTGTGGGTAGGTGGGAATTTTCCAGATATGTGATGTGGGTATTGCTTGTTCCTCATCAAATCCATAGATCCATTGAACAGAAACCCTTCTAGTGCCATTTCAACTTGATCTTCACCTTGTGAGCCCCATTTTGACCATTTTTCATATTTTAAGGGTGGGCCCCATTTGGATCTTTCTATTTGGCATTAGATCTATCTAGATCTACTAATCCAAACTCATACATGGCTTAATATTTCCTTGGTTGAACATTTTTCCATCTTATAATATTCTTCAACCAAGCCCTAACTCCTTGGATCCACTTATCCATCCTATATCTAGATCCATTCACTCTTTATATTCTCCTATTTCACTTTCACATTTCCCTAGGAGGTCTTGAGTAGGTTCGCTAGCCTTCATTTGTTGGCTATGGTCTCCCCCTTGGTCTTTCTTAGGCTAGATCTAAAGTGAAGAGTGCCTCGGTTATCGTGACAACCAATTGCATTGGGAACTGTGGCATCTCTTGGGTCACCTCTTTAGTTGTCCAATGCCTCTACCATCCTAGATAGGATCACCTTTTGGGACAACTACAAGTTGTGTGATAACATTTTTGGTGCCATTTCCGAAGAGGTAGAGGCTTACCTCAAGTGTCTGTGAGTATCTGTGCGTATTTCATACCTTATCGCATCCGGTCTTGTAACTTAGATGGTTATCATTTTCATCCTTAAAACAAACACAAACATCTCATTTCACTCATCTCCCCCCGCTTATTCACGAGATATCTTTTGGTAGAAAATAAATAAATTCTACCTGGTGACTGATAATTGTGACTCCGCTGAGAAACGAACCTATAAGAAAATGTCTTTCCAAAATATCAACATGTCTAAGATGACCATGGAATTCATGTCAAATCTATGCGAATTGGTCACCAATATGGCCTTAATAATGAAAAATCAGGATGAATACTTTAAGAAGCGTGATGAACAAATGAAATGAATGTTAAAAAGCATCTGTAATAATTCAAACCCTTCAAAATATAGTACTTATGATCCTCAACAACACAAGCCAGCTAGTACACAACCTAGTAAGTCTACCCATCCTAGTAACCCACCTGTGCTGAGAATCATCTCCAAACCTCCAAAGCCTTCATCTGAAGTGATGTCGAAAGGTGGAATTGGTCCTATTATTGATCCCGTTAGAAAAACAAAAGCAGGATCAAGGATCAAAGATTGAGCCCCCTCGAAAATGAAACTCGCAAAAATAAATGCTTTGGATGAAACAACCTGGGCCTACGAGGATAAAAGGTTCCCAAATCCCAAATCCTTTTTCTCAAGAACCACCTAGAACGAATGTTCCTAGCAAGTTGAAAAACTTGTCTGCTTTAGTTTCATTAAAAGATCTAATCAAAATCCCTTCTGTCAAGTATGATGTTATGAAATTCTTGGGTGTATCTGTAAGTGAAAAGGACAAGGAAAACCCCTACAACTTAGAAATTGATGTCTCAGGATTTTTAGCTAAGATGAATGTGCCTGTTCCTTTCTGCGAGATATTCTAAATCTCCTCATTTCACAAAAGAGATATCAACCATTTGGGAATCCAACCAAAAAAACAACTGATAAAACAAGTCCCGGTTGAACCCAAAGACTCTCTTGTCATGATCCAAAGTGTGTATGGTGACAACTTTCGGGGGTTCCCTCCTTTCTACATATCCCTTGAAGTTAATGGTTTTCTATTGCACAATTTCATGTTGGATTCCGGAGCTGAAGTGAATTTTATGCCCCTTAGAGTCATGGAACAACTTGAGATAGTACCTACGAGGCGTTACAGAAATGTGTGTGGAATGGACTCCAAAATAGTAAAATCTATTGGGATAATAGAATATTTTTCTGTTAGATTGGCCACATGTTCAGATATTGAACTTTCAATGAATATCTTAGTCCTCGATGTCTCTGATGTCTGGGGAATGTTGTTTTCTAGAGAGTGGTTAGCCAGGTTAGGGGGGAGTGTTCATATGGATCTTACATATGCCACGATCCCAACCAGAAATGGTTCATCTATCACATTATTCAATGAACCACCTATGCAAGATCATGTAGAGACACCTGAACACATATTTAAGGAAGCCATTTACTTAAGTGACGAAATTGGAAACTTTATGGTCTTGGAAAACTATTGGGAAGAAGTTAGACAACATACTCTTCCACCAAACCAATTTTGGAGGATGCACTTTGACCGGGCTCGATCTCGACATGGTGCGGGTGTTGGAATTGTCTTGACTTCACTATCAGGAGAAGAAAGCCTATACTCGTTTCGTCTGGATTTTGATTGCACAAATAATGTATCAAAGTATGAAGCTCTACTTCTAGGATTGGAGATTGCTCGAGAAAAGAATATCAAGTCTATTAATGTCATAGGTGATTCCGACCTTATTGTTTCACAAGTTAAGAATCAATTTTCCGCTAAAAACAATACACTTAGAGATTACATAAATGCAGTTTGGGACACCATTGAATGTTTTGATGCCTTCGGGATTAAAGCTATCCCGCAAGATCAAAACACTCAATATGATGAGTTGTCGGTCATAGCCAGTACCCTCCAAGCCCCTGAGTCCTCCTCACAAATAAATTGCAAGGTTTAAGTCTTATTCAGACCCTCATTCCCCAATAATCAATATTATTGGCAAGTTTTTGATGATGATGCTCAAATCATCCAATTCCTGACTGCTTCTCATACTCCCATGGTTAATTTTGAATACCAACTAAAGGGAAGTTCTATAGAAGGCATGGCCATAACAGAAATCGGTTTTCCTTTAGAGAAAAACTTTAATAGGCATGACGCGTTTAAGGAAAGACGTTCTGAACCAATTGATGAGGTTATTGAAATTAACATTGGTTCTTCTTGTTTGCCGAAAATGATCAAGATAGGGAAGAATGCCTCTAATGAAGAAAGAAGGAAAATTGAAGAGTTAATTATAGAGTATGAGGATGTCTTTGCTTGGACGTACGATGATTTGAATTTTTTTGACCAAAATGTTATTGAGCATACCATTCCCCTTAAGGAAGGAGCTAAGCCTTATCGTCAAAATTTGAGTAATGTAAATTCTAAGCTAGCTCCATTGGTCAAAAAGGAATTGAAGAAGATGTTAGCAGCAGGAATCATCAGTCCTGTCAGACATACTACATGGGTGTCTAATCATGTGATTGTAAGAAAGAAAAGTGGGGAGATTAGGATTTGTATTGACTTCATCAAAATCAAGTTTCCCTAAAAGATAACTACCCATTTACTAATATGGAAAATTTGCTGCAAAGTGTAACCAGAGTTGGTGTGTTGTCTTTACCTGATGGCTTTTCGGGATACAACCAAGTCCAAATTAAGAAAGAAGACCGAGGAAAAACAACTTTCACCACGTCTTGGTGAACATATGAGTACATTCGAATGCCATTCGGTCTGTTAAATGCATGTTCAAACTTTCAAAGGGAAATGGACCACACATTTGACAGCTTGATTGGAAAAATCATTGTGATCTATAAAGATGATTTAACTGTGTTTTCCAAAGAAAGGAATGACCATGTAAAGCACTTGAAGAAATTTTTTGATAGGCGTCGGAAGTTTGGAAGAAATTTTTTGATAGGCGTCGAAAGTTTGGAATATCTTTAAATCCTAAGAAGTGTACTTTTGGTGTTGATGATGGAAAGTTGTTGGGACACATTGTCTCTAGGGAAGGCATCAGAATTGATCCTAAGCGAGTGCAAGGAATCCAAGCCATAGCTCCACCAAAATATGTTAACTCCTTATGATCATTTTTCAGAAAGATAAAATTTGTGAGAAGATTCATCCCTAATTTAGCTGAGTTGGCCAAACCTTTGAACGCCTTGTTGAAGAAGGATGTACAGGTTGTCTGGGATAAGAAATGTGATGCATCATTTGAATCACTAAAGAAGGCCATTTCTTCTGCCCCTGTTTTGGTTTGTCCCAATTATAATAAAGAATTTTTAATTTACTCGTATGCCTTTGAAGATACTATAGCGGGTGTCTTGTTGCAAAAGAACGAAAACAATCATGAACAACCAGTTGCCTTCATGAGTAAAAATCTTAGAGATGTTGAGTTAAATTATACAACCATAGAGAAGCAAGCTTATGCATTGGTAAAGTCTTTAAATCATTTCAGGACATACATAGGATACTCGAATATTTTAGCCTATGTCCTGTATCAAGCAGTTAAAGATGTTTTGTCTCAACATGATGGCATTGGGGTCAGAGGAAACTGGATATCTAGAATTCGGGAATATGATGTCGAGATCAAACCAATCAAAATAGTGAAAGGTCAAGGATTAGCTCAACTGATCACTGAAACCAAAGCTCAGTCTAGTAATAATATATCATGAAGTAGACAAGGAAAATGCTTTGTTCTCTACATTGATGAAGATCATGAATGGTATAAGGACATTATTTATTTTCTTAAAAATTTGTCTTGTATTGACCATCTTTTAGATCACCAAAGAAGTTCTTTAAGGCTAAACGCATCTAAGTATGCATTAACAAAAGATGGTTTGGGATGGAAGAATCTAGATGGAATTATTTTAAAATGTGTGAACCCCAATGAGTCTCAAAGGATTATGACTGAAATGCATTCGGGATTATGTGGAGGCCATTATGCGCCTAGAACCACGACTGCAAATATTATGAGAGCTCAATATTATTGGCCATCTTTGTTTAAGGATGTCCATGCCTTCATTAGGACTTGTCAAGAATGTCAGTTTTTCTCAGGATAACCTAGACTAGATGCCCTTCCTTTAACACTAGTGATCGTGGAAGCTCCTTTTCAACAAGGGAATGGAGTTTGTTGGCCCTGTTGATCCAAGTTCATCTAATGGATATAAGTACATATTAACCTGTACTTATTACTTTACTTGATGGGCCGAAGCCATCCTACTAAGAAGGAAACAAAAAAAGTGGTAGTAAAGTTTTCAGAAGAAAAATATAGTTTCTAGATATGGCTGTCCTGTAAAAATCACCATGGATAGTGCAAAAGCCTTTAGCAAAGAAGAAATGCCCACATTTTGCTCAAATCATGGAATCACTCTGTCTCACTCTTCTAACTATTACCCATGGGGAAACGGTCTAGCAAAATTGAGCAATAAGAACTTAATCTGACTTTTAAAACGAATGATTGGTTGAAACAAAAGGAGTTGGGATAACAAGCTTAAATATGCTCTGTGGGCAGATCGAATGACCGTTAAGAGGATAACAGGTAAAGGTCCTTTTGAAATAGTATATGGAAAAAATTTTAGACTTCCCATAAATATTAAGATCCTTGTGTATGAACTTTTGCAACAATGTTCCTCAGAAAAAGAAGCCATGCAAGCAATAATAGACAAATTAGTAGAACTGGATGAAACCAGAAGAGAGGCTTGGGATAGAATGGTCATAGAACAAGAAAGGATTAAAGGAAATTTTGATCAAAGGAGTAGAGATGTAATTTTTTGGGTTGGTTATATATTCTTTCTTTGGGATAAAAAAAAGAGAAGCATAGAAATCACAGAAAAATTGAGAAATTATGGATGGGCCCTTATCGAGTAAGCATGATAGCGAGAAAAGGTTCAGTTTGGTTAGACACATTGGACGGTGATGAATTGGAATTTCCTGTAAATGAGAGGTTATTAAAACATTAATTCCCTCCCATGAGATTTAATTGAATCCTCTTGCCTGTTTAGAGTAGGTAGTTTTTTTAATAAGCTCACTTGAGCATTAGATTTTGAGTGTTTTTCTTTTTCTGAGTGTTGAGTCTCTTCTGAGTTTCTTCCGAATGCTGAGTTTACCGAGTTAGTTGCGTTTGCTCCTTTCTAAGCTTTCCTTATTTCCTGCATAAAATAAAAAATAAAACAATAAATCATGTTAGTTTGATTTGATTAGTATATTTTTGTTATGCATTTAATATTTTGTTATAGATTAGAATTTCATTTCAGTATTATATTTTATTCCATTCATGTTGTTCGTGGTAGTTTGTTTCCATGTATGTAGATTTAGGTACAATTAAAGATGAAGCCAAACAGTTAGGTGTTAGATCGAAGATTGATGCAGTTAGTGTTGGGGACCAGAGATTCTGAGGTTCTCAAGCACTCCCTCCCTTAGATCACTTGTGCCAGCTAGAGCCAGAAGTTATCACATCCATAGTATCCAAGCTACCATGATTGCAGAGCAGTTCAGTATATATTTTTGAGCTTGGCCTTTACACAGTTTTAGTGAGATCATCTATGATGAGCAATATTACTTATGATCACTCACACATCAGAGCAGCCCCAAATCAGACATGTAGTAGACCTTATGCCAAGAAAGATCCTCTTGACCTCAGATTTGATGACCGAGATGACCTTTATCCCATACAAAGCAGTGCAGTGCCTAGAGTTTCAGCAGCAGTGTTTCAGTGGTTAAAGGTGATCCAGATAGCAGATAAAGGTATATGACCAGGCAGGTATATGATGTGCATTGGTTTTATTATCTTGCTCTTTTGGTCATTTTGATAGCTTGACTTAGTATCTAGTGATCATGATTTGGCAGTATATATATATATATGAAATGAATATGGTTGTTAATGAATATCTAAATGGTTTTATTACTAAAATTTAGAAGCTCTTGTTTTATACTCACTGGTTTTACCCTCCTAGGAGTGTGGACATGATCATTCCCACCTTTATGGATTTATAGCTTAGGCATCACCTTCACTTTTCCCATCCATCCATTATCTTTCCCACTTTTGGTTTTTACCCTGACTTACACCTCATCCTATGATATGGAGGACTTCCCCACTTTTTTCTCTGTGTTGGATAACATCCCTGTTAGTTTGTGTCTCAACTCTAAGTTGGAAACATAACTTACCCTTTGGTGAGTTGGATTTGATACCTTGATCACTCTAGTCGATTGACCCGATGTTTGGTCTTGATTATAGAAATCCCCCCTAGTTGCATGAGTTGTGTTGGCTAAAACCCAAAGCAAAGTATTACCATCATTACATGTGGGAACTATTGTTATATATTTTATGACATCCCATGAGAATACTTTAAAAATTGTTCTTCTAAGAACAATGAAAGAGGTATGTGAAATTATGGAAACTTAAATGAAAAACACCCTTGATGAAAGCTTCAGTAGTTGTGCTTCTAAGCACATGCAAAATCCCCAAAAGGGTAATGAAATGAAATGAATTGGAAACTAAAAGTACCCTGGATGAAAGCTTTAGTAGTTGCGCATCTAAGCACATGCAAAATCCCCAAAAGGGTCATATAGGCATACATAAAGCAATGGTTAAATATATGCTAAATCCAAATACTATTGGCCAAGGAAATGAAATGTAATTATTAATTCCTCACGGATCCCACAGGTTGTGATGTGATATGGAGTAAGGGACAACTAATTCTAAGTGTCCCCTAGAACCTCAAGTTACGGTTAGTTGGGAACCCAGTCCACGACGGTTCTAGAAAAGATCCTCATGGAGTTGATTCATCTTGGATGTGAGTTGTAGACATTTTCCAAGGTTGAATAAGCACTCCTCTAAACAACTTATCCCATTTGTGAGACACTGTTATTCCCTGTGTGTTTATTATCCGACATATGATTAAGTGTGTATTCCCCTTCCCTTATCCAAAGTATCACAACTTGTTGAGTCATTTAAGTCATCCCCTTGTCCTAGCTTTGCAATCTTCACCTTCACCCTTTGCTACCAAATTGATCATGTCTACAGAATGAGTATATCCTTGAGGTTCTTCTGTAAGTAAATCATTATTTGAACTTATGCTTAATTATAATTATCTATTAACTGCTAGTGAAATTATGCTTAATAATTTAACTCTTGCTATGAGAATTATTAAAAGAGCATGTATTAACCATTGGCACTTGTAGCAGCAGGATTTTCAAGCCTAGGTCATATTTTGATCAGTCTTGACCTGGTCAAACCTAGTTTGACCAAGTCAACCTTAGGATCCATGATGATTTGGACCAGTGATGATATATGTTGATTATTTATGGTCCTTTGATGCATATTTTATGACTCCATACAGTGGACACAAGTTTCAGATGATGATTGATGTACTTTTTTATGGTTATTATTATTCTCAGATCATTTATTTTATTATTGTCCGGGTATGGATGAGGCTACATATGATCTTAAAGGTTTCCATAGGGTGTATGGGTACTCGTATCTGGTATATTTGGACCTTCTGAGACCATTGAGACACTCAATTATCATTTCCAGGCACTCCCAATGATGATAGAGTGATATTTCCACTTCTGGCTAGTTTTGCCATTCATAAATGGCCTATCCAGCAATTGCATTGAGCTAGCACATTTACCTAGGACGCTATAGAGGAGAGGGGTGGTACAAACACTTTTTATTACCATATTACCCCATCTCCAAACATGATGGTATGTTAATTTTTCAGAATTTACTTCAATCTTATCTAGGATCTTAACTGAGAGAACAACATGTACAACATATCTACATCATATCAATCATGGACACAATAATGCAAGCACACAAGAGACACAGAGTTTACTTGGGGAAAACCATAAAGGTGAAAAACCCCAATAACTTCCTTAGAGATAGATAGAGCAATGATACAACCCAAGCATAAGAGATAGACATCTCCTATTAGCAGCTTCTCCTCCTCCACAAGTGCGCCACTCTCCCGAGAGTGTGTGTGAGAATAGAATGATGAAATAGAATGCCTCCCGCACTCTATTTATACTTGACTTGACTTGCCTAAAAACCTTTACTAGGTCGGCCTCAACTTAACCACATAACACAATGCTGACTTGGTCGACACCCAATAGGGTGGTATAATAACCCTTTGACCCACATGGCCAACCCCCAATACGGTGGTCTAATAACCCTTTGACCCACATGACTTATACAGGGCCGACCCCAACAAGGTGGTCTAATAACCCATCAAGTATAAGTTACGACACTTACAATATAAATGACGACACTTCCGTATAGAAGAATAATAACATCTCTATAGGAATACAAACACTTCTGTATATAGGAATAATACCATCTCTATAGGAATACAATATACATATATGAAATACATGGGTGAAATACATTCCGAAGTTACATATACATCAACATGGTATAGTCATATTTTGTGCCCAGGCATCAGATAGTGAGTTACATGCATTTTGGTGGTTTTCAGGTTGGATAAAAATGGGATAAAAATGTCATTGAGGAAATTGATTTGGGATATTGAGGCAAGGTTTTGGCATGAGGTTTTTTCATATGTCATATTTGATGTAGCTCACTCCTTCCAGATCAACTTGCAGCATTCAGTGGGTTCCAAACACTCTCTATGTTGCGATTTGATGCATTCTTCTCTTAGTTGAGGGGGGCACGGTTTGATCATTTAGTCACTTGGACATGTTGTTGAGTCATATTTTATATCATTGTCCCATGGGGTGATGCTAGTGAAGGATAATAAATCTTCCTAGCCCCACCATGTGATTCTAGTCACTTTTCCTTGTCATATTATGTGGCACACACTTGTATTTGTCCCTTTTATGTGGTGCGCACCCCCCTAGGGCTTCTTTTAGTGAGTGTGCACCCCCTCTAGTGAGTGGATCCATGTTATATTGTACCGACTCATATTAGCCATTGATTGTATTGTATTTATATTTTGATCTCAACCACTCGTTTGTAAAGTGGTTAGGATTTTGGTTTCTCTCCTCCTATTTAAGTAAGAGAGTGGCAAGAGGCCCCCCTATTGTAAAGGCATATTGAGACTTTTGGCTTTTGGTTATTTGAATAGAAGAAATATCTTTTGAGTACATGCTTGGATCGTGAGATGAATGTTTGGATATGGTGATTGAAACTACTTTTCCATTGCACTAAGGGATTTTGGTATCTATTTTTCACTTTTGTTCCACTATATCGATTTACAGGTCAAGAAGACAATTTGGGAGGAGTGCGCATTAGTGGGGAGGCTCACCTTGCTAGATTCTATCAGATCTTGGTTCAAATTTGGAGTGATTTTGTCTTTGTACCAATTATTCTCTCTCATTTTCTTCTTATTTGCATCTACCCTCATTGTTGTTTTCTAATTGAGCTTTGTCTCCTTGGTTTTGCAGGAAGAGAGGGGTGCACTAGTGGACTTGGGAAAATCGTGTGAGCAAGAGAAAATACCAAATATTTCATTTGATCTTTGCAGGATTAATCCTCGTCATAGCATCATTCATTCTCATTATCTAGGTATTCTTGAAAGGTATGTATTTTAGTCTTTTAACTTATCCATTTGTCATCTTGATCTCAAACCCTTATCATTAAAACCCTAGATTTAGATCTGATAAGATCTGGTGATTGCATGGGATTAATAATTAAAAACCACCTCAATAATAATTAATAAACCTTGAAGAACAAATTTGGTTGGCATACGACTCCATTTACCCCCTGATCTAAGGCACTAGGCCTCTTCAAGGGAGGTCGCACTTGTGGGTAGGTGGGCATTTTCCAGATCTATGATGTGGGTATTTCTTGTTCCTCATCAAATCCATAGATCAATTGAGTAGAAACCCTTCTAGTGCCATTTCATCTTGATCTTCACCTTGTGGGCCCCATTTTGACCATTTTCCATATTTTAAGGGTGGGCCCCACTTGGATCTTTCTATTTGGCATTAGATCTATCTAGATCTAGTAATATAAACAAATAAGTGGCTTAATATTTCCTTGGTTGAACATTTGTCCATCTTATAATCCTATTCAACCAAGCCCTAACACCTTGGGTCCACTTATCCATCCTAGATCTAGATCCATTCACTCTTGATCTTCTCCTATTTCACTTTCACTTTTCCGTAGGAGGTCTTGAGTAGGTTCGCTAGTCTTCATTGGTTGGCTAGGGTTTCCCCCTTGGTCTTGCTTAGGCTAGATCTAAAGTGAAGAGTGCCTCGGTTATTGTGACAACCAATTGCATTGGGAACCATGGAATCTCTTAGATCACCTCTTTAGTTTTCCAATGCCTCTACCATCCTGGATAGGATCACCTATTGGGAAAACTACAAATTGTGTCATAACAGGGACTTCTCCCACTGACCTTAAACGAGAGAATAACTGATTGGGTTAAGTAAATAAAAGGTAGTAATTGGATCATTCAAGGATGATGTTAGCAATTGGACTGGCTCTATGGATGACATTTCGTAGCCAAGGATTCAATCCCCCATACCCCCCTTTCCTCTTCCCCTCTAGTGGAATATAACTCCTTTAGTGCACCTTACACAACCATATTGGTCAATTCATATTATTTATCAACATAATATTTACATAGCATTCTGATTAGCTTGATAATCTAATCACATAGTTCAAAAGAACAAAACATTTACAAAATGGATTTAATACATATTCCAAGGGTCAAATTGGGGGGTATTACATGGTAGAAAATCTAGACAATCAACTTAAATATGAGAAGATCATTAATAGGGAAAAATTGACCAAAATTAAAGAGGTTGAAAGAAATATTGTCTCGTTGGCAAGTGTTATAGATATATTTGTCACCCTTGAGATTGATTGAGGACATATTGATGTCACCTTGTTGAAACACTAACTTCTCCTTTGAAATCCCCTTCCTTATATAGATTTATGGAGAAGATGGTAGGATATATCTAGACTCCTAGAACTTAGTGAAATATGAATCATATATGAGTTCCCAAGCTCATACTGCGAAGGATCCATCTTAGTTCATGCTCATCTTCTCTAAAATTTCTCATTATAGAAGGTCCGAGGCTTGGTCACTTCCCAACAATAGTGAAAGGTGTGACCAAAAGAGATGGTTGGTCCCTATCAATTATGAAAGGTGAGAACAAGATTTTATGGTCACTCCTTATTAGGCATGCAAGGAGCAACTAAGGCCTAAAATATGGGGAAATCAAGGGTAATATCTGGTGTTTCAACAAGATGACATCAATAGGTCCTCAATCAGTAGTGTTTCAGTAAGATGACATCAATAGGTACTATCTGGTTCATTGATATTCATCTCCCTCCTTATACCACCTCATTGTTATGTTTTTATAATCTATGTTGTCCATCACCTTCTCTTTTTTCCTCACACATTAGGGAGCATCTATTATAGCTATATTTATCACCCTTGAGACTCATTAAGGAGATTCTGATAACATATTGATGAAACACTAGTTCTTACCCTTAATTTCCCCATCTTTCAAGACTTGGTTTCTCCTTGCATGCTTAGAAAAGAGTGGCCATAACCTCTTGGTCACACCTTGCATAACTGGAAGGGAGAGACCATCTCTTCATGGTCACACCTTGCACCACTATTGGGGAGCGACCAAGCCTCAACCCTTCTAGAATGATCAATTTTCGAGAAGATGAGCATGAACGAAGATGTATCCTTCACATTATGGGCTTGGTAACCCGTACATGACTCAACGCTAAGTTCTAGGATTCTATATCTATCCTACCATCTTCTCCATAAATCTACATAAGGAAGGGGATTTCAAAGGAGAAGCAAGTGTTTTAGAAATATGGCATAAGTAGGATCCTCAATGAGTCTCAAGCATGAAAAATTTAGCTATAACAACAAGTTCTCCCAATATAGTTGGCAATGTCAATTTTTTTTTGGAATCGAAAGACACTAAGAATAAAATTTTAAAGTCTAAGCTTAAAATCCCAGAGGTTGAGCATGTAGAATCGGTTGAGATGATTGCAACTCATGAAGAAAAAGAAATCATCATGTTGGAAAATTGATGAGCTCATAAAAGAGAATTCCAATACAAAATGATATCATGCAACATAGATTCATAACTTCCAGCAAGATCTCGTGGAGAATATGTCTTATAGTAGACCATTATCCAATTTGTTTCAAATATAGGATATTGTTGATGTTGAAGATAAAATAATGGAGGTTTTAGGAAATGAAGACAATGTTTATGACATGTCCGAAAATCTCACTTCTTACAAAACCAAAATCACATAGTTGTCTGCAACTATTCAAGTGTTGAAAACAAAGAAGAAATCCAAAGATGAGAAAGTAGGGACCTTGCATGAAGTTTTAAAATGAAGTGATTGGCTCCTAGATTGATACTAGTTTTTCCTACCTCCTTGTCATTTTTTATACTCGTTTTCCTCATACCGCTCATTATGGTCCTATAAAAATATTAATATTTGAGCTATAACTACACTAAGGTACACATTAGACTTATTTTCAAGAATTTCTGATTTATGTAGTGAATTTAAGCTCAAGTTAATATATTACTTTTAGTGTTTTACAATTATGCAATATGCCACTAATTAGACACTGTAAAGCACCTGCAACAATTAATTAATAAGAATATGCGAAATAGCAGAAATGACAGAACTCAGAATCACTTTTATATTGATCACGGGCCACTTCGAGGGGGCAACCTCCTTTGAGCAAGCTCAATACAATTAACTTCACCATGCCTTCAATGACCTCAACACACACTTATATACTAAGTCTATGCCCAATACTATGAGTCAAAACCATGGGACATATAATACTACGGGACGGCTTACAAAGCATATGCGTCCAATACTATGGGTCAATACTATGGGCTAATATAAACTACGGATCAACAAATACTACGGGACGACTTACAAAGCATATGCATCCAACAACAATATACTAACATAGTAAAGAGAAGGGTTGACATAGGTTCCTAACATCCCCTCTCCCTTAGAAAAAGCTTTGTCCTCAAAGCTTTGGTTGGAGAAATCGCTGTAGAATTTGAAGGAGTGGTTCCCCGGGAGCATCCTCGGTTTGCATTTCGGGCCACTGACGCCTTTGGAGTGTCAAGGAGGATTGCTTGGAAGGCTGTAGATGAAGAAGAACCCTGTCAACTGTGTGGAAAATGCACTCAGAACGGTGTTGATCGGCTTGTTGTTTCAGGCAAATTCTGGCCATGTGAAGATTGTCCTGCAGAATGAGAAGAATCTGATCATGGTTTCGAAGAACCGAGTCAATTTCTTGAACTGGGGAGCTGCTAAGGGTGGATGGAAGAAGAACTAGCGGTGTTTTTCCATAGACTACTTCATATGGTGTCCTTTGAGATGTGGTATTGTACCACTAGAGCGCTGCTAGGAAATCCATAGAAATAGTTGGCCAAAGCTGTGTAGGGATGGGCAAGGGTTTGAGAAATCCCGAAAGGAGTGTCGTTTCACCCTTGTTGACTTGGAAAGTATCATCGTCAGCCACCATCTATTGAATTGTCATTTTTAGTCCCTGCCAAAAGAAGTTACATTGTTCTCGGTCATACATTTTGCAGAACCCAGAGTGCCCTGTTGATGAATAAGCATGGAGTTCATAGAAGAGATAGCCCTGTTGATCATATTGCAACCAATTTGGAACAAGCAGAGAAAGAGCTGTAAGAGAAACTGGGTCATCAATTGTGCGAGAAGGAGCATCTTCCACCATATTGTCCTTACCCTTCTTGTAAGTGATCACATAGGGATAACCCATGAGTTGGATAACCCATTTCAGGTGTGTTGGGGAGGAGACCCATTGTTCCAGAAAATTTTCCAGACTCTGGAGATCAGTCTTGATGCAGAAATAATTCCCTAATAGGTATGGCTGCCACTTCTGTACTGCATGCAAAATAGCCATCATTTCCTGCTGAGAGGTAGATGTGGCTAAATTCTTACCGGAAAGGTCTCTTGAAGGCAGCAAGCGCATTGGTTCAGCAAAGATACCTGCATATCTATCCAAGGAATTAGTGGAGACTGTTGATGGGTGCATCTGAATGGAATTGAGCTGAGCGATGACACCATGTGAATTCTTCTTAAGGATTTTTTCCAGGCGATGTGAACTGATGATGCAGAGAGACCCTGGTTGTAAGCCCATAAATTTGTGTTGTGCCCCATTGACTTTAAACTGCATCCAAATTTCAGCAAAATCCCATAAGATGGGGCCAAGTGTGCGTAACCATTGAACGCCCAAAACCACATCACATCCGCCTAAGGACAAGGCAAACATGTCAGAGTGTAGGTTATAATATTCCATGGAGAGATGCACATTGTGACACTTCCCCTTGCAAGGTAAGGTGCCCCCATTGGCAACCATGACTTCAAAGTTGGAGCAAGGATGGACAAAACAATCATCCTATTTGGCAATCTGAGGGTCAATGAAGTTATGAATGCTACCAGAATGAATGAGTATGGTAAGAGGGAGCTTCTTGAAGTATCCCCTGACCCGCATTGTTTGTGGGATGGTAACACCGGTTACAGCATGGAGAGAGATCTCGGGTGGGTCGTCCTGAGATGGGGTGTCAACAGGCGGGTGTTGAAAGTCGACCTGATCATCTACTGTATCGGTAGCTTCTTCACCAAGTTGTAAGGTAGGCGGAGAATCCACATCCAAGAGATAGAGCTTTTTTTGAACACATCTATGTCCCCGAGTGAATTTCTCATCACAATTATAGCAAAGCCCTTTTTCTCGGCGTGCCTGCATTTCTATTTCAGACAAATGCTTGATAGGAGTTGTTTGAGGAGCAGACGTGATGGGAGGTTGTTGGGAACCCATATTTTTGAAGGGAACAAAGGTGGGTTTGGAGCGTTGTTGAGTTGCGATCTTGTCCTCGGCCAGCTTAGCCAACCCTAGGACTTCCATCATTGTGTTGGGACAAAACATTTTGACCTCTGAGCGGATTTCATCCTTGAGACCACTGATAAAACAACTCCTGTAGAATTCATCAAACAATCATTCTGTGTGATTGGCCAATTTCTCAAATTCTGTCTGATAGTCTCTCACTGTGCCAATTTGGTGAAGTTTAGTGAGTGCTCCTGTGAAATCATCAAAAGCACTAGGAACAAATCGTGGCAAAATGAGTTGGCAAAAATCTGTCCAATTTGGCTCGGGATGAGCTTTGATGTACCAACGGTACCATTGAAGGGCTTCCTGTTCCAAATGAAAGGATGCAAGTTGAACTTTCTGGGCATCATAAGTATTATGTAGACTGAAATATTTTTCTGCTCGATATATCCATCCAGTTGGATCAATACCATTGAAGCGAGGAAAATCAAGCTTCGGCCCACGAAAATTGCTGGAAGAAGAGAACCCGGTGGCTGCAAAAGATTCTGGCTATCTGATATTGTTCATGGCTGAATGCTGAAGATGGAGGCTGAGAAATTTTTTATCCAGATCTTGGAGTTTGGTTTGGATGGCTGCAAGTGCTTCCTCCATGGTGTGTGCTCCTACACGGGTGACAACCATAACCAGGTTTTATTTTTTATTTTTTTTATTTTTTTTTAGGTGGAATGGGTAGAAAAACACAAATAGAAGTTGTTTTAGTAAAGGGAAATTTGGATTGGGGAAACAATCTGATGGGTAGTTGGGGTTTGACTAGATTTTGGACACTGTTGAAAGGACAAGAAAGAAAAAAGGGGGATTTCAGAAGCGGGGCGATAAAAGGAGAAAATTTGGCAGAGAGGGACAAAGAAGCAGAATTCAGAAAGGAACTCTGTGGTAAAATTTGAAGGTGATTGGGTGAAATCTGAGGAAGTTATGGCAAACCCTAAAAATAGACAAATGTGGGATTTCAGGATTTGGGAAGGGGAATTGAGGAGAGGGTCCTCAGGAATGAAAGATGCAGAATGGGATGACAGGGATTTCCTCGAAAATTTCAAGGGAAATAGAGTGAAAACAAGGGAGATCTGGTGCGGAAGGGATCCGCAACAGATGGATCTGCAATGGCGCGGAAAGGATCGAAAACGGCTGGATCTGAAACGGCGACTGGATCTGAAATGACTTTCAGAATAGATCTGAAACGGTTGGATCTGGAGCGGAAGTGATCGGCAATAGTTCAACTGAAAATAGATATGGACCCCAGGTATGTACGGCTTCCTAACAGTTCAGGTGTTTCACTCGGTCACCAATGTTGTTTAACGGCTTGTGTATTGGGGCAGTACCCCTCACTCCACGGCTCAAGTAAAACTGATAACGGCTTTGCCACAAATGACAGCTCTTGGTTTATCTCACGGGTGGGAACTAGTCAATCAGGTAGGGGTCGTTGCCCTTTTCACTAGCAGGTCCTCTCACTGGGCCAGCTACTTTGGGGTTCCTGTGGTACGCCTCACAATGAGTTTTAGGGCTTATGCCCAAGTACTTCCCACAGTTAAGCGGATAGGGATTATTCCCAAATCCGAAGCTGCAACAAATGCGAAAAAAAAATTTGGCAGAAATTCCACCCAATGAGCCCAAGAAAGTGCTCTGATACCAGATGTAAAGCACCTGCAACAATTAATTAATAAGAATATGCGAAATAGCAGAAATGACAGAACTCAGAACCACTTTTATATTGATCACGGGCCACTTCGAGGGGGCAACCTCCTTTGAGCAAGCTCAATACAATTAACTTCACCGTGCCTTCAATGACCTCAACACACACTTATATACTAAGTCTATGCCCAATACTATGAGTCAAAACCATGGGACATATAATACTACGGGACGGCTTACAAAGCATATGCGTCCAATACTATGGGTCAATACTATGGGCTAATATAAACTACGGATCAACAAATACTACGGGACGACTTACAAAGCATATGCATCCAACAACAATATACTAACATAGTAAAGAGAAGGGTTGACATAGGTTCCTAACACGCTCATTATGGTCCTATAAAAATATTAATATTTGAGCTATAACTACACTAAGGTACACATTAGACTTATTTTCAAGAATTTCTGATTTATGTAGTGAATTTAAGCTCAAGTTAATATATTACTTTTAGTGTTTTACAATTATGCAATATGCCACTAATTAGACACTGTATATTGAGCACTAAATTTTTAGGGTACACTCTCATCATCACCAACCAAGTTTAAGTATATGGAATTCAAATATGAAATCAATGCAACACAAGATCGATTTGATTCAACAAGGGTGCAAAATCAAGAGATCAACAATTATGACTGCAAGTCATATCACAAATGACATCTTTAGATCGACATATTCAAAACTAAGAATTTGAGGGTGAATGAATGTGTGATTCCCACAATGCATTTATACTATCGATGCTCAAATTTATAACACTCGGCATTTGATTCCCAAGTGCTTTGTCAATGACATCCAGATCATTAACCCATGGTGTGAAATTATCATAGGAAATAAGGGATGGTATTAATGCAACTAAGAACATAGTTCTAACCAATGGTAATTTGAAGAACACGCGCATATGAATAGGGTTCATTCTACAAAAGGGGGATACATGACACTCTCTACACAAACCGCCAACATTTACTACTACCAGGAATATAGGCACATAAACACTAGGCATTAAATCATTGATTCTAGATGAAATGCAAATTTCCTTACAAGGTGTAGAATATTACACTGTAATTCATGAATCCCCCCACAACTAGATGATTTTGTAATAGTTTCAATTTCAAATATAGTTTTTAAACATGCCAGTAAAACACTATTTATATAGCATCCTTCATCATCTAAGGAAGAGGATACAATGTAGAAGCTTGTGAAATTTTGGAATAAAAATACAGAGTACCCTTCCAAACTCTGTCTTGCAAATTTTGTAATGGTTATTGTAAACTTACGTCAATTGAGTTTTGATTTAAGCTTCTTGTTTCTATAGAATATCTCATCACCCTACTTTATAGAGGGGGGACACTCTAGAGAACATGATATAAGGATATGCAGGTAGTTTTGATGCTTATTAGAATACATGTCTGTTTAATTCTTGTAACATATCTCGCATTTAGCATCCGCTATGAAATGGTTGTACATCTAGTTTCACAAACATATAAAAACAAGGGATATGACCTTTGTCTAGCTTTAGTTATTGCTAATTCCATCCAAAGTAGTGCCACCAATGAAACAAGCAATTTGATCCGAATTTTAGGGGGCATATGGTCTAAATTCGGATGTATAAGCCATAAAAGTATTAAATAGAGAGGCCACCCTCTCTCATCCATGGTATTTAGTAGCACATAGTTTTGGCCCATGGTATAGCCTCAAAACACATTGTAATAATGCTATATAAAGGCCTAGCAAGCCTTCTCATGATATGAAGTTACTCATTTGGTTTCTCTCCTATTTTCTATTGTTCATTGTGAGATTATTTAGATCTGAGTGAGTTATTGGTAATTAGTTTTAGAGGTGGGGCTCCTCTTTGAGCCTCACCTCCCATTCACTTCATGTGTTTTTGTTCATGCTTATTCTTATGCAATATTAGGGTTTTCATGTGAATTTTATGACAAATTTGCATGCTTAATCTCCTCCTCTCTTGGCATTCAAGCCTTCCGGTTCTCAGCTCCCAAGATCCGGATCACAATTATAGTCAGAATAGTTTTTGGTTAATTTCATTTTTGAATGCATGTCCATAATTTTCCTTTACATTTCTACAACCGTGTTTTCCTTTGTCCTTTGATCCATTGAAACAAGAAGTATCTAGGTCATGCCAAGGGATGTCCTAGTGGAAATAGGGTTCCCATTAGCATGATCGATGTTCAAGTAGATGGATCATCACTACTCTAAATTAGTTAGTTTTTATTTATGAAGTGTGGTGTGAAGTAATTTCCTTGTTATAGAAGCATGTAGAAAACAAGTGGTAAATAATGAACCTGGATCCTACACATATAGTTCAATACATCTTGCAAGATTCTCTTGATCTCCATATTGATAAGTAAATGCACTATCTCTTTTGTTTCTCTTTTTATGGTAATAAATTACCTCATCACTTTGGCAGCATTTCCAAGATATGTCAAGGGAACATCAAGTATTTGTTTGCACTAGTTTTTAGAAAACACACATAATAAGGGGATCGACAAGAGGAATTTTCGACTACCCTCTTTGTGGAATCTCATATGCCATGTGATGCATTTAAATTAGGTCATATAGTTGCATGCATAGAATTTGAAGATCCACAAGGAATATTTTGTGGCGTAATAAGAGCCACCCATGTACTAACCATTTTGTAGGACCACTAATAAAAGGAGGAGGTTCACAAGTAAAATTTGGATTCTAATATCATTCATTGCTTTAGAGTGAGACACTCCATGGTTTCCATGGTGTTTATGTCAGGTTCTCATTCTATCCTACAAAAATTCAAACCAAATTTCATCATCTTCATACTTTCTCTCATTTTTCCTCACATTCATTACATTCCTTATACTAAGTTTCCATTGATGCCATGGCAATGATTCCCAAACCATAAAACCTAACAACAACCTTTCCAACATGGTTGGAAAGGGCCTATATTTGAATGCATACCCAAACAACCATTCCAACAATTTTCACCGCAAAAAGAACATTGTTTCCCTTGAACGATCCTCCATAAAGGCCTCATTAATTAACTTGCTATCCACCCCACTCCTAATTGACTCAATAGAGTAACTTAGCACACTTACATTGTTGAGATACCTTGCTATCCTGTATCCAAATAAAATTCAATGGTCAAGACCTGTTTCAGGTGCCATCAGACCTTGGAATGCTTGAAAACTAGTTTTTGGTGGGAATTCCTTCGGAATAAAAAAAATTATGACTACGAAAACCCTATGGGCGTAGTTCGACAAATCTAGTCTGAAAACCAACTTGTTGGCAAGCAAGGTTTGAGAAAAAAAAGAGGGGATCCTTCAAGGATGTTGTACCTTTATCCGACATTCAGTTACTTCTACATGAACCAAGTTGCTACCAACCGATCAAGCTTAAGAATTTTTATCCTTGGATAGCTCAGATTTCTAGCCTTTAAAATTGTTGAGGCTAGCTTTCTTTCAAATTGTTGCATGAGGAAACATGGAAGGATTTATACAAAATTCTTCCTCTTCTTCTTATATCACTTATATGGTTGATTGGTTCATGTGATCATGTTGTGTGTTGGGACCTCTAACCTCTTTTGACTCAAAATCATCCATTTGTTGCAAATATTCTACTCTATATAGATTATCCATTTACTCATAAACCTTATTGAGATCAAAATATGGACAAAGGTAAAGTTTTGATGATTGCTAACATCAATGCTAGAGGCTGTCTTAGTCTCAACTTTTAGATTCAGGGCCAAAACCTACTCCTCAGTATCTCACAATTGGATACTTCAAGATTGGAGATGATCTCCGAAGGTTCAGTTGAGGAAGTTAATTATGGAATACTACTACTTAGTATTCCAAACAAAGCATCTCATATTTTAAGGGTGGTTTCTACATGTAATAGTTTTTTCCTCTCAAGCAATCTGCTACATGATCTTTGGACTATGGCTACTACATCACTTCAGGCATATTTTCACAATACCAGGTTTCCAGCTCAGTATTGGTAACATTCCATGCTTCCAAGCATTTGAACATCATTTGCAGAAATATCAAGATCAACATTGACAAATTCCAAGAGCATAGAAGAGAAGAAAAACGGAGGCTAGTGCCATCTTTTTAGAGGAATTTCTATCTTGACATCTAACTCTTGCAATAGATTTTCCTTTGATGGTTATGAACAAGTGGGTGAAGATAGAAAAGCTGATATTGTTCAAATTTCATTTGATCCCATATATAAATATATTTGCAAATAATTGTTTTGGTCATGTATACAAGCATTTGTATATGGTACTCCAAGTCATGTTTTCATAATGCCCCATATTATTGGTAAAAATCTGATGTTAACCAACCTATTTGACCTTATGTTATCCATGGTCAATATACATATTCAAGAGTTATTATTTATCTTTTGTTTCGAGCTTTAGATTCTCCAATGGTCTTTACGAACACTTCTTATGAAGGAACAAACTTAACTACTCTTGAAGCAAGGCAATGGTAGATAAGGGGTAAACTTGTAAGTTTAATACTTCAACAGCCACACACTTTCAGTGCGTGTTTCATAGGTGTTTTGGAAAATGTGTGAAATGGGCATAATGAATGCAAGCCCTCCAAATGTCTAAAGTTTGTGCTCCTGTAAAGATGTATAAGCTTCACCAATCTTCGAATATTTATTTTCTTGGATGGAAGTGGAATGTTAGTTTGAGACTTGAGCAATCAATGGAGATCGTAAAATATAATAAGATGGGGAATAAACAAGAAGAAAATGTTCTTGGAGATAAAATTAATGATTGGTTGATATTTAGGGATTGATTTCTGGCATATGGAAAGAATCCAAACAATTTAGATAGCCTTGAAAATGCATAAACTTGTTCATGTAGAGAAGTTTTTACTATGGGATGTTTGCAGCATTCAATTGCAGAGATATTATTAAAATGAAGCAACGGTCTTAAGGAAAGTATTGATAACCTGTTCATATGATTAGGAAGCATTGTTACAAGTATCTTGTTTAGGCATTAAAAGTTGGTAGATGTACACTCAAAGGATAAATGAATATATATGTTCATGAAATCAAAAGATGGCTCTATTTCGAGGGAATAAATAAGACTCAAGAGCCCTCAAGAGCATCACAACAATGCAATAGCATAGTACTTTAGAGTCAACAACACCGTGGCTATAGGAAACAAAAAGGACTAATCTCAACTACAAGATTCACAAAGATGCAGTGAGCATAGCTACTTGAGAAATTACCTCCTCATCAATATGACTATTCTTTTTCATAGGCTTAAATCATTAGATAGTAGAAAATACAGTACTTATTGCAATTTTAACAAACTAAATGCTATTAATCAGACCACTCATTCCTATAGTTGGTTTCAGACTCTAAGAACATAAAAGGATTACGAGAGCTCTCAACAACATCACATCAACTCAGAGGAATGACATATCATACTGCCAACAAATGTTTCATACTACCAGGTAATATCTAGACTTGACCTATAAATTTATTATATAAATTTGAACCATCTTTGAAAATCATTCCAAAATCCTTTATCTGAACATTAAGTCCCGTATCTTCTGCATTAGTTAACTCTTGTGGGTCATAATCTTCCTACAAGTGAGATCTATTATAAGCCTTGCTATAGTCTTCAAGAAATGCTCACTGTATAAGCAAGGAGCTATATGTTGATAAGATGATAAGATCAGATAATGAATTATACAAAGTCCATAATGAAAATTATGCAAAGTCTGTCGAATTGGTTAATTGACTTATTTGGTAGCCAACATACAAGCCTGTAGAAATCTTTCCATTTGATACATATGACCACTCATTCCCACTTGGTTTTATTCCTCTTCCTTCTTTGGAACATTCACTTTCTTTCCATACCCACTCTATGTATGGGGGTTCAAGCACCATATGACCAATGATTCATTGATTTAGATGGTGTAGGTGGAGTGGATGAATTATGTTGTTCCCTCCCCTACAACCTTTTTATCATCTCTCCTATAGTTCAAGCCCTTCTCTTGTGTATCATAGTATATTTTGATCCCTCCTCTCCTATCTCCCATACATATTCTGAATTGGGTGGGGATAACTCTAATTTCTAGGGCCTAAATGATCAAGGATTTCTCTATGTATACATGGGAGGGTTGAGCACCACATCACCAATTATTCATTCATTTAGATGGCATAGGTGGAGTGGATGAATTCCATCATCCCCTCCCCCTCAACCTTCCAAGCATCTCTCCTATAGTTCAATCCTTCCTCTCATGTAGCATAATGTAGTTTGAGCACTCTACTCTTGTCTACCATATGTATTATGAATTGGGTATGGATAACTTTGATTTCTAGTGCTTGACGGATTATGCATTTATCTCTATCTATGGCGGGAGGGTTAAGCACCACATCATGAATGATTCACTCATTTGCGCGGTACATTTTGAGTGGATATGTCATCATTCCCTCCCACTTGGCCTTCTAGGAATATCTCCTATAGTTCAATCCCTCCTCTCATGTACTGTGTAGTTCAAGCCTTCCTCGCCCATCCCCATCCATATTTTGAATTTGGTGGGGATAACTTTGACTTCTAAGGCTCAAGAAATCATTGATCTCTTTATATATGGGGGAGGGTGAGAAACATATCATCAATGATTCATTCATTTAGATGGCATAGGTGAAGTAAATGAGTGCTGCCACCCCCTCCCCTCATCCTTTCGAGCATATCCCCTATAGCTAGAACCATCTTCTCATGTAGCATAGAATAGTTTGCTTCATCCTCTTTCATCGCACATCCATATTCTTAATTAGTTGTGGATAACCTTGATTTATAACTCCCAATTGATAGGGTCTCTTGGCCATGGGATCAGATCCAACCATCCACATCCCCGCAAAATGCATATTAAACACATGTTTAGACAACATGGCTCCAAGTAGACCCTATGACAAGACGGTCACTAAATTGGAAAAAAATAAAAAAATAAAAAAAAATCAATTCCCAAATCTTTCTCATCGTTTTATTCACGTCATCTGATGTCATCATTGACATGTACTACGTAGGAATATCAAAGTATCTTATCTATTCGCCTACCGAATATTCCGTCAACTAGTGACGTTGGGTTTCGTGAATTTGTTCCGTCATTCCGGACGTCATTATCGTGATGAGATTTTGTACTGATTCTTTGAGTGGTGACGGTTACATATTATGTTGACTGGTGACAATAAATGTTTATTTGCAGTCGCTTACATATTTTATATGTTGGGGATTAATGTCAAGATAATTATTGTATGCGTTGAAAGGGATAGTCGCTTACTTATTTATTTAATATATTAAATAAATAAAAAATAATGTAAGCCGCCGCCAACGGCGCTGCCGACGCCGGTGGAACCTACTTGATTATTTTATTATTTTATTTTTGTTTGATTTAATTGCCAGATTGGCTTGTTAATTTGATATTCTATGACAAATGAACGTTTCTAAATACTAGAATAAGGGATTTGGACTAGTGGGAAGTGCATTATGAGGTCTAGGTTCACTTAGTATGGAATTTAGTTGTGATGGGGCCAAGTCTTTTCAGATGATCTTGTCAAAACTTTCATGGCTCTCCTCATATCTTATTTTGCCATTTTCCTATTTTAAAAAGAAATTGGTTGTCCAAAACACCTAGCAAGGCAAGCCCTCTTTGCCTGGGATGTCAAAAGTGTGATTTAATTATTAAAAATATATGTCCTAAGTAAGGAGTTCAATGCAAAAGTTTAGCAATGAAAGCGTAATGTTGTTTTTATGTAGATTGATTTACCTCAATGAGATTAAGATGGTATAGTTCAAATCGGTTTTGGATTTCTCAACAATAAGTGTTATGAACAAGTTATATGTTACTTGTTCTTCATGCTTAGTTGTAATCACTTGTTGTTTATGCCTCGGCTACTTGTTACCTTCTTTAGTTAAATGGGTTATCTGTTGCTAATTGTTATCCTTGTATCAACTACTAGTTATTTTATTTTTTTCGTATAATTGTTTATTTCAAATTTTGAATGATGCCCATAAAATCAATCTGGATACTACACTTGTCTCATCCTCCTTCAATCTAGAAAAAGCATAAATGGTAGTCCACCCCAAATTCTAAGATATAAAAACCTATTGATGTAACCGGTGAAATATTTTCATGGGTGAGGTGGATTTGGAAATAGTAAACAAAAGTGGGTGGAGTTGGAAATAGTAAAATAAAAACTATGTTTAAAGTTTTAAGGGACTAATTTTATAAATTGTTATGTATGAGTATTGGGCATTCTTTTCTATGTAGTGGAATGTAGTGGTAAGGTAATATTGAATTTGGTGGAGCTCCAACTAGAGTCAAGTTCAAATTAAGAAAATTTTTGAGGATCTATACTATTTTAAAGTGTAAATTTTTTAGTGAATCTTCATAATTCTAAAATACCAATTGTAAAATGTTTGGTAATATATTTGTAAAAATATTCAATTTTTTAGGATTTTGTATAGTTCCTTAAAAAATTGGTAATTTTGGAGTAAAACATTTTTATCTTGGTGAACCAATTTTAGAACAAATGAAAATTGGTGAATCATTTTTGGGAAAAAAACATGGAAAAATAACCTAAGGATAAAATTAACTCTTAAAATTTTCTATGCTCCACATGTATCACAAATCTTTTGGGTACTCTCCACATAGTGTTTCCTCTAATCCCTTTACATTTCCTTCAACTACCATTTCCGAAGCATCCCTACAAATTTAACCTTTCACTATGAAGCTACCATCTCGACAAATAGTGTCTTCATAAGAGATATCAAGTTGTTGGTTTTCAACAAATAAGAAATGAATTAAAGTCATCATGCTTCCAAATGGTATGCGATACCGGGGAAAGTCCAAATTTGGGAGCCTCTTCTGATGGCTTCCATGGATAATATGCATTGGACGAGTACACTTATAAAATATATATGTAAGGTGAAATACATACATAATCCATTACAAACTCCTTGATAGTTCAATAGGTAATTTTTTCCTTGGGAATCTTGGCCTTGAATGCATATTTTCTTTGCCACCCTCAATGATTTTATTTTGATAAATATATATTCATATGTCATTATGAATTTAAATGATTTAATGTCCCTGTAGTATAGGGAAATGTAATTATGTCATAGAAACAATGGTAAGATGCATAGATTTTAGGCATATTCAACTTAGCAAGGGGTGGTTTTAGTAATGCATGTGAAAGGGGCGATCGAGTTATTTATGCCAATAGTTATTTTTTCCATAAAAATTAACTTACTTAGAAAAAATGAAACAAAAATATTTTTACTTATATGCTAATAACTTACCTCTATTGAAAGTTATGGATTAAAAATATTTTTTTATTAAGCTAACTTATTTATATGGGGTTCAAGCACCCCACTCTATGTATGGGGGTTCAAGCACATGATGACCAATGATTCATTGATTTATATGGTGTAGGTGGAGTGGATGAATTATGTTGTTTCCTCCCCTACAACCTTTTTATCATCTCTCCTATATTTCAAGCCCTTCTCTTGTGTATCATAGTATATTTGGATCCCTCCTCTCCTATATCCCATACATATTCTAAATTAGGTGGGGATAACTCTCATTTCTATATCATAGTATATTTGGATCCCTCCTCTCCTATATCCCATACATATCCTGAATTAGGTGGGGATAACTCTCATTTCTAGGGCCTAAAGGATCAAGGGTTTCTCTCTCTATATATGGGAGGGTTGAGCACCACATAACCAATTATTCATTCATTTATATGGCATAGGTGGAGTGGATGAATTCCATCATCCCCTCCCCCTCAACCTTCCAAGCATCTCTCCTATAGTTCAATCCTTCCTCTCATGTAGCATAATGTAGTTTGAGCACTCTTCTCTTGTCTCCCATTTGTATTATGAATTGGGTATGGATAACTTTGATTTCTAGTGCTTGACGGATTATGCATTTATCTCTATCTATGGTGGGAGGGTTAAGCACCACATCATGAATAATTCGTTCATTTGCATGGTACATTTTGAGTGGATATGTCATCATTCCCCCCCACTTGGCCTTCTAGGCATATCTCCTATAGTTCAATCCCTCCTCTCATGTACTGTGTAGTTCAAGCTTTCCTTGCCCATCCCCCATCCATATTTTGAATTTGGTGGGGATAACTTTGACTTCTAAGGCTCAAGAAATCATTGATCTCTTTATATATGGGGGAGGGTGAGAAAGATATCATCAATGATTCATTCATTTAGATGGCATAGGTGAAGTAAATGAGTGTTGTCATCCCCTCCCCTCATCCTTTCGAACATATACCCTATAGTTAAAACCATCTTCTCATGTAGCATAGAATAGTTTGATTCCTCCTCTTTCATCCGACATTCATATTCTTAATTAGTTGTGGATAACCTTGATTTATAATTGCCAATTAATAGGGTTTATTGGCCATTGAATCAGATCCAACTATCTATATCTATGCAAAGTGCATATTAAACACATGTTTAGAGGGCATGGCTCCAAGTGGACACTATGACAAGACGGTCACTAAATTGGAAAACAATAAAAAATAAAAATAAATCAATTCCCAAATCTTCGCTATCGTTTTATTCACGTCATCTGATGTCATCATTGACATGTACTACGTAGGAATATCAAAGTCTCCTATCTATTCACCTACCGAATATTCCGTCAACTAGTGACGTTGGGTTTGATCTCACGTCCATTTTACGTGAATTTGTTCCGTCATTATCGTGGTGAGATTTTGTACTGATTTTTGTGTGGTGACGGTTACATATTATGTTGACTCATGACAATAAATGTTTATTTGCGGTCGATTACATATTTTATATGTTGGTGATTGGTGTCAAGATGATTATTGTATTTGGTGAAAGGGATAGTCGCTTACTTATTTATTTAATATATTAAATAAATAAAAAATAATGTAAGCTGCCACGCTGCCGACGTCGGTGGAACCTACTTGATTATTTTATTATTTTACTTTTGTTTGATTTAATTGCCAGATTGGCTTGTTAATTTCATATTCTATGACAAATGAACGTTTCTAAATACTAGAATAAGGGATCAGGGATCATTTTAAGGATCTATATTCTATGACAAATGAACGTTTCTGAATACTAGAATAAGGGATTTGGACCAGTGGGAAGTGCATTATGAGGTTTAGATTTACTTAGTATGGAATTTAGTTGTTGATGGGGTTCAAGACTATTCAGATGATCTTGTCAAAACTTTCATGGCTTTCCTCATATCTTATTTTAGCATTGAAGTGAATTTTCCTATTTAAAAAAAAAAGAATTTAGTTGTCCAAAACACCTAGCAAGGCAAGCCTTCTTTGCGGATGTCAAAAGTGTGATTTAATTATTAAAAATATATATCTTAAGTAAGGAGTTCAATGCAAAAGTTTAGTGATGAAAGCGAAAGCATAATGTTGTTTTAATGTAGATTGATTCAGTTCAATGAGATTAAGATGGCATAGTTCAAATCAGTTTTGGATTTCTCAAAATAAACTAGCACAACTACTTAACTTGTGGTTGGTGAATATCGATAAGTCACAAGTTAAGTGTTATGAACAGGTTATCTGTTACTTGTTCTCCATGCTTAGTTGTAATCACTTGTTGTCTATGCTTCAGCTACTTGTTCCCTTCTTTAGTTAAATGGGTTATATGTCACTAATTGTTATCCTTGTATCAACTACTAGTTATTTTTTATTTATGCTTCAGCTACTTGTTCCCTTCTTTAGTTAAATGGGTTATATGTCACTAATTGTTATCCTTGTATCAACTACTACTTATTTTTTATTTTTATTTTTTGTATAATTGTTTATTTCAAATTTTGAATGATGCCCATAAAATCAATCTAGATAGTGCACTAGTCCCATCCTCCTTCAATCTAGGAAAAGCATAGATGGTAGTCCACCCCAAATTCTAAGATATAAACACGTATTGGTGTAACAAGTGAAACATTTTCATGGGTGCGGTGGAGTTGAAAATAGTAAACAAAAGTGGGTGGAGTTGGAAATAGTAAAAAAAAACTATGTTTAAAGTTTTAAGGAGTTAATTTTATAAATTGTTATGTATGAGAATTGATCATTCTTTTCTTTGTAGTGGCAAGGTAATATTGTATTTGGTGGAGCTCCAACTAGAGTCAATTTAAAATTAAGGAAATTTTTGAGGATCTATACTATTTTAAAGTGTAAATTTTTTAGTGAATCTTCATAATTCTAAAATGCCAACTATAAAATGTTTGGTCATATATTTGTAAAAATATTCAATTTTTTTTAGGATTTTGTATAGCTCCTTAAAAAATTGGTAATTTTGGAGTAAGCCATTTTTAGAAAAAATGAAAATTAATGAATCGTTTTTGGGAAAAAAAACATGGAAAATAACCTAAGGATAAAATTAACCCTTAAATTTTTCTATGCTCCACATGTCCCATAAATTTTTTGGGTAGTCTCCACATAGTGTTTCCTCTAATCCCTTTACATTTCCCTCAAATACCATTTCTAAAGCATCCCTACAAAATTTAACCTTTTACTATGATGCTACCATCTCTACAAATAGTGTCTTCATAGGGGATATCAAGTTGTTGGCTTTCAACAAAGAATAAATGAATTAAAGTCATCATGCTTCCAAATGGTATGCGATACTGAGGAGAGTCCAAATCTGGGAGCCTCTTCTAATGGCTTCCATGGATAACATGCATTGGACGAGTACACTTATAAATTACATATGTAAGGTGAAATACATACAAACTCCTTGATAGTTCAATAGGTAATTTTTTCCTTGGGAATCTTGGCCTTGAATGCATGTTTTCTTTTCCACCCTCAATGATTTTATTTGGATAAATATTTATTCATAAGTCATTATGAATTTAAATGATTTAATCTTTATATAGTATAGGGAAATGTATTTATGTCATAGAAACAATTGTAAGATGCATAGATTTTAGGCATATTCGACTTAGTAAGGGGTGGTTTTTAGTAAGGCACGTGAAAGGGGTGATCGAGCTATTTAAGCCAATAGTTATTTTTTCCATAGAAAATAACTTACCTAGAAAAAATGAAACAAAAATATTTTTACTTATATGTTAATAACTTACCTCTATTGAAAGTTATGGATTAAAAATAATTTTTTATTGAGCTAATAAGTTACAAAAATAAAAAATAAAAAAATTTATCAACCTAATTTTTTTTTTTTATAAGTTATAAGTTATGGTAAATTATTTTTTTAGAAGTTATAGGAAATAATTTTTTATAGAGATAATAAATAATTATAAGCTTAATTACCTTAACACATGTTTTTTTGTTAGTGATTTATCACCCATGGTTTTGGTAAGTTTTTTGTTCTTTTTTTGGCTCAAAACTCCCTCACTTAGCAGGAGTGGCCTTTGGTTTGAAAAACCATGATCCAGGGGAATCTATTCCATCAAAATCACTCAGGGATCGTACCCATCCTAGACCACACCAAACATCAACTTGGATGGATGTTAAGGTGTCTCCTCCCAATTAGTTCACCCTTAAGGGGAATTGAATCCAGGTCGCCTTGCTGACGAGAACCACACCTTAACCGAATGAGCTAGTGGGAATTGACAAGGTTTTGGTAAGTTATTAGCATATAAGTAAAAATATTTGTGTTCCATTTTTTCCTAGGTAATTTATTTTCTATGCAAAAAATAACTATTGGCTTAAATAGCTTGATCGAACTATTAGCTTAATCAAGCTATTTAAGGAAATAGTTATTTTTCCATATAAAATGTAAAGTTTTTTATGATCTTAAATAGCTTAATCGAGCTTTTAGCTTAACTATAGTTAAACCCTCAATTGATGTGTTTAAAAAATAGCTTCAACCCTCGATCAGGGCTTCTTAAGACCTCGATTGAGTGAATATCTCGATCAAGGGATTTAAAAATAGGCCTTTAGCTTCCTTTTCTGTAGATTTAATTTTAGTGGCCTTTTTTCCAAGCATAAACCCTATCTTTAAATGCACCTTAGGTGGCAGAATTCATGCTGATGGATTCATCAATGAATTGTCTATCCATTGGCATATAGTATATGTGTTTTTTAGTTCGTATGATATATTTTTTAATTTTATTTTAAAAATTACACTTGAAAACCATGTCCACAACTTCGAAGCAGCTCAAAGAAAAATGAACATAAAAAGTACACAACCAAAAAATTTAAAAGAAATATATACACCCCCCACCGACATGTCCTCTTCAAAAGGGTATTTTTATTTTTCAATTTTTGTAAGCAGTAAAAATAAATTTACATGCACATAAATGTGTAAAAAATGCGATTAAAATTTTCAATAGTCAATTTTGAAAATTAATAAAAAAATATAATTTTCCAAAATAAATTAAAAAAATGTGCGCCCTAGTGCATTTTGTGTAGATTAAATGTTCATATATATATTTTTGAAAATTATACATTTATCATTAAATTATTTTACATGCACACAAGCCACTTGTTAATTTTTCTGAAAATTTGCAAGAACAAACATTTTATTAAATGCAATTTTGACACATTAAATTGAATCCCTCGAAGCTCATTAATGCCTTGTGAATTTCGACATGCAACAAAAAACAAATTGTAGGGAACAATTTGTTTTTTTGTTGCATGTCGAAATTCGCAAGGCATTAATGAGTTTTGAGGGCTTCTATTTAATAAATTAGTAAAATATCGAATTTTCACCATCACATTTGGCCCAAAAGTGTTACCCATTTTCATGGATTCACCTGGATGCATAGTAGTACTAACATGTGAAAAGGTTAGGTGATTGATATATATCGGGATCAATATTGTTAGTACCCTTTCATTTATTAACTATTGGTATTTAGTACAATATCTTAAGAACCAATGGTGTCCATTACTTTATATATCAACAAGCATTCCAATAGTATTGTCTTGGAAACCAACTTCATCTACAATGATTCTACATTAATTAAAGAGATGAGGAAAATATATTCTCCATAGCAAGCTCTAGTGGTAGGTCAATTAGGTGCAAAGATAATGGCTCTCCTAAACAATAATTATTGTGGGGATTTCTTCAAAGGTTTGTTAGAGAAGTGAAATGAGCCCAACAACTTACTAGCCACCTTAGGGTCCAACATAATAATTTTTGGTGTAGAGCCCAAGCTAAATAATATGAGCTTCTTGGCACCATGCAGATGAGCCAAGATTCAAAGATTACAATGAGCAAGATTGACTCTCATATTTGTTATAGCGCAAATTGGCACTTCCACATTTGTGACGATATTATTCCAAGATGATAACTGAGTGTCTGAGATCGATCATGAACATGACCTATAATCATGGAAAAATCCCTAATTTGACCCTACTTGATGGTCTAAACACCCTTGAATATAATCTAGCTCATTTTCCTTTGAAAGAACTGAAGTTTGAACCCAAATGAGGCCCCACGCTCCTTTATTTCCTGCAAGGAGTGTGGCCATCCAAATTTCCCTTGAGTAGGGCATGTGGGCCAAGAAAAATGCCCCCAAAAATATAAAATTCTTGAAAATTGAAAAGTTGTGACAGTTTTAAGGTGGTTGGTCTCGTTTGTAACTTCGAGAACCATTTGGTAACCACCACAACTATCCTAAACACTAATTAAAAAGGGATTTGATGGACCAAGTGAGGGGGCACACCCACATTATTGTCATTCTATAGAAATATTTCTACCATTTTGATTCCACTCATCCCATTATCCCTCAACCATCCTTGTCTCTAAGCACTTCTTTCATAAGTGTTGAAACCATCCATCTTATACGGATTCTATCCTTTATACCCTTGGAAGATCAAGTGTATGGAAGCAGGATTGTAAGTGATTCAAGAGCAAAGGAACACGGCCAAATCCTTCAAAAGGTGCCTCAAAAACATAAAGGTAACTTATGTATCAGTCATCTTATTTCATTTTAATATAAATTTGTGATATTTCCATCCCCCGTGAGACTTGATTTGTCTGGTCCTTACTGGTTTATTAAATATTGTTAACCCTTTCAATAGCAATATTAAAAACATTTGTATTTGTATTTATGATATTGAGTTGTTTGGCATCATTGTTACATCCCTAAGGCTTGTGAGGAGGGTATTTGTCTCTTTTTGTAGGTTTCAAGTTGATGGAGTGGAGCATATTAAAGTTGAAGAGCACGAGCAACAAGGATCAAACTCCATAAACATGTTCCTCTCTTCCCCTTACCTCACTCTTTCAATTGCTACTTGTTTTACTACTTGTGTGAATGGTGAAACATCTCTCTTTGTGTCCGAACTAACTGTTTGAAGAGTCTTAAGATTAGTTTTCTATCGACTTATTATGTTGGTGACAATCGCTAGTCATTGGGAAGTTTTTCCCACAATAGAATATTCTCTAGGAGAAAGGGCAGGATATCGTATAGAAATCAATATTGTGAGTACACCAAGTCCAATTTTTGGTCCTTGATGTTCTCTTATTCCTCAATAGCGACCCTAGATAGAGCTACGCCTTTCACAATGTACAGTTGCAAGGATTTTAAAAACCAATCTACCAAAAAAACATCAAGAATTTGGGATTTTATAAGGTGATTCCTTCTTCACCACTCATGAATATGATTAGAGATATGCATGGACTTATCTTGTCTAAAGGATTTCAAAAGCTGAGTGCCAGGCTCATAGAAAGATGGTATTTGGAAGTGGTTGAGGAATTCCATTGCAATTGCATCGAAGTTATGGAAAGAAACTCTTGTCAGCTCTATGTACCATTTTGTAGCTACCCCAGTTAACATTCTCTAGAACAGACGAAGCCTAATACTATCATCCGTAAGTGAATTCAATGAACATCAGAGATGGAACATCATGATATGTGTATCAGGGTCCTCTCCAAATTTCCCTTTGAACTAGGTTTATGTAATACAAGTTCATTGGTCAACTTTCCCAAGTCCAACATATTTAATGTCACCAAGAAAAGGTAGTTTTGCATGCACACTAGGGTTCCATTTTTTGGTGCATTAATTTACTATTGAGTTTGGTTAATGAAATATTATCCTGGTATGTAAGGGATATTAGGTACCAAGAAAGGATTGTTCTGATTTCTAGGGATTTGAGTATAATTAGGTTTCACTTGGAAATCCATCCTCCCTCATGGAGTATTGAATCCTAAATATGATCCTTTACTTATGCTCCCAATGATCAGGAAAGGAAATCTTCCTTAGGGAATGATGAATCCTTTAGAAGCTTCTACTTCCATGGCAGGGATTGACATATGTATGTGTCCACCTCCAAATGGAAATACATTGAAGGGACAGAAGGAACACCTCCATATGTAGTGAAATTTGATGCTATATGAGGTATACTAGTAGGCACATATGAAAATCTAGTTGATGGGATTCAAAATGAAAATGGATTGGTATCCGATGGCATAAATACTAAAGTTCCTATTCCACTAAATGGAGTAGTAATCGAAGAAATTGATCATCTGGTGGCTACCCCACATGATAGTGGAGACCATGCAGATTCAAATGCATAAGACATGGTCAGGTTAATACCTCCAAGGAGGTTCTAGTGACTAGAGGTGGAATTCCCCTAGTAGAAGGAATCCCTCTTTTGTTATTCATGTCAGTCCACAAGGACAACATATTGAAATGGGTTATGAAATTATGCATGTCAAACTCATGATTTTAGATGAAAACCAGACTATGTGATCTATATGTAGGTGGATTAAAACCTCCTTCTGGGTTTGTTAGGTCTTCAATATCAATCAAACCTAATTCTTCTTGAATGAGAGGAGATGTGCTCCTTGGTGATAAAATATTATGACTGTCTAACCCACTAATCTATCCTTCTTTAGATAACCTATCATATTCACTAAGTTTGGATTATTTTCTTTCTTACGTGGCATTGTTTTTAGTTCTTGGGTTTTCTTCCTCTACCACTTAGGGGGGTGGATCAGTGTGGTCTAGTTTGCACCTCTTAGGAGGTAACTATAAATTTTAAGGTGAGAACCACTGGATCCTTTTGGACCGACAAAAAGGTTGTTCAGACACTTTGACTCAAACCAAGGAAGAAATTTTACAACTTGTTTACAATAATCCCACACTCACTAAAAAATTCTTGAAATATTCATCAAGCAATCCTACTCTTCCAAAGATAAGAAAAGGGTTATTAAGACATAGTACCAATCAGTGAAAAGTTACACAAGGGATTTCAGTTGGTCATCTTGGGATGATTAGGGCCCAATTCCAACCAACGAAGTTTTGAGAAGCAATTGTAATAACTCTCCTACAATAATCACCCAAGGGCCAAGCACTCTCATGAAGATGAGTTCCCTCCAAGGGAGATAAGAATATGTTATACATCTACCTCAAGTATCGTAATACTTTCTCCTTGCAATCACCTATGAGGAACCTAGGAAAATCAACTATGGCTACTAATTCACAAACAACTGTTGGGAAGAACAGTCGTTGGATAGGTCTTCGTGAATGGTCGGGAAATGTAGGACACAATCCATAAACCCAAAACTCCAAACAAAGTGGTGTCACCCTAAGGTATTTCCACTTCCTTAGAGCTCTTGTACTTGCGTAGCCAACTAAACAAAAAATCGAGGGGAAGATCCCAATCACTTTCCTAGATTTACCTCGTACTTGATGCAATTGTGAGATGTGCTTTCCCACCAATTTGTTCCACTAGTACTAGATTCATCCACTCAATTAATGGATGCCAGATCTATTTTAACATCCTTGGAGAAATTTACTCTCCAACCTACATTTAAGGCCTTTAAACCTAGGTTAATGTTGGATTCTAAGAAAGAAAACACCTAGTCCATTTTAATGTGCAATTTTTTTTCCAAAAAACACAAACTTGCTTAAGAATAAAAAAGTGATTAAGGACACATGAAATTCAAACACCAATAAGGACATTCAAATGATTTCAACCATTATTATCTTTCAAAATAAAAAAGGTATTCAATCTTTCGCAAATAGTCAATCCTATATTGTATGCTTCAAAACACTCTTTTGTTATGTTTTTAAATCATGTAATCCAACATGCAACTTTAACATAAAAATGAAAATTTAACTTACACCTACAAATGCAAAATAAATTGAACTGTTGATTCACTATAATGTGTAAAATAAACATTCAAAACTTGTCCTTTTACCAGTTTTGCACTAGAAACTTTTAGAAGAATCTTATCAAAACGTTTTCTTAGGATCAAAGAGGTATAGTGAGGTGTACTAGGAAAGCAAGTTCACAATATCTATTTCACCTAAATAAGTAGGCATAATATAGGAACAAGTAGGTACTTATACTATTGCTTCTTCGAACCAAAGTGTACAACAACAATCACAAAAGGAGAAGCAAGGTAAAAAAACCCTTAAATATTCCCTAATGCAAATCAATCCAAGGTATACGAGCACCAAAACACTGTAAAAACCTCCAAGTTAATGGTACTAACTCCCAAATTGTTCCAGAAACCCTAGGAAACCAGTATTAAAGATCAAACCAAGAAAAAACAATGTAAAACCCTATACTTTTCCTCTCATGCATTTGTCTAGTGCAGAAAGAGCATGTTCATGAACCTATTATGGAATTAGGGTGCACGAGACCCCTAAAACGTGCTCCTTTGTACACTATAGGGAGTGTGGGATACCCGAGTAAGCATAAAACAAGAAAAAATTGGAAATTTATTCACTTTCTAGGAACTGAAGGATGATGTATTATGAGAAGGACCTAATGAAATGAATACACCCAAAAATAACTAGCAAAATCAAACTACCAATGCCCTACAAATATCTTACTCCCTAGTGGATTCACCAGTTTTGTTGTGGGAAAAAACTTCCTAATGACTAGGGTTGGTCACCAACATACTAAGTGGAGAGGAAATTGATCTTAAGACTCTTCAAGCAGACAATTAAAACACAAAGAGAGATGTTTCACCATTCACACAAGTATGAAAACAAGTAATCAAGTGAAATATTCAAGAATCCAACTGTTAAGAATCCAAGAGTTGATATAGAAAAGACATATAGGAACACTTCCATATCCTCCTTTTTTTGTAAAGTTGGAAGCCAAATCAAATAAGTTTCATCCTAAGTTGACCAACCCATCTCCTTCTATTAACTCAACTAAGATTTTTATTGAGCCAGAGTATGATATCAATACTACCCAAAACATATTTACTAGGAGATCCAAACATTTGTATCAGCTAAGAGAAAAAATGTCCAAGTACACACTAAGGTTGGTTGAATTGTTGGAAGGTAGTGATGACTTCCCTCTTCCTATCCATTTGCAAAGTAAATATCAAACATCTTACAACCACGCTTTGTATGGTGCTTGTCCACCTTCCATGCATGTGCTCGATGTTGGAACCAAATTCCCCTTTTGTGGTAATAGTTATATGGTTTCCAAGTCTAAAATAGATGTTGCAAATCTTAGGTAATTTATCCTTTCACATGTATCCATTCTTCCCAAAAAATCAGTATCACTTATGTCATTTTGTGGTCCTATTTAAAGTCTGTCTGGTGACTTGAATATTGTTAAATACAAACATAACATTCCCATATATAGTATGTGCATGAATGGTTATGCTTTAGGAAACATTGATAGGATTTTTTTATATATATATTGATGGTCATCCACAAAGTCATGGGAACAATGTAGGGTTCATATATGGTTGTAGGCCCTCATTATTTAGTGCAAATTGTTCCTTCGAGGACCACTCCCATGATAAAGAGTTCTTTATGAAAAGGAAAACATTGAGATTTGTTGTCGTGCATGTAATACGTATTGTGTATCCCAGTGACAAGTTGTTAATAAACTATAACCTTGATAGACCACCAACTGCTCGTTAAAAGCACATTGCATTGGGTTTACCTTTAGACATCCCCTTGGGGGATAAGAAAAATATCATTGAGTAATTGTATTTATCTTTCTTTCAACATTATCTAGGAGATTCTTTCACACTCCCACATTGTACTCTTACTGGATGTATCCTCTAGCCCCATTGACCTACTTTTATGTTCATTCAGTAGACATTAGTAAAAATGTATTATATTATCTTAAATGTAACTAATGTAAATTTATTGCTTAATTCAACATGTTTTATATGAAGTGGTTGGTTGCATGTTTAGTATTGGGAAAAACATTTCATGCTTGTAATAAATGTTTGGTATAATGTTTGAACATATTAAATGCATTGTGTTATTAATAGTATATTGTTTAATATTTTTACAATTAGGATTCAGACAATGAGATACCTTTCCATCATCTACTATTGCACCCCACTACGATGTCAAATTGATATAAGGCTGCTAAATGAGCACAAATCAAAGAAGAAGCATACCAAGCATGGTTGAATCAACCACCTATTCAATTCCCACTATGTCATGAGTCACCAATTCAAAACCTCTACATTAACACAAGTTCATCACATGTTGGGGATGAAGGAAATGATATAGAGGTTGGTATGAATGATTTCTTATAGGATACACATGCCATGGAGGGAATGATGTTACATCCATTCCAACAAAATGAACATGGGAGTGATGTGGATATTTTCAATACCTTCTTTGAAAGCCTGGAATATGATTCCACCATCCCTCTCTTTCGGCATGGGTCAAGGTATACCCAACCAGGGACAAAAATGTTTCTCTACAACTTGAAAGCAATGTATGGTATGTCAAACACATGTTTCACAACACTTTTGAGGTAACTAACCATTCAACCCCCTACTTTTTTAAGGAATCTTGTCACAATGAATAATGAAAGTTGTTGATTTTATGCATGGTTGATGAATGTGTACATTTCTATTGCTCACTAATTGAAGGTTACTAAAAGGTAAGGTAATTCAAAGTGATCATTTCTTGCCTGACAGTTGTGTAGAGGTAAAGAAAATGCTAAAAAGTTTGGGTGTTGAGTACATATAATACCATGCATGTTTGAATGATTGTATTCTATATATAGACGAATGTGTCAACAAAGAGATATGTCCAGAATGTGGGCATGACAAAAACCATAAATTAAAAAAAACGGTAAGGAACATGGTCCTCCTCATAATAGATTGAGGCACTTGCCTATAATTCTAAGGTTTCAAAGGCTCTTCCATTGCAAATAATTATTCCAATTTGTAGGGGTGGAATGCCTCATACAGAAGTGAACCAGGAGTTATGCAAATCCCAGTAGATTCAATAGCCATTAAGCATTCACATGATACATGGCTTGATAAATTCAAAGATGAGGTACATATCCTTCGATTGAGCATAGCCATGGATGGAGTTAAATCGTATTCCCTACAAAACACTAACTATTTTGTTTATCCAATGGTAATGATCAATAGAAATACCCCCCCATGGTTTCCTGTGAACATCTTATGTTGGCTCTTATAGTCCCAGGTAGAAAAAAAGTGGAGAGAATGGATGTCTACATCCAATCATCAATCAATGAATTTAAGCAATTATGGGAAGGGATACATGTATATGATGTATCAAGACCGATCCCAATGGAAATGAATTTTATTTTGTATGGTGTATGTGTGTACATCATGCACACTTATCCAAGACTAGGATTTTTTTCTAGTAAGCATGTTGATTGATTTGTTCTTATCTATAATGTTTTTTTTGCCTAATTAATTTGGTGCAACTATCTATTTTGACTCTAACGTGCTATGTATACAATAATATAGAAAGTCTTGTAACAAACATATATCATGGATGTAAATTTTGTGGACCTTCTATAAAATCTTCGTGGTCCAACCACCTACGAAAGTTGGTGTACGACTGCTCAAGGGAATTTCTCCCATAAGAGAATCCTTATAGAAGACTTGCATATGCTTTCAATGCTAAGCCTGAGGGAATGTAGAGACCTAAAAAATCACACTGGAATATTGGATGAGGGCATATGAAACAAATAAGGAGAAGGAAATTGCATAGTTGTTCAATTTAAATGGGGAACCTATGTTCAATGATCCAGAATTTTTTGACACCTGTGTTGAGAAAATTTCCATTGGGATGAAAAGGAAACCTATATTTCATGAGCTTCCATATTGGGAGCATATTAAGATCCCCACTTACTAGAGCTTGTGCATATTTTAAAAAATGTTTCATATTCTTTATGGGGACATATATCATCTAAACAAAGTGACACATTGGTTGTTAAGAGAGATCTTATTTCTTCAAATACTAATAAGAGGTATTGGCCAAGAAAAGAAAGTAGAGGAGAGATAGGTCCCTTTTGGTCTTTTAAAGAAGGTGATGTCTCGTGGATTGTGAAGAAATGAGATCTTTATATGGAGAAGGATGTTATATGGGGTGTGAAGGTGCCTTCTTTATATGGGTTAACTCTAATACTTTGCTTCACTATAGAAGGACATTTGTTGGGTTTGAAGCCAGATGACCATTGAACCTTCTAAGGGAATGTATCTCTAATACATGATTCTTTTCCTATATTGTAGGTTACAATATACTATGCCCTCAATTTTTTATGGCAATTAATTATGTGTACTATGTCTCTTTTGTAGTGTCATTATCCTTTGCTCGTGCGTGGTTGTGTGAACCATGAATTCCCCCAAGATTTGCAAGATGCCATATCGAAATTATATGCTTTTGTATGTTGGATCACATTAAAGGAGATTCACATGGCTAGAATTCCACAATGGAATTGAGAGATAGTTGAGATTGTTTGTATGCTTGAGAATGAACTACCTATGATTTTTGTGGACTTGCAGGTCCATCTCTTAATTCACTTACCTTATGAGTTTTAATTAGCAAGGGGGAGCTCATGTCATTGGATGTTCTTATTAGAGAGGTACAAGAAAAAATTAAAGGGGTTTGTTTGTCAAAGGGAAAAAACAGAGGACTCTGTGGAATAAGGGTACATAGGATACGATTCCTATTATTCTAGTGAGTACATCAAGCAAACTGATGACACACCAAGGGCAGTGGTTTGGGATGAGGATCAATATGAAGCTGAAAGGGAAGGGGAGATAATCCAAACAAATGGAAAAATGGAACATGATAAAGAGTAGGTCACTGATATTTTGTCGAATTTGTAGATAGAAGCTATTTACATTGAAGTTTATATTATATATTTTATCTCATACCGTTGAATTCTTGTATACATCAGTGAATTAAAAAATTGATGCCATCAATAAATTCGTCATTTACAACGTGGAGGAAACACAACCATGGGTTGGATTATATGAAGAGAAAAGAAGGAAATGGAAAAGCGACATGATAATTTAGACGGTTGAATGGTATAAGCATGCCTTATCTTGATAATTTAAAAGAAAATACGCCAAAGAACTATTCCAACAATTTGGTGGTTGACTAGGTCATAGAGAAATATGTCGCATCTGGTTGTTACCAATGTGGAGAATAGGATGCACTAAACATAGGGATCATGTGCAACAACTCTATAATAAAGTCTCTAAGTACCATGCTCATTTTATAATGCACATTTGAAAACATGTATTATGTATTTAGCAATGCTTTCGTTATTACACTGTCCTTTGTTCGCATTTTTAAAGGTGTATTTTCTCCCAACTATGTGGGCATATGGATATCATTTTCACACTAAGGATGCCAATGATAGAAACATTAGACAAGATTGTGGAGTGTAGGTTGAGTTTGACCAATTTGTTCATGCTAGCCAGCATGATCAAAACGTAATGGAGGATGAGTTAGGTTATGTTGTGAATATACAAGAGATCATGCAAGTGGACTTCTCATATTTTCAATATGTTATTTTTAGGTGCAAGTAGTGGGATACCTTCGATTGGACCAATGTAAAGGAATATCATAATGGTGGGTTAATATCTATTAACTCTAAAAAAATGTGGGTTGATACTAAGGAGCCTAATGTTTTCCCAAAACAATGCAACCAAGTGTTTTTTTACCCATATGTGACGTTGGATGGAGATTGGTGGTTCGTACTAAGACATGATCTTATATCAAAACATCTTTTTGAGGACAATAATGTTTCATTATTTTAGAGGAAGATAATTAGGTTGATGACAATAAACAAGGATATGTAAATGTTTTATTTTGACATTAATGAGTGTGTCATTTTATTATGGGTATTTATAATTGAACAATTATGTTTTTTGTATAAGAAAAATTAACAACCATTTACGACCATCATATTGAAAATACATTACATAGTACTTGCAAGATAAAATGTGATTTTGATATATTTACATTATTGTCATATTTATGGTTGATTATAGCAATTTTATGTTGTATTATATTAACATATGTTTATATCAACTTTTGAATTACTAAGCCATAAATGAGATATCTTAAAGTTGATATCAACTTTTGAATTACTAAGCAATAATTGAGATATCTTAAAGTTGATGACATATTCATATAATATAATAGTCAATTTTTTTTTTTTAAATGATGATATTAAAAATCAAACCTTAAATGTTCATGGGATTCCATCAATGATTGCCGAGACGAAAAATGATATGTATATTTTTTATTTCGACATTTATAATGTGGATGTGCCATTTTATTATGGGTATTTATAATCGGCCAATTATGTTTTTTCTTCATTTTATGGGTATTTTATAATTGAGAAATTACTTTAATATGTTTATGTTAACTTTTGAGTTACTAAGCAATAATTGAGATATCACAAAGTTGATTACGCAATCATAAAATACAATAATAAATATTTATTTTAAAGTAAAAATAATTTAAAAAATAATGATATTAAAAAATAAACCTTATTTGCAATATTAATAATATGGACTAAGTCACTTTAGTTGAAAGTATTTTTTTATCTTATTTATATTTAATTTAAAAATATATAATTATTTTCATAATTTAACAAAAAAAATTAATAAAACACTTTATTTAAGGAATTAATAAAATATGTTTTAGGATTGTTGTCATGATTTAACTTTGTTTAAGTAAAGAATTATTATATTTTATCTTATTTCATATTTAATCTAAAAATATATAACTATTTTCATGATTTAACAAAAAGATTTAATAAAAAATTGATTAAAGAATCAATAAAATATGTTTAGAATTGTTGTCATGATTTAGCTTTGTTTAAACAAATAATTATTTGTTTTATCTTATTTTATATTTAATCTAAAAATATATAATTATTTTATGATTTAACAAAAAAATTTAATAAAAAAATTGATTTAAGGAAAACAAAATATGTTTAAGGATTGTTGTCATGATTTAGCTTTGCTTAAGTAAATAATTAATTAAAAAATCAATGAAGTTTTTTTTATAATTATTTTAGACTTTTAATAAAAAAGATGTTGCGATAACTATTTGCAATATTAATAATATGAAATATTATTATTTAGTTCACTTTTTTTTTTCAACCGAAAAAAAAAACGTACTATTGCTATTCCTTGAAATCCAATAGTACAAAGATTTCCACCTTCTTGAAAAAGGTATATCCATACAGTTCAAGACCGATTGTCCCATATACCTCTAGTTATCATCATCAAAAGGATAGTCCATATAAGATTATACAATGGGTATATCAAAATCATTACAAAAGAAAGTTGTTCCTACAAGAAACCTGACAAAAAAAATCTAATAGAAAAAGACTTCACCGCATTCCAGCAAGCTGGAATCCATCCATTCTTCCCAGACCAGAACACCTTCAGATCCCATCAAAGCAAGTTTTGATAAGCCATTAGCCTGACCATTGTGTCCATGGTAGATATGAGAAAGGGATATATGTTCCTGCAGATCAATCTCATCTCTCGCACGCCTACACCAGTGAGATAAAGCAATAACATTAAGATCAAATTCTTTGGTCGCCCATTTGATAGTAACTCGCGAATCACCATAGACCTTGATATTAACCAACCCAAAGATGTTGGCACATTTCAGAATGCACCACAGAGCTAAAAGCTCCGCTTTCATATTACTGCCAATGCCACAATTAAGTCGCAGTGTATAGAAATGACCCTGATTCAGATAAATAACCCCTCCAGCAGCACAAAATCCATTATGAGCAGCCCCATCAAAAAAAAGAACAGGCTGATTCACAATGAAAGTAAACAGTCCAGGCCTTCTTACCTCCACCAGATTGTTAACAGCAGGGTAGTGTTGTAATAAATTTAAGACAATAAGACCACAAGCCACAACATTCGGTGCTTTATCTTGAAAGGTAGTCAGATTCCGGAAGTACCAAAGAGCCCATGAAATAAGAATAGGAACCTGTAGTGTTTCTCTTGAAGAACGAAACCAGTTCAGCAGTGACTCACCAAAACCATTATTTTCCCAAACCTTTGAGATTGCCAACTTCGTACAACAGAAATCCCAGACATTTTTCCCAAATGAGCAATAAACAAACAGATGGTTGATAGATTCATGATCCTTCTTACATAAGATGCACCAATTTGGGCCACACCAGCCGCGTTTTAAAAGATTGTCCCAGGTTTTCAGAGTTCCCTGTTGTAGCTAGGGTTTTACCCCTAGCTTGTGCCAATGAGCACCTACTAAGGAGAATGGACTCCTTAGTAGCAGTTCAATAATGATTAAATGATTAAGCTAAAAACAACAATTAACAAACTACTTTAAGCATTGCATGAGACATAAATAAAAGATGTAAAAAATGGTTTTATATTAATGTTACCTTGAGTGTCAAGGTTGGTGAAGCCCTTTGCAGTGTCCAAGAGGATGCTCCAATCTTCAGAATGCTCCTTTCTCCTTCTCCAATGTTGGGGATGGGCCAAAGGTGGCTCTCAAGGTGAAAATAGTTCAAAGGTGAACTAGGGTTTCGAGAGAGATTTTGGCAGAGTAAGGGTGCTTGTGATTGTGGATATGGAATAAGGGATCTCCATCACCTATTTATAGTTTTTTGGTGGTGGAGTGCTGACCCATGGTTTTGGGAAACACATGGTTTTATGCAGCTGTATAGGGTTTTTTCCTCCTTTTCCTCATTATTTTATATTTTTTATTCCCTTTTTAGGGGATTTTTGCTATTTTTGGAGGAAAAGGGGGTTTCTTAGCCTTTTTTAGGCTATTTTGATGGTTTTGTGGCCTTTTGGAGGCATTTTAGGCCTTTTGGAGGCTTTTTAATGGGATTTTTTGGGATTTTAAGGGAAAAATGGTAGGAAAATGGACAAATGAGCCATATAATGTGGTAAATGAGCTAGTGAGCACTTTTTGGGTGTTAACAGATTGCCCCCTGATGTGCGAGGGCAGGAGCTCATCGTATGGCCGATGGACATCATAAGTCATGAATGGGTTTCCTGGGTGTGGAGAGAAGAGAAGAAACAAACTGAAGCCCGGAACAACGATCCCGAACAACTGCAAGAACTAAAAGTACATAACCTCAATAATGGATGAGGAATCATCTGATCATATGGACGAGGCGGGCATACCCATGCTCGTATCAGGATATAACATAATAACAATGGGGTCCAAAAATGGGGACCTGAAATATACATGACCTCAAATACTGACTGAGGAATAATCTCAATATATGGACGAGGCGGGCATACCCATGCTCGTATCAAGATACATAAAAAACTGTGAGGCCCGAAAAAGAGGGACCGGAAAGATACATAGCCACTGTGTACATCATAAGTGTCCAGAGGGGACACCAAAATCTGGGACATACTGCTGAGCGGACCATGTCTAAGCTGAAGAACTGGTGCACTGGAATATCAACAGTGCTGCTGACTGGGGTACCAGAGGAACTGATGAACTGCTGGATCATAGTGACAGGTAGCTCTGACCTCAATGGTACACTGATCTGGAACTGGAACTGAACTGGGTACTCAAGGAAGCATATAACTGGATGGCTTCCGAATACAATCGCCAACGCAGCCCGGACATCCATGGGAACATATAACTGGGTGTTCCGAAGTGACTCACCAATGCGATAGAGTCGGGGGAAATCCGGGGTCTTCGACAAATAATGATGGGATATAATCCTACGCGATCCTCAACGATGCGATCAAGGTGCTGAAGTCGAGCATGTGAGGAACAACCACTCAGAGAGGCAATGATGTCTCCTCTCAGAATGATCCGTAGGCACTTACCACAGATGGTGATAAGTCCAAGGCGTAGGGACCTCTGGGCCTATCCTCTGGAATAGAGGAGCTGTCGTCGACAGAGGGAGACCTGCCCCTATCAAGGCAATGATGTTTCCTTGACAGGAGCGCGAGGTAGAGAACCGAAATGTGGTAGTACTGATGGCAGGACTGATCAAACTGTGGGTGGATAACTAGGCTAGTAGAGTGGGTGGACTCAAACTTCCTTTGTTCAGAGTATGATAATGGGAATGATCTGGCAGCATATGAAACTGACTGAGGGGAAAGGGATCATAGCTGTAATGGCTTAGGGAGGGTGACGGGTCTGAGGGAGACTCAAGCTGGTATAAAATGGCAGGAGACTGCAGAATACTCTGAACAAAGGCGACCTGATTGGGGGTGCTGCCGAGATGATCTATCATAGTGCCATGAGGCATGGGAGGATACTTCTTCATGGGTTAAGGAACTAGAAGAAGTGTGTGGATAAAATGATACTGTCGTGTGGATTTTACGAGCCCAGGACAGTTCATGCTCGTGGTTGCTTTCAATTTTAAGGAGTCTGAAAGCGATAAGAAGACTCTGAAGTAAAGGAATGGTACTGTCGTGTGGATTTAACGAGCCCAGGACAGCGCATGCTCGTGGTTGCTTTCAATTTTAGAGAGTCTGAAAGCAAGTAAGAAGACTCCAGGGGGTTGCTTTTTCGTAGATTTAGTCTCCAAGGCCCAAAGAAGCATAAAAGGATGCAATGAAGAACTCTTCTAGCCGGTGTGACTAGAGTATTCCTTTTTCGTAATTAGTCTACCAGGTCCAGAAAAGGGTTAAACTTATACCAGATAGACGCCCTTTCAGGTACTTTAACGAGCATGAAAGGAAGCAAGATTGCTCGGCGATCTTTTCATTCTTTTAGGAGTCAGAAAAGAGCTTAACGGAAACTCCCTAAGTGCCTTTTTCGTAAAGGACTTGTCCGGCCCGAAAAAGGGATAAAATTATACCGAACAAAAGGAATGGCCAGGCAAGGAGGAAGTGTTCAATCAAGGATCAGTAATGATGACCAAGAACGAGGGTTGGGGGGAACACTGGTGGGCCTCCTTGCGGGGGAGATGAGATGGTGGCAAAATAACGAGACATTTGCAGTATGACAGGAGTGAATGGCTCATGTACAAAAGTGGAACAAATCGATAGCGGCCGATGTGGCACGCAAACCGAGGCAGCAAGGTGTTTGGGACACAATGTTGAAATTGCACCAAGTGAGAGCGAGAAATGATCTCAAGCATCATCACAAGCTCGGAAAAATGAATCCGGCGATATAAAGAGTGTGAAAAACGGGTAACGGCCGATGTGGCACGCGCACCGAGGTAGCGAGGGCGTTTCGAAAAAATACCCGAAAGATCGAGGGGTGAGAGCGAGAAATGATCTCAAGCATCATCACCAGCTCGGAAAAATGAATCCGATGATATAAAGGATGTCAAAAATGGGTAACGGCCGATGTGGCACGCAAACCGAGGCGACAAGGTGTCGGGACACAATGTTGATATTGGTCCTAGTGAGAGCGAGAAATGATCTCAAGCATCATCACGGGCACAGAAATATGAATCTGGCAATGCAAATGGTGCGAAAAACGAAGGTTATAAGGACTCCTGAATGGTCAAAGGTGAGCCCACCAAGCCAAGGATGCAGTGGTGGGGAGAAATGATGACCCGTGGGGGAATAATACTAGGTGTATCAAATCAAATCAAATCTACAAGTGATATGTGACCTCAAAAATGGTTGAGATCACAAGTGTGAAAAAGTGAGCAAGGTTAATGACCTGCCCCCATGCTATGTGCATAGGGTTTGTGACTGTGGATCACATATGTGTTGGTTTGAACGATGGGTTCATTGACATGCTGAGAGAAATGTGATGGGGCAGGGTCAAAATGATTGATCATGCCCCCTATCCCAGGGTCAAGGGAATCTATGATGCCCCTTGACTCAGATGTGTCAATGTGGTGCTCTATGATAGCAGGGTCAAGACCAGGCATTTCGGTATAGGACCAGGCAAAGACATCACGGAATTCTCTGAAAAGGTTTATGTAGTCCTCAATCTCTTGTTTACTGCAGAATGCTCCTAAAGTGATGAGTTCAGGGGCACGTCCTGGGGCAGTGATATCAACTTGGATGACAGGTGAGATGTTGGCCATGTTACCTTCCTCGAAGGCATCAGGAGCAGGAATAGGGTCCTTGAACCAGTCGACCTTGGTGGGGAGGAAGTCTTTGGATTCAACCGCGTATTGGGTAGCGGAGCTAGAGGAAGACGCTTCTGGGATGAAGTAGGAACGATGATGCATATCATCCCAGGGATACTCCGAGGCAGTAAGGGCCTCAAGAATTTCCTCATCGGTACGGAAAGTTTGCGTCGTCAAATCGGTTGACGAGGGGGAAGTGGTGGAAGAGATCATATAGATGGTATTAACCTCTCCGGAAGGTGAAGAGTCTGGGGGGTAGATCTCCTCAATGGTAGGTGGTGCCGTCTCAAGATCCAGATTGTTCATCTCATAGAGAGCTGCTCTGTAATCCGGGAGATCGGGACAATGATGTGAATAATGCCCGTAAATACCGCATATGGCGCAGGAGTGGTTGGTACGTAGGGACTTATCTCTAGGCTTAGGAGTGGGGTTTAGTTCGACAGTTGGGATGTTGGGGTCATCGTTGAGCATCTGCGTATGCTTCTGCAATGCTGGTAACTGTGGGCATTGGTGGGTCGCATGGCCCAACTCGTCGCACAGCGAGCATTTGGGAGGAGCACGGAAGACTGGAGGGTTTTTTACTGTCTTGGGAGGTGGGACAGCAGTGTAAGGTTGTGGACCTCTGCCCCCAGTGGGTTGAGGAGGAGGAGGAGGTGTCATGGAGGACGAAGCGGTAGAGACACCGGGAGGTGGCCGAGTGGTAGTAGCCATGGGTTGCACCGGCTGGAGGACGACATCTGGTGTCGGCGGGCGAACGGGAGGCGAAAGATACCATACAGGTAATCCCAAGGTTAACCCAGGGAGGCTAAGGGTAGCCATGACCGGGGTGCTTACTACTCCCGATGGAGGGAATAGGAAGGGGATCGTATGGATCGGTGTAACACCAATGTGGCTAGGTACCAATGGTGGTTTAGGCAACAAGGATGGTTGACTGTTAGGTGGTAGGATGTCGTGGGACAAGGTACATAAGTCAGACATTTCGGGCGTAGATGACGGCGGAGGAATGGATTGAAAGGTGGAGGTCATCGGCGCGTCTGAGTAGACTCCAGGCCCCGTAGAGGAAACAAACGAGGTGGTGGCAGGAGAAACAGGTTGTTCCACCATGGGGAGAACATTTTCTGGTGCCGCTGGAGCATTGGGATCATAGTAGGTGAGCTGGTCAATCTTAACCACGCGTCCTTCATGGGGGAACATCATGGTGCGAAAGACAGAAGAGGCAACCGCCCGCATGGCATACATGTAGCTGCGGCCAAGTAGAAGGTTGTAATCCAATTGGGCATTGATTACCTCTATATCAATAAGAACTGTTTTACCACCTAACTGGACTGGAACGTTGGGCAGGAGGCCTTGGGGCTGGGCCGAACGACCGTCGTAGGCACGTAATGCAGTGGTGGACTGCTGGAGAGGAGGGGATCCTAGCTTCTGCCATACAAATGTAGACATAACGCATGTGGAAGCACCCTCATCGATGATACACCGATGGATAACAAGATTCCTAACGGAGACAGTAACTTGGAAGGCTAAGCTGGAAGGTAGGCGTGGTTCAGACTGGTCTAAATCGAACGCCATCAAATGTGAATCAGTTGGGTCAATCCCCCCAATGGCGGAAAGTAAAGTCTTGCACTGGGAAGGGCAGTTCTTCAAGACTTCTAACGCAGACATGGCTGCGGGAGATTGGGCTAGGTCGTCTACGATGTTGTAGTTTGACGCAGCACGCGCGTTAGGGTTATTGTTGATTCGGCGAAGTGGGAAACAAGGTGCTTTCGCAGCGCCGTCTATGGGAGGCGGAGGTATACGTAACGCCTGATCGGTGGGATGGGCGTTAGCAGGTTTATCCATGGGAGTGGCTTCAGAGGTGGAGCCATATTGGTTCCGACGGGTCTATAGGTTGACGTCAGCGGATGACATCATCAGTAAGTGGTGGGTACCTGAGTCGAACATGGGTTGATCAGGAGCAGTGTAGGTGATCTGTTGTTGTTGGGGTTGCACATTAGCTTGAGGGGCCAACGGCTGAGTGTTCACCACGCCTTGAGTCGGTAAGGGGTTTTGCAGCACCAAAGGGGGTTGCTGAGGTTGGGGGGGGTTGGGCGGTGCTTGGGGAGCCGCATGCCCTTGGCGATGGGCCTCGTCAACCCAAAGCTGCCGAGCTCGCTCCAAGTGTGGGAAAGCATGGGTGTAATGTCCATAGACCCCGCAAATAGAACAAGGGTGGTTCGTCCGCAAATTGGGGTTTTTGGCCTGCTTGGGCGGGCGATCAGGGTTGTGATTAGCGGGGGCCGCATTGTTGTTGTCAGAGGGATTAGCCGGCTGACCAGCTTGGTCTGTAGGTTGGTTGTTTCCCCGATTACGGCCCTTGCCGTGGTTCTGTTGGCCCTGGTTACGTTGGTTATTCTGGTTTTGCTGCGGGTTTTGTTGGGCGTAAACTTGCCCTTGGGCAGCAGGTGGATTATGAGGTTGCGCAGGTGCAGGAGCAAGCTGCGGGGGATGATATGCAGGTTGAGGCTGAGCAGGTGCAGCAACTTGAGGGGGTTGCTGATAGGACTGCGGAGCGGGTTGTGGATGTGCCGCAGGGGCTGCCTGGGGTGGATAATAAGCTGGTGGGGCTTGTGAAGGCGCAGGAGCTGGGGCAGTCTGCTGATGGTAGTAAGGCTGAGGGGCGACGGGAGGAGCATAAGCAGGAGTCGCATACCCGAAGCACTGAGGTGGACATGAAGGTCCATGGGAATGGTGATGTGTCATGGGAGCATATGAGTTGGTTGCTCCCGACTGGGAGGTAGCCCTCGACAGGTCGGGGCCAGGGGTAGGACGTGCTATAGAAAATGGTTGGGGATGCGAAGAAACACGGCCAATGATACCATCTGCAGCGTGGGATGCCCCCGGCGCATCATGATGGGAGGACTCGCCGCGAGGGGCGTCAGGTATAATGGTATAAAGGTAACCCGATTGGGCGTAGATGAGGTCGAACTGTTGTGCCTTAAGGATGGCTTCTTCTTCAGACTGGGGTCTTTCTGAGGCCACATCCTTAGCAATAACAGGAAGAAGGGATTTGAGGAACCAATCTAGGAAGATACGGTCGTCAAGTTTGATCTTGCATAAGCTACGGCGTCGACGCCACTCATGGATGTGGTCCGTGATATGGGTAGCCGTGTTTTGTCTACAAGATAGAAGGATCTCAACGCCCGCGTCATAGCGGACTGGCAACTGGAAGAACTGCAGGAAGGTCGAGGCCAGGGAAGAAAAGGTGGCGTGGGTCCCATGAGGCTGCTCAATATACCACGTGGCTGCAGATCCAGTGAAGGTGCGCTGTAAGAGACGGAGGCGAACAGAGTCATCCACGATGGAGTTAGAGGAACACCATAGGTGGAAAGACATGATATGGTTTTGTGGGTCCTCACCGGCCTTACCCTCGAACTTAGGGATGTCAGAGGGTAGTTTGGTAGGCATATGAGGCCACATAGGGTCGTGTCGAATAGGATCGTTGGTCAATCTGGCCAGGTCAGGTAGGTTGAGGCTAGCCATGAATGGCAAACTGGAAGAAGGCTGTGACACAGTAGTGCTGTGGACCAAGTTGGGGCCAGTGCCCCCAAGTGGAGGGACAAGATGTGAGGTGGTGCCCCCAAGTGGGGGAACTGAGGTAGTGAAGGATGGTCCAGCACCACCATTGGTAGTGTGAGCCACTGATGTAGTAGGGATAGGTATTCCTGCTGTGGGAATAGGTACCGTGAGGGGAATGGGAGATGGTTGCCCCATGGAGGGCATACCCAAAACAGGTGTAGTAACTGGTGTAGTAGTGGATGTGCCACCAATGGTCCCTATGACAAATGGAGTGGAAGTCGTGCCAGCCATGGGGCTAGTAGGGGCAGTATAAATAGGGTTCTCAGACTCTTCGTCAGAATCAGAGGTAAAGTAAGGTGCGTCACTATCTGGTGACGGAGACCTACGTCGCTGACGAGTGGAGTCAAGTGACAAGGCTCTAGATCTGTGATGAGTGGTATCAACGGACAATGATCGGAATCTATGACGAGTGGTGTCAAGAGAACCGTGCTGTGGGGGCTCGCCCCTGAGGCGCCGAGAATGTCTCGGGGACTCAATCGTGACGGATGGTGTCAAGTCTCTGTGGGTTGAGGTGAGTATAAAAACAGCTCAAAAATCCTAATGCAACCGAGTGTGCAGAAGGAGAGCTAAAAAGCAAGGCACTCAGGCCAACAACCAACTCAAAACACCCACTGCAACAGCTGTGCTACAATAGGTGGAGTAACAACAAAGATGGTCAGAATACCAACAAGCAGCAGGTTTCCTAAAAAAGAAAAATGGTGGACTCACTAGACCAAAGGGAGGTAAAGGAGCATGCAAACACCTAACTACAAGTATTCTGACTCAACTAAACATATCCTCTGCAAGGTGATGAAATCCAAGTCAGACAATATGAGTAGGAAAGCCAAGTGGCTATGATATCCCCCTACCGGGAGGGACACCGGGTAGTCAATCCTAGAAGAATGGCAACTAAGATACCCCGTTCATGACACGTCCAGAAAGGTGAATCTGCCGTTTAGTTCGTTGACCGCAATACCCCTATACAGGGATATCCCGCGAACCGCGAAAGGTAGCCCTTCGGTTACTGAATGGAGTGCGGTATTCCACTCAGGCCTCCGGAACCAGTCTCCCGACTTCAACCCTCCTAAGGGAGAGGCCCTCTGATAAACTGGTCGTGACCGTGCCAAAAAGTACTAGGGGATTTTGGTTCCCTAGTTGGACAACAACTATGTCTCAAGTGAAATAACCAAGGGGTGTTATTGGAAGCCTATCCCCCTGATCCTACCTAACTACAATGATTCTTTTGTGTTCCCCAAGTGGGGTTAGAATGTTGGTTTAGTTAGGTACTTTTTAAGGCTCACTTGATTTTATGTGACAGAGTGTGTGCTCGTGAGGTGTTGAACCCAAAAATAGAAGTGCCACCAGGGAGGGCAACTTCCAATCTATCAATAATGCTGAAATTGATTTTTTAAACTTGCAAAATTTTCTGAAATAAAAATACTGAAATTTTAAAAAGATTCTGTAAAAGGAACAGAAATTATGTTGCAGAAAGGCTGTAAGGAAGTGGGCTGCAGGTGGGACAGAGGGCTGTTCAAATGCAGAAAATATTGCAGCAAGAGGGGCTGGGCTCAAAACAGGAAAAGAGCAGAAATCAGACCGCGGGTCTGTGGCGAATCAGAACAGGCCGACCGCGGGTTTGAGGGAAACAGCGGCGGTCAGGTCGCGGCTATTGGGCCAACAGTTGCAGTCGGGACGCAGGAAACAGGGGAAAAGACACAGTCGGGTCGCGGCTATCGGGCCAACAGTGGCAGTCGGGACGCAGGAAAAATGAAAAAAGACACAGTCGGGTCGCGGCAAAAAGGCTAACAAGCGCAGTCGGGACGCCCGAAAGAGGCAGAAAGCCGCAGTCGGGACGCGTGAAAGAGGCCGACAGGCGCAGTCAGATCGCGGCAAACAGGCTGATTAGCCACGGTCGGATCGCAGGTAACAGACTTGAATCCGCCGGCAGAGCGTCGGAAGCAGTCTGAGAGCCACGGTCGGATCGCGGGTAAAGGCCTGAAAGGCGCGGTCGGGACGCGACTGTAGAGGGAAAAAGACGCGGTATGCGGCGGCCGAAAGGGACAGCCGAAAGGAAAAAATTTAAAAACGGAAACCAAAAATTCGAAAACTAGGGGAGTCGCCAAAACTGTAGCTAGGGTTTTACCCCTAGCTTGTGCCAATGAGCACCTACTAAGGAGAATGGACTCCTTAGTAGCAGTTCAATAATGATTAAATGATTAAGCTAAAAACAACAATTAACAAACTACTTTAAGCATTGCATGAGACATAAATAAAAGATGTAAAAAATGGTTTTATATTAATGTTACCTTGAGTGTCAAGGTTGGTGAAGCCCTTTGCAGTGTCCAAGAGGATGCTCCAAGCTTCAGAATGCTCCTTTCTCCTTCTCCAATGTTGGGGATGGGCCAAAGGTGGCTCTCAAGGTGAAAATAGTTCAAAGGTGAACTAGGGTTTCGAGAGAGATTTTGGCAGAGTAAGGGTGCTTGTGATTGTGGATATGGAATAAGGGATCTCCATCACCTATTTATAGTTTTTTGGTGGTGGAGTGCTGACCCATGGTTTTGGGAAACACATGGTTTTATGCAGCTGTATAGGGTTTTTTCCTCCTTTTCCTCATTATTTTATATTTTTTATTCCCTTTTTAGGGGATTTTTGCTATTTTTGGAGGAAAAGGGGGTTTCTTAGCCTTTTTTAGGCTATTTTGATGGTTTTGTGGCCTTTTGGAGGCATTTTAGGCCTTTTGGAGGCTTTTTAATGGGATTTTTTGGGATTTTAAGGGAAAAATGGTAGGAAAATGGACAAATGAGCCATATAATGTGGTAAATGAGCTAGTGAGCACTTTTTGGGTGTTAACACCTGTAAGGCATGCCATAAAAAACACTTATGCTTTAGTGCAATATTCCACTTCCATAACTGTTTGTACCACCAGTGCTGAGGATAAATATACTTGTCTTGCATAATTATGTCATAGGTCGTTTTAGCAGTAACAACACCAGCTTTCTCATTACCAATCCACACTATCTTGTCACTTCGATCAGTCAAAGAAACACCAGCCGAGCCAAGAGCATGGACATAAGAATCCCAAGAGGTTGCGTCCTCGCCTATCAATCCCAAATCATGGGAATTTAACCAATATGATTGGCCAGAAATACCCCTGATTCTGTTTAAAGACGTAAGACCATATACTTTTGAAGGTATTCTTTTATATTTAATATAAAAATATAAAAAAAAGGTAATAAAATAAATTGATTTAATGAATTAATAAAATAAGTTTTAGAGTTGCTGTCATGATTTGACATTATTTAATGAATTAGTTTTAAAAATCAATGAGTTTTTTTTATGAGTATTTTAGTGTTTTAATAAGCAAATGTTATCACTATTTGTAATAATAAAAATATGAACTATTATCTTCTGGTCTCTTTAGTTGAATGTATTTTTTTCACATTTTTTATATTTAATATAAAAATTCTAAATATTTCCATGATTTAACAAAATGTTTTAATAAATCAAATTATTTTAACAATTTATAAATTAATATGATTTATGACTTTTTGTAAACACGTTTACTCAACATATTATATATTGCTGGACAACAAAAAAATCACCCGAATAAGAGTTAAACATTATGTTGGAATAATGGTTATAAATTTTTGTAATAACAACCAACATTAAATGATTTCATAAAACTAATTTAAACAAATAAAACAACAACAATACACATATATCAATATACATTTCTCATATACATCATATCAAAATCAATAAACATGCATTTTATAAATAAAACAACAAAAACATCAACATGATATAAAAAACATAATATACATGATCAAATACATGATCAATATACATATCAATATACATCTCAAATATACATATCAACAAAATCAATAAACTCATACATTTATCAATATCCATTTCACATATACATCTCATTGAAATCAATAAACATATGTTTTATAAATCAAACAACAACAACATCAACATGATATGAAGAAAAAACATAATATAAATGAGTGATATCCATATCAAATATACATCTCATCAAAATCAATAAACATGCCATACATATACATCTCTAGAGAAATATACAATGCCGAATATACATCTCAAGTACCAGTGCTGCTAGCTACGCATATCTGGCCATGTCAAATATAATATCTCTCCATCAGGACGAGGATGTGGTGGTTGATCGGTCGATGATGATGTTTGTGACACATGTGGATTAAGAGGAGAGGTGGTGGATCGATCAATGGTGATGTTGGTGACACATGTCGATCATGAGAAGGAGGTGGTGGATTGGTCGATGGTGATACCGGTGACACATGTGGATCAGGAGGAAGAGGTGGTGGATCGATCGATGGTAATGCTAGTGACATATGCGGATCAAGAGGAGGAGAATGGGATTGGTCAATGGTGTTGTTCATGACACATCAGGTGGAATAAGAGGAGGATATGGAGGGCATGATGGTTGATCTAGTAGAGGGTTGGGTGGTAGAGAATCATGTTTTCCACTAGGTCTAGGAGCATCATCCTCAGTAGATGATCCAGATGAAGAGGAATCAAATCCATCCCTCAACCTCTAGATAAGGTTGAGGGAAACGAAAACATGACGCATCAATGTCATCATGTAACGGTGAAGGGTATCCCATGTATTTGATAGCTTCGAGACTCATAAAATGCCCCAAACAAATATTGACACCACTCCTTGTCTAGCCATCAGACCATATATACAGTATGCCACCTTAGTTCAGACTCTATAGTATGAACTGCATGGAATATGGGGTCTATGTACCCGAGGTTGATCATGGTGAGAATCTGTCTCATCCATATCCTCATTATCTTGGGGAGTGTGCCCCCAACATGTCTGCCAATATCAACAAAAAAAATAGAGAATAATAATCAAATACTTGAAGCAAAGTGTTACAATAAATTACCTGGGAATTAAATAAGACAAAAAATATGTAATAGATTTATCAAAACACCCTAATAATAATAATACCTCTCTCATTTGGTGGCTCTTCCTAAGCAAAAAGGATGTTATCACATCCTCTCTAATACATCCTTTCATATGGATATTGTACAAGAACAAGGACAAGATAGTCCTCTCCAGAAAAAAATCATAAATCTCTCAACTCACCCAACTACATGACTAGTTTGAATGGCCACTCTTGGGAAAGAAATTCCCCCACATGCACATAGACGCACCGGTCATATTCCTAGGAGAGATAATTTTAAGCAATATAGGTCGAGTGACATGAAAACTCTGAAAAAATAATGTAAATTGCTATGATGGAAAAGGGAATAATCCTCCGCCATAAAAAACTAAGCGATAACGATCTAAAGAAAAAACAGAACTATCTTAGAAGTATCACCAACCACCTAATCAGTCAGGGTATTCACACTTGTTGGGGCCTAATTACTCATTGTATTGGTCAGTATTTGGTTAATGGGTCATTTGTTAGGGTTGTTATGGGCTAATCCATGAATTAAGGGATTAAATTAATATTTTAATGTAAAAGCAAGTAAATGTAATAATTACCCTTCGTCATAGACACAGTATAAATAGGAGTGTTTGGGAGGTTATTATCAAGCATTCATCATTGTAATATTTGATATCTTTCTTCTTGTATATGTTTTGGGTGATAAGAGAAGGCAAGGCTTGAGTTTTTTTTGTAGCTCCGGGCAAGGGAGGCATTGATGTAATTAGGGTTTCTTCAGGATTAATGGAGCAGATTTGGGTTTTGATATGTTTCTCATGAGTTATTTTGTTTTTCTCTTATGTCATTTGTGCAAAATAAATGTTACCATGAAGATATTTATGGTTTAATAATAAATTGTTGGCTGAAGGAAAGTGCCAACAAATTGCACCAAATAGGAAAGCGATATGCTTTGCATCCTTCCTTAGCTGGGTGGTAGCAACGACAGGGGAGGTGGATCGCTACAAAAACTTGGGGTCAAGAAATCAATTATTGTCTTCATCGGGGTGATGGCCACATTCCTGTGAAGGAGGAGTGATTTCTTCCCACCAACATCTAGATATGTTTTCCATGTTGTGTTTTACTGACCTATTTTATTTTATTCTTAGAAGGTTTTCTGGTGGCTTCATTTTGTGTGTAAAATCAACACCAAAGTGTCCAATATGAAGGGTGTCTGCAACTTCCCATAGGAAAGATCATAGGCCTGTGATGTGCAGACTGGTTGCTAAGACATATAACTACACTCGGATGAGATTTTTGTGCATATGGAAGCCATTGATATCCAGTCTCGGTATGATAATATGGGTCTTCTCCACTTTTGAATTAGGGTTTCTTTGATCCATGAAAACTCAAGCTACAAAATATGGCACTAATAATGAAAGGGCTCTCGTCGAATACATTGGATGGAGATTCACCATTGGTAGAGTGATAATGTGATAGATCAAGAATCTAGTTAATTTACGGCTTGGTGTCATGACTTTGGAGCTAGAATCCTAGAACCCATGGGATACACATGAACAGTATCAGTATTCAACCAAATCAAACTGTGGAACTGAATGGAGCTTTGTTAGAAACGGGTGACAACCGGCTATGACGGTAACTATGTAACTGACTAACTAAATATGCAGTTATTAGTAACCGTGTAAGAAATGCATATGTTTCTTGTATTCTCGTAAGAGAAGATATTGGAGAGTTGTGAGTTGTTGTAAATCTTCAGATTCTGAATAATAAGATACTGATACCATTGCTCCGTGGATGTTTCCCTAAGAGAGGGTTTTACCACGTAAATCTCTGCATATATGTCATGTGTGTGTATTTATTATCTTTCTTGTTTTATTTGCTTCCGCTGCATATTGTGTTTTGTGGTTGTTAGATCCAACAAGTGGTATCAGAGCTTGGTAGAAAGCCACAGAGAACGAGAAAGCCGAATGATCATTGTTTCAAGAAATTTTAATTCGTTTTACGGGTCAAAAGTTACCGGAGGAGAAAAGTTTGAAGTCCTGTGCAAAGGAGCGGTAATATTCAACTACCGCGGGTCCATTGCTTACCCAGGCGCGGTAGTGTTGAGGTACACTTGTGAACCGGTAATTTTGGAAATTACCGCGGCACATTACCATCGGGGAGCGCGGTACTATTTCCTGTTTGAGGTAAAGCGTGAAAATTTGTTTTTTGGTTAAATCGTGATGGGTAAAGTATTAAAAGGGTGAATATATATTGGAGCCATGATTATAAAAAGCCAAAGTTTTTAAAAAGCGAAAGTTTTTTTTTTTTGGTTTCAGTTTTATATATTTAGAAAGGTGAATATATATTGGAGCCATGATTTATTAAAAGGTGACATATTATATTGGTTTGAAAGTGGATATGATAGGTGGTTGGTATAATAAGGGAGTTATAAGGTTTAAAGGTGGGAGTTATAAGGTTGAATAATATATTATTTCTTGATTGTTTAAAAAAATAAAAGAAATAAAACCTTTATTTCCATTATTTTTAAAAAGGGTTTCCCTTATAAAGTTTTTTGACCTAGTGTTTTCTTGAGAAAATGGCAAAAACGCAGAGTGTTAAGTTTGAAATTGAGAAGTTCAATGGGAGCAATAATTTCGAGTTGTGGAAGGTCAAGATGCGGGATATGCTCGTGTAGCAAGGAGTGGCAAAGGCACTGGCAGGGAAAATAAAGAAACCCGCATATATTTCAGATGGAGACTGGAGCGAGATGGATGAAAGAGCTCTCAGTGCTATTCGTCTGTGCTTGGCCGACGATGTTTTATTTAACATCGTGTCTGAAACTACAGCAGCAGGTCTCTGGACAAAGTTGGAAAGTTTGTACATGACTAAATCCTTAACGAATAAAATCCTCCTGAAGCGGCAGTTATTTACCTTGCGTATGAAAGAAGGTACAAAGATTTCTGCACACTTGAATGCGTTCAATACTCTTATTTGTCAGCTGACTAGTATGGAAGATATTATTAAATCTGAAGACTAGGCGATTTTACTATTGTGCTCTCTGCCTGAGTCGTGGGCACATTTTGTAACCTCTATCAGTTTTAGTTCTACTGAGTCTATTACCTTCGATGAAGTTGTGGGAGCCTTACTTTCTGAGGAAACTTGAAAGAAATCTAGTCTTGAAACCTTGACATCAGAAGTAATGGTGGCCAGAGGAAGAACCAGTGAAAGAGGACAACATTCAAAGGGTACATCAAGGTCAAAGTCGAAGGGCAGAAAGAGTAAATTAAAGTGTTGGTACTGCAATAAAGCAGGACATCTGAAGAAAGATTGCTGGAAACGCAAGCGAGCTTCTGAGGAGGAGGACTCTACAAAGGAGGCGAACATAGCCGAGAATGATTCAGGTATGATCGATGAGGTATTATCTACATCTACTGTTTCACAATACCATTCTGACTGGTTAATTGATTCTGGAGCATCTCACCACATGTGTCTTCATAGAAATTGGTATTCGTCATACCAATCTATAGATGACGGGGTAGTTTATATGGGAAATAATGTTACATGTAAAACTGTTGGGGTAGGGAGTATCAGAATTAAAATGTATGATGGGATTGTTAGGACTCTAACAGATGTGAGACATGTACCTGAATTAAGGAAGAACTTGATATCAATGGGAGTTCTTGATGATGCTGGTTATAAGTTTACAGTTCAAGGTGGAGTTATGAAGATATCGAAAGGTATCTTGGTTGTTATGAAAGCAAACAGAGTTGGGAACCTGTATAGACTTGAAGGGAGGACGGAAGTTGATCACGCAACAGTAGCATCAGTTGGTGCAGCAGTAGACATCACTCGTCTATGGCATCAACGGTTAGGTCATATCAGTGAAAGAGGTATGAAGGTACTTGCTGATCGAAAGTTGCTTCCTAGTTTAAAATCTGTAGATTTGAAGTTTTGTGAGCACTGTATTTATGGTAAACAGGATAGACAAAAATTTAAATCTGGAAAACACACTAGTAAAGGTATCCTAGACTACATACATTCTGATCTTTGGCGTCCATCTCCAAAAATTTCTTATGGGGGATCGTCATATTTCGTCAGTTTTATAGATGATTACTCGAGGAAAGTTTGGATCTATTTATTAAAGAGAAAAGCTGATGTTTTTGATATATTTAAGTAGTTTAGAGCTTTGGTTGAAAAGAGCACTGGCAGGTTCATTAAATGTCTTAGAACAGATAATGGAACCGAATTTACTTCAAAGGAATTTGATAATTATTGCAAGCAGGATGGGATTGAGAGGCATAAGACCACTGTTTACACTCCGCAACAGAACGGCATTGCTGAACGCATGAACAGGACTCTTCTTGAAAGAGCAAGGAGTATGCTCAGTAATGCGAAGTTGCAGCAAGAATTGTGGGGAGAGGCATTGCTTACAGCTTGTTACCTGGTCAATCGATCACCATCAACAGCAATTGACTGCAAAATTCCAGAAGAGGTATGGACAGGTCAATCATGTGATTATTCTAATCTTAGAGTATTTGGTTGTGAAACCTATGCGCTTATTCCGAAAAATCAGCGTTCCAAACTAGATCCTAAGTCAAGAAAATTGATCTTTGTTGGATATGGTGATGGTGTTAAGGGATATAGGTTGTGGAATCCTACTGTCCACAAAATCATCATAAACAGAGATGTAAAATTTGATGAACTTTCTCTGACAAATTTAGATGTAAGTAATGATTTGAAACAGGCTAATGTACCACAGTTTCAGCAAATTCAGTTTGATACACAGTCATCTGCGAGGGGGACTCATGAGGATGTCCAGGAAGAGGATATTCATGAGGACACTCCTCAAGAAGAGGATGAGCAGACAGAAATAGAGGAAATACCACAACAAACTCTATGGAGATCTACGCGGAACAGAACTTTTCCAAAGAGGTATGATGATTTTGTTTTCATTTCTAATGAAGGAGAACCTAACAGTTATAAGGAAGCATTAGAAGTGTCTGACAGTGACAAGTGGAAACATGCAATGAAAGAAGAAATGGATTCTTTGGCAAATAACAAAACGTGGGATATTGTGGAACTTCCAGAGAGTAGGAAAGTGGTTGGCTGCAAATGGGTGTACAAACTGAAGAAAGGAGCTGATGAAACTGTTCTGAAGTACAAAGCGAGACTGGTTGCAAAAGGATTTTCTCAGAAAGCAGGTATTGACTTTCATGAGATTTTTTCACCAGTTGTAAAACTTGTTTCTATCAGAATTTTGTTAGCACTAGTTGCTTTATATGATTTGGAGTTAGAGCAGCTAGATGTCAAAACAGCTTTCTTACATGGAGATTTAGATGAGGAAATTTTCATGGAACAACTAGAAGGGTTCGTTCAAAATCGCAACAAGAGGTTTGTTTGCAAGCTCAAAAAATCATTGTATGGCTTGAGGCAGTCTCCCAGGCAATGGTACAAGAAGTTTGATTCTTTCATGGTGAGTCAGAATTTTACCAGGAGTGAGTATGATCATTGTGTGTACTTTAAAAAGTTGGAAAATGACATGTTCATTATTTTGGTATTGTATGTTGATGATATGCTTGTCGCAAGCAAGAGCATGTTTGAAATCAGCAGGTTAAAGGCTCAGTTGGCTAGGACGTTTGATATGAAGGATCTAGGAGCAGCAAATCAAATCTTGGGCATGCAGATACACAAAGACAGGAAAAATGGCAAGCTGTGGTTATCACAAAAGAAGTATGTGGAGAAAATACTTCAGAAATTCAGTATGGATAAGGTGAAACCTTCTAGTATCCCTTTAGCTTCTCATTTCAAGCTTTCTTCAGGTTTGAGTCCTAAAAATGATGAAGAAAAGCAGTATATGTCTCGTGTACCATATGCTAATGCAGTAGGAAGTTTGATGTATGCGATGATAAGTACAAGACCAGATATTTCACATGCAGTTGGTGTTGTCAGTAGATACATGGCAAATCCAGGAAAAGAGCCTTGGGCAGCAGTGAAATGGGTGCTTCGGTATCTAAGAGGCACAAGTGACTATTGTATCACTTTTGATGGTTGCAGTGATAACGTCTGTGGTTATGTTGATTCTGATTTTGCAGGTGATTTGGACAAGAGGAGGTCCACTTCAGGTTATGTTTTTACTCTTGCAGGTGGAGCTATTAGTTGGATGTCAAAGCTTCAGAATATTGTTGCTTTATCTACTACAGAGGCAGAATATATAGCTGCTTCACATGCTTGCAAAGAGGTAGTCTGGTTAAAAGGTTTGTTGGGTGAGTTAGGAAAGGTTCAGAACTCTATAAATATTTTCTGTGATAGTCAAAGTGCTATTCATTTGGCTAAAAATCTAGCTTATCACAGTAAGACAAAACATATTCCTATAAAATATCATTTTGTAAGACATGTTATTGATGAAGGTGGAGTGGTTCTTGAAAAGGTCCACACTCAAAAGAATAGTGCAGACATGTTCACGAAGCCAGTTACTTTAGAGAAGCTACGGTGGTGCTTAGCTTCTCTAGGCTTGCAGGAAAAGTGATCAATAGAGCAATGAGCAATGGTATCAGGTAAATTGTTGTCAAGGTGGAGATTGTTAGAAACGGGTGACAACCGGCTATGACGGTAACTATGTAACTGACTAATTAAATATGCAGTTATTAGTAACCGTGTAAGAAATGTATATGTTTCTTGTATTCTCATAAGAGAAGATATTGGAGAGTTGTGAGTTGTTGTAAATCTTCAGATTCTGAATAATAAGATACCGATACCATTGCTCCGTGGATGTTTCCCTAAGAGAGGGTTTTACCATGTAAATCTCTGCATATATGTCATGTGTGTGTATTTATTATCTTTCTTGTTTTATTTGCTTCCGCTGCATATTGTGTTTTGTGGCTGTTAGATCCAACAAGCTTCCATACTTGCAACTAACGATGTCATGAATAAGCTGACTGCTGGTGACAATGTGGTGAGGGGAGGGGATTTCCACCAGCATACATTGTGAACATGAAATCCTAAGTTGATATTCTGCTGAAGGAATACTGTAGATATGAGAGGAACTCATCATGGCTATCAAAATATGCTTCCAAGTTTGTGGTTGAACCGTTGATATGACATAGCGATATTTGGTGCTAGTGGTTATCGTAGAGAAGCTGGTAGGAGTGGTGGGGATCATCTTAAGGGGAATATGCTAGCAAAAGAAAATATTATGGAGCTTCATCTGGACATGGTGGGAGATATGGATGTGAGAATAGTGCATGGGATTGAATTAATATCATGATTGCCTATTTATACGGACATCTTTGCACGACTTTTTCCTCAACGATCCCCAAGGGTAGCTTTTTCAGCATGGAAAATTTTGGGCCTCCCTATCTGACAAACACTGAAGAAGGAGAAGGTAAAATGGAAGAGATGGAGGGAAACGTTCAAAGACAAGGAGTGTCACGGGGTGACAAGTCTCAAGAAGGTGATAACTCAATATCATGGGATGCATGGTTTGCATAGCTGTGGATTGTAACTATAACTTTTACTCAATGACCAGCTGACCATTTGGATCGAGTGGAAAAATACAATAGGGAGCTGGGTAACTTTGTTTAACGAGAATGATGAGTTGCAGAAATTGAGAACTTCATAACCTGAATGGTCAGTTCCAATGTGCACAAAAGAATAGAGTGTGGAAAGATTGATGGTAAACAATCATAGGTATTCGATGTATGGATGTTTTTTTACACAGTTGCGGAAAAGCCATGAATAATTGCGGAACAACATGTTGTGATTGCAGAACTGTATTCTTTTGTTGTGGAGATGTTGAGAAAATATGCACTAGATTTTATTATGTCAAACCCATATCGTTTCCGAATGGAGTAGGTTGTAGTATGATGTAACCATTATTCAAGTTGTGGAGGGATACTTTTTGTGATCAAGTTGTTCAAGGGTTGCAAAACATTTACGAAAAGTTGAGATCTTTGCACTGTTTGGGTTATGGAAAGTCTATGTAGGACTTGAGCAGAGTTGTAGAAGAATTTAGATTATTGTAGAAATTTTAGAAGGTGATTATGAACTCTTGCAAATATCTTATGAATAGTTGCGACATGGTTGCAACACAACGCTGGAGAGTTGCAGAACTCTCACCTAGGATAGATTTTTCATGCATGTAAACATTGGGATTTGCAACCCTAATGGTTACACTATCTTATTGGCTTGATGGATTGGTGTATGATGTTGATGGATAGTGGGATTATTGGCTTTGAGTGTGACTAGAAGGCTTGATCACCCCGATGGTATTGCTATCTTTCGATAGGATGGAGGGATTTTGGTAGTCTTGCAAATAACAGTGATGACAAGAACATGAGCAATGGAGTTGTGGATGAGTGGTGCGAATTTATGGATAGTGACCATCATTCAGTTGAGCTATTAGTTAGCAGATTAGATAGTAGTTATATAGCAGATGCATACAATTTGTGAATGCCATAAGCGAGTATCTAAGGATTCCATAGGTTAGCATTCAAGTTGTGGATGTCATAGGAGAACATCCTAAAGGACTGTGCAATAGATGCTATGAGATAGAATCGTAGCAGAAGATGATGAGCTGCACTAGAGTAGATCATGTAATGATCATGATGATGGGATAGAGAGAGATTGATGATCAACAATTGGTTGACATGTGTATATTGAATAAGTTTGAGCCTTGATGTTATAGCCAAATAGGGGTAGATTCTTCTAGTGAAGATGGATGTAGTGTTCATAGTTCAATAGGAAGTTGGTTAGGTTCAACCTCATATACAACACCAGTTCCTAGTACACTTAGTGGTTTCCTAGGATAGTTTTTGAGGCATTCTTGTAAGATATATTGATGGCCAAAGGGAGATATGTAGTAGAGGATTGGATGTCGATATCGATTTACAGATCTACTCCACCTACTGATGGCTGAATGAGCATGCCACACCAGAGAAGAAGTTGTAGATGTGATGGCCGAATGAGCATACTACACCAAGAGAAGAGAGAAGTGGTTCAAGAGAATATAAGAGAGAAGCATAAGTTGCACTCGTGAAAGGAAGGCACCAACATAGTAGTATATAGCTTAGAGTAGTTCAACAACTACATGTAGACATGGTTTCGGTACTGATTGACTTGAGGACAAGTCAATGGATAATGGTGGGGGTCTATTGGGGCCTAATTTTTCATTACATTGGTCATTATTGTGTTAATGGGTCATTTATTAAGGTTGTTATGGGTTATTCCATGAATTTAGGGGATTAAATGAATATTTTAATGTAAAAGTGGGTAAATGTAATAATTACCCTTATTCATGGGAATAATATAAATAGGAGTGTACAAGAGGTCATCATCAAGCATTCATCATTGTAATCTTTGATATATTTCTTCTTGTATTTGTTTAGGGTGATAAGAGAAGGAAAGGATTGGGGTTTTTCCACAACTCTTTTTCCCTTGTGGGTAAGGGAGGCATTGATGTCATCATGGTTTCTTCAGGACTAATGGAGAATATTTGAGTTTTGATATGTTTCTCATGAGTTATTTTGTTGTTATCTTGTGCAGAATAAATGCTATCATGAAGATATTTCTGGTTTGATAATAAATTGTTGGTTGAAGGAAAGTGCCAACAGTACTAAGCTATCTACGTAGTACATTAATGAGAAACTAATGTGTTTCCCATCAGAGGTAGAGTATGCAAGGGTTATAAGAATAAGATGCAAGGGTTATAAGAATAAGAGACAAGCACCTAACATTCTCTTAACGAAATGCATGTAACCACAACAATCCTCCAGTAACCTAGAACTACATAGCGTCTACAATGCCATGGGTGACATATCTATACACATACACTAGTTGGATCTTTCTTGCAATGTCGTCCTATAGATCTAGGAACTAGGGCCAATAGTCCCCACTCCTAAAAAAACTATTGATGAAATAAAATTCCTCCTCTATGGGATGATACCATAGATTGGGACTGGCCCTAAAAGAAAGTCTTCCATGATCCCAATGATAGATCAACTATTGTAAAAACAAGGAGTTCCGCTGAGAATGTAGCTTCCTCATAAAACTTGAGGAGGTCAACAATCCTCATAAGGGCACATATGTGACCCATGATAGGGATAAGATGGATGCATATCCCTCTCCCTCTCTCGAGCCTCCCACTGACACACAAAGCTATACGCTTTGGGATGTTGTTACTGTTGTGCACCTCATTGTCATATTTGATTCACATAAAATTCTTCTCAGGCACATATATATAGATAAAATAAATTGAAACTATATAAAAACACACATATATAATTATTTTATATTTATCAATCACTGAAACTAATTTCGTTTTGTAGAAAAATGTGGTAAAATCATTGGTGAACCTAAAGTAAATTATCCATACTATGTTCGGTGAGCTACGATAGAAAAGGAGCATTGCAACTTTTATAGTGCTTCATGTTTTATTGTGCACCGGTGTTGTTTTTATCATGACAAGCATTGGTGTGGTAATTTTTACACAAATTAAAAATTGCAAGTTTGGCCTATGTTTCTGTGCTAATCGATGTGTATAGTCTTGAATTACACTAATAATAGTGCATTACTGTGAAGAACTTGCAACAATTAATTGATAAAATGCACGATATATTAGATCACATAATATTTTATTGATCGCAGGCCACTTCAAGGGGGAAACCTCCTTTGAGCAAGCTCAATACAAATAACTTCACGGTGCCTTCATTGGCCTCAACACACACTTATATACTAAGTCTATGCCCAATACTATAGGTAAATACCATGGAACATATAATACTACGGGACGATTTACAAAGCATATGCGTCCAATACTATGGGTCAATACCATGGGCTAATGCAAACTATGGATCAACAAATACTACGGGACGACTTACAAAGCATATGTGTCCAACAACAATATACTAACAAAGTAAAGAGAAGGGTTGACACGGGTTCCTAACATCCCCTCTCCCTTAGAAAAATATTTTTCCTCAAAGCATTAGATGTGGAAATTGATGCGGAATATGAAGGATTGGGTTGCATTCCATGCCACTGAATTAATACCTCTATGATAGATTGAGAGAGAAGCTGGCGCCTTTTGAGTTTCAGGGAGGATTTCTTGGAAGGCTGTAGATGAAGAAGAACCATATCACCTGCTTGAAAAGTGCACTCAAAATGGTACTGATTGGCTTGTTGTTTCATTCGAATTCTTTCCATGTGAAGATTGTCCTGCAAAATGAGAAGAATCTGATCGCGGTTTCGAAGAACCGAGTCAATTTCCTGGACTGGGGAACTCTTGAGGGTGTATGGAAGAAGAACCGGAGGTGCCTGTCCATATATTGCTTCATATGGTGTCATTTTAGATGTTGTATTGTACCACAGGAGCGCTTACAGGAAATCCATAGAAATAGTTGTCCAAATCTGTGTAGGGTTGGGCAAGGGTTCAAGCAGTCCCGGAAGGAGTGTTGTTTCACCCTTGTTGACCTGGAAAGTATCACAGTCAGCCACCATCTATTGAATTGTCATTTTCAGTCCCTGCTAAAAGAAGTTACACTGTTCCCGATCATACATTTTGAAAAACCCAGAGTGTCCTGCCAATGGAGAAGCATGGAATTCATAGAAGACATAGCCATGTTGAACATATTGCAACCAATTTGGAACAAGTAGAGAAATAGATGAAAGAGAAACTGGGGCATCAAATGCACGAGAAGGAGCATCCGCCACCATATTGTCCGTACCCTTCTTATAAGTGATCGCATAGGCATAACCCATGAGTTGGATAACCCATTTCAGGTGTGTTGGGGAGGAGACCCATTGTTGCAGGAAATTGTTCAAACTCTGGTGATCAGTCTTGATGCATAAATAATTCCCTAATAGGTATGGCTGCCACTTCTGTACTGCATGCAAAATAGCCATCATCTACTTCTCAGATGTAGATGCGGTTAAATTCTTACCAGAAAGATCTCTTGAAGGAGGTAAGTCCACTGGTTCAACAAAGACACATGCATATCTATCCAAGGGAGTAGTGGAGACCATTCATGGGTGCATTTGAATGGAATGGAGCTGAGCGATGACACCATGTGAATTCTTCTTAAGGATCTTTTCCAGGCGATGTGAACTAATGATGCAGAGAGACCTTGGTTGTAAGCCCGTAAATGTGTTTTGTTTCCCATTGAATGAAAATTGCATCCAAAGTTCAGCAAAATCCCATAAGATGGGGCCAAGTGTGCGTAACCATTGAGCGCCCAAAACCACATCACATCCACCTAAGGACAAGGAAAACATGTCAGAGCGCAGGTTATAATATTCCATAGAGATACGCACATTGCGACACTTCCCCTTGCAAGGTAAGGTTCCCCCATTGGAAATCATGACTTCAAAGTTGGAGCAAGGATGGACAAAACAATCAGCCTATTTGGTGATCTGAGGGTCAATGAAGTTATGAGTGCTACCAGAATCAATTAGTATTGTAAGAGGGATAGTTTTGAAGTAACCCCTGACCCGCATTGTTTGTGGGGTGGTGACTCTGGCTAAATCATGGAGAGATATCTTTGGGTGGTCATTCGGAGATGGAGGGTCAACAGGAGGCTGTTGAATGTCGACCTGATCATCTAGTGTATCTGGAGCTTCTGTACCAACTTCAGAGGCAGGCGGAGAGTCCATATCTAAGAGATAGAGTTGTTGTTCAACACATCTATGTCCCCAAGTGAATTTCTCATCACAATTATAACAAAGACCTTTTTCTCTATGTGCCCGCATCTCTGCTTCAGACAAATGCTTGATAGGAGTTGTGTGAGGAGTTGGAGTGATGGGAGGTTGTTGGGAAACCATATTTCTGAATGGAACAAAAGTGGATTTGGAGCGTTGTTGGGCTGTGATCTTGTCCTCCGCCAACTTAGCCAACCCTAGGACTTCCATCATTGGGTTGGGACAGAACATTTTAACCTATGAGCGGATTGCATCCTTAATACCAATGATAAAACAACTCCTGTAGATCTCATCAGACAATCCTTCTGTGTGATTGTCTAGTTTCTCAAATTTGGTCTGATACTCTCTCACAATGGCAATTTGGCAAAGTTTAGTGAGTGCTCCTGTGAAGTTATCAAAAGCACTAGGATCAAATTGTTGCAAAAGGAGTTGGCAAAAATATGTCCATTTTGGCTTGTCATGAGCCTTGATGTACCAACAGTACCATTGAAGGGCTTCCTATTCCAAATTAAAGGAGGGAAGTAGAACTTTTTGGACATCAAAAGTATTATGCAGATTGAAATATCGTTCTGCTCGGTATATCCATCTAGTCGAATCATTACCATTGAAGCCGGGAAAATCAAGCTTCGACCCACGAAAATTGCTGGAAGAAGAGAACCCAGTGTTCATGGTTGAATGCTAAAAAGTTTGGTTTTAAGGGCTACAAGTTCTTCCTCTATGATTTGTGCTCCAGTGCGGTGACAACCAAAACCAAGAGTTTTTTTTGGGGGGGTGAATGGGTAGGAAAACACAAACAGAGGCTTATTTAGTAGAGGGAAATTTGCATTTGGGAAAATCTCTGATGGGAAATTGGGGTTTGACTAGGTTTTGGACACTTTCGAATGGACAGGGAAGCAGAAAATGAGGATTTCAGAAGTGGGGGAAAGAATGGGAAAAATTGTCAAAGAGGGACAAAGAAGCGGAAATAGGGAATGAACATGGTGGCAAAATTTGAAGGCGATTGGGTGAAAATCGAATAAGTTATGGAAAAACATAAAAATAGACAAATGTGGGATTTCTGGCTTTGGGAAGTGGAATTTGGGATAGGTTTCTCAGGAATGAAACTTGCAGAATGGGATTGTAGGGATGTCAATAAAGTTTCAAGGGAAACAGAGTTAAAAAAAAGGAGATATGGCGAAAAAACAATTTATTTGTTTGTTTGTTTGTTTGTTTGTTTGTTGTTGTTGTTGTTGTTGTTTTTCGGAATGGATCTGCAACGAACACAGAAGTGAGTGGAAACATATGGATCTGCAATGGCGTTGAAGTGATTGGAAATAGATGGATCTGCAACGGGGTAGAAGTGATCGGCAACATGTCTGGAAAGATGTAATCTGCGATTTAGCAGCTGAAAATAGATATGGACCCTAGGTATGCTTGGCTTTCTAACGGTTTAGGGGATTCACTCGACCACCAATGTTGTCTAACGACTTACGTATTGGGGTAGTACCCCTCACTCCACGGCTCAGGTAAAACTGATAACCGCTTTGCCACAAACGACATCTCTTGGTTTACCTCATGGGTGGTAACTAGTCAATCAGGTAGGGGTCATTTCCCTTTTCGCCGACAGGTCCTCTCAATGGGCCAGCTACTTCGGGGTTCCTGTGGTACTCCTCACAATGATTTTTAGGGATTATGCCCAAGTACTTCCCACAGTTAAGAGGATAGAGATTATTCTTAGATCCGAACCTGCAACAGATGCAAAAATGAAATTTGGCAAAAATTTCACCCAACGAGCCCAAGAAATTGCTATGATACCAGATGTGAAGAACCTGCAACAATTAATTGATAAAATGGATGATATATTAGATCACAGAATATTTTATTGATTGTGGGACACTTCGAGGGGGAAACCTCCTTTGAGCAAGCTCAATACAAATAACTTCACGGTGCCTTCATTGGCCTCAACACACACTTATATACTAAGTCTATGCCCAATACTATGGGTCAATACGATGGAACATATAATACTATGGGACGACTTACAAAGCATATGCGTCCAATACTATGGGTCAATACCACGGGCTAATACAAACTATGGATCAACAAATACTACGGAACGACTTACAAAGCATATGCGTCCAACAACAATATACTAACAAAGTAAAGAGAAGGGTTGACACAGGTTCCTAACAATTACAGGCGAATCGATGCACCAGTAAGGTGTTTTATTTATATTTTTAATAAGGCGATGCATTGCATTATACAATGCATCGATTTTGGTTTTATGTCTAGTTTTTAAGGTAGCAGTGCATTGTTCTTTATAATGCATTGATAACACTACGTTGGTATGGAACACATCGATTTGTTTCCTTTCTATTTTGGTTGTGGTAGTAGATTGTATTATTGAACTCACAAAAAAATGTTTTTTAGGCGGTGTAGTGTTTAAAAACTAACCAATCTCATTGTGACATATGGGTCGTAATGCACCGATGTGTTTTTTTTTCTATGTTTACAACGATGGCACATTGTGTTACATAAAGAACCATTAATGATGTGTTCTAGAGTCATGGACACACCGTTAATGATGCGTACTGGTGGAATGGATGCATATTTTAGTTTTTTAGTTTTTATTTTATTACGGTGGTGCATTGTAATGGGATTAGCACATTGGTTAAAATTTTTTTATGTGTCTGTGCATTGTTCTTATGAAGCAATTTGATAGTGCGTTATATGGTAGTGGTGCATTGTGTTCTATATCGCACTAATAATGGTGTGTTACATTGGATGGAGCACACCGGTGTGTCTTTACTTTTATTTAGATTGCTGGTGGTGTGTTTTTTAATGCACCAAAAATGTTTGTTTTTTTGTTTTGTGGGTGGTGCATTGTTTTCAATTAGGAATGCACCAGTCATGGTGCAACATATGGGATGGGATGCATTGTAGTGAAATGGACAAACCTTGGAGTTATTTCTATTTTTATTTTATTATAGTGGTGCGTTATATAGGACTTAGCACACTGGCTAGTTTTTTTTAATGTATAAGTATCAGTGCATTGTTGTTAGGACGCACCAGCGCAGTTCTATCTTGAAATTAATAGAATGAATTGGCTCGTCGTAAATAAAAAGATGCACTAGCCCGGTGTGGTGCGAGTCAAATGCTTAAATTGTACTGTGCAAATTTATAAAAAAAAATGAAAAAAATGGTCAAACTAAAGACCAATTTTAAATTTTAATTAGCTAGAATTGTAAATAAGGAGGTAAGAAACAATTTACTTGGTTTATTTCGACCCAAGGAGGCATGGTTTCCCTGTTGAGAAAAAATGGAAATGTGAACTATTTTAAAAAATTAAAAAAAGAATCAAATTCACTAAGAAAGCTATCAAACCATGGAAGTGACACTATAGAGCATTGCAAATGGGGTGGCCATAAGCAAAGGGTGAGAACTAGTGCTTCTTTGGGTGGTCGGAAGCAAAAAATGAAAGTTGAAAATGAAATTATTGACAATTTTTTTTTTAATATTATCCTACCTCGGCACACTTGATGGAAAGACACATTGGTGCGTTGTTGTTTAGGAGCACATCGCTAAGCTATCTTTTATACGAAAAAAATCAATATTTTTAAATGGATGACATAAACGTGCCGATGTGTTGTAAAAAGACGCACAAATGCATGTCTAAATCTGTCACGCACCAGAGATATTTGGGTCTAAATTTAAATAATCTAGTTGTCAGTACTATTATGTTTACCACCGCACCTATTTATTATATGCATTGATGCTATTATAGTATTAAGTGCACTGCTTAGGGAATTTTTAATGGTTTTTAAATTAAATATTTATTGAATAACCAACCACTATATCCACATGCAGTGCATCCTTCTCATGAGCACCGATACTCTTTTTGTCTCGTAGAGCACTGATGTGTGGTTTTTAAAATAAAAATGATGTCTTAGCATTTTGTAATATTAAGGTCATCGATGCACATTATAATTTACACATTGGTGAATTATGTCATAAAGATCATTGACACGTCTTTGTGGTTAGGCGCACCAATTTAAAAAACTCTATAAAAACCTCCAACTTTCTGTCTTCACTAGCAGCTTCCGCAATAAACAAAGAAGGATACATTTTTTAAGGAGGTTCCACAAAAACCTCCACTACAAGGTATTCTCCTTGTAGTGTGCACAGTTGTGTTATAGATTCACTGTTGATTCTAATGACGATGACAACATTTCCATTAATGATATTGTAAACGTTAACATTACAATATATTACAGTGCACAAAGTAGTATATGCACCAATGCTTTTGACAAACTATAACTAGTGGTGCATTTGGAAATTTAAATGCACTGGTGTTGCAACATTATAAAACACCACCATTATCACCATCAACATCATGAACATTTTAGGACAATGTAACATTGTGCATGGTAATATAGCCACCGAAGCATATTTGTATACAATATGCAATGGGTAGTTTTTGATCAACTATGCACATTGGATCCGATGAGCTAAAAGTGCACCGATGTGTTAATGAGGATAATTAGCGCTAGGAATTTGAAGACGTACTATATGTATTGGGCATTGTGTATATATATTTCAGACATCAATTCATAGTATTTTAATATTATGCACCTGTGTGATAATGTTTTGGGCACATTGGTGCACTTTTCTGACATATACACAAGTTACTTAAAAACCTTTTCTATGATCTCTTCTAGAAACATCATTTTAGTGATATTGAACATATGTTACAACCTCCGCCAAAACCTCCATTACCAATGGATAAGGTATTAGCAAAGGCTTTTTTGGTGATTTTTCCCAATCTTGTAATACTAAAAATCTCTTCAAAACCTCGACTAGACTCAATGTTTTCCTTGTTATCTAGCTTTGTGTGAGGTCTAGGTACACAATGTTGGAATTTGTCATTAAAATGTGATATTACCATGGTTGGTGAAAGGCCAAGTCTAGTGACTAAGAGGAGGACTCATTTTGGGGGAAGGAGGTACAGGTGATAAGGTTCAAGCATTGCAGTTGTTATTGTATCTCTAATTATAACTATAGAGCTACACTCTTTTCTCCATCCCAAAAACTCCCGTGTCTTTATTTGAATGGTTATTGTCCATGGAATGCGAGCTTGGAAGGGATCAATTTTCCTAAATATTATATTTAAATATTCTTATTTTCATTTCAAGTTTATTGATATTGAAAGGAATGAAGAAGTTGGTTGTTTTCTTCTTTGAATCTAGCTATTGAAGAGACTTTGAAGCTTAAAATAAATCGACATAGTTTCGCACGAAAGCTAAAGAAAATTGTTAGTAGAACTAGGATTTTCTCTTTTACTTTGTCTTTCATCATTGTTACGCTTATGAATCTTAGAATTAAAGTCTAAGTAGTTTTCTATTATATTTTTTGTTAGTAAACATCAACTGAATCACCATGGGACTTTCCTAAACCATTGGTGGATTTTCTTCCTTAAATAAAATTGGTGACTTTTTGGGGAAATAAATCTCTTTCTTTGCATTGTTTATTCAAGGCCTTCTAATTATTTTTTAGTGGTATTATTGGTTTACATTTTATTTCAGGATTTGTTATTTATTTGAATTTTTTGTTATTGAATTATTTATTTCTTTAGTTTACCTCTTACTTGTGGGCTTCCTCAAGAACAATTACAAGCATTCATGGTTTTCCTCTCTTACTTCCTCTTTCATCATTGTTATGCTTATGAATCTTAGAAAAAAATTAGTTATCTATTATCTTATGTCTATCAATGAAATCAATCCACTTACCATGAGACGTGCCTAACCCATAGATGGATTTTTCCCTTATACACCTTATTGGCACATTATTACTATGAGTGTTTAATATTTATATATTTTTTCCCACGACAACCCTTATTCTCTTATTGACACATTATTACTATCAATATTTAATATTCATATATTTTTTCCCACAACACCCTTGGAGCTTATTGGCACATTATTAAGTCTATATTTTTTTGCTTACAACACCCATTATAGAGATTGCTCACACTACCTTACACAAAATTCAATGGTTAAGATCAATGAAAATCTTTGTTGTAGATTATATGTTTCAATGACACATTACAATTGAACAAAGCAAGTTAAGCTTATAAAAAAAGTATTTTTTCCACAAATTTAATAAAATTTAAATATTGATGAAAATTTCATTACAATCTCAAATTCAAGGAAATTGGTAAAACATACGCAATGTTTTACCACACTTGAGAACTGCAATAGTGAAACAATATTTATAATTTTTTTACCTAATTCTAAATCAACTCAAATAACAAAAAATTTACCAAAATTATAAATCAATAAAAACTCTTTCCATATCATCATGGAATTCCAACTAATAAAACATTTCTACAAAATTAAACGTCTCAGAACAATACCCCTCAAAATTTTCCCTCATTACGAGTGAAAACAAATCCATGTAAATTTATCAAAATTCTAAATTCACGAAAACTGTCTTCTCTGTCAAAAATATTATTTCGACAGCCCCACCAAAAACGGACAACATGTTTAGACGGCATGGCTCCAAGCGGAGACTGACAAAGACAGTCACTAAATTGGAAAAAAATAAAAATAAAAATCAATTCCCAAATCTTTGTCATCGTTTTATTCACGTCATCACTGACGTGTAATACGTAGGAATATCAAAGTCTCGTACCGAATATTCCGTCAATTAGTGACGTTAGCTTTGATTTCACGTTCATTTTAAGTGACTTTGTTCCGTCATTCCGGACGTCATTATCGTGATGAGATTTGTACTGATTCTTCGAGTGGTGACGGTCACATATTATGTTGACTTGTGACAATAAATGTTTATGTGCAGTGAAACGGGCAGTCGCTTACTTATTTTATCTGTTGGGGATGGATGTCAATATTATTATTATATTCGGTGAAAGGGATAGTCGCTTACTTATTTAATATAAAAAATGCGTAAAAAGTAATGCAAAGCGCCGCCAACGGCGCTGCCGACGCCGTTGGAGCCTACCTGATTATTTTATTATTTTTGTTTTGTTTTATTTAATTGTCGGATTAGATTGTTAATTTCATATTCTATGACAAATGAACGTTTCTCAATATATTAGAATAAGGGATTTGGACTTGTTCGAAGTGCATTATGAGGTCTAGGTTCACTTAGTATGGAATATAGTTGTGGATGGGGTCTAAGACTATTAAGAGGATCTTGTCAAAACTTTCATGGGTCTTTTCATATCTTAATTCGCCATTGAGGTGCCTTTTTCCTAAATACTAAAAAAAATTGGTTGTCCACCACTTAGCAAGGCAAGCCCTCTGCCATGGATGTCAAAAGTGGGATTTAATTATTAAAAATCTATGTGCCAAGGAAGGAGTTCAATGCAAAAGTCCAATGGCAAAAGTGTGGTGTGGCATTGTTTATTTTATGTAGATTGATTCACCTCAGTGAGATTAGGATTTTTTTAGTGCCAATTGTTCAAACAAGTTTTGGATGGTTCAAAATAAACAAGTGAGATCATCTCAAGGGTGCAGTGGAGTTGGAAATAGTTTTATGGAAAAAAAAAACTATGCTTATACTGTAAGGGATAATTGCATTGAGAGTAGTGAACTGCTTTAACTTAGTTTAGGAGAGATGTGTCACATAACGTAATATTATGTACCAAAAATACAAAAAGTAATTAAAAAAATTCAGGTCGGCTCATAAAATAAAATAAAAGTCAAAACCAAATAATAAGTACTTAAAAAAAATCATTATGATTCATAAAATAAAAGTTTAATACCAAATAACATGTTATTAAAAAATCCATGTTTTCTCATAAAATAAAGAAATAAAAACCAGAATAGATCCATCTTAACCTAAACTAACGTGTAAAAAAATTAAGGTATAAAAATAATTACACCTCAAGAAACTGGACCTCACTAAGTGTTTGATAGATCTGGGTTTAAGATAGATCTATCCTTGTTTTATAAATTGTTGTGTATGGCTATTGAGTATTTCATTTCTTTGTAGTGGAATGCATTGTACATGGTGGAGTTCTAATCCAATTGGGTTTACACTAGCGAAAGTTTTAAGGATTCATATTTTGTTTAATGTATAAAAATTTTAGCGAATCTTCCTAATTTTTAAAATGACAATTATAAAATGTTTGGTAATATTTATAAAAATATTCAAAATTTTAAGGATTTTATATAGATCCTATTTTTTTGGGTAATTTTAAAGCAAATAATTTCATTTCGTGGATTTTGGATGCATCGTTTTTAGAAAAAAAAATTGGTGAATCTTTTTTTTGAAAAAAATAGAAAATTAATGTAAGGGTGAAATTTTGCCCCTAAAATTTTCCATGCTTTATATGTCCCACAAATATTTTTGGGTGCTCTCTACATAGTGTTTCTTCTAAACCATTTACGTTTCCCTCCACTACCATCCATAAAGCAACCATGCAAATTTAACTTTTTATTATGATGCTACCATCTAGGCATATAGCGTCTTCATAGGGGATATCAAGTTGTTGTCTTTCATCAAAGAAGAAATGAATTAAAGTCATCATGCTTTGGTGCGGTATGCAATATTGAGGAGAGTCCAGATCTAGGAGCCTCTTCTAGTGGCTTCCATGGATAATATGCATTGGATGACTACACTTGTAAAATACATATGTAATCGATTACAAAATCCTCGACACTTCAATGGGTAGTTGTTTCCTTGGGAATCTTGGTCTTGAATGCATATTTTCTTTGCCTCTCTCATTTTATTTTGATAAATATCTCTCATATGTCATTTGAATTAAAAATATTTAATGTCTATATAGTATAGAGATAAATATTTATGTCATAGAAGCAATTCCAAGATGCATAGATTTTAGGCATATTCTATTTAGTAAGGGGTAGTTTTTAGTAAGGCATGTGAAAGGGGTATTGTGGAGTACTACTAGTGAGAGATTTTCCTGGTATTTTTTCATATATGGAGGGGGAAGGCCGAGAAACATTTATTATCACACCATAACCAATCAACCATTATGTTATTAGGAGGCATCGATTCCTTGTGGCTAAATAGTAGTACTAACATGTGAAAATGTTAGGTGCTTGATATATATTGGGATCAATGTTGTTAGTGCCTTTTCATTTATTAATCATTGGCATTGATTATTATATGTTAAGCACTATTGGTGTCTATTACTTCATATATCAAAAAGCATTCCAATAACATTGGCTTGGCAAATGGGTTTGTGTGCAATGGTTCTACACAAATTAAAGAGACGAGGAAAATAAATTATCCTCAACAAGCTCTAGTGGTGCCAATTGGGTGCAAAGCTAATGGCTCTCCCAAACAACATAAAATATATGTTGTGGGGATTGCCTGAAGAATTTGCTAGAGAAATGAAGTGAGCTCAATAACTCACTAGCCAGCTTAGGATCCAACATAATAATTGTTGGAGTAGAGCCCAAGCTAAACACCATTGTATTTTTGGCACCATGAAGATGAGCCAAGCATTCAAGCCTACCGTGAACAAGATTGACTCTCATATCTATGAGGTTTTCATTTACAAGCCATCCATTAGGGCTAGGAACGGGTACACCTTTCTTGTGTCTTGTCAAAACATTTGATTTGTAATTGAGTTGATACACCAATTGAACATTATTGCAAACTTAGAAATTTGTCGTGAATCAAAGTACATTTTGCTTATTAGAGTGTCATTGGTACTCGAACTGGCCTCTATTCTTATAGAGGTATTTTCCAGATATTGAAGTTGAAGTGAGGAAATATATATGAATTCGTATACATCTTTGGTGTCTTCCAATGTTTAAATAATATTAATAAAACCAATAATTAAATAGAAATCACCTACTCAACTATGATCTTTCAATATGAAGTTGCAATTAACACCATAAAATATGAACTACTAACATTACCAACTCCTACTCACTAGAAATAAGAACTATTAATGATCCACTTTTGAGGATAGTTAAAACATTCTTCAGGGATCACTTTCAAATTCTAATGTTCATACTTCCATTTATTTCCAAGTATAGCTATGCTACAATCCTAGATCTTGCTAATGATGGTACATGCCAAGTACTCTAGAACAATTGTGTTAAGAAAGAACTCATAGTTGTCATCTTTATATTCTCATACGACAAATTTAGATGGAATTTCCAGGTGTGCTAAGGAACAAGAGAAGTGTCTTTAAGTTTCATTATAGTTTTGCAGAATTATAAGAATGATTTCCCTCCCATTAAGGATGGTTTCATTTACTAGCTTTTGAATAATCACGCCCAACACTACTAACCATGCTTAATTCACTCAATGAGTTGCTGCATGAGAGAACCTCCCTTAATGGAAATGTTATGACTGCAATAGCTCTTTTCTCATTTTGTATATAAAATGCGTGTCTATTAGCAATAAGAGAAATTCAATAATGATTCACTAATGTAGTGGTATACAAAATCCATGATATATGATTAAGTAATTAAATAATGTGATACTTTTGGCATTAGTGTATAGAAGAAATAAACAACAAAATTGACACCATACTAATTGAAGTTTGATAGAGTTAAGAGTATGCTAAAAGGGATAAAAGTCTCATTGATTTGGAGAATTTTACCAAGGAAGAATTAATGAGTCATTCACCATCATATGGATATTTCACATCCTTAGTTTTTGATACATGAATATGTGATACCCCTAGTTAGAATTAGTTGAGAACATGAAGATTTTATGTCTTAATCTGGAGTTTACATTAGGGTATTTGTAAAGGATTTAGATATCATACTTAAGTATAGTATTTTAGGTGATTATGTTGAGATGAAAAAATCGCACGTGCATGTGTGTGTATTTAGTTAAAAAATATAATTTACTATTAAAAGTAGTAAATTTTGGTGAATATTATCAATATAAGAATAAATGACCAATTGTAAAATGCATATTTTGAAAAAAAATCCCAAAAAATAGTGAATTGACAAAATTTAAACCTTAAAAATTGCCTTGGTTTGCTTACACTTTATCACTTGGCCACACTTTTCCTCTAGGAATAGTGTGAGCCTCATGAATTTTCTTAAGGAAAAATGTGTTTGATTAGTCTTTTTGAGTGGAAGAAGTGTAGCCACATCTCAAATCCATAGAAAAGGAACGAAAGATCATAAATAACAAATCCATGAGTGAAAATAATGCGTGGACGACCACGCGTGCGCGCGCATGTGTTTGTGTGTGTGTGTGTGTGTGTGTGCGCGCGCGCGCGCACGTGCGTGACATCCCTGCACTCTCAACTTTGGGCTTATCACCTTTCTATCCTACAAATAGAGAATCCAAGGATGAGAGAAAGAAGATAGTGAAAGTTATTGAAAATATACGAACTCTAGAGGAACCCAGAGTGCTAAAGTAAAAATAGTTCTTGACTCACATTTCCACTCCTAAGGAGAACCTAGTGATTGGTTTCTTTAGTAGTGCATTAATATTAAGCAGAGGTTAAAGAGATATTAGTTGGCTCCTCCACCACAATAAGATTAGAGATCATTGTTAAAAAGGCGTTGTAAGGAATTCCCTAGGTAATTGGGCTAGACTCAACCTAATGCATGAATACATAGAAGGTAAACATAAATAAAAAAGTAGAGTAGATGAAGGAACCTATAGTATGATAGTTGTCATCACTTCTTCTTCTCCTCCAATGCTTCCATGTGGCTTTCCTTCATACTTTCATACAAAGAGACAATAGACCTTCCTCAAATACTTTGGGCGCTTATATAATTGGAAACGAAATCATAAGCATGAGACTTAAACAAGAAACCCTAGTTAGCCTATCAGGATGACCAACATCTGTTACACCATTGCAAAACAAGTACAAATACAATTGAATTGGGGGGAAAGATAATATATATTTATTCAAAATGATGAAAAAACACATAAGTATACCTAATTTTTATCTCAATACTCCCAGAACCAAAGTATAGATTCCATGATCCACTCAGGTATACTAATCCCAAACTTTGAATCTTCTCCCACATATAGGGAAAAGATCATATGATAACTTTAACATGCAAAAGGTGAGATCACTCAAAGACAAGGGTCTCTGAGGGAAAACATAAAAACTCAGGAATAAGGGAAGTTCTCCCATTACCATAACCTAGGTGTTCTCCCTCCTCCCAATATCCTCCCTTTCCTTCCCATAGGTGCCATTTTATTGAGTGTATGACATAGTTAGCATGGTTAGGAGGTCATTTTGATTGGTTACCACTGAGCAACTATCTTTTAAATTGTCGAATTTCATGAATTATATATTTTTTTTTGCATTTTCCAATGCCCATGCATCCTACAAGAGGGGAAAGTGTGTGTTCACACACCCTACTCAAGGAAAGGTGCATGGGGCTAAAAAATGAGTGTGTTTTTAGTGAAATTGAGATAGGAATAACTTGAATGGTTTCTTGAAGTGATGACCATCATTTGGGCTGACCTTCATTGTGAAATTCAAGGTCATTAGCATTTATTAGGGGCTTATCTGGTGATTAGGGACATTTGTAGACAAATTAGGGACAATTGGGAGTATTTGATGCCATTAGGGTCACCCAAATGTTGTTAGGGTCATTGGGGTGCTAATTAGTTCTATAATAGATGCCCCCTAATGTGTGAGGTTAGAAGGGGAGTTGATGGAAAAAATAATTTAGAATAACTGTGGAATAGTAGTGGAGTGGTATCAAGAGGAGGTCCCTAGATGGTATTAGAAAGTACCTAAAAATAAATCCGTGTGTTAGATAACCTTTCTTCCTCGAGGTGGGAATACCCGTGCTTAGGTGTAAGTAATAATGGCCACCAAATAAATCACATTGCGGATCCATGGAGTATATCAGATGTTGAATCATGGCCATGATAAAGATACACTTTGAATCCATGTCAAAATAGATCATAGCCACAAGAAAATACAAAGTGGATATATGTATCAGTATATATCAAGAGAACAAGTAGAACTAAAGTGAGTACATACTAGTTATCTGTATGGTACCATTGTTATGGTATAGTCTTGCACAACTCATGCAATAAAAATGGGGTAGTGCTATTATAGCCCAAGGTATTATACCCAAACCATTGTGATGTATGTGTCCTTACCATGTGAATAAATGAGATGACATTAAACATGAGGACTACCATTTGATTACCAATCATTGATGTATATAGCTAACAAATGTGATATAACCCATTGATAATGATAATGTGAATCAAGGTACTTAGCACGTTATAGAAAGTGTGAATAGATGCATTGAATTCAAACACTTGTAGAATTGATCAATTAGGTTACATTGATGTATTCCCATTGTCAATAGTGAGTGAACTTTCCATTGATGACTGCAAGCCCCAAGGTACTAAAAGTCTCCAAATCCCATTCCCAGAAAAATATGAGTTGAAGTTGATGAAAAGAGATACGTTGGAAGGGTTCCATTAAGGCATCCCCCATCAACCAACATGAGGAAATATTAGGAATTGAATTATTTTGGAAAGGTCTTGGGTAAATTTTTTCAGGGACATACCACTGAGTACATCTATCACATGCACTAGATGTAAATAATAAATGAAAGAGACTAGCTAAGAAAAAACTGATAATGAGAGTCATTGACAGAACTTCCACCATTGATGAAAAAGGAACCCAATGTACAACACAAATCCAAAGATGTGAATAAAGGTCTTGTCATCGAAGATATGGGAAACAACTTAGTTAGTGACCAATGATGAGTTTCCATTTTCCGAGCACAAAGTAACCTACCGATGATGAAAAGAGGCCCAGGGTTCTACTGAATATAAGTTGACTTCTCAGATTAATGTGTCATAATCAATGACAAATGACCCACCAATGAGAATTCAAAGGGGTAATTCCACACTAGAACGAATATGGACACTAGATATGATGATAAAAACTAAGAGTAACTTGACAATAGGGAAGGCTAACTTGCATGGTTAGGTAAACTTATGAATGGTTGACATAGGCTAAAGAAAACCCTTGAACATTAGTGTGACACAATGGTGACCTGGGTATAATTAGAAAGAAAGTGAACAATGGTATAATTTTGCAATGCAAGAAGCATTAATAGATTCTCCATAGTTATTGGAAGAGTAACTAACTGGAGGAGTATAAACTCAAAGATCATGGTTCAAATCCTAAGGAAATACTAGAAACCCACCTTGTTGAGAATAAATGAAACTGGTTCTTTATGCGAGGGTGACATGACTTGAATTGCTACTATCAATAGTAATAGATATATAACATCTAATCCCCACCTTCTATTTATAAATATTTTTTGTGTCTTTTTCATGTTAGAAAAGGCTAAAAAGGAATAAAAGAATGCTATGTTAAAGTGGAAGAAATGAGTGTTGCAATACATGCAACTATGTTCCGAGCGCATGGAATAGAGTTATGCAAAACAAAATGCAAAAAAGGTGTTGGGAAAGAGGTGGATAATCATTAGCATGTTTCTTCCAATGATGCAAACCATAATGAAAATGCAACAAATGCAAGTGATGAGCAACATAATGAATGCAATTTGGAAGCATGAAAACTAAAACAAAGCATTAGACATAAATGTGGAAATAGAAATAAGAAAATACGAATGCATAATGAACAAAAATGGGATCCTTATAGGGAATTGCCAAAAATATAAGAGAAAGAGAGGCATGAATTAAGCTTCTTCTTAAATTCATGGTAAAATTAGAAGGATTGTTGGACCTATGATAAAAAATTGGCATGGGCAGCAAAATGGAAAGAGTGTGCTAACTAAAGTTTCCCATGATAGGTAGTCACTTCTGTTGGATTGGTGAAAAATGTAGATAGAGAATACTAATGCACCAATATCCAACAAGTTCGATTCTATGGAAAATTCAGTTGGAAAATTGTTCAAATGCATCATAACATAGGGGAGGCATACACCTATATTCAAGTTTATGAATATACTTGACTAGATATTCTCAAGAGAAGATAAATTGATCTCCCTTTCAAATATTACAAGGGAGCTCAAACTTTCTTTCTATTCTTCTACGTTTCTCAGTAGTGTCATGTCATGTCCCAAATTTGGTATTGGGTCACAATGGCCTAATCACATTGTACCTATTCATTAGAGTTTGTCAAATTGATGCTAAAGGTCAAATAATTGCCAAGGAGGAAAATTACTAGTTTCCTAGGTTTGGGGTGGAAGCTTTGGGATTTGGAATAATGGGGATAATAAATGATGTTTGAACATTAGAATGGAATAAATATTTAATAAAGGAGATAAATAAATATATACAAGCGAAAATCAAAGTGGCATTTCATCATGAAGACACATGGAGGAAGTGGGACCCACATATGGCTAGATTTCCCCACTACACTTGGCATCATTCTCTCACCAATTCGAATTCAAGGTGAATGGTAACATACTTGGGGGAGTCAAAAAGGTATTATTCATTGCATGACTCATCCAAGGTCGAAATATAGAGGAAGAGTAACTCCCATGGAAGAGGAAGAGGCAATTTGGAGCTAGTGAGACACTTGGGCTAGATTCCCTAGCTCTATGACAACAATGATGAAGATGATATGACACCTATGACACAAATCAGACCTGAAGGATGACATATGACATATATGACATGTCAGGGATAAAAATAGACTCCAAGAGGGCGCTCAAGGGTGTTAGGGCAGCTAAGATGCTTCCACATGTGATTTTGTGGAAGTGGGAGACTAGGAATTGTTGTACAAGTGGCGTTCTTTGGAATCTCTTCCCAACTTGAGTTGGCATGAGTCTCTTGGAAGGAATTAGACCCATGGAGGACATTAAAAGTTTATAAATGTCAATAACAAAGAATGAAACCAGCTTTTGATCATTTGTAGAATTTGCAATTGCATTTGTGAAGAGGGAGAGCTAGTGGATGACTAGTTTCTTGCCTTAGCCAATTTCGAGGGTGAAAGATTCCCATCCAAGTTGGTAATTGGAAAGGCCATTCAGACCTTTCATTTGGAGCATTAATGGAGTCTTTATTTGTAGGTGTAAGCTACAGGGCAGCTCATGGTTTCTTCTATTGCAGCTCACTCCTTCAACCATTTCCAGTTTTGATGGCATATTCTTGATCCTTGAGGGAGGGCGTTTTTGGTGAGCTATTGTACTCTTTGGGGAAGATTTTAATGCCCCATTTCTTTTGTAATATGAAGTAAATACTCTGTTCTTCATCTCCAAAAAGTTTCAGGTCGAAATTCCAAGTAGAAATGTATAAATCTCATTTTTAATGGAAGAACAATGCCATTTCCCCACTACCTTATTGTGAGCCAATGTATTGATGATGATTTCGAATGAATGGATGATTCTATGATATATTTGTGGTAAATATACTGCCATGGATGTATTCTACAAGTTTCATGTACTGTACTTGAGCATTTGAAGCATTTTTACTCAGTTTAGTTGTATTGGGAGGTGAAATAGTGCCATTTCCCCAAGGGTCGAATTGGGGATTTTTGCAGTTGAATGGGAGAGGGTGAGAACACTTGTAATAAACCATTAATGGTGCATATGAGACCTTAATAACATACTTAACACATTACATACCTCTGTTCATAAATTTGAGTGGGTTTGGAGGCATTTGGGAAGCCATTTTCAGTACTTACCTCAGGGGGATTTGAACCCCAAAATACTAGTAAAATTGCATACTTGGTCCAGAATCTTAAGAGAGTTTGCAGAGGTCTTTTGGTGGCCATATATAATCCCTGAACATCATATTCAAGTTCTAATATCATTAATACACCTTCCTTGAATATTTGAAGTCATTTGGAGTCAATTTGAGATCTAGAGACCAATACTAGTCAAAGGGAAATCACTAGTAAAGTTACCTACATTGACCAGAACTGAAAGAGGATTTGCAGAAGTATTTTAAAGGTCCAAAGGCATCCCTGAAACAAATATTTATGTTCTAATATCATTCATATACCTTCTCAGAATATTTGGGATCATTTGGGGCAAATTTGGGACCTAGAGATCAAAACTAGTCAAAGGTCGAACTAGGGAAAAAAAGTGGAAAATTGCCATTTTAATAAAATTCCTAACAAGGGACATTACATGTCAATACTCCTAGCATGACATATATTGGGTGGTTGTTTGTCCCCAACATGCCTTACAGTGGCTTCTTACTTACCCATAGAATGACTTACAACGGTTGGTTTCTTTCCCCTAGCATGAATTGCATCGAATGTAGATTTATATTTGATAATTATAGTCTCTTTTGAAGAAACATAGGAGCCCAGCACTACCCATAGGTCGTCAAAGTAAGATGTTCTGAAATGATAGAATTTTTCTGTGGTGTTAGTGGAAAGTATTTTCATGAGGAGTTGTAAGTGGAATATTAGTAGTTCCCATGAGGAATGGATACATCCATACTCCATCTATACTCCAATACTCTCACAAGATTTGAGGAATGGCTTACCAGCGGGACATTGGGCACTATTGTGGAGACTGATTCTTCTCTATAATATTGTAGTTGGTCTATAGTGATGATATTCCCTTCATGGATAAAATGAATGACACAAAACATTGGAGACACAAATTCCAACATGGAATAAATCCAACTGTGTCCTAAGAGCAGATTGTAATCAAGAGAAGAATCAAGCACTTCTACCTCTATGACCATAGTCTTGTCCTCCAACTCTATTGGAAGCATAGGGATAATTCTATGAGGTATGAAGGTATGACCATCAAATTATTTTAGCATGCTTGGTGATGATACTATCTCCAGTGATCCTATAGCTTGTCAAAATGATAAGGACATAACACACATAAGATCCCCTTCATCCACCACAGTCATAAATATATTCAACCCTCTGGTCGAAACTTGGATCTAGAAGGTAACACAGTGGGGAAGACAAGGTTCCTAGTTGTCAAGGTCAAATTTTATTAATTGAGAGTCCAAAGGAATCTTTGAATCACTTCTAAAGGTGGTCTTCACACACGACGCTTTAGCTAGATATTTGACAATTCTATAGCATTGTGTGGCTTGAGCATTGGGATTATGCATGGATTTCTTCAACACGACTTTCAATATGTGTGGCAGAATTCTCAATGTGTAGAGGCTTTGACATTTCAAAAGTGGAAACTTTTTTTCCTTTGGATCTAATGTAGGTACCTCATAACTATGGGCTCTAGTTTGGACATTGATCTCCCATTTGCACATATACAAATTATCATTTGATGTGTTTCCCCCTTGTGAGGAGGTTTCCTAGTTTCCTAGTACTTGCAGATGTACATGGTTATCTAGGACTCCAACAACCATTTGCTAGTGTTGAGGAGGAAATGGATTAGTGCGAAAAACATGTTGTTGAGGAGCTTCTTGTTGCACCAAAAATCATTGGGTAGAATCCATATTGGGGCGTTAGTGAGTTAGATGGTATTTACTACAAATTTTACATGGAAATTTAACCTTATTTTTATTACCTTCTTGTTCTCCTTCTTACCCCAACCAACATTACTTTTATTGGCATTATTTCCCCCATTCTCATTATGTTTTCTTTTACCCTTCTTTTTTCCTTCGGGGTATTGGTTCCATTTTTTATTAGTTGCATGTACTGACATGACATCATAGGGTTGAGTAGGATTCGGGGTGTTAGTGATAGTTTGTGTTACTGCAATTGTGCCCATGTTTAAAGAAAATTTTCCCATCTGAGTTGTAACCTAGCCAGTTGTGGCTTTTTTCCATAAATCTAATCACACCATCAATGTGTGGCCCGGGCTTGGGTTAGGTTGGATCAATCTTTGCTCTCAGATTCATAGTCAAGATCTCATATTACAACATTAAGACTAAGAATATACCATTTCCAATTGTTGGGCCTTGATAATGTCTTTCTCTTCGGTCATGAATCTTGATTATGCAAAATATTTTTGCAATATACAATTGCAACTTGACTTAATGAACTAATCCACTAAAAAATGATCATGTATATGATATTTAATCAAATGATGGAACCTCCACCACTGATGGATATGGTCAGAGATATATGTAGACTTGTATTTTCAAAATGATGTTAATAATTGAGTTCTCGTCTCATAGAAGACAAGAAATTGGAAGTGGTTTAAGAAAGTCATGGCTAATGCATCAAAGTTATGAAACGCAGGTTGTGGGCGCTCTATATACCAGTTCACCAAAACTCCAATAAAATTTATTTGAAAGTGTATCAACCTAATATGGTCACCCATAAATGAGTTAGATGAACACCAGAAATGGAACATCATTACATATATGGTGGGATATTCTATGGATTTCCCCTCAAATTTAGGAATGTTGGAGGGTAACTTCATCGGAACAGGAGGCCAACTTGGATTATGCATGACTAGATAATTAGTAAACTTGGACTACAAGTGGATTTCATAAAATAAGTTTGAAAGCCTAAGTATAAACAGAAAAGCATTGTAGAGTTAAAGGAAATTAATCAAAGCTCCAAATACAATAAAAATACTTCAGTTCAAATTAAATAAGGCACTACTCTAGTGTTTAAATAGAAGACTCACTCACTTGGGTAACTAAGTAAAGGCAAGACCCGATCCTTGATTGATATACTTTTAGAAAATAAAACTTACGCTCAGTGAAGGTGAGTTCTGGAGATAGAACAATTCCTTCTATCATGTACATGGTTCAAACTTGGAAAACATCATCTCTCTTGTCGTGTGGTGGTAAGTTTCGTAAAGCCAATTCGCGGCATTGGTTGGGTGCTTTTAAGGGAAGGTAGTCAGATGGAGACTCCATGCTTATTGCTCTCTGAAGAAGGTAGTTATATAAGGTAGGCAAAAGGCAGAGTTTGGTTTTTTTGGGGGTGATAGTGGAAAAGTTGACAGATAAGTTGTCTTCACTGTCACTCTACAAAACCGTACATGAGATTTGCACCTCATACGGCTTCTCGTTCGATTCTTTCGGGGTTAAAATTCCAGAACAGACAGGATAGCATACTATTTTAAGCACAAGATTTTAGGTAAAAGTCTAGTGGGGAACCTGCCTGAGGCTATGGATACAGGTGGTGGTAATGTAATAAATAAAATACAGTATGAAGCATGGTAGAATAGAGTTCATTGGATCATTGTATTTTGTTAGCAAACATGTATTGAGTCTTTTTACTTATGCTGATGCAAGGAAGGCACTAGGGTTTGTGAGAGGCAAAACCTAGTTCCAACTCCCAAGAGTGTGTCTTGAGAATTGGTTTACAAAATAATTACTTGGCACATAGAGATTGATAGGCATGACAGATGAGTTGGTTTTGTATCTAGGTACATGAGTATGGATAGGTGGAACTTGAACCTAGGGTGAGAAATCTCCACTTATCATTCCTCCCATTCCAAGAAAAGGCATGCTCCCTTGAGGCATGATAGAAATCATGTGAGCTCCATATCCTATCAAGGATATGTATAGAGGAATATGTCCACCTCCAAATGGAAATGCATTGAAGGGGATGGAGGTTCTTCCTACCATAGTGTTGTTTCTAAGCTAGAATGGGTTACTAGTATCAATATATGGAATTGTCACGTACCCACCCATCCATCCAAGGCAAGGGAGGGAACATGATGCCAATCCCTAGGGATTTTACATAAACGAAGCCCATTCATTTGATTCATAGCCATAAAATTCAAAGGTGTGCATATGCAAATCAATTTAACATGCACAGCGGAATAAACACCATCCACACACAATTCACAATTTCCATTCAATTTAACACATTGCAGAATTAAATACAAACAGAGAATACAATTATCTCACTGTAATGTTGTCCCCAACAACTAGCTATGTCGCTGCAACGTTCCTCCCAACTGTAGGTCTCTGCCCAACCTATATTATTTCAACACTCAAAGACCACCCCCGAGCTGGGCATGATATCTACAAGGAAAAGGGGACTCTTAAGCTCATTCACAGCCGAATAATCATTTGCATTTAAGCCAAGCCAGTCCACAGCTGGGTTTATCAGGCTAAATCTGAACCCTCTTCATTTGTGGATGCTTCCACTCAAGCACAAGCCAAAACAATGGAAACCCATTTCAACCCCAACAATCTTTTACATATAGCAACTCAAACTGGGCATGGATGCCCATTCTCAGCAATGGGATTTACAAACAAGATGGCCCTGGACTTTCCCAAATCATGGGCACACCAAAACGGGATGTGAAAAGGAAAATCGTCCATAGGGGACCAATCCGATTTTCCATAGGTATCTTGGGCATCTAAATGGCCAAAACGGCCCCATTGAAACCCTAATTCAAGATCCCATACTCCCAACCACTCTGCAACACAAAAACACCCTGTTTCCCAGCTAGAAAAAATCAGGAAAAACCACAAAAACGTGGAGAGAAAACAACCAGGCAGCCCAAAAACGTGAGAGAGGCCAAACTCCTCCATGGGTAATGGCTTAGGGAGAAAATCATGGTTGTTTTCTTTCCCAAGAAGAAAAAACACGATTTTCCATGAGGGTGGCTTTCCCATACTCGAATTTTGGATAGCCATACCTCCCCAATCCCCAAGGCATTAACTACTTCACCCAACTCTTGGGAGAAATGAATGATTGGGCATCAAAGTCAACATGGGTAGTTGATGGTTGATGGGTTCTCTCATTGACACTTGGCTTGACATCATTGGCTCAAGGGTTTGAATATTTTCCTCCCAATTCCTTCTAATATCATTCCCCCATCTCTTGTTGTATTGCATAGCTAGTTGTGGGTATTTATATTAAAATGAATATTTACAATTCCAATGTGCTTGGCTAACACGTAAACCATATGCATCAATAAATCGGTGGCGTGGCCTTGGCCTTGAGCTCCTCACCATGATTTTATAACAATTTTACACCATTTACATTTTTATGCAATGGGGTCGAGATGGGGACGTTACATTCTCCTCCCCTTGGAATAACACTGTCCTCGGTGTTCCAACACCCAGGAATAAACACCCATTTTACTCATGCCTCAAAATTCACAAAAGGCGGCAGGTCTGTCCTATGTTTCATCTCTTTACTTTGAACCTTCAGGATCAAGTCCTTTGGCTTCTACAACTGCTCCTGCTGGCTTTGAACTTCCATCTCTGCAGGTGGGCATTGCTTCACAGCAATCCCTTCCTTTTATTCACCCTCCAGCTACTCTGCAAGTCTGGAATTTCATGGATGTCATCGTTCTTGTTGTCCTAGCAACTATTTGAGCAATATTTTCAGCCAAATCAAATAACTTTTGGTATGCTGCCATGATCATGGTGCACAACTGGCCCACACTTTGCTCACTAGAAACACTTGGCTAGTAACAGCTGCAACCAGATGACTTTCAATGTCTCACCTGGGAGACTCATCATGGTAATTCTTGTTAGGACAAACATAGCACAATATTAAAATTAGTCAATTGTTTGCCCAATTGACATGGAACGTCCATTCTTTACTCATGCGACTTCCACATGTTTCATGCTTTCCCAACATACACATGAACTCATTCATGTTCCTCCTTTCACAGGAAAATAACTATTTCAGCATTCACAATTCATTTCAAGCAATAAACACAATCAACTTCCAGTCACAACATGCATTCAACAATCCTTTGTTTCTGAAATGCATCAATCAAAAATGAAAGAGAAGAGTAAGAGTTTTCCCCTCTTAGTCTTGTTCCAATCTGTAGCCACACCATCACTGTGCTTTCATGCTCCTTAGCCTCTTTCACTTCAATGCGAATGCTTGACTTGCCCGTTCTTGGCTATGACACTTAGTGTCTAAGGTCTGTTTAAGGATTTTCAACGTGGGAGTCCTTCCACTTGTTGCCTATAGGACCTTTGGCTGCTAGGACCCACACATGTCCACTAGCACCATCTTTCATTACTGCTCATACTGAGCTCTTTAGGACAGTCACATGTCCACATGCATCCTCCAGATGCTTTCATAGTCCTTGCTTTCAGCAATACCTACACTCAAACATTGAGTCAATTCATATGTTTAGTTTATTTCCATAGGGTTTGTCTCCAAACAAGAGTTTAAGAAATCATAAACAAATCATATACACATGTATTTCATAAGCAAGAAGCTGCAATGTAACCAAATACTTATCTGCATTGGATGTCTTCACTTTATTCCACAGGTTCCTTCTTCGCTTTATAAGCCTTGGATTGCCCGTGGATGCAATAATGAATGTTGGGCTAGCACGTAGGCTACTCCACAACCATTCGAATAGGCAATGCCCAGCCAGTATGCCAACTGGGTTTCATCAATCATCTCATTTAGCAATATGCTGAGCCAATACTCCGATTGGTTTTATTAATTGATTAAAGAATGTTTGGCCAGCACGCTGGTTGCTCCACAACATCAAGTGGTTAATGCCCCCACCAACTATTCTCTGAATTTATAGAGCATCAATTACTCTCTGGATTTACTAAGAATTTATAGTGCACAACCAGTTACTCTCTGGTTTTACCAAGAATTTATAGTGCACAACCAGTTACTCTATGGTTTTACCAATAATTTATAGTGCACAACCAGTTACTCTCTGGTTTACCAAGCATTTATAGTGCACAACCAATTACTCTCTGGTTTTACCAAGAATTTATAGTGCATAACCAGTTACTCTCTGGTTTACCAAGCATTTATAGCTCCAACCAGTTACTCTTTGGGTTTACCAAGAATTTATAGTTCTTTCAGGGTCCTTGCTTCCTGCAATGGCCAAGGTTTCCAATAAGGAAACAATAGTGTATCAGCTTAGATGTTAGAAGACTTATACCTGAAATATTCATTATTCCAAACAAGAAAATAAATGGAAATGAATACTTATCTGTATTGTGCATTTCCTCGCTACTCCATAGGTTTCCTTCTCTTCTTTACAAGCCTTAGATCACCTGTGGGGTGGATGCTTGACCAGCACACATGCTGCTCCACAGCATCATCCGAATAGGCAATGCCAAGCCAGTATGTTGACTGGGTTTATCAGGCATCCCTAAAATCGATATGCTAAGCTAGTACACTGACTGGGTTTATCAAGCATTTCAAAAAATTAGTATGCTAAGCTAGTATTCCGACTGGGTTTATCAAGCATACAATAACCATTTCCAAGCCAATTCTCTAACTGGGTTTGTCAAGAGATAACACCCTTCACCAATACCTCCACAACATGCAAATAACCAATGCCAAGCCAGTACACCGACTGGGTTTATCATGCATACAACAACCATTGCCAAGCCAGTACATCGACTGGGTTGATCAGGCAATATGAACAACATAATATGATTACGTGGATCCTTCTCTTATGCAACCAGTGGTTCCCTCCAGGAACTCCATAGGTGACTCACTTGACTGCAAGATAGCATGGCCAAGGTTTCCAACAAGGAAACAATAGTGTATCAGCTTAGATGTTAGAAGACTTATACCTGAAATATTCATTATTCCAAACAAGAAAATAAATGGAAATGAATACTTATTTGTATTGTGCGCTTCCTCGCTACTCCACAGGTTTCCTTCTCTTCTTTATAAGCCTTGGATCACCTGTGAGGTGGATGCTTGACCAACACACATGCTGCTCCACAACATCATCCGAATAAGCAATGCCAAGCCAATACGTTGACTGGGTTTATCAGGCATCCCTAAAATCGGTATGCTAAGCTAGTATGCCGATTGGGTTTATCAAGCATTTCAAAAAATCAGTATGCTAAGCCAGTATGCCGACTGGGTTTATCAAGCATACAATAACCATTTCCAAGCTAGTTCTCCGACTGGGTTTGTCAGGAGATAACACCCTTCAACAATACCTCCACAACATGCAAATAACCAATGCCAAGCCAGTACACCGACTGGGTTTATCAGGCATACAACAACCATTTCCAAGCCAGTACATTGACTGGGTTTATGAACAACATAATATGATTACGTGGATCCTTCTCTTATGCAACCAGTGGTTCCCTCCAGGAACTCCATAGGTGACTCACTTGACTGCAGGCTAGCATGTCCCCACAATACCCACTCACACTACACAAGGATGATACCCCTTTTCTGCAACACAACTCCTCGGGCCTATCCATCTCTTCTAGTGTCCTTTAGTGTGAGTGTAGAAAGGTTACCACTACCCATACAGTCCTCTTGAGCACCCTTTATTCACTTTGCCTCTTACGTGCAACACCAAATTGCATTTGTGTAAGCTGATAGCACAAGAAGGATAAGCAGACTCATCAGTATTGCTGCTAAAAAATTGTAACCATATTTCATAACATTCACTATCAAGTATTGAAACACCAAGAATGTGTCCATTCCCTTAGGGTGTAGTCAATATTGAAAACCCTATCATGACCCAGCACCAGAAAAGGTGTGCACCCCCTTTCCGATGTGTGCCATGTAGGCCCTAATCATACTCAAGCAATCCGCAATGACATAAATAAGATAGAGCATGCTCTGCATATTAACCCTAATAATTTAGACATACATGTTCTTGTCTAGGGTCACAGAGTACTCATTCATTTTGTAGATGTATCTCACATGCCTTCTGGGCATAGCTTTACCATCTCACTCTCATGGTTTACCGACATGCGGTTTGGCTGAGATATTATCAATGGCGTTTCACTCGAAACCCATTTCCAAAGCATGGGGTCTTTCCCATCTAGTTTGGCTTTTGCAGGCCATCACTCCTGGTCTTCCTACAATGTGTCTTCCTGGCACATTTATCAAATAGACAAACAGAGATTAGAAATTATAAGCGATTCTCAAATCTGAAATTTGTAAATATGTTTTCCTACAGAAATTAGATTTACCACCATGGGATTATTCTCACAAATTTATAAACCATAAAATTTTCAGATTTGTTTCATACATAAGTTACACCCATGAGAATCTTCTCATAACCTTTGGCTTCTGCACATGGTAGATCCCGGTCTCTACTATGGACTTATCCTCATTGCCATACGTAAGACTTTTCTACCTGGAATCTGAAACTTCAATCAGCCAAACACGTTGTGAGTATTTTATGCATATAATCCTTTCATTGCTACAACAGTCACTGAAGTGATCTCAGAATTATAACACTCAATAATTCAAACATCTTCAGCTATTAACATTTGAAATGCAATGAAATATATACATTTCTATATATGCATCATTATCACAATAAAATTGCAAGACATAGTCACACTATCCATGCAATTTAAATAAACTGTAAATACTCTTTGCTTCATATTCCATGCAATTCTATCCTTCCAACAGAGTGCTCTGGTAGCCCATTACATGTCCACCTTCTTCATGCAGTCTTTCCCCTACATTCATATCAGCTCATGAAATGGTATCAGGATTAACAATAGTTCACCATTTCATCGATTATCTAACTGCATTGAATCATATATATATCAAAACCATGCATTCCCACAATGCATCTCAACATGTGCACCTATACATATGCATGCACTTTTACATCACTCACATAATCTTTTAGTGTGCAATCACTCAATGTATAACCACAAGATTTTACATAATATTTTAATGCACATCTCCTCAATGCAACCCTGCATTAATTTATGGGTACTATGCATTCAAACATATTATGGCCTAACCATGTACTACCATTATAGGGCCATAAGTCCTCACTTGCTTTGGTTCACAACCGTCATGGCATGACATAATTTCATATGAATGCATAGAGATTTCTGAGCAATTATAGGGTGTAAGGATCATTGCCTTCACTTACCCATACCTCACCATACTCGGTAGGTTAACATTCCCATTTGGAACTCAATACCATATGCAAACTAAATCAACATAGTTTAATCAGAGTTGAAGGGATCTCACCAAATCCTCTTTCAACATTCATGCAATTAAGCACAAATAACCATTACCTGCATGGCTATTATTAACATCGCTTGATGTTACCTGGTTAGTTGGTCTCTTACCAAGGCTACTCAGTCCTTTTTCCAACATCATGATCATGGACTTGTTGCACCATCCTCTCTTCATAAGGTCATTGGTCACGTGCAACAACATCATCCTCATCTTTAGCCATGCTTCAGTTTCCTTTGGTCCTATAACCAATGCGAACACAACTAATTATTAGCAACCACAATCATTATCTTAAGTGGCTCATTGCATATGCAAAACCTCACTATTTTACCGATATGCAATATCATGGTCATGCATACGAAATTCACATGCATTATTCTCTTGCATTTTCAGCATCCCTATGCCATAATTTTCAGTATATAAACTTAGGGAATATAAATATAATAACAATGGAGGAGTTAAGGAATTCTCCCTTTCCCATTCCTCATCATAACATGGAGTTCCTCCTCCACATAATAGTTGATCCTTTTCTTGGCTTTCCTACCAAAAATATGAGCAACCATTAGCTATGATTTTCTCATGAATTAGCAATTCAACATATATACATACGTGTAATCATTCATTCTTGATATTTTCCAAACATGCAATTATTATGTTATAAACATAAATGGTTTAAGGTGAGAGATTTCCCTTTCATCAGCGTTGCCTTACTGCTCCCATTGATTTTTTCCATTTGGTGCAAATATTAAGGCTAAAATGGTCGCCATTGTCGCGGAAATTTAGCTTAAAAAGTGCCGCCCGTGTCGCGGAATTTTAAGTTGAAATCTGCCGCCATTGTCGCGGATGTTAAGGTTATTTTCGCCGCCATTGCGCGAAGGTTAAGATAAAAACTGCCATGGGTGGCGCGGCTCTTATCACAAGTTTTGCCGCCACGTGCGTCGCAGATATTAACGCTAATTCTGCCACCGTGCACGCAGAAGTTAACGTTAATTCTTCCACCACGGGTGCAAAACTTAACCTTAACTTTGCCGACACAGCCTTCGGCAAAATTCGAAACACTTAGAAAATTTTTAGAATTTTCTCTTCCCTCCGGCGCAGAATTAACAACATCTCCGCCAATCGTGCCGCAAAAGATAAGGGTAAAATCTCCGACCGCCAACCCTGCGACCGCCGACCGCTTCCCTTTGGCGCAGAGTTAACAACTATTTCACTGACCGTTGCGGCGCTTTTGGGATTATCTTTGCCGTCAGAGTCGCAAGAGTTAGCCCTATTTTCGCCGCCGCGCGCATAGAAGATTAGCTAAATTTTCGCCGCCGTGCGCGCAGAAAATTAGCTTAATTTTCGCCGCTGCAACCCTTAGGAATTTTTTTTTTTTTTTTTTTTTCCTCCCTTTCGGTGTAGATTTAACAACTTCTCCACCGACCGTGTCACAAAGTTAACCTTAACGTTTGCACCAGCAAGCCTTCATCCCTGCGATTGCGTCACAGGTTTTAAGGCTAAAATCACCGTCGCGCGCAAGCCTTCGTCACAACTTTTAAGCCTATAATTTCCGCCGCGTGCAAATTTTAAGCTTAGATCCGCCACCAGTGTTGTTGCTTTTAACATTACTTTCACCGCGCGCATCGCAGATTTTAGCGTTAAAATTGCCGCCGCCACGCGCAAAACTTATCATTAATTCCGTCGCCGCAGCCTTAGCAGCAGACACTTAGAAAATTTTCAAAAACAGTTAGAAAAATTTAGAATTTTTCCTTCTTCTTTTTGTGATGATCATTGCTCAACAAGAGGCATAATTAGAGATCATACTTCGCATATAACAGAACAATAAAAGATGTAGTAAATTGCATCTCTTTATGTCAAAATAAAACAATAGAATAATATACAGATAGCAAGGGGTTTCACCTCCTTTCTCTCCTCCATGGAGGCAAACACAAAATACAAAAACAAATTGCTACTGCATTAGAAACAATGTAGAGTAAGCATTCAACCTGAGAAGGGATTTTCTCCCTCCTTCCTCACTTTCATAAGATGAAAACAATGCAAGAAGTTTTGCAAAAACCCCCAAAACAGTCATGGAAATGATTTCCCATCTTAATCAAATCGGAGCTATGAGATCTTCAGGTTTCTCTAATTCATTTTAACTTCAAATATTACTAAATATACACGCATTGATTTATATCTCTATGAAGGGCCCAACAGCCGTAGTGTTGAACCATAAGCTCTGATGCCATTCTGTCATGTAACCACCCATCCATCCAAGGAAAGGGAGGGAACATGATGCGAATCTATGGGGATTTTACATAAACTAAGCCCATTCATTTGATTCATAGCCATAAAATTCAAAGGTGTGTAGATGCAAATCAATTTAACATGCACAGAAGAATAAACACCATCCACACACAATTCAAAATATCCATTCAATTTAACACATTGCAGAATTAAATACAAACAGAGAATATACTTATCTCACTGTAATGTTGTCCCCAACAACTAGCTATGTCGTTGCAACGTTCCTCCCAACCATAGGTCTTTGCCCAGCCTGTATTATTTCAGCACTCAGAGACCAGCCCCGAGCTGGGCATGATATCTACAAGGAAAAGGGGACTCTCAAGCTCATTCACAACCGAATAATCATTTGCATTTAAGCCAAGCCAGTCCACAGCTGGGTTTATCAGGCTAAATCTGAACCCTCTTCATTTGTGGATGCTTCCACTCAAGCACAAGCCAAAACAATGGAAACCCATTTCAACCCCAACAATCTTTTACATACAACAACTCAAACTGGGCATGGATGCCCATTCTCAGCAATGGGATTTACAAACAAGATTGCCCTGGACTTTCCCAAATCGTGGGCACACCAAAAACAGGATGTGAAAAGGAAAATCATCCATAGGGGACCAATCCCATTTTCCATGGGTATCTTGGGAATCTAAATGGCCAAAATGGTCCCATTGAAACCCCAATTCAAGCTCCCATACTCCCAGCCACTCTGCAACACAAAAACGCCATGTTTCCCAGCTAGAAAAAAATCAGGAAAAACCACAAAAACGTGGAGAGAAAACACCCAAGCCTCCAAAAAACATGAGAGAGGCCAAACTCCTCCATGGGTACTAGCTTAGGGAGAAAATCATGGTTGTTTTCTTTCCCAAGAAGCAAAAACATGATTTTCCATGAGGGTGGCTTGCCCATACTCGAATTTTGGACAGCCGTATCTCCCCAAGCCCCAAGGCATTAACTACTTCACCCAACTCTTGGGAGAAATGAATGATTGGGCATCAAAGCCAACATGGGTAGTTGATGGTTGATGGGTTCTCTCATTGACACTTGGCTTGACTTCATTGGCTCAAGGGTTTGAATATTTCCCTCCCAATTCCTTGTAATATCATGCCCCCATCTCTTGTTGCATTGCATAGCTAGTTGTGGGTATTTATATTAAAATGCATATTTACAATTCCAATGTGCCTAGCTAGCACGTAAACCATATGCATCAATAAATCAGTGGCGGGGCCTTGGCCTTGAGCTCCTCACCACAATTTTATAACAATTTTACATCATTTACATTTTAATGCAATGTGGTCGAACTGGGGACGTTATAGGAATTATGAAATAAAAGGGGTTACGACCATGATGCATGGATCCATAGGTTCATACATCACTACTAGGAGTTGCTCATGAGAAATGGGTCCTCCCATAGATACTCTTGAAATAGGGGGAAATATATCATGAGATAGAGTAATCGATACTATGGGTTTCACTTCTCCCATTATAGTGTCAGAAGTAGGGGTTGAGGTGCCATGACCCTTGAATTGGCACCAACATCATCCATACTTACCAACATGTATAAAGAAGAATACTGTGCAATGTGGCTTCGACTATGAAAGCTACGACTCTAGAATAATTATAGACTCTGATAATTGGTAGAAGGAACGTTAAAATCCACTATAGTTTTAGGGTTGATCAAGTCCTTGATCTAAACTAGACCAAGGTTCTTGAAGATGTGAGGACATGGAATTATAGTAGGTGTCACAATGTAACCCTCAAATATCTTGGAGACCCTCTGGTCCCTCCCTATTATAGTTTGTTAGATTCACTATCTTCTTCCTCTCTTTCCTATTCTATGGGATTGTTTAGAATTGATGGGTTTTCTTTGTTAGGCTACTAAGGAGTGGGATCTGAATTATCCATCATGCGCCTTTTGGAAGAAACTCCTACCTATATAGCAAGAGGCCTCTAGTCCTTTTGGATCTATGGAGAGGTTGGTTGGCCACCTTGACTCATAATGGAAGAAACATTCAATTTAACAATTAACCAAACCACACACCACTAGAAAAAAAGTCATAAATATTCAATCCAAGCAATAATTATCTTCCAAATACTAGTCAGTGAAGAGGTAAAGTAGGGCCTTCTATAGGTCATCCTAGGATGATCATGGCCCAAGTCTAACCAATTAAGGTGTGGGAGAAAGTTACAGTAACCTTCATGTAAAAATCATCCAAGGTACAAGTTCCCTTGTGAAGACAAGCACATTACAAGGGAGTTGAGGTAGAGATTATGCATTTGTATAAGGTATCGCAAGCACTCCCCACTTGTAGTCACCCAGAAGGAACATCGAAAAATAAATTGAGGCCAACACTTCACCATCACTAGTTGAAAAAGATAGTCACAAGTTGGGTTGTTGTGAATGTGTAGGGAACATAGGACTTAATTCCCAGACCCGAAACTCCAATGAAAACAGGTGTCACCTTGAGGACTTGTCGCTTCACCTAGATATCCAAAACTTGCATAGCTCACTAATCAACCAAATGAGGGGAAAATCCCACATGATTTATTAGTTTTTAATTGTGCTTCACGTGCATGTTAGGTGCGCTTTACCAACAAGTGATTTTATCTACTAATGGATTTTGCACTCTCTAGTAAAATCCTAGTTTCATTTTATGTGGCCTTGGAGAATTTGCTCTCCAATCCTACAACCAAGGCCCTAGAACTTAGGCTACTATTGGTTTCTACTCAAGAAAACAAACCTATTTATTTTTACTTGAATTTCCTTTTGATGATCATTAAATTTCAATTAGGAGAAACATGAGGTAAGAAAAATGTTCGATTGATGCAAAATGTCCTCAAGATATTAAGAACACTAAGAGAAAAATCACATTTTCATTCTTCACTACAATGATATCTAGTGCAACTTTATGAACTCTATGCAGAATCAATAAACCAATAAAACTCACTAGTTCACTTTACATTCAATAAAAGAAATCAAGAATCATTAAGCCAAGTCCCACTAAAGCAGGAAAAATACAACAACCATCTTACACCTACAATCCCTTGGAACAAGGAAAAAAGGTACTAAACAACTAAAGTCTTTCTCTTGTTTACCTAGTAAGCAATGAAAGGGAGGAAATGAATCAATCTACGATGACTTATGATGCATGATAGTTTGGAATGAGATCTATGGAGGTAATTCATATAATTTTCCCTAGTGGAGTCACTAGTTCCGTTGTAAGGAATTATACATAACAACTAGGGCTTGGATTCCAACATATCAATAGAAAGATAATTATTACAATCCCTATGGTATTGGTTTGGACTTAACCTGCTATGTGAATACCTAGAAGGTAAGTAGAAAGAACAAAGTAAATCAGATGAAGGAACCTATAGTATGATGGTCGTCCTTGCTTCTTCTTTTCCTCCAACGCTTCCACATGGATTTCCTTCACACCTGCATACAAAGAGACAATAGACCTTACTTAAATAATTTTTGCATTTATATAATTGAAAACCAAATCATAAGCATGAGAAATAAACAAGAAACCCTAGTTGACCTATCAAGATAGTGTACACCCTTTACACCAATGCAAAACAAGTACAAATAAAATTGAATTTGGGGGAGGGAGATAATAGATCTCTACTCAAAATAACACATAAGTATACTTGATTGTGTTATCAATACACCTAGAACTAAAGTTAGTATTCTTGTGCAACCTTGACCTGCTCACACAAACTACTCCCAAACTTTCAATCTTATCTCACATATAGGGAAAATTTCATAGGAAACCTTAACATGCAAAACGACAGATCACTCAGAGAAAAGAGTCTCTGAGGAGGGAATCAAACATAAAAAAATCAAGAATGAGGGAATTTATTCTAGTATAATAACCTGGGTGTTCTCTTTCCTCTCAATCCCCTCCCCCTCCTTCTAGTAGGTGTCATTTTATTGAGTTCCTGGCATAGTTAGGATGGCTGGGAGGTTGTTTTGATTGGTTACTAATGAGGAATTACCTTTTCAATTGTTGGATTTCACAATTTTTTATATTTTTTGTGCAATTTTTAAGGCCCGCGTGTCTTTCGGGAGGAGAAAGTGCATGTTCATGCACCCTTCTCAAGGGAAAGGTGTGTGAGGCTCAAAACAAAGTGTGTTTTAGTGAAATTGAGCTAGGAAGAACTTGAATTATTTCCCGAGGTGATGACCATCATTTGGGTTGACGCTTATTGTGAAAATTAAGGTCATTACCATCTATTAGGGGCTTATCTAATGAATAGGGACACTTGGGGACAAATTAGGGAGAATTTGATGTTTTTTTGGAGGTTGTGATTCCATTAGGGTTACTTAGATGTTGTGAGGGTCACTAGGGTTCCATTAGGGCCACTCGAGCACCGATTAGTGCTATAATAAAAGTATTAGTATATGTGGATAAGGAAAAGATGATCTACACTCTGGTGAAGGGAATTTTGCATCAGAACATAGGTATATGAAATGTTGTAACATTTACATTTTATATAGATCAATCTACCCCCCCCCCACCCCCCCCCCTCGAAAAAAAAATTACGTGTTATTATTAGTTTATGTGAGAATGCATGAACGACATATTGGGATGTGGTTTACTTGAAAGTAGTTTAGATTTTATTGATTTGTTAATATGATGCAAATTTTTTGTGGAAGGTATTTGTTTGATTTGTGTGCAAGAACAAGAAAGACATTATAGTGATAGATGGATGATACAAGCATACTCATGAAGATTTCGATAAATGAAAGAAATTTTTTTTCCTCTCATACCTATGTTTACTTTTTGTTTGTTAACATGCATGTAGATATAAGGAATGCTTGATTAGAATCTAGACTAGTGACTATCGAAGAGCTTGACCCACTCTCCGAGAGGATTAAATCAGTGATTAATGATAAATCCCTTTACCACATAATAGACAATCATACTAGGGATGGTTGTGAGTAGTAATATCCATCTATAGGTTTATATTTTATTTATTTATCATTATGAAAATATAGTACATTCTTCTTGTTGATGAAAAAATATGAATAAATTAGGATTTTTTTAAAAATAATTTGGAGATATTTAAGTTTTTTTTCATAGAAATTGGTCATTGCTTGCACCTATTCTACCTAAATGTAGCGTACCCAAAACGGAATTCAAGCACAGGAACTCAAAACCTCTGATATACTACCTTTGTTCTGCTTCTACATCTCTGATATAATTGTAGCAGACTTATGGTCCACTTCTAGGATGCCAAATGACACACTAGCTCCAAAGGGTCTTCAATAATCACTAGGAGTCTTGTGGATTGACTCCGAAAGGCTTGGGATGGATTAGATATGAATGTAGTGGATATGGAATATTTTTTTGCAGAGTATGCATACTGTAGAATGATAATTTTAGAGTTGGAGGGTTTCGAGAGAGGTTTGGAGGGACTTGAAGTGGAATTGGGAATTTGGGACAACATAGGGTCATGATTTTGAAATGAATGGAATCGGGTATCTAGGAAGGTCCAATATCTATAAAAAACCTTGTAGTGTATTTTACAGAGTCTCAAGATTCTACAGAAAATCACAGAATGTGAATTAGATCTCCTGAGAGTAAGGTATGGTTGTTTTATGGAAACTAGTCAAAATTGACTAGTGAAAGAGGAAGGGTATGAGAAAAGGCAAGGAAGATGATAGATCCCGATGGGTAGGAAAGGGGTTATGCAATGTATGGATGTATGTGGTCGGCATAAATGTACATAGATACTTAAGAAGTGATAGGGGTGCATCCGGGTGATCAGGGAGAGAGGTAGGATGGAAAAACCCTTAGGAGAGAGAATAACTCTGACTCTTCCCAAATGCAGTACGACCTTGACCAAACATTAGAAGGAGGAAATGGATGGTACTAGGGGATGTATAATAACAGTGTCACACATCATATTAATTAATTGTAATGCAATTCATGTTTGAATAGAGATAAATTGAGAATATAGCAATTTTGGCACAATAATGGCTACAAGAAGATAGAGATAGACATGAGAACAACGCTAGAGATTTATTGATTAGATCATAACCCATAATGGATCATATACATTAGAATATGGTTGTGCTAAGAGAAGCAATTATAGAAGCAACCAAGATAATAGAATGGAGATAAGAGAGAATAGAAGTACCAATGAAGAGTAGATTTCCCTGCATACAAAAACAATGATCCAAATCCCGACTGAGTAGCTCATCCAAACACATGCAATAAAATACTATTGGAGCACAATGATAAGGATTGAGAGTATCCTCCTCCACTTCACCAATTCCTTGGTTACTAATATGCAGAAGGGTCCCATCACCCAACTTTTGACAAGGGGAGCATCACCCAAGTCTGGGAAGCTAGAAGCTTTCCTCCAATAAACATAACATAACATAAGACATAAGTCACATGCTTCTCCCTTGCACCACTTCTCTACTTATGCAGTCAATTTCGTCCTCATGTAAAAATAGTTCAAACCACTTATTTCCCCACACATGTGGACTTTACCATGCTCTAAACCACTTCCATTAACTAATTTGACCAACTCATAAATACCATGGGCCAAAACAAGGGGTGTTCCAAAACCACTTCACCAAAACCACTTTTCTATCGAATTTATCAACCATATGGAACCATAACCAATGTATTTTTTAAGGATTCTAATAGTATACCTAAGTATAGTATTCTAGGCGATTATTTTGGGTTGAAAAAATCATATATAGATAGGTAGGCGAATGTTAAATATGAAACATATGATTTACTACTAAAAATTATAAATTTTGACGAATATTACAATATAAAAACATATTTTATGTAAATATAGACGATACTAGAGGGTAAAAATGACCAAATAGCAAATTTATTTTTTGAAAAAATGCCAAAAATAGCCAATTGGCGAAATTTCACCCCTAAAAATTACCCTGACCATAACCTAGTAAAAATTAATTATATTCCCATATCTTCACAACTTCACAAGTTTGTCCACACTTAACTTAGACTTGGTTGTCCTTATTTTTATCTTCTGGGTGTGTCCACTTAATAACAACCTTATCCAACTACCTCAAAAACATCCTGGGGCACCTTTGACCCAATATTAAATAATTAGTTAGCCAATTTTCTCCAATTGGATATAATGATTATTTTGGCTAATTTATCCATTAATCCAGAATAATATTTTCCTTAGCCAATAATTATAATTTTGAGCTTTAATAATATTACTGGCTAATTCTCCAATTTAATCCCAATTAAATTATTTTCTCCTCCATAAATTTGAATTGGGACTTCTGGTGGTCACATTGCCCATTAAAATTCCTTAGGAAATATTATTTAGGCTCCAATTAATTTAATTAAGCCTTAGGATCCATTCTTAGGCATTTTCCCCTTATTTTTCACCATTGATATTTTTTAATAATTTTTCTAAGGTGACTTAGGAAATTATTAAACCATGAAAAATATGGGGACATGACAGTCCTCCCCTCCGAAATTTGCTTGAACTCAAGCAATTAAGAAGTTATAGGGAAATACCATCACATCATCAATGCCTTCCACCACCACATCCAACTACACCATGGGACATACATCAATAGGAAGTGATAACTTACATGCACTTGCAAACCACTGATATGGAGACTCTCCATCATACATCAACAAGGAAAACAAATCACCCATAATCCTCAAACAAGGAATATCATGAACATGGGAAATGTGCCAATGCTGCATCTTTGAAATATCTCCACTACACCTTGAGAATCATCCTCTCAAAGCATAGCTCCATCTACACCACCATCTAACCATGCACTCCGTGTGGAGACTAAGTACACATACAAGGATCCCAAATGATCCTAAAAAATACAAGGTGTAAAATATATCCTCCCATGCAATATAGAAGACTTGCATAAGGATTCTCATGGAAGCACTATGAACACCATACAAAAATGTCATAAGTCCATACATCAAATTGTTTCCCTTGTAGGAAAACAACATCATATCCTATAGATATGAACTCATGAAAAGAGGATTTCTTCATCAAGTCAATGACCCCAACAATTCTCCAAGTGAGATTAATATAATGCATGAAGATACCAGGGTCCCACTATTGGCACACTCTCTTAGTGCACAATTTCATCAGAAGCAAAACAATCAAGTATGGGATGCCAGGATCCCAATGCTTGCGCACTCTATCAATGAGTAGTGCTAATACAAGCAAATATACCAAGTGTGGTATGCATAATATCCTCCAATACAATTTACCAAGGTGTGGAATGCCAGGACCCCAAAGCTAGCACATCCCATCAATACATAGAGTGATACAAAATAATACATCGTGGGGAGAGATGTCAGGATCCCAAGTTTGGCTATGCATTCTCCCATACATCATAAGAACATAGAAATATATTTCATCATATAATATAACAATATCATCATGAAACATAGGGAGATACAACAATATGCCAATGAATATCAATGTGGCTCTTCAAGTGCTTGTCCATCCAAGCAAGTAGACCATCATGTGCCAAGTGTACAAAAGCACCAAGTAACCAATAAAATATGATCTAATGACATAGGTGAGGGTCTCATGTCCTATAATGCTGCTCCAATAAAGTGTAAATATGCTCAATCAAGTTTTCTTTCACCCAAGCAATGGATGAATAACCTCCATCAATCAAAGAAGGAGCCCCTAAATGGCTCAAAGAAGTGCATCCGTGAATAGTAGTGACAACAAAAGGTAGCAATGGATGCTGCTCAAAAGGGAACGGTGCACTAATCATAGGGTCATCATGAAAGGGAGGAGACTCACACTCCTCATGTGGAACCAACAAGAAAAAACCCTTTACCCAATCTTCATTAGGATGAAAACAGTAAGAAATGGAAGCATAGGATGAAGCAGGATGGACCAACTCTTCCTCTAAGTTAGGAAGTGTGAAACTTCCCCCCAAGTTTGGTTCCATGGGTGTAGGATCATGTGCCTCTTCTAAAAGTGCGAAACTTGCACCAAGAGACAACTCATGTTATTCTTCATCCATGGTAAGTGTTTGGAATTCAGCTTGCTCATCTTTCAACTCTTCAAACACCTTCAAATCAGTTTGAGTCTCATGGTCCAACATACCATGAGGAATATCCATGCTATCATCCATACAAAAATCAGAAACATAGGAAGGATACCATGAAATTTGAAACTCTTCAAGGAGTTGCTCATTTTGGATCTTAGATTCTTGAAGTGCTTATTGAGCATCCTTCAAAGAACCTTGGGTGGAAATTAATTCATGCTTGAGCTTACAAATTTCTTCATTATCTCTTATGGATGCTTCATGTAATATTTCAACAAGCTCAATCAAATGAATTCTCTCAGAAAGAAAACACACAAGATTATCTTTACTTGTTCATGTTTCCTTCTAAATCTTCTCTATGAACCTAATGGAATATTGTGCTTCCATGGAATCATCTCTCCAAGCCAACTGGGACAAAAGTGCACTAGTAACTTGGAGAGTGGCTAGGGCCTTCTGGATCTTCTCTTCATTCATCTTGAGTGGCCCTTTAGAGTGTGAAGGCTCATGAAAGAGAACCTTCTCCTCCTCCATCATAGAAATAACCTCATGAAGCTCATGGGGTGATAGTGAGATTGATCCTAGGACCCGTGGGTTATGGGACTCATCAAGTAAGATATCTATGTCACCCATGTAGAGAGATGGACATCGACAAGTATATGTCTCCATGGAATCTTGGAACCCATCAGTAGGTACCATTAGAGCTTGAGAAATCATCAATAGTTTCTCCAAAAAATCTTTAGCACCCATCAATAGATGATCTTAGATCCATGCCTATAATAGAATGAACCTTTGGATGATCTTCAGTGTTTCTTCTCTTGTGAGCTAGCACAACTTGATTCCTCATGCACCACTTTCTAGGAACTTCTGCTCTTGTATTCTTGTTGGTTTCTTTGTCAATGGTGGTGGATGGCATTGGGAGACCATCAAATTTCTTGTCCCCCTCTTCTTCTTCTTTCCACCTGTGGTGCATTTCCCTTATAGACTGACGTATCTTCTCTATCTCTTTTATTTGTGATGGTGAAAGGGAGAGAGGAATGGGTAACACTCTTTCATCCCTATGTCTAGCAATTGGTGGCTTGGGCCTCCTTTGAGAGAGAGATATCTCCTTTTCAAGTTCAATGTAGTGCATGGCCCATATATATTCTTCAATTGAAACAAACTACATAGTAGGCCCATTGAAATAAATAAACATGTCTGCAACTTCCTTCTTCTAATGAGATTTCCTTCCACGAGAGTAGAGGAAAGTTCTTTGATACCACTGTAGCGTACCCAAACCGGAATTCGGGCACACTAACTCAAAACCTCTGATATAATGCCTTTGTTCTGTTGCTACAACTCTGATATAATTGCAGCAGACTTATGGTCCACTTCTAGGATGCCAAAATGGCACATTCTTGATTTTTTTATTATTATTGCATGAATTAGAAGTCTTTATAGCACTATTTGGCATTTCATCATCCCAAATGAAAACTTAGTGACCCTAATGTCACCCAATGAACTTAATGGAATCTAAGTGACCATAATGGTATTCAACTATACCTAATGGCATCCATGTGTCCCTAATTGACCTTCAAATGTCCTTGAATTGATTTAAAGAGTCCTTGATAACAACTAAAGGCCATTAATGATAAATTAGGGTCTTTTATAGGTTATGTTCCCACATCAAGATAAGTTACCAACCCATTCCATACCAAAATTCACTGAAAAATAAGGTTTTATGGGGCACACAAACCTTTCTATGCGGGAGAAAGGTACATGTGCATGCTCCTTTCCTTCAAGAAAGGAGCATGTTCCTTGAAATTTGCATAAAAATATATAAAAAATCATGAAATTCATGAACCTCAATAGTTGGAACAATAGTTTCTTAGTTGTAACTCCTCAAAAATACCCTCTAACTGTCTCAACCATGCCAAACAATGTATAAATGAATCATTCATGGGAGAGATATGGGTATCCAACACTTGTACTATCATTATGTTGTAAGAATTGGTCCAAGTCTCCTACGTTTTTATGCATTTTCCCTTCTCAAAAACCCTTGTTTATGATATTGAATCATCCCTTTCTCATTGAAGTATCTATTCACTATTGGCTTCTCCATTGTATTTGAGATGAATATTGAAGGCTAGGAAGATCAAAGCATTGGTGGCTCAGGTTTAGAGGGACCTAGATGAAGGTTCCAAAAGGTGTCGACAACATAACTTGTGACTCCATTGGGAAATAATTAATTGAATTATTCTCTATAGGTCCTCCTTAATAATATTTTTATAGCTTTAATTGAGTGCTTGAAACCTTTTGAAGTATGAAACTGTGTCAAACCCTCAATTGGACTAAAACATGCAAGTTTTTTTAGGATTTTTGGGCTGCTATAGAAAGTACAAACTCCTTATGGAGGGTACCATAGCATGCAAATGGTATTGTACCTCCACATAGGTGCATATGCATGCACTTCTGCTTCTTGGTAGGCATGTGTGGCCTACGAAATAAGGATTTTCTCCTTCATTTTGTTACTATTTTCCCTGTTTACTATTGCATTGGGTCCCATAAGTCATTAAAAAGACTATATATCTGTGATTAGGGGTATTTTCCTATTTTGGAGTTCTTAAGTAAGTTATTGATTATTTTCATTAGGAGAAATGAAAGAAAGCATAGCTTGCGTTGTGTTCTTTTCATCCATTTCTTGCATTGTAGGAATCTCTTAGGTATTTTGTGCCCTTGGGAGTGTTTGCACATAAAGGAACAATATTAAATTTCTTTCATTAACCTCTCTTCAAAATCATAAATGATTTCTTTCTTTTGTTACAGTAATTTTCTAAAAGAATGCATCTCATTTAGGTTTTGAAAGGTTCTGCTTGCTTCTTATTCTTGTTTTAAGTTGTTTTCTACCAGACATCTCTTTCAAAGTTTGAAGTGGTATTTCCCATTTGTAAATAATATCTTTTATATCTTTTTCATTTGATAACTTCATAATTTTATCACTTCCCTATCCCTTTGAGTAACAATAGCATTTAAAAACAACATAATTAAAATGAACTAGAATTGTTTTTATTTGATAGAAAACCAATAATAGTCTAGGTTTTGTTAAGTTTAAACCAAATAGACTATCAAGATCACTGAAAGAAACATAATCACAAGATAGACACAGGATATACCCTGGGAAACCCTCATGGGGTAGAAAACCTAGCAAAGCTTTCCTCAATAAGATGATCAACCAAAATACAAGATGTGCTCCCTCCTACTTTGTCTTCTTAGCAAATCTCCCAGACAAGTGCGTTATCTTTCACAAGTGAGTGAGTGTATCAAATGAGGAACATACCTCCTCTATTTATACACTACACTAACATGTATTTTACATAAGTACATGTAGGCTCGTATTTAACCATTAGGTTAAATACCCTATTATAACTGACTGGGCCGACCCCCACATGGTGGGTCTAATAACCCTAGTTACCACAACCAATCCGGAGGAATAAACATCTCCGGATTCATAGTATAATCACATCGGAGGTATGGAACATCTCCAGAATAAATAATATACAAATATAATATTCTTAGAAGTTACAATATTCAACACTCCCCCTTAACGAGAAGGATATTATAACAGCATCCGCAGGAGCAACGAGTCATACATCATACATGATACATCTATATATCATCGGAAGCTTTCTTCAGTTCATCATCATCAGTAACTCAACTAGTTACTGTAACATCGACATCACTCGATCATCAACATCGTCATCACATGATCAGCATCGTCATCACATGATCATCAGCATCGATCATCAGCATCGTCATCACACGATCAGCATCGTCATCACACGATCATCAGCATCATCATCACACGATCATCAACATCACCATCACATGATCAACATCGTCATCACTCGATCATCAGCATCGACATCACACGATCAGCATCGTCATCACATAATCATCAGCATCGTCATCACACGATCAACATCGTCATCACACGATCATCAGCATCATCATCACACGATCATATTACAGGATGATCAATCCTGCTCTCTTTAGGACATAGGTCCATGGATGATACAATCCAGATCAAGTTCTAGGATGATCAATCCTTATCTCTTTAAGACAAGTCTCATGTCTAGGGACGATCTAATCCCAACCACAGTGCCAGTCCTTTTTCATACTGGATGTGACCTAGATCAGATCTAGGATTTACCACCACAGAGCCAGTCCTCTTTCATACTGGATGTGTCATGTCTACAGAGCCAGCCCTGTTTCATGTTGGATGTATCACATCTACAGAGCCATCCCTGTTTCATGCTGGATGTATCACATCTACAGAGCCAGCCCTGTTTCATGCTGGATGTATCACATCTACAGAGCCAACCCTATTTCATGCTGGATGTATCACATCTACAGAGCCAGCCCTGTTTCATGTTGGATGTATCACATCTACAGAGCCAGCCCTGTTTCATGCTAGATGTATCACATCTACAGAGCCAGCCCTGTTTCATGCTGGATGTATCACATCTACAGAGCCAGCCCTGTTTCATGCTGGATGTAACCTAGAGCAATTCTAGGATTTGTCACGTACATTTTGAACCGAGGTCCAGGGACGATCCAGTCCTATCATGTGCCTTTTGAACCGAATTCCAGGGACGATCTAGTCCTATCGTGTACCTTTTGAACCGAGGTCCAGGGACGATCCAGTCCTATCGTGTACCTTTTGAACCGAAGTCCAGGGATGATCCAGTCCTATCATGTACCTTTTGAACCGAGGTCCAGGGACGATCTAGTCCTATCGTGTACCTTTTGAACCGAAGTCCAGGGACGATCCAGTCCTATCGTGTACCTTTTGAACCGAAGTCCAGGGATGATCCAGTCCTATCATTCAGTTATCAGAGACCTCATGTCTACGACTCAATTCAAAGGACCATAGTCCGAGGACGATCCAATCCTCTTACCTGTTCATTCAGGATTTAGTTCTCGGAGACATACGTCTACGGCTCTTCTTTAGGACTGAGGTCCGGGGATGATCCAATCCCCTCACATGTTCACCAAGAACTTCATTCTCGAAGACGTACGTCTACGGCTCAACTTTAGGACTGAAGTCCAGGGATGATCCAATCCTCTCACATGTTCACCAAGAACTTCATTCTCGAAGACATACGTCTACGACTCAACTTTAGGACTGAAGTCCAGGGATGATCCAATCCTCTCACATGTTCACTAAGAACTTCATTCTCGAAGACATACGTCTACGGCTCAACTTTAGGACTGAAGTCCAGGGATGATCCAATCCCCTCACAACATGTATAACAAAACATGTATTCTCATCATCAAAACATGTATAACCAAAACATGTATCATCATCATCAAACATGTATATCAAGACATGTATCATCATCATCATCAAACATGTATATCAAAACATGTATCATCATCGTCATCAAACATGTATATCAAAACATGTATCATCATCATCATCAAGCATGTATATCAAAACATGTATCATCATCATCATCAAGCATGTATATCAAAACATGTATCATCATCATCATCAAACATGTATATCAAAACATGTATCATCATCATCATCAAACATGTATATCAAAACATGTATCATCATAAAAAAAAATATGAGTCCTAAGTCTAAATAATTCTAAGTAATTAAGTGTAGTAAAAAGGTATCCTCATCATTGATGAGACAGACTAGTTATTAGATACTATGCTACTCCCCCTTTCAAGGAGGGTCCCTTTTGAACTACACCAAGCTTGTCTCGGAAGTGTTCAAACTTTACTCGAGACAAAGGTTTGGTCAAGATATCAGCAATTTGATCCTCAGTGCTTATATACTCGAGCTTGATAGCTCCTCTCTGCACCATATCTCGTATATAAAAGTATTGGATCTCTATGTGTTTTGACTTATCGTGAAACACAGGATTTTCAGTCATCTTGATGCAGCTTTGATTATCACACATAATCAGAGTGGGATCCATTTCTAAGTCAAACACTCCAGATAAAAGTTTTCGAAGCCATACTGCTTCACAGCTGGCAGAGCAGGCAGCTATATATTCTGCTTCAGCATTACTGAGAGCCACACTAGATTGTTTCTTGCTGAACCAGGAAATCATGGCAGATCCAAGACCATAACATCCACCTGAAGTACTTTTTCTGTCTGAGACACTACCTGCCCAGTTAGAATTTGAGTAACCATGTAACCTGAGTTCATGACCTCCGAGATAATATAGGCCAAAATCTAATGTACCTTTTAGGTACCTCATTACATGCTTTGCATCTATTAAGTGGACCTTTCTAGGTTCTACTAGATACTGACTTAGGATATTTACAGCAAAGCATATATCAGGCCTAGTATTAGTTAAGTACATCAATGATCCAATGATTTGTCTGTATAAGGTTATGTCCACTAATTCTGATGAATCATTAACTAACAACTTCAAGTTGGAGTCCATGGGAGTGGCCATGGCTTTACACTCCAACATATCAAATCTTTTGAGAATCTCCACAGTATACTTACCTTGATTTAGAAAGATTCCTTTTGGTTCTTGCCATACTTCTAAGCCTAAGAAGTAGTGCATTAATCCGAGATCTTTCATCTCGAATTCTGAAGAAAGATTCTTCTTGCTTTCAATAATTTGTTTCTCATTTCCAGTTAGAAATAGATCATCTACATATAACAACAATATAACTGGTTCATCATCCATCACCTTGAGATAAAGATTGGGGTCAGCTTTACTTTTGGTAAATCCCATGCTAGTTAAGAAATTGTCAATCCTTCCGTACCAAGCCTTGGGAGCTTGTTTCAACCCATATAATTCCTTTTTCAGTTTGCATACATGAGTCCTTCCGTCATTAACCTCAAACCCTTGTGGTTGCTCTATGTATACTTCTTCCTCAATTACACCATTTAGAAAAGCTGTCTTAACATCCATTTGGTGTAATTTCCACTTCATCATGGATGCAAGTGCCATGATAGTTCTAATTGAAGTATACCTAGCAACTGGTGCAAATGTTTCTTCATAGTCAATTCCCTCTTTCTGAGAGAATCCTCTGGCTACAAATCTTGCCTTGTATTTTTCAATGCTACCATCTGCAGCATGTTTTATCTTGAAGATCCATTTGGAAGAAACCACACTTCTTTTGGTTTGGGGACTATATCCCAAACATCATTTTTCATTATTGAATGATATTCTTCTGTCATTGCTTCTACCCATTCTTTCTTCTGAGATGCCTCTTCATAGCTGGTAGGTAGTTGATACACAAGATCACACATTAAAGCCATGTAGTTGGACACTAGCTTTGGTTTCTTTCTTTCTCTAGTGGAGCCTTCAGGAGCTCCATATCTTTCAGCCCCTTGAATAATATCTCTAGCCTATGCTGGCCTTCTTTTCTTAGATAAGTCTGAAATAGGAGGCTCTTGTGGTTCCAACATATCATGATCCTCTGGAGAATCATCTTCAGGAATGGGCACAGCCTCTGTGATTCTGGGAGAAGTATCTTCTTCATAGATTTCTTCAAGTTGGCACTTCCTGGATTTCTTGAGAGCTGCTTCTTCATCAAACGTTACATCTCTACTTATTTCTATGTGATGAAAACCTGGAATGTAAATTCTGAAGGCTTTGGATGATTCACAATAACCAACAAAAATCCCCTTCTTACCAGAAGGGTCCAACTTGGTTCTCTTTTCTTTTGGAATGTGGATGTACACAGGACACCCAAATATTTTAAGATGACTTACCTCAGGCTTCTTACCTGTAAACACTTCTTCTGGAGTTTTGAAATCAAGAGCACTATGAGATAATCTATTTTGCACATATACTGCTGTCTTGGTTGCTTCAGCCCATAGATACATGGGAAGATCTTGGTCATGTATCATGGTCTTTACAGCTTCCATGATTGTTCTATTTTTCCTTTCAACCACCCCATTTTGTTGGGGATTGTATGGAGTAGTTAGTTCCCTTTTAATTCCAACTTCTTTACAAAAGTCCTCAAATTCCTTTGAGGTAAATTCTCCGCCATTATCTGTTCTGAGAATTTTGATTCTCTTATCTGATAGATTTTCTATTAGAGCCTTGAACTATTTGAATTTTCCAAAGACTTCATTCTTACCTTTCAGGAAGTATATCCAAGTTTTCCTTGAATGGTCATCAATGAATGAAAGATAGTATTCAAACCCACTTAGAGAAGTGGTGGGCATTGGTCCACATACATCTGAGTGTATTAGCTCTAAAATGTTCTTAGTCTTTGTTTCACTCTTTGGAAAGGGGTTCTTGATATTTTTCCCTTTCTTACACCCTTTACATGAGCCATCATGATCAGCTTTCAAATCTGGTAATCGTATTACTACCTTGCTTACATAGGGTAAGGCTTCATAGTTGATGTGAGCTAATCTTCTATGCCATAGCTCACTGGGGCTAGAGATCTCATGAGCAAGGGAAGCTTCTGGATGGCCCTTGAGCTTATAGAGACCTCCTTCTTCTTCACCAATAACAATTGCATCTTTAATTGTCTTTCCTTCAGACCACATGAGTACTTGTCCATCTATGAAAGCTACTCTAAAACCTTTCTTATCTAGTGTTGAGATAGAGAGAAGGTTCTTCTTTAAACCTGGTACATATAAGATGTCTTTCATCTTCAAGGGTGTTCCTGAATCTAGCTTATAGCTAGCTTCACCAATTCCTTTGATGGGATATTGGTAGTCATCTCCTAGAGATACCTTTTGTGTAGAATATTTTTCTTCAAGATTTGAGAAGGTCTTCCTTTGACCTGTCATGTGCTTAGAAGCACCACTGTCAATGAGCCATGTATCTTCTCCAGGAGATACAGATCTAGAGAGTGCAGAGAATAGAACATATTCTTCTGGATCTTCTTTCTTCACCTTATATCTTTTCCTTTTAGGCCTTAACTCTACCTCTTCTTCTTCTTCATCTTCTTCCTCTTCTTCTTCTTCACTATCATTTTATGCCATATGTGCATGGTGTCTTTTGTGGACAAAATTCTTCTTTTGTGAAGAACAAAATATGGAGATGTGTCCTAGCTTATCACAGTTGTAGCATTTGACTGTGGAAAGATCTCTTACTGGAAATGGTCCTTTTCTCTTTTTAGGTCTAGAGAAGTGTTGAGATCCTTTGTGGTCAACTTTCTTGAGATGATCTATTCTTCTTCTTTTGGTATGGGTAGCCAAAGCTTGGTCATCCTCTTTGAGAAGAGCTTCTCTGTTGGCTACCCTAGCTTCTTCTTGAACACAATCCTCCCATACTATATCAAACTTCATGCTCTCTTTCCTGGCACACATGGTTTGTATGAAGGATTCCCAAGGTCTAGTGAGACCATTGAGAGTAGTCATCACAAGTTCATCCTCATCAAGAGTATCACCAATTGCATCTAGTTGTTCCTTGATTTGAGAAACCCTTGAGAAGTAGTCTTGAATGGATTCTCCTTTGTGCATCTTGGTACTCTTCAATTGAGTCCTTAGATTCATCTTCCTATTGATGTTCTTTTCTTCATACATTCTTCCTAGGGCATCATACATTTCCTTTGGAGTCTTCTTGGAGGCCACTTGGGGAATCAAGTGGTCTTTAATAGAATCAGCTATGATTCTTTTTGACCTAATCAAATCCTTCCTTTGCTTTTCTTTGGCTTCATCTCCTTCTGGTTCTGCAACTTCTTCCTTGATATAATGAGCAAGATCATTCTCTTCAAGAATGAGACCAATTCTGTATTTCCATGCCCGGAAATTCTCTATACCTTCTAGCTTGTCTTCAAGCTTAGTGTTTGGAGCCATCTTCTCTTGGGGGAGTCCAAGAGACAGAGTAGACTTACCTGGAAATGTTACTTTTCACTTTTTCGGAATCTGGAACAGAATTGTATCGCACTTTTGGTAGAATTAGGGTTTGACTTTCCCGGAGTTATACCCAACCAAAAAGTTCGATCTAGGGCTCAAAAGAATGGTCTGGAGAAGGGCTATCCAGCCATGTAATCAGAATTCAAAAATGCCAACTTTTTTCTGAACCCAAATTTTGATTTATCGCACTTTTGGTAGAATTAGGGTTTTGATTTACCGGAGTTCTACCCAAACAAAAAGTTTGATCTAGGGCTTAAAAGAAAGGTATTGAAGAGGGCTATCCAGCCATGTAACCAAAATTCAATAATACCAAATTTGTGTTGAAACCCTAACTTTCACCGGAGAGAGAGAGAGAGGTATTCTTACCTTGTGAAAGATGTCCTATTCAGTCTAGCTCTGATACCATGTTAAGTTTAAACCAAATAGACTATCAAGATCACTGAAAGAAACATAATCACAAGATAGACACAGAATATACCCTGGGAAACCCTCATGGGGTAGAAAACCCAGCAAAGCTTTCCTCAATAAGATGATCAACCAAAATACAAGATGTGCTCCCTCCTACTTTGTCTTCTTAGAAAATCTCCCAGACAAGTGCGCTATCTTTCACAAGTGAGTGAGTGTATCAAATGAGGAACATACCTCCTCTATTTATACACTACACTGACATGTATTTTACACAAGTACATGTAGGCTCGTATTTAACCATTAGGTTAAATACCCTATTATAACTGACTGGGCCGACCCCCACATGGTGGGTCTAATAACCCTAGTTACCACAACCAATCTGGAGGAATAAACATCTCCGGATTCATAGTATAATCACATCGGAGGTATGGAACATCTCTGGAATAAATAATATACAAATATAATATTCTTAGAAGTTACAATATTCAACAGGTTCTAGGGCATTGGTTGTAGGTTTTGAGATTAAATTATCCAATCCCATGTAAAAAAAATAAGATATGAATAATTGGTGTGGGAAATAACACCTAACACTCATGTTAAGCACAAGTTCAAGATAAGTAGGCAATTGAGATTATTCCCTCATTGCTTTCTTGGTGGGATAAACACGTATGGGCTCTTTAGGTGAAGTGAATGGTCCTCAAGGTGACATCATTTCTATCTGAAGTTTCGAGTCTAGGAATTGTTCCTATGTTTCATACCCATTCATAGACACCTAACCCATGAATGTTCCACTCAACTGTCAATTCCAAAGTGGTAACCATAGTTTCTTGTCTTTGGTTTCTGCTAGGTGATTGTAAGATAAGTGCTTATGGTAAGTGATTGTTGCATTAGGGTTACCATAACTATTTTTCACACCTTCATTGGTTGGAATTGTTCCATTTTCATCGTAGGATGACCTTCAAAAGGATTGCATATAGATCTTTATTGATTGAAATCGGGACCTAACCACCCTAGTTTGATTTTTGGGAGAGTTATTTTTCTTGGTTGTATTTTATAGGGTCTTTTATAAGTGTGTGTTGATTGTGATTTTTCGACCCCTTAGAATTCCTTGGATATTTTAGGTTATGGATAATTTTTTGAGGGAAACCAATGAAGGGAATCTATGCAAGGGGATCCTTATGCTTTTCCTTTGTTTGGAAGTGTTGGTGCTCTCTTAATGGCCACCTTGAATCTTGAATCTTCTCAGATTCACTATGGGCTATTGTTTTGGTCAGTTTCCACTATGAATGTCCTAAATTCCCCTGAAACTCTTTAAATATGTCATGTATGTCAATCTCATCAAAATGATTTTCCTTCTTCAACAGTGACATTTTTTCCTCATCTGTCCACCTCATTTGGTGAAAGTCTAGCTCCTAGTAACCAAAATTATAAAAGGAATATAAAGAGGAAGAATAAGAATGAGATGCAAATACAAGGGAGCATGCCACCAACCATTTCAAGTCATGTAGTGGGTCATTCCCTAGATAATGCAAGTCATACTAGGATAAAGTCGCAAGTCATACTAGGATAAATTCACAAGTCATTGCAATTCATAATAGAGACAAGTCACCAACCACTACAAGTCATATTGAGGGAAAACATCCAATTGCTACAAGTCATGCTAGGGGAAAACAATCAACCATTGCAAGTCATATTAGGAGTATTGATATTGTTTATAAAACTATATGAGTAGGATGCAATTCTAAGTTTCTTTGAAATCTTTGCAAGGGAGATCATTACTCATTTATTCCCTACTATTCTAGAGGTACAAAAAGTGCAGTCCTTGAAAGTCCCTTTCTCAAGGATATTCTAGTCCTTAAAAACCTATAATTTTCTAGCAGCCCACTCAACCTTTAGTTGATAAAGTGGTCAAACTAATGCAATATTTGGTTGATCTCACTCTTCCCTCAGAGAGTGTCAAGATTGAAGTGGTCAAATCAATGCAATCTTTTGTTGAACCCAATATTCCTCTCGAGAGTACCATTTCATGAATTTATAGACAAGGGGGAACTCCATTCACTTTGAGTAAGCCCCCCCTAATATATATGATTTACTCCTTTGTATGGAATAGTTTGGTTGGGCCTCACCTTCCATCTTCTTCAACATTAAAAATAATGGTTCAAATTAAATATCATACTATTTTTCAATCTATTGTAGATATAGAGCCTTTGTTAGTATTTTATCTTCATATGATTGGAAAGGTTTGGATTCTCCTGACCTTGTGCGATCTTCTAGTCAAATTCCAATATTTGATATAAAACCTAGTGAACCTTTGGAGTTGTTTCCTCAATTTCCTATTTCGTTAGGTAGGAAGACAATATTAGTTGATTTTGTTGTTATAGAAGGCCCATTGGCATTCAATATGATCCTTTGGCATGATTATGTATATGCTATGAACAATGTGCTATCTACACTCTTTCATGTGAATAATTTTACACACAACAAAAGCATTTCCACTATTGATTATCTCTCTTTTATTGATCCTCCTCTTTACTTGACTTTATACCAACTATCCCCTTTGTCTGTTTCTAATGTTGTAGGAACTACCTTTCCACGGGTGAATTATGTGGTCTTATATCCCATGCATCCAATGTATACAAAGAGAAAGCCTCTTCATTCATGGTGTCCTTCTTGGAACTTGATCTCAACAGTTGACCATGATTTATCCAATAGAGGCATTGAAGCATATTCCCCCCTCTTTTGGTCTAAGTGAATGTTCTACTATATGTTTTCTCTAGGATGATGTTCTTCCCTCAACTGAAGCTTTCCTAGAAGTTATCATTGATTTTGAAATTCCTTTAGATTTTTCCATCCTTTCCAAAGATAATCTCCATAGATTGGACTCAATTGAAATCAAATCCAAACCTGATTTTCCTTTAGAGCCTAATCTTACTATTAGTGGATCCTTAAACTTTAGCACTTTTAAGTCGAGTCTTGACTTTGTCATTAAGATATAAGTTGGCGTTCCTCATGAGTTTGATTATTTTAGTAGATATTTAGACTCCTATATATGATAATGAGTCTGTGCCTACATATTCCATTGTTTATTTTAGCTTTAAATTTCCTTATGATACTGATCATATTGATTGTAGGTCCTTACGCCTTAGTGTTCTTGAGTCGTCACTAGTAGAATCTACCTTGTTAATGAATATTGTGAAAGACATTGAAGTTTAAGGTACCCCTATCAAAGTAACTTGTATCTAATATTTCCTTTTAAAATTTTTTATATGATCATGGTATTATTGTATCTTGGACACATGATTTCGAGTTAGATTCTTGGTTTCTTAGGGATCACGATTTGCACATTGTTCGGTCTAGTCAAGTATATTCAGAATCCTTCATAGAGGTTTAGGTTTTCCCTTTATTATGATGACATTAAACCTATTTCCATCCAAAGTTTCCATAGGGTTGAACTGATCTAGATGGAAATCGGTGGCCACCCACCTAGTCGACTAACTCAAAGACACCGTTTTCCAGCTTGGTAGTTTTTTTTTTATGGTTTTTCAGGTCCTGACCTTCCGAGGCTGTTTTGAGGCCCTAAACGAAACTTTTCACCATAGAAACAACCCGATGATCGCCAAAGGAATTAGGCCAAAAAAAAGGAATCCTTATCGACCAAACCTTTTTGTTGGGATACCGTGCGCCCCAAACGGAGATCGTATGCAAAATTTATGCCCCCGAGAATTTGATGTATCAACTAACCACATTGGGGCCCACACACCTTTTGGCTTTTCATCTCTCGGGGTTAGGTTTTTTGATGTTTAAGGTTTTCTCATTTACGATTTATGATAAAAACACCCTTTGGTCTCATTGTAACTCAATTCTTGCAAATGAGTGTAATCAACACATCTATTTTCAGAGAAGCTGCCACCATCTAGAGCTAGTTTGTATTGCTTTATAGTTTACAGTGTTTTTACATTCTATTCATTAATAGAATTTGGGTTTTACTGTACTACTATGTTTCCTGCAAAATATTCATGTGTATTTCTATTTTATATCACTGCCATCATTCCGTTCTCCAAATAATCCATATCATGAACCTATTGGATATTTGTTCATCATCCTTCTCTATTTTCATTTTTCACTAGTCCTACAAAAGATCCTACCTAACACGGGACATTGTAGTTAGCACCCTATTGCCATTATAGTTCCCATGATGAGTTTTTATCATAGGCTCAAGAGCCTTTTTAGTCGTACCATGAGTTTGAGAATAATCCTCGTGCCTCTCTTTCTCATCCCATTTTTGTTCATTATGATTTTTCATTTTCTCACTTCTGATTGTACACCCATGACTAGTGCTTCATTGCAAATTTCCTACTACCACTACCTTCAGTATGTTTCTCATCACTTGCATCAATTGCATTTGTAACATAGTTGCATTCCTTTTGATACTCGTTTGTTCCACTATATTATGGAAATATTTTAATATTTTTCAACCTTTGTTAATATGAAAAAGGAAAAAAAATATTTATAAAAAATGAGAGGAGGGGAAGATGTTAGATATCCATTTTTATTATGGCACCATTTTAGCTATGTCACCCTTAAACAAAGCACTAATTTTTTGTCCTCTCAAAAAGTTGGGTCTTAGTATTATCTTAGGAATTTGAACCATGATCTATGAGTTTGTACTCCTCTATTTGGTTACTCTTCCAATAACTATGGAGAATATGTTAATGCCTTTTGCATTGTAAATTTATATAATTGTTACCTTTGAGTCAAATGATTCCTAGATCACCATTGTTTCATAATACTGTTCAAGGGTTTTCTTAATATCATGTCATCCATTCTTCAGTTCCTCTCACTATTTATTTTTTCCTTGTTGTTAAGTTTCTCTCAGCATCATCATCATAACTAGCATTTGACTCATTCTAGTGTAGAAGGTCCCTATTAACTTCTCATTAGTGGATCATTTTTCATTGGCTACAACACATTGCTATGGAAATTGACAAAGATTCAATAGCACCCCAAGCCTAATTTCATCATTGGTATGTTATTTTGTTCTCAACAGATGCCATATCATCATTGGTCGATGACTAAGCAGTTTCCCATATATTCAATGGAAAGATCTCTATCCACATTTTTGGATTCGTACCATACATTGGATTCCATTTTCTTCATGGGTTGAATTCCTTTCCTTTGTAAATAGATTTCATAATCGATTATTTCTTAGAGGGTATTTTTCATGTTCTATTGTCATGTAGTGCATGCGAGAGATGTACTTAGTGGTTTTTGTGCAAATATTTTGTCCAAGTCCTCTCAAAACAAATTAGTTCTTGTTACATGCTTGTGTTGGTTGACAAAGGAATCCTTAATTCCTTCCTTCCAATGGATCCATTCCCATTGAGTTTAAATCATTTTTCTCCGGGAGATGGATTTAAAGACCTTTTTAGTAGCTTGAGTCTTGCAATCATCAGTGGAAGGTTCCATTTCTATTGACAATGGGAATAAATTAATGTCCCCTTATTGGTATATTTTACAAGTGTTAAAAAACAACACATATATTCATGTTTGTTAGAATGTACTAAGTACCTTGACACCCATTATCATCATTGATGGGTTTTTTTGTATTCACTAATGGTATACATAAGTGATCAATAATCAAATAGTATCCCCCATGTTTGAGTTCAATTCATTTATCCACATGGTAAGGATTCATACAAGATGATGGTTTGGAATGAAGACCTTGGGTTGTAGTAGAGTTACCATTAGCATGTTATTCCTTGAATTGTGCCATATTGTACCATACTTGATGAAATTGGTACTTTATGGAGAACCAAGTTGTCCTTATTTTAGTCCTAGTTGTTATCTTGATGAACATTGAGACATATATCCACTTTGTATTTTCTCATGGCTATGATCTCCTTTTGACATAGATCCATTGTATTTCCATGACTCAACATGATATATACTTCATGGATCTTTAGTGTACTTGATTTGGTGGCCATGCTTGTCTATCCACGAGCATGGATATGCTCACCTTGGGGAAGAGAGTTCTTTAATACATTGGTCTGTATTGCAATTACTTGTCTGAGCGTACGTCTAGAAACCTCCACTTAAGCCCACTTGTTTTTTTATTTCTATGAGTTATAGTGTATTTTAGCCATTAGATCCGCTTCGGACCTCATACATTAGGGGGTATATATTAGTTCACTATTTGGCACTTTAGCATCCCAAATTACATATCAATGACCCCAATGGAACCCAAATGAACACAATGTCTTTTGATTTGTCATAATTGCATTCGAGTGTCCATAGTGGCATATAAATGTACCTAATTGACCTCAAAATGTCCCTAAACCATTTAAAGAGTCCCTAATAGTAGCTTAAATTTCTTAATGACACATTAGGGTCTTTTATAGTTGATGGTCCCTCCTCAACACCAACCCATTCCAATACAAATTTAATTGAAAACAAGATTTTAATGGGCACACACACCTTTTGTGGATCAAGGTGCATGTGCACGCTCCTTTCCTTTCGGAAAGGAGCATGTTCCTTTCCTTTAGGAAAGGAGCATGTTCCTTGAAAAATGCATAAAGAATATACAAATTCTTGAAATTTGTAAAAATTAACAGTTGTAACAATAATTTCTTCATTGTAACTCCTTGAAAACACCCTTTAATTGTCTCAACCATGCCAAAAAATGTATAAATAAATCATTATGGGAGAGATATGGTCATCTAGCATTCTTATTATCATTATTTTATAAGAATTGACCTAAGTCTCCTAAGTATTTATGTCTTTCCCTCCTTAGAAACCCTTGTTTATGAGATTCCATCATCTCTAAATTTTTGAAGTGGCCATTCACTATTGGCTTCTCCACTGTATTCAAGATGAATACTAGAGGATGGGACGACCCAAGCATCAATGGATTATGGTTATAGGGGTCCATAATTTTTTTCAAAAGGTGCTAATAACAATATCATGTAATAGTGCTTGTTGTTCCTTATTAATCAATAGAGATCTCTCCTCTCCCCCTCCCCTCGCCCACCCAATTTGGCATTTAGTGTTTGATTATCTTCAATGCTTGTCGGTTGAAGGTTTTATTCTTCTAATAGATTAATTAGGATAAGTTAATGATAAATTTGATTTATGATTTGATTCATGTTGTTATTTTTCTATAGGATTTGAGGAAGGTGATTCTTTTTCTTATGTGCAGGTTCCAGGTCACTCAATTGGATTGCATTAGGATTTGAATGCAAGAGGAATCTATAAGAAAACTGATTAGAGCCAAATGTTTATTCTTCCCTACTTCTCATTTGAGTGCCTCTTATTATTGTTGATTTGGCTTATTTCAAGACTATAGGAAATTGATCTTGGGGAAATTGGTTTGTTTTCTCTCCATTCAACCCTTTATAGTCACCCCTAACTGTCTGAGAGTTTTTCTCCTCAACAAAAGTGAAAACATTTTTCTAGAATAACTATAAGATAATTCTTTGTTTTAATTATTTCTTGATTACTTGATTCCAAAATAATTTGAAAAATGTTCCATGTGCACTGGATTTGTTGCCATCTTGATCACTAACAAAGTCTCTCAGGAAATTTTGAACATTGTTTTTATATTGCATTTAGAAAAAGAAACATGATATTTCTTTCATATTTCTTGGGCTATTGAAAATTTTCCTTGCTTCATCAAAAGAAACATGAAATGAACATTGCATTTCAATTGTATTTATTATCTCAAAAAATTTGAATTTCCTCTCAAACACCATATAAGTTGCATTCCATAGGTCCTTCACTAATAATATACATTAAAAGGAACAAATAAATTAAAAGCAAAAATATTTGTTTTGATATAAAAAATATATACCTATGTTGTAGAGCCTTGGTGTATGGTGGAGAGTTAATTCTCCTAGTATATTGAAACTAAATTATCTACTATTATAGAAAGTTAAAATCCATTAGTAGGAAATCACATTATTTAGGAAAGTGTGCCAAACATGTGTGTTTTGCACTAGGTAAAGCTAGACAAGTATAGATATTATTCCATTTTTATTTTTTAGTGTGTTGAATGTAGATGAATCTTTAAGGGATTTCACAAGTCCTTTATGTGACACCAATAATCTAGAGCTTCTAGTCTAGGGCATAGTTGTATGTTCCCAGTCCATATGTAGACACTAGAATAATGTCTATTTCCCACTTTTGTTTTTTATTAAGTGGTAGCCTTATTAGATTTTCCTAGGTTTCACATAAGTGAATAAAGAGGGGAGTGATTGTATTACATGAGAGAGATGTATAAAATCCTACTCAACACCCATGGAGGGTACTTTCCTTCACGAGGTACTTTCACCTTGGGTGATTGTTGCATGAGATTTATTGTAATTATCTCTTTCTCTCCTTCATCCATTGGTCCTAGGAATTAATACTCCTAGGATAATCATGATCCAAAATCGATCAATATATAAATTTTCATCTATTTTGATTCATTCTAGGTGGAACGATTGGATGAATTGGCTTGTAGGGACCATTTTAGGGGCAATTCTCACTTTGCATATTTGGGGTCCATAAAATTTCAGGGCTTGTTTGAGGGTATAAATGATTTTTTTAAGGTCAAAATTTTATCACTTGTGGCATGCCCCTTAAAATTATTCTACACTCTGATACCTTTCCATCAGTGTAAGAATCGCCTCAAATGAAGTCCATATGAGGAAGTTATGCCTCCTGCAAGTTGACTTATCTAGTTGACCACCATGGTACTGAGTGGATTCCACATCAGCTCTCGTTTCTTGCACATGTAGAGCTATTCTAGTTTGGACTTTCAAGAACATTTGATAAGGTCCAAAACCCTAAACCTAATCAGGGTTTGAGGCATGCAAAAACCCTAAAATTAACCCTAGACGACTATAAGGCTATGATTTATACTGGGCCATTTGGAAAAGAATGGGATCCATTCTTTTAATGTTATTGTATTGTTCCATAATTGAGAAACAACATGTGAGTGGATATTAGAGCAGAATAGAGGAGATATGAGATCCTGTAGTAGCCATTACATGGTTCCAAAGTCTTACGTAGCTCCATAAAGGGTACCATTTCCTTTGTATTTTCATTTTATATAAAATTCCAAGGCATAGTCCTCATTTGTGGTTGTGTTTTTCCCATAATGGGTTTTCCTAGTGTAAATCTTATGTTATTGTATGGATTGTGTATTTATTTTCTCTAGTTATTTTCCTTATAGTTCCAATTATTCAACATTCAATGGAGATAAGCTAACAAAAAGAAATAAGTTGTAAGATATATTGTGAAAAACTATTCCAATGGAATATCCATGACAATTTACATATAAAATCATCACAAGGTCCCATGTCTAGTTTTCTTGTTGTTGCTTTTAGATTGATTAATTAGGTGATTTGTTTTTGGTGGTGTGTATCTGGTGTGACCTTATATTTGTTTGTTCTTTCAATAACTATAATTAGATGATATTAATCAAGTCTAAGTGGCTGACCATATAACCCACAAGTCTTAGAGGTTAAGAGGGTATTCATAGTAAAGTGTGCAACCTCCATCAACTTGAAGATAGTTAAATGAACCTAAAATTATTCATCATAATAAAAAATATTAAATCATAATAACGTTGTCCACATCATTAATCTCTCAACTAGATCCTTAGGTCTTGGTTACATGATTCACTAGTACAAATTCCACTCATTTTGACCATCTGAGTTTCCCTAGACCTTCCCGCTACCAAGCTCAAAGGGACCAACTCTTCTATTTATAAGCCATTTTCCATTTATAGGTAATCATTGAGATATTCACCATATATTTATCTTTGTTGAGGGCACATTCCATAATTTGGGGTATATTTCCCTGATTTTAGGAAAGATCCACTTGAATTACAATTGTGGAGTGAATATAGGGAGCTTACTCCATTGTTCAAGGACTCCAAACACCTCCATTTTTGCTATTATGATATAGTAGCACCCTCCTTGAATCTTTTTAGCAATTTTCCTCACATGCATGAGTTAATAATTCAGTTGTCCCTTGCTTTTTTGTTCCTAAGTCCACTTAGGTTAGTTATGAGGTTGTTAACTTAACTATGAGAGATTGCATGTCTAACATAGGGAATTTTATCTCTAGTTAATCCTAGCTAGGTAGCCATGCACTCCAATTCAAATGACCTCTCTTACCAATTCAAATTTCCTATATGTAATCATTCATTCATTCTTGCAAATTTGATGGAGTACAATAATTTAATGTGTTATTGAAGGATATCATTGCATCTCTTTCATGTTTTGATAATTAATGACATGATTGTGTCACTTATTTGATTTCTTCCAAATTGTATTGATAATTTGTTTAGAATCTAGATCTTGTGCTCCAAAATCTTATATGGTATCATAGATTTAGGGATTATAAAGGAGACGACATTGTGTCCTTACTATAAGAAAGATCCACATAAATAAGAGGATTGCAGATACAATAAGTTATTTGAAGAAAAAGAATAGGAGTGAAACAAGCAAGCTTCCAAACCAAAGAATGGAAGATGCCTAGATGCGATTGTAGCAGTTTCTACTTCAACTCCATCCTCATACATCATAGGATATCAAGATTCCAAACATATGGTCTATGATGACATGTTTAATTGAATTGATCCTTGCACAAACCCTACCACTTTGGGAGATGCACCAGTTCAGATCATAATTTGATTCAATCGAGGAAGATCCTTTTACAGGACTAGAAGAAGAGGTGATCAATAATTTTTTACTTTGCATTGGAGAACTTGTTATAAATAAATATCTCATCATTTTCTTGAATGGTAAATAAACAACATCATGTTTTCCATAATTAATGACATGATTTTACATACTTATTTGATTGCTTGCAAATTGTATTGCTAATTTGTTTCGAGTCTAGATCTTGTGCTCCAAAATCTTATACAGATGTACACATAACTTGGGACATCCCTAAAAGGGAAGTATCTGTATATCTATGCATTCAAGATATGAACAAAACTTGTTAGGATATTTTATCCCACATGAGATTGAAAATATTGATAATCAACAATAGATAATTTCAATCTTGCTTGGAGACAACCTAACAATCCTATTTTAATATAGTTGGGCATACCTCCATTTGTATATCCATTTGAATTTCTTTGTAAATCATAAAACACTGTATAGAACAAGTGATTGATAAAACCATGGAGGACCTAACCCTATTACACCTATTGTATCTAGAAGGGGTGCCAATACCCCTTTCTTACCACTAAATAGTGGACCAAGTCCTTCCATTAATATGCCACATGTTTCTAGTGTCTCTTTATTCGATATGCCATTTGTCAACATGCAAATTTAAACCTATGATCATTCTAGTGTTGGTATTCCCACCACAGACACTCTAGTTCTTAGTTTGAGCTTCTCTTTTAGAGAATGAAACACTCATGGTTTTAATGTAAGAAGTGGATTTCCACCCACATATGCTATACCGTTCTATGTCTCAATAGTGCCAAGATTAGGCTTCCCTTATAGTTGGAGTGTTCCTCTTATTGCTACTCCCCCACTTAATATAAACAATATCCTAGGAGATAGTAATACATTAGTGAGAACCATATATAGGGGGGACATAATATCTTAGTAAATTAAAGTATTCCTAAGGGTGGTAATTTCTAGGGGGTGGTATAGTCCTAAGGGAGTTATGTCCAAGGTAGTGTTGCACCTGGAGGTTGGAAATGAATTTCCTTTAAGAACCTTAGTTCCTGTACTTATCCATATTTTCCATTTTTGGAAATTGATCCAAGTGGATATAAATTGCCATCCACGTCTTCCACTAACTCAGAACATATATCCATCTTGGAAGTATTTTCAGTACCTTTTTAGGTCTTGAACTTTCGTTGCATTTTTAATCCTTAAACAATGTTATTTGGTCTGAATGCTTTAGATTGTCAAAGGCTTCCCTATGCCTTGACCAATTTCTGTCTTCTCATTGAGGACCTTCCAACGGGCTATCCTGGGCCCTAAAATAGGTTTATATGTGTAAGTTCCGGCCCTTGGAATTTGATGTATCGATTAAACTCCTTAGGGCCCACATTCATTTTATGGCCACTTCATCTCCTAGGTTTAGGGTTTTGTATTTTTAGGGTATTTTTTCCTATTAGGATTTAATAATTTATGTTAAAAGGCCATTTTTTGCCTCTTGTAAAGGTCTTCTCATGAATGAGCACAACCAACACCTATGTCTTCAAAGATAAGCTACCACCATTCTAGCTATTTTGTATTGCTTTGGATTTTATAGTCTTTTTTATATTTAAGTAATTAATAAAGCTTGATTTTCATTATAATACTATTCTCTCTGGAATATTTATATGTGTTTGTGCTTCCATTCATATTTATGTCTTTCATTTTCTTCTCTATATAATCTAGATTAGTGGTATCATAGGAATCTACTCTTTATTGGTTCTCGGTGCATTTCATCTATGAGCTCAGGGTATAGAGAGATGGGTTTTAAACTAATTTCTATTATAGAATATCACTCTCACCATACCAAGTAGCCTTCTACATGGAAAATGAAAAGAGAGATGATGGAGAAAGATATCCTATTGAGTTGTTTATCAAGGAATTCCTCACACAAGATATGAATGAGATGATGGATAATTTCACATAGATCCTTTGATGATTGCTAATGGTATTAGAGACCTTCAACAAGAATCCATTTTGGAGGGGTGACTCCCTTCAATATACAAGTTAAATTTGACATTCCTTTCTTTCAAGACCAAATAGATGCAAATTATTTCGAGAAATGGTTAAATTTGTTAGAAGGTTATTACTTTGTTGAATAAAAAAGCATTGAAAAGATCATTTTCACACTCCTCAAGTCCCTTTCCCATATCAAATCTTGGTGAAAATGTTACTAGGAGAGACCTGTCATAGATAAGTCTACAACATTTAGGATAGAACCAACTTGGGTAGATTTTGTTGATGCCCTCAAGGGGAAATTCTACCATGTTGGAATCTAAGATGACCGGTACAAGAGATAAATAATTGTCTATTAAGAGAGAGACAAGATGGTGTCGAAGTACACCAATATATTCTCTATCTTGCACTCAAAAATAACTATTAGAGACTCCAAGCAATACTTGATTTTCAACTACCACATTATCCTACACATGAGCATCCATGCATAGATGGAGTTCTCGGACATCTCCTCAGTGGGAGCCACTTATCATTAAGCTATCAAAATAGATAGATAAATTAAGTAGAAGAAGAAGCAAGAGTTTGGTTTTGCTAATCCCTTGTAATAGAAGGATGATAAAGATGGCCATAACTCACAAAACAAAGGATAGAGTAACAATAGCCAATGCCAAGACATCTAGTCCAATCCATAGGTTAAAAAGAGTAACAAAAAATTAAAGGACACTAAAAAGTGACACGAGTTCCACAAAATCCCTTGGTACAACACTAATGCCATGTTGTTCGAAGCAATCAATATTGGTTGAGATGAAAATATTAAGAGTCAGATTCTTTCTTAGACTAGTTGGGGGCCTTAGCCTTCAGCCCTTCAGCTTTGCAATGGGAATCCATGCTAGCATGTTTACATCATTTTGCATAATGTGATTTAATACATTCCAAGGGTGAAAAATGAGCTCCCACATTAAATATTATGATAGATATCGGATATATTTTTCAATTTGTTAACATTATGATATATATGGAGATTTATAAAAAAATGATATTATGTAATTATTTCTAACAAAATTATGTTTTGGATTAGTTTTAAATACAATATTAAAATTGATATAATTATAAATAGGTTAATTGGGTTTTGCTCCACTAGTGAGTGTTATCCTTTCACCTAGGGTAACTTATTTTCCCTCCTTAATATAAGGTAAGTGATGACGTGACCTTTCTGAGTGACATCAGCTTTGATCTCATCCATTATGTCATTCCCCACGTCGTTACCGTCATGAAATTTGTATTGATTAATCAAATGGTGACAATTACATATCATTTTGATCGTCGAGTGGTGACAATTACTGCGATTGATTCCTGTCACACTGAATGTCAATAATATTATTATTATATATGCGGAAAAGGATAGTCACTTACGTATTAACTATTCTAGGTTTTAAGAAGTTTGAAGCCACTGAACTATTTTATTACATTCTAGGTTTTACCAAGTTAGAAGCCACTGAACTATTTTATTACTTTTATTTTCGGTCTCCAAGCTAGCGAGGCAATACCTGGATTTCAGTGTTGACAATCTCTGCTCCCTCACAGAAGAGTTGAACACAAAATTCCACGAACGAGAGCACGCTCTGGCATTGTTTGAAATGTAGACTGAGATATAACCTTCTTACCCCACCGAGGAGAAGATATGTTGTACAATATATATTAATTGATACACAGCACCAAGATATAACGAGACAGTTAAGACAAAAACACACAGTAAGGACTATTGTAAGCAAAAGTTATTTAAATCACTTAAACAAGTTGCATACTTCAATAATTTTAGTTGTAAAAGTAACTAGAAATACCTTGTCATATCCTTCATATTTTGTTCAAACCTTTTTTTTTTTCAATTTTTTTTTAATAACACCCCAATTTTATATTTATGTGGAACCTCGAGAGGAAATCATGATATATTACTAGGTCTATTTGTTTTAGCTCCATAGTGAAACATGGAAGGGGACAATTCCTAGTGTCATAACATGAAAGAATTTGTGTTTTGTGACACTCAGAAGGTTGTGTTAAAAAAATGTAACTGCAGAAGATATTCTAAATGTATTTGTCTATTGTATTATTGTATTCCTCCTTTGGGAGATGCCATTGATGTAATTAATAATGTAAGAGTCATTGAAAGAGTCAATGTAAAAACCTAATTGGTTAGGTCGGCCTCGAAAGATCTAGAAATCATATTTTATTGTAAAAGTATAGGTCGGCCCTGCTAGGTGAGTTAGAGCCAACCTAATTAGTAAAAGGTCAAGTCAATTGTAAAGTATAAATAGGGGATTGAGTTGCTCATTTGTAACACTCACCTCACTCACTCAAGGTCGCATAGGAGAGAGAGAAGTTCGCACAAGTGAAGGAGAGAAGTTGTTTTGTCTTGGGGTTTTATCTTGTACTTGGTGAATTCCACGTGAATTCTATATTGAGGAAGTTTTGTTGGGGTTTCCTCCCTTGTGGTTTCCTCGAGAGAAATTTTGTGTTCTTTGTGTTTGATGTGCTTGTATTTATTTTAGTGATCCTATTGTTTAATGTTATTATGCTAAACAAATAAGAAAAACTAACATGGTATTAGAGCTGGCCTAAAAGAAAACATTGTGCAGTTGTTTCCTAGGGTTTCCATCTCTGGAAACTAGTCATATTGGGATTTTCGATATAAATTACTTTTGGTGAAGTTTCAGGATATGAAACTTGGATAGGCCAAAGATGAAATATTCATGTACCTTTTTTGCAAATTTAAGCCCCAGATTCGCTATACTTTAGGAGATATGATCCATTGAAATTAGGGTTCCATCCTCCTCCAGAATTCAATTTTAAAAAGGTAACCTAAGGATAAATGCTATATCTTGGGATATGAAGATCCAAATTGAATTTAGTAAGATGTTCCAAAAAGTGCACGGACTGTAGTTTCTCTGGTATGAGTTTCAGAACCAGAAGATGAAACAATGACATGTTGAAGTCTATACAAGTTTGCTATATTGAAACAGTACATAAATAGGTCATCTTGGGAAACTTAGCGTAAGTTCCATTTGGTGAATCCAATCCTGATCTAACATGTGGGGTTGGATAGAGGACAGATCTGAATATCACATAACAAAGTTTTAGACCTTGAGGAGCAGAAATTTTGGATATACATCAGAATTAAGACTTGACAAATTTGTAGTAGAAATTGAAGAAACTAGGGCTTCTTATTTTGGGATCTCTCTCCACAGATTAGTTGAAAAAGAGGGTGCATCTAATTCGCCTCACTAGGGCACATCTTTCTGTCAAAGCAGAATTCAATTTTGAGAATTTTCATTTTTTGGTCCCCCACTACAGCCCAAGAGAACTAGGGCATCAAGTTTTTGGAAGATCTGCTCAAAAAATTGGGAGAAAGAGTACTTTGTTCAACTCACCTTGAGGAGGCAAATTTTCTCATCCAATTAGTTTTCCAAAATTCTGAAGTTGGAAAATTAGGGTTTCTCTTACAAACCATAGGTCAAGGTAGAAGCATTTTTCAGAAGAACAACTTTTCTGGTAAGTCTCAAATCTATTATACGTCCATTTGAAGTACTCATTATATGAAGATGACAAGCAATACCAAGCTTGATGAGAAGCTTGAAGGAGATGATAAATTCAAGGAATGGAAATATAGAGTCATGCTTATTCTTGAAGAACATGACCTAGAAGGCTTTATAAAAGAGGGACTTACAGAACCAGAAGGAGATGAGGCCAAAGAAATACACAAGAAGAATATGGTCAAAGCTAAGAGGATCATAGCTGATTCTATCAAAGATCATTTGATTCCTCAAGTATCCTTAAAGAATACTCCAAAAGAAATGCTCGATGCCTTGACCAACCTGTTTGAAGGAAAGAATATGAACACGAAGATGACCTTGATTAATCAACTCAAGGGTGTGACGATCCAAAATTCTGAGACTATGCACTCATACTTCTCTAGAGTGTCCCAGATCAAAGAACAACTAGAAGTTATTGGAGACATGGTAGAAGATGCTGAAGTTGTGATGACCACTCTGAATGGTCTCCCCAAAGATTGGGAACCATTTTTTCGTGGAATTTGTGCTAGAAAAAAATTGATCCAGTTCAGACAACTATGGGAAGAGTGTGTGCAAGAGGAAGAAAGAATAGCGGTGAGAGAGGAGAAACTAAACGACAATGAAGATCAAGCTTTGGCAACTCATGCCAAAGGTAGAAGGAAAAGGAAGAACAATGTACATTCTCATGAAGACTCTCCAAGAAGACCTCAGAAGAAAAGGATGTTCAAGAGATACCAATCTTTAGTTGAATGCTATTCCTGTCACAAAACAGGACACATTGCGAGATATTGTCCACTCAAATTTGGACATCATAAGAAGCAGAAGAAGAGATTTCATGCTCATGCAGTTGAAGATAATGAATATAATGATGAATTCAAAACCAGAGAAGATGAAGAAGAATATGTACTTTAATCCAAACCAGGAAGATGGAATAAACTCTTATCTATCTCAGCATTAGATAAGAAGGGATGCAGTCGTGATTGAAATTGAAGACGAAGGGACACATAGAGTCTATTCTAGTACAAAGAACAAGTGATATACGGTGTAGAATATTTGCTCAATATTTTCGATCATGAGCAAGAAGGGAACAGGTCCTCAGAAACAAACGATGAAGTTGAACACACTTTCAGAGACTCCAGTAGTTCCTGGAAAGAGACTAAGATCAAGAGGGAGTCTACCCAACAACTAAACAAATATAAGTATTTGAATTGTCATTTCCTGTATTGTCTAGTTGTGTACATATTTATGCTCCTAAATTTAGGATGTGTATTATGCATGTTAGAGAGTTTGCATTGATGAACATAATACTAATAATATGCATGTGATGGGTAAGTGGCCTATGGTGCTATACAACATTCCATTGCTACTTATCTAGAATGAAACCTCTTTGTTGACATATTGGCCGCAATGCATGCTCTTAATAATGTTTTGGTAGAGATGGAAGACATCTAGAAAGTTACCGTATGAATACGGGATATGGATGAATGTTGTGTTGAAGCATTGGATAAGATAGTTGCATGACTGTGTGAACTATGCATAATAATTTGTAATTATTAATATGTTTTGGAAACTGTGAAATGTTTCTAACCATGAAACTGAATTTGACTTGTAGGAAATATCATGAACACCTACAAATGAAGAATGATGAGATTTGTTTCGAAGAACAATACTTATGAAGACTCACTGCAGAAGTACAAAGCAAGGGTTCTCTCAGAAAGAGGGAGACAACTATGAAGAGATGTTTCTCTAGTGGCCAGACACACTTCCTCAGTGGTGGATATTACACTAGATAGATGGTGTAATAGAATTAGAATATGATATCAAGTAACCTCTAGGACTCAGAACTCTCTATAGAGAACCACATGTGTGCAGATTGAAGAAGAATTTGTACAATCTCAGAAGGCACCCATGGGATAGGATGATAACCTAGAGTGATGAGATATCAACCTTTGCTACAAGGTTGAAGATGAGGAGCTCATGGATGGGTGCAAGAGAGAACATGCAACAGAGTTCAAGATCTTGGTATCTAGTGACCTTGAAAGATGACATAGATGGATACGCAAAAGATCATTAGAAGAGAAGGCTACCAGTCACTCCAGTGAAGAATGTCCCAATGCAGGGAGTATAAGATGCAGAGGGAGGATAGTGCTCAGGAAAGCTCCGCTTCAAAGGGAGTGACTACTACATTTTTAGCTTGTATCAAAGTAGTGTGGCTTTTCAAGATGTTGGCAGGATTGTTCGATGCAGAGATTGATGCTATAGATATACTCTGTGACAACCAGAGTTGCATCAAGATGACGGAGAATCATGTGTTCCATGATAGATCGAAGCACATCAAGATCAAGTTTCACTATATTTGAGATATGGTGCAGAAGGGAGCTATGAAGCTTGAGTATGTTCCTACAGAGGAACAAGTTGCTAATGTGCTGACTAAGCCTCTATCTTGCATAAAGTCTGAATAATTTCGAGACAAGCTTCGTGTGGAGGGACCTCTCTCGAAAGAGAGAATGATAGAGTTCTTATCCTTAGGGATGGATGCCTGTCCAAGGGAAACATAGGATCAGTACTTTCCGACTGATAGAATTCTTATCCTTAGGGATGGATGCCTATCCAAGGGTGACATAAGATCAGTACTTGTTGACTGATAGAGTTCCTATCCTTAGGGATGGATTCATGTCCAAGGGTGATGGAATATCAATACTTGCCGACTGATATAGTTCCTATCCTTAGGGATGGATGCCTGTCCAAGGGTGATAGAAGATCAATACTTTTCAATTGATAGAGTTCCTATCCTTAGGTATGGATGCCTGTGCAAGGGTGAGGGAAGATCAATACTTTCCAACTAATAGAGTTCCTATCCTTAGGGATGGATGCTTGTCCATAGGTGACAGAATATCAGTACTTTCCGACTGATAGAGTTCCTGTGCTTAGGTGATGGATTCCTGTCTAGGGGTGACAGAAGATCAGTACTTGCCGACTGATAGTGTTTCTATCCCTAGCTGACAGATGCTAGTCCTTGGTGACTGAAGATCAGTACTTGCTGATCGATAGAGATGCCAGTCCTTGGTGACTGAATATCAGTGCTTAATGATTGATAGTGTTGTTCCAGTATTTGTTTATTGATGATTGATATTGTTGTTCTAGTATTTAGTTACTGATGATTGATGTTGTTGTTCCAGTATTCATTTACTGATGATTGTGTTCTAGTACTTGTCGAATGATGATTTATGTTGTTCCAATGTTCACATGATGATGATGTTGCTCATGATGATCCAACAAAGGATGTTGTTGATGATGTTCCATCAAAGGATGTTGCTGACGATGATGATCTGGAAGAGGATGTTGCTGATGATGTTCCAGCAAAGGATGTTGCTGACAATGATATTCCAACAGATGATGATGATGTTCCAGCAGATGATGATGATGATGATGATGATGTTCCAATAGATGATGTTACTGATGATGATGTACTAGCAGATGATGTTGCTGATGATGCTTCGGCAGAGTATTTTGATGATGATGTTCCAACAGAGGGTTTTGCTGATGATGATCCAGCAGAGGATGTTGCTGATGACGATGATGTTGATGTTGATGATGATGTTGATGTTGATGATGATGTTCCAACATATGACAATGATGATATTCTAGAAGACGATGACAACGATGATGATGATGATGATGTTCTAGCATGTGATGTGATACCCTAGACATATGATGATCCAAAAATTTTGACGACATATAGGGATTCGCAAGTCAATTGGATAGTTGTTGAAGCTGTTGATGTTTCCCACATAATACCTTCCTAGTTAAGAGGGAGTGTTAAAGAAATGTAACTTCGGAAGATATTCTAAATATATTTGTCTATTGTATTATTGTATTCCTCCTTCGGGATATGTCATTGATGTAATTAATAATGTAAGAGTCATTGAAAGATTCAATGTAAAAACTTAACTGATTAGGTTGGCCTCGAAAGATCTAGAAAGAATATTTTATTGTAAAAGTACAGGTCGGCCCAGTTAGGTGAGTTAGAGCCGACCTAATGAGTACAAGTTAAAGCCAATTGTAAATTATAAATAGAAGATTGAGTCGCTCATTTGTAACACTCACCTCACTCACTCAAGGTCACATAGGAGAGAGAGAAGTTCGCACAAGTGAAGGATAGAAGTTGTTTTGTCTTGGGGTTTTATCTTGTACTTGGTGAATTCTATATTGGGGAAGTTTTGCCGAGGTTTTATCCCTTGTGGTTTCCCCGAGAGAAATTTTGTGTTCTTTGTGTTTGTTGTGCTTGTCTTTCTTTTAGTGATCCTATTGTTTAATGTTATTATGCTAAACAAGTAAGAAAAACTAACAGGTTGAAGATAAATATCACCTTCTAATGTCTTGAGTACACTTATAGTAAAGCACAATTTCAAAATATTTTTTATAATAATGACCTCCCTAACCTTTTGATGGATCACAATTATTGTTATTTAAAAATGTTTTTATTAAAATTACAACTATGTTTATTTAAGAATGCTTGTTAGTATATTTATTCGTCATTTAATCAATTCCCTACTACATTTGATTTATACATCCATGGGTGTAAGCTTATGAACTATTGACACGATATGTGCGAAGTGGCTATTTTATCCCTAGATTTCCCGACTTCATAAAATTAGAACTATATATCAACCAAATTTAGAATCACACTTGCTCAATCTTTAATTCAAATAAAAGGAACTTATAGTTTTATGAATTATTAACAAACTATGACTCAAGATAGTGCTCATTGCTTTCTTAAATGGTGAATTAGTTCTTCAATGGAAACTTTTCATACTCTAGAAAATAAACTTAAACTCATATCATAAAAACAGAGAGTAGTTTGTTGCATTCACAAAGATGAAGAACTATGATATTCAAATTCAAATGTATATTATTACTATCATTTATTTCATCGTTTCTTACCACAACTATTAAGGCACCAACTTCAATCCTTCATACTGCTCTTTCAATTGCACAATGTTACTAGAGTTTTTTTTAGATTATAATTACTTTCAAGAATGGATGATACTGATTATATATCCTATACTCTGTCACTACATCAATCATTGACAAATCAAGGAAAAATATAATACTTTGATATCTCAACTATGATAATTTTATGAAGTACTTTGAAAAGAGTTACATATAAACAATGAACTACTTCTATATATGTAAACTATGGTGCACATAACAATATATATATAGATATATAGGTATGTATGTATGTATGTATGTATGTATATGTATATATATATATATATATATATATATATATATAGATAGATAGATAGATAGATAGATAGATAGATAAATAGATAGATAGATAGATAGATATATACATATGTATGTATGTATGTATGAATATGTATATATGTATGTATGTATGTATGTAACATACATACATACATACATACATACATATGCATATATGCATATGTATGTATGTATGTTACATACATACATACATACATATGTATATGTCTATCTATCTATCTATATATAGATATACATATACATACATACATACATATATAACAATGTATATGACACACAGAATCAAGTTGTTAATGAATTTCACACATCCATAATATAAAACATAAGAAAACTGAAAATACAACTAACTTACAGAGATAGATCAACACACATATATCCAAGGGGCCCTCCTGAGTGAGATGGCTATGAAATGCACACGAGATTAAAATCAGTTGAGAATTGATTCAACACCCAAGCAAAATTATATTAATATGAAGAACACGATTTAATATAAAATTGAAGAGTCTCAAACTGACATCAATTCTATCCTAATCAAATTGTTCTCCCAAGTGCATACATATTTATACAAAGGTTTGAATAACTAAATCGCCTTTGTCCAAACCAATTGATTAATGAGAAATAAAAAAGTGTAGTTACAACATGATGAATTTGTTTTTTGGTTCAACATAAGAGGTCTAATTTCATATTCATGACATTCCCATGATATGGAATGCATGGGAATGACCTCCATTGTTTGCATGATTCCAAACTTCAGTTGACGATGTGTGTTTGGGCATAATGGTGGAATGAACTTTTCCCACTTGATCCCTTGATCCTTGGAATCCCTTGAATTGGTCTCAACAAGGGATTCCTTGGATCTCCAACTACAAAATCCATGTGGCAAAATTCTATATGGGTGTGTGCAACCATTCCGAATGAGGAGATCAGGTATCGGATTCGGATTGGAGTGTAGGAACTAAACTGAAAAAACACTGTTATTATTAGAACCATTCAATACTCATCTAATTTATTAAAGACTAGGGAAAATTAATTGAATTAACAATAAAATACCTCTTTAAGCTTGCATTGGCACCTAGCATCAAAATTATGAAGAAATATGATGAAAGGGGTAGTGGATAGGTGTAAGGATAGGGTAGGAAAGGTAGAAAGTCCATATGATAGTGTGAAATATGCCAAAACATCAACCCAACATATCACCCACATTTATGTTTTTGCATGTCCTCATGAAAATGAATCCAACTAGTGCTTTCAAAAACTTTGACAAAAATGAACTTCCTCCTCATACCTCAACAAAACTATGCGGGGCGTCCATAAGAATGTTGAGGTTTCCTCATACTATGTCTCTGTATTCTCTCAGTTTTCTTTTCAATGTTCAGTCATTGGATTTATGGTACCATTTCCTTGCTAGCCTATGCATTTTCTTGTTGTGGGAAGCTAGTTTCTCAATGTCTCTTTGAAGCTTTGTACCCTACTTCGTCAATGTCTCATTGTCATTTTCAATATACCTATCCATGATAGAAAAATCATAAAGCTCCTCTTCTAGCTCCTTAATTTTATTATTCTTCCTTTTGATTTCTGTAGGAACTGGAGGAGAGGTCGAATTCATTCATGGTGTTCTTTTGACAAATGTCCATTCCAAGGGTTGATATCCATCTCATCACATTTTGGGACATCAAACTATACTCAATATTTTCAACATGGTTTTCTCTAGAGGGTACTAAACATTGTGGTTCATGTACTTGTGCTTTCATAACTCCAATTTTTTTGAAATTACCTGTGAAATCCTCCACTAGTGTGTTCTCATGAGGAACTGACTCTAGGTATGGAATGTCTAGTGTTTTTTCAATGTCACTTGTGGAATACTAGAACTTTTCTTGATGTTGTTCTAGTTCTATTGGGCTATAATATGTGTGATTCTTCGATCAATGGGCTATAATTGGGGATTCTGTTCCTAAGTTATCCTCTTCCTTTTAGTTTTCCATGTGGGAATAATGAAATATTTAGTTCCTAGGGGGCCAAGGTTCTGACTAACATTGCAATGTGTGACATGTTCATTGATCTTTGGACCTTGATTTCTTATACCCTCTTCGATATTGCTCTCACCGAATCCACTTCAGCTCATGAAATTTTCTCAAATGTCATTCCTAATTCTCAACCCTTCGGTCATCAATACCTTAATGAACCCATGATGGTATAATATTTTATCGACATTCTTAGGGTTTCGTCTGATCTATTGATACATCTTACTCAGGATTTTCTAGAGGTAGTATGGGAAGTTAAGTTTGTCATCAGACTCAAAATGGAGTAGCAACCGGATGTGATAAAGGAATGTGACTGCATACCTCCCCTTTCATGTTAGATATTTTTGCAAGATGAACAAAGGGTTCACCCATTTGTTCATTAAACATATTCTTGTTATGCATTTAGCACAATTGACCTACTAGTGTTTGGGATTAAAAAACCTATCATAAGCTTCCTTTGATACTTGCTTGTTTTTGAACCAACGCTCCCCTATGGCTCAAGCCACTGATTTCTATGACACAACCATCACCAAGTTTCTAATGTGAATGAATTTCGCATTGAAATTTTCTGCAAGCTCCCATGTCACTCTTTCTTATTCCCTTGGAATTTGGAAAGTAATGTATACCATCCTGCAATATTGAAGAAGGATTTGCAAGAATGGAATTCTGGACAATTTTCCAAGGCCTCCATAGAGTCGGGTTTGGATCTTACTAAAACCATCTTTTATCTTGTCTTGTAGAATTGTGTAGCCATAATGATGTGGTTTTGGAAATTCAAGCATTGATCAAAGTAAAGGTTGCTTTCGATGGCTTATATGAGAGACGTTTGGTTCATGAACTCATTCCAAATCCTTGTAGTGATTTGAAATGAGTTATACAATATGAGATAGGTTGGTAGAACAAACGAATTATGATGATGCTAGTGATGCCAAGGTTACTAATGATGATTAATGGATCATTATAAGAGCTGAGGAACATGGAAGTGGCACATTCGAGATGATAGGAATGGCTTAAAACATGGAAGGTTGATTTAGAAAGGTGCACTTTATAGGAAACATTAGGATTTGATAAGCTTAAAGGAGTTAATTTACACCATTTCCCCATACCTTTGAATAAAATAGAACGATAAGAAGTGTTCTCAACTCATGTTACCTTGTGAATATTGTTTTGACGAGATACTTAAATAGGCATCTTGAATATGAATCATCTTGTTGGAACTTGAAGCTATGTGGAAAGTAATCATACCAAAGATGTCGACCAAGAACTTGTGTTTGTGATTTACATAATTGAAGCTTCTAGATGCTTATGGATTGTTAGAGTACTGTGAACCTGCTATCTGCTGCAAGTAAACTTTTGTGGGATCATGAGAACATCAAGGACCAGTTACAAGTCTTCTGATACCTGCTATACAAACCCTGTATTTGAAAGGAAATGAATCACTAAAGGGATGGATGATTTGAAATTTGAAGGTTGCTGGTATGATCATGTAATAATAGAGGTTGGAAACTTCATTCCTTGTTCTTAAAAACACTAAAAACTATGAAAATTCTAAAGATGAAAGCTGCAAACTAAAAATAAAAAACTTATATGCTGGAAAATGTATCTTGCTGAAAATGTTATATATTGCTACTTGGAATAGGATTGATGTTGATCCTAGGTGGAGGAACCTGAACTGCTCTTTCATTTCTAAATGTTTCTTTGTAACCATAACTCTTTCCAACTGGTGGATGAGGAAAAAAGTCACTATACAAGATTTTTCAGTACCCCTTTGAGCATCTAGTTCACAAAAGATAAATATTATGGTAGTTTTTTCCATTGTTTGCATAGGTGAATGCTAAGAATGTCCTGGAGGTGCTATGAGGATATGAAGGAATGAAATAATGTCTAGAACCTATAATTATGTCTAACAATGATGATCCAGAAATGATAGTAAACTAAAAGATTAAAAATAGTGCACTATGATATACAACTGAATCTGGAAACCCTAATTTACTAACATGATAAACTCTTATGACATGGATATGAACTGCAAGGAGGTGGCAGGGATGATTACCTCAAGCTATGGTCTGATCATTCTACAATATTTTTCAATGGTATTCTACATCCATAAAGGACTTCCTTGATTGTCATTCATTTTTGAAATTTGATAACTACAACTTGCTGTCAGTATCATATAGTCTTGATTCATAACCCAATCATGTTGGACAATTTTTTCCATGCGAATGCCATTTTATTGAAGTTAGTTGTGGAGAAAATTTGTTGGATTATCGACCATTAATGTATGTTGTTAACTAATGCAAGGAAAATCACAAATGATGAGAAGGAGTGTCAAGGTAACATAGTAAATTCTGATAGGTATGGATATAGGTGTTGAATTTGAGTCACATGCAGAATTTGACAGTCAGGATACCTTGATGTATTGCCACTATTTTCAATGAGGAAACCTTCCATTGATGTATGCAAGTCTAAAGGAACTATAATATATCTCTAATCTTGACCCCAAATAAGGTGTTGATGTCGATGAGGAAAGACTTGTTAAGAGGGCCTTAAGGAATCCCCCATCATCTAACACGAGCATTGAATACGATAATTTGAAAAATTGAAACCAACAACATGATATAGAAATTTTATTGTGAATTCTACCCACCAGACTCTAGTTTTTAGATAGAATTCATGTCTAATTGTTCTAGAAGCCTGGTTTTAACAACTAAACTTATTTTTTTATTTACTTTTTTTCCTTATTCATATCATATTTCTCCTTTTTTTCCTTTTTATTATTGACAAGTGTCAAAGGAAAAAATTTAAGTAGAGGTAGAATCAAGGGAAGGATTCCACATACTTACGATCTCCGTCTCAAACTGTTGCAAAGGATCATGGAAGAAATCTTCTCTGGACATGTGATTATGATAAAGCCTCAACCGCTGACCATTAACCACAAAATAGACTTGTTACTCATCAATAGTCTTGATCCTTACTGAACCATTATCATAGATGGTTTCTACCTCATATGGGACTAGCCAATGGGTAGTTAGTTTTCCTTTGAAATTCATGAACTTGGAATTGAAGAGAAGCTCCCATTCACCTAATTTGACTTGTTTTCTCTTAATAAATTTGTCATGCGATCTTACTATTTTTTATTAAATGAGGGAGGTATGTTGAATGGCATCCCATCGGATCTTATCCAACTCATTAAGTTGTACCATCCATTGTTTTTGAGCTTCTGAAAGGTTCATCCCTATTGCGCTACAGTTCTGAAGGTCTTCACTTGAAATTTGATGGGAATCAATGCATTTTCCCATATACCAACTCATAGGGTGTATGTCTAGTGTTATTCCTCTAGGTGGTCTTATATGCCCAAAGTGCCACTAGAAGCAAGTCTTCCCAATCCTTATGATGCAAATAAACTATCTTGGTTAGGATGGATTTGAGTACTTTGTTGGTGGACTCTATTTGTCCATTGTACCAGGGGTGATACAAAGAGGACTTCTGGTGCTTAAGTTAATATTGTTGAGTAATGGATTGAAACAGCTTTGACATGAACTACGTTCCATGATTTGCTACAATTTCTCTCGGGACAACAAAATTAGTGAAGATATCCTCAAATAAAAAATTAGAAACTTTTTTTTCATTAGTTGGTAAAATACATTTAGACTCTACCCATTTTGTAACATAGTTAGTGCAAACCAAAATGTATAGTTTATTTCATGGTATGGGAGTGATCGACCTTGCAAAGTCCAAATCCCATCTTTCGAAAGGCTCAATACATACATGTGGTTGTAAGGGAATATCACCATCTTGTACTATTTTTCGGAACTGCTAATAGCTACCGCAAATCGTAATGTATTTCTTGGCATCTCTAAAGAGTGTGGGATAATAGTACCCTATGTAAAGGAATTTATAAGAAGTCATTTTTTTCTGCAAAGTGGCCTATTCATAGTTTTTCATGGCATTCTTTCAGTATAATGTACATCTAATCCTCCCGTATGCATCTTTGAATGATCATATCTAGTTTGGTGTGAATGATATCACCCACGATCCATGAGTAGGTGGCACTAAGCCTAATAAATATCCGCTTTTATTTGGGTGATAGATGTTGTTGTAGTTTCCCTATGGCTAGGAAATTTTCTATATTTGCAAACCAAAGGGAGTTAGTTGATATAGCAAACAATCTTTCTTTAGGAAGGTGGTCATTTATAGGGCTTATTTCACCCTCATTATGTATCCTAGAAGGAAAATATGCTACAGTTTCTCTCTTCTAGGCATATCTACCACAATGATGTTAAACTCCTACAGTAACAACAACCATCTTGTTATTATTCCATTAGTGATTGGCTTTTTCATTAAGTATTGAATGGAGGAATGGTCAATGTGAATGAAGATTTCATATCGAGTTATATAATGTCTAAATTTGTTAATTACATGCACAACTACTATTTGTTTTCAGTGACGGTATAATTGACCTAATTAGTTGGTGTTATATTTTTACTAATAAAGTAGATGGTGTATGACAATCGATTTTCTTTCTGTCCTAAAACTACCCCAAGGGATGAATACGAGGCATTAGTAAAAATGTGGAAAGGAAGAGACCAATTTGGTCACCTCAACATTGGTGCTATGGAGAGTTGATTTTTTAAATCTTCAAAGGCGGTTTGATAGTGAGAATCCCATGAAAAATCAACATCTTTGGTGAGCAACATAAACATTGGTGCAACTATCTTTGTAAAATTTTCTATGAATCCTTTGTAGCAGCCAGCATGTCTTAAGAAACTTCTTACCTCTTTTCAAGATTTTGGTATTAGAATCTTCATGATGAATTTGATTTTTAATGGGTCTACTTGAAGACCTACACAAAAACATGATGTCCAAGAACAAATACCCTATTTTAATAACATTTGACACTTATCATTAATTAGGGATAGGATAGAATCTTGGAATCATATCATAACTTTTCTAAGCTTCTCAAGTGCTTCTATAAAAGTGTCACCTTAGACAGTGAAATTTTTCATAGTAAAATTTCCACACAATCGTGAATTGAATAAGAAAATATTCCTAATACTACTCTTTGGAATCTGGCAAGAGCATTGCATAAAATTAAAGGTAAAACCCTATAAGTAAATATCCCCCATTGGTAGGTAAATGTGGTTTTGTATTGGTCCTCTAGTGTAATTTGAATCTGGTTGTAACTACTAAAGCCATCAAGAAAAGATAAATACTTCTTACCTGACTAGGTATCCAAAACCTGGTTGATAAATGGAAAGGGAAAATAGTATTTCATTGTAGCTTTTTTGAGCTCTCAGAAATCTATACAAATCCTACACTCACCATTCCTTTTATGGACAACTATCACCAGAGGTGAGACCCACTAGTTGTCAGATATTGGATACGTGGAGTTGGGCGCATTGAGTAATTTTTGTAGTTCCTATTTCATGATGTCTTTGAGGGAAGGGTTAATGCACCTTTGAGGGTGCCTAATTGGCCTAGCATTCTCCTGTATATAGATGTGATGCATGCAAGTATTAGGGCCGAATTCCAATCAAGATTATCATTGTCCAAGTGTTCTTTGAATTCATTCCTACTTTATGCTCATCAACTTCTCTTCGACTAGTTATTTTCATTGAGCAGTTGACTATTATAGTTAGTCAGTCGACCACACTACCATAGTTTGTCAACTTCAATTCTAGTTGACTATTCTAGTCGACCCATGGACCAAAGTTCCACCATATTTCCACTTTAATTCCAGTTGACTATTGATTTTGATTGTATATTAACATGCAAAGAATATAAAATTCCCAACATTTTCCCACTTGTTGTTTTCTTTTAATACACAATAAATTTCAGAACTTCGGTTCACTTGACCAGGCTTGGAAGACCCATTGATTTCCTACACCAAGTAAAATTCTTGGTGCTCATAGAATTGGTTAGTATGTCTATATTATTCTTCACTATGTTTCCAGCAACCCTTTTTGGTTCTCCACCATTTCTCTCACAAGATGGTAATGTACATCACTATGCTTTGTCCTTGAATGGTATGTTGGATTATTTGCTAGAAAGATTGCACTTTGACTATCACAATTCAACCTAACAACTTGTTGTTTAACGACAACCTATGAACATAATATCTACATCAATATGTACATCAATATGATTTGTCCTTGAATGGTATGTTGGATTCTTTGCTAGAAAGATTGCACTTTGTCTGTCACAATTCAACCTAACAACTTGTTTAAACGCAACCTATGAACATAATATCTACAACCAAGCTTCCTCTTTTCTTGCATGAGTAGCTTCCATGTATTTAGATTCAATAGTTGACAATGCAACAATCGAATGCATCCTACTAATCTAATTGACCGCCTCACTGAATAATCTAAAAACATATCCATTGGTCAATAATCTATGGTTGAGATATCTATCCCAGTCAGAATTGACAAAACCATGTAAAGTTTTTTTTATTAGTTTTATTTTTTCCTTGATAGAATATTGCATAATCTGTTGTGCCATGAAAATACCTGGAATGCACTTTTAATAGTGTTCTAATGCTATTTTCTAAGTGTCAACATGTACTTTCTCAATACTTCCACTATATGGGAAATATCAAGTCGACTAAAACCCATTTCATATATCAAAATGCCTACAACACTAGCATAGGGAACATGTTCCAGATGATCTATATCTTCTTGTGTCTTAGGAACTATTCAACATATAATTTAACCCCTACAAGAATAGGGACCTTAACTAGTTTTCACTCCTCCATGTTCAAGAATTTCAAAATTGTCTCAACATATTTACTCTGATTTAACTAGAGTCTTATACCTTCTCGATCTCTTTTAATTTCAATTCTGAAAATGAAATGAGTTGCACCAAGATCCTTCATGTCAAACTCGGAGCACAACTGCAGTTTCAACTCCCTAATCATATCCATGATATTTCCAACCAACAACATATCATCAAAATACAAAATTACATATTTAAAATGATCACTGACCTTCTTGTTATACACATCATCATTGGCTTGTATTCTCACAAAAATCGGCTGCTGGATATACAAATCAAACTTCTAGTTTTGGTACCACATCCTGAGTGATTGATTTAGACAATAGAGGTACTTCTCGATCTTGCAGACTAGACCCTTTTCCTTTTTCACTCTAAATCCTTGAGGATGCTTCATATAAATTTCTTCAACAAGATCACCATGAATAAATGTCGTGTTGATGTCCATATACTCTATTTCCATATCAAATGTTGCAGCTAAAGACATTCATACTCTAATGGAAGTCAACTTTGAAACATGATGGAAGATATCACCAAAGTTGACTCCCTCAACTTAGGGATATCCTTTTATTACTAGTCAAGCTTTGTACTTCTCTACCTAACCTACTACATTCAATATTTTCTTGAACACCCATTTAATGATGATAGGCTTCCTTCCATTTGGAAACACGACCATATCCCATGTTTCATTCTTCCCTAAGGACTATGTTTCTTCTTTCATGGAATTTTTACAGAGTTTACCCTCTATCAAGTCGATTGCCTCCTCTACTGACCTAGGATCCTATTATATGGTAGTTAATGCAAAAGTAGAGAAACATTCTAGTGGAATGTAGCTTTTATGTTGTTTTTTTTCTAAACCAGACTTCCTGACAACTGAGTCTGCAACTCCACCCCTTTGTCGGACTCAATCTACTCATCTAAATCATGACTTTCATCGTTCCATTCAAACTCTAGATTTTCTTGTTCCTTTTCTCTTTTATCCTCTTCATTCCTGGAATTAATTTTGACTTCTATGAATATCACATATCTACCTTAAACCATCTTCCTTGTTATCATATTCAACAACTTATACCTTTTCACTCCATATTTGTACCCGATGAAGATGCATTTGTCAAACTTGTTGTCAAATTCTTATTTTTTCCTTTGGGACATGCACAAAGGCATCACACCTATAAAATATGATATGTGCAAGAGAGGTCCTTTCCCCAACTGATGCTTCATATGGATACTTGTCTACGAAGGCCATCAACTACGACCTATTCACCATCTAGCATGATGTGTCAACTACCTGCACCATTGAGCATGCTCCTCTCTTTTTCCATCAATGTTCTATTAATTCTTTTATCAATTTCATTCTATTGACAAGTGTAAGGAGTTATGTTTTGTGGAGCTATACCATGCTATCTACAGAATTGGTCAAATGCATTACTACATAATTCTCCTCCATTATCAGTTCTCAACACCTTGATTTTTTTGCTAGACTAATTTTCTACAAGAGATTTGAACTCTTGAAACCTTTCAAAAATCTCATATTTCTTCCTCGAGAAATAAATCATTTCATTCTAGAGAAATCATCTATGAAATAGACACAATACAAGGAACCTCCTAGTGAAAGGACCTGTACTGGTCTAAACACATCACTATGTATTAAATCCAATATTTATTTAGCCCTTGTGGTCCCAGATGGAAAACTACATGACTTTGTTTACCATAAATACAATGTTCACAATAGTATACTTCTAAAGAACATTTACGGATACCTTTCACCATACCTTTATTGTGCATAGCATGAAGACCTTTCTCACCAATATGTCCCATCCGTTGATGCCACAACACTATCGATTCGACTAGACAAGAAGATATGTTGTTAGATTCAGGAAATACTGTATTTGTGAAACCATTGGTATTTGTTCTTCCCAATAGCATGTATATTGTTCCATCCCAAACTTCTCTCATGAATACCATCACTCCTCACACCTTCTTACATGAATACTTTCCAAACAAAAAAACCACACCTACATTTCCCATCTTGCGTACATATATTAGGTTTCAATCCAAACAAGAATATGCAACACCCATGGAAGAGTTCCTATCCTTACATGTTTTAGTATCAGTCGAACTTTACCTTGTCCAAATCCTCGTCGGTGAATCATCTACTAGAAGAAAATCACCACCGTCATATTTGTTATATTCATGGAACCACTCCTTGTGTGGTGTCATATGATATAATCCACCATATTCAATCAACAAGAATTCCTGATCTAACTGTGTACTTATCGAGGCCAAACACACATCTCCTTTCTCTTTAGTCGAAGTATTACTTTCAATCGAATTCACTTCCTTGGAGCCTTTTTTATTATTGCCTCTCACCAACTTAAAATCACTCATATAATGCCAAATTTACCATATCATCACCATTTTCTTATCGTTAGTCCAAGGGATTTAGATCTGATCTTAGATCTACCCCTTGAAAAAATAGATGAAACCACATCATCTATATTCAATATGGTGTTATTGCTTCCAATAGCCACGACCAGGCTATCCCACGAGTCTACCAAAGAACAAAATATATTTCTACATTTATCCTCCTCTATGATTTTGATATCCATAGAAAAAAACTGACTAACAACATTACTGAATGCATTTAGGTTCTCTATTAATGATTCACCCTCATTCATCCTTAGAAGATATAACCTCTTTCAAAGAAATGACTTGTTGACCAAGGATTTTGACTTGTACAAATTCCCCAACTTTTCCCATAGTTTCTTTGTAGTATCTTCTCCTAATACATTCCATAATATAGAATCTTCTATACAAAGTCAAAATGTACTCCTTGTTTTCCTGTTGATTTTATACCATTCTTCCAATGACATACCTATTGAATATGTCCCAAGGCTAGAAACAACTCACTACTCTCGATGTACAAGGGGATCCTCTATTTTGAGATTCCAAAGCTCAAAATTTTGTCCATTAAACTTTTAAATTTCTAGCTGTGAACTGTTGTCCATTCTAACTAAGAATCAATGTCCTAGAACTCCCACTGAAACTAGGTATTTTGTAGATTTAGGATCAAATTACAAAATACTCAACAATAAAGGTGCCCCTTTGAAGCCAAATATAGCTCTGATACCAAGTTAAGGATTTCAATACCAATTACAGTAATTATGCATAATTATTCTAATATTTAGATAAAACCAAATTTAACAAAGGTGCAAACACATTCACATAATACACATAAATTTATCCTAGACAAACCTTTACAAGGAAAAACCAATAAAACAATGAGATTTACTGCTCATCTATTAACAACATGCTTAACCAGTTTTTACAATAACAATTTACAATATTGCAATAGATCAAGCATGAATTCACTACACTTTACTTATCAAATCATATAAGTTCTCTTACATGTGATTAATTAGCCTTTCACATTACATCATATTTATAAATTCAATATTCTTGTTCATGACAATCGAATTAGTTATAGCTAACTTCTCCATTAATGACGATCCATAACTTCCTAGCAACTTTCATTTATTCTGTTATAATCGACTTGACTGAGTCAACCTTGGCCGACTACCAGTCATAATTCTCATCGTCCACGTGTTTGTCGAATTCCTCCCCTCTTTATTGTTGTTTAATTCATGTTGACCGGTTGTGGTTGTCAACTAGTCGACTATTCTAGTTGCTCAGTCGACCAAACTACTATTGTCTATTCAATTCAATTCCCGACAACTATTATAGTTGAACCATCAACCAAACTTCCACCATCTGCCGAATTTAAATCTAGTCAACTTGTTGAACAATTTACTATCAAATTCGACCATCGATTAACATGCAAAGAATATAACAGATATCAGCTCTACAATCTGTGTAGTCATCACAAAAAAAAACCATAACAAAAGTCAATTTTAAGTCAACTGTAACTTCACTTTCCAAACTCCATTTTCGATCATTTGTTTTTTTAAATAGGGTTCCTTAGATATATGAAATCATATCTAAAAATATTTTCTTTACATTCAGTATGATAATTTTTAGAAATTGAGTTGAATGCTGCCAACCACTTTTTTCCTCAAAACAATTGCAAAAAAAAGAATTCCAAGCTTTTCTCCCAAGAAAGTGCTACAATACTACTTGCAGTGATCCTTGATCCAAAAATTGAATCACAACCGAGATATAAAACCCTTATACTTCAAAAATAACCAAAATACATTAACCATAAGAATAACACAAAGATTTAGAGAAATACCCTTAAGTACGGTAACACCATCAATTACTCCTTAAGAAAGGAATTACTACACAAGCCATGCTTGTTACAAAACAATACATCCAAAATATCTCATAAAATGATAGCGATGTATATTTATTCTTTCTCATGATTATTCTTAAGGGGCCTAAGCAAACAACCGCTTATTATTATATACTTTTATTTAACTACAAAGTGGACATATTCCATGATTATGGCCTCATTACATACATTATCCCCCTTGGATACTTCTCTAGGTACCCCATATTATCCTCCCCATGTACGTAACAAGGTAGAATTCAAGGAGTTTGTTATGAACCTAGAACAATCTATGTGGAACTTGTATTACCCACTTCAAGCAAATTAGTTACATCTTAGTGATATAAAAGGATATCCTTATGGGTTTATTAAGAAGTGAAGCTAAGCAATTGATATGTGTTGTGTATGGAAATATTATGCTTTCTTACACTATTGTGCATGTTGAGCAATGTTCGATTGTGCTTAAGTGTTGTAGTGATATCTTTAGACCCTTTCTTTTGGAATACTATCTCTTTGATCTACCTAATCCTTTAGTTCTCCAATAATCAAGCCCTTGCCCTAAGTTTTAAGTTGGAAATATTTACAAAGCATAGGATATTTACAATTCAAACCACTTGGCTCAACAACTATCAAATAAACCACTTCATTACCACATTTACATGATTTAATATATTGCAATATAGAAATTAAAACCAAGCCATCATACATTAACTTAAATATCTTGGTATATTTAAAATAATAAATTTATCTCCAAAATAATAATATTTCACTTAATAAATGTTGTTGAATTTTTTGTAAATGCATATTGAAATTAATTTTATTTAGTTCACTACTAGTAACATTCCTTATTGTGAGCTTTCCTATGTGCCAAGAAAGCATGACCCACTATCAAATAAACCACTTCCCACTTTATTGTCGTTGAATTCACATTGACTAATTGTGGTTGTCAACTAGTCAACTATTCTAGTCGCTCAGTCGACCAAAATGCTATTGTCTATTGAATTCAATTCCAGTCAACTACTCTAGTCGACCCATCAACCAAACTTCCACCATATGCCGAATTTAACTCTAGTCGACTTGTTGACCCGTTTACTATCAAATTTGACCATTGATTAACATGCAACGAATATAATAGATATTAGTTGTACAATCTGTGCAATATCATCGGAAACAAACCCTAAAAAAGTTAATTTTAAATCAACTGTAACTTCATTTTCCAAACTCCATTTTGGATTATTTGTTTTTTTTAATAGGGTTCCTTAGATAGATGAATTCATATCTAAAAATATTTTATTTATATTCGGCATGAGAGGTTTTAGAAATTAAGTTGAATGCTGCCAACCAGTTTTTTCCTAAAAAGATCACAAAAAAAAAATTCAAAGTTTTTGGCCCAAGAAAGTGCTACGATAGCACTTGTAGTGATCCTTGATCCAAAAATTGAATCACAACGAACATATAGAACCCTTATACTTCAAAAATAACCAAAATACATTCACCATAAGAATAACACTAAGATTTAGAGAAAAACCCTTAAGGTAGGGTAACACCATCAATTACTCCTTAAGAAGGGAATTACTCCAGAAACCATGCTTGTTACAAAACAATACATCCAACATATCTCATAAAATGATACTGATGTATATTTATACTTTATCATGATTATTCCTAAGGGGCCTAAGCTTACAACCACTTATTATTATATTATTTTATTTAACTACAAAGTGGACACAATCCATGATTATGGCCTCATTAAATACATTATCCCCATTGGATACTTCTCTAGGTACCCCATATTATCCTCCCTAGGTACATAATAAGGTAGAATTCAAGGAGTTTGTTATGAACCCAGAACAATCTATGCGGACCTTGCCTTACCCACTTCAAGTGAACTAGTTACACTTGGTGCTATAAAAGTCTAGCCTTATGGGTTTATTAAGAAGTGAACCTAAGCGATTGATATGTGTTGTGTATGGAAATATTATGCTTTCTTACACTATTGTACATGTTGAGCTATGCTCGATTGTGCTTAAGTGCTATAGTGATGTATTTAGACCCTTTCTTTTGGAATACTATCTGTTTGATCTATCTAATCCTTTAGTTATGCAATAATCAAGCCTTTGCACTAAGTTTTAAGCTGGAAATATTTGCAACTCATAGGATATTTACAATTCAAACCACTTGGATCAACAACTATCAAATAAACCACTTCAATACCACATTTAGATGATTTAATATATTGCAATCTAGAAATTAAAACCAAGCCATCATACATAACTTAAAGATCACGGTATATTTAAAATAATAAATTTATGTTCAAAATAATAATATTTAACTTCATAAATGTTGTTGATTTTTTTGTAAATGCATATTGAAATTAATTTTATTTAGTTCACTGATAGTAGCATTCCTTATTGTGAGCTTTCCTATGGGCCACACAAGCACGAACCACTATCAAATAAACCACTTCCCTCTTTATTGTCATTGAATTCACATCAAACAATTGTGGTTGTCAACTAGTCGACTATTCTAGTCACTCAGTTGACCAAACTCCTATTGTCTATTGAAATCAATTCCAGTCAACTACTCTAGTCAACCCATCAACCAAAATTCCACCATCTCCCAAAGTTAACTCTAGTCGACTTGTTGACCAGTTTACTATCAAATTCAACCATCGATTAACATGCAAAGAATATAACATATATCAATTCTACATTTTGTGCAGTCATCACCAAAAAAAAAAAAAAAAACTAATTTAACTTCACTTTCCAAAGTCCAAAAAAAAAAAACTAATTTTAAATCAACTGTAAATTCACTTTCCAAAATCCATTTTAGATTATTGGATTTTTAATAGGTTTCCTTAGATAGATGAACTCATATCTAAAAATATTTTCTTTATACTCAGCATGAGAAGTTTTAGAAATTGAGTTGAATGCTGCCAACCACTTTTTTCGTCAAAACAATTGCTAAAAAAATTCCAAGTTTTTGGCCCAAGAAAGTGCTACGATACCACTTGTAGTGATCCTTGATCCAAAAATTGAATCACAACAAAGATATAGAACCCTTATACTTCAAAAATAACAAAATACATTCACCTTAAGAATAACACTAAGATTTAGAGAAAGACCCTTAAGGTAGGGTAACACCATAAATTACTCCTTAAGAAAGGAATTACTCCACAAGCCATGCTTGTTACAAAACAATACATCCAACATATCTCATAAAATGATACTGATGTATATTTATACTTTCTCATGATTATTCCTAAGGGGCCTAAGCAACCAACAACTTATTATTATATTATTTTATTTAACTACAAAGTGGATAAATTCCATGATTATGGCCTCATTACATACATTATCCCCCTTGGATACTTCTCTAGGTACCCCATATTATTCTCCCAAGGTACATAACAAGGTAGAATTCAAGGAGTTTGTTATGAACCCAAAACAATCTATGTGGACATCACCTTACCCACTTCAAGTGAACTAGTTACACTTGGTGCTATAAAAGGATAGCCTTATGGGTTTATTAAGAAGTGAACCTAAGCGATTGATATGTGTTGTGTATGGAAATATTTTGTTTTCTTACACTTCTGTGCATATTGAGCTATGTTTGATTGTGCTTAAGTGCTGTAGTGATGTCTTTAGACCCTTTCTTTTGGAATACTATCTCTTTGATCTACCTAATCCTTTAGTTCTCTAATAATCAAGCCTTTTCCCTAAGTTTAAAGCTGGAGATATTTACAAAGCATATGATATTTACAATTCAAACCACTTGGCTCAACAACTATCAAATAAACCACTTCAATACCACATTTACATGATTTAATATATTGCAATCTATAAATTAAAACGAAGCCATCATACATTAACTTAAAGATCCCAGTATATTTAGAATAATAAATTTATCTTCAAAATAATAATATTTAACTTAACAAGTGTTGTTGAATTTTTTGTAGATGCATATTGAAATTAATTGTATTTTGTTCACTGCTAGTAGCATTCCTTATTGTGATCTTCCCTATTAGCCAAGAAATCATGACTCACTATCAAATAAACCACTTCCCACTTTATTGTCATTGAATTCACGTCGACCAAATGTGGTTGTAAACTAGTCAACTATTCTAGTCGCTCAGTCGACCAAACTGCTATTGTCAATTGAATTAAATTCCAGTCAACTATTATAGTCGACCAATCAACCAAACTTCCACCATCATCAATGTTAACTCTAGTCGAATTTTTGACCAGTTTACTATCAAATTCGACCATCAATTAACAAGAAAAAAAATTAGATATTAGTTCTACAATATGTGTAGTCATCACCAGGAAAAATAGTAAAAAAAGTCAATTTTAAATCAACTATAGCTTCACTTTCCAAACTCCATTTTGGATAATTTGGTTTTTTTAATAGGGTTCCTTAGACAGATGGACTCATATTTAAAAATATTTTCTTTATATTTGGCATGAGAATTTTTAGAAATTGAGTTGATTGCTTCCAACCTCTTTTTTCCTCAAAAACATTGCCAAAAACAAATTCCAAGTTTTTGGACCAAGAAAGTGCTATGATACCACTTGTAGTGATCCTTGATCCAAAAATTGAATCACAACAAAGATATAAAACCCTTATACTTCAAAAATAACCAAAATAAAGTCACCATAAGAATAACACTAAGATTAAGACTGCGCTGGAGTGCGAGAGGAGTAGCTGCGCGCTAGGGTTGCGTGGTTGCGAGCAGGGTTCAACATGGCGGCGCCTGGGGGAGGGGAGGACGCCCCCCCCCCCATCGATCTCGGATGAGGATGCCTTCAGAAGGCTCCTCCAGAGCAGAGGCAAATCGTTCTCTCCCCCGGTCATCCCAAAGTTCATCAAGAAACTCGATGAAATCCCGGAAATAGCTCTCCCTGAAGAAAAACCTATGAAAACAGCCTTGGCTTTGGCTAAGAGAGGCCTCGTGGGCCAGTTCATGGGGCTATGGCCGTCTGCCAAGACTACGGATGATTGGATTCAGCGGAACTGGAAGCCCAACCTGAAACAAGGTGTAACCTGTTACCCCGTCGGAAGGGGTTTTTTTGTGTTTGAATTCATCTCAGAAGAAGACTGGGATCTAGTCTTCAGGAACGGCCCCTACTTCATGGGCACGCAGGGCCTTTACCTGAACAAATGGACACCAGACTTCGATCCCGCGACCGACCTCCCAAAAGAGGTGCCAGTGTGGGTCAGACTCCCCAATCTCCCAATGCATTGCTGGGACTTTGACACCCTGAAGAGAATAGGGAATGGAATTGGACATTTCATTGAAAAAGCAGATAACAAAGGGCAATATTCCTGCGCCAGAATCTGTGTTGAAGTGGATCTTGAAGCCGGACTACCTGAGGCAGTAAAACTAACAGTAGGATCCTGGACCCACTACCAGAAATTGGACTACGAACACCTGCCCTTCAAATGCAGAAACTGTCAAGAACACGGCCATTTCCAGAGATACTGCCCCAAGCTGGCTGTCGAAAAAGAAGATGCAGAAGGATGGCAGAAAGTGAAGAAGGGGAAAACCTTCAACAACAACAAAAACAAGGAGAAAACGATCCAAGATCCACCTAAGGAAGGCAATCCAGTGCCCATTCCTCAGGAAAAACCTAATGGGGTCCTAAACCCTGCACACAATCCTAAAAATGGCGAAGCTCAGGGGTCTCAAAGCCCAAGTGATCCTGCCCTCCACCGATCTGCCTCCAGCCTGCCAAAGGAACACACCAGCCTGAGCTCAGAAACAGGAGCTGACTCCTCAGAGGAAGGCGACCCTGAAGTAAGTAGCCCGTCAGTCTCTCCAAATCAACCAAAGCGGGGACGAAATCCTGAGAAGAAAAGAAGGGAAGAACAGTCCTACAAGGACGTAGTCCAAGGTTCACAGCACACTATCCCAGAAATGATGAATACCAGATCAGGGTTGAAGATTGGGAAAACCCCGAAAGGGGGCCATCCCTCTCAAACAGGTAAATAATGCAGTACGTCTCCTGGAACTGCAGAGGACTAGGCACCCCTCTAAAAGAAGAAGCCATAAGGGACTTAGTAAGAGTACTGAGGCCGGAAGTCCTCCTAATCCAGGAGACGAAAATGGAGGAGGAAGCTCTCCTCCGAGCTAGCAATTCGTTTTGGAAGAAAGGCCCGGGTAGGGCTGTGAGCGCAAGAGGAGCTTCGGGAGGCTTGGCAACTTTTTGGGACTTCGCAAAGCTTGATCTTGTTGAAGAAGAAGGCACCACGCATTGGCTCTACACCAAGCTGCACCACAAAGACTCTGGTCACTTTGTAAGTATCTTTAACTTGTATGTTCCTGTCTCTTTGGTGGAAAAAAAAGAGTGCTGGGACTCCTTGGCTTTATTTCTGAACCAGCACAATCCTGAGAATCTGGTTATTGCTGGAGACTTAAATGTAACCCTTGCTCTAGCAGAAAAAAAAGGGGGATCAATAGTCCGGGACCCTGCCAGAGAGTGGGTGGAAGACTTGATGTTGGATTGGGATTTAGTAGATATCACCCCTACTAAAGGGAAGTTCACTTGGTCCAATAAAAGATTCGGGCCGGGCCACATTGCGGCCCGTCTAGACCGTTTCCTTATTCATTCCTCCTTCCTCACCCTTGGTCTCATGGCTACCTCCAAGATCCATGTGCATTACACCTCTGATCACAAACCAATCTCGCTCACCCTCTCCACTGAAGCTCAGCTAGGCCCCATCCCTTCCGGTTCAGCCCTTTATGGGTAGATCAGGAAGGCTTCCTTGACATTGTGAACAACTCTTGGAACGAACCGATTCATGGATCTCCCTTCTTTGTATGGGAAGGCAAATTAAGAAGGCTCAAGGCTGAGCTGAAATCTTGGGCTAGAAACCTAAGATCCCCTACAGATGAAAGGAAAAGAATGGAGAAGACCCTGGGAAGGCACTAGCTGGTCATGGAAGAGTCCACCATCACCTCTGGCTTGCTCAGCAAGGAAGCTGATCTCCAAAGGAAGTATCAAAAAGTGTGCAGAGAGGAGGAAACTTACTGGAGAGTCAAATCAAGAATGCTCTGGCTCCAAGCTGGAGATAAAAATACCACTTTTTTTCATAAGCAGACCCAAGCTCGGAAAATCTATAACTCCATCAATGAAATACAGATTCAAGACCATACAATAAAGGACACCAATGGTATTAAGGAAGCTGCCCACTCCTTTTTCCATAAGATGTACACTGGCCCAGACCGGGTTCCGGTGGATCCGATCTCCTACCCCCTCTCTGTGATCCCAAAGCTGATAAGTGAAGAGGACAATCAGCTGCTGAACTATCCTGTGAGTATTCGAGAAATTAAAAAAGCCCTCTTCAACATGGACCCAGACAAAGCTCCCGGGCCGGATGGATTCACCGCTCGGTTCTATATCTCTTGCTGGGACATAATTAAAAGGGACTTGTACAGAATGATCAAGAAAACTCAGCTCTGTTCCAAATTGGGAGGCAGTACAAATTCCTCTTTCCTAGCGCTCATCCCAAAAGAAAAAGGGGCCAGGAATTTCAACAGGTTCCGGCCAATCTCTCTTTGCAACACTGGTTACAAAATCACAACCAAAATAATGGCCAATAGACTCAAAAAAATTCTGCCAAAGTTGATTCCGGAAAATCAAGGAGGGTTCGTTAAAGGTAGGTAGATTCTGGACAATATAATCTTAGTCCAGGAATCCATTCACTCCAACTACAGGAATAAAGAGAAAGGAATGGTTGTCAAGCTGGACTTAGCCAGCGCTTTTGACCGTGTCAAGCATGACTTCCTCTTTGCTGCCATGAGGAATTTTGGGTTCAATCAAAATTTCATCAAGTGGGTTAAAGCCTGCATTTCAGCTCCCTGGATAGCTCCGCTGATCAATGGCCGACCTACCAAGTTCTTCCAGGCCTCAAGAGGCTTAAGGCAAGGCTGCCCTCTCTCTCCTGTTCTCTTTGTCATTCAGGCTTCTGTCCTAAGCTACCAGCTGAATAAAAGTCTCCATGACAGAGCTCTCTCAGGCATAAGAATAGCTCCCAGGGTCAAGAATGTAAACCATGCCCAGTTCGCTGATGACACTCTGCTTTTGGGAGTGGCCAACACCAGAACAGCCAGGAACTTTAAGTCAGAACTTGACTGCTACATGAATAGCTCTGGCAGTGAAATTAATTTCCACAAAAGTAAGATTTATGGCTGGAACTGCTCCCCTCTTGAAATGCTGAACATCTCCCGAATCCTTGACATGGAAGGCATCTCATCCTGGGACATATTCACCTACCTGGGCATCCCTATCTTCAATGTCTCCCCTAAAGTTACCCACTGGCTGCCCCTGTTGGACAAGCTCAAAATTAAAATCCATGCTTGGGGAGCATCATGGCTCAACAAGGCAGGAAAACTTATCCTGATAAAATCTGTTCTTACCATCCTCCCTATTTACCAATGTTCAGTCCTGTTAGCTCCTAAAACCTTTACAAATAAGATTGAAGAGCTGCTCCGGCGCTTCCTCTGGGAGGGGGGTCGTAATAATGAAAAGAAGCTGCATCTTGTTAGCTGGGACAAAATAAAAAAGCCAAAGCTGGAGGGGGGCCTTCAAATCAGAGATGTTGCCACCCAAAATCTAGCCATGGGTGGCAAAATTCTTTGGAAAATAGTTTCTGGCAAAACTACTTGGAGCAAGCAAATCCTCCAGAAAAAATATTTCACTGGTAACAGGAAAAGGTGCCTAGAGAAGCCTCCCAAAAGGCAGACTGGTTCTCCGATCTTCCTGCTTTGCAAAAAATCTCTACCCTTCTTCACAGCCAAGCTTACCTGGATTCCTGGGAACGGAGCAAACATAAAAATCTGGGACGATTCTATTCTAGGAGACCAACCCCTCAACTGCCTGAACGAGCTGAGGAATATTCGAGCCTGGCTCACTGACAAGAATTGCACCACGCTGTGGGATATTTCATCATGGGGAAATGATGATAACGAATCCTGGGTAAGCAAGAAGCTTGGAGATTACCCGGACGAGCTGAAGGAGGAAGCGTTGTTGCTGTTGGACACTCTGCAAGGGAAATCGCCCACCACTAGCAGATCGATTGATAAACGGGGCTGGGGCTCTGGCACAGGAAAATACACTGCTTCTGCTGGTTACAATGCTATTCTGGAACGGCCTTGGGCTCCACCCAATCCAGGACTGTGGGAAGCTCTATGGAAATATCCTTCCATACCAAAAATCGATCTCTTCATCTGGCAATTATATCATAATAGTATTCTCACCTCTGACAATCTCAAGAAGAAAGGCTGGGCTGGGCCTTCACGCTGCCCATTGTGCCAAAACGCTGAAGAAAACGCTGATCATCTGTTTATAGGCTGCGATTTCTCTCAAGAGGTTTGGAAAATAATCCTTGGTCCCATCGATATCACTCTTCCCAGCTCTGTCGTGGAGATGGCGAGTTGGTTTTATCTTTATCCTTACGGCCTGAGCAACAAAAATTCCATCAAAATCACGTGGATGTGGATTCCCAAATTTCTATCATGGAAAATTTGGTTGGAGCGAAATAACAGAATTTTCAAAGATGAAAGCAGGGTCCCAGCTCAAATTGCAGTCAAAGCCCGAGTCATGCTGTCTGAAGCATTGAAAATTAAGGCTCCCAAAAGTAACACGGCCCCACTCTCTAGCGAAGAAGAGCATTGGTTTAAGGAGTTCCAGCCTGCTCATAACAGTAATGAAGCCACGATCTCGCCTCACAAATCCAGCTGGGAAATTAGATTGGCTGAAATGGATTTTATCAAGTGGAGATCAGTGCTTAATGAATGGTGTCTCTTCTTCGACGGGGCCTCGAAAGGGAACCCCGGGCAAGCTGGAGGAGGTGGTATTATTTTTGAACCTTCTGGCAAAATCCATTTGTCCTACGCATGGGGCTTAGGACAAGCTTCCAACAACCAATCTGAAATTCTGGCGCTATGGCAGGGCCTAATCCAGGCAAGAAATATGAACATCCAAAAGATTAACATATTCGGTGACTCCAGGCTGATAATTAAAGCTGTTCACACTAAGAAGATGCCCTCAGATATGTATCTTGCCCAAATCTTCAGGAAAGTCCTCCTCCTCCTCTCTCATTTCAGAAATTATAAGGCTCAGCATGTGCTAAGGAACCTAAATAGCCTAGCGGACGCGGAAGCCAATCGTGGTGCTCTCATGAATAAAAGTCAGCTAATAGTCAATGGAGGAAGTTCTATTTGTGCGATCCCATAAAGCAAAGAACCGGGAGACCATCAAGACCAGAAGTTGTAAAGGAACCAAGTTGGAAAGGAAGACCAGTACAATGAATCTGAATTTGATTTGTAAAGGCCCTGGAAGCCCATTTGCCAGTCTTTAATTATAATTTTAACCGTTTTTGTCAAAAAAAAAGAATAACACTAAGATTTAGAGAAAGACCCTTAAGCTAGGGTAACACCATCAATTACTCCTTAAGAAAGGAATTACTCCAAAAGCCATGATTGTTACAAAAACATACATCCAACATATGTCATAAAATGATACTGATGTATATTTATACTTTCTCATGATTATTCATAAGGTTCCTAAGCCAACAAGCCCTTATTATTATATTATATTATTTAACTACAAAGTGGACATATTCCATGATTATGGCCTGATTACATACATTATCCCCCTTGGATACTTCTCTAGGTATCCCATATTATCCTCCCCAGGTACATAACAAGGTAGAATTCAAGGTGTTTTTTATGAACCTAGAACAATCTATGCGGACCTCACCTTACCCACTTCAAGTGAACTAGTCACACTTGGTGCTATAAAAGGATAGCCTTATGGGTTTATCAAGAAGTGAACCTAAGCAATTGATATGTGTTGTGTATGCAAATATTATGTTTTCTTACACTATTGTGCATGTTGCGCTATGTTTGATTGTGGTTAAGTGTTGTAGTGATGTCTTTAGAAACTTTATTTTGGAATACTATCTCTTTGATCTACCTAATCCTCTAGTTCTCCAATTTATCAAGCCTTGCCCTAAGTTTTAAGCTAGAAATATTTACAAAGCATAGGATATTTACAATTCAGACCACTTGGCTCAAAAAATATCAAGTAAACCACTTCAATACCACACTTACATGATTTAATATATTGCAATCTAGAAATTAAAACCAAGGCATCATACATTAACTTAAAGATCTCGGTATATTTAAAAAATAAATTTATCCTCGAAATAATAATATTTAACTTAATAAATGTTGTTGAATTTTTTGTAAATGCATATTGAAATTAATTTTATTTAGTTCACTGCTAGTAACATTCCTTATTGTGAGCTTTCCTATGGGCCAAGAAAACATGACCCGTTATCAAATAAACCATTTCCCACTTTATTGTCTTTGAATTCACGTCGACCAATTGTGGTTGTCAACTACTCGACTATTCTAGTCGCTCAGTCGACCAAACTGCTATTGTCTATTGAATTCAATTCTAGTCAGCTATTCTAGTCGACCCATAAACCAAACTTCCACCATCTACCGACGTTAACTCTAGTCGACTTGTTGAATAGTTTACGATCAAATCCGACCGTCGATTAACATGCAAAGAATATAACACATATCGGTTCTACAATCTGTGCAGTCATCACTGGAAAAAAACATAAAATAAGTCAATTTTAAATCAGCTGGAACTTCACTTTCTAGACTCCATTTTGGATAATTTGTTTTTTTAATAGGGTTACTTAGACAGATTAACTCATATCTAAAAAAAATTCTTTATATTCAGCATGAGAAGTTTTAGAAATTGAGTTGAATGTTGCCAACCACTTTTTTCCTCAAAACAATTGCAAAAAACAATTCCATGTTTTTGGCCCAAAAAAGTGCTATGATACCACTTGTAGTGATCCTTGATCCAAAATTGAATCACAACAAAGATATAGAACCCTTATACTTCAAAAATAACCAAAATACATTCACCATAAGGATAACACTAAGATTTAGAGAAAGACCCTTAAGGGAGGGTAATACCATCAATTACTTCTTAAGAAAGGAGTTACTCCACAAGCCATGTTTGTTACAAAACAATACATCGATTATATCTCATAAAATGATACTGATGTATATTTATACTTTCTCATGATTATTCCTAAGGAACCTAAGCCAACAACCCCTTATTATTATATTATTTTATTTAACTACGAAGTGGACATATTCCATGATTATGGCCTCGTTAAATACATTATCCCCCTTGGATACTTCTCTAGGTACCCCATATTATCCTCCCCAAGCACATAACAAGGTAGAATTAAAGGATTTTTTTATGAACCCAGAAAAATCTATGTGGACCTTGCCTTACCCAGTTCAAGTGAACTAGTTACACTTGGTGCTATAAAAGGATAGCCTTATGGGTTTATTAAGAAGTGAACCTAACTGATTGAGATGTGTTGTGTATGGAAATATTATGTTTTCTTACACTATTGTGCATGTTGAGCTATGTTCGATTGTGCTTAAGTGTTGTAGTGATGTCTTTAGACCCTTTCTTTTCGAATACTATCTCTTTGATCTACCTAATCCCTTAGTTCTCCAATTATCAAGCCTTTTCCCTATGTTTTAAGCTGGAAATATTTACAAAGTATAGGATATTTACAATTCAAACCACTTGGCTCAACAATTATCAAATAAACCACTTCAATACCACATTTAAATGATTTAATATATTGCAATATAGAAATTAAAACCAAGCCATCATACATTGACTTAAACATCTTGAAATATTTAAAAAAATAATTTTATCTTCAAAATAATAATATTTAACTTAATAATTGTTGATGAATTTTTTGTAAATGCATATTGAAATTAATTTTATTTAGTTCACTGCTAGTAACTTTCCTTATTGTGAGCTTTCCTATGGGCCAAGAAAGCATGAACCACTATCAAATAAACCACTTCCCATTTTTTGTCGTTGAATTCACGTCGACCAATTGTGGTTGTCAACTAGTCGACTATTCTACTCGCTGAGTCGACCAAACTGCTATTGTCTATTGAATTCAATTCCAGTCAACTATTCTAGTCAACCCATAAACCAAACTTCCACCATCTTCCTAAGTTAACTCTAGTCAACTTGTTGACCAGTTTACTATCAAATTCACCATTGATTTACATGCAAAGAATATAACATATATGAGTTCTACAATCTGTGCTGTCATCATTCGAAAAAAAACCCTAAAAAAGTCAATTTTAAATCAATTGTAACTTCAATTTCCAAATTCCATTTTGGATAATTTGTTTTTTTTAATAGGGTTCCTTAGACAGATGAACTCACATCTAAAAATATTTTCTTTATATTCGGCATGAGAAGTTTTAGAAAATGAGTTGAATGCTGCCAACCACTTTTTTCCTCAAAACAATTGCAAAACAAAATTCCAAGTTTTTGCCTAAGAAAGTGCTATGATACCACTTGTAGTGATTTTTGATACAAAAATTGAATCACAACAAAGACATATAGCTCTTGTACTTCAAAAACAACCAAAATACATTCACCATAAGAATAACACTAAGATTTAGAGAAATACCCTTAAGGTAGGGTAACACCATCAATTACTCCTTAAGAAATGAATTACTCCACAAGCCATGCTTGTTAAAAAACAATACATCTAACATATCTCATAAAGTGATATTGATGTATATTTATACTTTCTCATTATTATTCCTAATGGGCCTAAGCCAACAACCCCTTATTATATTATTATTTTATTTAACTACAAAGTGGACATATTCCATGATTATGGCCTCATTACATACATTAACCCCCTTGGATACTTCTCTAGGTACCCCATATTATCCTCCCCAGCTACATAAGAAGGTAGAATTCAAGGAGTTTGTAATAAACCCAAAAAATCTATGTGGACCTCGCCTTACCCATTTCAAGTGAACTAGTTACACTTGGTGCTATAAAAGGATAGCCTTATGGGTTTATTAGGAAGTCAACCTAAGCGATCGATATGTGTTGTGTATGCAAACATTATGTTTTCTTACACTGTTGTGTATGTTGAGCTATGTTCGATTGTGCTTAAGTGTTGTAGTCATGTCTTTAGACCCTTTATTTTGGAATACCATCTCTTTGATCTACCTAATCTTTTAGTTCTCCAATAATCATTCCTTTTCCCTAAGTTTTAAGCTGGAAATATTTACAAAGCATAGGATATTTACAATTCAAACCACTTGGCTCAACAACTATCAAATAAACCACTTCAGGACCGCATTTACATGATTTAATACACTGCAATCTAGAAATTAAAACCAAGGCATCATACATTAACTTAAAGAACTCAATATATTTAAAAAAAAAAATTATCTTCAAAATAATAATATTTAACTTAATAAATGTTGTTGAATTTTTTGTAAATGCATATTTAAATTAATTTTATTTAGGTCACTGCGAGTAACATTCCTTATTGTGACCTTTCCTGTGGGCCAAGAAAGCATGGCCCACTATAAAATAAACCACTTCCCACTTTATTGTCGTTGAATTTACGTTAACCATTTGTGGTTGTCAACTAGTCGACTATTCTAATCGCTCAGCCGACCAAACTGCTATTGTCTATTGAATTGAATTCCAATCAACTATTCTAGTCGACCCATCAACCAAACTTCCACCATCTTCCGACGTTAAATCTAGTCGACTTGTTGACCAATTTACTATCAAATTAGACCATCGATTAACATGCAAATAATATAACAGATATCAGTTCTACAATCAGTGTAGCATCAATCAGTTCTACAATCAGTGTAGCATCAATCAGTTCTACAATCAGTGTAACTTCACTTTCCAAACTCCATTTTGGATAATTTGTTTTTTTTAATAGGGTTCCTTAGACATATGAAATCATATCTAAAAATGTTTTCTTTATATTTGGCATGAGAAGTTTTAGAAATTGAGTTGAAAGCTGCCAACCACTTTTTTCCTCAAAAGATTGCAAAAAACAAATCCAAGGTTTTGGCCTAAGAAAGTGCTACGATACCACTTGTAGTGATCCTTGATCCAAAAATTGAATCACAACAAATATATAGAACCCTTATACTTCAAAAATAACCAAAATACATCACCATAAGAATAACACTAAGATTTAGAGAAAGACCCTTAAGGTAGGGTAACACCATCAATTACTCCTTAAGAAGGAATTACTCCACAAGCCATGCTTGTTACAAAACAATATATCCAACATATCTCATAAAATGATACTGATGTATATTTATACTTTCTCATGATTATTCCTAAGGGGCCTAAGCCAACAACCCCTTATTATTATATTATTTTATTTAACTACAAAGTGGACATGTATTCCATGATTATGGCCTCATTACATACATTATCCCCCTTGGATACTTCTCTAGGTACCCCATATTATTCTCCCCAGGTACATACCAATGTAGAATTCAAGGAGTTTGTTATGAACCCAGAACAATCTATGCAGACCTCGCCTTATCGAGTTCAAGCGAACTAGTTACACTTGGTGCTATAAAAGGATAACTTTATGGGTTTATTAAGAAGTGAACCTAAGCGAATGATATGTATTGTGTATGGAAATATTATGTTTTCTTACACTATTGTGCATGTTGAGCTATGTTCAATTGGGCTTAAGTGTTGTAGTGATGTCTTTACACCCTTCTTTTGGAATACATTTTGTTTGATCTACCTAATCCTTTAGTTCTCTAATATTAATCAAGCCTTTGTCCTAATCTTTAAGCTAAAAATATTTATAAAGCATAGGATATTTACAATTCAAACCACTTGGGTCAACAACTATCAGCTAAACCACTTCAAGACCACATTTACATGATTTAATATACTGCAATCTAGAAATTAAAACCATGCCATCATACATTAACTTAAAGAACTTGGTATATTTAAAAAAATAAATTTATCTTCAAAATAATAATATTTAACTTAATAAATGTTGTTGGCTTTTTTATAAATGCATATTGAAATTAATTTTATTTAGTTCACTACTAGTAACATTCCTTATTGTGAGCTTTCCTATGGGCCAAGAAAGCATGACCCCCACGTGATCTCCCTCCTCAAACGACTCACATAGATGCTTAGAACCCAACTAAATTTTCCACAATTAATCCAGCAACCGCGCAGAGAATCCTCATACAACTCACCAATCGAAAAGTCTTCCACGACAAGGAGATGCAAAACCAAAAAGAGGCACATCACAATTCCCCCCCTCTCCTTCCAACTGCCTATTCTACCATCACTGCAGATCATAGCCCAAAAGATCCCACCTCCATCTCAAAATGAGCCTTGTTCCTCCATATTATTAACCTATAATCCAACACAAAGAGAAGTCAAAGGGCCATGAAGAGACTCTCTCGCGTGAGCACTTAATGGCCTCTTGTACCTCGTACTCGATTTATTGATTGGACACTTAGTGGCAGACAGGCATATCAGGATGGGGCTAATTTCATTGATAAATATATTAGGGGAGCCATCGATGGGTATGATGACCCCCCTAGTCATAACAAACCCTTTTTTAAACACACTTCTTGGTTGGTGAAAGAGCCTATTTCAGAGTTAGCGAGATGACTTACATGCATCAGACTCACCTCCTTGATTTTGCTTAAGAGGATGCTAATTTTTTGTTGCAGTCAACCAACACTTGAATCAATTTGACAAACCTTCCTCTAAGATTGGGAAACAACGAGAAGAGAGTCATAAAAAAACAATTACTTTTAGAAGACTAAAAAAGACTCCGATATCCAACCCATAAAGAAAGTTTATCGCTTAACTTGATTATTCATCATCATTCCCATGCCCAAGCATAAATTTCAACAATATTTCCATCAAGATCCAAAAGGTTCCCCACACTTGCCACCCTAGAAAAACATTGGAGAGTATAATCTAAACCTTTTCAACATTTTTAGTATATTCAAAGAAAGAGACAATGTCAACCATCCTTTGCACATTAAGAAATCGATGATTTTTAATTTATTATAATGGAGATGGGTCCACACGAATCAATTATAGATTATGTTGAAAACCTTACGCATCTCTAACTTGACCACGAGAGACCAAGTATATGGGCATTCCCTTCTAGAATAATTCAATAATCAACATGTAGAAAGACAAACGTACACTCTAGCATATGAGTGGGAGAGAGATCACGTGTTTGCATTTGTCATACTCGGATGGGAATCTAAACCTTTTTGTTTTTTCAAAGTTTTAAGATGTTTTATGGGTATTCAATTCATCTAAAAATACAAAGGACATTATGTTATATTATATGGTGCCTAATGAAGAATGTCGGAGATCCTTCTTTCAAGAAAGATGGAATATATTATATATTATGAAATAATTACAATAAGTATCCTCTAAAAAATTGGTGTTTCTAGAGAATGTTGAAGAAACATAAGCTGAATTACGTATTTTTATATATATTTTTAAATGTATAAAAGAAAAAGGTTTAAGTTGATTGAAAAAATAATCAATAAATAGAGTGTCGTTATTGTTTATGAGCTGTTGTATATATTATAAATTTAGTTAGTAAACATATGATATAATATGTGTATTTATGAGATATTAAAAAATATTTTTAAATTTATTATAAATATAAAAAATATATTTAATTTTATAATTAAAAATATATTTAATTTTATTAATCATTTTAACTATCTATTTTTTTTTAATAATTTTAAACTCGTTTTGTTTTAAGTTTTAAGTTTTTATATTGATATTAGTATCCTGACTTAACTTTTATAGATTTTTTTATGAGGATTATTAAAACTTTAGTTTTGATTTATATTAATTTAGTCAATCAATTCACTTGATAATGATGGAGATTTTAAAAACAATAATGTTTTTATGTCATCTTATCAAGCCAAAAGAATGCAAATTATCCAAATCATATCTTATTTTCTCTTTCTCAAAGAAAAACAAACAAAATAGACTAATCACTAGTAGTAGAGATGTTGGGTTTTGAGTCATCATTATGTCAATATGTATATCACACTCCTTTGTGGGTCAGAAACAATAATTTCTTAAAGATACAAACATAATTTCCTATGACCATTGATTTATTTTTATGTAATGGAGATTCATTAGAGAGTCTTTCCACCGAGTAGCTATTTCATATATTGATTACACACAGTAGGTTTGTATGAGAGAGTTGGGAGATATGTTGGACCTTGTAATACTCGATAAATTGTATAATCAAATAGCAAATATTAAGAAAAAAAGCATTTGAGAAGAATTAAACAATAAACATGAAGAAGAAGAGCATTCAAGAAAAATTAATAAATATCCTTATTAATATTAAAAGATACAAATTATTATATTTCAAATCCAATTATTCAATCTACATATTACTTTTTTTTTTTTTAATTATAAATCTTCAAATATAAAATGACTTCGTATATTCCCTAATTATTAAAACATCAAATGACTTCGTATATTCCCTAAGTATTAAAACATCCTATCTATTGTGTATGGCATATTTAGGTTATAAAAATCCAATGCATTGGCCTCCTAAGCATTTAAATCTCTCATGAATATGGATTTATATTGAAGTTGTACAGGAGTTCTTTAGTCGTATAATTAATTATACTTGTTTTTTTAATAATAATTTGACAAAATTTAATGATGAAAATTTGTGACATTGATAATGTAAGGTATAAAAATCGAATGCATTGGCTTCCCAAGCACTTTAAATCTCGCATGAATATGGATTTATATTTGAGTTGTACAGGAGGTACTTAGTTATATAACAAATAGTTTTTTTATAAGGTATAAAAATCGAATGCAATAGCTTTCCAAGCACTTCAAATCTCTTATGAATATGGATTTATATTTGAGTTGTATGGGAGGTACTTAGTCATATAGAAAATAGTTTTTTTTTTTATATTAATTTAACAAAGTTCAATGATCAACAAACTTCAATTTCTTAAATAAACTTTAATAATATAAACAACTTTCTTAATTTCATTAATAATAAAAAAACTTCAATTTTTAAAATAAACTTTAATAATATAAACAACTTTCTTAATTTCATTTCTATTAAAAGTGGAACAACTCTATATTTCAATTTTAACAATCTAATCTAAAATTTAAAAAATTCTTATAAAAAAAATATATTACTATAATTTCCTTTTATAAGAAATACAATAAAATAAAATAATATTAATTACTTCTTAATGTAAAATTTAAACTTCAAAATTTTTTATTTAAAAATCTTCTATATTTTCTTAACAATAATTAATTTTTATCAACCAAATTTAGTAATTATACCAAAGGTATTATGGAATAATTAAAGTATTTTGTACTTACTAGATAAGAAATCTCACACACATATATATATAATTAGAGAGTGAGTAGCACAAAATCCAATTACATTTAAATAATTAGTTTTAAAATTTGAGTAATTTAAAGATTACAAAGTTACATATAGATAAATATGTATTTATGTCATATAGTCTTATGCTACATTGCGACGTTCAACAAGGGTTATGTCACATCGCGACATTGATCAAGGGTTATATGTCTAATATGACAAAGGGTTATGTCCCTTTCTGATATTAATTAAAGATTAAAAATGAATTACACTGACAATTCCCAAGATGTGACACATTAATAATGTGACATTAGACATTCATCAACGACTATGCGACATTGTGACATTCATCAACGACTATGCGACATTGTGATGTATATCAAGTGTTATGTTGTATTGCGTCGTTCATCAAGGGTTTTGTCGTATTGCGACATTGCTAAAGGGTTATAATTAAGGATTAAAAATGATATACACCGACATTTCCCAAGATGTTACACATTAATAGTTTGACATTCGACGTTCGTCGAGGGCTATGTTGCATTGTGATGTTTATCAAGGGTTATGATGCATTGCGACGTTCCTCTTGAGGGTTTTGTCGCATCGTGACATTGATCAATGTAATTTTAATAGGCTATCTCACATTGTGATGCATATCAAGTGTTATGTTGCATTGCGGCATTCAGCAAGGGTTATGTCGCATTGCGACATTGATCAAGGGTTATAATATTAATATGATAAAGGGTTATGTCCCATTTTAACATTCATTAAAGATTACAAAATTATATACACCGACAATGCCCAAGATATGACATTCAACATTCATCAACGACTATGTCACATTGCGACGTCTATCAAATATTATGTTGTATTACGTCGTTCATTAAGGGTTTTGTCATATTGCGACATTGATCAAGGGTTATATGCCTAATATGACAAATGGTTATGTCCCATTCTGGTATTTATTAAGGATTAAAAATGATATTCACTGACAATTCCCAAGATGTGACACATTCATAGTTTGACATTCGATGTTCATCAGAGGCTATGTTGCATTGTGATGTTTATCAAGAGCTATGTTGCATTGTGACATTCATCTTGAGGGTTTTGTCGCATTGCGACATTGATCAATATAATTTCAATAGTATTTTCAACTAAATAATTTATACTATAATATAATAGAATAGTTAAATAATAATATTTTAAATTATATTTTATTATTTTAATATTACTTTGATTACAATATTTTAATTAAATTTTATATTCTTATAATATTACAATATAATATCATGATATTAAAAAAATGATATTATTATTTAATTAATTATTATATTACAATTAATTAATTAATCAGTATATTTAATTAATATTATTATTATCTTTATAATATTAAAAAATATAATAAAATATTAATATTATTAATTAAATATTAATATTTTATGAATAAGTTGTTATAATAATTTAATTATACCATATTCTTATAAAATTGCATCATCATTTTTTACTAATGTATAGTTATAATATACAATTATAATTATTATATTATAAATATTTAAATAATATTATTTTGAATTAAATAATAATATTAAATTATTACTTTGATTATAATATTTTAATTAAATACCATATTCGTATAATAATATAATATAATATAATTAATAAATAATTAATTAAATTATAACAAATGACATTAATTTTAATTATTATATTACTAATTAAATAAATAATATCATTTTATTAATACTATTTTATGAATTGATAATATTTTTAATTAATTATTATATTATAATTATTTAAACAATATTATTTTATTAATATTTTGGAGATATGTGTATGCGCACTCATTACTAGTAACAACCACATTAATAATATTAATGTGTTCGAATACGCCGTAGGTGTAAATTGGGCACATATTTTTCATTTTAATGTTTTTTTCCTATAGTATGTGACCCATTTACGCCTATCGACATATTCAGACACATTAATATTATTAATGTGGTTGCTGCTGGTTTAAAGGCTACAAAGTTACATATAGATAAATATTTATTTATGTCATATACTTAAAGAGAGAAAGATTGAGTAGCTCAAGCCATGCATGTTGCACATTTAGATAGAGAAATATTATTAATAATGAATTACTTAGAAATCACAAAATCATAACAATCTTAATCAGTGAAAACTTAACTAATGTTCCCATAACTATAAATTGAAACATACCACCATATTCCTTGGGAGCATTGTACATGCCGAAGTTATTCTTTAGTATCTCATATTGATAATGACTTTGTATTCAAATGTCCCCTTTATTGTAAGATCATAAGGCGTTATATTTTCTTCAAGAAATCAATTTCCTCTGAGCATTCATGGCTTATGATGATCATAGATGCTTAACATTTTTCTTCTACAAGATAAATCATCTAGATTGACTTCTACTAGGTTAATTATTTATTTCTTCCATTATTCTCACAACCTAAATAGAAATAGACTCGTTCACAAACAACTTGGTTTAGGTAATAGGTCCATGAAGTTTCACATATTTAAGGATACCATTAACCTTATAGATCTATCATGTACTTTTTTATAACATAGAATATTAAAAAAAAAATTATGTATTCAAGAGATTCATCTATTTCCGTAACACTTTCTTCTTTACAAGTGTTTTTGATTTTCCATATTAATAAGTTTAATGGTCATTTTATAACACTTTTTCTTCAAAAGTATCTTTGATTTCTCATATTTTAATTTTCCATATTAATAAGTTTAATGGTCATTTTATAACACTTTCTTCATCGCAAGTGTCTTTGATTTCTCATATTAACAAGTTCAATGGTCATTTTGTTTAACTTTTCTTCATAAATCTCTTTGATTTCTCCTATTAACAAGTTCAATGATATTTTTTAACTTTTCTTATATTAAACTTGTATCTCTTACTTTATAAATTACTTAATAAAGTATCACCTCACTTGTGGTATTTGGCGATTCACTTGCCATCATCTCCTGGGCGAGTGGCAAGTCCACTCTAAATAATATGCTGCTTAAACACTGGATGGATGCGGCACTGATGTTAATAAAAGATTTCCAACACATACACTTCGCCCATGTATACCGGGAAGCTAACATGATGGCGGACTTGCTATCAAAGAAGGCTCTTAGCTCTGAATTTGGGAACATCATGTGGCAGGAATGGCGGGAGGACACTTTGTTTTCACAGGGCACACATCTTCTTCATTGGACTTGATACATTTTGATCTATACTACTTTACTTGATTTATTATGTTGCTTTTTTTTAATATTTTTGTGAGCTGATATACTTACATACGCTGTTAGTTCTATGTGCAGATTATACTTAGGGGCTGTTTCCAACTTCTTGTTGGACATTTTTGTATACATCTTCTATATGTGGCTCTACTGACTGTGGCTACTTGATTATGGTTTTGATTTATTTAGTACTGCTGGACATATGTATATTTTGGATACTTGGCAGCCATGGCTGTTGTTGCACTTTGTGAACTTTGATATTTGGATGGACACTTTGATAGTTTCTAGGGTTGATGAACCTGTTTCTCCTCCGGGAGGGGTTCATGATTCATATGTGGACATATGGCACTTATTTTGGGGTTCATGGATGTTGTTTGTTGACACTTTGGCCAAATTGATTGGCATGACTCATATGCACTACAGGGCAGATGTGAGATGTATGTTTATTCTGAGAGCTGACACTATTTACTATTTCGTATATTAATAGTAAGTTATATTTTTCTGTGAAAAAAAAAAATTTACTTAATAAATACAATCCATTCCAACTAATAAACATAGAGTTATATGGTAATAAATTCATTTGAACTCTTTGCCCATTTAAAACTAAAATTTCCAACAAATTTAAATACTAAAATTCCCAAATTCCCAACAAAACAAATAAATTAATTTTGTAATACATATTTCCTATTATAAATTTTGATAAAATTAAGTGTCACCAAAAAATTACTGCAATATTAAAGTACTTCGAAAATTATATATTCTCTAATTCCAACCCCCGAAATTACTACAATATAAATTACTTCGAAAATTATATCACCCAAATTCCAACGACCAACTCAAATTCAGGATCATAGGGCCTCTAGTTATTTCTACCTGGAGCCCATTGTGCTGAAGAGAAAAAAGCTTGCGTGTCAAGGTTTTGCTTAATACCTGGAGCCCGATTGTACTGCAGAGAAAAAAACTTGTGTGTCAAGGTTTTGCTTTCTGTAGGTTTTGCTTTCTGTAGGGCTTTGACCTCAATGCAATTCGGTTGGCGTTTTCTTTGGTGGACTGACGCGGCTGCGTGAGAAGCGATGTGACAGTGGGTGTTTGAAAGATCAAGAAACTGGGACGCGTTGTGATGTCAAGTCAATGGAACTTACGACCATCGTTACACCCAACCAAATACGTGTTCTTAATGTCATAGATTCCAGAACGAGGAGGCCAAGAAAAAAGCATACTAACTTGCCGTGTGGATTGCCATCACTATTAAGCTGAATTTTAAAATCATTCATGGAGCCCACTGTCCTCCATCACCTCCTTCGTCACTCTATATTTGTATATATGGACCCTTTGATTCCTTCATAATCATCTCAGCTGCCTGTTCACCTGTCCCATCAGACAACCGAGAAAGAAAAGAGATCTCCTGCTATTTCTCATATGCCCAACTGAAGTTTTGTTCATGGAATTTGGGCGTTTGAACCATTCAATCCTTCTGATCCTATTTCTTTTGAGATTCAGTCCATTTCAGGACAAAGTCGTATTGTGTACAGTGCCTTTACGAGGCACTGCAAATATCAACGAAAACTGCTCCTGATCAAACGAGAGTTATCACGCCTGGATGCTCTCAACGTTTTGTCACCAAGAAAAGCTGAAGCTTGTGCTGTTGAAACTTGAAACCTAGGAGATCTCAGAACTTTCAATACTTTGATATCTGGTACTGAAATTAAAGCCCTTTCCTTCACTTCTCTGAATTATCCCGACTGACCCATCAGCCCCTGCAAGGCCAATTAGTGCGAGTAATTAGAAGAGATGGGGAGAGCCCCTTGTTGCGACAAAGCTAATGTCAAGAGAGGACCATGGTCTCCTCAGGAGGACTCTGCACTCAAGGAATATATAGAGAAGTATGGCACTGGAGGCAACTGGATCGCTCTACCGCAGAAAGTTGGTATGGCTTCCTCTATATATCAATGAATTCACCCCGAAATGAAATAGATCAGCTTTATGATTTTTTATTTTCAGTTTTCTAAGTGTAGAATGGAACTTCCTGAAACTTTGTATATCTATCCGGTTATTATATCTGTGTTGTTGTGAGGCTACTACGAGTTGTTTTTTACTATATCTAGACAAGGTTTTTAACATTTGTATTCCACAACTATGGACTGGTTTTCACTGTGCTTAGTTTTCTAGGAACTTTGAAATCATGTGATTACAATTTATCATTTTATCTACTTGAAGCCTGTTTATAGGGCTTAGGTTTTTAGATTTTGTGTATAAGATTACGTTGAATTGGTTAATGGGTTGTTAATGTGAGTAATAGATATACATGTCTGGTTGGAGGTTCCCTCGTACTGGGCTCATCGCAATTGATTGATCTCTTTTTAACAGAGATTCCATTTCTGTAATTAAATGTTTTGAACCAGTCCTCAGGCCGAGCTATTGTGTTTGAACTTTATACTCGCCTAATCTGCTACAATACAGCCTCTTCTACTCTCCTAATCTGCATGGCCTTAGTGGTAGAGTCAAAGACCAGGGTTATCTTTTAATGCATTTCTATCATTTCCCATTGAAATATGATTGTTTTGTGGTGGTTTTGTACTGATCCTTGCTCTCTCTGCATACAGGTCTGAAAAGGTGTGGAAAGAGCTGCAGACTTAGATGTTTAAACTACTTGAGGCCGAATATAAAGCACGGAGGGTTTTCAGAAGAAGAAGATAACATCATTTGTAGCCTCTTTATCAGTATTGGTAGCAGGTAGTGATCATCTACAACCAGCCAGTCTAAGAGATCCACGGATCAAAGATAAACAGTCGTTTATTCATCTGCAAAAAAATGATTATAGGTATTGATGGGAACATAACACCTGACTTGAGACTTGTCGAATTGTGCAGATGGTCTATCATTGCGGCCCAGTTATCAGGGAGAACAGATAATGAATATAAAAAACCACTGGAACACAAAGCTGAAGAAGAAACTGATCGGGAAAGACAAGGGTCGTCAAACCCGTCGTCTTGCTGCAGCAAAACAAGAAAGCAAGGACATGGAAAGCTATGCTACATCAGAGGTCAATACAAGCCCAAACATCTATGGGCCACAGCAACAACCTGGAGGGATTGATCAACATACGAGTATCAATATGAATGGCCCTTACTCTTGTTTCGACTCTGGAATAAACATGTCAGCTGTTTGAGCAAACTTGTGGGGCAATAATTACTGAATCCAGTTCAAGTTCAGGGCCTGCCACATTTCAACCGAGTCTTCAACAAATCCAGCTTGATCAGGAAGTGGCTGACAGTAATTCTTGTATGAGGAAGTTGCTCCAAAGGCTTGAAGGAACTGTGGTTAATCATCATAATTCAAACAACATGACTATGACCAGTACCAGCTCCCCAATACAGGCATCCGACTGCATTGACACCTCAGAAATAATGGATTCCATGCTTATAATCAATATAACTCGGATGCCGGAAGCCAGGTTTCCTATGAGATAGCGTCCTCTCCAGTACTCATGTATGGAGGGCACATGGAGAATCATACAAAACTAGAAAACGCATCTGCAACCTTTAACCAAGATGATCATTCACTGTTTTTTCCTGCATCTAGGTCGCTCGAGGGGGGGTAACTCTGAACCGGCCTGGATGAATGCCTTCAGTGCAGAAAATAACAATTTCGACAATTTCGGAGCCTCTGGGTTCTCAACGGAATTGAATGATCTTTTATTATACAATAATATGTCACCAGTACAGCGAAGAGAAGCCTGCAATTATGATTGTGGTTCAGTCAACATATATTAGATCAATTCTTGTAATCCTTTAGTCATGATGCTGAACCTTCAGAAAATGATTTTGTATATTAATTCTATCTGACACAATAAAGGGAGAGTGTTTTGGGCTCTGCCTTATTAACAAAACCATTTAGTTGATGCGATCAGAACAATAAAATTGAATTATCATTCATCTATTCCTTTTAATTTGGGAATGAAAGGTGATATACAACCCTTTTTTCAAGGTATTTCATGATTTAAAATCCATTATGATCATAATTTTCCAAAATATTATTTTATGTGTAAAAATTTGATTCTTAGATCAGGAATTGAATGTATTTAATTTTAATATTTATTTATCTAAGATTTATCGGATTAAATTTGTGTAAACTTTATTAAAAAATTACACCACAATTAAATTAATCAACATCTCCCATACTATCAAAAATATGTATAACAACTTTCTTTATCTCTTTTTATTGAGTTAAAATTAAGTTATTTCTTATCATAAACCATCATTGTAAATAGGTGTTGCTTATATAACCAGCATAGATCTATCTTAAATCTGTATCTATCAAGCACAGAGAGGGATCCAATTTCTTGAGGTGTATTTTTTTTTAACTCAAGAAATTTGATCTTTCTTGGTTGATAGATCTGGGTTTAAGTTTTAAGTTTTTATTTTATGAGTCGACATGAATTTTTTTAATTATTTTGTTAGGAAAGAACATTACATCTCCCCCATACTGGTCTATAGAGCATAGCACACCTCAGTCCTCTCAGTGCAATTAGGGGAAGGGGAGATTGTAATGGTTATTTGAGAGTGATAAAGGTAACATTAAGATAAATTTGAGATAATTTTAATTCAATAAAAATACTTGATACTATCCCACTACTGGAACATGAGCATAGGAGAAATAATTTTGGTTAGTCTCAATAATATACGATGATGAAAGAGAAGGGGTGCAAAAAAGGTATGAAGGCATGCACTAATAGCGCAAGTAGAAAGAGAACCTTGTAGGCCAAGGATGGTAGGAGGATTAGAACATCAAAGGGATGTTTAGGTAGGATAATCATAGGTTTCATTCTTACACGACCTCACTTATTTTCAATCCCAAAGTCGTGGTCCCCCTTCGCTACTTCAATAAAGTGGAAGATCCACGAGATTTTATGCGGCAAGGGAAGAAGGGAACATATATTTAGAGAAACCAAGAAAGCATTTTTATCTCCGTCCAATAAGATTAGCGAAGATTTGAGTTTCTCAGTGGTATGCCATGTAATGTCCCCATCTTAACCCTATTGCATTAATATTGTAAATGATGTAAATATTGTTATTCAGTCCTGGTGAGGAGCTCAAGGCCAAGGCCCCGCCATTGATTTATCGTTTTATGTATCGACAATTAGAATAGATGCATATGGTTCTTGTGCCAGCCGTGCACAATGTAAATTCGGACACCATGTAAATATGCAATTTTAATGAAAAACCCACAACTAGCTATGCAATGCAACAAAGAGATGGGGCATGATCTTACAAGGAATAGGGAGGAAAAATAACCAAACCCTTGAGCCAATGGAGTCAATCCATGTGTCAATGAGAAAACCCATGAGATCCCAACTACCCATTTTGGCTTATGCCCCAGTCATTAAATTCTTCCCAGAGTTGGTTGAGGCAGTTAATGCCTTGGGAATGATGAGGTATGGCAGCCAATTTCAGGTATGGGAAATCCATCAATCTGGGAATTCGAATTTTTGCATGCAAGGGAAGAAATCACCCACGTTTTGCCTTCCCAAGCCATTGGGAACCACGGTCTTTCCTCTCTCACGCAGCCTGGGGCGAACTGGGGTTTTTCCTTCACGTTTTCACCATTCTCTGCATTCTTCCATGCCTGGGAACTCGTCTTTGGTTAGCATAGTGGCTGGGAGAAGAGAACCATGATTTTCTGGGGGTTTATAGAGGTCATTTTTGCCCCAAAATGCCCATGGACGTTTTTCTGTAAACGATTATATGCTCCTGGGGTTGTTTTCCCATTTCCCAATTTTTCATTTTGGGCTTTCCCACTTTTTCTGAATTGGTGGAATTCCCATCATTGGGCATCCTACTGCAAAAACTCCCAGCACTTGCATTTCTGGCTGTTATGTCCCTCCCTGTTTAGTTTGAACCTGTGAGCAGGAGATTCAGGAGTGGAAGAGGACAGATTTGGCTTGATGAGCCCAATGAAGTATCCATAGCTCAATGGTTGAGCCACTGGCCTAGTAATTCACTTCTTCCCCTCTCTTAGTAGCCTGAGAAACCCAACTGCTGAATGGCTTAGCTGATTCTGGTGTATCCTTGGCTATGTGAGAGCCTGTTTTCCCCTTTTTCCTTGTGGAGATCATGCCTAGCTCGGGGGTGGCAGTGGTGTTGAGAGATTAAGGAGCACACTAGCCTACGGTTGGGTGGAACGTAGCAGAAGCGTAGCTGGTTGCTCAGGGATTACTTGGTTTAAGATATGTATTCTCCTTTGCTAATTTGATATTGCTTAAATTGATGAATGGCATGAAAATCTGGAATGTATGATGGATGTATATTGGAATCAAATTCTGGTGTGTATTCAAATGTTTATGTATTTTCATTTCTCCATCTATAATTTGTATGAATGCTATTCGTTTAGGTATGGGACTAGATGTCCAGTATTATTATTAGTGTCCTCTCCATATTCTTGTAGGTTAGGAGGGACATTACATGCCACATTCATTTAAAATAAAAATAATGTAAATCGAATAGGATTAATAAAGTTAGCTTCAAATTGGTATTAAGGATAACCATCACTTGCTTGTGGATAGTGTTACGCCTCAGAGTGTTTGAAGCATAAGGGGTTTATTTTTTCTTTGTAAAGGCCATGTTTTGGGGCTATATTGTGTAGAGTGTTAACTTTGGGGCTAAATACCCTTGATCAGGTCATGGTAAGTCCTCTTGGTTTTTTCCTCAAGGAGGTGCTAGTCTTGTGGCTATGTTGACCACCCTTTGGGTAGGTGTTTGGTGCCCTTAAGGAAAATAATTGGAACACATGTCCACACTCGTATTTTACTTTGTAGAGGTGATTGTGTGTGTAAGGGTTGTCATACCCATTTTAAAACACATCATTTTCCCCACTTGGACCTATTGTTTTAGTGCAAAACCCCCCTCATGTTCCAAACCCATAAACGTCATTCCTTAAAGAAGAAGCCTACATTGTTAATCAAGGAGGGCATTGAGGGAAAAAATTTTGTGAAGGTTAGTTGGAGCATGACATCCTCCTTTTGTATCACCTTGCACTTGGTGGAGCCTAATTGCACATTTGTATTGTTATTTTATATCACTATGTGGTTTAGTCCCCAAGTTTGTGAGTGCATTAACTTAAAATTTTATATTTGTTATTAACTTGTAGGATTGAATTTGTAAAAGGTTGAGAGTTGTCTCATATAAATAAGACAACCTCACCTCATTTATAAAACATGGACAAGGGTTCAATCATGACATATTTTTTTTTTCTCTTGATATATTCAAGCACTTGAAGCTATGTTCACCTCTTTCTTGGAAGTATTTTTTGCTTCAAGGATGAATGGTTGATGTTCTAGGGTTTGATTTTGCACATGCTAAGTTGATGCTAATACTAATTGTAATAGTTCACGTTCAAGGGTGACCTAAGGTGCACTTCCTTGCTCATTCCTGATTAATGTTGGTAAGCTTATCTCCTAGCCCTAGTTTAATGTTGCTCCTGAAGTGCTTTGGACTAAGCTAGGGTTTGTTTGCTAGAATTTTATAATATTGATTAAGGGGACCTTCCTACCAAGGAGCTCTCCATTGTTTTATTGGGCCTTTGGACTTATATAATTGGCTTAATTAAGGTTTCTCTACCTAACCCTTGAGTTTGCTAGTTTAGCCCTAGTTGCAAGTATTGAATACCATCTTAAGAGGAGGGATGCTAGCATATATATCTCATAGCCCTAGTGTTTGAGACAAGATTCTAATACCCTATCCCTCAAATATTTCTCTTATTACCAATTTATTACATGTTTTTTATGTAAAAAATACAAAAAATATAATATTGCTAGAAAACCCTACTTTTTCCTAGAAAATTAAAAAGGTAAAGTTCTAGCGATGAATTTGTTTTTTTATCCACTCTAAAATTTTCCCTAACCCATATGGGTTTGCTAACCCATTTCTGTTGTGTTGGGGAGGAAACTCGTTGTTCCAGGAAATATTTCGGACTCTGGTGATCAGTCTTGATGCAGAAATAATTCCCTAAAAGGTATGGTCACCACTTCTGTACTACATGCAAAATAGCCATTATTTCCTTCTCATATGTAGAGGCGGCTAAATTCTTACCAGAAAGGGCTCTTGAAGGTGGAAATCCCACTGGTTCAACAAAGAAACCTACATATCTATCCAAAATTTGTTGTCGATCCAAAGGAGTAGTGGAGACCGTTGATGGGTGCATCTGAATGGAATGGATCTGAGCAATGAAACCATGTGAACTCTTCTTAAGGATATTTTCCATGCGATGTGAACTGATGATGCAGAGAGACCTTGGTTGTAGGCCTGTTAATGTGTGTTTTTTCCCATTGACTGAAAACTGCATCCAAATTTCAACAAATCCCATAAGATGAGGCCAAGTGTGCGTAACCATTGAGTGCCCAAAACCACATCACATCCTCATAAGGCCAAGGAAAACATGTCAGAGTGCAGGTTATAATATCCCATAGAGATACGCACATTGTGGCACTTCCCCTTGCAAGGTAAGGTGCCCCCATTGGAAATCATGACTTCAAAGTTGGAGCAAGGATGGACAAAAAAACCAGCGTGTTTAGAGATACAAGGGTCAATGAAGTTATGAGTGCTACCAGAATCAATGAGTATTGTAAGAGGGAGCTTCTTGAACTAACCCCTAACCCACATTTTTTTGGGGGGTGGTGACTCTAGCTAAAGCATGGAGAGATATCTCTGGGTGGTCATTCTAAGACAGAGGGTCAACAGGCGGCTACTGAATGTCGACCTGATCATCTATTGTATCTGGAGCTTCTTCACCAAGTTCAGAGGCAGGCGGAGAATCCACATCCAAGAGATAGAGCTTTTTCTCAACACATATATGGCCCCGAATGAATTTCTCATCACAATTATAACAAAGCCCTTTTTATCTATGTGCCCGCATCTTTGCTTAAGATAAATGCTTGATAGGAGTTGGTCGAGGAGATGGTATGATGGGAGGTCGTTGGGAAACCATATTTCTGAATGGAACAAAAGTGGATTTGGAGTGCTGTTGGGTTGTGATCTTGTCCTCCGCCAACTTGGCCAACCCTAGGACTTCCATCATTGTGTTGGGACAGAACATTTTAACCTTTGATTGGATTGCATCCTTGAGACCACTGATAAAACAACTCCTGTAGAATTCATCAGACAATCATTCTGTGTGATTGGCCAGTTTCTCAAATTCGGTCTGATACTCTCTGACAGTGAGAATTTGGTGAAGTTTAGTGAGTGCTCCTATGAGGTCATCAAAATCACTAGGACCAAATCATTACAAAAGGAGTTGGGAAATATTTTTCCATTTTGGATCTTCATGAGCCTTGATGTACCAACGGTACCATTGAAGGGCTTCGTGTTCCAAATGAAAGGATGCAAGTAGAACTTTGTTGACATCAAAAGTATTATGCAAACTGAAATATTGTTCTTCTTGGTATATCCATCCCACATCCATCCAGTCGGATCATTACCATTGAAGCGAGGAAAATCAAGCTTCAACGCACAAAAATTGTTGGAAGAAAAGAACCTAGTGTCTACAAAAGATTCTGGCTGTCGTTTATTGTTCATGGTTGAATGTTGAAGATGGATGATGAGAAATTTTTCATCCAAACCTTGAAGTTTGGTTTTGAGGGCTGCAAGTTCTTCCTCCATGAGTTTTACTCCTGCGCGGCAGACAACCATAACCAGGATTTTTTTTTTTTGGTAGAAAAACAAAAACACAAGCTTTTGTAGTAAAGGAAAATTTGGATTTGGGAAAAACTCTGATGGGTAATTTGGGTTTGACCAGGGTGTGGACACTTTCTGATGGACAGGGAAGCAGAAAATGGGGATTTCAAAAGTGGAGTGAAATAATAAGAAAATTTGTCAAAGAGGGACAAATAAGTAGAATTAAGAAATGAACAATGTAGAAAAATTTGAAGGCGATTGTGTGAAAATCGAAGAAGTTTTGACAAACCCTAAAAATAGACAGATGTGGGATTTCTGGCTTCGGGAAGTGGAATTTGGGATAGGATCCTTAGGAATGAAATATGCCGAATGGGATGGCAGGGATGTCAGTGAAGTTCCAAGGGAAAAAAAAAATAAAAGAAAGAATATATGGAAAAAACACATAATTTGTTTTCTTCAGAATGGATTTGCAATGGCGTGGAAGTGATCTGCAACAGTTCTGGACAAACGTAATCTGTGATTTATCAGCTAGAAATAGATATGGAATGTATGTATGAGCGGCTTCCTAAAGGTTCAAGGGATTCACTCAGCCACTAATGTTGTCTAACGAATTGCGTATTGGGGCAGTACCCCTCAGTCCACGGATCAGGTAAAACTGATAACTGCTTTTCCCCAAATGACGACTCTTGGTTTACCTCATGGGTGGGAACTAGTCAATCAAGTAGGGGTCGTTTCCCTTTTTGCTGATAGGTCCTCTCAATGGGACAACTACTTCGAGGTTGTTGTGGTACTCCTCACAATGATTTTTAGGGCTATGCCCAAGTAATTCCCATAGTTAAGTGGATAGGGATTATTCCCGGATCCGAACCTGTAATTGAAAGGAACAATACAGATGCGAATTTTTTTTGGGGTAGAAATTCCACCCAACGAGCCCAAGAAAGTGCTATGATCCCAGATGTGAGGAACCTGCAACAATTAATTGATGAAATGAACAATATATCAGAAATAAAAGAACACAATAGATTTATTGATCGCAAGCCACTTCGAGGGGGAAACCTCCTTTGAGCAAGCTCAATACAAATAAATTCTTGATGCCTTCATTGGCCTCAACATACACTTATATATACTAAGTCTATGTGCCAATACTATGGATGAATACCATGGAACATATAATACTACATGACGACTTACAAACCATATGCGTCCAATACTATCGATCAATACCATGGAACATATAATACTATGGGCTAATACAAACTATGGATCAATACCATCGAACATACAATATTACGGGACGACTTACAAAGCATATGCGTCCAACAACAATATACTAACAAAGTAAAGAGAAGGGTTGACACAGGTTCCTAACAGCTCATATGCTCATGAGACAGAACTTGATGATTTCCTTTATCAGGGTGCTTCATGTTGTGAATAAGTATTGAGTAGGGTTACTGACCCTGATCATAGAAATATCATTCATGAAGCCCATAAGCAACCAAAGATTAAGGTAATAGAAGAAGTGAACATGATATTTCAGCAGCAAGAACATGCTTCTAAGGAATCCATGGAGGCATCAAATAAGGCATTGGTAGTCAGTACAAATCAACTTCAATCTACAATAGAGAATAAATTGGACAAGAAACAGTGGAAGCAGCCTATGCCATCTAGCCATCCTCTCAACCTTGTCCAACATTTGAATGAACTAATCCAACATAAAGTAGTTATCTAAGGTAGGTCTACTCAGTATATTCAAACTATCATTTCTATTTCTATACCTACCATTCCTTCTACTGTGACAATTAAAGCTGATTGAAATTCAAAAAAAGTCCCAGATGTTATTTATTCTAAGCCAAATGTTAGTTTCATTGACTTGGAAAAGGAGCAACCAACAAAGGTTATTAATCCTAGTCCAGTGATCCAAGATCCTACTCAATCACCACCTTAGGATGATACATCTATTGTTAATGACACCTTCCCAGACACCAAAAATCAACCTTCTCTCAATCAAAATTTGTCACAACTTCCCATTGTTGATAACCCTGTCTCTCATTAGTCCACAATCCACCACCTTCTTCACCTTCTCATACCAATCTTCCAGACTTCCCTTTATTAAATGCCACTTCTACTAAGTTGTTAACAGATAAGGGAGTGATCTCTTTATCAAATCCTTTACGTTTACAATTAGCCCAAGGTTCTCAATAGATAGTTGGATTTAGTGCTCCTATTATTGTCCCTTAGTCTGAAGTGTGCTCTTCTTCCACCTAGCTTGTAGAGTCTCAAGTAGGGGTGCTTCCTACAACTCTAGTTGCTCAAAGTTTATTAAAGACACCCCGAGACCCTCCTCAATTACTGTCAACTTCCATGATTCAACCTATAACAATAGCTAGCTCTGTTGGATTGATAGTCTCTACAGCTGAAGACTATAGATTTTGGTGAAGATGTTGTAGTAGTTCTGGGTGATTAATTATTTAGCAAGAAGCATAAGGTGTTACATAGGAAAGGTACTAAAAGAGGAAGTGAAGGGAACATCATTATTGGTCCTGTAGAAATTCAAGTTATTTTGAGGTAGGCCACTACTGACCCCAGGAGGGAAGTTGCTGAAGTTGCCACTGGTATGGGGGACTTTGCAGGGGCCAATTATGACTTTGTTTCCACCTTAGAAAAGATAATTGAAGAATAAAAATCAAAGTATGTTGCTTTACAGTTGAAGATTGACTCTCTGCAAGAAGGATCCTGAAAGTGGATGGAAGAGTGAAGGACACAACATCAACAATAAATGCAGAGCTTGCAGTATCAGCTCCAGCATGTCACAGAGCAGAAAGATGTTGCAGATAGCAAGATATCTGAGCAAGTTACTGAGCTTGAAGACATCAAGAAACAACTTGAACAGTTTAAGGACCAAGGCCATTCTACTTATTTCTTTAAGCCCACTGCCCAGTAATTCAAGAATGAAGCAATTTTGGCTAATGAGAATCTCAAACAGGATCAATCATTGCTTTTGTAGGGGTTAAGTGAAGTATAGGATGATTACAATGCATTTGAGAATTTTTTTGATCCTCTATCAGAAAACACTAATAAGAAAAAGAAGGGTCACTCAGCCTATGAAAAAATGTGTGAGTTGAAGACTCACCTGAAAAATGTTCCTCAGTCTGTTCCTCACCTTGATGCACTTAAAATCATGAGAATTCATAGATCAATCAAGACCTGGGGATTTTTATGCAATGAGGTTTCAATCATTATTGAAAAGGGACAAAAAAATATGCGCAAGGAAATTGGTGTTGACTGATAACTTTATGGAGATGCTTGGCATGCTCATATTATCATTTCATATTATGCAAAGACTCTTCCTATCCCTACAACCATGTGGCTTAAACGGTCACATAAATACACCCTTCAAGAAGCTTGGTTGTAAAGGCTATGACACATCCAACATATTTTACCTTTTCTTATGGGTTGGGGGGTAAGATGCTTGGTTACATGTTTTAAAAAAGAACAAAAAATATGACTTCTATATTACAAGTTCCAAACACATAACTAATTGTTGGCCCCTAAGTGGAACTTAAAAGTGTTTTTTCTTATAAAAAAATGATTGAAAAAATGTGTCTTATATCTTGAAAGTTACAAACACATGATTTATAGTTAGCCACTAAGTGGTACTTGAAAGTATTTGGACTTGCATGAAAATAAACGAAAATTTGTATTAAAGAATAAAACAATAAAAAAATATCTCTCTTAATGTAGGCCTTATCAAAGATTGATAATGAGTCATGTTTTTCATAAGAGAAAGTTAATTTATTTCCTACAACACATATACACCTTTTATTAGGTAACTAACTCACTCTTACATTCATACTTGATAGAAAACACTACAACAATCAAAAGGCACTTAGTCACTCACTTTAGCAGTGTTATATAATTAGCATTGTTGCAAAAATCTCTGATTTCTCCCGAGTTTGTCTGGTTGTTGACTTGTCCAATATTTTCATAATTATTCAAGAATAAGTTTAATCTTGCTGATTTTTGATATTTTATAGTATTTTCCCTCATATTTATGATAAGTTTCTTTCCATATCCTTGGTGATATATTAACCGAAACACTATTCATAGCAATTATTAGTGCAGAAGCACCATTCATTTATCTTCTTAGGAGCTAACAGAGTTAAACGTCATCGTAGGATTCCCTTCTCTATTAGATTTAGGTTACTTCTATTGTAAGGAATGTCTTCAATTATTGTTCATCTTCTTTGTCTATCCATGTTGTATCACATTACGATCACAATGTTTCCTATTACCCTCAAATTTTGGTGAAGTTTTGTAGTTCAATATCTTGTCTTCAATTTCATAAAAATACAATGATGGTAATTATTCTAGAAGGACATATATGAGAAACTTGAAACTGAGATCCATATCTAGCTTATGTAATTGTGTAAATTAATTGATTTTGTGTCCTAAGTCGAGTTGTAGTCACTATGCTATCAGAGAATGTACAAATGCCAAGATATCAATTGGATGTCACTCTCAGGAGTGAATGTGATCATAGAGGAATCATTAATTATCTAAGGTACATCACCTGATATCTTTTTCAATAATATGGGAGATGGTAAGGATCTAAGATACATGATCGATATCTTAGATCGGTGAAGGTAATGATCTAAGATACATTACCCTCTAGCCTTTTATGCTAGCTATAAAAATCATTTTTGGCTTAAAGAAGCACTAAGAAGCTTAAAGAAGCACTATGTGTAATTAGAGAGCTAAGCTAAACTTTGAAGGTCCATATCGTAAATATTCCAAGCCAAATATTAGCATTGGTTTCTCATTTACTTCCTTATTTATTAGGTTGGAACAAAAACCCCTCAATTAGGCCAGAAGAGGCAAGAACAATTTAGCTGGTTTTTTAATTTAAGCAGACACAAGTAGCAATTTGGAAATTTTGATACAAACATAATTTTGAGGAACTAATCAAACTCGGAAGGTATTGCTACAAAGCATACCTTTGACATGATGAACTACAACATAGTTACCAATAGCTCTCAAACATATCCATGTCCAATAACTCCCAACATCTACAGAGGCTCTTGAAAACTCCTGATTGATTGAAGGGGGCAAGAAAGTTTGAAGTGTGGAAAACAAATTGATAAATAGTTGTTGAATTGATCCACATGTTCCAACGAGAAGGATTCATGGGTTGTAGTGAGAAGGATTCATATGTTCCAAAGGGTGGTGTAAGTTGTTGAGATGGGTGTGTTCCAAAGAGTTGCACATGGTGGCAAGACTGGTGGGTGGTGCAAGGTACTAAGACAGGTCGTGCAGGGTGTCGAGACAAGTGGGTCACATAGGGTGTCAAGATAGGTGAGTAGCATAGGTTGTCGAGATGGCCAGGTTAAAAAACAAGAAAATGGTCCAAAGAGATAGCTATAGTAAAAAATATAAAGAATTTTTTGTCCGAACCAATTTCAGCCAAAAAATATTTCTATTGAAAGAGTTCTCAACTATAAAAATTTCAGCCGAATATTGATTTGATGTTCAATAAAATTTATCCGACCAAGAAGCACCTAGGCACACATAATAAGAGCTATGTTATCTTAACTTTTTGCTAAAAGAAATGTTTTCGACTAAAATTTTTTACAATTTTTTTGGCATAAAATATAAATTATTTCGACCGAAAAAAATAAATAATTTAGATGAAAACATTTTCTGTATGAATTCCGTTGTGCGATCCGCATCGAATAGACACCCACATTAGTGATTTTACCCATATGGGTTCTAGTGCCCCACCAATCACTACGATAGATCACTCTACTTACACATTTTGATGCTCTTTAAGAAATTTAGAAGCCCACGGTATTTTAGGACATATAACATAGGTTGTTGTCTCAGAGAAATAGCATCAACATCCTCATACTCCCTCTCTTTCAACTCTATCATGGTGGATATCCTTACAAAAAATTGTATGTCATTTTCGGTTGGTTTTCCATTTCAAAATTTTTACTTTTTATTTATTTTTGGGGGGTGGTCATGACTATTCCACCAATAATTGTGGTCATTTATAGTTTTACAGTACAACAACTATGAGAAAATCTATTTTCATGCAATTTTTTTGATGTCAAAACAACAACCATGCAATTGTAAGCCAAACAAGATTTAGCATTCCCAAAAAAATCAACAAAATTAAAAAAACAACCAACGAAATCAAGAGTAGCTTGAGAGTATCTTCCTAGTGCTGATAAATCACAAAATTTTTAGTTGAATCTTCTATGATCCAAGGTTGAAGTTGAGAGGTGAGATAGATTTTACCAAATTAACCCAATTACTATGGTGAAAATGACCAAATGAGCAATGTTTCACCTATTTTAAGTCATTTATTTTACCAAATTTCACCTTTGTAACTAGGGTAATTTTTAGGGGCGAAATTTTGCCAATAGGCTATTTTTTGGGTTTTTTTTCAAAAAATAAATTCGCTATTTGGTCATTTTAGTCTCTAATATCGCCTATATTTACATAAAATATGTTTTTTTTTATCATAATATTCACCAAAAATTACAATTTTCAGTAGTTTATTGTATGATTCATATTTAATATTCGCCTACCTATCTATATATATGTTTTTTTCAATCGAAAATAATCGCCTAAAATACTACACTTAAGTATAATATTACAATCCTTAAAAAATACCCTGTTTGTAACTACGGAAATAACTTTTTCACCTTTTTTTTTTTCTTTCCAGAAAATGAGCATGGTAATGTCATTTAGATTTCTTATATATAGATTTCAATAAGCATGTATTTTCTAGTGACCATTTATTATCATGTGCAGTATAGTACATTCATTTCATTGCTTTGTTTTCTAACCTTTTTTAGGTAAAATTATCACAATGGAATATAGTGATAGGTTTGGATCAAATTTTCAATTCAAAAAAATTAATTTTAGTGATTTTTGGGGGGCATTCATGTCTATTTCTACCCACGGTTGTAGTCATTTCTAGTTTACAATACAACAACCATGAGCTAAGATATATTCTTGTAGTTGTTAATTGCCAAAATCGAGGCTATGCAATCATAGGAAAAATAGGATTTGGCACCCAAAAAATCAACATAAATTAAAAAATTGGCCTGCATAAATGAAGAGGATCCTAAGAAGATCTACATGTTGCTGACAAATCACAAAATTACTAGTTGAACATTTTGTAATCAAAGGTTGCAGTTAAAAGGTGAAATAGATTTTACCAAATTAACTTAGTTACTATGTTGAAAATGAACAATTGAGTGATGTTTCACCTTTTTTGAGCCAATTTTAAAACCAGATTTCACCTTTGAAACTTTGGAAACAATGCATTTTCACCTTTTTTTGAAGAAAATTACCACAATAATGTCATTTAAACTACTTTTATATGGATTTAAATAGGCATGTCTTTTTTACTAAGCATTGTTGGTTATGTGTATGATATTATAGATTTGTCTCTTCCCCTTGTTTTTGGCCCTTTTTCAAGTAAAATGATCACAATAACATATAGTGATAGGTTTTCCAACTATGCAATGTACTTGTAACATGAAATTGTCCCAACAGTCTACCCTAGGGTTGATCCTATCATTTTACTTTAGCTTGCACTTTTTCATTACATGCAAAACAATGCATATTTCTTCATTGTCATTCTCTGTCAAATTCTTATGACCATTGTCATCACCTTTGTCACTTGTTATTGGCCTTGCAGTTTACTTGTATCTTAATCAATTATCTATGAAGGAGACCCATTCAAAAGTATATACAACTAACCTAGTACACTTTTTCATTTGTTTTGCATATGTATACCCCATGTGCTTGAAAATTATATGCACACCCTTATGAAATTGTTACCCTCCACTGTAACATAGCATACTTTTATAATTTTCACACTAGTAATAACATTAGAAATACAAAAAGACAAAAAAAAAAATGGGGCGGAAGAATATTGGCCTTTATTATTTATTCAATTAATGTGGCAACCATTAGTGATTATCTCCCTTACATGTTTGCATCGAGTCTCTTATACTTGGTTTTAGTATTTCTTTAAGAAGTTGTACCATTATGATGAGTTTAGTCCATGGATTGGTTATCCTTCTAATCATGAAAAAGTATCCATTAAATGCCTCTAATGTTAATGGATTATATCATTGGTTTGTTTTTAACTATCAATTGTTACCCAAGTCATATTTATGCCATGTTCATGTTCAAGGGATGTCAGTAAACGTGTTTCAGACATTCCTCAGATTTGTTGACAATTTGTCTAAACCTTTTTAGTATCGAGAAATGTCTAGTGGTTTTTTCTCTTTATTTTCATCAATCGACATATTTACCCATCTTAGTGATATTTGATGAGAGATGCCCTAATGCTGTGCTTCTAACGAACCTCTTCCTATCATATTCAACTCATTATTTGGGAAGTAGGTTTAGGGACTGTTGGCCCTAAGGTATTTTGAACAAGTTTTGGCGAGTTTTGGTGTGAAACGGGGTAGTGCGGTTAGTGCGACAAAGTGGTCAAAGGAAGAGTATCTTGTAAAAGAAGGAAGAACTCGGATGTAGCGACTAAGAAATTAGAAGGAAATAAGTAGTGGTTGATCACATAAACTGATGGAAATGGTTAGAGGAAGTTAGGTTTTTGGGTCCACTTAGTGGTATGCATGGGTTATGCCAATGGCTATATATATGTAATGGGCTGGGTAGAATTGGTTGATCAATAAATGAGAAGATGATGAGATGATAAGGTGACGAAGAAATGAGCGATCCCATTTGAATTTTGTTGAGTATTATTATAATCGAAAGGGTTTAGGATTTGTAGGCTGTGTGTACAAATCTAGAATAAGCCAAAATGATTTATGTAATGGGATCGATGAATAAGCAAAGCATTTCCGTGGATTTTCCCGTTTGGGTTTCGATGTAAAATTACTGGTGTACTCTAAATGTTTATCTATGTGATTTTTTTTCTTGATTCATATATTAATGTCATTAATAATGTTGTCATAATGATAAATAAGTTGTGAATGATTTTAGTTATGACATTGTTGTGTAGTTGATGTATGTCTTATTCTAGTAATGTGGTTTAACTGTTATATCTCGAAGTTCTGTTGATGGGTTTGATGATGGAGCATACATCTCTCCCCTTCACTACCTCGGAAACATGGTTCCTACAATACCCATAGGTTCTTTAGGGGAGACTTCACTTGCTTGCAAGTGATTCCGAAAGGGCCAGCATCTTGGGATTTGTTGGTTTGTTGTTAGTGAACCTAGTTTTTCCCACATTTTAGCCAACAAATGGTTCTATTGTTGGGACCGGAATCTACGTCTGAAAGGGATGTGGCATCTGAATAAAAAAGAGATTCTAGAGTGGATAGACAAGAAGTAGAAAGAGTTTCCTGAAGAACAGAATAGAGACCCTCGGATCAACAGAATTGAATGGTTACAAAGGTATGTTTTTTCAAATCTACACAAAATTTTCTTTGGTGAATTTCCTATTATATTAGTAGAATGGTTTTCAAATTTAGATGAACAAAAGAGATGTTTTCGGGGTGGTGAGCCAACAGTTTGGAATCCTAAGTTGATTCGAATGCTTAAAGGTATTAATAATAATATTTCTCATGTTGTTGATTATTGACTTGATAGTATATTTGTTGGTTATATTACTGATTTTGTTGTAGAAACCTTAAAGTCTTATAGCGCAGCTAAAAGAAAATTTTTCACAAAATATAACCAACAAATATACTATCAAGTAGATATTTAAAGTCTACCTTAAGGACTATGAGGTAGATATTTAAATTCTACGCACATATGGATTAAGATGTTACTCTGTGAAAAAAATGTGTGATGAGAATGGAATTTGAAGAGTAAGTAGCTTTGCACATTGGGAACTGGGTGTTAGCCAGGGGAAGGTCTGAGAGTATATCAGAGAAGAATGAGCTAAAATGCTAAAGGGAGAAGAAAGTGAGACAGATGATGAGTGTGGATTACTATGAAGTGGGGAAATATTTTGGCATTGTAAGAGGAGAAGGACTACAACATCTATAGAGGAGGTTTACAGTGTGACTGAAGGACATAACTACGATGCCATACCACAAATCAGGGAAGAATCAGGTAGTACATAAGAAGAAGAGGAAGATTACCATCTCAGATCAGAGGAAGATCAAATTGATTTATCTTAGGCCATACATTGAAACATACCCATGACCCAATGTGCATCTCCTAGAATTGAGGTAAGTACTTATATCACGTCACATCTTGTGGAAGAAAGTAATAGTAGTAGAAATAACCATAATAGTGGTTCAACTAGTTAAAATCATGCTTCAACTAGTTAGAATAATGGAAGTGTTGGTCCTATAGTTGAAAGTCAGTCGATACCTCCAAGAAAGAAATGGGTAGGAGATGATATGAAATTTACAGTTTTTCATGGGAATGGATCAAAAGACACAAAGCAACATTGGTTTCTTTATGAATTTGTATGGAGTGTTGAACAAGTGTAGGATGACAATGTAAAAAGAGTGCAGTTTATCACGACCTTCTAGGATCATGCATTGAACTAATTTATGAAATTTTTTGTTGTACTACAAGGAGGGAAACTGAAAACATTGGAAAAGATTAAAAATGCGTTGGAATATGCATTCAGTAAGCCTAAGTCTAAGTCATAGTGTATCACTGAGATAAAAGAGATTAACGAATCACCAAATGAGTCAGCATGGGAATTTGGCCAGTGATTCAAAACTTTGATGGATCAAGTACATTTTTAGATTCTAGATTCCCAACATAAAGAGTGGTTTATAGTTGCATTGTTACCACATATAAGGTTACCATTGATGCAACAAAAGGTTGTGTCGTAGTCCGAGGCTCTTGAAATTTCAATGAATCTAGAGGCATCCCCAGTAGGGGTGTCTGGTATAGGGATTGGTCATATTCAGACATAGTTAGGAAATTTGTCACTTAGGATCCATGATATTAAGAAAGGAAAAGAGAAATGAGAGGAATTCTAGTGTATCAAGTGCAAGGCAGAAGGTCATCATAAGGATCAATGTCCAACATTTCAAGAGTATCTAGCCACAGGGTTCCTAATCCCTTGAATCATGGATTTGGGGTCTGGTGTGAAGTATATATGACTAGGGGACATCGACCAGAAGAATGTTACTTGTTGCAAAAATATGTGAATACTCCTAGAAACTTATTTTGTAACTTTTTTAGGTCTATAAGCCACGTATGAAGCAAATTGTCGATCATATGACCTACTAAAGGAATGTACAACTACTTCCTATAGAATGAAAGCAGAACAGAAACCTAAGGGGAGAAATGCTCATCTTAATGCTCGGGGAGGAGGATACAATCAAGGAAGAGGTGGATTCCAAGGACGTGGAAGAGGTGGATTTGGTAGAGGAAGAGGACAATTTTTTTTTTATAATTTTGGACAATCGGGACACTTTTCAAGAGATTTTTTGAGTCCCTATTCGACGTGCACATATTGTAGGGTATTGGATCATACTGTTGAATAATATCCACATTTGATAGTGAAGTAGCAAGAAAAGTGAAATCCGAATAAGAACCTGGATGTCTAAAATATATCTGTGAAGAAGCAATAAGATCAGCCTAAGGTTGTAGTAGTTACACGTGGGGGAGTGTTGGAGGATCCTATTCAGCTAGTCAACTAGGTACTCCTGAATAACTTGCATGTATTTGATCCATTTAGTCATGTCAGTTACGGTAACCGACCAAATAATTATGTAACAGAATAACTATATGTATCAAATATATAATAGGTTGGTGAGCCAAGGAAGAGAGATGCAATTTGTACATGTTTTTCCCGTATAATAAATAATATACTTACTCCTTGGGTCCCCATTACTCTATTCTCCTCCTCTCTCATGTATGTATTATTATGTGTTCAATGTATATTTATGTGTATGATCGATGTGCTACTAGCAACTCCGTGTAATCCCTCATATTACAACATTGGTTGTGTTTCCAGTAGTACTGGCCCGGGACATGAAGCATGCATACATATGGGGAGCGAGAGGGAAATTAGAGCCTAGTGGAATCATAAATTTTCAAAATATATACAAAACTATGCCAGAAGGAACAAGTTGAAACTTGCACATGCCTGAGAAAAGTTATTCATTGAGTCTCGTGAAAGATTTATAGAGGTAGTGTTCCCCATGGAATAAAGAAATTTCTTTGATGTTATTCATGACCAAGTTGGATGCCTAGAATGAAAGACTGCTAATGCACAAGATCTATAATGGAGGAAGGACGAATTTATATGAATGGTTCAAAAATATACGTGAATAAGTTTCTGAATAACAAGCTATAGAAGAAAGATCATCAGTCGATCAAGTCAGACACAAATTCTACACTAACCTTCATAAAGTATTTTTATGTGCTATACCAAGTTTGCTATGTAAATTCTTAATAAAAAATGAAGTTGGTCACATAGTCAAACCATGACCTCCATTGGGCATGCTCGATTCATCAAATTGGGAGCAGATGCAGAAAGAATAGGAGAGCTTCATCAATGAATGTGAGTGGGAATACGAACAAATGAAGCCTATTGTTGAACCCACTATCATTGAACAATAATAGTCAGGTTAGAAACGAAGGGCGCCATCCATATGTTCTAAATAAAAGAATGATGCTAGTTGAAAGAAGAACACAATATTGAAGCCCTGTAAAACGTCAATTCCCCTCTCACAAATAAGTGCCCAGATGCTCACAAACAAATAACATATATTCAAAGGTTAGAAAGAAGAAAAAGGTACAAGCTACGAGAGGAGTTAAGAGATATTGCAAGTCCTTTGCATGCAAAAAGAAGAATGAAGCAAAAAATGGTCGACATGGTCGAGCAACGAAAAGGCCTACCTAGTTCGAGGGGAAATCAATCGGATGAGAAAGAAGTTGAGGTGCCAAAGTTGGTAGATAGGTCGCATGCGATGGTGTTGACCCCACAAGCTCTACACATTGCAATTCTAGATTCCTCGTCTCTCGTTGAGTTTGTACCTATGATAATGATGAATGGGACGACCATTAGACAAATTGTCGAGTGCGACATGGGACTGTGACTAGAGACAGTGGCATATGGAATTGACTAGATAAATGTGGATGAATTTTTGATAGTTTGATAATACAGTGACCAACACATGGTAATTGGATTACCTTCACACTCGATTTCAGAAGACATTCTTTTAATTTATTTCATTTAGAACATGTGGAGGTACTCCCCTTCCAACAAAATTAATAATTGAAGCGATTAATCCATTGGGTATTCAACCTAGTGATGAAGAGTCCTCAGAAGAAGAACATCTGTCGCGGTACTAGTCGCACCCAAAATAATTTAGTAGCAATCATCAAGTAGTAAGTCAATCAGTAAGTCAATTCGCTCTAGTGACTAGTAAAAATTCTACTTCTATCACTATGGCTTACCGCATTCCAGTAACTACTCCTATTTTTTAAGGTTGTTTTGACCCCAAGAAAAATTGGTTTGATTTTGAAGCACTCTGGAAATCTAACCTCATCGATGATGAGAATCAACAAATTGCATAGTGTTAACACCCAAAAAGTGCTCACTAGCTCATTTCCCTATTCACATGACCCATTTGTCCACTTTTTCACCATCTGAGCCTCCGAAACCAACAAAAGGTCACCAAAAGACCTTAGTACACCCCTTTTTCCATTAAAAAAGATTATTTTTCCAAGAAAATCATAAAAAACCCTCAAAAAGGGTCCAAATTCCCAAAAATATTAAAAAGGGAATTAAAATATTATTTTTATTCAAAAAAGGAAAAAGGAGGGAAAAGTACCTAAACCATGTTGGTCAATACCATTTGGTTTCCACAAAACCACAAATGGTATTCCTCACCACCAAAACCTATAAAAAGGTGGTAGGGGCTCCTCATTTCACATCCTTCCATTATCTCATCCTTATGCTGCTGAAATCTCCCTTGAGCACTTTTAGCCATTGAAGCAACCTTGGAGAAAGAGACCTATTGGAGTTTGGAGCTACTCATCTTGGGAGTTGCTCAACATCAACCTTCACCATTGAAGGTAATATCGCAAGCACTTGCTTGCCCCCCACTTTTCAATACAAAAATTATTTCTTATGTTTCTTGTTCTTGATTTTTGAAATATTTAAATTATTTGCTTAGATTCTTGCTTAGATCCATGAAAAGTATTGTTTATTTAGTTTATTGTTTTTATTTCTATTGAAACTGCTACTACTAGTTAGTAGGTGCCCATAGCACTAAGCTTGGTTGCAAAACCGAGCCAACAGTTTTTGGCGACTCCGCTTTGGTTTGAACTTTAGATCTCTAGCTTTGGTTTGAACTTTAGATCTCTAGCTTTGCCATTAAATCTTAGTTTTTATGAGTTTTTAGTCTTTAGATCCATAGATCTACCATCTTAGACAGCAGATCCATTGCTGTTCTGAGATTTGGCCCCTTAAACAGCCCGAAATTTTCAATTTTCGGGTTCGTTTCTCGGTTTCCGTACACGGCTTCCGCCTCGCGGCTTTTTTCCAGACAGTCGCGCGGCCCATCGCGACTTTTCTGCGTTTTTCCGCGCGGTCCATCGCGAATTTTTTACAGACAGTCGCGCGGTCCATCGCGACTTTTCTGCATTTTTCCGCGCTGCTCATCGCGGCTGCGCGGCCAAAACCTGCGCGGCTCATCGCGACTGTGTGGCCCAAACCTGCGCGGCTCATCGCGACTGTGCGTCCAAAACCCGCGCGGTCCATCGCGACTGTGCGTCCAAAACCCGCGCGGTCCATCGCGACTGTGCGTCCAAAACCCGCGCGGCCCATCGCGGCTGTTCGTCCAAAACCCGCGCGGCTGAATTTTTTCATTCGGCCATCCCGATTTTGAAAAATATTTTTTACTGTACTTTCTGCCCATAGCACATTTTTTACAGTACTAAATTCTGCATAGTTTACAGATTTGAAAATTTTTTTTTACTATTTAAAAAGTGCATACCTAGAAATCTTGTTAAAAATTTTCAAGAAAGTGAAAGAAAGACTCATTTTGCATTCTTTATCTAGATTCAAAAAATTTTCTTGTTTACTTCTTTAGAATATTGCCCTTAGCAATTTTTATTGAAACAAAGAAATCCATTTATTTCTTTATTTGCTTTCATAAAATCCAAGAAATCCTTTATTTTTTGAGTCATTTTTTGAAAAAGCATATTAATTCCTTTTCGTGAAAAAAGTCTTAAATATTTGCTTTGTATTTTCGAAAAGTCCTTTATTTTTTGAAAATTTCCCTTAAAGCATTTAATTTTTTCAAGTTCAGTTTACAACACCTCACGTGCACTCACACGATCACTTAATTGAACAAAGACTTAAAAAGTACCCTAATTTGAACACATTCTTAACCCCACTTGGGGAACACTAAAAGAATTCTTGTAGCTAGGTAGTATTGGGGGGATAGGTGTTCCAATAACACCCCTCAGTTCATACATCTGAGACATAGAAGTTGTCCAATTAGGGAGCTAAAATCTCTTAGTACTTTTTGGCGCGGTCACAACCGGTTTGTGGGAAGGCCTCTCCCTTAGGAGGGTTGAAGTCGCGAGGATGGTTCCGGAAGCCTGAGTGGGATACCGAAACCCATTCAGTAACCGAAGGGCTACCATTCGCAGTTCTCGGGATATCCCTGTATTGGGATATTGCGATCAAAGGACCAAACGACAGATTTACCTTTTCTCGACGCGTCATGAACGGAGTATCCTAGTAGCCTGTCTTTTTAGGATTGATTACCCGGTGTCCCTCCCGGTAGGGGGATATCTAGCCGTTGTCTCTACATTCATATTGTCTGACTTGGATTTCATCACCTTGCAGGGGATATCGTCTGTTTGAGTCACAATACTTTTAGATTAGGTGTTTGCATGATCTTTACCACCTATTGAGTCTAGTTACACCTATTTTTTCTAGGAGCCGCTTGCATGTTGGTATTCTGACCGGTTGTTGCATTCCTCCACTTATTGTAGCACAGCTGCTGGGATAAGTGCATTTTTGAGGATTGATTTTTTGGCCTGTGAGCCTTCTTTTTTCACTCCCCTTTTTATGCACCCTTGGTTGCATTAGGGTTTTGAGTCTTTTACATATATATCACCACCTGATACCTAAAACAATCTTTTAAATAAAAAAACATATTCTCACCATTGAGAATTCTAGACGTTCTCGTCGTCTACAGGGCGAACTCCCAGAGTTTAGTCCACTTGGCTCTCCACGTCACGGACGCAGAGCATTATCCCTTGATTCGACACATCGTCGATCATCTAGACGGTCATCCGATTCTGACATACCCCACTTCACCTTTGATTTGGAGGTAGAATCCGAAAACCCCACAGAGTTACCACCAACCACAATTATGTCTGGAACACCAGTTGATCCACTATATACATTAACCATAGGTTAGACATCCGCAGACCCTTCTGCGGGAGTACCATCAACGGCAACAGCCACCCCCTTGGGTATGCCCAATATGGGTAACACTCCACATTCAGGAATGCCTAGCACAGGACCACCACCTGTCATGGGCATGCCCAACATGGGGGTCATACCCCCTTCGGTTTCCACAAACCCTATCCCAGGAATCCCTAGTGCGATTCCTAACCCAAGTGTAACCCATGTTGCACTCGGTAGTGCTATACCAGGAATCCCTACTGCGATTCCTAACCCAAGTGTAACCCAAGTTGCACTTGGGAGCGCTAACCCATATCAGGCCACACCTTTTGGAGGGCACATACACTCCATACCTAGCATACCTATAGGCGCTACTGGACCCCTACACCATACCACAATGGCTAGGCAGGTCCCGGTTCCGGTCACCACATCCGCTAGTCTACCATACATGGCAAGTCTCAACCTGCCAGATTTAGCTAGGCTCACAAATGACCCCATCAGGCATGATCCTGCTTGGCCCCATATGCCCACTAAGCTTCCCTCTGACATCCCTAAGTTTGAGGGAAAGGCCGGAGAAGACCCCCAAAACCACATCATGTCCTTCCATTTATGGTGTTCCTCCAACTCCATAGTGGACGACTCTGTCCGACTCCGTTTATTACAGCGCACCTTCACTGGCTCTGCAGCCAAATGGTATATCGAGCAACCCCATGGGACGCATTCCACATTTACCTCCCTTGCCTCGACCTTCCTGCAGTTCTTTCAGCTACCAGTCCGCTATGATGCGGGCGTCGAGATCCTACTGTCTTGCAGACAAAACACGGCCACGCATATCACGGACCATATTCATGATTGGCGGCGGCGCCGAAGCCTATGCAAGATCAAATTAGACGACCGAATCTTTCTAGACTGGTTCCTTAAATCCCTCCTTCCTCTCATTGCGAAGGATGTAGCATCTGAAAGACCCCAGTCTGAGGAGGAGGCCATCCTTAAGGCCCAACAGTTTGATCTTATCTATGCCCAATCAGGTTACCTATACACCATCATACCAGACGCACCACGAGGTGACTCCGCACACGGTGACACACCGGGGGCATCACATGCCGCTGATGGCATTATTGGCCAAATCACACCGCAAGCCAAACCTTTCAGTATGGTGAGCACCATGCCCGCCCCAGACCTTTCTAGGGCTACATCCAGTTCCGGAGCGACAACTTCTTATGCTCCAACAAACCAGACCCATCATGTTCATGGACCCTCTTGTCCACAACATTGTTATGGCCAAGCGCCATCAGCATATGTACCTCCTACATACTATGCTCAACCTACGGTACAGAACCCCATGCAGTTTCCACAACAGCCCATGCATTACCCACAGCAGGTTGCACAGGCTAACCTCACACCTCCACTAGCTTAGGGGTACCAACAACCCCAACAGGCAACTGGACCACCTCCAGCTCCACCTGCATACTATCCACCGCAACCTGCTCCCGCACCTGCGGCTCCTCAGAATCCCCCCAATGCTCAAGGACATGTCTACGCACAACAACAGCATCCCCAATACCAAAATAACCAACGCAACCAGGGTGGGCAACCAAACCGAGGAAGAGGACGAAACCGTGGAAACAATCAAAACCGTAACCAAGCTCCACAACCTACCCATCCTCCGCAAAACAATAACGCGGCGCCCGCTCATCAGAATCCTGATCGGCCACCTAAGCAACCCAAAAATGCTAATTTACGAACAAACCATCCTTGTTCCATTTGCGGTGTCTATGGCCACTATACCCACGCTTGCCCACATCTGGAGCGAGCTCGACAACTATGGACAAATGACGCCCATCGTCAAGGGCAGGCGGCTCCTCAGCCACCACCCAACCCCCCACCACCCCCACAACAACCTTTGGTCCTCCAAAACCCTTTTCCAACACAGGGAGTGGTAAACACTCAGCCGTTAGCCCCCCAACAGGGCAACGTGCAACCACAACAAATAACTTATACGGCTCCGGACCAACCCATGTTTGATTCAGGAACCCACCACTTATTGATGATGTCCACCGCTGACGTCAATATCCAAACCCGTCGGAATCAATACGGACCGACTTCTGAAGCCCCCCCCGCCGAAAAGGATACTAATGCTAATCCAACTGATCAGACATTGCGTATACCTCAGGTTCCACTTGATGGCGCTTCTAAAGCACCTCGCTTCCCCCTTCGCCGAATCAACAACAACCCCAATGCACGGGCTGCGTCCAATTACAACATTGTAGATGACTTAGCTCAATCTCCCGCAGCCATGTCTGCGTTAGAAGTCTTAAAAACCTGTCCTACTCAGCGCAAGACTTTACTTTCCGCCATTGGGGCGATTGACCCAAATGATTCGAACTTGATGACCTTTGATTTAGACCAATCTGAACCACGACTGCCTTCTACCATAGCAGTCCAAGTTTCCGTTTCTATTCGGAATCTTGTCATCCATCGATGTATCATCGACGAAGGTGCCTCCACATGTGTCATGTCCACTTTTGTCTGGAAAAAGTTGGGATCCCCTGCTCTCCAGCAATCCACCACTGCATTGCGGGCCTACGACGGCCGGTCAGCTCAACCTCAAGGTTTATTACCCAAGGTACCCGTCCAATTAGGTGGGAAGACTGTACTCATCGACATAGAAGTCATTAACGCCCAGCTTGACTATAACCTTTTACTTGGCCGCAGTTACATGTACGCCATGAAAGCGGTCGCCTCCTCCGTCTTCCGCACCATGATGTTCCCCCACGAGGGCCGCGTGGTCAAAATTGACCAACTCACCTACTATGATCCCAACGCCCCTGCAGCACCAGAGAATGTTCTCCCCATGATTGAACAACCCGCTTCTAGTGCAGTTACCTCTTTTGTGTCTTCTGTGGCACCCGGACTTTATTCGGATACACCCATGACCTCTACATTCCAGGCCATCCCACCACCATCACCGGAGACCCAAGTCGCAAACCTCTGTACTGTTTCGCAGAATACGCAAACATCCGGCGGTCAACCACCATTGATCCCCAGTCACATTGGTGTCACACCCATCCACACCATCCCCTTCCTATTTCCTCCTTCGGGTGTAGTAAGCGCCCCGGTTATGGCTACCCTTAGCCTACCCGGGCTAACATTGGGATTGCCCGTGTGGTATATTCCGCCTCCCGTTCGACTACCGACACCAGACGTCATCCTCCAACCGGTACAACCTATTGTTACCACAAATCAACCTCCTCCTGGCGTCGCGATCCCTTCGTCGGCAACGACACCTCCTCCTAACCTCAATATTCCTTCGTCGTCAATGAAACCTCCTCCGGGTCTCACGATTGCTTCGACGTCAAAGGATCCCCCTCTCCTTGCTAAGCCCACTGGGGGCAGAGGTCCACAACCCTACACTGCTATACCACCTCCTAAGGCAGCCAAACCCCCACCGGTGTTTCGAGCTCCCCCCAAATGTTCATTATGCGATGAAATTGGCCATCCAACTCACCAATGCCCACATTTACCGGCACTCCAAGAGCATATGAATATGTTAGACGATGACATCGGCATCCCAGTAGTCAGATTAGAGCCACCTCTACAGCCTCGCGACAAATCACTGCGCACGAACCATCCTTGTGCTATATGCAGCGTTTACGGCCACTACTCTCACCATTGCCCTGATCTACCTGACTATAGAGCAGCATTGTACGAGTTAAACAATGCCGACTTAGAGATATCTCCTCCCCTTATCGAGGAGATTCACCCTCCACCATCATCCTCGTCAGAAGAAGTCAATACGATATATATGATTTCGACAACCTTCAAACCAGAACCCCTCGATTTATGGTCTGATTACTTCAGTACTGACGAGCAGATTTTGGAGACACTCACTGCACCCGACTACCCTTGGGATGATATGCATCATCGCTCGTACTTCCTACCGGAGACATCTACCTCCACCGCATCCGACCAGCTATCAGTCGAGTCGAAAGACTTCATACCCGCTAAGGTCGATTGGTTAAAGGACCCCATCCCAGCACCAGATGCCTTTGAAGAAGGGAACATGTCCAACATTTCCCCCACTATCCAGATAGACATTTCCACAACACCAGGGAAACCTGAGCTCATCTCGCTGGGCGCATCTTGCACTCAAGCAGAAACTCAGGCGTACAGAAAGCTCTTTCAGGAGTTCCGCGATGTCTTCGCCTGGTCCTATACCGAGATGCCTGGTCTCGACCCCGCCATTATTGAACACCACATCGATACATGGCCCGAAGTACCCCCTGTTCGTCAGAAACAGCGACCTATTCACCCTGCCAAGCTCCCCGCTGTTAAGGCTGAAGTCGAAAAACTTCGAAAAGCAGGTTTCATCTACCCTATTCCGTACACCACATGGGTGTCGAACCCCGTTCCTGTCAACAAAAAACAAGGCACCCTTAGAGTATGCACTGATTTCCGCGATCTAAACCACGCTTGTCCAAAAGACAATTTCCCCACGCCATTCATTGACCAACTCATTGATGAGTGTGCGGGCCATGAGGTCCTATCCTTCATGGACGGTTTTTCCGGATATAACCAGATCCACATCCGCAAGGAGGATCAGTACAAGACTGCCTTTACCACCCCATGGGGCACCTTTGCCTATCGCGTCATGCCATTTGGCCTTAAAAATGCTGGTGCCACTTTCCAGCGAGCCATGACCTATTGCTTTCACGACTTAGTCCATATCCTGCGAGTCTATCTTGACGACCTCACAGCGCGTTCCCGAAAACGATCAGACCACCTTAGCGACCTCCGGCAAGTTTTCCTGCGTTGTCGCAAATATAAAATCCGCTTGAACCCACACAAGTGTGTCTTTTGCGTCCCAGCGGGCCGGTTGTTGGGTTTCATTGTTTCCCAAGATGGGATCACTGTCGACCCCCTGAAGGTCAAAGCCATCTTAGAACTCCCCCCTCCTCGCACGCTTCGACAGCTTCAGAGCTTGCAAGGGCGGTCCAATTTTCTTAGGCGCTTTGTCCCTGATTATGCCACCAAAGTCCACGGGTTCTTACGCTTGCTTCGTACCCACATACCCTTTGTTTGGGACGAACAAGCAGACACGGCATTTGAAGCCCTCAAGAAAGCTCTCACACAAGCCCCCTTGATATCCCCACCGGATTTCTCCCAAGACTTCACCCTTTACGTCTCGGCATCCGAATATGCCGTGTCCAGAGTTTTGGTCCAAGAAGATGCTTCCCACAAAGAGCATGTGATTTATTACGTCAGCCAGACCTTGTCTGGCCCACCTCTACGTTACCCCTATGAGGAAAGATTAGCACTAGCTGTAGTCTTTTCCGTGCAAAAACTGCGACACTATATTTTGCTTAGTCATACCACGGTTGTCGCCGACTCCAACTCCATGGTCTACCTCCTTACCCGGCGGCTCCTTCAGGGTCGTGTCGCTAAATGGGTCATTATCCTCCAGGAATATGACCTTACTTTCAAGACCCCCAAGAGCACCAAAGCCCTCGCGCTTGCTCACCTCATTACAGATCTCCCATCCTCTTCAACATCACCCGTCATCCAAACGGACTTGATTGACGAGCAGATATTCGTCATTTCGTCTGACGACCCCTGGTATGGAGACATATTGATTTACCTGCGTACGCAAAAATTCCGACCACACATCGATCGTGATGGACGCCGTCGCATACGACACCACGCCCCCCGATACCTGCTTATTGGGGATGTACTTTATCGACGAGGCGTTGATACTATCTTACGCCGCTGCCTATCCCATAGCGAGGCAGAACAAGTCCTCAATGATTGTCATAGCGGTGCCTGTGGAGGCCATTTCTCCGGCATGGATACCGCCCAGAAAATCATTCGCGCCGGTTATTTTTGGCCATCATTGTTTACTGATTGCATCACCGCAGTCAAGCATTGCCAGAACTGCCAGCTATTTGCCCCCAAGGCAAGAACCCCCCTTGCCCCCCTTCATCCAGTCATCACTGTTGGACCATTCTGCAAATGGGCCATAGACTTCCTCGACTGCAATCCCCCGTCAGCCGGCGGTCACAAACACATCATTGTGGCCGTAGATTATTTCACCAAATGGGCAGAAGCCATGCCAACCTATAATTGCAAAGCCGACACTGCGGCACGCTTTTTCTTCAACCATGTTATCGCTCGTTTCGGAATACCACAGCAGCTAGTTTCTGACCACGGCTCTCACTTCGAAGATGCCGTCTGGAAGGAATTATCAACCATGTTGAAGTTTGAACACCATTTCTCTTCCGCTTACTACCCCCAAGGAAATGGCCAAGTCGAAGCGATCAATAAAATCTTGAAGACCATTCTCCAACGTACTGTAGACAATCACAAATCCAATTGGCATCACATGCTTTTCCCTGCACTCTGGGCCTACCACACATCAACCAAAACCGCCACCGGTTTTACCCCTTTCCATTTAGTTCACGGTGTCGAATCTGTCCTCCCTATTGAGTGCCAGATCCCTGCTCTAACCATCGCCGTTGAACTCCTACCGAATACTTCCCCGATCGAGCAACGTTTACTGCTCCTAGAGCAGGCCGATGAAGATCGGCGCACCGCCATTCAAAACATGGAAGCTGCTAAACAACGATCGAAACTAAGTTACGACAAACGCGTCCACCCAAGAACCTTTTCAGAGGGAGACCTTGTCCTCGCTTACGATCAAGCTCATGATAAAACCGGAAAGGGAAAGTTCGTGTCTATGTGGCAAGGCCCCTACATCATACACACCTGCCTCGGGCAGGGGGCATACATTCTGACCGATTCAGAAGGAAACACCTTACGCAACCCACGCAACGGGTTGTACCTTAAAAGATTTTACCCATAGAAAATCTCATAGACACCATCGTCCATTTTAGTATAGGCATACATTTTTTCCCAAAAAATTTTCAAAAAACCTAAATATTTGTTTTCTCTGCATGACCACAGATGGAGCCTCTTCCACTCTGCCATGTCGGTTTCGCTGATGGTGCAAGCCGTTGGTCTCCCAATCTCGCCTCCGCAGCTTGGGTAATATACTCCCCTTCACATGAGTTAATTCACATTGATGGAGTGTGTTTAGGTGCCGCCACCAATAATCAAGCTGAATATGATGCCGTGACTGGTCTCCTAGCCGCTGCTCTCCAGATGAGCATACGTCACCTCAATGTTTTCTTGGACTCACAGCTCCTAGTCTCCCAGCTCAACAACGATTACCAGGTACGCGATCCCTGTCTATTCAGAAAATTCCTGCGCACTAAACAAATGGTTAGACAGTTTGAATCCATCACATTCACACATGTCCCAAGACACCTCAATGGTGTAGCAGATAATATGGCCAACAGTGTCCTCGACTGGCACACCAATCACATCATGTCATCTCCATAAACAAAAATGCATCCATGTGCGAACATGTGCCTCCATGGGCATATACAAAAACCAATATTGCATCCACGTGCATAACATGTGCCTCCACGGGCATAAAAACAACCAAAATAATGCATCCATGTGCATAACAAGTGCCTCCACGGGCATACATAAATCAATAAATACGCTGCATCCACGTGCATAACATGTGCCTCCACGGGCATATAAAAAAGACAATGTGCATCCACGTGCATACACGACAATATATCCAAAATATATATCCACATATATATACAAACCAAATAGTCTACATGTCATAAGTGCCCTCAGCACTCGATATACAAAAAATACATCTGTCATACAAAAAAATGCTTCCCCATATGCTCATAAGCATTTGGGGGCAACAATGACGTCTACTCATCTGGATCCTGCGGATCCTCGGGCTCCTCCTCCGGCTCCTCCTCCGACTCCGACTCCACCTCCGCCGGCCCAGCCGGGTCAGGCCGACCCCGAACTCGCCGCTCTGCTGGCCCTGCTGGATCGTCCCTCAGACGTATCCTCCCCTGAGCCGGCCCTGCCGGAGCATCTCCTCTACCACCCCCGTGTCTCGCAACAAACGCCGCTGCCCTCAACAGAAGTGACTGCCACTCAGGCGGCGCACCTAGACATCCCTGCAAAATGTCCCGATCAAGGTCCCTCCAGCCATCCTCGGGGAGCCCATCTACGATCCGGGCTAGAGTCCGCCGGACACCATCTATAGCATCGTCGTGAGGGCCAACCCCTCGCCCACGGGCTGCATACCCTCCACCACGAGGAGGACGTACAGGTACTGGGGGACGAGCAACCACCATCGCCCGCCCCTGCCGACCCACATAGTCAGGTGGTGGTACTGGACCTATATCTGCACAAAGAAAATAAAACCATCAGATACTATACAACAGATATCATCATGATCAATCATAATACATATGATATAACATAACATAAAAACAAAAACATACCGTCTAAGCTCCAGGCCTGTCCTGGGGCACGTGGCATCTCTGGATCTCCCCGGTAGTCCATGCCAGCGTATGGATAGTCCTCGATCACCAGTGGCATCTGCTCCCACTGCTGGTAAAAGTCCTCTGTGAAGAAGCCACGGATACCACCGCCAGCACGGGGCATCATCTGCCCCCACCTCATCATACGAGGCTCACTAGGAAGACCAGCACGAACGGGTACATGTGGCCGTAAGGTCGGCACCCGCTCAAAGAAAAAACAGCATAAAAAGGAGGCGTAACAGAACTCACCTCCCTCTCTCACGGCCTTGTCCAGATCTCTCCGGACACCGGCCAAGAACATCTGAGCCCAAGCGTAGTAAGTACCCCGTAGAACGGAGTCCACCATCATCGTCTGCCCCCCAGACATACGATGTGGTGCAGCAGCACCCAAAACCCTCAGAACACAGGCACCAACAGCCCGCATATCCCACTCACGTAGGAACTTCAGGCTAATAGAGCTGTTTACCAAAACAGCGTCATCCACACAGAAGGTCTGCAAGAGGTCCTCCATATCCACACCTGGAGGCAACCTCGGAGAAATATCACCCACCTCACCCAAGCGAGGCAAACCGGTCAAAAAATACACATCAGTGAGAGTAATCTCCAACCTCTCACCACCAATAATAAAGGCACCCTCTGCCGGCACCCACCACTGCACAAGCTGGTTCGGGAGTCTCTTCACTGAACGGATAGGAGGTATCTGAGCGAACTTCAAGAGTCCGCTCATGGCTAAGGTCTGTCGCACCCCTCCATCATTCTCGATCCTCAACATAATCTCGGCATCGATCTCTCTCTCCCGCCATACGGACTGAGCCCTCCGCAACATCCTGCCAAGAAAACACAGAAATTTTTTAGCCCAAGCATAAAAATTTTAGAAAAATCCCATCGCGGCTTTTACACAAAAAGCCGCGATGCCCATCGCGGCTTTTCCACAAAAAGCCGCGATGACCATCGCGGGATCCATGCAAAAACCCGCGATGAACATCGCGAGTTTTGTCCAGACAGTCGCGATGAACATCGCGACTGTCACCCATGAACACGCGATGAACATCGCGGGTTCCGACCTCACAGTCGCGATGAACATCGCGACTGTGAGTCTAAAACCCGCGCGGTTCATCGCGGGTTCAGACCCGAAACCCGCGCGGTTCCACGTTGGAGAGTCAACGTGGAGTTTCGCGGCCTTCGGGGGCCCACCGCCAAATAAAAAAGACATAATTGACTAGGTTAAGGCGAATAGAGTTACCTGCAACTCGCTAAATCGAAAACCAACGGTGAAATCTCCCGGAAATCGAGAAATAGCTCTGACTGCTCTATCAAACTCGCCCGTAACAATGACATGTCATATTGGGCCCCACGTCCTATTTATAGAAATTCCACAAATTTCAAACAACCATTACGGTGTCATACGAAGTCCATTTCTCAAACCGTTGGTACCGTTGGGATCAGCACAGCAAGAACTTCATAAAGGTTCCTTCCGTTTCCCGTTTTTTACGGGGTCCTTTTTTGACCATTTTTTAGCCCCTCTCGTGGCCTCGGTTTGCGTGCCACATCGGCCGTTCTCCGTTTTCGATGAGTCTTATATCGTCGGATTCAGTTTTCCGCGCTCGTGATAATGCTTGAGACCATTTCTCGCTCTCACCCTTAGATTTTCCGAGCGTTTTTTCCACGCCCCCCCGTCGCCTCGGTTTGCGTGCCACATCGGCCGTTCTCCGTTTTCGATGTGTCTTATATCGCCGGATTCAGTTTTCCGCGCTCGTGATAATGCTTGAGACCATTTCTCGCTCTCACCCTTAGATTTTTCGGGCGTTTTTTCCATGCCCCCCCGTCGCCTCGGTTTGCGTGCCACATCGGCCGTTCTCCGTTTTCGATGTGTCTTATATCGCTGGATTCAGTTTTCCGCGCTCGTGATAATGCTTGAGACCATTTCTCGCTCTCACCCTTAGATTTTCCGGGCGTTTTTTCCACGCCCCCCGTCGCCTCGGTTTGCGTGCCACATCGGCCGTTCTCCGTTTTCGATGTGTCTTATATCGCCGGATTCAGTTTTCCGCACAGCTGACGATGCTTGAGACCTTTTCTCACCTTCATCAATCCATTTTTGTTCGGTATAATTTTATCCCTTTTTCGGGCCGAGCAAACCCTGTGACGAAAAAGGCACTTAGGGAGTTTCTGTTAAGCTCTTTTCTGACTCCTAAAACACTGAAAAGATCGCCGAGCAATCTTGCTTCCTTTCATGCTCGATAAACGTATCTGAAAGGGCGTCTACCTGGTATAAGTTTACCCCTTTTCCGGACCTCGTAGACTAATTACGAAAAAGGTATACTCTAGTCACACCGGCTAGAAGAGTTCTCCATCCGCATCATTTTATGCTTTTTTGGGCCTTGGAGACTAAACTTACGAAAAAGAAACACCAACAGAGTCCACTTACCATTTTCAGACTCTCTAAACATGAAAGCAACCATGAGCATGTACCGTCCTGGGCTCACAAAATCCACAGGACCGTACCATTTTAGAGCACACTTTTATCCCTTCTTGGAGCTCATTAAAACTACGAAGAAGGAAGAATGGTGCCTCTTGGCGCCACGACAGACCATGTCTACTCACATAGCAGCTTCCCCATTCTGGTCGCCTTTGTTCAGAGCATTCTGCAGTATGTCACCCTGAAACCCCCTCGACAACTACCATCAGCTTCACCCCCCCGGAGTCAGTACATACCCTTCAGTCCCTAAAAGATGATCCCCACACCTACAAGTCAGTTCCCTATGCTGCCAGGTCAACCATGTCATCATGCTCTGAACGAAGGAAGTTTGAGTCTACCCATTTTTTTTAACCCAGTTATTTCCCATCCCCACAAGTATGTCAGTCCTACCAGCAGTACTACATCACTTCAGTTTACACCTCGCGCTCCCAGCAAGGAAACATCATTGCCTTGTTAGTTGCTGGTCTCCCTCTGTCGACGACAACCATATTGATTCCAGAGGATAGACCTAGAGGCCCCTGTGTCTTGGACTCATTACCATTTACGATGAGTGCCTACGAATCATTTCGAGAGGAATCCTCAGTGCCTCTCCCAATGGTTGTTTCTCACATGCTCGACTTCAACACCTTGATCGCATCGTTGAGACTCGCACAGGGTATTGGTCCGTTCAGTTATTGGTCGAAGACCCCGGATACCTCCTGACTCCTCCACATTTGAGAGTCTTCCTATGGATAACACCAGTTACACTTTTTCTATAGATATCCGGGCTGCGCATGGCGACAGTATTCAGATTTACCCAGGTTTCATACTCCCTTGAGTATACAGTTACAATACTCCCTAAGAGATGGCTCACAGTCATTGAATCCATACAGATGTTGGACACCTTCAGTTTCAGCAGTTCAACAGTTATTCCAGTGTATCAGTTATTGAGATCAGCCATGATCATGAGTATATCCCACAATCATGTCCCCTCTGGACCATTATGATGTACCAGTATATTTCTTTACGTATTAGATCCCCCTTCTTGGGACTAATTGTTTTGTATATGTCTTGATACGAGCATGGGAATGCCCGCCTCGTCCTTTATCAGAGATTATACCTCATTCATATTGAGGCAATGTAATATTTTTTGTTTTTGCAGCTTCCAAGGGCCGTGGCTCCAGTCTCCAACCGGTCTCTTCTCTCCCCTAAACCCCAGAAAAAAGGACAAAAGAACTATGATGTCTATCGGCCATACGATGAGCTCCTGCCCTCACACATCAGGGGGCAATCTGTTAACACCCAAAAAGTGCTCACTAGCTCATTTCCCTATTCACATGACCCATTTGTCCACTTTTTCACCATCTGAGCCTCCGAAACCAACAAAAGGTCACCAAAAGACCTTAGTACACCCCTTTTTCCATTAAAAAAGATTATTTTTCCAAGAAAATCATAAAAAACCCTCAAAAAGGGTCCAAATTCCCAAAAATATTAAAAAGGGAATTAAAATATTATTTTTATTCAAAAAAGGAAAAAGGAGGGAAAAGTACCTAAACCATGTTGGTCAATACCATTTGGTTTCCACAAAACCACAAATGGTATTCCTCACCACCAAAACCTATAAAAAGGTGGTAGGGGCTCCTCATTTCACATCCTTCCATTATCTCATCCTTATGCTGCTGAAATCTCCCCTGAGCACTTTTAGCCATTGAAGCAACCTTGGAGAAAGAGACCTATTGGAGTTTGGAGCTACTCATCTTGGGAGTTGCTCAACATCAACCTTCACCATTGAAGGTAATATCGCAAGCACTTGCTTGCCCCCCACTTTTCAATACAAAAATTATTTCTTATGTTTCTTGTTCTTGATTTTTGAAATATTTAAATTATTTGCTTAGATTCTTGCTTAGATCCATGAAAAGTATTGTTTATTTAGTTTATTGTTTTTATTTCTATTGAAACTGCTACTACTAGTTAGTAGGTGCCCATAGCACTAAGCTTGGTTGCAAAACCGAGCCAACACATAGTTTACAGGAGTTCTTAGAAACATAGCTCTCACCTGGTAGATGAATCTCAATGAAGAAGGTCCTAAGACAAAACAACAAATAAAAGATAAATTCCTAGATTTTTTTAAAGCCAATGATACCAAGCATCTATCCAAACATAAAATAAAAGAAATCAAGCAACGAATAGGAGAAATAGTACATGAATATGATAGAATATTCAAAGATATCCTCATCCAAGTGCCGTCATAAATGGACCAAGCTATTGTAATCCATTTTTTTTGTTGTAGTTATGCAACCCAGGATCAATACACCACTCATATTACATGAATACACAACCTATGACAATGTATTAAAGAAATATCTAAAAGTCAAGTTGAAAACATATTACTCGATTTGACCTAGTGAACGATGACTAAAATAAAAGATTGAAACAATACAAAGGTCACTTCAACATCTTACCATGAGGAATAATGGCATATGGTTTACCATATTCTCAAGAGAAGTCCACACAAGAGACAATTTCCCCTATGATGAGAAAAGAAGATATCATGATGACTAAAACGCATAGCAGAGAGATATCAAACAACTTGAAGAAAATCTAAGAGTATTTCCAAAAGAACAGAAACAAGAAAATTTCCAAATGATGCAAACAAGCTATTTTTGTGAAATTTGTGAAAGAATTGAGCCTCATTCAATGATAGACTGCCCCTATAATGTTGAAAACGTAAAAAAAATGGTGTGGAATATGTCGAATGACATAGCATTCAACCACATAATGTATCAATAAATTAAAGACCAAAGCAAATGATCATATAGTGTACCAGACACAGACTCTTGAGTAGAAAAGACGGGATGGTCACAACAATGACCAACACAAAAATGGAAATAACCAATGAGGCAGATACAACAGTCGTGGAAGAAAACAAAATCATGGATATAGGCCACCAGGTCATGGAAAACCACATTGCTTTATGTGCTACAATGAAAACAAATTGAGTCCCAACTATGCATGGAAGGACAAAAGAGACTTAAAATTTTGTACAAAATGTGGTGTAGGAGAGCACAATTTAGAAGGGTGCCCCATCATGTTAGAAGCAATTAATAATAAAAGAAATTTTAATTTCGTGTCTAGTGTCTATAATCATGATGCATTGAATACTAAAAGATTGCATGTAATCACCAAACAAGGTACGAATAACTGAAGGGATAACCCTCATGTCACAAGAACGCAAATAAAGGAAGATGACTATCCTAACACACTAAAGCAAAAAGAAATATTTACAAATGCTAGAAAAATATTTACAGAAATTGTAGCTGAAGAAAACACTGCTGACTCCATAAATAAAACACTTAAATGATTTATTACAAATCTTAACAAAGGAAGAAGATGTTGCATGATCAATCGAGTTAATGTATAATCTTTGAAATAATTTAGCAAGCAAAAGGATAACCAAAAATATTCGTAGTTTGAATCACAAAGACAAAATTGATATTGACCCTCTTATTGACCTCAAAGTCGAAGGGTTCTGCATTTCACAAGACGTCCTCAACTTTGGGTTGCAATCCAATATAATGAATAGGTCAACATGGGAAATTTTGGGTTGACCATGACTAGAAGAATCGAGCATCTACCTTAAACTTTCCGACCAAGGATTGATCGAACCTATTGCCATATGGAAAAATGTTAATACAACAATTATGGGTATCGGTACCCTTATTGATTTTGAAATCATTGACCCAAGAGAAGGATCCAAATCATTCCCAACATAGTCATTCAACCCTATGGTCAGAAAATGAAATATTATATTTCCTTAGAAAATATAGAATCAACTTGAAAGGAGAAGGAAAAAAGGTCATAGTACCCATCAATCCATATCAAAGGAAGCCCTGGGTTGAACCAAATTATAATGATGGATATATATGGAAATTATACCAAGTCATGCAAGACAATGAATATTCAATAGAATCTAACAAAATTGGTTAAATTCATCTTAGTTCTCCTATGTCTGTCGGAAAAAATTCCAACTCAGAACTATACGACTAGTATATTGAAAACTACGAAAAAAATGCAAGAGAATGTTAGACGGTCAAAGCCATACCTCGACAAACAACACAAATATGCTTCAAAATAAATGCAATCCCAAAAATATAAAAAAAAAAGTGCAAAATAATATCCAACTCTTATACCAATGAAAAATGGACCGACAGCTTTGCCTCCCTTGAGGTTCAAAGAATGAGAATCGAAAGTACTACATGTCGAAGATGTATCTAAAACCATATGTAAACAAGGGTGACTGCAAAGCCTATTTGAAACATTCATAGGACAAGCATCCTGATGGTGGGATACCCATCAGTCTCGACTACATACCTGGACAACTGCTTCGACATATTTCATTAAAATATTTGGAGGAAGGAAACTGATGCTGCAACTGGAAATTCATAAATTCGTAATAGGTATAGACCCCATCATGCATACAGAGAATTGTGAAAAACAATGGAAATAAGCAGGATATAGAGATGAAATAATTTGGATACATTTGTTTCCCAATACCATAGATGACCTACCAGCAAATGGTACAAAATGGATGAAGCGAGAGGAGAAAAATTTAAATCGAAAAATATTACGGAAAACTTTATTAACGATTTCTCCTTCTCTCCCATAGAAGAATGACTTCACAATACAGTACAAGAACTACACCAATTCATTAAGTTGATTAAATAGGAGAGTGATATGAGAAATCGATCAGTCTCAGACTATAAAATAGTTTTTGTTAAAAAGAAACAATCAGATCAAGTGAGGACCCAAAAAGATCACCCACAACTAAGGAAAAAAAACCGGTTTTTAAAATTTCCACCAAAGAAAAGGAGAATGAAGATGATGACAAGGAGTTCCCCCACAGCTTTCACAGAATTTAAAGAAGGTGAATGAATGATCAATGAATCAAAATCACCTAAGTGGATGGACACCGAGATTAAGAAAAATGAAGTTGACACGTCTACTGATCGGCAACAAAAAATAGGAAAGATAGGTGACAAATGGTCATAGAACAGACTGTCGAAATAACTAATCTACTTAAAGAGTATCAAGATGTTTTTTTCTCGAGACTACAAAGACATGAAAGGAATGGTACAGGAAATGGGAGAGATGGAAATTAGCATAATGCTTGATGTCAAACCCATCAAGAAATGACCATACAATTTAGACCACGAGTATAAATACATAATCAAGAAATAAATTGAAAACATGTTAAATGTAGGAATAATATATCCAGTGGATCAATCTGAGTGGGCCAACCCCAAGTTCGTTCAACCAATGAAGCACAACCCAAAAATACTTTGTTTCTGCATCGAATTCAAATACGTCAATAAAGTAACTCTAATAGACCTCTTCCCAACTCCCTTTGTTGATGAGATCATTAATGAAATCATTATGCATGAATGCTACTCATTCATTAATGGATTTTTCTGGGTATAAATAAGTTCCAATTGCAAAAGAAGACCATCATAAAACTACATTTTTCTATTAATTTGGATTGTTTTCTTATAGAGTGATGCCATTTGGCCTAAAGAATGCCCCAGTTGTTTTCTCCATAATAGTTATATAATCCTTTCAAGAATTTTTATATAAAATAATGGTTGTCTATTTCGACGACTAGACCATATACTCAATGCTTAAATCCCATGTACAACGTCTTCTCCTAATACTAGAAAGGTGGAGACAGATACAATTATCCTTAAAGATAAAGAAATGCGAATTTGCCACACCAATAGGAATACTATTGGGTCAAGTCATGTGCAAGGATGGAATAAAGGTGGACTTAGCTAAAATAAAAGTCATCCTAGACTAAAGACCTATTAAAACCTAAACAAATTATAATCCTTCTAGGAAATATTGAATATTATAGAAAATTCATTTGACATTATTTTAACATTACATTACCATTGGAAGAATTATATATAGTACAGGTTGAATTCTCATGGACATTAGAATGTGAAGAATATTTTGAGCTACTTAAAAGGAAATTAGTTGAAGATTTAATACTTAAATTTCCCAACTAGTCAAAGAAATTTAATTTCCATATTAATGCATCAGGCGTCGCAGTAGGAGCAATATTAACACAAACCGGAGATGAAGGACTCAACTACCCTATTGCATACGCTAGTTGCAAGCTAAATAAAGTTGAAAGAAACTATTCAACCACTGAACATGAGGGATTTTGAATGATATTCACACTACAAAAATATCGACATTACCTATTGGCTAATCCATTTGTATTTTATACAAACCATCAAGCTCTCAAATACTTGGTGAATAAACCACTACACCACTATTGTATATGTCGATGGCTCCTATTGTTTCAGAAATTTGAAGCTGAAATTATAGTCCAACATGGAAAGTCGAATGTCATCCCCAACCACTTGTCATTCATTGAAACCAAAGAATAAATATTCGGCATCGACGATGAACTACCCAATGCACACCTTTTCAGTATACAAGTGGTACCAAAAGAATTAAGCAGATATTGTAGAATTTTTATATGAAGGCTGGTCACCTCAAGGAACATCAGTGAAAAATAAAAACATTTTAGCAATGAAAGAAACACCATACACAATAATCAATGGGTACTTATACAAACTTGGGACTGACAACATACTTCTTTGATGCGCACTTGAGCATGAACAACAAGATATCATACAAGAAGCACATTCAAGGCCTGTAGGAGGACATTTCCATGCTAACACTACTGCTAGAAAAATATTACAATCAATAAATGTGAAAAAATGCTAAAGAATGGTGTTGTTAGGGAAAGTGTTCCTATGGCTGGGGTGAGGCCACCAACGTACTAGGGTGAAATACAAACATTCATATTTCTACAAATGCAATATTTAAGAAAAATGTTAGGGTTTAAGAGGATGTGTACCTTACAGTAGAAAGTGGATCCAATCCTCTCCTTGATTCCTCCTCTTTCTCTCCAATCAAGGAACCTGCAAAACCATGTCAAACCTTCCTCAAACCAATTTGACTACACATAAAAGATTGATATTCAAAAGAACATGAAACACCAAATTTTAATCAAATCTGAGACATGCATGCATTGATTTGGAAAGGGAATAATTTCCCATATTTATTAATGAATGAAGCAAGTGCATGATTATACCTTTCTTCAAGCATGGCACTTCATGAAACCTTCAATTTTGAATCTCTTGCTTCTCTCCTCCAAGAATCCCAACCTCCAAGCAATGAATTAGGGTTTATAAGAAGCTAGGCCACAAGTGAGGGGATGTGAATCCAAATTCATCCAGCATAACACTATAATGGGCTTGAGTCTCCTTCATGGTCCCCTCTCCCTCTCTTATATAGCAAAGGAAGAAGATAGGGTCGAGTAGGAAGTAGTTACAATCGAACAGATGGTTAACAAAACCACCCAAACCACCAATTTTTCAAGATTTATATTTTTTTTTGGTATTTTGAGATACTGATGGGTGAACAAGGGAAAACAAGTTGGTAACATGCGAGTTTACCATGTACAACCTGCATTTTTGTGGGAAAATGAGGAAAAACAACCTTTATGGGGATTTTCAGGAGAATTTTTGGTCTCCAAAATTGTTCCTAAGATTCATAACTATCTGTTGATGTATATGTAACTTCGGAATGTATTTCATCTATGTATTTCATATATATTTATTGTACCCTTATTAGAGATGTGTTATTCCTCTATAAGGAAGTGTCGTCATGTGGATTGACAAGTGTCGCAAGTGTGTGTACTTGTCGATGGGTTATTAGACCACCATGTGTGGGGTCGACGCTAAAATATATATATTATAATGTGGATGTACCTAGCTAGACAAGTCGGCCCCATAAGGTCACTGAGCAAACAGATTAGTATAAATAGAGATCAGGTGATCTCTATTTAGATAATTTGGAATAGTATATCTCTCTCACTCAGAAAGTGGCGCACTAGTGAGGAGGAGGATCATCTGCTACTAGGAGACAATCTTAGTGTATTTTTGTTGTACTCTGGTTGAGCCATTTCTCTCTCTATCTCTAAGGAAGTTGTGGGGTTTTTCACCTTAGGGTTTTCCCCACGGAAACTCCGTGTCTCTTGTCTCTCGTACTTTTGATTCTTGTGATGCTTGTGATGCTTATTGTGATTGTTATGCATTGATATACTGTATATGTTATTCTCTTAGTGAATATCCTAGAGTATTGTGAATTAATGCTCAAAATTTAACATGGTATCAGAGCTAACCTGAGAAGAAGACATTTTGCAGTGACGAAAACTTGAGTTTCTTGTTTATTTGGTTTCTCTCCACAGATTTTGGAAAAGCAGTATAGTATATTGACTCTACTCATCAAGGCGCATCTATCTATCCAATCAGAATTCAATTCCGAGCATTTTCAGATTTGGCCCTAAAAATTAGGGTTTCCACAAAAATGGGAATTTCTGAAATTTGAAGACATAGCTGGAAGCTCCTTGCAAAAATCGAAGTTTAGAGCTTTGGATCGAGATTTTTGGCTAGGTAGATCTCCAGGAAACTCAAGCCCTAATTCAGGGTTCTCCCTAGTGAACCCAGGAGGACAAAAAGACAAATTTGAAGGGTAAAACTTTGCTGATCTCAAATTCTGAATGCACCAGGCTGATCATCTCATCAAGGTGCATCTTTCTATCCTTTCAAAAATTTGAAATTCACATTTTGAATTTTTAGGGTTTTTTTAACAAACCCTAATCCGGGACCAGATCCAGTTTTCAGCATTTCAAGTGGTAAGACCTGAATCATTTTTTATTTCCATTTGAAGTACTCTTTAAGATGTCTCGCCACACCAAGCTTGAGGATAAGCTTGAAGGGGTTGATAACTTCCGAGCTTGGAAGTATAGGATTGGGTTAATCCTGGAAGAGAATGAGTTGGACTCATATATAAAAGAAGACATCCCTATCCCAGAGGATGAAGAGGCCAAGGTATTGCATAAGAAGAACTTGGTCAAGGCAAAGAGAATCATTGCTGATTCTATCAAAGACCATCTCATACCCCATGTGTATTCTCTAAAGACACCCAAGGAGATGTTTGACTCTTTGACCAAGCTATTTGAAGGGAAGAACATAAATCGGAAGATGACTCTGCGGAATCAATTGAAAGGGGTCAAGATGTTGAATGGAGAAACCATTCAATCTTACTTCTCCAAGGTCTCTCAGATCAAGGAGCAACTTGAAGCTGTGGATGAAGTAGTGGACAATGGTGAAGTTGTTATGACCACTCTGAATGGCCTACCTAGGTCATGGGACTCCTTTATTCAAGGAATCTGTGCAAGAAAGAAATTGATCTCTTTCAGTAAACTATGGGAGGAATGCTCTCAAGAAGAAGCTAGGCTTGTAGCTTGTGAGGAAAAGATGGGAGGTGAAGATCAAGCTCTTGCAACTCACACCAAAAGAAGCAAGCCCAAGAAGGAGCACTCTTGCTACAAAAGATCCTATCAAAAGAATAAGAAGGATCTAAGATGCTTCACATGCAATGAGAAGGGTCACTTTGCTTCAGATTGTCCCAAGAACAAAAGGGATAATAACAACAACTTCAACAAGAAGAAGAAGGGCAGCAAAAGAAAGTTCCATGCTCATGCTGCCGAGGATGATGAACCTCCAAAGAAGAAGGCTAGGGAAGAAAGTGATGATGACTCATCAAGTGAAGAAGAGTATGTTCTAATATCTGCTCTCACAGGTACTATCTCCCATGGTTGTAATGATTGGTTGATTGATAGTGGGGCTTCCAAACACATGACTGGGTTTAAGGAATCTTTTGTGAATCTATCTAAACATGAATCACCCCATAAGGTGAAACTTGGGGATGATTATCAATACCCAATCAAAGGAAGTGGTGAAGCCTCCTACAACCTAGATTCTAGAAAATCTTTGAAGATGAAAGAAGTCCTTTATGTACCTAGGCTCAAGAAGAACTTACTCTCCATCTCTGCATTGGATGCAAAAGGTATGAGGGTTGCATTTGTGGATGGCCAAGTCCTAATGTGGCAAAAGGGTAAAACAATCGATGATGCTGTAGTGATTGGAGAGCAAGAGGGAGGATTGTACAATTTGAAGGGACAACCTGAACATGCCATGGTGACATAACGACAAAGATTCATCCATATTCATGGATCACATAGAGGTATGTATAATTTGTTTTTGCAAAAGTTAACTGATGAGTTATGCAGGTCATTGAAGAGAACAAGAACACATTGCTAGAGATAACTAGCAAATATGGTGACCAGGTATGTGTTTCTTATATCATAGGATCTATTATATAAATATGCATGACATGATTGATGATGTTTATTCATGAAGTCATAGGTTTGAATAATCATGGGTATATGCATATTACGTGTCTTACCTTATTTAATGTTATGACTAACTAGAAGAGTCATAGGTTTGAGTAATCACAGGTTTAGACATGTTATGACTAACCTTAAGAATCCTATATAAACCTTGAATGCTAATGCTTATTATTTCTGTTTAAAATGATCATGTCTATACATGCTTGAGATTATTGAGTTTTGATAGTATTGAGAATATACTAATGAATGTATGATTTTGTATGAGATCACAAGGATAACACAATCATGATACTAATAAGCATGCTTAGGGACCAAGGATGAATATAAGTTCAAAGGACAGGTAATCCAGGAAGAAAAGATCAAGAGGGAGCACACTCTAGTTGCCCCTACAAGGGAGAAAAGATCAAGAAGAAGCACACTCTAGTAGTTCCTGCAAGGATGTAGATATTCAAAGGGAGTTGACCATCTTTCTACATTTCACAATAGAAAGGTGTAGAAGAAGCTACTTCAGATTAGGACTCCAGTAGCACCTTCAAGGAAGCAAAGACTCAGAGGGATTCCATCCAACAAACAAACAAAGATAAGTATTTCAATTATCATTTCTTGCATATTTGTTTGTTTAAATAAAATTGTTCAATGATGTATATGCTCATATTCCTAGACTTAGGATATGTATTTGTGCATATTAGAATGATTGCATTAATGAACAGTATAGTACTAATATGCATGTGATGGGTAAGTGGCCTATGGCACTGTACAACATTCCAGTGCTACTTATCTAGAATGAAACCTCTTTGCTGACAAATTGGGAGTAGTGCAAACTCTTAACAATGTTCTGGTAGAGACTGGAAGGCATCTAGAAAGTTGTGGAACATGGATAAATGTTGTATTGAAGCATTGGCTAAGATAACTCCATGAATGCATGACATATTTCTTTATGTGTAAAGAATTTGTTCTGAAAATTATGAGATGTTTCTAATCATGCAATTTAACTTGTTTTGTAGGAAAGACCGTATATCTTCACCTACAAAAGGACTACAACATTTGTTCCAGCAACAAAGATATATATTGAAGATATTGAAGTTCCCAGGATCTGGGATGAAGAAATAGAATGCCATGATCCGTCGATCATGAAGAAGATGTTTGGGATGTAGTCCCAAGACCTGACAGGGAGTCACATGTGTGCAGATTGAAGAAAGCCTTGTATGGCTTGTAGCAAGCTCCCATAACTTGATTGCAGATACTAAGAGGAAGCTTGTTGCTGAGTTCGATATGAAAGATTTGGGAATGATGCACTATTTCCTAGGTATGGAGGTGTGGCAGAGTGTAGGTTGGATCTTCCTTGGTCAAGGGAAGTACGCAGTAGATATCCTGAAGAGATTCGGGATGATGGATTGCAAGGCCATGGCCACACCTATGGCATCGAATCTGAAACTTCTATGTGATGCTTCATCTGAGCCGGTTGATGTCTCTATGTATCGTCAGATGATTGGGTCCTTGATGTACCTGATGAACACGAGACCAGATATTTGCTTTGCGTTGAACACATTGAGTCAGTTCCTGACAGATCCGAGGAGTGTTCATCTGGTTGCTGTAAAGCATGCTCTGAGGTACCTAAAGGGTACAGTGGATTATGGGCTCAAGTATGAAGTGAATCAAAAGTTTAACCTGCAGGGTTATGTTGATTCAGACTGGGCTGGTAGTGTTGCAGATAGGAAGAGCACATCTGGGTGCTGCTTCAGTATGGGATCAGGTGTTATCTCTTGGTTTAGCAGGAAGCAGTCCTATGTAGCACTAAGTACAGCTGAGGCAGAGTATGTTGCAGCCTGTTCAGCTAGTTGTGAGGCAGTATGGCTACGGAAGCTACTGCCTGAATTATTTGATCTCCCGTTGGATGTTACTGGTATCTTCTGTGATAACCAGAGTTGTGTGAAGCTGTCCGAGAACCCAGTGTTTCATGACAGGTCGAAACACATAGAGATCAAATATCACTATATCAGGGATATGGTGTAGAGAGGAGCTATGAATCTCCTGTATGTTGTGACGGACGAGCATATTGCAGATGTGCTGACGAAGCCACTAGCCAGGGTGAAGTTTGAGTACTTCAGAGAGAGGCTTGGTGTTATTTGGATTGATGACACTTCGAGGAAGAAGTGATGGACACATTTGCTGAAGCCATTCCAAGCATATTGGAAGGAGGATCCTTCACATGGCTGTGGATGTAAGCATTGGATGATGAGCATTAGGATAATGTTTTGGTTTCTACTTTGTATGATCAGTTCTATCATTTTTATATATGTATGCATCATGTTGGATGCTGGATATGATCAGTAGGATCATTTGTATGTATTTTGTATATGCATCATGTTGGATGCTTGGACCATGTATCTGTATATGTATCAGGTGGATACATTATATGATTAGGTGGATCATGTATGGTGATATGTATCATGTATTTGTATTTGTATCAGGTGGATACACTGTATGATCAGGTGGATCATGTATGATGATATGTATCAGGTAGATACTCGGTATGCATCAGGTAGATGCATTGTATGATCAGGATGGTCATGGATGACGAGCTTCAGGATGTTGCTCCAGATGAATTGCAGCAGGATGTTGCAGTGATGATGATCAGGATGATCATGTGTACATCAGGATGATGTACGGTGAGTATCAGGTTGATACTCTATGGCCATGGATCAGGTTGTGCAGATGAGCATATAATTTGGCCTTGGGAGATTTGCAGATAGCCTTTCGAGGTTTTGCCTATGGCATATAATTTGGCCCTGGGATATCTGGCAAATGCTCTTTCGAGGTTTTGCTCTAGGAGGACATATAATTTGTCCCTGGGAGATCTACAGATAGTCTTTCGAGGTTTTTCCTATGGCATATAATTTGGCCCTGGGATATCTGGCAGATGCTCTTTCAAGGTTTTGTCCTATGGCATATAATATGTCCCTGGGAGATCCGATAGGTTGGGCTGTGTGCCCGTAATAAGTCCTGGGATGCTCTTGCGAGGTTTTGCCATGAACACATATAATCTGTCCCTGGGAGATCCTATAGGTAGAGCTGTCTGCTCGTAACAGCCTGGGATGCTCTTGCGAGGTTTTGCGGTGAGGTCACATATAATATGGCCCTGGGAGATCCTATAGGTAGAGTCATGTGCTCGTAACAGCCTGGGATACTCTTTCAAGGTTTTGTGATGCACGTAATAAGTCTTGAGGATTCCACAGTATGGCCAGTGATGACGAAGACCTGCAGGTGGTGGGCCTACATCTAGTATGAAAAAGGATTGGCTCTGTAGAAATTCCTATGACGAGTAGATTCAGAGATTGGTTGAGATAGCAGCAGCAGTGACGATGATGATGACGATGCATCGATGACGATGATCCCAAGAAGAAGACTTGTCTAACAGATCTGTGTCGAGAAATACCTTCCTAGTTAAGAGGGAGTGTTGATGTATATGTAACTTCGGAATGTATTTCATCTATGTATTTCATATATATTTATTGTACCCTCATTAGAGATGTGTTATTCCTCTATAAGGAAGTGTCTTCATGTGGATTGACAAGTGTCGCAAGTGTGTGTACTTGCCGATGGGTTATTAGACCACCATGTGTGGGGTCGGCCTTGAAGTATATATATTATAATGTGGATGTACCTAGCTAGACAAGTCGGCCCCATAAGGTCACTGGGAAAACAGATTAGTATAAATAGAGATGAGGTGATCTCTATTTAGATCATTTGGAAAAGTATATCTCTCTCACTCAAAAAGTGGTGCACTAGTGAGGAGGAGGATCATCTGCTACTAGGAGACTATCTTAGTGTATTTTGGTTGTACTTTGGTTGAGCCATTGCTCTCTCTATCTCTGAGGAAGTTGTGGGGTTTTTCACCTTAGGGTTTTCCCCATGGAAACTCTGTGTCTCTTGTCTCTCATGCTTTTGATTCTTGTGATGCTTGTCATGCTTATTGTGATTGTTATGCATTGATATACTGTATATGTTATTCTCTCAGTGAAGATCCTAGAGTATTGTGAATTAATGCTCAAAATTTAACACTATCAAATAGACCGTGAATTAGGTAATTCCATCCTTATAAAGTCCCAAATATGGCTCTTCCATCCACTAATGTCCTTTTTTGTGACTCACGGTAATCTCATGAAATTTCGTCATGCGAATGTTGTCATTCGAGCAAAAGATGTAAGTGTCGTAACAGACGGAGAAGTGCCAAATTTAGCTATAACAGATGCCCCCTAATGTATGAGGTCATAGGGAAATACAATGGCCAAAATAAATTATAAATAATGAATAATTGGGTCATGGATTCGAATAAATCGGAGAAACCAAGAATCGTAGGCTCAAACAAAGTACCTGAAAGAAAGGAAATGTCAAACAATCTCATCCCTAGGATAAATTTCCATGTTCAAATAGTGGAACATGGAATCGAAGAGGATACAATGATGATCCAATACATAAGCATAACTTATGCATATATCATGGCCACTAAAATACAAGCGTGGATCCATGAGAAACATATGTGTGAGCATAGCCACAGAAATACAAAGGTGGATCTATGTCAAAACTAGAGATCATAGCCAGAGAGAACAAATTGGATCTATGTCTCATCAAGAGCCAAAAAAATATGATAATTTTATTGTAGGCCCAAGCTCTTCAATCTAAACCATATCAAGGTACGAATCCTAACCATGCAAATATATGAGTTGATGTCGAACGTGGAGGATACCGTTTGATTACCGGTCATTGATATAAACTGTTAACAAACATGAGGGAACCCACCACTAACGAAAATGGGACCCAAGGTACCTAGTACATTCTAACAAGTGTGAATAGATGTTCTTGAAGTCGAACACTTGAAGAATCCACTGACGACTGCAATCCCCAAGGTACTACTGAAAACTCTAAAGTTCATTCCCAGAGCAAGATGAGTTAAAGTCGATGGGAAGAAGTCCATTGGAAGGGAGGCCTTAAGGCATCCTCCATCATCCAACATGAGAGTCAATCAAAGGTTGATATGATTTGGAGTAGGACTGAGTACATGATGAAACATACTAACACCAAGGAATGGTCGACACATGAGGTCAAGGAAACTGCAGAATGGACAACACAGGTTTTATTCTTGAATGATGAGCATGACATAATAGTGACTTAGGAAGCTTTGAGCATAATGGGACCATGATATAAATATTCAATGTAGGAGACATTAACAGATTCGCCATGTGATTGGAAGAGTAACCAATCAGAGTAGTAAAAACTCTAATATCAGGTTTATCCTAAATCCAAAACTAGAACCCAACTTGTTTGATAAAATCAAAATAGGTGCTTTATTCAAGGACATAGTTGACTTGATACCACAATGTTGAAATACATTTGGCACTCTTCCCTTCCCTTTTCTCTTTTTAGGTACCCTTTTCACTTTTTAATGAGCTTAAAAAGAACTAAAGCATTCTCGATAAGGATCCAACCATGTGGAATTTTATGAGTCCATGGAAGGGGAACTCAACACTTTATTCTTTGTTTTCCTAGTTTGAAGACAAGATAGAATATTACTCAATAATATACTGATCCATGGCTTTTAATATCGATCCCGTATTTGCTCGTGCTCACCGGTGTCTTCATATTTAAATATTTTTAAAAACTTAAACAAGAACTCTATACTCCATCTTGTGAATTTTATATCGAGCTCGAGTTGGTAGATGCACGCAGGGTTTTCACTTTTAGAGAGTTTGAAAATCCTAAAGAAGACTCCAAAGGGGTTCTTTTTCATAAATTTAGTGTCATCGCCCGAAAAAGTATAAAAAAATGCAAGAGAGAACTCTTCTATCCAAGAATGGATAGAGTATTCCTTTTCCTATATAGTCTAAACGGTCTGGAAAAGGGTTAAACGTATACCGTAGATATGACCTTTCAAGTATTTTAACGAGTATGAAAGAGACAAGGTAACTCGGTGATCTTTTCCTATTTAAGGAGTCTGAAAAGAGCTTAAAGAGGACTCCATAAAAGTATATTCCATAAAATTTTAACGAGCTTGGAAAAGTAAACTCATGGCATCCTTATTTTTTTTAACGAGCTCAAAGGAGAGATGGAAGAATACTCATAGTCTTCTTACTATTTTTAACGAGATCGAAGAAAGGGAGGAAGAATGCTCATAGCCTTCTTATTGTTTTTAGTGAGCTTGAAGGAGAGATGGAAGAATGCTCGTAATGGGAGGGGATGAGTTTCAAGGTCTCGCGAGACTAGTTCCAAGCACATGGAACAAACTTATGCATAATGCAAAGAACATGGAAAGATAAGGACCCTCAAGGTGTGTCTCCTTCAGGTAAAGGGTTTCAAATCGCAAAGGAAAAAAGATACATGGATTAAGAGAAATGAGATCAGATATGGAGGATTATATAATGAGCTTAAAGCATGGAAGTCTGCATCAGGCTCATTAACGCAGGCAAGATGAAAGTAAATGCATATGCGACTTAAACTAAAAAATGGGATCCTTATAAGGAATGGACATAAATATATGAGGAAGAAAGACATGAGGATTCTTCTCAAAGTCATGGTGAAACTATAAAGGGTCTCGATCCTATGATAAAAACTCAGCATGGGCACCAAAATGGCATAAGGCTGCTAACTAGGGTAACGCATGTTAGGTAGGCTCCACTGTCAAACTAGTGCACAATGCATTTAGAGATGGTTAACACACCAAGATCCAACATGTTCGAACCTATGGAGAATTCAGATGGTAAAAGGTTCAAATGCATCATAACAAAATGGATGTCTAAACCTATATACAAGTTTCTGAATATACCTGACATGATCGAATAAAGTGTCGCAAAGGACTAGTAAGCAATCATGAGTCCACTTAAGAATATTGTCTCCAATAAACAACAATACCAAGATCATATCTAAAAAGTATGCAAAGAAATACCAATATAGGTCAATGTGGTAGAAAACATTTCAACTTCACTATTATCGACAATAGGCATCATTAAGGCAGAGTTAACCAATCAAGACTCTATAGTACCAAAGCTCGAGGAATTATAATCAACAATATGAACTTTTGTATGAAGATCAAAGTTGAAGGACGTGATGGAATCTGCAGGAACAAATTCATCATGAAGGGATTTGAAAATTGTAGAAGCAAAATCAAACTCAATAGGACCACTGATTTGCAGGTTTATGGGAGAGTCCAAAGACTCATCAGTGGTAAGATCTGACTCCAAATCCAAACCGGGGCTGGACATAAATGCAACTGGATCGACATCCAAATGAGTGGAAGATTGCATTATAGACTCTAGGAAAACTTCATCAAAATGAAGTATGTCATCCCAGATAGAACACATATCCAAATATTCATATGGAGGTATCACCTAGTGAACTATCGGGACCAAGTCCCGAGAAGGTAAGCATGAACTCAGAGGATTATCCTCAATAGCAATTGAAACCAAAGGATATAAAGGATGATTGATTTAATTACACCCAACTTCAGAGGCTGAACACTTCCAAGGGTACTTAAACTTAGAAGACTTAAATTGAGATTCATTATTTATGGAAGGTGTGGAAACTGTTGAAATTGTGTGCACAGGTGATGCATTATATTGTAAATCGGGTGGGGGAATATTAAAAGTCTCCATTAATGAAGGATACATACCCACACCGATGTTTTCACAAATCCTTGCATAATAGGAAACTAAAGGAATATTGGATCCATGATCATGATTGAACTCATTACTATTTAAGGGTAGTTGGTCAATTGTTGCAATATTTCCTTCATGTGGAAACTTAATGACGCGAAATATTGAAGAGACTACTTCCATCATAGCTTGAGTCCAATTTCTCCCTAGTAAAAGATTATAATCAAGTGGGCAATCAACCACTTCCACATCCACTTTGACTACTTTCCCCCCTAGCTCTATTAGAAAAGTCAGAATAATTCCATGAGGTTCAAAAAGATGGCCGTCAAAATATTTTAACATCGTGACTAGAGGAACTACGTCAGGTGATCCTAAAGCCTTTCAACATGATAAAGACATAAATCATGTGTAGTCACCCTCATTTACAACTGCCCTATGAATCTTGGTATTTCCATATATGACTTGGATCTAAAAAGGAGCATGGTAGGGTGAACGAGGCTTCCAATTATGAAAATCGAAAGTGATCACTTGACTATCTTTAGGATCGAGGTTCCCTAAAGATGAAAGTAAGGTCTTCCTTTGAGCTGGACAACTCTGCAAGACCTCAAGTGTATACATTGCACATGGAGCCTGCGTCAAATATTCAACTATGTTATAATTTTGTGCATCATGCACATTAGGATTGAATGCTGCTTTCGTAAGAACACCTTTCGGTATTCGAGGCATAGTGTCATTGGGAGGATTCTCTATATGCAAAGAATTGTCACTATCGACATTAATAGGTTCCTTATATTTTGATCTAGACGAACTAGTTTCATAATTCTTGTTCCTAGTATGAAGATACAAATCTTGTTCACACATGAAAACTTCTCTTGTTCCTAAACTTCCCCCTTGAGAGGAGTCTCCCTGGTTTCCCCTTGGGAGGTTGCAGGGTCTGAATGAACACCAACAATAATCTATTGTTGATGTTGAATAAATGGATTGGATAAAACAACGGGTTGGGAGGACCCTTCTTGCTGAGTCAACAACTTTTGCACCATTTCCATCTAAGGCATTTGTAAGTTAGATGATCCTCCCCACGTAACAAGCAAGGGAATTTTGTCTTAGATTTTTCATTAGCCACATCAGCATTATTGTTTTTATTATTTGCATTGTTCGCCCCCTTATTCCCATTTTTCTTATTCTTATTTTTCTTCCCTCTGGGATGTTGGTTGCTTTGAGAGTTATGTACTGACAAAACATCTAAATTAGGTTTGGGTTTAAGGTTTTGTGTGTTAATATGCCCAATTGCTGGTGAATTTTTGACTTCAAAAGCTAGTACCTGTGCTAACTAGATTGTTCCCAATTGCACCGATCACTCACTAGTGGATTTGAACCCAAAATACGACGACCTCCGATGAAAAGGACTTTGTCATTGGATTTCACCTTCAAATTTATGAAATTTGATGAGTTTTTTAAAAATGATACAAGGTTACGTCGGATATCCGACGACATTCCAATGAATATTGACCATTGCCAAAGGATATCTGGCTTAATATTGCCCTAGTATGGCGACACATACAACCAACAGCCAGGAAGTCAGTTATACGACGGTCAACACTTAATTTAAAGTCAGATATCTTAGACGTGGACATCGGATCACCGATGACCGTTCAATGCAAAAATTCCTGCCATCCAACGTTCTTAGCCGTCGGTGGTATGGTAGAAATGTTGGGTAATTTAGCCCGTTGAAGTTGGATAAATGACGACATCACAATGCAAAAATGCCTGCCATCCAACGTTCTTAGCCGTTGGTGGTATGGAAGGAACGTCGGATATTGCCCTAGTATGGCGAATATCCGACATCTATTCTGTTCGTCGGAAATCCAACGATATGTAATATTATGAAACCTATAAATTCAGAAACATTCCGACATGTTCGCTATATAAGTGCACGACGGATTGCAGATTGTTTTCGGCGGACTGTTTTTCATTATTTCTCTTGTTTTTGTGATTAAAGCAAGCAAAGTGTGGAGCTTGATTTTCTAAGATCGATAATCTTCATTGAAGCTCTTTACTAGAAAATGCCAACTAGCAATATTCCTGATCCAGAGGAACAAAATCGACAATTGCTTGCTAGATTGTGGGAAGGAGTTGAAAGAAGGGGTGATGGGAAATGTTATTGTCCATGTCGTCAATGCAGGGGCATTAAGAGGAGAAGAATTTTGATCACAACAGCCAGAAAACGTTGTAGGGAACATGGACACGCTGAGGGGGGACATGAATATCATCCATTTGTAAGTTTTGCATTATATATTTTTTTTATTTTGATTGCTTTTGTAAATGTATGTATTATTTTAATATTTCTTATATTAACTTTTATCTATTGATTGTTTCAATGGATTGGGACTAGAATGGACAATAAATATTATTTTAATATTTAATATTGATTATATTATATTATTTTTTTCTTGTGTGCATGCTGAATCTAGGGTATAGTAGAATAACTCATTTATTTGTTCATTAGTGAGAGTAACCCACTCACCGGGGAAAGCACTTAGCTCTCTATATTTGTGTCACTTTCCATGATAATAGAAATAACGACTATATTGGCATGTTGTTTCTCTTCCATTTTCTCTATAGAAACCATAGCATCGTTTATCTTACCTTAGTTTACAGTATGGGAAATTTGAGTTATATTTGAGTAGCTTTGCTCAGTAATTGGGTCAATTTTTATGTTTCTTGGAAAGTTTGGATGCACCTATTTGACCAATAGGTCAATTTTTTATTTCTTTTATTCCAAAATCATTGATGTTATTACATTTTGCATTTGAAATTTTTACATTTTGCATTTGAATTTCTTATATTAACTTTTATCTATTGATGGTTTCATGTAATTATAAAGGAAAGACATCCTACTACATTTTGTCTGGAGGAAGTGCTTCCAGAACAAGTACCGGAGGAACATGGAGCTATGAATATTAATGGAGAACAAGTTAATGATCATATTGATAACATAGTTGAAGATGATGTTACAAATACTTTGATCTATGATTCGTTTAATGTTAGAATGGATGAGGATGATGATGATCATTTTGATGATATTCATGATATACCTCTTCTTGAGAAGGCATACGAACCACTTTATGAGGGCTCCAAGACAAATCTTCTCTCTGCTATATTGTTGATAATGAACTTGAAGGTTATGAATGGTCTTTCAAACATATCAATCACATGGATGTTAAGGTATGTAATACATTCCATCACATCATATATATGATTGTCTAATAATTTTATTGTTAATTCATAACTCAATTTAATACGGAATATGAAATGTGTTTCATTAATATTATTTCTATATTATATTAACTAGTAGATTTTTATTTTTATTTGTTGTAGCATGATAGGTGTATATTTGTTACCACCGTCAAATATTTTACCTCACACATATCGAGATCTATCTGCCATCATGAAAGAAATTGGAATGCAGTATGAAGTAATTCATGCATGCCCCGATGACCATGTTCTATATTATAATCAGCATGAATTTGCAACAGAATGTCCTGAATGTCATATCAATAGATATCGAACAGATCAAGTAGAAAAAAGGGTGACTCGCAAAGTTCTACGTTATATTCCCATTATTCCACGTTTGCAACGACTGTTTAGGTGCAAAAACATAGTGCAGTTTGTGGATTACCATGCACGGAACATATGTCAAGACAACATTATTCGGATGCCTGCAGATGGGTTTGCATTTAGAGATATGGAGGAAAAATGGCCTCACTTTAAAGAAGAACCTCATAATCTTAGGATTTCTTTGGCAGCAAATGATGTCAATCAATTTGCAGGGATCAGATCCGTTTACTCCATGTAGCCTAGTTTTGTTATCAACAATAACATTCCTCCATGGTTGATAATAGAGTGGGGGCACATAATGTTGTCGATGATTGTTCCAGGTATATCATGTCTACATTTTTTTTTATGTAGTGGTATCTCATTTATCATATTTTGTCGCATAATGTCATATATATATTTAATGTTTTTCTATTGTGCAATATGGTTTATATATCTAAATGGTACGTCTCATAATTATATTTTTTATATGTTCAAATCAATCAAGTAAGAACCAAGTCAAAGATATCAATGTATATATCGAACTTCTTATTGACGAGCTACTAAAGTTATGGAATGGCATCACTATGTATGACATATTTAGACCAATACGACAAAGGCAATTTCAATTCCATGCAATGCTTGTATGGACAATAGATGATGCCCCAGGGTTAACGCATTTTTGTGGTATGTAATTATAAGTTCCACTTTATTTGCATTTAATTTTATGAACTAGCTAGTTAATATAATATGAACGCACATTTTTCTAAATAATCAAGTCATTTTGTATAAAATTATAACTGATCACATAGATATTCCATCTCTTTATGTAGGTCTTCAGACAAAGGGGAAATTTGCATGTGCAGCGTGTGGTGCTAAGATCAAATCTTGTCATTTAAAAAGATTAGAAAAGGAGGTGTTTGATGAGTATAGGCACTTCCTCTCTAAGAATCACAGGTATCGAACTACCAAAAAACATCTGTTCAATGGAAAGCAAGAGACTCCATTAAAACCACAGAGAATGACACCTCACCTATGGAAGTTGCAATATAATAGAAATCGCCAAGGTACATATGAATCATCGTATTTGAAATGTTATATTGTATTTTTTTATTGTGTTATTTACTGTAATTGACATTGATTTATGTAATTTCATGATTGTCATTCACGTGATCATGAAGGCATTAATGGGATTCCATGAGGAATGAAAAGTTATCCTAGACAATTTAGTAGGTTTCCCTACTATGAGCACCTACAAATTGATCATCTATTTGACACAATGCATATCGGAAAGAATGTGACTGAAACATTATGGCGGATATTGGATGGAAGGAATGACAAAGAAAAAATTGTCAAAATTTGCAAAGGCATTCAAGATAGCAACCATGCAATGAAAGACGTCATTCAATTTCATAGCAACAAAGAGCAAATTAATTTAAGCTCACTTCCATGGATGTTAACGGACCAGCAAATTAATGTTGTAAAAGAATTCATTCGAAAAATTAAATTTTCCACCATATTTTGTGCGAACATGAAGAATATTATAACAAAGAAAGGTGATTTCGCGGGGGTGAAAACGCACGATTGGCATGTCTTCATGAAGGTAATTATTATGGTATGCATTTAATTATTATTTCTTTTCCTATTCCATTGAATATGGTTGGTATTTTTGTTTGTCTACTCTTTGTTGATAAAAGGAAACAATTTGTATATTATTGTTACAGTATGTTCTACCTCTCTCTATCCTAGACAACTTCAACAACAATGTCAAGCAAATAATATATAGTCTCGGGAAATACATGAGGTAAGTGGTGATTTTTTCCATGCGCTTACTAGTGTTTGTTTAATTCAACATAGAACTTATATTTTATTTTCGTTCTCTAATTCATGTTACGTAATATAATGTTTTTTCCTTTAATCTCTTGATTGGGTTGTCATGTCACTTGTAGATGGTTTTCATCTAAAGAATTCCATAAAGAAGACATAAAGTATTGGAGGAGATAAATTCCTCGTCTCATGTGTGAAATGCAGAAGCATATACCTTCGGAATTTTTCAATGCACAAGAACACTACCTCATACACCAAGTTGAGGAGATTGAACTGTGTGGACTTGTGCACTCAATGTCCATGTCGATGGTTGAGAGGCACTTGAAATTTATGAAGGGTTTGGTCAAATAACGAGCATATGCTGAGGGTTCTATGATGGAGGGATATATGGTATACCAAAACATGTTGTATATTAGTGAATATCTTCCTATATTAGCATCAAAGCTCAATTTATGACGCATTTGTGATCCAGACTCCAATAAAGATTTCGAAGGGGAGTACCCGAAGGGGAAAGGTAGATCGAGGAAGGTGAAAGGTAATATAACACATTTGAATATTGATTTTTATGTATATATATCATACATATTCTATTTTTATATCCAATATTTTGCATCAATTTAGAGTGTAATAATATACTTTCATGTTAAGTGACTATACATTTGTATTGATTTTAATTTTATTGTCATCAAACAGTTTGTTGAGAGTGGGATGCAATTCATTTATACATTGCAAACAATCTTGACTGGATCAAGGTATGGATCGAACGATGTGAACAATCTGGTCCTGGATTATCATGGGAAGGTGTGGCTTCATTGGTTAAAGCTACACATTGCAATGGAGATACCAATCTAACACAAAGGGAAATCGATTTAGCAATAGGTTTAAAAGATAAGCAGGTAAGCATATTAATCAACCACACTATTTATTTTTCTGTAAAAAATATTGTCATTGTACACGTTGATTTTTTCCCTGTTATATGGCATTATAAACATGCACTAGTTAATCATAAATATTGGATCATTATGTAATCTTTTCATGTATGGCTTGTTGTAGGTAAAACACCATAAGGCTATGTGGTGCAATCGTTGTAGATATCGCATCAAAAAGTTGGATTACATGAAGAAAACATTAGATTGTGGGATATCTGCAGTCTTTGAGGTGACCAATGTCTCTTCTAGAAGTGATAGACATCCAGAACTCTCTGAAAATTGATACTATGGGTATCTGGAAGACATTATTCAGTGTGACTTTAACTCCTTCAAGGTATTTCTATTCGTTGTCAAATGGTACAGATGTCGATTGAATCCACGTGATCCCGATAAAACAATTATTGAACATGATAATGGATTTACCATGGTAAATACAAGGTTGTTTGAGCCAGGAACAGAGCCCTATGTTCTTCCAACCCAATGTGAACAAGTATTTTACTCTGAGGTTCCAGGTAGAGTGGGCTGGTCATTTGATGTGAGACACAATACAAGGGGAAGGATGGTAAAGTATAACGTAGATGAAGGTAATGAAGAAGTTCTCGAAGAAGAAGACGTCGTTGAAGATGATCATGATCAACATGAGTTAGATGATCATGTTCCAGAAGAAGATGTTGAAGAATTTCTTGAATCAGATCATGTATCAGACAATGTCCATGAAGATGATATCGACAATGACATGATGATTGTAACTGACATCGACAACGATGATGATATGGCCAATCCTTACAATGTTGAATCTGTAGCATCGGATGATACAGATGATGACTCAGATGGAGAAGACAATGAAGTCCATTGAAGTGTAATAATATCTACTCCATATACTTTGAATATTTAATATTGCAATAGAAATATTGATTTTTTTTGCCGGTACGTATAATAAATTAATTGTTTCTTAGTGTTTTTTCCATTTTTCTGTATGTTATAATTAGAAACATTGCTTGTTATATAGTATGACAGAAAACACATTTAATTTTTTGTACATAGATATTTTTGTTCGGTTATGGGGAATGGAGAGTGATGTGAGGGGGGGGAGGGGCCATAAGAGCTTCCACCTTCATGTGGTTGGCCTTGTTTAGTAGAGAATATTAAATGATTCTTGAAACAAAGAGAAGCTTATAAGTACTAAGGAAATGCACCTCCTGTTTGTGCTAGAAATTGTACCTAGACTACAAAGGTACGAAGGTACAAGATAGAACAATCATAGGCTTATGAACCTATAATGTGTAGGTCTAGGACCCAATCGTGGGAAACTTAATAGGTCTATGAACCTATAATGTATTGGGTGCATATCCCTAGATATAGGAAACTTGGTGCAACATAGGAATTAATAATCAAATGTTGAAATTGAGGAATAGTGTAATGTCAAAGTATTTTATAATTCATTCAGTGGAAGGATTTTCCCTCTAAAGATGTTACACAGGAAAGACTTGAAGTACTACTACAAAATCCAACACTACAAATGCTTTGCATCAAAGCAATTCAATGAAGAAAGTTTGTTAGGATGTCTGAGAATTATCATCCATACAATTCTTAAGGTAGGTTTCCTTATCCTATTGCATAGTAATGTAAGATTCTGTGATATTTTGGTTCTTGTTGAAAAATTATAACTATTGTTAGCTAAATGTTCACCCTTGAAGTTCATTGTGTTAAATGTTGTTATATTTTTACTATTGCTGACTATATTATTGTACTTGTACTTGCCCAATTTATTGTTGTGGTGATTTGATTTCTGATTTTCATGTAGCAAAGTTTGAATGAACTCATATCTAGTCAGGAATTGCCATTAATCTCAAGCAGAATCGCATGCCTTGTTTCAAAGTACATCAACTATTGTATAAGTTTTTTTTCCCTTTGTTTGAGTGATGCATATTCATCGAACTATAATTATCATTGAAACACACTAGTATCATAAGGCAATACAACACAAGGTGTATAGCAGAGAGAGTTTTTCAAGAGTACAATTGAACATTAGTGCACGAAAGCTCTGCTATTTTAACATAAACTATAGCCTTATATCAGTAGCCACTATGCAATATACTAGGTAGGCTTAGGTAATGAAGCAAGGCACCTAGGCCAATGCAAGGCAAGTCTAGGACTCCTAGCATGCTTCAGTATGTCTACATATTTCTAGAGTTTGAAAACTAATACCATAGCTCATTTGACCTAGAACATAGCATGAGGGTTTGAGACAACAAAAGTGAAATGTTGTACAAGGGTTTCATATATAGAGTTACCATATTTAGTCTACTAGGCCATTTGACAAAACCTATAGGGATCAAGTCCATTTTTTTTCTTATGTGGTGCAAGTATAGAGGTGCTCCTATATTTGGTTCAGTAATGTAACTCTCACTGCAAGAAGCATACAATAACCCATACTTGTATTAATTTGCTCATAAAAATTTTGGTATTAAACACTTGGAATCCATGTAGTAGTTGCACCAGCATTTAAGCCAATGAGTAAATGAGGGTAACAACTTTTCCAAGTCAAAAGATTATTGGACCAGCCAAAACAAGTCCCTTGAAGAGACACAAGATGAAACAAGTCATTGCAAGAGTGGTCTATTGACTACACCCAAAAACCCTTGGGATGGAAGAATATGAAAAATATGCAATGAAACCAATGTGGATATTAAATCCACGCACTCTTGCAATGCATATTATTTGTTGCAAAGAGAAAGACAACCAAGAACAACACACATTCCAACATTTAGTTCCACTAGATCACTTAATTGGTTTACAAAATTTTCCAACAGATATCATGGATCACCGAGTGACTGCTAAATTCATTTTATTATTGTTTGATAGAACGAATAGGTTGTCACTGGACTATAAATTTGGAAAAAAATTATTTGTCAGAAATGATGTGAAGTGCCACATTTTGGGATGGTGCTAGTGGGATTGACAACCATCTTTCCCAGCCAAAAACCCACATTATCTTGGGCCATGATGAGACAACGATAATCAACCTATAGTAGGTTGCTTACAAGAATTTGACATCAACATAGTCTAGTGGAAAGCAGATTAAACTCTGAGCAACAGAAGGAAAATAATGGCATAAACATTCATGGAAGATTGGAAGTTTAACTATGCTTAAAATTATTGAATTTGTTAGGATTGGAGTAGTTCAACTATGATGAAGGATGGATTTGAATGAGGAAGAGTATTGTAATACAATGTTTTTCTCCCTTGTCTCAAAATCTAGACGTGTCTTGGGAAGCATACCTAGATTATAAGATCGTAATATAGTGGTATCTTTCTTTGAGGAAAGAAATATTGAGGTAAGGTCGTAGAGGAAGTATGTTGTCCAAGCATTGTTGTAAGAAGCAGTCACTCACTGGATCATGGTTACCTAGGAAGGTTGTCCAGCATTTAGAGGTGTGAGAGAAATTGGAGAGTTTGTGCTTGAGGTGAAAGAAATCACTCGAAGCTAAATATCAGTGGATAAAACCTGAAAAATTGCAAGTTGAGACTCAAGGACCGTTCGATCACGATGATAGAAGGTTGTGGTTACATTTGGTTTTGGGATATATCCAATATTGACCATGGAGTTTTGTATCTTGGCGTTTATAAGGCCAAGTTTGAGTAGTTCATTTCGACGCGCAGTGCAAAGGATTCTTGGTGGGGGCTCTGGGTGTTTGGACTCCACGATAATCTTACCAGCCCAGGGCCCAGGACGACCTATCAGGCCCCCAATCCTTTTGGAAAATGTGGCATTGACGTGGCGTCGAGGTGGATGGTGACTTGGCAGTAATGTGTCGTTGGTATGGACAGTAACGTCAGGCTGTAACAAAACGTGGATGATGATCATTCAGATGTGGCAGAGGAGTCAAATGCTGAAGCGTTAGTGTTATAATTAGAACATGAAGACTTAGTACAAAGTCAAATGTTGAAGCGTTAGTGTTATAAGAACATGAAGACTTAGTACAAAATCCTAAAGTGCTAGTTTAAAAGTAAAATACGAATAAAGGTGTTAATATTTTTTTTTAAACTACATGGAGTAAAACTTAAATAAAAATATATATAGTTAAAAAATGATTTTTAATGTAGAGTCATTTTCTTAAAGGGTCACATTAGTTTTGCAAAGTTGTGTTACTTCAAAATACACATGAACTATATGGCATTTATTTTTGTGATCTTTATTTTTGTTGTCGGATTCATCTCCATTTAAAAAATGTATGTGAAATGGTCGGGCTCTAATCTCGTGGGCCTATGCAGACTCTAGTTGTTGGAGGGTATATAACATAACATTTCCATGTGTGCTGCAAAGAGACACCAAAACTTCAAACCCGAATTAGTATCTCACTTGGACCTTGTGCACAAAATGGGATCTTCGTTAGTTGAGTATCCTCCCTTGGGTACCCCAAATGTCCCTAATCCATTAAAGCATGCTCTTTTAGGAACCTACTTGGTCAAATTGAGTGGTTTTTTGTTCATTTTTTCAATCATGACTTGTTTAAACCTTATCACTCCTGTTTCGAGCGATTCACACTTTCTTGTATAAGATTGTTCCTTGTTATTTTATTCTCATATCAATGATGAAAAATACATAGAAAGATTGTATTACTATGGAGCATCATGAGTAATACTAATAATTTCCCCTTTAGCTTGCATTTAGTACCTTGACATCATCATCATCATCATCATCATCATCATCATCATCATCATCATCATCATCACCATCTTCATCATCCTCGTCGTCAGCATAATCATCATCTTCATCATCATCATCATCATCATCATCATCATCATAATGAATCATCGTCATCATCATCATGTTACATAGTTACATAGTTCTTCCCCTTTCCTTATGATTAATTTATGGTTGAAATGGGATGTTTTGATGGGACCATGTTCTTAACCACTTGGTATTGCTAGGTGTTCCACATGAAAATAAAAATTGGGCATAATCTTGCTAAGCCACAAAAGAGTAAAAAGTGGCATTGTTGGGTTAGCATGGCCGGTTGATGTTGCTCTATAACATCGAATGAAGTACATATAAACCCATCACCATCATCCATGGTCATATTAAAAAAAAATATTGACATAGATTTTGAATTGAGATTAGACATAATATCATGTTGCTTAAGAACTCACACTAGTGACTACACATGTTGTACTGAAGGAACCTCCTAGGGTTTATGTAACATTTGAATTGTGAAGAAATTAGTACTATCCGGTTTCAAGATGACCTTAAAAAAACTAAATGGCTCCAACTGAAGATACTGTATTAAAAGAAAAAAATCTAAAGAGTAATGAGACAAAAGATAGTGAGTGAATATAAGTGAGATTTTAAAAATGTTATCTAATATTTGCAATAAGAATAGGAGTAAGCATAAAATGTCCATCACACATATACAATAATCTTGGCACTAGGCATAAAACTATTAATTGCATGTAACCACAAGAGCCTTAAACTCATGAAACTTATTGAATACTTCATCATTGGTCTTCATAAAGTATATATAGGTCTTTATGGAGGGTGACATAGTGTTAAGCGATGCTTGAGGTAGGAGGGAGAGGGAGTGAACTCAAAGACCAAAGGGAGAGGAATCATTAATAAATGAAACATAATAAATATTACCAGTTAAAGAAGTCGATGACATAGGTAAACATGTTAAAATTCAAGTTGCTAAGACAGAAAATAGCAGCATTACATTCCATTTCACAATAATAGCATATACAGGATCACTGAAGAAACAACAAGCACAGCATAAACACAAGAGACAGAGATTTATCCTGGGAAACCCTCATGGGGTAGAAAACCCAGCAAAGCTTCCTCAATATAGATGACCAGCAATATACAAATATGAAACCCTGAGACATGATCTCCTCCTCCACAATAGCAGACCTCTCCTCCACAAGTGCGTTATCCTCAAGTGAGTGAATGTGTATAATGAGGAACACACCTCCTCTATTTATACACTACTCTGATATGTATTTTACACAAGTACATGTAGGCTCGTATTTAACCATTAGGTTAAATACCCCATTATAACTGACTGGGCCGATCCCTCTAGGGTGGTCTAATAACCCTTTGACCCACATAACACATACAGGGCCGACCCCCACTAGGGAGGTCTAATAACCCAAGTTACCACATTCCGACGGAGGAATAAACATCTCCGGATATACAATAAGATCTTCACGGAGGAATGAATCATCTCCGGAATAATAAAGTACAAATATAATATTCTTTGAAGTTACAATATCTCAACACTCCCCCTTAACGAGAAGGATATTATAACAACATCTGCACGAGCAAGGAGTCATCAACATCATACATGATACATCTATAAATCATTGGAAGCTTTCTCAACATCATCAGTAACTCAACCAGTTACTGGAATATCTTCAATACTGGAACATCAACATCTTCAGTACTGAGTCTTTATCTTCTGCAGCACTCAAACAGCTACAGCAACATCAATATCTGAATCCTCACGATTGTCAGCATCGCCATCACACGATCATCAACATCGTCATCTCACGATCATCAGCATCGTCATCACACGATCATCAGCATCGTCATCTCACGATCATCAGCATCGTCATCATACGATCATCAACATCGTCATCTCACGATCATCAGCATCGTCATCACACGATCATTAGCATCGTCATCTTACGATCATCCGCATCGTTATCTCACGATCATCAGCATTGTCATATCATCTCGATCTACAGCATCTAGATCATCTCGATCTACAGCATCTGGATCATCACGATCTACAACATCTGGATCATCTCGATCTACAGCATCTGGATCATCTCGATCTATAACATCTGGATCATCTCGATCTACAGCATCTGGATCATCTCATCTACAGCATCTTGATCATCTCGATCTACAGCATCTGGATCATCTCGATCTACACCATCTGGATCATCTCGATCTACAGCATCTGGATCATCACGATCTACAGCATCTGGATCATCTCGATCTACAACATCTGGATCATCTCGATCTACATCATCTGGATCATCTCGATCTACAGCATCTGGATCATCTTGATCTACAACATAAGTATCCTCAACCATACAAGTACATTAATCAATACATGTATCATCAAAAGTATGTATTCTCACCAATACATCTATCATCAAAACATGTATTCTAACTAATACATATATCATCAAAAGCATGTATTCTCACTAATACATCTATCATCAAAAGCATGTATTCTCACTAATACATATATCATCAAAAGCATGTATTCTCACTAATACATCTATCATCAAAAGCATGTATTCTCACTAATACATCTATCAATACAAGTATCCACACTGATACAAGTATACACAACAGCAGCATACCCTGCAACACACATGATCCAATTACGGGATGTTCAATCCCTCTCACTTTAGGACATAGGTCCAAGGATGATACAATCCTGATCCACTTATGGGATGATCAATCCCTCTCAATTTAAGACATCTCTCATGTCTATGGATGATGCAATCCAGATCAACTTACAGGATGATCAATCCTTATCCTTTTAAGACACCTCACCATGTCTAAGGATGATGCAATCCCGAATCAACTTACAGGATGATTAGTCCTTATCACTTTAAGACACCTTACCATGTCTAGGGACGATGCAATCCCAATCTACTTACAATATGATTAGTCCTTATCACTTTAAGACACCTCACCATGTCTAGGGATGATGCAATCCCAATCTACTTACAGGATGATTAGTCCTTATCAGTTTAAGACACCTCACCATGTCTAGGGACGATGCAATCCCAATCTACTTACAGGATGATTAGTCCTTATCACTTTAACACACCTCACCATGTCTAGGGACGATGCAATCCCAATCTACTTACAGGATGATTAGTCCTTATCACTTTAAGACACTTCACCATGTCTAGGGACGATGCAATCCCAATCTACTTACAGGAGGATTAGTCCTTATCACTTTAAGACACCTCACCATGTCTAGGGACGATGCAATCCCAATCTACTTACAGGATGATTAGTCCTTATCACTTTAAGACACTTCACCATGTCTAGGGACGATGCAATCCCAATCTACTTACAGGAGGATTAGTCCTTATCACTTTAAGACACCTCACCATGTCTAGGGACGATGCAATCCCAATCTACTTACAGGATGATTAGTCCTTATCACTTTAAGACAAGTCTCATGTCTAGGGACGATGCAATCCCATCACGTACATTTTGAACCCAGTTCATGGACGATGCAGTCCTCACGTACATTTTGAACCCATTTCATGGACGATGCAGTCCTCACGTACATTTTGAACCCAGTTCATGGACGATGCAGTCCTCACGTACATTTTGAACCCAGTTCATGGACGATGCAGTCCTCACGTACATTTTGAACCCAGTTCATGGACGATGCAGTCCTCACGTACATTTTGAACCCAGTTCATGGACGATGCAGTCCTCACGTACATTTTGAACCCAGTTCATGGACGATGCAGTCCTCACGTACATTTTGAACCCAGTTCATGGACGATGCAGTCCTCACGTACATTTTGAACCCAGTTCATGGACGATGCAGTCCTCACGTACATTTTGAACCCAGTTCATGGACGATGCAGTCCTCACGTACATTTTGAACCCAGTTCATGGACGATGCAGTCCTCACGTACATTTTGAACCCAGTTCATGGATGATGCAGTCCTCACGTACATTTTGAACTAGTGGTTCCGGGATGATGCAATCCCCATCACTTTATTCTCGAAGACCATACGTCTACGGATCAATTCAGGGACCAAGGTCTGGGGATGATACAATCCCCACTTCTCGGAGACCTTACGTCTACGGCTCTCTTTAGGACTGAAAGTCCAGGGATGATCCAATCCCCTCAACTGTCCACTAAGGACTTCATTCTCGGAGACCTCACGTCTACGGCTCTCTTTAGGACTGAAAGTACAGGGATGATCCAATCCCTTCAACTGTCCACTAAGGACTTCATTCTCGGAGACCTCACATCTACGGCTCTCTTTAGGACTGAAAGTCCAGGGATGATCCAATCCCCTTAACTGTCCACTAAGGACTTCATTCTCGAAGACCTTACGTCTACGGCTCTCTTTAGGACTGAAAGTCCAGGGATGATCCAATCCCCTTAACTGTCCACTAAGGACTTCATTCTCGGAGACCTTAGGTCTACGGCTCTCTTTAGGACTGAAAGTCTAGGGATGATCCAATCCCTTTTCTTTCTCGGAGACACGTGTCTACGGCTCACTTTAGAACAAGTGTTCAAGGATGATACAATCCCCACATGTATTCTCATCAATATACTATCGATCCTGGGAACCCATACAGAACCTGATTCACACTTCTTCTTTAATTGCACCATTAAAAGAATGGTCTTATCTAGCCACTTGGAGCAAACATCTCATCATGATTCTCTTCCTCTTTCTAAGAGAATCTTCTAGCCACAAGCCTTCTATATTTTGTTTGATTTGTAAATCTTCTTGTTGAACATCCATCACTTGTTCGGTGTTCATTATTCTTCATGATCTTTCCTACAAAACAAAATTAAGTACATGATTAGTAATCCTTCATAATCATGAAATCATGATAACCTATTATGCATACAGATATCATTTATATAGTTATGCAACTATCTTGACCAATACTTTGGCACAACACTTTCCCATATCCTGTATGCATATAGTGGCTATCTAGATGCCTTCCATCTCTACCAGAACATACTATCGAGAGTGTGCACAGCTCTCAGCATGTCAGCAAAGAGGTTTCATTCTAGACAAGCAACAATGGAATGTTTGTCCAACTTACCAATCATATGCATATTAGTAGTATAATGTTCAATGCTCTATGAATGTTTGCACTCAGCATGATATGTTCTAGGAATACAAATATGCATACAAGAAATATCATTTACTATTTCAAATAACAACTCAAATACTTATCTTTTATGTTTGTGTGGTTGCCTCCCGCTTGATCTTCTATATGTCCTTTGAACTTCTATTCATTCTGTACCACTGTGCATGCTCAAGTGTGCACTAGTGTCATCCTCATGATCTCATACACAAACATTCATTCATTAGTATATTCTCAAAACATTCTAATTCTAAATAATCTTGAATATGTATAGTCATGATCATTAGTATTCAGGGTTTCAAGTAAGTCTTCTTTTACTCATGCATATTCTTGTTTGATCATAGTACTCTTCTGGTTAATTAAATCATGCATAAACCCTTGATTACTAACTTTATGAATAAGCATAACCAATCATATCAAGTATACTTATATAAGGGATCCTAACACAAGGTAAGATTCATGGGAAACATACCTGGATTAGTATACCTACTTGGTTATGTACAACATACCTAAACAATCTCTTCAATGATTTAGAGATCCTGAGCTAGAACCTGCATGTCTCATAGGTTAAGCATAATATAACAAAGTCATACATACCTCGTAAGTAGAACAAATATTATGGATGAGTCTTTGTCTTCATGTTTTCATGGTCATGGAACCTGATTTGTCTTTTGTGATGTACCTGTATCTTGTTAGCAGACAACATCAACCTCACACAACATCATAATGCATTAGTACAATCATAAGTGTCAACACCCTAACCAATGAATATCTTCTATCATGCATTCATAATTTTGTTAAGGTTATACGACAAATCTAAAATCAAAATTGTACTAACTGTAATAACCTGAAGACAAACATACCATAAACTTAATCATGGACAAATATCGAAACATACCTCAATGAGTCATACCTGTCGAGATCGCTTGTATTCTTCTTATGTAAGCCCTTATCCTCATCTCCCTCTGAGACAGGAACTTCTTCACTTATGCAGGTGACCAATCCATATTCTTCTAGGATTAACCCAATCCACTTGATTTGCAAGAACTGGACCTTGATGAGCTGATCAAACTGGTATATTCAGAATTTGAAAACTGCAAAGTTTTACTCCTTAATTTTGCCTTTGAAACTTTCGGATTCACTGGAGGTGACCCTGAACTGGGGTTTGATGAAGCCCACTCTTTTGCCCCATCAAAAGGTTTGATCCAAAGCTCTAAGCTTCTATTTTTCTGAGGAGCTTCCAGCCGTGGTCACAGATTTCAAAAATTCCCATTTTTACAGAAGCCCTAATTTTCCACTTTTCTGATCAAAGTCCCGAACTAGGGTCTAATCAAGCCCGGCCTTCTGCCCAACCAAAAATTCTGATCTTGGTCTCTAAATTTATATTTTGATGAGTAGCATCCAGCCGTGGTCTCCGATTACAAAAATTCCAACTTTCTTCAAAGCCCTAAATTCCGGAAGCCATGAATGAAGGTACCAAAAAATAATTCTGTTTTGACAGAAATATGTACCTGATTGTTTCTGGTGTAACTCCGAAATTTTTGATCCACAGGGTCTGAAAACGTTTTCTGAGATAGCCTAACCTGTTATCTTTCCATACTGACAGGTCTGACCTCAATTGGATGTTCTGAGAGAGAGTTATGCCAAATGTCGCAACGTGACCTGTTTTGGGAAAATACAGGAGAGCAAACTTGTACGGCGTGCCACGTGTCACTGTTTGACCTTCGGCCTCTGAAAACGTTTTTTGAGATAGCTCGGCCTGTTATCTTTCCATCCTGACAGGTCTGACCTCAATTGGATTCTATGAGAGAGAGTTATGCCAAGTGTCGCAACATGACCTGTTTATGGGATAATACAGGAGAGCGAACTTGTACGGCGTGCCACGTGTCACTGGTTCAACTTCGGCCCCTGAAAAAGTTTTCTGAGATAGTACAGTCTGTGTAATACCTGTCACTTTTCACGAAATTTCATTTGGAGCTTCCTAGCCCAAGTTATGACCTTTTTCCCAAGGTCACCTGATTTTGACTCAGATCTGGAAGAGGCAGAAACCCTATATTGTACAGATCATACATCACAAAGTACAACGAATTAGAGGTTGTCCTTTGGACACAAGGTACCTGGAGATTTTAGCTTCGTCCTGTAACAATTTCAGATCCGAAAACTTCGCCAAAACGGATTTATAGCGAAAGTGCTACGATGACTGGTTTTTGCTATGTAAAACCCTAACCTTCAAATTGTCGTAAGTAAAGCAAGTGTCTTTAGTGCCATACCTTGTCTTCCTTCAGGTTAGCTCTGATACCATGTTAAAATTCAAGATGCTAAGACAGAAAATAGCAGCATTACATTCCATTTCACAATAATAGCATATACAGGATCACTGAAGAAACAACAAGCACAGCATAAACACAAGAGACAGAGATTTATCCTGGGAAACCCTCATGGGGTAGAAAACCCAGCAAAGCTTCCTCAATATAGATGACCAGCAATATACAAAGATGAAACCCTGAGACATGATCTCCTCCTCCACAATAGCAGACCTCTCCTCCACAAGTGCGTTATCCTCAAGTGAGTGAATGTGTATAATGAGGAACACACCTCCTCTATTTATACACTACTCTGATATGTATTTTACACAAGTACATGTAGGCTCGTATTTAACCATTAGGTTAAATACCCCATTATAACTGACTGGGCCGATCCCTCTAGGGTGGTCTAATAACCCTTTGAACCACATAACACATACAGGGCCGACCCCCACTAGGGAAGTCTAATAACCCAAGTTACCACATTCCGACGGAGGAATAAACATCTCCGGATATACAATAAGATCTTCACGGAGGAATGAATCATCTCCGGAATAATAAAGTACAAATATAATATTCTTTGAAGTTACAATATCTCAACAAAACATACATTTTCATGAATCGTATCAAGAAATTACTATATTGATCTATGCACACTACTTGGATAAGTAATCTTTGTATGCTTTCCAAGTGCACAACCCTTGCACATACCTAGCTTATAGATCACAAAGTTTGGAAATCCCTGCACTATTTCCTTCGAGGGTTGAAGTGCTCCACAGTGCAAGCAACCAAATCTCATGTTCCAAATGTTCCAATAGTGCTACACTTTATTATGACGAATTACTTCTAATCAAACCCCACACACTTAAGAGGTGTCATATATTAATCTAAAACAAGATTATTAGTTAAACCAAGAACATACAAAACATCGTTCAACTCAAGAACAACACGTGATGGCATGTGGAAAGAGCCAAATTCCATATTGGTAACTAGATATGTGGCATCATCGCGTAACTCTACTTGTATGCCAACTTCTTTCTCTTTAAGTCTATTCAAATCCTTCTTATTGAATGTCACATGTTTGGATGATCCACTGTCCAGCATATACCACCGTACACTAGAGATGGAGTTAGTGGAAAGACATGATACCATGGAGAAGGTTGTCTCTAGCTTGGGTGCTAACTCATCCACTCTGAATGGTTTTCCATCCTTTCCAACTAATTTTGTTGCTTTTTCTTTTCTTTCTTGCTAGGACATCGACATGCATAGTGGCCCATCTTGTGGCATGAATGATTTCACATGACTCGAGTGGTTCTTCCCATGCCATGATAATTATGGACAAAAATATTAAATGAATGAAAGTGAGATTTCAAAGCCGGTGGTTTAAGTTAAGTGTATAAAAGTAAATATGTTGTGCATTGAAGCATTTAAAGTTAGGGGTGTATGTTATGGGGCCTCTTATGCCTTAATCTCATCATACTTTTTTAACAAGACTAAGTTTAAGCATTAAACTATTAAGGGAATGTAAGTGAGATTTAAATTTTACTAAAGTGTACAAAAGTGATATGTAATGCAAACACACATTTAAGGATTTGGAGTTTATATGGTAATGTACATTAGGTTTACTAAATGAACCTCTTGGGAAGCATGTTTTTGTAAAAAAAATATTAAAAAAAAAATACAAAATAAACAAAAATACAAACAAAATAAACAAAAATATAAATTAAACCAATATCCCATTCCATTCCTGCTCCCATCGGACATATGCCAGTCGCTCTTGCGCTTAATTGATTTGGTCCTGAGCTTCCCTGCCTCTCGTCCTACTTGACATAGCTAATTCAAGCTTCCCACTAGAGGCCTTGTCTCGTCCTGCTCGTGGCCAAACCATGCGTTGACGACCTCGTCGGCTGCCAAACCCTGCTAGACCCCTGCCAAACCCTACTAGACCCCTGCGAAACCTGCCAAACTATTGTGTTCATCATGACCCCAACACCGGCTGGAAGGAGCAATTGGAGATGGGAAGTCATAGGATATTCAGCACGCTCAATCGGAGAGAAAGTGACAGGACAGGCAGGCCAATTAATGGTATGCCCTAAATTTTATATATTGAATGGTATTTTTATCCTAGGTAATGCGTATCCATAGCAAAATAAAAGAGGTTGAAAAGTCTATGCATGAGTTGTGAACTACATACATTAGAATTTTTTTATCTTTTTCATTTATTCAATTGGGAATTTGGAGTGCCATGTGCCCTTGCCTCTATATTGGCAAGTGATGACAGGACCAAGACTAAGGCTTGTCTAGACCCGAGGATCTATCTTAGTGTGCCAAGTTATCCAAACACTTTGCAGGCTTCTATTAGTCGACCAATCCTACACCATCGAACTTCCTCCTACGCACACAATGACCGTCCATTCTTGGTCATGCTTTCTCTACGCAAAACCCTATGGATAGATACCAAAAATCGTCGGGTTCTTGTTCCTGAATATCTAGAAATTTATTCACTCCTAACACTCAAGTTTTGAAATGGTTAATTGTGCTTTGTAACTTGACCTCTTTTATTGAAATTTATTAGTTTGAATTTCTCTTAATATACTCACAATGTTTTATTAATCTATTTGCAAAAATGGACCAATAAAGAAGAGTCATTTTTTACATCAATGTTCCATTAGTAACACACAACTTGATTAGGTTCTAAAAAAGGATGCAATAGTTACCTTTTATAAAGTTTGCACTTTTTGTAGACCAAATAATTTCTCCATATGGAATGTTCATGTTACTGGATCATAGATATTTCAAACTTACTCATATCAATATTATGATTTAAGTAGTTCCTTTATCTAAGTTGAACCCACAATGATATGGAGCTTAGAGTGAAGAATGATTAGGTGTCTAGGACTGGAAAATATTATTTTCCTTGTCCTCTTTTCGACAAGGTAAATTTAGAGTAAGGAGGCATATTAATTATTTTTAAAAACTTTCCATGATGCCTTTGAGATTCTCTTTCATATTACATTGGAGACCATTTTTTAGATCATCTTTGAAAGTCTAGAATTTTGTTCTAGTTACCATTTTTAGAATTTTAATCTTATTTACCATTATAGAATCCAGACTCTTTATTACCTCTTCCTACTTGAAAATCTAAAATTCACCTCTTCATTCTATTCTTGTGTTGAGGATGAGATTTCAAGAACATTTCTAGAATTTTATTTTACTTATTAAATTTAGAAATGATGGTCATAGGACTTTGTACTAAGGTCTTATGGTTAACAGAGTGTTAGGATGTATAAATATTTGATCCACCATCTGGTTTCCAAAATTAGTACTTGAATAGTCTTTCATAGCTCTAACTAAGATAAATGGACCATGTCCTTAGTTGTACTATCCAAATCCAAAGTACTTGAGAGTGATCTCCAAACGTGTTGAACTTGTTGCACTATAGATACAAACTATTAAAATGATACCTAAGTATTGTATCAAGTATACCTCTAGATATTTTGATATACTCTAGGGTACATGTATTGGAGAAAACTCACTATGGCTTGGGAATACCACAACATACAGATGACTACCAAAAATCTACTCAATTCTCAAAGCAATGCTATTATAAATGACAATATTAAAATAATGGAGAAATGTAACCAACATCGATCCAACGTTTGATGTAGAACCCCGTTGGAGCTTTCAATCCGCGCACATCCAAGCACTTGTAATCTGCAAATTAGTCTTGACAACCAATATCTAACAAGTACATGTGATATATAAATGACATTAACATTATCAATAACAATGGTCCATAATACCATAAGCAAATGTAACCCAATGTATAATAAACAACATTCACACCATGAATGGACGAGAATATGAGTATTTCTATTAATGAACAAGAAGAAGTACAAAGTGATATGACCTCTTGCCGGCAACCAATCTGAACCAATATCTAGATCAATCCACTTGTGCCTCCACCACTTCAATCCTCCATGAATGGCAAACTCAAACTAGAGAGGAGTTTGGAAGGTGAACATAAATGGTTCACAACTACAAGGATCAATGAGTGTAGACTCAAGATAGGGAAAAAATCTACTAGAGTGCCTTTACTATTCTCTTCTTCCTCCCGTCCATAAGCCATATGTGCTCAATATATAGTCCTCTCAAAGGTAGGTGAAAGGACACATCGAGACGTTACTTGGGAAGATGGAGAGCCAAAGGTCACCCAATGACCGCTTTTTGGGAGTAAAAAGTAATTAATAGTGGTTTTTACCATTTCACATGCTACCCGTGGGCTATAAGGATGCAACTCACGGGTACGCATACTATAGTGATGCAACATGCGGTTAGGAACAAAAATAGGGCAAACTGGTATCACTGAAGGATAAAAATGGATCTGAGTCACTGAAATGGATCCTACAGGCCAACGAATGTTGATGCTCACAGAGTGGAAGATTTCTGTGTAACAGATGCCCCCTAATGTGTGAGGTCAGAGACTGAAATGTGCTACGATGGCCAAAATACATTATAAAACTCAGAAGTGGAGTGATGGAGACACAAGTGGAAAGAACGGCTCACTCGTCATAGTACAATAGTATCTCTGAATACATGTCGGTATAGTACAACAATATGATACAATGGCCATGAATAGGCAGTACATAAGTAAATACATGTCATAAGTGATCATAGCCATGATCCCTCTACAATAAGATATGGTCTTCTGCTGAAAAGAAGACAGCTGGTGCAAAACTAGAGGTACAAACTACTAAAATCTGAGAGGTGATATCTCAGATGTAAAGTCAAAGTCATATGTAGCATACTGAATGCCACAATCGCTTGGGGTCTTATACACAAGTCTTCGATGGTGCAAGTCCCATCAAGTGAATAAAGGAGTTGGGGTTGAACCTAATGAGACATCATCTGATTACCAGTCATTGATGTATACCGTTAACAGACGCGAGATGACCCACCAATAATGAAAATGGGCATCAAGGCACGGAGCACAATCATTAGAGTGTGAATAAATGGGTTGAACTTGAACACTAGGATGAATCCATCGATCAGGGGACATTGATGTATTCCCAAAATTATCGATGGCAAGAGAACCTGCGACTAATGACTGCAAGCCTCAAGGTACTCAACCGAACTCTAAGCCTCAAGTCTCGGAATAAATGAGTTGAATTCGATGGAATGAGACTCGCTGGAAGGAGGGCATTAAGGAATCCCCCATCAACCAACATGAGGTACCAGCAATGCTGAAAGATTTGGAAGATCTTAGGTGAAATGGACTGACTCAATAAGGATGGCTGACATGCAATAGTCAAGATATCTGAGGAGTGGCTGACACTGGTTTCAGGACTTCCTTTGAACAAGAGCATGAGGAGATGGATAGACTTAGGCAACATAGACTTGACATAAACTATGCAATGCAGGAGGCATTACAGAGGGCTCCATAATTACTAGAAGCTTAACCAATCAATGGAGAAAATTGAGAAACAAGTACGGCTCCTAAGTCCCAACTATAGTCCCGACTCATAATGTACGGAGTGGAATGAATGCTCTGTTCAAAGGCGACACAACAGCTGCCAATAAGAAATAGTGACCATAATCCCGTCTGGCTTTTTGGAATATTTGATTTTTTTGGTCTTTTTCATATTTGGGAAAAGCTTGAAAAAGAATAAAATTGCTTATAGTACAACAAGTGAGGGAACGAGTGTCAAAGAGCTAGAAGACTAGTCCCAAGCAGTGGAACATACCTATGCTCAATGCAAGGAAGTGCGTGTAGGATGTGGACACTCGGGGGTGTGTTCCCTCAGGGTCAAAGGGTCATCAAATTGTGAAGGGCAAATATATAAGCTCTGTAGGGCTTGATAGGGAAAAGTGCTCAGGCACCAGGCTAACAATTGAATAAGAGGGAGCCAACACAAGGCTCAAGTAGCAAGCAGGATGATGCAATGCAATCACAACATGGCATAACTGATGGGAGTCCTTAAGGGAGATGGCCAGCATAAGACAAAGTAGAGTATGAGTCTTCATCGCAACTTCATGGCGTGATTACAAAGGACTCCCAATCCTGAGGACAAACAGCGGCATGGGCACCAAAAGCATAATGGGGTTCTAACTAGGGTACCCATGTTCGGGAAAGCCCTACCGCCACATGATGACACTTCTATAACAGTGTGAAGGTTCCGTGTCAGTCACGAAGCGGGGTCGCACCTAGGGTTTATGAAAAATGGTCAACAGGTCAAATGCACAATGCATGTGAAAATGGCATCTAACCTATATGCTAGGTGTGAAACGTACCTGCCGTAGTTGCGAAATGGTTCAGAACAATTCTCGCCGAGGAAATCTGTTGAAAAACCACTACTCCAGGACACAATATTAGTTCATAATGACTCAAAATGGAAAAAAAATAGAAAAGTGGGTCCAGAAAATTATAAATAGTAATAAAAATTGTAATTTTCAATTCATTTGCACTATTCACCAATTTGGAGTTTAGTGGTAAGTTTGCACCTAAAACTTCAAGCACCGATCGTGGGAGATACGAGCAACCGTTCAGCGAACCGTCTGGAGCAGGTTAGTGGTCACTGCCATACCTTTCATTTAAGTGCTCTTATTTCAGTTTTGGTCAGTGGGATTTTTTGTTTGGCCAAGCCCTAAATGGCTTCGGCGCTACCCGCAGGCTATAAGTGTGCGGGTTGCGGGTAGGGCATCAAACGCGCAGTCAAAAATTGGCTGCCCGCATTTACCCACAACTGTCTACAATCTAGCCCGCGGGTACAGCTGTGAAGAAGTTTTTAAACATGATATTGACCAAAAATTTCTTGCTTTGCACTCCAGGATGGTTCTAGAGTGGAGGGAAAGAGAGCATGTCCAGGTAGATGAGGCTGTGCGCAACGATTTGCAAGCACAACAAGCATTGCAAGCATGTGGCTTATAGAAATACTGGAGTCTTTGGGGCTTAAGGGCCCAAAACCTACTACTCCGTCATCTGATCAACTACTGGGATGTGGATGCTCAACACTTCATTGTCAACGGGAAAACACTAACACTAGATGTAGAGGATATCTATTTTATTACCAGTTTGTCCCATAGAGGGGAAGTGGCTAGTCTTTGGTCACGGACCATGGGTGGTGGGATAACTGTGCAAGAATACATAGTACGGTATTGTCCCGCCAACACATGACCAGTGGGAAGTCAAGTGCCAGTCAACCTCATAACGGATCTGAGTACAAAGATCATTGTGGCTACTCTAGTGCAGATCACGAGATCCAAAGCACTACATCAGGCATCCAGACTGGTGATGTTCTATGCATCACAATGCTTGTAGCCTACTATATTCGACTGGTGTACTACTCTGTTGGTGTCTATGAAGACACAACTGATGGAATGCAAAGAGGGAAAGGCCAAAAACTTTGGTTATGGTAGCATCCTCTGCAGTTTCTTCTTTGAGAGAGTTCCAGGACTTAGCCCGAGGGTGGATGTCTCTCTTCACAGTCTCCGAGCTCTAGCCCTGACCCGGTGGGATGAGATACTGACACGACAGGGTGGTGGCCATCTGGCGTCACCATATACTGAGGAGTTCTTCCACTGGTGGATTTGACAGGTGATCGCTATAGTGGACTATCCCTATGCAGGGATCGACTTCAGACAGGATCGTGACATGCCGCTCCCACTAGGCGCAACTTTCGAAGACATCGGTGAGTACTCTTTTGGTTTTGTGTTTTTCAAATTTTTATGGATTTTTTTATTATAGTTGAAATGCAAAAAAATATTTTTGGTGGTAATGTCATGTGCTAATGGGTGACTGTTTTCTCGCAGACAAGGGCCCAGTGAGACCAAAGGGCTTCCTGAGACATGGTCGTCGGGGTAGAGATGAGGTGGCAGCAGATGCCACAGCAGGGCGCACACTCCAGACGTTGTGGCGCAACGTATCACGGATGTTTGCTCGAGTTCCACTGATAGAGGTGGCCCGACTACCTGAGGCCATGCAGCGCCAAGTAGTGGGTGTTCCCGGGGAGTGGGTGAGGTTGCTGCAGCGGATGGCCAACGCAACATAGTACTATAATGAGACACATCCCATCGAGGCGGCAGCTAGACCTCCTCGGAGGGAATAGATATCCCAGGGTCTCATCATTTTTTGTATCGATATGTATATTTTTGAGGGATACGGGCTCCAGTCTTGTATGACACTACCATTTTTGGACATATTTATATATATATACAACTTTGGTTCTCGGTTCTACTATATGTGTGTATGGTACAAATGTATGAATGTCTTTGTATTTATGTGCTCATGATGAATGTGACAAATGCCAATCTAATACATAGTTAGCGTATGCATCAGATATATAATTATGACTTCTCAGAATATGAATAAATGTAATGGAAACAAAATGTCTCTCCAAGAGTCATACCTTAAGGAAAATCCGTAGTAACGTAGGGTCTTGTACATGGTACTGCCCATTCAGCTGAGACACAACTAGTTGTGAATCCAAGCGAACTTCTAAATATTGGATGTCATGTAAAATGGCATCCCGAAGTAGCTCAACAATGACACTATACTCAACCACATTGTTAGATGTAGGACTGAGACAAGCACCTCCTGAGGACACAACTAGATGGTCAAGTGAAAAGATAACCCAGGCAGCAGAAGCAAGCTGCGGCGTATGTTGGCTAGCATGGTCTGCGAACCTAAGAATGTAGGACATCCCGCTGGCATCTGTCAATCAAATAGAGGCTAATCAGCAGACCTGACAACCAAAAAGGCAACCTAGACTATGTACAGAAAAACTATACAATAGTGTACAAAAGTATCATCCTGAACCAGAGGTTCAAGCATAATACTGCTTGAGGTAGAGCCCATTTCTAGGCTCCTTCAAGACAGCTCCCTCATAATCTTCTAACTCATAAACTCCTTTTTCCAAGACATGCCTCACAATGTAAGGATCGTGCCACATGGGATTTAACTTGCCTGCCCCCAGGGGTTCTTTAGCTTGGTCATACAAGAGTACCAAGTCACCTTCAGCATATTGTTGGGGATGGATAGACCTATCATATTGAACCTTAACACGACGCTTGTTAACATCAATGGCCACAGTGGCATCTTGACGGTGCTTGTCAAGTTGCTCGAGGTGTACTAAACGTTGCTCAATCTCCGTTGTATCGGGGAGGAACTCTATGGCTAGATTGAGCGAAGGGATCTCGCATTCAATCGGTAAAAGTGACTCCACACCATGAACTAACTGGAATGGTGAGAACTCGGTGGTAGTCTTAACTATGGTTTGATATTCCCACAAAGCAGGATATAACATGATATGCCAATCGGTCTTGCTTTGTTGGATGTTAGGTTGGAGAATGGTCTTCAAATACTTATTTACTGCTTCAACCTGACCATTTGCTTGAGGATAGTAGGAAGTCGAGTGTTCTTGACGAAACCCAAGCTTGAGAGACAAATCCTCCATCATATTATTTTGAAAGTGACTGCCATGGTCAGTGACAATCTCTTTCGGGATACTGAATTGAGTGATAATCTGGTTGAACATGAAATGGGCTGTAGTAGCACCATCAGCTTTAATGGTAGGCATGGCCTCAGCCCATTTGGAAAAATAATCCACGGCCACAATAATATGATGATTCCCCCCAACCGAAGCTGGTTTGCAATCCATGAAATCTACCCCCCACTTAGTGAAGGGACCAACAGTGACAACTGGATGGAGGGGCGCTGGATGCGAGTGTATGTTTCGAGAAAACACCTGGCAAGGGTGACATCTCTTCACAGCGTTAATACAATCTTTAAAGATAGTAGTCCAAAAATAACCTGCTCGTATGATACGTTGGGCTGTAGCAAGCCCGGATAAGTGACCGCCACACGCCCCCGCATGGCAATCATTAAGTACCCATTCCGCTTCTTTGTGAGTCAAACAATGATAGAGAATGGAATCCTTTCCTTGGCGATACAAAGTGTCACCGACGATAGTATAATATTTCGCGTGATGTCTCACACGTAGTTGCTCGTCTCATGAATAATACGGAGAAAACTTCAAAGTTCGGAGATATCTAATGACATCCCCATACCAAGGGTCCTTGGTCGAGATAAGAAATAAGTGTTCATCCACAAAGGAATCTTCATGAATGAGATCCTCATTAAGCCGTGGAAGGTCTGACATAAGCTCAGCGAACACCAATGATTTCACCGATTTTGTAGAAGCAAACTCGAGATCAAATTCCTAAAGGATCACAATCCATTTATTATACTTACCCCTGATAAGGCGTCATGATAGAACGAACTGAAACAGATTGATGTGAGCCACAACGGTGGTTGTTCAAAGAAAAATGTAATGCCGTAACCACTGGATTGCGTGAACAGTCACAAGTGCCAGCTTTTCTATGTGGGTGTACCTTAGTTCATCGTCTACTAAATTTCGACTAAGATAATAGATAACATGCTCGACAAGTGCATCATCAATTTGAACCAAGACCATGCCAATAGTCTCTTGAGATGCGGCCACATAAAGAATGAAATCTCGTGTAAAGTCCGATGGACTAAGCATAGGGGCCGATACCAAAGCTTTCTTAATGGCATCGAAAGACTGCTGGGCTCGCTCATCCCAGATAAAAGGTGTGTCTTTCTTTAATAGGCATGTGAAACCTTTAGTAATACTGGCATAGTTAGCTATAAACCGATGCAGAAAAGTAGCTCTCCCTTGGAGGTTCTGAAGTTGAAACAGATTATGCAGAGGAGGCAAGTGAAGTATTACCTCAACTTTGAGAGGATCAACTCTAATATCCTTGTTCGAAACTATGAATCCTAGAAGGCGACCAGTCCTAACAGCGAAGATGCATTTGTTTGGATTCAATCAAATTTTGTAGTGGATACATCATTTGAGAATCATACGGAGGTGCTTGGGGTGGTCCACTCTCTTACGAGAATGTCCAACAAGATCATCCAAGAAAACTTCCATAATCATCTTAAGATCGTGAAAGGCATAGGTCATGGCTCGCTGAAAACTGGCTCCGACGTTTTTGAGGCCGAAGGGCATTTTCCGGTACGCAAAGGTTCCCGATGGACAAATAAATGTCGTTTTATGTTGGTCCACGGGTTTGATTTGAATCTGATTATAACCCGAGAATCCATCCATGAATGAAAAAATCTCACTTCCCGCACAAGCATCCAATATTTGATCAATGAATGGCGTGGGGAAGTTGTCTTTCGGACATGCACGATTCAAATCTCTGAAATTAGTGCATACACGGATCGTTCCCTACTTCTTATCCACAGGAACGGGGTTAGACACCCATTCGGTAAGGGGAACGGGGTAGATGAAACCAGCTTTGAGCAGCTTCTCCACCTCTACCTTAATGGCAGCTGCCTTCCTAGGGTTCACAACACGTAAGCGTTGTCAAACCGGTTTAGCATCGGGATATGTTCTAATCTCGTGTTCAACAATGCGGGGGTCTATTCCTGGCATCTCCTCATATGACCAGGCAAAAGCTTCCCGAAATTCAGTAAACAAATCAGTGTAAATAGCAATCTCCTCAGGAGTGCAATCGGCACTGATGTAAACATTCTCAATCTTTCCGGGAGTGCGAGAGATGTTGATCGAAGTGGTTGGGGAAATATTGGCCATATTCCCCTCCAAGAAAACATCATGCGACTACAAAAGAGCCATAGGGTGACCAATTATCTCAGCTAGAGTCATCCTAAACTCCTCCTACTCAATGAGCTCGAGGTTGGGAAGGAAATAAGAGCGATGGTGCATATCTTCCCAAGGCCTCTCACTACCACACATGGCTTCGAGGATAGCTTCATATGATGGAAAAGTATCATCAGGGCAATCGTGAGAGCAATATGAGTTGGCTTCCCAAACTGGCAGCGTAACGGGATCTTCTTCAACTATCTGGGAAGAAGAGAGATTCGGATCTGCAGTGGTTTGTTGGATGTGATCATAAGTGAGCTCCGCTACATATAAAGGCATATACAACCCGACATGCACAATGTCTCCAGACATAGAATCCGCGGATGAAAAAATCCATGGATCACCACAATAGGAAGTCCGGAATGGCATACTATTCGAAGGAGAAGGTGCATTGTCGAAAATGGTTCCAATAAAATTCATAGGTCCAGAATGGTTTAAAGTTCCCATCAACGAGGGGTACATTCCAACACCTATGTTCCCAGTTGCTGACTGAGAATCAGAAACTTGCGGGACTACTGATCCTGTAGATGCTGTGGAAGGAGTGCCAACATAATCTAGCTGATCGATTGTCACAATCTTGCTTCATGGGGAAAGCAAATAACATGAAATACAGTAGATGCAAAAGATTTCATAACGTACATATAGTTCCGACCCAGTAAAAGGTTGTAGTCGATGGGTGCATCAACCACTTCAACTTCAATAGGCACGGACTTACCTCCCAAGGAGACAACAAGGGAAGGGATAATTCCATGAGACGTAAAAGACCTACCGTCGAATGCAGTGAATGTAGTTCTAGACGCGAGTAGAGGAGGAGAGCCAAGAGCTTTCCAACAAGTCAACGACATTACTGACGTGGAAGCACCTTCATCAACCATAGTACATTTGACGAAGCTCTTAAGGCAAACCACCTGGATTTGAAAATCCATGTGGTAAGGAAAACGAGGTTGGACATCAGTGGTATCGAACTTGATAACACTAGGACTTCCCCCATCCTGAACTCCTAACGCACTCAAAAGGGCATGCTTCTGAGAAGGACAAGCTTGCAAAACTTCAAGAGCCGATATGGCACATGGAGTTTGGCCCAAATATTCTACGATGGAGTAGTTTTGGGTGGCTCGAGCATTAGGATTATGCGTGGAGCACTTGAGAACACCTTTCGGTATCCGTGACATAATAGAATGCTTCTTGATATGCAAGGAATTATCAGGAGGAGGGGGAGGCTCATTCCCCAAATTTGGTTGTGGTGCACCATAATCACATTGACGAGTAGCAACGCAAACCTCCGACTGAACCATATTCACACATCCATAACCACTAGTATTGGAAGAAGACGTTGCCATTTCATTAGTACCATAACTAGTGGTGGGAGCATGCGAAGCCATATTTTGATGATGAGGAAGGGGATCCTTCAACACAGCTGGGCTCTATGCCAAATGCTTCGATGCTTCTTCAATACAAGGACATAAGTGAGTAAGATGATCCTCCCCACAAAGCTTGCAAGGGAATTTCACCTTACGCCTAGGTTTACGATCCTCGCCAGCATTACTGCCTTCCCGAGGAGGGTTGGCATTCTCTTTACGAGGAGTATTACGATTGCTATTGTTGTTACTTCCATTGTTTCCACCCCTACAATTGTTTCTCCCCTTTTTCTTACCACTAGGTTGCTGGTTATTCGATGGTTTTGTTGATTGCACATTGTGTATATCAGACGAGGGAGTGGAAGTGGACAAGGTGTGAACCTATCTGGGTGCAGACTGATTTAGTGACAAATTTTGCATTTGATTAGCTACCAAGTCTATAGGGCGAGTGCATGTGGACCCCACGATGCCATCGGCATGTGGTCCAGGAACTGACATGGGCTCATGTCTTGTTCTCGGTGCATCAGGAATAATGTCATACAAAATGCCAGACTGAGAATAAAGTAGATCTAACTGCTGGACTTTCAAGATAGCTTGTTCCTCAGTCACAATGCTGGACATCGAAACATATTTAGCAATGTATGGGAGTAATGACTTAAGGAACCATTCTAACAGGAACTCTAGAGGAATGTTGGCTTTCACTAATCTCTTCTACCGACGCCACTCTTGAACGTGGTCAGAAATATGTGTGGCCTTATTCTGACGGAAGGTGGACAACAACTCAGTACCAGTATCATAACGAACCGACAACTAGAAATGGTCTAAGAAAACCAAAGCAATCTCGTTGAATCCCCTATAGGTGTTTCCGGGAAACTCCACATACCACTTCGTGGCTGCCCCCATGAGGGTGCATTGAAATAGTCGTAATCGAATGGAATCATGATTCAAAGAGTTGGAGGAGCACCAAAGGTGAAACGTCGTGACATGATCTCTCGGGTCCTCACCACCTTTCCCTTCAAACTTTGGAATGTCCGAAGGGAGCTTGGTAGGGACCGGAGGCGAAGTAGGGTCGTGACACACTGGATCATTCGTGAGCTTCGAAAGATCTGGGAGATTCAAGCGTGCAAGGAATGGGAGCTAAGGCTAGAAAGCTTGATTATAAGCTCCCATAAAAGGTTGGTTAAATGGAACTGTGTTATAAGATGGACCAAAAGCTTGACCATGAGGATTAAACTACTGATATTGAGGACCTGACGGCCCATAAGCTTTCCCATGGCCATAAGATGGACAACCTCCCCCTGCCTGACCCATTTGAGAGTAAGCAGGTATATGCGCATTTTGAGTACCATATTGGGGTGGTGGGTGATACTGGGGGCCAGCACCGACTGTGTTGTAGTAAGGGTTGCCACCATAAGTAGTAAGGGTTGCCACCATAAGTAGTAAGGGTTGCCACCATAAGTATGGGGCATGTATGTACTATTCATAGCGGGAACCGTGTTGTATTGACCGTAATGGTATGGTATGTTCCCACCCCCAACATTAGGATGAGCTTGAGCAGTCATGTGGTGACCAGCAGCATGAGAAGCATTCCCAGGTCTAATATGGGTGTGACCAGTAGCAGGGTTGGTGGTGTGATGTCCATGTGGATAGGAAATATTCCCACCCCCTACATTACTATTACTAGTGGCAGTGGTGGATGCAAAAGTATGTGGTATGTGTCCACCCCCGTGGTTGGGAGGAATGGTATCATGTGCAAAAGTAGTCCTGGGTTGACGAGTAGCAACATGTGTATTAGGTGGTGGATAGCAAGTCGTGTTTCGAACAACATTCTGACTAGGTTGGGTATTCCTAGGAGGTGGTCGTGCTCCAACATAAGCATTGTTAGGAATCTGACCAGTCCCCATACTATGTGAGTGGGTAGACAACGTAGTGCCCCCATCTAGGGTAGTGCCCCTAGTGGGTATAGTATGGCTAACAATTTGACTAGTGCCAGCATGAGTACCAACCATAGTGGAGGGTTCGACAATATTGTGACTAGGAATACCAAAAGAGGGTGTGGTGGGGTTGACCATAGGGCTAGAATCATCATGAGTCTCAGGCCTCCTATATCTAAAATCGTGTGGAAACGAAGGAACAAAAGGCTTGTCCTGTTCTACATCCTCGGGTAGGTCAGGCATCCCGTAAAGATAATTATTAGGATTCGAAGGATCAAACGGATCCTGGTCAAGTGGATTATGCCAAATAGAACTAGGTTGAGTCTCAGGTGGATCACCTCCCCAATCCTCGCGAGGATTCTAGGGATCGGAAGTATGTTCAACTCTACTCGAAGGAGTAGAAAGGTCTTGCCCAATATCAGGATGTGCAGCCATGTAGTCCTCAACGTAAGACACGTAAGAATCTGAAGACTCAGAGGGAGCCCTCCGGCGTCCCCTAGCAATACGGCATGTAACCTCAAGTGGCTTTAAACCATCCAAATGATGGGACCGGCGGAGAGTAGGGCTCCGCGCCACATTCTCTCCGGAGAGAGATACAGCTTCTCCTAAAGGCCAACTATTGATAAAAAAATAGTAAATCAAAAGCACACATCTAGAGAAACTACAACCAAGAGCCAACAAACAGAGTGGCTAAATGAGCTCCCGACACTAGAGCCGGTATGTCTCACCTAGGAGAGGCTTGAGACTCCCAAACTATAGCCGGAGGTAATAGAATCAGTTATAGAGACACCCAGACTTCACTGTGTCAACAGGGTCAAGTCCACTGCACGAACACAACTGTGCTGTCCAATCCCTATCTGACTCAGGACACAAACAACATAACCACTGCAAGTACCCTGTGCGATACCTAGGTAAGGTAACTATGTTCACCACAATATCACCAATTCTAAGGGGGACAGTCGCAGGTGGGACCCGTCGTATGGGAAGGGTAGCTAAGCCCGAAGCACAAGAGGACGAACCTCTGGTACCCCCAGATACGAACAAATCCTGGATACATCTCCCACGTTCAGTCGGTATCAGAGGGATATATCCTCAACCAACCTCTCGTGACCTCGTGCTTAACTCTGGATTGAGTAGATCTTTCCTGAGAACACCGATCTATACGATGGATTCCTCCACTCCCTGGTCAGACACCTAATGTTTCGTTCAGTAGTCTTGGATTGTGAACTCACAATGATCTATTCCAAGACTGTAAATCTATGCTAGTTGGTGTACCCTATAAATAAAATCAATCTAATCAATTTTATGACTAAGCATTAATTTTAGTTGCTGTGATTACTCAAGGGATATGGTTGTGAAACTAGTGATGTGTAGACTCAATAGTATGCAACATCGTCCAATCCTAGACTCATCTATCCAATAAAACAATGCCACTAATATGCACAATCAACCAACAATTCTGAAATAAATATGCAAACTTTTATCTTTTCAATGCATAAGAAGAACCTAAAATGAAGGCAACAAGCACTCAATGCAAAATGCAGTACATGGAAATAAAATATTTTTGTATTTTCTGTTATAAACAAAAAGGAAAATGCAAAAAACTAAATGAATATTTTTGTATTTTTTCAATATATATGAAATGAAAAAATGCAAGCAAAATCCTACTATTTAGTCACTGAAGTGCCGAGAAGATCACTAAGACAACCCAGCATATCCTAAACAGCAAGACTTAGCCAAAGGAATGAGCTCAAAAGGAAAAAACCAAGAGGTTAAAACCAAAGCTTGGTAAAAAACCAAGAAGGCTCAACCAAGAGAAATGAAGAGATCTAGTCACAACCAAGGCATGAAACAGTCAAGAAAGAGGCCAACAAAGACTCAGGAACCAACCAAACTCACCCAGCAACAACCAATAGCCATAAACCAACAAAAGCTGGAGTTACATGCTACTGTCGAAGGAATACCTGCGGGTACCCGCGAGTAGTAGAGTAAATAGAGGCGGGTATACGCAGGCAGAACTAAGCCAGCCCACAGATGGGGAAAAGCAAATGGTCAAATAAAGAGTCCAGAGGCTTAGAAAAAGCAATTTTTCTACAGTGTATCTTAACGGCCAATCAATGACACAAAGCTTCGATAAACAACAACTCTAATTATGGACTAATGCTCAAAATTTTTCCCAAACATGGATGTTTTCCCCAACGGAGTCGCCATTTCTGTATTGGAGAAAACTCACTATGGCTTGGGAATACCACAACAGACAGATGACTTCCAGAAATCTACTCAATTCTCAAAGCAATGCTATTATAAATGACAATGTTAAAATAATGGAGAAATGTAACCAACCTCGATCCAATGTTTGATGTAGATCCCCGTTGGAGCTTTCAATTCGTGCACATCTAAGCACTTGTAATTTAGTCTTGACAACCAATATCTAACAAGTACATGTGATATATAAATGACATTAACATTATCAATAACAATGGTCCATAATACCATAAGCAAATGTAACCCAATGTATAATAAACAACATTCACACCATGAATGGACAAGAATATGAGTATTTCTATTAATGAATAAGAAGAAGTACAAAGTGATACGACCTCTTGTCGGCAACCAATCTGAACCAAGATCTAGATCAATCCACTTGTGCCTCCACCACTTCAATCCTCCATGAATGGCAAACTCAAACTAGATAGGAGTTTGGAAGGTGAACATAAATGGTTCACAACTACAAGGATCAATGAGTGCAGACTCAAGATAGGGTCAAAAATACACTAGAGTGCCTTTACTATTCTCTTCTTCCTCCCGTCCATAAGCCATATGTGCTCAATATATAGTCCTCTCGAAGGTAGGTGAAAGGACACATCGAGACGTTACTTGGGCAGATGGAGAGCCAAAGGTCACCCAATGACCGCTTTTTGGGACTAAAAAGTAATTAATAGTGGTTTTTACCATTTTACATGCTACCCGCGGGCTATAAGGATGCAACTCGTGGGTACGCATGCTATAGTGATGCAACATGCGGGTAGGAACAAAAATAGGGCAAACTGGTATCACTGAAGGATAAAAATGGATCTGAGTCACTGAAATGGATCCTACAGGCCAACGAATGCTGATGCTCATAGGGTGGAAGATTTCTGTGTAACAGTACTTGGAAGTTAAAACCTTATATATATCCTTTCTAATTCAATACTACTCTTGGTGTACTAGCAAAGGAATCCAAGGGAATCCAAATATGAGTACCCCACATGTATTTTTTGTGTGCATACTTCTTAGTTGGATTTATACTTGCTAAATGAAAAAATATAAATGTTTAAGTATGTTGGTACATATCTCTATACTAATCAATCTAATTGTTGCAAAAAAAAAAGAATAAATTTGGGTCTCCTCAAAAGCCTAGTAAATACCTAATTTTGGGGACGACTCTACTAGCTATATTTACAATTACTACAAATATAGCAATTTCAATCCTCTATTGATGAAATATATACAAGATGTTATATGAAATGCTATCTTTATCCCACTAACACCATTCAAGTTTGACCATCCAAGAAAATATGATGGTGGAATTATAAGAACCTATTGGTCCCACCCCTTCCAAAAAAAGCCTTTTCAAGAGATAAAACTTCTACAACTACCATGGTGCCAATATTTCCTTCACATGTTTGAAATGTAGGATAAAAACACCTTGGTTTGTATTATTTTATAATTATACCAATGACACTATATTTTGGGCTAGAAATCTTTATATATAACTATTTTACTAAATCTAGATGTTTACATGTAGTTTGAGGACTAAATGAAAACCCTAACTTGCACAACCAGTAACATGAAAATTTATTGAATCATATTCTAATTTTTTATTGAAAATATTTTTCTATATCCTATGTACATCCTAACAATGTTACTCATTATATTATATTAAATATATTTAGATAAAAAAACTAGGGGTAATATGAATTGTTTGAATTAACACTACACTGCTGGGTTTCTTCCCTGTTCTTTCTCTGCTCTCAAATTGGAGACTCATTTGATATAGTTCCACCATAGTAAGGATTCATCACCCGCATCCGTCTCAAATGTAACTTTGTTGAGCTTCTCACTATCAGGCGTTGGCATTATGCTCCCTCCCACCATAGCCACATTCTCACCTTTCTACTCTCATGCCATAGCTTCCAAAGGTCACACCGTTTGCATAAGAGGTGGAGAAGGTTGTAGAGGTCACGACGAAGGTCGAGGAATTCACATAGGAGGTCGAGGAGGTCACAGTAGAGGTCGAATAGCTTGAGGAGGTCATAGAGGAGGTAAAGGAGGTCGTTAAGGAGGTCACAATGGAGGTCGAATAGGTTGAGGAGGTCATAGAGTAGGTCAAGGAGGTTGCCGAGGAGGTCAAGAAGCCACAGAGGACTCAATTCCTCCCAAAGAGGTCAGTACCCATTTCATTTACCTTTTGATTTATTGAATTCATGAATGATTTAGTGATTTGATTGATTTATTGCGTTGCCAAGTAATTAACCTAGATCAAGGAAATCTCCCAAGCTTCCCTCTCCCACAATGTGCAAATGAACAAACAAAACCCCAATGAACCCTGGTTTCGAAATCAAAAGCATTTTTTTCACATTGACCATCCACACTAATTAACCCCAATAAACCCCAGTTGGATGCCCCAAGCACCTTCCAGTCACATGGGTTCAATAAATGCCAACCACCCATGCGATGCGATTTGGACTTGGAATCGTAGTTGAATAGGATAATTTTGCATTTAACTTCAAAATTGAAAAGGAAGTTGCAGGGTTGAGATTTCAGTGAGTAGGCAGTGTTCATTGCAGACTTGTTGTACGTATGGTGATAGACATATTGGTGTGGAGTAAGGTGAAGTGTTGGTTACAAGTTTATTTACACTAATCCCTCACATTAAACCCTTCCAAAATGGTATATTTACCATTGAAGCTTGGATTCTGAAGCATGATATTTGTAACTAATCTAGAATACACCAACAACAATTAGAAACACAAAAGTATTTTCCATGAAAATGAATGAGGAAGGGATATTCTTGACGGAGAGTTTTGCTCAATATAATTTACAATAGAATAATAGTTTCCTCTCCTAGATCCACTATTTTCTCAACAAACACTCCAAATATAGCATAAAACGGTTTATATCCACTTTTCTCTCCAAATAAATCAATAAAATAGTGCTAGATCATAACCAGCTCCATGAGACAAGTCAATAATAGTAAAAGAGTGGAGTTGGTTATGAAAGAATCCTGAAAAATAACACAAGAACGACCACAAGAGGAGTTGTAATAACAAAATCATTGATATTGTTGTTAGATTTGTGATCGAACTATTTCCTTGTAAAATAATAAGAAAATGTAGAAAGGATGCATGCCATTGAATGATTTGGTTTTAGTCTAGGGTAGTGACTGGTTGATGGTTAGTCAGAGGACGGGTTGGTTGCAATAGAGGGTATGAGGATGATTTTGGGTACCCCGAGCATGTTATAAAGCTATTTTTTTCTTCATATATCAGTAAATGAGGACAAACCTTAGTTCTCATTCTAATTAGAATGATAAGGATAAAGGTAGTATTCAGCATTATTATTGTATTTCCAACTAGCAGTAAGGAAATTTATGAAGGGAATTGTTGCATAGTAACGTCTGGACCTAAAAGTTGCCCCTTTTTCTCTATGAAGCAATTTTGATATTTTTTTTTAACATAAACAGTTGAGATTTTATATATATATATAAAAAAGGATAAGAAACCTGAATACATAGTGTATGAGCATGCCTGCACTCCAACAGCATTGGGCGACCACTGCTCTACCATCATCTTTGTCCAAAATGCTAACATGTATCCATCTAACAAACATACAGACTTGCATACATATAGCCTCAGTTTCTCTAACAGACTTACAAACTTGCAGACATAAAGCCTTAGTACTATGACTACCTAAATGTTCTTGACCAGCCCAGTATACTACATTCTAGTTCTGGAAAAGGAAATTACATTCAGAGGTCTTCATAATCACACAGCATACAAAAAAACTTCCAAAGTTTGAGAAGAGATAGATTCCCAAAATTCACTTCAGAGCTTGTCGTTCCTACAAAAATTGTTCAGCAGAAGTTGCTTCAGTTCCATGCTCTCGTCGGATTTCTTTGACGTTTTTGTCAACCTTTTTTGCAATGCCTCATATCTTCCTGAGTAGAGCCATATCCAAGATTTCTCCTTTCTCCATGGCCACTAATAGGGATTCCAATTTCTCCTTAAGCTCACGAACCTATAGCTTTGCTTCCTACTCCGATTTAGACATGTGGTACACAATTTTCTTCAATTCCGCTGCCTCAATTCTTAGAACGTGTACCTGCGCTTCTAAGATTGCCACTCGGTCATCCATGACGCTTATGGAGGCTGCATAACCCTTCTTTTCAAATGGACCATATCCTTGATATGGCTCCATGCTCGAACCAGAAGTCACACCATCAATTTCTCCAAACGAGGAATATTTATGCTTCCTGTAAACAACTCCACCACCTTCCTTCACAGTTCGCCGAGCTTGCTCACTGTACTGCAAACCGTCTAGATTCCCTGGCCAGGAGGGGAATTTCTTTTGAAAATCAAGAGAAGCACTACTGAGAATGGGAATGGTACTCATGATATGAGGAAAACCTGAATTTTCAATTTTTGCAAAGCTACTTGGAAACTGGAGCTGCAAACACTAAAGAACCTGAGATGATGTCTGTTGTTCACCCAACTGCTTGATATAGCTGGAGCTACGACGGCCTTTCAAGAAGAAAGATTGCATGGGCCCCATGTGGACACCATGTGAAGCCTTTGTGCGAGTGTCCTTGCCTCGTAAAACCCAGTTGGGTTTATAACCATAGCCTAAAATTTGATGAAGAGCTAAATCTACGAGGGGTTGAGACCTAGACAATTCTCCATGGTTTAGAAGCATAGATAATGTGGGGGTTTGAATATGTCAAGGGATCCAAACTTTGTTTCTAAATGAGAGGTTGCTAACAAGGACACCCCTATCTAATCTAGCACCCTCATTATTGTTAAATTTTGAGCATTAATTCACAATACTCTAGGATCTTTACTGAGAGAATAACATGTACAGTATATCAATGCATATCAATCATAACAAGCATGTTAATCATCACAAGAATCAAAAGCATGAGAGACAATAGACACACAGAGTTTCCGTGGGGAAAACCCTAAGATGAAAAACCCCACAACTTCCTCAGAGATAGATAGAGTAATAGCACAACCGAATTACAACCAAAGTACAACCAAAGTACAAGAGATAGACTCCTCTTAGCAGCTGGTCCTCCTCCTCACATGTGTGCCACTTTCCGAGTGAAGGAAGTGTGAGTTCTGAGTGATCCAAATAGAGATCTCCTGATCTCTATTTATACTTGTCCTGTTTTCCCAATAACCTTATGGGGCCGACTTGTCTAGCTAGGTACAATAACTTCATATTACATTATATCGGGCTGACCCCTTACAAGGTGGTCTAATAACCCATCGGCAAGTTAACACACTTGCGACACTTGTCAATACAAATGACAACACTTCCATATAGAGGAATAATACATCTCTATAGGAGTACAATAAATATATAAGTGAAATACATTCCGAAGTTACATATACATCAACAATTATAATGATGAATTATGGACATGAGTGTGGATAGGGACAACAGCTTTGGGCACATTGGAAGCCAGTAAATGGACGGGATAAATAATAATCAAGAGTAGCATCATGAAACCAATAACCATGTATTGTCAACAAAAAGAACACAATGGATTGGTGTGTTGTAACACATTATCTTATTAACATAGCCTTAGTCCAAAATATAAGGAATATCTATAGTCATCAAGAAAGGTAAACAATATCTTGAGCGATGATTCTTTTTGAATGATGATTCTTTCCTTCTTCAAATGATGACTTGAACCAACATATTCAATTTCTCCTCCTACAGTTCAATATGTCAACCTTGCACCATCATCTCATCCTCCTATAGTCGTTTGCATATCATGTATACCTTCCTACTCTAGTTTTGAAATAGGTCCAGAAAATAAGGATCATAGAATAGGGCTACTACAACTCTATGTGAAGGTTTGACAACATATAACCAACTATACAGGATGTTTTTTTTGCTATCCTTCATTCATCTCTGCACACATGTGCTTAGATTCCGTCTGTAATTTCATGCGAAATATCAGTAGATTTTTATTAGTTACTAAGATTTGGATTTCAAGATGTCCAATAGACCAAGATGTCTGTTTTATAATGAATCCAGCTTCCAGATACTTCTGAGGTGAAAGGTGGCATACATGCTATGTGGAGATCACATGACTGGAGCATGCAAGCATCCTTCAATTCGAGGCTCCGAAGTGGGTTATAAACTATGGCTTTAACATTTCCTCTGAGCCCATGGTTCGGATTAAAATTTCCAAGAATCCTTCCTATGTGAAGTCGCTTAGATGAAGGTATAGTCATGAGGGTTCAAAAAATCAAAGACAAGGTATCCATACCTTATAATTCACCTTATGATTGCTAACTAGGATGCCACGATCTAGTTATTGGATTAAATGTCCTTGCTTTTGCATGCCAATCATTAATATGGAGATTATTATCAAGCATACCTTAAACTATTTATTGGATTAAATATTGTTGCTTTTGCATGCCAATCATTGTCTAGACCATGAATCATTCAATCTAGATAGGAAACCCATTGAATCATCAATCCAGTAAATGAAAATTAAAGGTGACAGGAGGTCAATTTATTTGGCAAACTGGTGATTTCCTTGCTGAGTTGACAAACTAGTGATTTCCTTTTTCATTCTCTAATAATATGCAAAATTCCCATTGTAGTGATGTCACTAGGATGTCAATATCTATAGAAACCTCAGCATTAATCTTGAGATGTAGATTCTTCCTTTGCCTTTCAAATTGTCTATTAGATGGGATTATCCATACATGGGATATCTGAAGGATGAGAGGATGACAAACAAATACATTGATAATAATAGGAGGACAAAACTCTGTCATTTCTAAATTTTGATCATGAACTTCTATCATGATGACACTTATTGACTCAACATGTAGACTAAAAAACTCAATTGATACAATTACGTATACTCTACACTGAATTCCTGCAATTCTTGAGGTTTTCATCTTTTGGTGAATATGCACAATATCACAATGTCATGCTTATGCTTGCTAAGGTTTAAACATTGTCATGCATTTTACTCATTAGAAGTAGAAGAAATTTATTGTTAGATTCATTTAATTTGAAAGAGTATTTATAGTTTGAAAGAACTCTCTCCTTACCTTAGCTAGCATTCATTGAAAGGAAAGGATTATTTGATTCATATGCATTTGCATGGTCTGAGTCAGTCATCACACCACAAGTTTCACTTCCATCACCTGACTGAGTAATACAACCATTAATATTTAACTCACTAACTCAACACACTTTAACCTCGCTTGAGGATAAAAAGAATTTGGTAGTTAGGTAGGATCATTTTCATCTGAGACATAGTTGTTGTCCTCTAGGGTACTAAAATCCTCTAGTATTTATTGACACGGTCATCGACCAGTTTGTGGAGGGGACTCCCGTTTTTTCAGGGGTTAAGCCGCAAGGATTGATTCCGGATGGACTTTGTGGAATGTCGCACTCCACTTAGCGCCCAAGGCATATTGATCCATTGTCTTCCTTGTACTCTACCGTGATGGTGATACAGGGGCGATAAGAAAGAACTGCCGAAAACCTTTTCCGACGTGTCATGAACGAGGTAGCGTAGTGACTTTTCTTCTAGGGATCTGTTACCTAGGATCCCTTTCAGTAGAGGGATATCCTTCCATTATTGGTCTCTCATTTTGTATTGTTCAACTTGGATTTCATCACCTTGTAAAGGATACGATTTGTCGAGGTCTCTAGCTCCCACTTAGGAAGTTTGCTTGCTATTTCACCTTTTTAGAGGGTCTTTTTCTTTTTAGTGCTGCTTGTTGGCATTCTGGCCACTTTTGTTTCAGCTCGCTTACTGTGACACAGGTCCCAGTAGAGTTTTTTGAGCTTGCTTTTTTGGTTTGCGAGCCTTGTCATTTCCTATCTCTCCTTCTGCATGCTCGGTTGCTTTAGGGTTTTTGAGTTATTACACGGTCAATTACCAATTATCTGATGATGTGTGATGTGCTCTTCTCCTAGGTCTCCGAGATGGTTGAGTTAGATGGTCTTCTCAAGGGACTGAACACCCCTTGATGGAGCCACTAACTCTTGACCTTAGGAGTAGTCTAGAAGACCATGTGATCACATCATCCATGTGGACTTTTCTGTTTACTCTAATGATGGGCTTTCAGGTTATATGGAACAATGGTACATTTGAGAGAGAGATGATTGGTTGTACCCCACCTTGGTTGATTGTCTTATGGTCCTTTCATTTTGTTGATAATATTTTTGTGGTACCTTGCCTTTTACCTTTTGGGTCTTTTACTCATCTTGGGTTATCTTTTGATTTGTACCACCTTTTATGTTTTTGGTCTTGTGGGTACTATGGTAGTTTTTCAACATTTGAGGTACACCCACTTTGTCCAAGTTGTTATGAGTCTTTATACCCACTTCATACCACCCTCCAAACCTTAGTTAGGAAGATTGCTTGCTATCATACCTTTTGGCCGTGGTTCTATTTGAGTTACAAGAGGTAGTTACAAGGAGCTATTACATATAAGAGGTAGTTACAAGGAGCTATTACATATATTTGACATTATTTGACCTTCCATCTCTTTTGCATGTCAAATAACAGGTAGTTACAAGGAGCTATTGCAATATATATTTGACCTTATTTGTACCTTCCCAACAATGGTTGATTTACTTTTGCTCCTTACACCTGTTGTTTATTGGTCTTGTGGTAGCTTGTCCTTTAATTTTGGTCCTTTCATTTTTTTGTGGTACCTTGCCTCTCACCTTTTGGGTCTTTTACTGATCTTGAGTTATCTTTTGATTGGTACTGCCTTTTATTTTTTTGGTCTTGTGGGTATAACTATGGTAGTTTGTCCACATTTGAGGTAGTACACCCCCTTAGTCCCAAGGGTTATGAGTCTAATTTATACCCACTCTTTTCTTTTTTACTTGTACCTTACTGGTTGGTTTTTGTACCCTTTGGTTGGTCCTTGTACCTTACTGGAGGTTGTGAGTCTCTTTGGCCTCAGTCTAGTGGCTGTCAGCTCATCTTTATTGTGATTGTACTGAGCCTTTTGACTATCATTTAATTTCTTTGATTGACCATACCATAGCCCAATCATCTCTCTCTCTCTGGTTTGTACTAACCCTATAATAGGGTCACTTGGTTCCTAGAGTTGACTGGCCTCTAAGAGACACGGTCATTTCTGAAAGTAACTCTTCTGAGTATATTACAGGAAACGACTACACCCAGGTAATCAAATATGTGTTGGTTATAAGACTTAAGTAATCAAATTGTTGGTAATCAAATATGTGGTAAATAATTTGAATTAAGTAGTTAAGACTTGTCCCGTCAAACAAAATTGTTTGTAATCAAATTATATTTGTTGGTAAAGAATTTTAAGAGTGGTGGAACTCCTCGATTGAACTTGTGAGGAAAATTATCTTGGAGAATAAGTGTCCTGAATATAGGACAACAACACATATGTATTCAACAACATATGAAATATTCTGGGGACTAGGTGCGAAAATAATTATACATCTTCAATTACCAAGTCCTATAGTGATGAGTGACTTAATGAAAACCATCCAAATTCCATCATTTAATAGGATATATTAGGACAAAGCCATCCTTGAGAGGTGGAGAATGGATTTGTAGAGTTTTCCACTAAAATTGAGAGTTTTAGATGTTACAACATGATATCGACATGGGACTAAGAAGGTATATGATTAATGGGAAACACATGGGGTAGCATACACTATTTTACAATAAGTCATCACAAGGTTCCCTTCGTAGGTTAGATCATCCTTTTGTTACAAGAGGAATTGGTGCACATATAAGAATGTGAACACTTTGAAAAAAAACCGTCTTGAATATAAGAGCAAGGTAAAAATGTTACCCATACTGCATGTCATCAATTATAACCTTCCCAACATTATAGAAACATAAGCTTCATACATAGGATGGGGACAAGTTCAAAAACAGGTAAGAAAACCTAAAGAAGAGGAAATAGTCCAGTTTGCATCAGGAACTTGGTATAAAACTAAGCAGAACTATGCCATTGTCGATAAAGAAATCCTTGTAGCACTAAGATGGATAGAGAAGTTCCAAATTCATTTGTCGAACCATGAATTTATCATAAGAACAGATTGCTCTAGTCTTCCATTTGTGCTAAACAACACACAAAAAATTGCAACAACAAAAGGAAAGTTAGCAAGATGGCAAGCATTGTTTTGATGTTATAACTGTACTGTTCATGAGCACATTTCTGGGAAGGCAAAAAAATATCCTGACTTTTTAACAAGAGAATATTTGACACAGAAGTATGCTGTTAAATTTTCATAAGCGAGCCTGATGCAAGCGAGCCTAAAACAAGCGAGCCTGGTGTAAGCAAGCTTGAGCAAGCGAGCGTAGAAGGTCAAAGAGAAATCCAGTGGGCCCATAACCCACAAGTAAACATGGAAATCTCTGCTTGGACTGGATGAAAACATCAGATCTATACTATTGATGATAATATGAGTTGGTTGGATTATATGCAAGATTGGAAACCTGGGTGGGAGTTGAGACATACTGAAGTATTAGATGCTAACTTATAGGGATCTGATGCTTTTATTAGACTAGTGCCAGAACTCAGAAGAATTCCTATGGGATCCAGTATTGTACTAGAGATGATTTACAACAACTCCTTGAGAAAAAAAACTGATTCAAGCAATTGGTTAACACACCTCTACCATGATATTAACTTAATCATGAAAGATGTCTCTACACATCAACCCAGGATACAACTAGACCATCAATACTACTGTATTGATCGGATACGTTCTTTGAAAGAATGGCCACATCAAGATGCTAGTCTCTGGTTTCCAAGTACTACACACACTTATGAAAAATATAAAAAATTATGGTGGGAATTCTTGAGAAAAGAAAATACAGGTAGAACATATTATACCATGCTAAAGTTTGGACTTCAAAGTACACATGATATCCATGAGGATCTAGCTACATTCTATGTCATCCCTGATTGGATGAGAGATTGGTGGCAGTCAGTCGGCATCAACCTAACAACATTAGAACCAGCTGTTATTTATAATCTAAAATGGGACGTTGGAGAATCTCTCGAACAAGTCAAAGATATTTTGCAGACAAAGATTATTGAGGATCAAATCCTTGAGTACTACATTAAATACAAAGAACAATGGCTTGTCAAAACCCGCATAGACGTCCACATGCATCATAATAGACGCGTCGTCCTGAGGTCTATTTATGCAAAGGCATGGAGCACTGAATCCAATGTATTTCGAGAAATATATGGTCCCCCATACTCCGATGATTTGTAAATATCTCAAAAGTATTTGGATATGAGTGGGGCCTGTCCATTCAAATTGTCATAAAGATTGAAAAGAAATTCTTTGTAACTATGTCATGATAATATAAAGAAAGCCCTACTTTTCTCTATGTCAATATGATTGAAAATATATGTTATGCAATAAATATTCTAAGTCAAGATTACAAGTAATTGTCCAAAAGCAGCATTAGTTGGGAGTAGGAATGAAAGCTATCATTTTTCAAAACAACTTACATGTTTACGGTTCCGTTGTTGCTTGATTCAATTACTTTCAGTCATCTAAGAAGACCATGCTTGATTACAAAACTACCCATGTCTTTCCAATATTCAATGAGTTCATCCTTTTCCTTAAGACTATTTCATTTTAGATTTTGAATAAGATTATACAGGTTCCACAACATTATATAAAATATTGTTTTTGAAGATTTGTGAACACTTATTAACCACCTAAAAGATATTACTTTTGAAGGTCATAAAAGCTTTTAGAAGTTTTCCATAATGGTTAGTTATTTTTATTTTATATTATTATTGCTAAATATAAATTTCTTACCAAATGTGAGTGTACTTCAATCATCGAAGTGATGAACCCAAACTAATGGGATGCGAGAGACTTTAGGGTCATGACGACAAAGCTGATAGTTAGATGGTGTGATATGTGTAACATACCCTTTTGCTGGAAAACATTTTGTGTTAGAAAACATTATTATAACTTTTATTGTAAAGTTTTATGTTGGACAGGTGTCCAAGGATGACTGTAATTTGCACAATATATTATTATTAAATAAATAAAATAGGAGACAAACACCTAAGAGGACTGTTGAAAGAGTGGTTACTAATCCACTAGGTGGAATGGAATTTGAGGTAGAAGGAAATGGACAAGTGATAGCATCATGATGCAACTAACTAGCTGTTGGTATGGGACAACTCCCTTGAAATGTGGTCATAGTGCCTTGAAAGATGGGATTGGAGCTTGAGGCTCATTTATTCCAAACTAACCACTAAAAGACCTAGGCAGTCTATATAATACCTATCAAATTATGAACTGAGGTTCATCACTTTTCCTGACGAGGAAATTTACCTTGGGGTTTTGCTGTGTTTGCACCCAAGAGATTTGATGAGGGGATATGCTATGTTGTTTATCATGTTGTGAGTCTGCCCAACTCTTATTGAGTTCAGGAGGTTGATGCTGAGTGGAGAAGGCATTTTTGAGTTCCTTGCTTCTACACAGATTCGACCCACTTATTGGATCAGTAATCAGGCTTGGGGGTTCACTAGAAGCCAGCAGTTGAGCTGCTTCTTCTAGAACAGGTTGGGAGGAACAGGCCTCCTTGGGTGTTTGTCGGCCCTATCATCATTTACAGGTTCCATTGTCTTATCTATTTTTATTTTAAAGTTCTGTTGTCTATTAACTCTTACTGTTTCTTTTATAAGTTTATTTCAGTTTCCTGAATAATTTAATAATTCTGTATAAAATCGAACTGATTGAATAAAATAGTCTCTGCATTTTTCCCCATGCAAAAAGGAACAACATCGTACTCTAGTACATAGACAGATTAAGGTAGATAGATATGATAGGCAAATTGCCAAGATGATGGAAGTACCATTCTATATATTCTGTTAATTTATCTACTATAAGTAATTAGTATTATTTACTGCATTTCTTTACATCACTGTTCTTACTTCTATATTTTATTTGATCAAATAGAATTTTATTGTCTTAAAAGATTATTACTGTGCTTTATAATTATTATTGAAATCATTGCTGATACAAAATTAAAAATGATTGCATAATCTCATCATATAGAACTGATATGTCATTTTCAAGTTTCAATTTAGGGTTCATAGTTTCCATTTATTTTCTTCTCAAAGTTTACTGTGATCTACTGTTATTTCCATTACTGTACATACAGGATAGATAAGCAAACATAAGTCTCATATCACAAACCTAGGGTTACATATTTCATTTTCAAAACCAAACTTCGAACTACTGAATTTATTATCGAACGATAGTAGCAAGGATATTAAAGATATCTTTTATTTAAACAAATTCTCAACTATTGTCCAAACACATCTTTCTTTAGCCATAAAACAAAAATTACACAAATGCATTCTTTTCTACAGAATCGAGCTAGTTAAACAAGCTCCCTATCATTACATAATTTCATTATTTTTATTAACAATAGAATGCCTATAAATTGTAGAAGTAAAAACAAGTATGGATTACCGAGGGCTTGTTGACGAGTTAACTAATATCCATAGATTTTAAACAGAGCCAAACCCTAACCCATGACAAGGCTTTTAGATCGAAAACCCAAACATTTCTTACAAATCGACGAAGCTGTATATAGGCCGAAGCCTATCATGTATTGCAAACACATAACCATTGTTTAAAAGACAGTAGCAGTATTTTCATTATTCATAAATAGCACACGATTTCCTTTCCCAACGTTTAAACATTTCATAATTTCACAGTCCATAAATAAAACGATAGCAACAGGTGTGTTAAAACCTAGTTACACAACTATTATCGTATTACATCAAATTCGAACGCAGAGGTCTGTTAACACACAAATACTTCCCATTTTATAAATCGACGAGTCACAGGTTGTGTTCATGGGCCAAGCCCCAAAATAACGAACACAAAACAGTTACTGCAACATAGATTGGGAAACATACTTTTATTATCAACTCAACAGAGTTTGAAACCCTTTTTTAATAGAGGAAAATTACCCAGTACAAACTCAGAACCCAAAACACTGTACAGTAACACTACAAAAACTATTACATCAACTCTACAAACCGAGAAGTATTCTAACACAGGCGTAACACAAAGCAACATGGGTTTCGAACCACGATTTCTAGGACAAGTTGTTACAACTTCAAACGTTTGCCACAAATCTGCTAGGAGAACCTATGGAGGGTTTGCCACCGGGGCTTACTATTTTATAGCATGCTATCCATTGCCATCAAAACGCCACAATGTAAAATCCACAACGAAGGCAGTACCTGCCACACAAACTGTGATAAGTTAACAATGAGACTCCAATGAATATTATTAAAACCAAAACCGTATTTCATAAACATTGTTATGAGATGACTTACCTTCACTTTGACAGACGGATGGAATGCTTCCTACTTCCAATTACTCCAACCAACACAACAAGGCAGCATGCATCTAAACCTCACCGAAAACCTAACATGTCACCTGACGAAAGCCATAGGGCTTCATTGCTTTACACTCATCAAACCCGAGCAACTTATACAGTAGGTTTCATCATAAAAACTACAGAGAATGGAGTTACAGAGCCATCAACAAACCACCCAGGGTTGAGCCCTGCTAACCAGCGGCCTGTCGGCCTCTTCCCCAAACATAAACATGAAATGAACACATTAAGGCAAACAAAAAACGTTATAGCAATATTTCCTTAGGGTTTCATATCTCAATGATCGAGGCAACAGATCAACGACCAATATTTGGCCAGCAAAGCCACGATAGTACTAAGGCAGAGATACGATCAATCACCATTAATAACCTCAATAAATAACCAGCACAGTTGGAGTGCCATATCACCAGGGCTAAGATTAAAACTTGGCGAACTATCACCATCCATACAACTATATCATGTGGATCCAGTAACACGTAGGAGCCATCGAAGCAAACCACTACCATTGCACAGGGTTACATTTAATACCGGATCTCACGTATCAATTGCCAGGCCATTGCTTACAACTACATTTAATCATGTCAGCATCGAGTTATGGCTTACAACACGATTGAGATATTATCACCATTGTCATACAACCGTTGCATAGTTACAAAACCATAGGAAATAATTTGGACACCTTGAACAAGCTACTTGAAGAGCATAACATTGATGTTCCAAATTTTGCAAGAAAAGAAGAAGCCAAGCTCTCTTTGGAACAAGAACATTGTCTCCATGCTACCTGCAAAAGTAATAAGTTGTATGCTTTGAGTGATAAAATTAAATATCTTTATGATGTCACTATTTATGATTCACATTCTGATATGTCATATTCAGAAACCTCTATCCCTTCCTTGAAAGAATCTCCATCTAGTTCGCCAAAGTTTCCTCCCAATACTAGTCATTTTTCACTAGTTTTTGACATGCCTTCTGAAATCTCTTTCAAAGTCCATTCAGATCCTTCCCATTCTAATATGGAAGGTGACATGCATTCTGATATGAATCTCATGACAACCTTCAAACCATTTTCCCAACCGTTGGATTCCCAAAAGACCATACAACCCCTAAGTTATCCAGTTGGAAAATCTCACAATTTCATTGTTTCCAATACTGTGTCACTTATCTATGTTGTCTTTATGTCTTGCATGCCATTTATTGGTTGTATATCCATGTCATTAGCTACCATGGGACTGATGTTCCACATGTCTGGACCTAATCTCACCACCTATGGTTCAAAACTCAAGTCTCTAGACCCTTCAAGTTCGCTCAACTGTTAGTGTGATCTAGTTGCACACTATTTTCTTATTGTAAATCCATTCGCTCATCGAGACACTATACCTCTGTTGTTTTCTGCTCCATATGAATCCTATTCTAATATTTCATAAGCTTATGATCTCTATTTCAAAGTTGGGAAGGTTCTACATCAGTTTGGAAGGAAGATACATGGTTTTATTTGCCATATGGAAGCTGCTCAAGAAGCTGATTTTGTTGAGTCTTTTGATGTTCTTTGGGAAGGATTTTGCAGAGATATCTTTTCCATTATTGATTATGTATTCAAATGAGAGTATGTATGCAGCAAGAAGCATTCTTATGATGCTCCTCCATCATCAAATGATGAGTTTCAAGGGGCCTCAAAACATGTTTTTTGTCTACACAGCATTGATGCATTGATGCATGATCATGGCATCCATGATATCTTCACCAAGTCTTTCACCAAGAAGTTGTTCACTCAACTCATTCAAGTGAAGAACAAGACCCGTTGAAGACATTTTTTTCATGTCTATGTTATTTACATTCTTGAGAGAGGATTTTCCCCATGTGTATTTGCCTATTTCCTCTTTATACATGGACAAATAAATTTTATGTTGTAAAAGGTGACTTCAGCCTTAGTTGCCAAGGCCTTATTTTTGAAAATCCACTAAGTATATCTTATGGGGGGGTTTTAGAAAAATATTATACCTTAGTACATTAATCATTAATTAATTAATGGTTATTAGATTCTAAACTGCTTAATAATCACATCCCTAGGTTGTTAAGAAGTTGTTATAAGTTGGTTAGAACTTGTTGGGGCAAGTGTGAACTAAACCACAATGTATGGGCCAAAGTATGGGCCAAGGGTGGTCAAATATAGTTGTTGGGCACTCTGCTTGAGACCACCACATGCATTTATTTCCACCAGCATGCCTAAGGCGCCTTCCTTCCCTATTTTATGGATCTGGGTTTGACCTAGGGCACCCATGCATTGAACCTAGTATTTTTCCCCTCTTTTGGCTATTTTTGCCTACCCTATCCTATCCAACTTCCGACCAACCACATCCTCCAGATGTGTGAGCTCCATATTAGTCCCCCATGCTCACCCAACATTCACATGCACATTTTGGACCTATTTGGGATATTTGAACCTAGGGGAGATTGTGGCTCAATCTATGCTAGTTAAGTGTGGACACTCCAAGTGCATCGTATTTATTCATATTTCTATATAAGGGTGATCCAAAATCATTTTAACATTGTATAGTTAATAAAATTTGATATTTGATCATTTGTGCTGATATTTGATCATTTATGCTTGGTTTTTTATCATTTGTTTTCCATAAATGTATATGCACTTGTTTCTTGCATAATAAGTTAAATATTTCAGTTTTGAGGTATCTATAGTAGCTAGATCCTACTATGACTTAGATTTCACAAATATGAGAAACAAAACTAGAACTCAAAGTAACACACTACCAAAGCAAATGCACAACCTTTCTTATCTCCTTATTAAACAGTGAAAGAAGTCATTAAACCTAAGCTTCTTATTCACGTAAGCATGCAAAAAAATTGTAAAAGCATACAACAAATACTTTTAGACACAATCACAACAAATTAGATACTAAGAAATATGGTTTGTTAAAGCTATGTCTTCACACAAACAATGCAATCAAGGTATTAAACCACAGAAAAGACACTTGATCTTTCACTACAAAAGAAGGACCAAAAGCATAAGAAAGGACAATAAACCAATATAAAGAGTATTTTTCACTCGAATAGATATAAACAGGCTTAAATACCTCAATAGGTTCCAAATCCAGTCAAATTGGAGCAAATTGGTTCACTTAGACTCAAATTGGGTCAAAAACACCAAACTAGTTCATAATCCCCCAACTTGGGTCAACAAGCCCCAAATTATTCCAAACAATCCCAAATTATTTAAAAAATATCCTAAAAATCAACATAGTATCAATCCCAAGACAAGACACAACTCCCAAGGGGTCCTACACAAACCTAGGATCATTAGGGACTCCAAACATTGCAACAAAAACCCCCCAACCATCCCTAAAAGTGAACAAAATCATTTGCGGGAGGGAAATGCTAGTATATAACCACACAGTGGCATGTAACATGCAAGTGAAGAACCTTCCACCAGTGTGTATGCATCAAACATGCTACTGTAAGTGCTAGGACTAGCGTGTATGCAGAAAAGTCCCCAAAAATGCAAAATCCAACTCAAAAACTGACAAAGGAGGGGTCTAATAGAACTTAATCAATGTTCCTAAATTGAAATAAAACTTATATATTCAAATATACTGGAAAAATGACCTTGGATACCCCATAGTAGATAGGCTTCTCCCTAGTGGATTCACCAATTCTGTTGTTAGGGAAAGTGTTCCTATGGCCAGGGTGAGGCCACCAACATACTAGGGTGAAAGACAAATATTCAGAGTTCTGCAACTAAAATATTTAAGAAAAATTTTAAGGTTTAAGAGGATGTGTACCTTACAGTATAAGGTGGATCCAAGCCTGTTCTTGAGTCCTCCTCTTTCTCTCCAATCAAGGAACCTTCAAAACCACTTCAAACCTTCCTCAAACCAATTTGACTACACATAAAAGATTGTTATTCAAAAGAACATGAAACATAAAATTGTAATCAAATCTGAGGCATACATGCATTGATTTGGAAACGGAAGAATGTCGAATATTTATTAATGAACGAATCAAGTACATTATTATACCTTTCTTCAAGCATGGCACTTCATGAAACCTTCTAGTCTAAATATCCTGCTTCTCTCCTCCAAGAATCCCAACCTCCAAGAAATTCATTAGGGTTTATAAGAAGCTAAGGAACAAGTGAGGGGGATGTGAATCCAAATTCTTCCAGCCTAACACTATAATTGGATTGAGTCTCCTTCACGGTCCCCTCTCCCTCTTTTATATAGCTAAGGAAGAAGATAGGGTTGAGTAGGAAGTAGTTACAACTGAAGAGATGGTTAACAAAACCACCCAAACCACCAATTTTTCGAGATTTATATATTTTTTTTGGTATTTTTAGATACTCGCGGGTGAATAAGGACAAAAAGTGGGTAACATGCGAGTTTAGCCTGTACAACCTAAGTTTTGTGGAAAGATGAGGAAAGAAAACCTTTTCTAGGGAATTTCATGAGATGTTTTGGTCTACAAAATTGTTCCTAAGATTCCTAACTATCAAATGGACCATGAATTAGGTAATTCCATCCTTATAAAGTCCCAAATATGGCTCTTCCATCCACTAATTTCCATTTTTGTGACTCACAGTAATCTCATGAAATGTAGTCATGCAGATGTCGTCATGCGACCAAAATATGTAAGCGTCGTCACGAGCGGAGAAGTGCCAAATTTGGCTATAAAAAATGTGATGACCACTTAGATGACATGAAAATCCTCTAATATATGTTAACCCCATCCTGACATTCAAAATCTAGGCAATATATTTCATCAAACCCTTTCGAAACCCTAGTCGTTGGACTAGGGCATGATATATTATTACTGCCATAGAGTATGTAATAAAATGGGCCTAAGTTGCACCAATATAATCCTACACTAGAGAAGTCCCATCCCAATTCATCTATGAAAATATAATTACAAGATTTGGATGTATGATAACATTCATCAGCGATCGAGGAATGCACTTTATTAATAAAACCATCAATGTTCTAACCATATGTTTCATGATAGCTCATCATAAAAGTTCAGCTTACCATCCTCAATCGAATGGAGTCCTTGAATCATTTAACAAAACATTAACTAAAGGATTAACAAATATTTTCAACATTGACAAGGATGACTTGGATGAAAAATTCCATGCCATTATGGGCATACAAAATAGCATACAAATGATTGATAACCCAAACACATTTTAAGCTAGTATTTGGATAGGAATTAGTTGTCCCATTGCACTTCAAACAATAAACACTAGGTATTTCTCAAGTATTACATCTCAAAATTATTCAAGCGACTCAGGATAGAATATTTGGACTACAAAAGTTGGAAGAGGACAGATTGATTTTCTATACATAATCAAGAAGTTCAGAAGACAACAAAAATCATGGCATGAATGGAACATCAAAAGAAAAGACATCTCTATTGGTGACTTAGTACTATTATACAATAGTTGGATAAAAGGAAAACTAAAGAAGCTTGAGACTAGATGGTTAGGACTGTACATAGTCGAACAACTCAATAGGAATGGATCAATAAGGTTAAAAACACTTTAAGGTCATGTCTTCAAAAAATTCATGAATGGTGCATGACTAAAATGTTACCAACTATAAAGGAGGCACAACGTTGACTAGTGTCGGTATCATCACTAATCAAACCTTGTGTCCTAGGTTTGTTAGAGTTAGGAGAAACTAATTAATTTTCATTACAATTAAGAAGCAGTTACACTAACTAACCCAGAAAAAATAGTATAAAAAGAAGTAAGACATGGATTTATTTGGTAGAACACATGCAAGACAAAAAATATGGGAGTAAACTGGGCAGAAGAGGCTGATTGTGAAAATGCAAAAGGAAATCACCTTTAAAAAAGACAACATACCTATAGTGACAACTTGAAGTACAAATATACAAGGAAATATTCATGGAAACGATCAACTAAAGCATCACCTAGATGACAAGAGATATAAGGCAAAGGACCGACGAAAGTACCAATAAACGCAATGACCAATAGGCACACCATCCAAGACACGAGGAATTTTTTTTGGATAATTTATGCCACACACGTGAGTTAGCTATAATCCGCAAGATTTGAATTGAATGTGCTCACCCACCTAGTCTAAAACCCTACAAGTGGGTGCAGCTATAAATCCACATGAAGACTCATGCTCATTTTTCACAGCACAGTGTGAAATTGAACAAGAAAATTACCAAGACTCTCCACTAACCCTCTCTAAAAATGGACCAGCCATGGCACCAAAAAAAGCCCCTGCAGCAACTAGGTCCAAAGCTACTGAGCAAAAAGCCAAAATGTTGTTGGAAGAAGCTTCCTTGACAGCCCTAGAAGCAAGAATACATAGAATTAAGAAATCCAAACTTGACGGTCCCAATTAGGTAATGTATATACTACATAGATTTCAATGAATGGGGATTTTGAGATAGAAAATGAATAGAATCTTCCTACAAACTCGGCATAGCCACAATTTGACAATATTTCAATGTACCTCTGATTGCATCATTTGATGGTCTAAAGGAAATTAGTGAAAAATTTATGGTAAGTCGATACCACAATGGGAAAATTCGGATAGATGAGACCATACCTATCAAATATTTCCTCATTAGTGCAATTACAAGGCATTCAAGCAAAGGACCAACAATTCCAATGATCAACAATGCACAAGCCCTAGTGGAAGAATTTACAGGGTTAGCTGCAAATAACTCAAAAGGATTGAAAATCAGCAGGGTACATTGTGAAAAGTACAAATGGATTACCATTATTATTTCCCTATGTCTAACAAACTCAGGTCATCCATCCAACTTACGACTAGACATGTTGGAATCCGTCAAGCAGGTTGAAATTGGCGCAAGTGTTTTCAATTGGGATAACCTCCTAGCTCAGTTAGTGGAAGAAAACTATGCAAAATGTCAAGATTCTGCAAACACCATCATATTCCCGTCGTTACTAATCTAGATAGTAATGGAAAAAATTACCCTGGTCAGAGAAAAATAATTTCCCAGCACTTGCCAACCTCTTATGACAAACTTTCATGTATATGTCGGAAAAGGACCATCATTCAAGAAAAATAAAGCAAAGACATATTTGGAACTTTGGTTCCAAGATATAAAAGGTAAGATGCACAAGATGGAGCATACTGCAACAAGTCCATTGTTTCCTTCCCCTGGAAGCACACATTGAACTTTGTCTAGACTGCACAAAAGTTTGGCATAACCAAGAAGTATGATGAGATGCTTAGGAGTTGGATTTTTATCCAAACATTCCATAATTATTCATTGATATGGAAAAACAATCAAATACATTATACACCATACTGAATTTTTCTACATCATAGCATATGAGCCTCATAGATACCCTATTGGATGGAGAACTTGAAGAATAAAGAGAAGCCACCTTACATCTTACATCATTATGTGTAGAAGAAGAACCGATTAACCCATTTGCACTCATACCAGTCACCACTTCCAGTAAATACCCAGTAGTTGAATATATGGGTGACACAAATGAAACAAATGAAGAAGAACCCCTCAACAAAGAACGAGAGAAGCCCAACTTTGAAAAAACAAAACTTAAAGCACAAGTCAGAAAAAGTGCTTGTAATATCTTTGAGTACCAACATGACCTAAAAGGAAAACCAACCAGGAAAACTTCCAGGAAAATAAATCTCTTACTAGAGCCTATGGAAGATGATATTCAGGAACTTAGAGAGAAAGCACAAAATGTACTTATTGAAGCTGTAAAGAATAATTTGTTTGTTGACCAATATATTTAGAGAGAATTCCAACCAAGAAATCCATTGTTACCAGCCTCTACAAAATTTCCTGTTGTAGTATCCATTCCTCCGCAAAAGTAACCACGTACCTTAAAAAACCCAAAGGATCCAGTCAACTTAACAAATGCGTCGTCATCTCCTTCACCAACCAGATTCAAAGAATAAATCCAACCATAGGTAATCACTCATAACTTTGAACAAATTGTACATTCTCCTAAGTTCCGTCAATATGTCATAGATTACATACAACACCTTTCTTCAAGCCCTTATCCAACCAGCAAGTTCAGCTAAGAAAAAAGTGAAAATACCTCCTATACAATCTGCAATGCGGACGCCTACTTCACGACCAACTATAGCTACCCCTGTGAGAACAAGCATAGTTGCAACCTTCTCGTCGAATGCAAACCTGCTTGTACCTTCATCTCATCCAAACCCTCTTGTCATAGCAGTATCCATACTAGCTCTAATCGACTCAAATTTCATCACCACTTCATTGTTGCCCCTCATGAATTCTAAAAATTCCCCACCTTCGTATTCAAGTCTCGCAACTACTATACAAGAATTCAATGATTTTTTCAAGAAAACACCCCCACTAAAATTTATGGTTTCCTTATCACTACAAACTAATCACATATCTTCTCCTCAGTTGACCGTAGCTTTAACAGTCCCGACAACCCTTCCTACCGATAACTTACCATCATCGCGCAACTTACCATTGTCGTCACCTTTTCTATCCTTGTCACTTTTAACACCAACGTTGCTGCTACTGACACCTTCAAAACCCCCTTTGTCACCAACTCCACCTATGATTTCAATAGTCCCGACATATGTCACCCAAACTACATATACTGCTGACATGACTACTGCACCACTAACAACTCCAAGCTCTACTAAAGATTCCGATAAATCAACAAAGAAAGACAAGAAAAGTAAGAAGGATCCCAAGATCACCTTCTTGATTAGACCATCAGAAGGGAAGGAAGCAAAATCAGTTACCCTATCGCCATTAGCAACTCGGGAAAAAGAACTTGATAATATTATCAAAGCTGCCACTACATAATGAAACAAAAGATGGAAAGATGATTCCAAAAAGCTCAAAGTAGTGAAGGAACAAGAAAAATATATTGTGACTGACTGCACCGAGAAAGCACAACAAAGTATTGGACAATTGCCAAAACATCTACCAAATAAGTTGCTTGAACAAATTAAATATCTCTTTGAATTTATCCTAGATAAATATGACAACATTCAGGAACAACTACTCTAGAAAAAACAATATGAAACAGAATTCCTCCTGACATGATAATTTAAAAAATTCATAGAATACGATGCCAAGTTAAAAGAATATGAATCCCAAGTGACTAATGCTTCTATCATCTTAAACAATTGGTACTCTTATTATGGAAAAGTTTGTATAGATATAGAAAAGAAACAAAATATTATATTGGAACTATATCAACAAAATCAATCGGCCACTCCTAACATAGCTCAAATGATAGAACAACAAATCGATGTGGAAAAGCAACGACAAGAACATCTCCAACGAAATGAGTACCAATGGATTCAGCAAGGAAAGCAAGTTCAAGAAGAATCTAGTCGACTTACTCCATGGATATATCATCTAATGCAGTTTGCTAAGCTCCAGATACAAGCCTGTGGCCTTGATATGTAGAATATTATAAGAGAACCAATGTAGATTAAGCTCCTCTAGCTATTCGAACTAACTATCCTAACAACAAATATCAAGACCATCTTATCAGAATGGGTTGACTTCCAACACTGCCTCACTCTCTTTCCACTAGTAATTGTCAAAGCTTGTGTCAAATGCATCCCTTCGGGTCAAGAATCCATGTTATAGCACAAATAACAGTAATTACATTGTAAATTGTGTCTCCATCTTTATCATCTCCCCGATTCTCTTCAAGATGAATAAATGTTTTAGGGTGGGGGAGATGTTGGAGGAGCCTAGTCGACTAGCCGACTAGGTCCTTCTGGCTGAATTCCATGTAGTTGGTCCATTTAGTCACGTCAATCAAGGTAACCAACCGAATAGTTATGTAACATAATAACTATATGTATCAAATATATAATATGCTAATCAGCCAAGGAAGAGAGATTATTTTTGTACATGTCTGTCATGTCTGATAAATAAGATATTTGTTCCTTGGGTCTACATTACTATATTCTATTGCTCTCTCATGTATGTGTGATTATGTGTGCAATGTATATTTATTTGTATGATCAATGTGTTACTGGTAACTCCATGTAATCCGTCATATTACAACAGGGAGCTCCGAGAAGGGGTGATGTGGCCACGCAAGGGAAGCAACATGAACCATGGGTTACAAAAGCAGCAGAACGTCCACCAGTGTTAAATACCCAGAAGGTAAAGGAGACTTATGTCAAAGCTAGAAGATATTTTACTATGAAAAATCAAGGAGAATCAACTTATGTGACTCGTCCAATGTATGGTAGATCTCCACTGTACGATATGCCTCTGACTTATGATCATTCGATTCTAAAGAGACCATCAGGAAAGGTAAGTCCTTTGAAGAAATTCTTGGAAAGTTGTTTATATATGGTAAAAGATTAAAAGGAATTAAAAGAAATTCGCAGTTGGATTGATGAATATGATCGAGAAATGGTAGAACCTGTTGAAGAAAGAGTTGTAAACCACTTGCAATGGAAGAAGAGGACATGTAGGTAATTGCAACTTAGTGCTCAGATTGGAGATTATGATATGGATTTTATTATTTTGGATATGGGGTCAGATGTAAATGTACTTACCAAGAAAACATGGGAAAATATGGGTAATCCTAAGCTTGTATGGTCACCAATGCAATTAAGGTTGGAAAATTAGCAAAAGGTGATCCCATTTGGAAGATTAGTAGGCGTTCCTATCGATGTGGATGGATTGTGAATCTTTGTAGAATTTGAAGTAGTTGAAATAGGAGATGACACCAAAAGTTATCCATCATTACTTGGAATAGGTTGGAAAATTGATAATCAGGATATAATTAACTTGTAAAAGAGACTAATGACATTTAAAGAGGGAAAAATCAGAGTTATTGCACCGTTGGATCCTCTAGAAGGTTAGATATATGTTGAACCTATTAAAGAAGAGAATGAAGCTCAAGAACTGGAAAATATATATAAATGAGCTCCAGAAAGGATGACTATATCAACCCTATAGTGGATGGTAACCTTAGTTGATGCAGTATCATCTCATGTGCATCAGATTGAGATGAGGGACTAGAGAATTGGAAAAATAGGCTTCATGAGTTATCTATGAGAAGGTGTGCTTGCATATCCAAATCATTGCGCTGGATTGGGACAAAGATATGTAATCTACCTGTGTATGATGGTTTAATGAATTTAGATTCATTTATTTATGAGTTTGAATTGAAAATACTGAAGCAACAATGATTAATATATTTAGATGTATCCCTAAAGGCTACCCCAGCAAGATGTTGGACTACTCATAGGAATAATATAGAAGGCTGGTCGCAGTGTAAAAGGTTGTTAGAAATTAAATTTGGTGAAGGAATTGAGTATGTCAGGGTGAAATATAGTGGTTTGACCATTCCTATCGAACATTTAGTAGAATGTACTATAACATGGAAGACTATACCTAAGTCAGAGTGGGTACATGTTTATTCACACATTGGATAAAATACCAAGAAAATGGTATATAGAGTTCGAAGTGCAATGTGGAACCACAAATTAGGAAGACATGATAATGAAATTCAAAGCAACTTTTAGTTTTGAGGATGAGAATCCAATGGTGGATGCAACTTTGGAAGCTATTAAGGAGAAATGCTTTGAAGAAGTGCGTTTACCTATATATAACATGCCAGCGTCGGTTGTGACACTTGAGTAGGCATTGGATATTCTGTTATAACATTACTGGAGATCGGGATATTGATGACCTGAAGGACCTGCAAATACTAGAGATAGAGGGTAACCGCAACATAGAAGGACTTGAGATAGAATCTGTTAATTTTGTATAGCCCTTAAATACTAGAAAAGTAAATATTGGTTTAGAAGAGAATCCTAATTTTGCTAATATTTAGGATTATTGGGATGATGAGACTGTAGGAAAAATTATTGATTTATTGCATGAGTATCAGGATTTGTTCCCTGCTGATTTTTTACAAATGAAGGGCATTGCTGGTGACTTAGGAGAAATGAAAATTCCACTTAATATTGGTGAAATTCCTATTAAGAAGATACCCTATAGATTAAATCCAATATATAAAGAGAAATTGAAGGTTGAAATTGATAGGATGATGGATGCGGGAATCATTGAACCTATTGAAAAGTCGGAGTGGATTAGACCTATGGTAGTCCAGGATAAGAAGATAGGAAGTAAGGATCTATGTTGGTCTAAGAAATTTAAATGGTGCATGCTTACATGATTTTTTCCCAATCCCTTTCAAGCACTAGAGAATGTTGGAGGACAGATCCTACTCATTTATTGATGGGTTTTCTAGATATCGTCATATTAATATTTCCAAGGAGGATAAACATAAGACTATGTTTGCAATAGAGTGGAGTTGTTACCAGTATACAGTGATTCCATTTGGGTGGAAGAATGCCCTTGCTATTTTTTCCAGGGTAGTTGTCGCAACTTTAAAGGAATTTATTCATAATTATTTGGAGTTATCCTTCGACGATTGGATAGTTATTGGCTTGCTAAGGAATCATATTGAGATTCTGAGATTGATGTTGGATCAATGCAGACAATACCAAATCTCTTTAAATTCGAAGAAATGAATCTTTTATGCACCTTTTGGTATTTTATCGGGACATGTAGTATGTAAATAGGTCCTTTTGATAGATCCTGCCATGATTTCCATTATTGTATATCTACAACCGCCAGCATCAACGCGACGGTTGAGCACAACATTGGGACATACAGGTTATTACAAGAAATTCATTAAAGAGTATGCACAATTATTGCTCCTATGGAGAAACTATTGAAAAAGAATGTTAAATTCTAGTGGAATGAGGAGTGCTAGAATTGTTACAGCGTAATTTTCCACCTTGTGAGAACCAGCATTCTTTGGCCTGCAGGATCCATTTCACTAACTCAGATTCACTTTATGTCCTCCAGAAAACACAAATTTTCCCTATTTTTCTTCCTGTACGCTTGCTGTCCCATTATAGCCACCGTACACACAGGTTGTTCCACTATAGCCTGCGGGTACCAAGTAAAATGGTAAAAATCATTAGAAAATTACTTTTTACTCCCAAAAAGCGGTCTTAGGGTGACCTTTGGCCCTCCATATACCCTGAAATGCCTTGATGTATCCTTTCACTTACCTTTGGAAGTCTATATATTGATCTCTTATGGTGTATGGAAGGGAGGAGAAAGAGAGAGCAAGATAACTCTAGTGGATTTTTGCCGTGACATGAGTCTACACTAATTGATCCTTGTTGTTGTGAACTCCTTATGTTCACCTACCAAACTCCTTTCATAGTTTGAGTTTTCCATCGTATGGGGGATTGAAGTGGTGGAGGAAAAAGTGGAGAGACCCAGTTCTTGGTTCAGATTTATTGCCGTCAAGAGATCATATATTTCACTTCTTGTTATTCATTAACAAAAATACTCATTTTCTCGTCCAATTGATGTTGTGAATATTGTTAAATTACATTGGGTTATATTCGTTTATGATATCATGGATCATGCTATTGATTATGCTAATGTCTTTCAAATATTATATGCACTTGCTTGTACTTGTTGTTGAGACTAATCTACGGGTTCAAGTGTAGAGGTTGAAAGCTCAATGGGGATCTACTTCGAATATCCAGTTGAAGGTTGGTATTTTCTTCATTATCTTAGCATTGTCATTTATATAGCATTGCATTGGGAATTGAGTCACTTTCTGGTAGTCATTTGTCTATTGTGGTCTGCCCCAAGCCATAGGAAGTTTTCTTTGTAATAGAAATGGTGACTCCGCTAGGGAGAACATCCATTTTTGGGGATTTTTAGGCATTTGTCCTTATTTATAGTTGTTGTGTGTCGAGATTCTGTGTCATTGATTGGCCGTTGGGATCTACTATAGAAAAAAAGCTTTTTCTGGGTTATTGGGCTTCTTATTTGCTCATTTTCCTTTCCCTATACACGGGTCAACTTAGTTTTTCCTGTGTCTACTCGCCTCTGTCTTTACTGTAGCCTGCGTCTACGCACAGTTTTCCTTTATACAGTAGCGTGCTGTTAGGATATTCCTATACTCCATCCTAGTCCTACCAACATTTTCATCCTTTGCATTTTCAGTCTTGCATGCATTCTGTATCCATTGCATACATCCGCATGTTGCCCAGTCATCAGCTTGATACTTCCAACACCTAGTCCCTAGTCTTCCAGCACTCGGGAGCTTTGCATACATCATCATGTTGCCCAATGATGCACCCACATCTCACCATCCACTTGACAAAGGCGCCCTTCTTCACCTACCAGTCCAGTTGTCTTCAGTTAACTGAGTTCTCTCCTTGATTTTAGGCTTGAATCACTCTTAACTGACCTTACCACTCCGATGGACCTCCAGTGTGACTAGACAACTCATTCTGACTTTAGTTAGCTCCTCATGCACCCTCCACTGAGCCTCCTTCATTCAGTTAGTGTCTCCATGTGCCAGTTACACTCATTTACACCTACCACACTCAGTTAGACTCAGTTTGACTGATGGTTAACAGTTACTTGTGCATTGATGACTCCACCGATGATGAGATAGACTTCTAGTTGTGATCCGATGACACTCCAGTGATCTTTTGATCACTCCATGAAGGCTAGTTCGAATTGCCACCTTGGCATTCGAATCCTCATGCATTGTACTACTTATTTGTCCATATTGTGATTAATGAATTAGTGTGTGTGAAGTTATTTTGCTTCTATCCGAGTTCTACTGTATTATTATTTTGTTGCTCATCTTACTACATTGAACACTCTTAATCTTATTCCTAAATTCTTTCATTGTGAGCCATGATCTGTTTGATTATTGTTTTGAAAGAGAGTTCGAATCCTCTAAAGAAGAGTATGACTGGTTAAATGAAGGTGAAAAAGTCAGTGTAGCCATGTTGTTTGATATTTCTTGATGCATGGTAATCCACTTCCTTGATTTTGATGATTCTGAATCTCCAAAAGAGCTATGGGCCCATCTAAATGAAAGATTCGGAAAATAGGATGAATGGATTGGTCCAAACCCTTTTGAGAGAAAGCAAAGTGTTGCATTCGCCATTCTTGATGATCTCATTGATCATGAATTAGTATCAAACATATCTCATATTGAAGTTGTCCACAAAGAAGAATAACTTGCAGATTCTACACTCATGCTCCAAATTTCTTCTATTTCGAATTATGTGCCAGCTCACACTCTAGAAATTGCAGAAGGTCCTAAATCCTCTCTTGTACCAAAGTTTGTTGGTTTGCATCATGATATATTGAATGTTTCAGAGGTAAAATAAGCCATTGGAGGTAATGCATTCACTCTCCTTGATCACTCACCTCTTATGTACTACTATATGATTATTATTTCATGCTTTCAGAAGGTTATTGAAGATAATGGCCATTGCCATTTGCTTGGGATAATTTCTCACGCATTTACTAGTTTTGATCTCACCTCTAATGGTTCAAAGGAGATATCAAGAAACCATGATTCAAGTCTTGGATCTAATTTGGATTCCAAGCAAACACTAAAATTTGATGGCCATTGCCATTCGCATGGTATAATTTCTCGTGCATTCAATGGTTTAGATCTCACCTCAAATGGTTCTAAGGAGATCTTAAGAAACCATTCTTTAAGTCTTGGATCTGATTTGGATTCAAAACATTTACTATTATTTGATGGTTCTTTTTGGCATAATCTCACCCATGATGGTTCGAAGGAGAAGACAAAAGACTATATGCACATTCATAGATTTGATCCTACCTCAATTAATTCGAATCACATGTTCAAGGATCATCCTCATACTTTTGGATTTGTTCTCATCACATTTGATCTGAAGAGCAAGTACAAGCACATGCCCTTTGAGTATGATCGACTTCTTCCCAACAAGAAGATACCTCCAGACATATGACCAAGCATCACACCTGCTTGAGTTTGGAGCATTTATTTTTGTGTGTGCCTTACAGTCTATTTTGAGGGGAGGTATTTTTCCCATGAGGTTTTCCCCGTTTCCTCGGTTTATTGACTGTTATTATTACTCATTGTATTGGGTGACATTTGTTCCTAGCTACCAGGGCCCAGGATGGATTAAGGGGGGGTGTTAGGATATTCCTATACTCCATCGTAGACCTACCAACATTTTCATCCTTTGCATTTTCAGTCTTGCATGCATTCTGCATGCTGCCCAGTCATCAGGTTGATACCTCCAGCACCTAGTCCCTAGTCTTCTAGCACTCGGGAGCTTATTTCCACTCAAATTGAGCCCTCCTAGCCAGTGATGTGCCCACATCTCACCATCCACTTGAAAAAGGTGCCCTTCTTCACCTCCTAGTCCAGTTGTCTGAAGTTAACTGAGTTCTCTCCTTGAGTTTAGGCTTGACTCACTCTTAACTGACCTTACCACTCCGATGGACCTCCAGTGTGACTAGACTACTCATTTTGACTTCAGTTAGCTCCTCATGCGCCCTCCACCGAGCCTCCTTCATTCAGTTAGTGTCTCCATGTGTCAGTTACACTCAGTTTGACTAACGGTTGACAGTTACTTATGCATTGATGACTCCGCCAATGATGAGATAGACTTCTAGTTGTGCTCCGATGACACTCCAGTGATCTTTTGATCACTCCATGAAGGCTAATTCGAATTGCCACCTTGGCATTCGAATCCTCATGCATTGTACTACTTATTTGTCCATATTGTGATTAATGAATTAGTGTGTGTGAAGTTATTTTGCTTCTATCCGAGTTCTACTACATATTATTATTCTATTGCTCATCTCACTGCATTGGCCACTCTTAATCTTATTCCCAAATTCTTTCATTGTGAGGTATACATCATCTCTTAGATCTGCTATGAGTATTTTCACATGTACAACTCCAGGATTGATTGTTGATGGCCTTGGATTGTTGCCTGGTTGGTTTTGAGTGTTCCTAAGTCTTAATTGGCCTGATTCCTGACTATTCCATGCACCGTTTATGACCAGAAACTCCTTTTTCTCTTTGTTTTGACCCTTGTTGGTTTAGCACCATTTTTTTTATTTTCTAGCTCATTACATTGGCTGAGTCTCACTGTTTGGGATTTGCTGGGTTGTCTTAGTGATCTGCTCTGCATTTCTTTAACCGAATAGGTAGATTTCGCTTGCATTTTTTCATTTCATTATATTGAAAAAATACAAAAACATAGTTTTGCATTTTCCTTTCCATTATAAGAGAAAATACAAAAATATTTGCTTTCTGTACTGCACGTTGCATTTTAGTGCTTGTGTTTTCATCTAGGATCTGCTTGTGCATTTTTATTTTAAAAGAGTTGCATTTTATTTCGAACCGTTGGATTGATTATCATTTTAGTGGCATTGTTTCTATTGGATAGATGAGTCTAGAGTTTTTTGATTGTGCATACTATTGAGTCTTATACATCATCAATTTCACAACCATATCCTTTGAGTAATTACAGCCATTTAAAATCAATGCTTAATCTTAAAATTGATTAGAACGTTTTTTATTTTATAGGGTTTACCAACTAGTTTAGGTTTAGAGTCTTGGAATAGATCATTGTGAGTTAACGATCCAAGACTATTGAACCAACATTTTGTGTCTGACCAGGGAGTGGTGAAACCCATAATATACATTAGTGTTCTCAGGAATCTCTACTTGGACCAAAGTTAAGCACGAGGTCACAGGAGGTTGGTTGCGGAGATAATCCTCCAATACTGGCTGAATGTGGGAGATATTTCCAGGATTTGTTCATGCACAGAGACTCTTGGGGGATTTGAACCTCTTGAGTTTCGGGCATAGCTACCTTGCCCATACGATGGATCCCACCTGTGACTGTCCGCCTGAGCATTGGTTATATTGTGGTGACCTTAGTTGCCTTACCTAGGTATTGCATAGGGAATTCGTAGTGGTTATACTGTGGTTGTATTGAGTCAGATAGGGGTTGGAAACCACAGTTTTCTGTTGTATAGGGATTTGAACCTGTGCATGCAGTGAAGTCTGGGAATGCTTATAACTGATTCTGTTACCTTCGGTTATAGTTTTGGAGTCTCAAGCCTTTCCTAGGAGAGACATACTGGCTGTAGTGTTGGGAGATCCCTTGAGCCAGTCCTGTTTGTGTGCATTTGGTTGTAGTTTCTTTAGGTCTGTGCTCTTTGATCATTAGTTTGGCCATTAGGGGACACTTTGGTTTATTGACACTTCGGAGGTATCATGGCATGAGGTCTAAATCTCCATCAGACTCGTCGGATGGCTGGTTTACCAGCCGCCGAAGTTACACGTCGTGTTCATAGGGGACGCCGGAAGGCCCTCTCCAATTCTTCTGATTCTTTTGAAGCGCTTCGCATTGACATTATCACTGCTCATTCTGGCATGGGATAAATCCCTATGACTCCGTCGGGTAGATTCGAAGACGCTTCTGCTCCTCCTACTCCTAGAGAGGAATGGGGGGGTGATCCATCACAACCAGATACTCAACTTCATCTGTTTGGACCAAATCCACCCGAGGACGACCCATTCGATCCTTCGAATCTGCATAATTTCCTATATGGGATTCCAAATTTGCATGTTAACACAGGCCCTGCGACCACTACGAAGACTACCCCGTTTTCTTATGGTATGCCTAATTACAGCATAGTTAATACATCCACTATGTCTGGTAGTCATGCTAAAACTAGTCATGGTGTTGGAAACACTGCACCCACTAGGGGCACTACCCTCACCGGGGGTACCACATTTTCTACTCACACACATAATATGGGGAATGGCCGTATTCCTTCAAACATTCCAAATTTTGGAGGAAGGTCACTCCTAGGACTACCCATCCTGATGGGAACATTGTTCGCAATACGACTCACATTCCATAGTACAATACACATGCCTCTACACATGAACCCAGGACCACGTTCGCTAATGTTAACAATCCTCCTAATACCGGCAGTGGATACATACCGTATACTTTTACATCTACTCCTACGACTAGTAACACTCATGTAGGGGGCAGGAACATACCTAACAATTATGGTCATTACAACACGGTTCCCGCTACGAGTAATACTTATATGCCCCATAATTATGGTGGTAACCCTTACTATAATATAGTCGATTTTGGCCCTCATTACAACCCACCTCATTACGGTGCTCATAATACACATATACCTGCTTACCCTCACATGAGTCAGGTTGGAGGAGGTTATCATCCTTATAGTCATGGTTATGGTCCATCTTATCCTTCAGGTCCGTACAATCAACCTTTTATGGGAGCTTATAATCAAGATTTATAGCCGTAGCTTCCATTCCATGCTCGATTGAATCTTCCAGATCTTTCGAAGCTCATGAATGATCCGGTGTGCCACGATCCTACTTGCCCTCTAGTCCCTACCAAGCTCCCTTCAGACATTCCCAAGTTTGGGGGGAAGGGTGGTGAGGATCCGGCTGATCATGTTATGACTTTTCATCTTTGGTGCTCATCAAACTCACTAAATCACGATTCTGTTTGTTTGTGACTATTTCAACGCACCCTCACAGGGGCAGCCGTGAAGTGGTATGTCGAATTTCCTGGGGGCCATTGCAGGGGTTTCAATGAGATAGCCTTGGTTTTCCTGGATCATTTCCAGCTTCTGGTTCGCTACTATACTAGCACTGAACTCTTGTCTACATTCCGCCAGAATAAGGCCACACACATATCTGACCACGTTCAAGAGTGGCATCGACGAAAGAGGCTAGTGAAAGCCAACATTCCTCCAAAGTTTATGTTGGAATGGTTTCTCAAGTCTTTGCTTCCATACATTTCTAAGGATGTTTCGATGTCCGGCATTACAACTGAGGAACAAGCTATACTAAAAGTCTAGCAACTAGATTTTCTCTATGCTCAATCTGGCATCCTGTATGACATTATTCCTGATGCACTGCGATCATGACATGATCCAAGCTAGTTCTTGGACCACTTGCTAATGGAATTGTTGGATCCGCAAGTACTCAACCTGTAGATTTGGTTACTAATCAAATGAAAAATTTGTCTCTTAACCAATCTACTCCTGGACAGGTTCACACCTTGTCCACTTCCACCCCATCGTCCAATGTACACGCTATGCAATCGGCGAACCCATTGGGTAACCAGCATCCTGGTGGTAAGAAGAAGGGGAGAAACAATTATAAGGGTGGAAATAATGGGAATAATGGTAGTAATCGTAATACTCCTCAGAAAGAGAATGCCAACCCTCCTCGGGATGACGAAGATGATGGTGGGGACCGTAAACCTAGGCGTAAAGTGAAATTCCCTTGCAAGCTTTGTGGGGAAGATCATCTTACTCACTTATGTCCTCGAATTGAAGAAGCATCGAAGTATCTGAAACAGATCCCAGATGTGTTTAAATATCCCCTTCCACATCATCAGAATATGGCTTCGAATGCTCCCGCTACTAGTTATGGGACCAATGAAACTTCCACGTCTTCTTCCCATACCGGTGGCTTTGGATGCATGCATATGGTTAAATCAGAGGTTAGTGTTGCTACTCGTCAACGTGATTATGATGCACCACAACCGAACATGGGGAATGAACCTCCTCCTCCTCCTGATACCTCTTTTCATATCGAGAATCCCACTACTATGCCGCAGATACCGAAAGGTGTTCTGAAGCACTCTATGCATAATCCCAATGCTCGAGCTGCCCAGAACTACTCTATTGTTGAAGATTTGGGTCAAAATTCATGTGCCATGTTGGCTCTTAAGGTTTTACAAGCGTGTCCTTCTCAAAGGCATGCCATTTTGTGTGCTTTAGGAGTTCAGGATGGGGGAAGTCCTAACATTATCAAGTTTGAAACTACTGACATCGAACCTCGCTTACCTTACCATGTGGCTTTTCAAGTCCATGTGGAATGCCTTCAGAATATCGTCAAAAGAATGGTGGTTGACGAAGGTGCTTCTACGTCAGTGATGTCTTTATCTTGTTGGAAAGCTCTTGGCTCTCCTCCCTTATCCAAGTCTATGACCATGCTCGCTGCATTTGACAGTCATTTGTTTAAGTCGCATGGTATTCTCCCTTCCCTTGTTGTCCGCTTGGGTGGGAAATTCATGCCTATTGAAGTCGAGGTGGTTGATGCACCCATCGACTACAACCTTCTCTTGGGTAGGAATTGGATTTACGCTATGAGAGCGGTCGTGTCCTCTGTATTCAGAATTATTTGCTTTCCACATGAAGGCAAGATTGTGATGGTTGACCAGCTATATTTCGTTAGTCCCTATTCCACAGCATCCACAGGACCTATCATCCCCTAGGTCAAAGATTCTAAGCTAACAACTGGGAAAATTGGTGTAGGATTGTAACCCTCATTGATGGAATCTTTTGATTTCGTCGCACCAATTGCTTTTATTGGGACCATTTCTGATAAGGCGCCTCCTCCATTGAATAATGTACCATTCCGGACTTCGTATTTTAATGATCCATGGACCTTTTCGTCCATGAGTTCCACGTTTGGAGACATTGTGCATGTTGGAATGGCTATGCCATTGTCTGTTGCTGAGCTTGCATATCGAGATATTCAACAAGCCACGACAGAGCCAGATTTCTCATCTTCACGAGCAGAAGAAGAAGATCCCATTATGCTGCCCGTGTGGGCAGTCGACTCATCTTGTTCGCACAATTGTCTTGATGATACTTTACCTTCGGATGAAGCTATTGCTGAGGCCATGTGTGGTAGTGAAATACCTTAGGAAGACATGCATCATCTCTCCCATTTTCTTCCCAACCTTTATCTTATCGAGCAAAAAGAGTTTAGGATGACTCTTGCCGAGATGGTTGGTCACCCTGTGGTTCCTTGGGATTTGCATGGGATTTACGCAAAAGGGAACATGGCTAATATTTCCCCTACCATACCGATCAACATTTCTCGTACACCTAGAAAGGTTGAGAACATTTACATCTGTGTTGATTGCACTCCTGAGGAGGTTGGCATTTACACCAAATTGTTTAAGGAATTTTGGGAAGCTTTCGCCTGTTCATATGAGGAGATTCTAGGAATAGACCCTAGCATTGTCGAACATGAGATTAGAACATATCCTAATTCTAACCCGGTTCGACAATGCCTTCATGCTGTGAACCCTAGAAAGGTAGCCGCGATCAAGGAGGAGGTGGAGAAACTACTTAAGGTTGGTTTCATCTACCCCATTCCCCTTACCAAATGGGTGTCAAATCCCATTCCTGTGGAAAAGAACCAGGGAACTATCTGTGTATGCACTAATTTTAGAGACCCGAAGCATGCATGTCCGAAAGACAATTTCCCCACTCCATTTATAGATCAGATTTTGGATGCTTGTGCAGGAAGCGAAGTTTTTTCGTTTATGGACAGATTTTCAAGATACAACCAGATCCAGAGAAAACCTGAGGATGAACATAAGATTACTTTCATTTTTCCTTGGGGTACATTTGCGTAATGGAAGATTCCCTTCGGCCTTAAAAACGCCGGAGCCACTTTTCAGTGTGCTATGACCTATGCCTTTCATGACCTTAAACGCATAGTGGAGGCATACTTGGATGATCTTGCTAGCCATTCTTGCAAGAGAGTGGACCACCCCAAGCAACTCCATTTAATTCTTGAAAGATGCATACTCTACAAGATTCGATTAAATCCCAATAAGTGCATATTTGTTGTGAAAACGGGTTGCCTTATAGGTTTCATAGTTTCAAAAGAGGGTATCGGAGTCGATCCTCTTAAAGTTGAGGCAATACTTCAGTTGCCTCCTCCACGCAACTTACTTCAACTTCAGATCCTCCAAGGGAGAGCCACTTTTCTACGTCGCTTTATAGTGAATTATGCTAGTCTTACTAAAGGTTTCGCGTACTTGTTGAAGAAAGACACACCGTTTATCTGGGATGAGCGAGCGTAGTAGTCTTTCGATGCTTTGAAGAAAGCTTTGGTATCGGCCCCTCTGCTTAGTCCACCCAACTTTGCAAGAGATTTTCTACTTTATGTGGCCATGTCTCAAGAGATGATTGGCATGGTCTTAGTTCAGGTTGATGATGTGCTTGCAGAGCATGTGATCTATTACCTTAGTCGAAATTTAGTAGACGTTGAGCTGAGATACACTCATGTCGAAACGTTGGCACTTGCGACTGCTCATGCAGTCCAACGTTTAAGGCATTACATCATGCTTAGGAAAGCCACTGTTATACTGCATATCAATCCATTTCAGTTCGTGCTATCACGATGTCTTATAGGGGGTAAGTATAATAAATGGATTGTCATTCTTCAGGAGTTTGATCTTGATTTCACTTCGGCGAAGTCGGTGAAATCCTTGGTTTTTGCTGAGCTCATGTCAGACCTTCCGCGACTTGATGAGGATATTGTCCATGAATATTCCTTTGTGGATGAGCACTTATTCCTTATCTCGTCTATGGACCCTTGGTATGGGGATATCATCGTATATCTTCAAAATTTGAAGTTTCCTTTGCACTATTCACGAGGTGAATGACAACGTGTGAAACACCATGCTAAAGATTATACCATCGTCGGCAACACTTTGTATCATTGAGGAAAGGATTTTGTCCTCTGTCGTTGTTTGACTCACGAAGAATCAGAGCGTGTTCTTAATGATTGCCACGTTGGGGCATGTGGTGGTCACTTATCCGAGATTGTAACATCCCAATGGATTATGCGAGCTAGTTACTTTTGGCCTTCGATCTTCAAGGATTGTATGAACGCCTTAAAGAGATGTTACCCTTGCTAGTTGTTTTCTCGGAATGTACACTTGCATCCAGCACCCCTTCATCCAGTCATCACCATCGATCCCTTCACTAAGTGGGGGGTGGATTTGATGGATTGCAAACCAGATTTGGCTGGAGGGAATCACCATATCATTGTGGCCATGCACTATTTTTTCAAATGGGTCGAGGCCATGCCTACCGTAAAAGCCGATGATGTTATAGAAGCCCATTTCGTATTCAATCAGATTATCACTCGGTTCGGTATTCCAAAAGAGATTGTCACTGACCATGGCTATCACTTTCAAAACAAGATGATGGAGGATTTGTCACTCAAGCTTGGGTTTCATCAAGTACATTCATCTTCTTACTACCACCAAGTGAATGGTCAGGTTGAGGCAATCAATAAGTCTTTAAAAACCATTCTCCAATGTACCATCCAACAAAGCAAGAGCAACTGGCATATTATGTTATACCCTGCTTTGTGGGCATATCGAACCGTAGTTAAGACTACCACCGAGTTCTCACCATTTCATCTAGTACACGGTGTGGAGTCTATTTTTCCGATTGAATGCGAAATCCTTTCGCTAAAACTAGCCATAGATCTCCTCCCTGATACGTCGGATATTGAGCAACATATGATCCACCTTGAGCAGCTTGACGAGCAGCGTCGAGATGCCACCGTGGCTATAGATGCCAATAAGAAACGTGTCAAGGTTCAATATGATAGGTCTGTCTGTCCCCGGCAGTATGCTGAAGGTGACTTGGTCCTCTTATATGACCAGGCTAAAGAACCCCTGGGGGTAGGCAAGTTTAACCCAATGTGGCACGGTCCTTACATCGTGAGGTGTGTCCTTGAGAAAGGAGCCTACGAATTGGAAGATTATGAAGAGAACACCTTGAAGGATTCTAGAAATGGACTCTACCTCAAGCGGTATTACGCTTGAGCTTCTAGCTCGAGCTAGTACTTTTGTATACTATCGTATAGTTGCTTCTGTACATAGTTTAGATTTCTTGTGGTTTTTCAGTCTGCTGATTCACTTCTGTTTGGTTGACAGATGTCAGCGGAATCTTCTGTGTTCTTGGGGTTCGTGGATGGTGCTAACCGTCATACGCAGCAACTTGCTTCTGCTGCATGGGTTATTTATTCACCGGGCCATCAGATTGCGTCTTCAGGAGGTTCCTGTCTTGGTCCTACATCCAATAATGTGGCAGAGTACAGTGCCGTATTCGAACTACTTCGAGATGCCATTTCACATGGCATCCAGTCTTTAGAAGTCTACCTAGATTCACAACTGGTTGTGTCTCAGTTGAATGGTCGGTACCATGTGAAGGATCCTACTTTACTACGGATATTCTTAAGGGTAAGACTTTTGGAACGTCATTTTGTTTCCATTACATACATTCATGTTCCGAGAAGTTTTAATCATGTATCTGATGCATACTCTAACTATGTCCTAGATTGGCATTTGTCACATTCATAATGAAGCACACAAATAAACATTCATTCACACATTTGTACATACACATATAGTAGAACCAGAGAATCATAGTTTTTTATAAATAAGATGTCCGAAAAGGTAGTGTCACAATACAAAACTGGAGCCTGTAGCTCTCAAAAATATACATAATCGATACAAAATGTGAGACTCTCAGATGTCTAAGACCCACGAGGAGGCCTAACTGCCTCGGCAGGATGAGTCTGATAGTAGTAGTGAAATTCTTAGGCTATGCACCTCAGTAGTATCACCTAGGGACCCGGTACTCCCACTACGTGTCATTGCATCACCTCTGGCAGATGCTCTACCTCTATCATCAGTACCCTGGTGGTCATTGCTGGACAGGTTGACCCACACATTCTCTAATGTGCGCTCTGCTATAGTGTCGGCTACCTCTCCACCCCTTCCCCGTCGATGATGTCTTGGGAAACCATCTAGTCATTGCGGACCCATATCTACAAGCAAACAGTAGAATGTCAATATGTGATACTACCCCCAAAAAGATTTTTTCATTTTCATATATAATCGAAAATCCAAAATATTGAATATCCAAAACATAAAAAGAGTAACATATTGATGTCTCCATATGCGGCTCCTCGACGAAGCGGCATCTCGTGATCACCACAGAAGTCTATCTCTGCATAGGGCTAATCGTCAATGGCTATGACCTGTCGGTCCCACCAGTGAAAGAAATTGTTTGCGTATGGTGATGCCTACCGGCCACCACCCTGTCGTGTAAAGACATCTACCCACCAGGTCAGGGCTAGGTCACAGAGACTATGAGGAGCGACTTCAACCCTCGGACTGAGCCTCAGTGTTATAGGTCAAATCTGCACTTCTCCGTCCATGATCACATTACGCTATCGATCACATGAAAGGACAGCACGAATTGAAGAGCTAGGTTGACCTAGATGATGCATGGACTAGAACTACCCTCTTCAGGTGAGAAAACTCCTGTTTTCACTGACATTTTGATATGTGCGCTACTCTTTGGGCAGTAAACCAGCACACATTTGCTACTATGCCCTACTTTACTCAAGTGAAACTAGCGCACACCTTGAAAATTGTTGCAAACGCTTGTTGCAAAGTACAAGAGTTGCACACTATGCGATACTCTTGGTGTATGAAACTCACGTACATCTTAAGATGAAGTCAAAAAATATATTAAGTTGACGAATTGGGATTAGTTGAAGTTGGTTCTGCAACTTTCCCAACCTCCCAATCCAACCACCTCTCGAATCCAGGTACCTACCTTGTCCCATAAATACAAGGAGGATCCATGAGAGAGGGACCTAGAAGAAAGGATTGAAGCATTGTTACGCTGGAAGAAAGTCCCAAGTCATTGTGAAGAGAAGGATCCCAGGACTCGGTTGCAAAAGCATCTTGACACATCAAGTATACTTATACTGATTTCATGCTTCTTTGACAATAAAATGGTGGAAATACCCTTCCTATCCCAAATCGAATGTCTACTAGATTGCATATTCATTTAGCTTAGTATCTAATTATTGTTGATGTTTAATTGCTTTAAATATTCATCATATTTATATAGTCAAGATACGCTGAGGAAGGTATAATTTGTGTTGTAGGTTCGCCATAGAAAGGATCAAGCGGAAGATGAAGCGAAAGCTAGGACCAGCCGTCGATTAAAGGTACATATTCTTATATCTTGATCTCTTTCATTTGTAGGAACTAGATGCAACGTAATGAATGTATTTACCTATCAAACCCACTAAGTTGGTAGTGTCTCTCCTCACTATAAGGTTTAAATCCTAAAAAACAGATTGGCGACTCCGCTGGGGAGTAACCGATAGTTTTTCTACTCTAGGAGACTTAGTTTAGGGTTTCTTCCAGTCCCTTTTTTTAGTTTTTGATCCTCTGATAAGTTTGTAGGCCTTTGTTACCTATTCCTTACTGCTTGATTCATATCAGTTTGCTGTTGAAAAGCTTGTTTTTGTCCTTTTGTGACATGTGCACTGGTCTTCCCTACTAATAGTAGCGCATACCACCTGATGAGCATTGCTTTATACATTGCATAGTTGCGCATATGTCCTAGTGTGCGCTGGTTTCTGCACTGTACAATAGTCCATTTTCCTGTAGTGTCTATTTTTCTTTTAGGGTTTGATTTCCAATATTTGATTTCACTTCCTTTTAACACCCAAAAAGTGCTTACTACCTCATCTCCCTCATTACATAACTCATTTGTCCATATTTCCTACCATATTTGCCTCCAAAACCTTAAAAAACCATTAAAAAGCCTCCAAAAGGCCAAAAAACCCCCTTTTTTCCCCAAAATAATTTAAATTCCTCCAAAAATAGCAAAAACCCTCTAAAAGGGCCCTAAATTCCCAAAAATCAAATAAAAGGGAATAAAAAAGAGAAAAAAGAGAAAAAAGAGGGAAAAAAAGGAAGCAAAAACCCTATACAATTGACCTAAACCATATGGTTCCAAAAACCATGGGTCAACACTCCACCACTAAAAACCTATAAATAGGTGATGGAGGCTCCCCATTTGATATCCCCAATTTCTCCCATCCTTATGCTACCAAAAATTCTCTTGAAACCCTAGCTCTCCACTTGGATCTAATTTCCCACTTGAGAACCCCTTTGGCCCATATCCAAAACACTTTGAAAGAAGGAGAAGGAACAACATTGGAGCATTGGAGCAGCCCCTAGACTACTGCAAAGGCTCCACCAACCTCACATTTGAGGTAAACTTAATACAAAACAAATTTTCATTATCTTGACATTTCCTTTTTATGCACATGCTTAGAGTAGTTCACTGTTTTTATTTACTGTCTTGTTTTTACCATTTTTATTGAACTACTACTAAGGAGTCCCTTCTCCTTAGTAGGTGCTCATTTGAACAAGCTAGGGTGAAAACCCTAGCTACAATTTTAGCGACTCCCCTAGTGTTCCTTTGAGTTTCTGGTTATAATTTTTAGAAGTTATTAGTTTTCTGTAATGATGTTTCTGTTTTCCCCTTTCAGCAGTTGGGTTTGCTACTAGAAATCACGTATTTTTTCCCCACAACTGCGATCCGACTATGGCTTCCAGTCTATTTCCTGGGATGAAACCACGGATTTCAGTCTATTCCCCGTGATCTCCTCGCGGCGTTTAGTCTGTCTCCTGCGATCCAACCGCGGCTTTCAGCCTGTTTCCTGCGATCTGACCATAGCTTTCAGCCTGTTTTCTGCGATCTCCCCACAGCTTCCAGCCTGTTTCCTGTGATCTCCCCACATCTTCCAGCCTATTTCCTACGATCTCCCCATGGATTTCAGCCTGTTTTCTACGATCTCCCCATGGCTTCCAGCCTGTTTCCTGCGATCTCCCCATGGCTTCCAGCCTGTTTCCTGCAATCTCCCCGTGGCTTTCAGCCAATTTCCCGCGATCCGCCCACGTAGTTTCCCACAAACCTGCGTCTCTGTGTTTGTTGTTTGTAGCAATGCTAGAACACTTTCACTGTGTCTTATCCTTCCTATTAGGGTTTGACCTTCATGTTTGAGTCCTTAGGGTTGCTTTTGAAAGGTTGCTTGGTTTGGATACTTCCTGATTGCCTTTTCAGTTCAGTCCAAGTAAGTCAAAGCCTTCTAGTTAGCCTTATTTCGAGTCTGTGTGTTTAGTAAGGTCATTCTTGGTTCGCTTGCTTACGTTTTTGCTTGGCTTAGTGTTTTCTTAGGGTTTTGATGCTTAGGAGCAACCTGTTTAGGTTTGCCTTTCCATTATGAGTGTCTCTTTTCCCTGCTTCTTTTTTACTTTGTTTCCAAGCCTCAAGTTTTTCTTTTGCAAAAACTTGGTAAGTCAATTCTTCATCAAGTCTTTTGATTCATTTGTTTTGAGCCATTTAGGTGTTTTTCTTATGCACACTTTACATTTAGATCTTACTTGCTTTTGTACAAGTTATCTTTCTCTTGCAGCTATCATAAAAAGACAAAAAATTGTTCAAGTAGCTTAGTAGTAAGGTCTTTCATCATTTTAAGGTAGCATAGTTTGCTTTGAAATACTAAAAGAAAAATACAAAAATATTTTGATTTAGGATTGCTTAGGTTTCAAGTTTTTGAAAGAATCATAAACGAAAAGAGAAAATTTTTGTGAATTTGAAAGCTTTACTTTACAAGCACTTTACTTTCATACAAACCATTCCACACACTGCACTACAACCCTTGAGTAACAAGTAGCCCTTAAAAAGAAATATTAATAAAATTTATTAGCAACATTTTTCTTTTTAGGTATACACATCATCAACTATCTTAGGCTAGAGTTTCGGATTTAAATCACCTTAAAGGAACTGAAATTGGCTTCATTACTCAACAATCGTAGTATGAATTTCATTTAGGTAAATCCATCTCTATCAAATAGTCATGGGATGCTCTACTCACACCAAAGTTAAGCACGAGGCCATGGGAGATTGGAATTGTTGAGGATCCCCTCACTTTCCTCTCAACCATAAACCAGAGTTGACTCGCGTACGGGGGTCCTTTCGGACTTCGAGCTTTGCTACCTTGCCAATGCATTTCGACCAGGTTGACGACTGTCCCCCCAGGTTATTTCGTATTGATGGTAGCCTTAGTATCAGACCTCTAGGATTCTACATAGGTATAGTGGGCGGTTATTCCCACTTCACCTCGGACAGACGTGGAAGGTAACCCTAGCTTTGGCAGTAATCCTGGAAGGGTAGTTTGGTGATTCAAACGCATGCACCCAGTGGACCTTCGGAGGACGCCACGTAACTAACCGTCCATACTATGTTAGTCTGTTCTGGGCCCTAATCATCCTAGACTGGATTCTGAGAGTATTTACCATCTGTTTGCTTGGTTTGATTACTTAGGAAATTTTTGTAGTGGTATGTTGTTTGCTCCTTAGTTGTAGTGTCCACTAGGTTTTTACTTAGTTTACTTTTGTATAGTTGTGGAGGACCAACATCTTCATCAGTCTCGGAAGTTGCAAAACCTTCCTCCTCCCATTATGGAGCCTCCACCGCCACCGCAACGCTGAAGGACAAATTCCTATGGTTCTTTTGAACTTACGAGTGAAACAGAGGTTCTTGGAGAACCACATCCCAGAACCCCGGATCTACAAGTCTTTGATACTGCCGAGGTTGAGGACCTAACTTCTAGAGAGTTCAATACTCCTTTCAACCCTCCTCTTACTGGACCCAACGATCCTTTACTGGTACCTGTTGGTTTTCAACAACTTGAGTACAGTGCGTGTGCTCTTTGTGCTATGCTCTTTATGCTGCTTGTTTTTAGTTGGCCTTAGAGATTTCTGGTTTGTTGAGTTGGAAACTATGGAAAGCATCCTGGTGAGCACCAATCAAGGGACCCTTGTCGAAGGGGCTCCTTGTGCTTTTCCATTCATTGTGAACATTGGTACTCCCTTAATGGCTACCTTGAATCTTCCAAGATTCACTCTAGGGCTACCGGTTTGGTTGTTTTCCACTCCGAACGCCTTGCATGCTCCTGATGCTTCCCAAGTAAGCACCTCACATCAAGAGCATCAAAACCCTATGCCTGCTTCGCCAGTAACATCTTCTCCTCTTCCTTCTACCTCAGGTGGTGAAAGTAGTAACACTAGTAACTAGCAGTCTAAAAGGAATAGATGGAGAAAGAATAGGAAGAAGATGCCAAAGCAAGGGGGAAGCCACCTAGCCTGTCGAAGTCATGCTGGGGGCACCCACCCAACCTCTGGAGGTCATGTTGGGTGAAACTTTTAGTCACTGGAAATCATACTGAACCTCGCCACCCAGCCTCTAAAAGTCATGCTGGGGGCACCTACCCAACCTATGGTGGTCATGTTGGGAGAAAACACTAGTTAGTCACTGTAAATCATACTGAACCCAACCACCCAGCCTCTGAAGGTCATGCTGGGGGCACCAACCCAGCCTCTGGAGGTCATGCTGGGAGCAAACTTTCAGTCACAGCAAATCATACTAAAAGTATGTATTCAACCATTGTTTCTCATGTTGAGGACACATCATTAATCACTGCTGGTCATGTTAATGACAAGTCACCAGTTCCTGTGAGTCATACTGGAGACACTAAATCAGCCACTACAAGTCATGCTGAGAAAGTGGACATTGTCGACAAACCTAATAAACATAAGCTTAAGTTCCCTTTTAAGTTTTGAGAGGGAGACCACCTGACCTATTTGTGCCTTGTACTTCCAGAAGTGCAAAGAGTGTGGTCCTTACTTCAAAAGTCTTTTGATTCTGAGCAACCAGCCAATGCAAGTCATGCTGGGGGCAAGCCGTCAACCAATGCTAGTCATGTTGAGAGTACTATTGTTGTTAAGGAGTCTAAGCTTATAGGATGCAAGCCAAAGTTCCCTTGTAAACTTTGTAATGGAGATCACCTTACTCACCTGTGCCCTGCTATTCCAGAGGTGCAGAGAGTGTGGTCCATGTCTGAGGGATCCTCTGCTCCTCAATTGTATATAGATTCCCAACAGCCTGATCAACCTTTGGTTGATGAAGTGGTTGAACCAATACAATCTTTGGTCAACCCCACTCTTTCTTCAAAGATTGAAGTGATCGAATCGATTCAATCTTCGACTAGTCCCATCAGTCCTTCAGAGACTGATGCACTTGTCCCTGAAGTCTTCTGCATTACCAGTTCAGATGTTTCTTAAAATGGGGGCACTTCATCTGTGTTGAGTGAACCCCTACCAAGCTCTGGGATCATTTCCTTTGATTGGAATAGTCTAACTGGGACTTGTCTTCCTTCTTCTACACCTTTCCAGATAAAGGTTGATATCAGCAACCATGTGGTTCACCGATATATTATAGATGAATGAGCCTCTATTAGTATCTTATCCCCTTATGCTTGGAGAGATTTAGGTTTCCCTAACCTTGTTACAGCTTTTAATTGGCTGTTGACTTTCGATAAAAGACCTAGTGAACCATTGGGATTCCTCCCTCAAATACCCGTGACTTTGGGTGGAAAAACAGTCTTAGTTGATTTTATGGTTTTAAAGGACCCTATGGACTTTGATATAATCCTCGGGCGTGATTACATATATGCTATGCAGGCTGTGGTGTTTACGCTCTTTCGTGTGTGTCATTTTCCTCACAATGAAAGCATTGTCACCATTGATCAGCTTACATTTGTTGATCCCTCTTATTACCCAACTATAGACCAGGTATGTCCCCCGCCAGTAGGAACTACCATGTCACAATCAAATATTGTGGCATATTGTTCTTTGAGTCCAATTGCTACTGAGAAGAAGCCTCTGAATTCATGCTTACCTTCTAGCGACTGGGTCTCGACAATTGACCAGGTGATGACTCCATCTGAATGCTTAGATATGTGTTCCATATGGGATAATATACTTCCCTCTGATGAATTTTTCCTAGAGTCTATAATGCAATCTTCCATTCATTTGGACATTGATCCACTTACGAGCATTATTCCACCTTCACTTCGAGCTCGTTAAAAATAGTAAGGAGGCTACGAGCATTCTTTCACCTTCACTTCGAGCTCGTTAAAAACAGTAAGGAGGCTACGAGCATTCTTTCACCTTCACTTCGAGCTCGTTAAATACAATAAGGAGGCTACGAACATTCTTCCACCTTCACTTCGAGCTCGTTAAAAAGAGTAAGGAGGCTATGATCTTTCTTCCACCTTCACTTCGAGCTCGTTAAAAACATTAAGGAAGTGATGAGCATTCTTCTATATCTCCTTTGAACTCGTTAAAAACAGTAAGGAGGTCACGAGTTTACTTTTCAAGGCTCATTAAACCTTTACGGAAAATATTTTTATAGAGTTATTTCACACTCTTGTTTGACTCTTTAAATATGACAAGATTGCCGAGCAAACTTGGCCTCTTCAAGCTCGGTAAAGGAATTGAAGGTCCATCCGCTTAAGTATAAGTTTAACCCTTTTCCGGACTTTTGCGGATTACTTACGAAAAAGGAATACTCTAGTCATACGTGGCTAGAAGAGTTCTTCTCTCATTTTTTTTACTTTTTAGGGGGAGGATACTAACTATACAAAAAAGGACCTTTTGGAGCCTTCTTTAGGGTTTTAAGGCTCTCGAAATATGAAAACACCAAGCGAGCACTCACCTACTCGTGCTCGATGTGAAATCCACGAGAGGGTATATAGAGGATTGTTTAAGTTTTTCAGACTTTATAAATAGGAAAACACTGGCGAGCATTACCCTACTTAGGCTCGATATTAAAATCCACGAGTAGGTGTATGGAGTTATTGTTTAAGTTTTTCAGACTCCTTAAAATTGAAAACACCGGCGAGCAAGAACATATCTCCGCTCGATATTAAAATCCAGATATCAGTACTATAGAGTATTCTTCTATCTCTTCTTTGAACTCTTTAAAAATTTAAGAAGGTCTTGAGTCTTCCTCCCATGGGCTCGTTAAACTCTTACATGGTTGGACTTATTGAGTTTTCTATCTTTCTTGGACTCATTAAAATAACAAGAAGGACATTCTTTTACCAAAAAGAATAAGAGATAAGAAGGGTATATCATATCTTTTTCAGTTTCAAAGGCAGTTATGTCAGTCATGTCCTTGAGTGCAACACCTACTTGAGTCTATCATGTCAGTTTGGTTAGTTTTTGACCTTAGGGTGAACTTGATCTCCGAGTTTTTACTCCCCTGGTTGGTTATTATTCCAACCATATGGAGGGTCTATTAATGTCACCTACATTGTAGGCTTATATCACTTCCCCTTCATGTTAAAATCTACCTAAGTCACTTTGTGTCATGCTCACTGTTAAAGGATACAGCATGTGTCAGCCATTCTGCAATTTACCTTGACTTCATGTGTTGGCCATCCTGGTGTCAGTTTGTTTCATCTTGTTACTTTTCCTACTCCACATCAGCTCATACCTGTGAGTGTTCCTCGTGTTGGATTATGGAGAATGCATTAATGCCTCCCTTCCAACAGAGTTCTTCCCACCGACTTCAGCTCATTATGCTCTGGGAACGAAGTTTAGAGTTTCAATTTGTACCTTGGGGATTGAAGCTATCACTGTCAGTTTCCCTCGTTGTTGAATAATGAGAATACATAAATGTCTCTTAATCGACAAGTTCCTCAAGTGTTCGACTTCAAGTCCTCTTATTCACACTTGTTGGATTCTACTAGGTACCTTGGGCCCCATTATCATTATCGATGGAAATCCTCGCATTTGTTAATGGTATACATCAATGACCGGTAATCAAACGATACCCCCCATGTTCGACTTCAGCTCATCTATTCGCATGGTTAGGGTTTGTACCTTGGGTTGTTTTGGATGAAGACCTTGGGACCATGATAGCATCACCATATTTATGTTATCACCCAAGCTGCGCAAGACTGAGCCTCACTCATTTTGGCTATTTATGAGACATAGATCCAGCTTGTTGTTATGGCTATGATCTCTCATTTTGACATGGATCCATGCTTGTATTTCAGTGGCCATGCCCTATATATACATCTCCTAGTTATGTATTGGAGATCATGCTACACATCTATATGATTTCAAGATTGTAATTTCTCGCTGACCTTGATCATTGTTTCAAGTACTTTTGTGACTTAGTTTTGCGGTTTCTTGCTCCTCCTTTGACTTGGACTTGTAATGTATTTCAGCCATCGTTTCCATCTAACCTCACACATTAGGGGGCCTCTGTTATAGGTTACATCTGCACTTCTTCGTCTGTGATCACATTACGCTATCGATCACACAAATGGACAACATGGATTGAAGAGCTAGGTTGACCTAGATGATGCATGGACTAGAACTACCCTCTTCAACTGAGAAAACTCCTATTTTCACTAACATTTTGACATGTGTGCTACTCTCTGGGAAGTAAACCAGTGCACATCTGCTAGTATGCCCTACTTTACTCAAGTGAAACTAGTGCACACCTTGAAAATTGTTGCGAACGCTTGTTGCAAAGTACAACAGTTGCACACTGTGCGCTACTCTTGGTGTATGAAAATCACGCACATCTTAAGATGAAGTCAAAAAATATATTAAGTTGATGAATTGGGATTAGTTGAAGTTAGTTTTGCAACTTCCCCAACCTCCCAATCCAACTACCTACCTTGTCCCATAAATACAAAGAGGATCCATGAGAGAGGGACCTAGAAGAAAGGGTTGAAGGATTGTTATGCTGGAGGAAAGTCCCAAGTCATTGTGAAGAGCAGGAGCCCAAGACTCAATTGCAGAAGCATATTGACATGTCAAGTATACTTGTACTAATTTCATGCTTCTTTGACAATAAAAAGGTGGAAATACCCTTCCTGTCCCAAATCGAATCTCTACTAGATTGCATATTCATTTGGCTTAGTATTTTATTATTGTTGGTGTTTAATTGCTTTAAATATTCATCATATTTATATAGTCAAGATATGCTGAGGAAGGTATCTTTTGTGTTGCCGGTTCTCCATAGCAAAGGATCAAGCGGAAGACCAAGCGAAATCTAGGTCCAGCCGTCGATTAAAGGTACATCTTCTTATATCTTGATCTCTTTCATTTGTAGGAACTAGATGCAACGTAATGAATGTATTTACTTGTCAACCCCGCTAAGTTGGTAGTGTCTCTCCTCACTATAAGGTTTAAATTTTGAACAACACTCGAAACTCTCTCAAAGAAGAAGCTGCATAGTATACTGTCGTATCCGAAGTTCTTTTCCTCCCCACATTTGCAATCCATTAACTGGGTCTTCATAGACACCAGTAATGTTGTGTGCCAGTCATATATCATGGGCCGCATGCACTCTGCAGTGTAGAACATCACCGTCCTCGAATCCTAGTGTAGAGTTGCCGAACCTGTAATCTTGACGAGACTAGACTCTATAATCTTCGTACTCAGACTAACTATGGCTCCAATGGGTACCTAACTCGCCACATTCCGGGTGTTGGGAAGATAGTACCTCTCTATGTAGTTTGGAATGGTGATACCACCACCCACAGTACGAGATCGAAGACTTGCCGCTTCCCCTCGATGGGACAATCTTGTAATGAAATATATGTCATCCACCTCCAAGGAGAGTGTTTGACCATCTGGGTTGAAATTTTGTGCATCTATGTCCTAGTAGTCTATCAAGCGACGAAGCAATTGGTTTTGGGCCCTCAAACCCACAATGCTCCAAAATTTGAAAATCCCACATGGTTGTAATGCTTGTTGTGCAGGAAAATCATGGTGAACAGCCTCATCCATGAGGTCATGCTCCATTTCCCTCCACTCTAGAACCATCCTAGAGGAAGAAGCACAAGAAGTTTAGCTTTTACATTTAAAAAACCAACTTCATGGCCATAGTCGTGGGCTATTTAGCGAACATAGGCGTCTACTTACGGTCAACGCATGTGTTGACCGCGGGTAGCAGGCACTACCCGTGACCCATATAACTGTAGCCCATGTACAACGCCGTAGAGAAGTAGGGATTTCCCAGTAAAAAAGTTGGACCACTGAAAAATGAAATAAAAACTACCAAATGAAAGAGAAGGATGAGATAGCTAACCTGCTCCAGACATCTTGACGAACGGATGCCCGTAGCTCCTAGAATCAGTGACTGAAGTTTCAGGTGAAAAACTAACCAAAATCACTATTTGGGGTAAATTGTAATTTTTTATTACTATTTATAGTTTTCAAAACCCACTTTCCTATAGTTTTCACCGATTTAAGCTGTTTTGGACTAATGTGATGTCTTGGAGTAGCATTTTGAAAATATTTCTTCGACGAGAGTTTGTTTTTTGACCGTTTCGCGCCTACAATAGGTATATTTCACACCTGACATATAGGTTAGATGTCATTTTCACATGAATTATGCATTATGTATTTGACCATTTCTATTAACCCTAGGTGCGACCCCGCTTCTTAACGACACAGAGCTTTCACATTATTATAGAAGTGTCATTATTTGGCAGTAGGGCCTATCCGACCATGGGTTCCTAGTTAGAGCCCTTTTATGCCTTTTGGCGCCCATGCTATTGTCTCTCTTTAAGATTGGGAGTCCTTTGTAGTTACGCCATGACTTTGCGATAAAGACTCATACTCTACTTTGTCTTATGTTGGCCATCTCCCATAAGGACTTCCCCCATTTTTCTATCAAGTTGTGATCACATTGCATCATCCTGCTTTCCGCTTGAGCCTTGTGTTGGTTCCCGCTTACTCAATTGTTAGCCTAGTGCCTGAGGAATTTCCTTGTCGAGCTCTGTAGAGCTTCCATTTTCCCTTCACAATTTGGTGACCTTTTGACCCTAAGGGAACACCCCCCCGAGTGTCCACATCCTGCACATGCTTCCTTGCATTGATCATAGGTATGTTCCACTGCTTGGGACTAGTCTGCTCTCTATTTGAGACTCGTTCCCTCAATTGTTGTACTATTAGCAATTTTATTCTTTTCCAAGATTTCCAAATATGAAAATGACCAAAAAAATAAAATATTCCAAAAATCCAGACGGGAGAATATTTACTTCTTTTTGTTGGAAGCTATTGTGTTGCCTTTGAATAGAGCATTCATTGCACTCCATACATTATGAGTCAGGACTATAGTTAGACCTTAGGAGCTATACTCGTTTCTCAGTTTTACTCCACTGATTGGTTAAGCTTCCAGTCACTATGGAGCCCTTTGTTGATGCCTCCTGCATTGCATAGTGTTATGTCAAGTCTATGTTCCCTGTGTCTATCCATCTGCTCATGATCTTGTTCAAAGGATATCCTGAAACTAGAGTCATCCACTCCTAATATCTCTTGACTATTGCATGTTGGCCATCGTCATTGAGTCAGTCCGTTTCATCTAAGTTCTTCCAAATCTTTCAGCATAGCTGTTACCTCATGCTGGTTGATGGGGGATTCCTTAATGCCCTCCTTATAGCGAGTTTCATTCCATCGACTTCAACTCATTTATTCTGGAATTGAGACTTAGAGATGGTTGGGTACCTTGAGGCTTGCAGTCATTAGTGGCAGGTTCTCTCGCCATTAACAGTTTTGGGAATAAATCAATGTCCCCTGATTTATGGATTCATCTTAGTGTTTGACTTCAACATGTCTATTCGCACTTTGATGATTGTACTCTGTTCCTTGATGCCCATTTTCATTATTGGTGGCTTATCTCCCATCTGTTAATGGTATACATCATTGACCGGTAATCAGACGATGTCACATCAGGTTCAACCTCAACACCTTTATTCACTTGATGGGACTTGCACCGCAGGTGATTTGTGTAGAATTCCCCAGATGTTAGTAGCATTCAATATGCTGCTCTTGATCATGACTGTACATCTGAGATATCACCTCTCAGACATCAGTAGTTTGTACCTCCAGTATTGCACCAGTTGTTTTCTTTTCAGTAGGAGACCATATCTTACTGTATGGATCATGGCTATGATCTCCTATGACATGTATTCACTATGTACTACCTATCATGGCCATTGTATAAGATTGTTGTATTATACATACATGTACTTGGAGATTTTATTGTATTATGACGAGTGAGTTACTCTCTCCATTTGTGTCTCCATCACTCCACTTCTGAGATTTATAATGTATTTTGACCATCGTAGTACCTTCTCTGACCTCACACATTAGGGGGCATCTGTTACAACGTAATTTTCCACCTTGTGAGCATCAACATTCTTTGTCCTGCAGGATCCATTTCATTGACTCAGATTCACTTTATGTCCTCCAGAAAACACAGATTTTCCCTATTTTTCTTCCTGTATGCTTGATGTCCCATTATAGCCAGTGTACACATAGTCTGTTCCACTATAGCATGCGGGTACCAAGTAAAATGGTAAAAATCATTAGAAATTTACTTTTTACTCCTAAAAAGTGGTCTTAGGGTGACCTTTGGCTCTCCATATACCCTGAAACGCCTCGATGTGTCCTTTCACTTACCTTTGGAAGGCTATATATTGAGCTCTTATGGTGTATGGAAGGGAGGAGGAAGAGAGAGCAAAATAAGTCTAGTGGATTTTTGCCATGACTTGAGTCTACACTCATTGATCCTTGTTGTTGTGAACTCCTTATGTTCACCTACCAAACTCCTTTCATAGTTTGAGTTTGCCATCGTATGGGGGATTGAAGTGGTGGAGGCACAAGTGGAGAGACCCAGTTCTTGGTTCAGATTGGTTGCCGGCAAGAGGTCATATATTGTACTTCTTGTTATTCATTAATGGAAATACTCATTTTCTCATCCAATTGATGTTGTGAATATTGTTAAATTACATTGGGTTATATTCACTTATGATATCATGGATCATGCTATTGATTATGCAAATTTCGTTCAAATATTATATGCACTTGATTGTACTTGTTATTGAGACTAATTTGCAAGTTCAAGTGTAGAGGTTGAAATCTCAACAGGGATCTACTTCGAACATCCGTTTGAAGGTTGGTATTTTCTCCTCATCTTAGCATTGTCATTTATATAGCATTGCATTGGGAATTGAGTCATTTTCTGGTAGTCAGCTGTCTGTTGTGGTCTACCACAAGCCATAGGAATTTTTCTCCATAACGAGAATATTTTGGACACAATGAAAGAAAAGATGGTAACTACACCAATCTTGGTTTTTCCAAATTGGAAGAAGGAGTTCCATGTACATGTCGATGTTTCATATATACCTTTGGGTGTAGTTTTGGCACATCTTGGATAAGGATAAATATATCACCATATTTCTTTTACTAGTAGAAAGTTATCAACAACTAAAAGGAGATATACGATGAAAGAAAGAGAAGGGTTAGCAATGGTATATGCACTTCATAAATTTAGGCATTATCTATTGGGGTCTTTTTTTAAGATGTATACTGACCATTCTACTTTAAGATACATGTTTAATAATCCAGTGTTGGGGGGGAGATTTGCAGATGGTTATTATTATTTCAAGAGTATGATTTGAAATTTTAGTTAAACTAGGAAATTTAAATGCAGGCCCTAACCATCTGTCAAGGTTGGAGATAGAAGAAGAACCAGTAAGATTAGACTATAACCTACCTGATGTGCAGTTATTTTCAGTATGGATGGTGGATAATTACTTCAAATACATTGTTCAGTTCTTGATTAGAAGTATGGCTCCTGAAAATTCTACTGTTGCACAGAAGAAACAGTTGGTTGTAAAAGCAACAAACTCATATTAGTAGGATAACTATATAAATTTGGCTCAGATGAAATCTTGAGAAGATTTTTTCTAGAACATGAAAGGCCTATTATCCTAGTAGAAGCTCATGATGGTGATGCAAGGGGACACTATGAAGGTGAGGCTACAACACATAAAGTATCAAGGGAAAGTATTTTGTGGCCTACTTTACATAAGGATGCAAAAGAGTACTATAGATCTTGTGATGTATGTCAAACGATTGGAAAACCTTCAAGAAGAGATGAAATGCTATTAGTTCCTTAGGTAACATTACATGAATTTGAAAAATTGTTTCTTGAATTGATTAGACCCATTAACCCACTTGCGAAAAGGACAGGAGCTAGATACACAATAACCATGACAGATTACTTGACTCGATGGGACGAGGCTGAACTAGTTAGGAATTGCAATTCTGCAACTGCTGTGAGGTTCTTATTTGAAAATGTGGTTACTAGCTTTGGTTGTCCTGGGATTTTAATGAGTGATCAAGAAACCCATTTCTTGAAGAGAACTATTGAAGCATTGACAAAAGAATTCCAAATCTACCACTAGAAGAGTACACCATACCTTCCTTGGGCCAATGGAACTGTCTAAGATTTCAATAAAATTCTAGAGCATGCCTTGACCAAAATATGCAATTTGAACCACGACAATTGGGATTTGAGGATACCATCGATATTATGGTCATATAGGAGAACTTGTAAAAATTTGATAGGTCAGACACCTTTTAGGAAGGTATATGTTCAGGAAGTTGTAATGCCTATGGAGTACTGTTACACCTAATTCTCGTCATCATGAGACCCATGTCAACTCAGTGCCCTGATCCCTGAAGTCTTCCTAATAAAGTAATCATTTAGAGAAAGTTGTTGACCTTTGTCCATCATTTCTAGTTGGGCTGGCGTAGGTTTTCGTCTAGCAGGAAGCTCCCAACTAGGTCAGGTGTAGGTTGTATTCTGATAGGATGCATTGGTGGCTCAGGTTTCCTTTGTGTAGCCTGCGCTTTCCGTCTCAGGCATAGGTTTTCCTCATGCATCTTGCGTTGGAGTTGATTAAATTGGATAAAGGTGGATTTTAAGCGAATTCTAGAAGGTGGATGAGGTGGATATCTATCCCTAACATCTAGGTGAGTTGTCCTACAGTTCCCTAAACTCAAGGGAGGATCCCTTAGTCCTCTCCCCATGATCCTCAACCTAGTCTATCCACTTGTTCCTATATATACAAAGCTCCTCCCCATTCCAAAGGAGGAAGTCTATAGAACTTACATGTTGGTGGAATTAAACTAGGTGATCCATATCCATCTCTTGGGAGGCATACATTTCAATTGGAGGCATTGGCTTGGCTTGTTGGAGGAAGATTGCAGTGTTAAGGCTTGGGTTGTAATCATCAGTCTACTATGTATTTCTCACTTATTTACAGTAATATAATATATTTCCATAAATTTCTTTGTGTTAATGATATTTGGAGCTCACTTCCTTAACTATTTTCTTAGATCAGTTAGTGTTTAGATGTACTTTTACTGCTTGTTTTGTCTCTATGTGCTTTGATAGGTATTGCAGCTACGGATCTGCGACCACGAATATTGGGGCAATAAGAAGGAGAAATATCTATGAATGTAAAGGTAAGGCATCTAATTACCTTTGATCTCTAATTTGATCTAGGAAAGTAGTTTTATATTATATTCTCATTTGTTCTAGATACAATTGGACTAGGGAGATCATGCTTGCGTCCACTCGCGTAGATTGTTCGATAACAAATCTGGCGACCAGACTAGGGAATACTTTGTTTTGATTTCAAGTTGAATGTGTTATTCTTTGATTTCTTAATGAGCCCTTGCTTTGCCTCCTGAGCCTTTTTTCACTATCATATTTTCTTCTTGAAGTGTTTGTTGACCTTCTCTAAGTCTGTCTGAATTGTTATCAATCCATTTACTTATTCAATATTTGGAGATTTTTTATTTTTTGCATTGGTTTATTCACCCGAAGCACCTGGGTAGTGAATCCAGTGCACCTTCCCATCCTGAGCGCAATATTCCTTTGAGCATCCTGTGCCATCGACAATTTTTTCGATCTGACAGTTTGCTCTGTCGGCGCTTTACACCTGTATACAGTCTATGTCAGGCACTCGACGCCTAACCATAGACTGTGCCGGTCTTTCAAGATTGGTGCTTGGTCTATCCACTCTCCAAAAATTGGTTTTGGTGTGATCTGCAAACTTCTCTGTTTTGTACCATCCACTCAGAGGCCTCTTTATTCAACATTGTTTGTGTTTGGTTTGCTTGTGTTGATTTTTGGGTCCCATTTGGTCAAGTGAGAGATTCGGTGGTGGCGGGAAATTTCAATCCCCCACGGTCATCCGCTCAATATTTCTTTCCCTTATTCAACTTGTCAAATATATTTAGCATGCTAGGTCTGATTTCCAAACCTTTCTTGCACTTAGCCATTTAGGTTTGCTTGCATTTGATCGTTTTTGAGTGATTTGTGTGTCTTTAGGTCATTGGAGTGCTTGTCATCTTTCTTTGGGAAATTATGATTGGTTAGAGTGCTGCAAGTAGTCTCTTCTTTTATTCCATTTACATTTGAAAAGCATCATTATTATAAGGTTTTGTCTTGATACATACATTGAAAAATCAAAAGTGCTTCGTTTTTACCATTTTCAAGTTCATTTGAGAATTGTTGTAGAAATTGTTTCATGCATTGGAATTCATCATCCATCAATCTTTGGGAAGTTTGAAAAGAAAAATTAGTTTTTTGTATTTTTCTTGAATTTTGAATCACTCATCTTTATGAAAAATCCAAGTGAAATCAATTTTTTTCAAAGTAATCCCAAGCTTGAAGAGTTATATGCATTTTTGGTTTTCATATGCTTTTAGGCTACCATTGTGAAAATTGAAGAGTTATTGTGCTCTAAGTAGAGATTCTCCTTTTTCATCACTTAGTTCTATTCTAATTGGAAAAGACAAAAATAATTTTTTTTTTATTTGATGTGTTGTTGATTTTCGTGTTTTGTTCAAAAAACGAAAAAGAGTGCTTTCATCATATTTGGTAGATTTGGAACTTGTTGAAATTTACTGTTTTGTTAGACCATTGGAAAAGGATCTCTCCTTCCCTTACATAGATTTCATCAAAATAAAAAGTGCATTTTCATGCAGTTAGGGTTTCATTATGTTTAAATTTCAGTCCTCACCTCATGCATTCACCTAACCGTCTAGATAAAATTTACCGGTAGAACAAAGTTAAAGTTTACTAATAACTTGTGTGCTAAGTTAGTGATGTGTTACAGTGTCATAAAACGTGGCAGCTATCGTTATTTTCCTGCACTGCATCCCGGGGGCACTGTAGTTCTTCCACGTACCAACCAGTATATCGAAGGCTCTTTCACGTACCTTAGGGTATATTGAAAGGCACTTCACATACTTGGTAGTATATTGGAAGGATCTTGTCGTATGGTTGTGCCTTAGACAACACCACTACGGATTTGAGCTCCCACATACCTTGTGTATATTGGGAGACATTCCTAGGATTCCTGAAACCAACCGAGCTAACCATTTGGCCATCTTGGCAGAGCAATACACTAAGAACAACACTCGAGGAGTTACTGCGCACATACTATCAGGTAGTCGGGTTATATGGTCAGGGGTACGACCCTAATCCTCCCTGGTTAGTGCTCATAAAAATTGGGCCGAGTTTAACTGTTGGACCTTGGAGTATATCGCGAGTTGCAAAGCCTTGAAAATACTGTGAGGTTCCAGACTTTTTAATCCACACCTATCACATAATTTTGCTTGCAGCCTTAGTTTGTGGAGATTTTTCTGGATTGCTTTTATTTTGTGTTGAACACACTTAGGAGAATTTTTGGTTCGATCATTCTAGATAAACAACCTTTGAGAAGGTCCTGTAGAATTTTAAACTTTCCACCCGAATATCCCCTTAATCAAGAGGTAATTTCGAGGGAAAATATGCATCCACACATTACTGTTGTGTCACCTGAAGAAGAGAACTCCACCATGGAGTCGGGAATGAACTTTTCACTTCCTTCTAGTCCACTAATCACTGATCCTCCAAGTTCTATGACCATGGAGCCATCTACTTCACGAGACACATCCTTCCACCATTTGTTGGAAGGAGAACCTGGGGCTATAGATTGATTAAATCCATCCCAGGATGACCCTGTATCCACATCATTTGGTCCATCTGCATCCTTTTGGGACACCACTCTAAGGAAACAGTGGGCCCACCTAGCATTACATCTGGAGGCAGAACCTTCCCCTCTTCATTGGCCTCCCTATTTAGAGGGCCATTTAGCCGCCTTTTGGTATCATCATGTATTAATGTGTGTTTAACTAATGAGCAGTTGGAGTAGGTGTAATTGCGCCAATCTCTTCACTTATTGTATAAAAACTACATCAATGAATGAACAAAGTGATTGAACGTTCTGTCCATATTATGATCTTCTTGATGGTTTGTATGTGTGTATTCTCATGCCAATCTCTACTTGAATATGGGTTGAACCTGCACGTTCAACATCTAGCGCCGTTGCCCCCTCTTTCTGGTCTGGGTGACAGCAACAGTAGATGGAGGTGGTTTGAACCTGAACAAGAGGAGGATAACGTCAAGAAACCTGCAAAAAGAATTAAAGGATGCTCATGTGTTACAGAAATTCTCTGCATGAAGAAGAGAGATCGATCATAGGAGGGATGAAGAATTACTATGCTCGTGGATAATGTGTGTATGCCTGCGAAAAATTGACCCAGTAATTAAGTAATCCATCGATCAAATGCCATTGAAAGTCCGGCCAACATTCTTGTCTTGTAAAAGTTGCTTTACTCATTATATTATGCTCTGTTCGATTTGCATATTATGTTGAATTTATATAGTTGGACGACTTCTTGAATCAAATCACCGAAGCAACTATCAAGTTCTATGTGCTCTATGTTGATGCATGCTTGGTGGCTCAACGTTGAAGACTGCTGGGTGACCAAAACACTGACAGAGGTGGATCTAATCTGGAAGAAGCAATTGCAAAACCTGTGTGTTGAAGCTTGCAAAATCGCTCATGTTGAGGATACCGCTATAGGAGAAATCAATCAGAAATTTCTACTTGCTCAAAGATTATGTTGAAGATCGACCACTATCCCTATTGCTGTTAGCAGATTTCTCATTCATCATTATCTTTGTGGTTTTTTTCAGCAAACTGACCGTCATCTTCCAAGGGAGATTGTTGTGCATTTATAAAGACTATTTGCAAGAAGACGAAGAAGCTTTGAACACAGTCGACCATTGGTTGTCCTAAATTGTTCGTTGATTTTATCATAGTGTATCAAGAATTTGAATATGGATGAAGTATAATGACCATCTTGACCATGCTTCACATTCCGTCAACATCAAGATCCTTATCATTAAGATATGCTAAAGCAGCCCATCGGCGTTTGGAAGTTATACCATGTCGGTATCACCTAAGGCACGTTGTCGATGTCAACCATTAGTTGCTGGAGTAGTTCATTGTTGATAGAAGCACTATTAAAGCATTTCATTATCGACCATATGACAGATTATTAGTTAGTGGGTCAACATCCATATTGCAGGGTTCATATCATTATTGAAGCACCATTGAAGAGAATGATCATGATGACCTATCAGACACCGTCACCTGGATCGTGAATTTTCACTTGTCGAAGGTTTTCCAATCTACAATGATGGACTTACATGGGTTTGAATGGTTGGTAATTATATAACTCAAACACGTTGACATCATAATGGTCGACGTCACTCTTAAAGTATATGGTCGAGAGTGTTAAAATAGGGGTTTTGGGTCGACAAGTTCTATTTTTAGTCATTGAGTCATAAAAGTGATAACTTTGCTAAGTCTTTAACTTTTTATCTCTTATAAAATGTGGTCAAGATAAACATATGGTCGACATTAATTTGCATTAAAAAATTCATGTAATAGTGGTAAAAATATGGTCGATATTGTAAAGTGGTCGAGTTTTTACATACAACAGTCAAAGTGGTCGATATCCAAATTGGTCTACACAAAAATGGTCGAAACTGTAAATGGTCGGGCCATTACTTAAAAATATGGTCGATGTAACATGGTTGGACTTGTAGTTGAGTCGATACATCATATGGTCGGTATCTACATTCGGTCGAGATCGACATTTTCACTTTATATTTTGGCCGATGTAACATGTAAAAAGATGGTCATCTCCAGTTTGGTTGAAGTTGATATGTATGGTCGAGTATGTAAAAATGTGGTCGAGTCCTTATTATTTGGGTTGACCTTTTTGTATTATAATCAAGCTTCGTAATTCAGTCGGTCTCTAGCCAACTGAGTAAGTCGACTCAAGTCGAGTCGGCCTCGACCATATATTGTCAATATCGACCACAAGAAGGGACACATTTAAACTTGCAGGAAGCCTCATGACAGAAGCTTTTGACGAAGACCATATTCAAGCAACATCCATCTTACATCACACACAAGAAAGAGCTTAATGATCACATGATGATACCACAAAGAACACTCGAACTAAGTGAGGCTCTCAGTACTGAAATACATAAACATCTCTTCAGTGTGATTTCAAAATTTTGAAGGCAGTTGGTGAGCTGGTGTAAAGGTAGAGCATGGAAGCCCAAAAGTTCCTGGACCATTGGAGAAAACTGACAGGAAGGTGAAAGGGTGAGGCTCAATTGACCACTACTAGATTGTTGACAAAGGATAAATAAATCACGTCTCATGGTTGTTTCTGCATGTCTTCCTTGGGACAGAGAAGTGTTTTGTTGGTGGGGGAGATGTTATGAGGTCCATTTATCCACCTTTTGGTATCATCATGTATTAATGTGTGTTTAACTAATGAGCAGTTGGAGCAGGTTTAACCGCTCCAACCTCTTCACTTATTGTATAAATACTACCTCAATGAATGAACAAAGTGACTGAACATTACGTCCATATTATGATCTTCTTGATGGTTTGTATGTGTGTATTCTCATGCTAATCTTTGCTTGAATATGGGTTGAACCTGCACGTTCAACACTCCCCATGCTCAATGCTTGGCTCCAGTCTATGAACTCATGGACCAATTATGCCAACATGGCGAAGATATTTGGGGCCACAGTCTCTCACAGAGAAGAGACACTTCAGAAACGCCCATATTTCAACATACCCCAATTCATTCATTACCTATTGCTTCACCGGAAACACCCATACATAATGTGACTATTTACGAACCTAGTTAACTCTCATTTCCTGCGAGTACACCTCTCAATCAGGAAATTGGTTCCATACCTCAAGTGACTCCAAACATTGACAGACAATAGTCCAACACCCCTCATACTACCACTGGAACATTACCCATCCCTCCCCCACCCCAAAACTTGCGGGGAGGATACTCTTTACCTCCTCATTTTATCATGAGTAGTGTTCCTCTAATAGTAAGTAATCATCAACCGATTGTGAGTCAACCATCAATAAGTGGTCAAAACATTGTTACTGGGTGGAAACCGCTATTCTCTAGCCATAATACGAGTGGAGGACTTTCGATCGGTCATTCTGTTGGAAGATCCTTACCCGTTGTGGGATCCACCATGGGATTACATCATGGTGGAGGTCCATCCAACTCAACTCAACCACCATGGATTCAAGCGTATCTAGCCCATTTTAACCCTATGTCAAGACAATTCAATCCCGAAAATGTACTCCACGGGATACCTTATCACGGAAACCCATACACTCCATGGGGACATTATAACGTTGCACCAATTGGACCCCCACCAACTTTTCCTCATGTCCCACCACCCCCACCACTGTTTGGTCCACCTCCTTTCGGAGGGGGCAGACCTCCACCTTTTGGCATAGGTGGAGGCCCATTCCATTCCGGCAGTGGAGGCCCACCCCATTTCGGCGATGGAGGCCCGCCTTACGGAGGTGGTGGCCCACTCTATTCTGGCGGCGGAGGTGGTGGCCCACCCTATTCGGGCAGCAGAGGTGGTGTCCCACCCTATTCCAGCAGTGGAGGTGGAAAACCCCCTCATTCCGGTGACAGAGGAGGAACCCCACCTTCTGGTGGGGGCCCACCTTATTCCGGCGGTGGACGACCCCCACCTTTCGGTGGAAGAACACCCTATTATGGTGATGGACCTACATACGGTCTGCCCCCCAACCCAGGAGGCCCACCCCCTTATGGCCAATTCCCTACGGGAACACCTTATAATAAGTCTATTCAAGTTCCTACTGGTCCATATATGCCATATCAATACTATTAGTATCCGCAGCAGAACCAACAGCTGCCATTTTTGGCTACTTTGGACCTACCCAACCTGTCTTGTCTGACCAACGATCCCATCCTACATGGTTATAATTGGCCACCCATTCTGGTCAAGATACCCTCTGATATTCCCAAATTTGATGGAAAACCCGATGAAGACCCAAAAAACCATGTGATGACATACCATATATGGTTCTCATCCAATTCCTTGATGGACAACTCAATCCCTCTAAGGTTGTTTCAAAGGACCCTCACCGGCCCAGCTTCCAAGTGGTATATCGAATTACCACCACTCATTTCCCGATTTCCGCTTTCTTGCTATGTCCTTCCTGACTCATTTCCAGTTACCCATACACTACGAAACTGGTACAGACATCCTGACTTCGCTCCGCCAAACCAATGCAACTCATATATTTGACCATATCCATGAGTGGCAGAGGATACGATGTCTCATTAAAACTCCCATTCCATATCAACTCTTAGCTGACTGGTTCACGAAGTCTCTTTTACCCATCGTATCTCAAGGCATGGAAATGGGAGGGGTCGTCACCGAGGAACAGGGTATCACTCGTGCCCTCTACTTATACCTTGTCTATGCTCAATCTAGCATGTTATATGACATTGTTCCGGATTCACCCCTCCCTACATACAATCCTTCAAAATCACCCATGGGACCTCAAGCCAATGGCATTATCGGTTCCCTTAACTCCCAACCTTCTACTCAAACTGGTGGATCGTCAAACCACCATGGTTCTTCCCCACCCTCACCACGGGATGGCGATAGCACCACCAAGTCACCCACTCCTACTCCCACCGAGGAGGTGAATTCTATTCAATCAACTTCACCTCAGAAATCTGGTGGCAAGAAGAAAAACAAAGGTAAACCCAATAAATATTCCAACTAGCAGGAGCACAAGAACCCTCCTGAAGACACAAAACTTAAATGGAAGCTTAAGTATCCTTTTTTACTGTGTGGTGGTGACCATTTCTCCAAAGAGTGTCCCCACCGAGACGAAGTGTAGAAGTTTCTTAAGGGAAACTCCACACCCATGGTTCTCAATGATCCCTTCCCCACCCAAAATCAACAAATGATTGCTCAACCCTCTCCTTCTCAAGGAGAAACATCATCCACCGTGCATGTTCTCATGATGCGTAGTGAGATGGTTAACCTGAACACACGATCATGTTCACACAACTCAGTCCCTCCGAAGGAAACCATTGGAAGTATACTGTAAAAGCTTCCACCTCTATTCCAAATATTACCGTACCACAAGCTTCTCTTACCATTGAGAATCCTTCATTAGAATTAGTGTTGCGTTCGCCTAAGAGTATGATTCGAAAAGAAGTTTTCAATCCTAATGCTTGGGAAGCTCGAAACTATACCATCGTACAGGACTTGGTGCAATCCCCTTGTGCCATGTCAATGCTAGAGGTCTTGCAAAATTGTCCCAACCAACACAAGACTCTTCTCGCTAACATTGGTGCGGTAGATCCAAATTCCTCGAATACAATCATTTTTAGGCTTGAGTACTTTAAACTGAGGCTTTCCCACCAGCTGGCTTTCCAAATTTCCACGAAGGTTGCTGGAAAGACAATCCATTGTACTGTACTAGACAAAGGTGCTTCTACCTCAGTCATGTCGTTATCTTGTTGGAGAGCCATTGGTTCTCCTGATTTAAACTGTTCTCCTACTACCCTGAAAGCATTCGATGGTCATGTATTTCAACCCCATCGGATATTACAAGCCTTAACAATAGAGTTGAGGGGTAAGACTGCAACCATTAATGTGGAAGTGGTCACATCCCCTTTGGATTATAATCTCTTACTTGGTCGTAATTGGTTTTACGCTATGACTACGGTCGCGCCATCTGTCTTCCGCATTGTGCAATTCCCCCATCAAGGCCGAATTATCACCATCGACCAATTGGACTTTTGTACACTGGACACCGATACTCATCTTGGTGATAATGTACCCTTGCTAGGACAATATTCTCATCTATATGAGAGCGTGGGGGTCAGCCTCATAAAATATTCATCTCTTATGACTGTCTTTCCAACCCTGGATGCCTTTAACCATGTTGCCATGGTGAACATGATCTCCTCCATGATTCCATATTTTTCCAACTCTACCAATCAATGGCTTGTACCCGATGAGGCCACCATGCAATTGATTGGAGATACCATGCCTCTCTCACCCGTTGAAGCTACTTATGAGGCTATCCAGTCAGCCCCTGAGGACCACTTGGTCGTGGCCTCTACATCTTGTTCTCTACAGGGGATGTAATCCTTACCAAATCCTCTACTCCGGACTTTTCATTCCGACAAGTCCATTATGGATATTATGAACCGAATGACCCCCCATGGGAAGACCCTCACCATCGATCCTCTTTCCTACCCCCATTAGATTCTATGGAGAACAACATCACAACCATTTTCACACTAGATGTCTATTCTTGCCCCCGGTCATCAATCCTCACTTGCCATGCGGTCACTGAGGGAAACTTGGAAAACATTGATCCCACCATTCCAGTTGACATCTCGGTTACCCCTGGTGTCATGGAACATATTCGTTTAGGCCAGAATTGTTCTCCCGAAGAGATCACCATGTACACGGCCTTATTCAAACAATTTCACGACGTGTTCGGTTGGACCTACGAGGAGATGCCCGGGATAGATCCTTCCATTGTTTCGCATGAGATTAAAACCTATCCTGATGCTAAAACAGTCTACCAAAAGTTACGACCAGTGCACCCTCAAAAAAATGAGGCAATTAAAGCTGAGATTGAAAATCTCTTGAAGGTCAGATTTATCTACCCTGTTCCTTTAACAGAATGGGTCTCCAATGTCGTCCCTGTGGCTAACAAGTAGGGCACCATCTTAGTCTGTGTCGATTATAGGGATCTAAACAAGGCTTGTCCTAAGGACAATTACCCTACTCCCTTCATCGATCATATCATTGACAATTGTGACGGAAGTGTCATATTTTCCTTTATGGATGGCTTTTCGGGTTACAACCAGATTGAGATCCACCTGGCCGACCAACACATGACCACTTTCATCTTCCCTTGGGGTACGTTTTCTTATCGTAAACTCCCTTTTGGTCTTAAAAATGATGGTGCTACATTCAAGCAAGCCATGTCGTATTCTTTTCATGATGTGAAGGACTTTGTGGAGCCCTATCTTGATGAACTTCCTGCTCATTCACAGCATCGCGAGTTCCACATTGACCATCTGATGGCGGTATTCCTCAGATGCAAGCGGTATAACATCCGTTTGAATCCTCACAAGTGTATTTTCTGTGTCGAGTCCGGACGCCCCCTAGGTTTTATCATTTCAAAAGACAGGATCTGCATTGATCCCTTGAAGGTGGAAGCCATTATCGCTCTCCCACCTCCTACTGAAATCACAGAACTACAAAGTTTGCAAGGCAAGGAAACTTACCTATGGATTTTTGTATGTAATTTCGCTGAGAAGACACAGGAATATATGTGATTACTAAAAAAGGATGTCCCTTTCATATGGGACAACCAAGCACAACAATCCTTTGACAGTTTGAAACATGCCATTACCCACACCCCTGTGCTCCAACCGCCCAAATACTATAAGGATTACATCCTTTATCTTTATGCTTCTACAACCACGATCGCCATGGTCTTGGGCCAGGAATACAACAACACCCAGAACATGTGATATATTACCTCAGTAAGGGTCTTATTGACTCCGAAACTCATTACTCACATGTCGAGAAACTCACTCTCGCGGCAGTCATTGCTGTCCAAAATTTCAGTCACTATATCTTACTCTGCACCACTACTATTATTTCCAACTTGAACCCCATGTACCATGTTATGACATGTCAAGTGCTCGGGGGAAAGTATTCGTGCTGGATCGTGATACTTCAGGAATTGGATCTCCTCTTCGAGAAGGCCAAGTCCAAGAAGGATTTGGTGTTTGCGGAGCTCATTTTTTATCTTCCCCGTGTTGATTCAAGGTCTAAGCCCAAAAACTCTCTCCCAGATGAGTCGTTGTTTCTCATCAGCATGTCAGACCCATGGTATGGAGATATCACCTTATATATGAAAACCCAACGCTTCAACCCCCAACTATCTCGTGACGACCGTCATTGTATACGCCACCACGCCAAATATTACCTGATCATTAGCGATACCTTGTATCATCGTGGCCTTGATTCCATTCTTCGACGTTGTATGGCACATGAGGAGGCTGAACACGTACTGAATGATTGTCATGCTGGGGCTTGTGGCGGTCATCTTTCTGGGATGGCTACAGCCCAGAAAATACTATGCGCAGGATACTACTGGACTTTGATCTTCAAGGACTATATAGAGGTCATTAAGAAGTGCTCCCATCCAGCCCCTTTACATCTGGTTATTTTCATCAGCCCCTTTGCTAAATGGGGCATAGATTTCATGCACTGTAAGCCTACCTCGGTTGGGGGGCATGGTTACGCCATAGTAGCTGTGGATTATTTTACTAAATGGGCCGAGGTTATTCCTACGTACAACGAGGATGGAAAAACCGTTGCACTCTTCATGTTTAATCATGTCATTGCACATTTCAGAGTTCCACAAGCCATAGTCACCGATCATGGATATCACTTCCAAAACCATATAGTGGATGAATTGATCGCCAGACTAGGTTTTCTCCATGAAAAATCAACCCCTTACTACCCACAGTCCAATGGACAAGTAGAGGCCATTATTAAGGTCTTGAAAACCATGATTCAATGCATGGTGGGTACACACAAATCGAACTGGCATAACATGATCTTTTTTGCACTATGGGCATACGAGACCTCCATCAAGACTGCCACCTGATTCACACCATTTCAATTATTTTATGGATTGGAGGCAGTCCTACTAATAGAGTGTGATATTCTGTCACTAAAACTCGCATTTGAACTTCTCCCGCAACACCACTACCGAGGAAGAACGCTTCCTTCACCTATAAACAATCGATGAGACCCGCCGCGATGCTGCTCTTGCCAATGAGGCACATAAGAAACGCATCAAAGCTCAGTATGATAGGTCGGCTAAACTTCGTATCTTCAACGAGGGGGATTTGGTCCTCACATATGACCAAAGGAATGATAAGCTGGGGCCAGGTAAGTTTGAGTCTATGTGGCATGGACCATACATTGTAAAACATGTTTTGGAGAATGGAGCATACAAGCTAGAGGATTACGATGGAATATCTCTAGGAGAGCCTTGAAATGGGATCTACCTGAAGAGGTACTATGCCTGAGTTTTAGATGCATAAGTATCTTGTATATAGTGTACATGGCATGAGTTTTCTGTGGTGTGACGCTTTGTTTTAGTGTGCCAGGATCTTATTTCTCTGCTTATACCATGTTCTGTCTGCATGTGCAGATGGCCACCTATTTTGGATTTGCGGACGGCACCAGCTAGCATACCCCTAACCTTGCTTCGACAGCCTGGGTACTTTATTCTCCTACAGGTGAGCTTATCATCTCAAGAGGAAATTGTCTAGGATACACAACCAATAACTTGGCGGAATATCATGCGGTGATTGGAGCCCTAACCGATTCTCTTTCCTTGGGTATGAACCACATTGTATTTCATCTTGATTCACAACTACTGGTTTCTCATCTTAACTGGATCTATGCTATCTGTGACTCTGCTCTGCTCCATCTTTTCAAATGAGTTCGTCTCCTAGAAAGGTCCTTTGAATCTATTCAATACTTGCACATTCCACGATACATGAACACTGTTGGAGATGCTATGGCCAATTTCATTCTAGATTGGTACATTGCACACACTTAAGATTTCCATGAGATACAAAAACAAACATGAAATGTAAATAATCCATTGTATAATCAAAACATGTAGACAAGATCCCATCAATCACCAATAGAACACAAGATGTATAAAAGCCTCCAATAATGTATGTATATATAAAATCGGTATAAAGTACAAAAATGGTAGCGCTGACAAAAATCTGAAGCATGCAATCTTTCAATAAGAGTCCTCTCTACAAAATCTAAAGCTCATAAGCTTTCAGTATATACATATAAGACATGAGACTAGTCCCTGGGATGCTCATGATAGCAGACCATGCCCCTCGCCACTTTTTGGAGCAATGTTCCAAAACACAAACACACCTTGACCGTAAACTGCTGGTAGCGACGGGGTAGGTCATGGACACCTGGCTCTAGGATATCCATTGTCATCCTACGGAGGTTATCCTCGACCTCCTCCATCTCCTCGATGGCATCTCGAGCCGTGAGGCCCATCTCCGACACCACCCCTCTCTGTGCAATAGGAGAGACTCCAATAGGTCGCATCGGACCCACATCTGCATGAAACATGTGAAAACCATCAGCACTACTCCAAAAAAATCATAAATACATCCAATGATAACCACAAGCAGTAATTGTTCTTACCGATATCGCCCCACTGTGTTCCCTCGGGAAGCACCAAGTCAGGGTCCCCTCTGAAGTTCGTCCCATCATACGGGTAATCCTCCACCATAAGGAGTTGTCCCCTCAGCCATGTGAAGAAAACTGTACCAAAGCTAATAATAGGACCCCTGCCACCATGGTGGGCCATCACCTCGGACCACCTGTTCATATGAGGATCTCTAGCATCTCGATCCTCAATATCTACCTGCGGGCGTAAGTGTGGCACTCGCTCCAGCATGAATGATATCACCACTGAACCGTAACCAAATTTATTCAGTGCCCCACACCATCATTTGGTCACTTGATCCCATAGACTGTTGAGGATACCCTCACACCAATTGAATACAGTAGGAGCCACACACTCCTCAGCGTACATCATCTGCGATTTGCTCACCAGATGAGAAGATCGACTACCGGCCACCCTCACGATGGTAAAGAGCACAGTACAAAGAGATTGGTCTTGGACGTCCTTGGTGGGAATCTTCCCACCAACCATCTGAGTACCTGGAGTGCACCATTGGTCAATCATGTCCTCCACGGTGAGATCACCCCCTCGTTATCCAAATAGAGACACGGGGTTTCCCCGTCAGTACAGCCTTGTCAAAAAGTAGATGTCCTCAACATCTATACTCAAAGTGTGCATGCCGATATGAAAGTGTTGCTGTACCGGGTCCCATCATTGGACCAGATGTGACAACAACAGTACTTTGGCCATCATGCACAGCACTCGGAAGTACTTGAGCAAACTGCAATTCCCCAATGCGGCTATGCATTAGGGATCATTTTTTGCTTGAGCATTGTCGAGCTCATGCTCGCGTTCCCGCCACTTGAGGACCATTTTGGTCGTTGTAATCCTGTCCAAAAGGCCAATAACACATCATTAGAATCTTTTCAACGCATCCAAAGTGCTCTTTTGTGGTTAGATTTTGCACATACTTGGCGGACTTGCACCGATGTAGCCCGTCTTTACAGATAGGGCGTCATCGATGCAGACCTCAGCTCAGGATTTGTGTCGGTGATATTGTGGCGTAGTTCCTGAAAGGGGAGACTGCGTTGGACCCCAAGTGCAATATATCCCTCCAACCATCTCCAAAACCCAACAAAAATGAAGAAAAGAAAAAAAGTAAACCGCTGAAAAGTTAAATAGTTGAGTTTAGTTTACCTGTCGTTGACGGCACTCAAAACAGTCAATCATAGCTCCCGAAATTGGCAAAGGAAAAATGGCTCCAAACGACACTTCTCACCTCTCCAATTCGGTAAAAAACAAATAGTAATTGCTTTTACTATTTACCATTTTTTATATCCAAAAAGAGCATATTCATTTTTTAATTTATTCCATTATGGTTTATTTTACTATAGTTGGAATTATTTATACTCTGTTAATCATTTTGACCTAGTTTTGAAGCTTGCAGGTGAAGTTAAGTACCTCATTAATACTGTTTTTCATAATTGTGGTCATTTCGCGCGTGTTATCAGGTATGAACAACTTGTTGAGTGTCTTTATGTCATTATTTCGCTCATTAAATTAAAATATTAATGACACCGAGCTAACTCTTTGTTCTTTCTCGTGCTCGTAAAAAGATGAGAATAAGTCACTGAGTTATAGTTTATCACTTTTTCGGGCTCGTTAAACTTCCATGAAAAAGGAACCCCTCGAAGTCTTTCTTTAATCTCTTTTCAGGTTCTTGAAATACGAAAAGATCGCCAAGCGAACTTGATGCGTTCATGCTTGTAAAAGTATTTGAATAGTAGTCTTTCTGGTGATAGTTTACCCCTTTTTCAGATCAAGAGGCACTATTTACGAAAAAGGAATACTCCAGCCAACCATGACTGGAAGATTCCTCTCTCGCATTGTTTTACCCTTTTTCGGGTGAAGAGGCTAACTTTAAGAAAAAGGACCTTTGGAGTCTTCTTTATTTCTTTTCAGACTCTCTAAAAAAGAAATGACACCGAGTTGACCTTCTATGGACTCGTTAAAATTTAACATTGAAGGGCCTGTCATGGTACGAACCCCTCCTATCCTAGGTTCATAAAATGTTCTGGATTGGGCTCATCCATGGGATGAGCTATATCGAGCATATGTTTACCCTCCTCAAGCTCGTTAAAAAAAATGAGGCACTCATTATTCATGATGCGGAAAAGGAAACATTTTGTGTTATACTATAATTAATGGAAGTACATAGTCTCTCTTGAACATGGCACTCATTTGCATTTGCATTCCATACTTGGGTAATCCATTTTTCTTCCATTCCTACTGATTTCACGAGTCTTGTCACTCCTTTGGGTCATCCAAAGAATTCTTCCACTATCAGTTGCATTGGGGATTGGTGTCGTTCTCATCATGTCAATACTGCCAAGTCATGCCATGCCCATGTTCAAGAGATGTGCATTACTCATCATCTGCAATCAGTACAGCTTCCATCATGTTGGTCTACCTTGAGTCAGTATTGCATGTTACTCTACCATATAATCTACTCCAAACATCTGTTATTGAGTTTCGTGCCGTTGATGGGGGATTCATCATGTCCCTCCTTCGACGAATTCATCCTTGTCGACTTCAACACATCATCGAGGGATTGAATCTAGAAACCAATCGAGTACCTTGGACCTGCATGCCTTAATGGCAGGTTACCTCACTTTCAACATGATTTTACATTATTGACTCTTGATTGAAATATTGTGTCGAGCGTTCGACCTCAACTCATTGATTCACGCTCGGTGATATGTACTATGATACCTTGGGGATAATTCACATCAATGGTGATTTCCCTCGCACTTGTTAATGGTATACATCAATGACCGATAATCAAGTGGTTTCTACCATGTTCGAATCCAAAACATTGTAATCACATGGATAGATTCGTATCATTGCGGGTTCAGCTTGAAGACCATGGGGAAAATCATATCTTAAATAGGTTGCAATGGATATTATTTGAGTCATATTACACGGATCCACTTTGTGTTGGTCATGGCTATGTTATCATCTCATCATGGATTTACGATTGTGTCTAGTAGCCATGATTGTGTTCAGTCAGACCTTACTACCATGGATCTGCATTGTATTGGTTAGAAGCCATGTTATGCATCATATGAGACGTGTATCTCAGATTCAGTTGTACTGCAGCAGCATCTTCCAATCGACAAGTCCTTGCCATCCATCTTTCAAATCATTTCACCTGTCTTATTCTTCCAGCTTCATGATTTGGGGGGCATTCTATTACACCTAATTCTCGTCATCATGAGACCCATGTCAACTCAGTGCCCTGATCCCTGAAGTATTCCTTATCAAGTAATCATTTAGAGCAAGTTGTTTACCTTTGTCCATCATTTCTAGTTGGATCGGAGTAGGTTTCCTTCTAGCAAGAAGCACCCAACTAGGTCATGTGTAGGTTATATTCTGACAGGATGTGCCGATGGCTTAGGTTTCCTTTGTGCAGCCTACGCTTTCCCTCTCTGGAGCAGGTTGTCCTCATGCAGCTTGCATTGGAGTTGGTTAAATTGGATAAAGGTGGATTTCAAGCAAATTCTAGAAGTTGGATGAGGTGGATCTCTATCCCTAACATCTAGCTGATTTTTCCTACGGTTCCCTAACCTCAAGGGAGGATCCCTTAGTCCTCTCCCCATGATCCTCAACCTATTCTATCCACTTGGTCCTATATATACAAAGCTGCTCCCCATTCCAAAAGGAGGAAGTTTATAGTACTTACATGTTGGTGTAGTTAACCTAGGGGATCCCTATCCATCTCTTGGGAGGCATACATTTCCTTTGGAGGCATTGGCTTGGCTTGTTGGAGGAATATTGCAGCGTTAAGTCTTGGGTTGTAATCATTAGTCTACCATGTATTTCTCACTCATTTACAGTAATATAATCTCTTTCCATAAATGTATTTGTGTTAATGATATTTAGAGCTCACTTCCTTAACTATTTTCTTAGATCAGTTAGTTTTTAGATGTACTTTTACTTCTTGTTTTGTCTCTATGTGCTTTGACAGGTCTTGTAGGTAAGGATCTGACAACCACGAAGCTTGGATAAATAAGAAGGAGAAATATCTACGAATCAGGAGGTAAGGCATCTAATTACCTTTGCTCTCTAATTTGATCTAGGAAAGTAGTTTTATATTCTGTTCTCATTTGTTCTAGATCCACTTATGAAAATCCTCGCAGCAGATCTAAGAGATGATGTATACCTCACAAGATTTATTATTATTAAGTAGGAAAATAGAAGAAGAGTGGTCAATGCAGTATAATGAGCAACAAAATAATAATACAGTAGAACTTGGATAGAAGCAAAAATACTTCACACACACTGACTAATTAATCACAATATCAACAAATAAGTAGTATAAGCATGAGGATTCGAATGCCTAAGGTGGCAATTCGAATTAGCCTTCATGGAGTGATCAAAGGATCACTGGAGTGTCATCGGAGCACAACTAAGTGTCCTCATGATCATCAGTGGAGTCATCAATGCACAAGTAATTGTCAACTGTCAGTCAAACTGAGTCTAACTGAGTGTAGTAGGTGTAACTGAATGTAACTAGCACATGGAGACACTAACTAGATAAGGAGGCTCAGTGGAGGATGCAGTAGGAGCTTACTAGAGTGAGAACAGGAAGTTTAGTCTCACTGGAGGTCCATCGGAGTGATAAGGTCAATAAAGAGTCAGTTAATCCTTAAATCAAGGAAGTAACTGAAGATAACGGAATATAATTGAATATAACTAGACTGGTAGGTGAAGAAGGCGCCTTTGTCATGCAGTGGAACAAAGGAGGGCGCATTAGTCACTGGGAGGGATGAAACTGCAAGGAAAGAAGCTCTCAGGGCTAGCTCACCGAGGGCTAGGTGCTGGTGTTGATGACTAGAATGCATGCAAACCCTAATTGCATGCAAACCCTAATATTTGCATGCATGACTAAAAATGCAAACAATGGAAATGTTGCTAGGACTAGGATGGAGTATAGGAATATCCTAACACCCCCCCTTAATCCATCTTGGGCCCTGGTAACTAGGACCAAAGGTCACCCAATACAATCAAATGAATGATAATAATAAAGATCAGTCCATTAACCGAGAAAATGGGAAAAACCTCATGGGAAAAATACCCCCCCTCAAAATAAACTATAGGTCACACACAATAATAAATGCTCCAAACTCAAGCAGGTGTCATGCTTGGTCATATGTCTAGAGGTATCTTCTTCTTGGGAAGAAGTGGATCATTCTCAAAAAGCATGTGTTTGTAATTGCTCTTCAGTTCGAATGTGATGAGAACAAATCCAACAGTATGAGAATGATCCTTGAACCTGTGATTTGAATCAGCTGAGGTAGGATCAAATTTTTTAATGTGCATATAGTCTTTTGTCTTCTCCTTCGAACCACCATGGGTGAGATTATGCCAAAAAGAACTATTACATGTTTTCTTGAAATCAAAATCAGATTTAAGACTTAAAAAACAGTTTCTTGAGATCTCCTTTGAACCAGCAAGGGTGAGATTAAAACTATCATATTCATGAGAAATTTTCCCAAGCAGTAATTGCTTAGAACCCAAATTAGATACAAGACTTGAATCATGGTTTCTTGAGATCTCCTTTGAACCATGAGAGGTGAGATCAAAACCAGTAGATGCATGATAAATCTTCCCAAGCGAATGGCAATGGCCATATTCTTCAATGACCTTCTGAAAGCATGGAATTATGATCATATAGTAGTATAAAAGAGGAGATAGCTGGAGAGGAGCGAATGCATTACCTTCAATAGTTTTTTTGACCTCCGAAATAATCATGTGATCATGATGCAAACCAACAGACTCTGGTGCAAGAGAGGATTTAGGACCTTCTGCAATATCTAGAGTGTGAGCTGGCACAGAAAGAGAAGAAAGTTTGAGCATGAGGGTAGAATCTGCAAGTTCTTTGTGGACAACTTCAATGTGAGATGATACTGGTGCATGATCTGAGAGACCATCAAGGGGAGCAAATGCATCACTTTGTTTGCTTTCGAATGGGTTGGAACCAAGTCCTTCATTCTCTCTGCCAAATTTTCCATCTAGGGGAGCCCATATCTCTTTTGGAGTCCATAACTCCTTTGGAGTGTCAACACCATTACGGTATTTGAATTGGAATCTCTGGTATGCAGACAAAGAAAAATCATTGCTCCAAAGTGCATGCCACCTTTATTTAACCAGTCAATATTCTCTTCAGGGGATTCGAACTCTCTTTCAAAATAACAACAAAAAAGATCATGGATATTCAAGTCTGCTATCATTCTTGGTTTCCATTAATCATAGTTGAATGGAGAAAGAGGAGTAATTCCTGATGAATACATAGAAGTTGTAGAAGACCTGCAAAAACAATATAGAATATCTGCAACTACTACTGCTGCAAGATGCGGAAACTGCTGCAACTATTGCACTCGAAATCTTGGTAATAACCTGCAAAAAACTCTCAAGAATGGAGACAAACAATACTCTCAACATGCTCTGATACCATGTGAAAATCCTCACAGCAGATCTAAGAGATGATGTATACCTCACAAGATTTATTATGATTAAGCAAGAAAATAGAAGAAGAGTAGCCAATGCAGTATAATGAGCAACAGAATAATAATACAGTAGAACTTGGATAGAAGCAAAAATACTTCACACACACTGACTAATTAATCACAATATGGACAAATAAGTAGTACAAGCATGAGGATTCGAATGCCTAAGGTGGCAATTCGAATTAGCCTTCATGGAGTGATCAAAGGATCACTGGAGTGTCATCGGAGCACAACTAGGTGTCCTCATGATCATCAGTGGAGTCATCAATGCACAAGTAACTGTCAACTGTCAGTCAAACTGAGTCTAACTGAGTGTAGTAGGTGTAACTGAATGTAACTAGCACATGGAGACACTAACTGGATGAAGGAGGCTCAGTGGAGGATGCAGTAGGATCTTACTAGAGTCAGAACAGGAAATTTAGTCTCACTGGAGGTCCATCAGAGTGATAAGGTCAGTAAAGAGTCAGTTAATCCTTAAATCAAGGAAGTAATTGAAGATAACTGAATATAACTGAATATAATTGGACTGGTAGGTGAAGAAGGCACCTTTGTCATGCAGTGGAGCAAAGGAGGGTGCATTAGTCACTGGGAGGGATGAAACTGCAAGGAAAGAAGCTCTCGGGGCTAGCTCACTGAGGGCTAGGTGTTGGTGTTTATGACTAGAATGCATGAAAACCCTAATTGCATGCAAACCCTAATATTTGCATGCATGACTGAAAATGCAAACAATGGAAATGCTGCTAGGACTAGGATGGAGTATAGGAATATCCTAACACCACTTGGACTAGGGATATCATGCTTGCGTCCGCTTGAGTAGATTGTCCGATAACAAGTACATTGTGCCAAGCTTAAGGATTGTTGTATTTACATAAATGACATATATTGGAGCAGTGGAGGATAGGTTGTCACAGTTATTAAAATTGGAAGAAGACATGTTTATTGTGGTTTTCCATCAACAAGCACAAAAAGCAATATAGAAGGCATTGCATGATCAACATATCAAGAAAAACAAGTTCCGGGTAGGAGACCTAGTTCTCCTCTATGACAGTAAGTTCTTGAAACACCCTAGTAAGTTTAGAATGCACTGATTAGGACCATATGTGACCAAATATGTAACAGAAGGGGGTGTTTTGTAACTGCAAAAATTGAATGGGGAAGTCATGGATGGTTTAGTCAATGGATGTCGATTTAAACTGTACAAAGACAGTCGTACTTTCCTGTATCAAGCATAAACAAAGTTGCGATGTCTAGGTGTTGAGTGCATTTGAAATGAGCACTAGATGCTAAAAATAATCTGCACATAGGGTAGGATTAAGAGGATGTTGAAGTTAATTAGAAATACATGTAGAGGCGTAAGTTTGTCATAGACGATTACAAAAAAACAGTTAAAGGGGCACATTAATGACAAAATCCATCGGTTGAATATGAAAGAATTGCATTAAATAATAGGCGCAACAGAATGGTGTGGAAGCATTTCATGGAATGAAGGGAAATAAATTCCAACTTGATTCACTAAACATTGAAGGAGGTCAAACACCTAAATATAGGGTTAACGTAGTGACAAGACATTATTACGTGGTATTCAAATCATAAAGGGGTGGAGATCAAGTTCATTGTTTGCAAATTTTTATTAAGAATTGAGTTGCAAACAGAGCCAAAAAATCGATGTTATGTAAGAGAGTGTGTTTGGAAAGAGTATGCCTGAGAAATCACTGGATTATATTGTAAAAGAATTCATGGATTCAAGACTATAAGAAATCCATGAATAATTAGAGGGATTAGTAGAAGAAGTGCCATCAACAACTCCCACACCAACACAAAGGTTAGCACAAGAAAGGAATATCGAAGCCCGCACTAAAGGGAAGCATGATGCAAAGGATTCGACATCTAGCATGCCATCGGTTCTGCCACCGTATTTACCGCCCAAGAAGAAGAATGCTAAACCAATAAGATTTCCTAAGGATTCCAAGTATACCCTAATTACTCCAATGATTCAGAAGGGAGTGTTACAGGAAGGACACATGTTGGGGAAAGTACCAAATATTAAGTATGTGGATCGTGATCTGGATGAAATAAAGAAATTCCCATAATTTTCCCCATAAAAGTACTTAATGAAGGTGCAAAGTGACGAGATGGCCGCTTGTGTCCTGGAACCTTGGCAATGGGCTAGAGGGTTGGAAAATTATGGTATATTGTCCCTCTTATAGATACCATAGTTTGGTCACAGTGCGAAGTTTATGTGTTCACGGAGGATTTGTATGGATAAATTTGAAAGTTTCTATTGATATAGACTTGGTGTTGAGGATCATGGCATTTCCATATGTAGGACTAGATCGAACAACTTATTTTGTGGGGAAGGAAAAAGATAAGGAACTGGCCAATAAAATGAAGGATAAATATGGCTTGGAGAAAAAAACTCGAGGATACAACATACCTTCCATTGATGATCAATAAGTATGATTTGTGACAAGGGCGTTGGCTAGCAAGTTGTTGAGGAAATGTCTCCCCAACCAGGTTTCTGTCACAGTGATAGCATTGGTTGAGCAATGTGTCAAAGGTGTCCAAATGAACAGCAAGACATTCCTGGTTAACATGTTTTTGAGTGATTACCGCAACTCACAAGAAAAAGGTATCCCTTTTCATTACTCTTGGTTATTGATATTGATTGTATTAGTTTCTTGGGAAAAGCCAGGAGATTCATAATTTGGGGGGGATGTTGGTCGTTGTTTGGCTACACGTTTTGCATCATTGTGGTATAGTGACGACACATACTAGTAGAGAGATTCAAATAATACATTTTATATCTAGTATTTATTTAGAATACCCATCTAGTATAGTATTTAGAATACCCATCGCATGGAGCCTCACATAGTAGATATTTTTAAGAACATTGTCTGGTTTAATGTAGGGCCGTAGTATATCTTTGTGCAAGCAAGGAGAGATACTACTAGGTAGTGGTTTCCTATACATTATAAGTTGAAAGAAGAAGATGTAAGTGGAATCATCCGGGAATGACTTCAAGAATGGAAGGTTCCAATTCTTGTAGAATAAATCTCACCAGATGTGTCACAGGAAGTAGAATAGAAAAATGGCACGGCTGGTCAAGGACAAGATGAACCAAGGGAAGAGGTATCTAACACAATAGAAGAAGAAGTTCAAGTGTAGGAACACTCACCAGATGGAGGGAAAGAGTCTAGTGTGACACAAACTGACCCTTCGATTAGGGACAAAAGAAAAGCCACGGAAGTAGTAAAAGGGAAGAGAATGAAAAGGAAATATTAGAAGGGAAACACTATTCTATCACTGACTAAGGATGACATAGAAATTTTAATGGAAATATTCAATGAAATCACTAAGGACATATGGTATAAAAGTAAGGACAAGTACTTGGATCTCTTTGAAGGAATCATAGGACAGTTGACCGAGCTACGACAAGTATTGGTAGAAATAAGTATAACACCAGTTCAAACTATAGGTGAATAGCATAGTGGACTAGAAAGGGGTGAAATACCAATGTTGTGGTCATACATGGATATGTAGCATAGAATTGTAACACTAACACTGAAGGCATTGATTTTTCCAATAGTAGAGGTGCAGGACCGTGCCCAAGAGATAAGTAATGTTGATCTGAAGTTGGAAAAGCTACCTATGTATAGGTTGCATAAACTACATCAGAGTGTCATAAAATAAATCAAAGGGAAGGAAGAGCATAATTTAGTGAGATGATGAAGTATGGAACATAAATATATGATATATTAGAGATAAATGCAGACTAGTTTCGAAGGAACGGGATGAGATGGTTGAGAAACATGAGAAGTTGCAAAACTTCATGGAAGCAACTTGCAATGCAGTCCCGGAGGTTGAAATGGTAGAAGAAGCACCTATTGAAGAAAAAATGACGAGCCTGAGTGAAGCTATTAAGGGTTTCCATATAAGGATTATTGAATTGGAAGCGCGGATGGTTCCTAATACACCTCAGGAATTGAAAGACCAAAGAGAAGAATCATTGAAGCCCTCAGTAGAGTATTAAGGCCTTAGACAAAGAATGTGAGAAGTGGTTTGATGAAAGTTCGTAGGCATGGACAACATTGATGTATGACGAAGAACTATAGGAAGTAACAACCAAGATATAATATGCACAGAATAGGGTTGTGAATTTAAAGGATCTCATAAGGACCTTGCCACCATTAGAAAGAATTCCAAAGGTCCCATAAAGTAAACAACTCTAGGAAGAGATTAATGAACTAAGGAACGAACAACATCGGATGAACCAATGGCTAGAGACTTTGCAGAATGAAGCAATGTGAGTATTCAAAATAATTGGGAAATAACATGTAGAGATAAGGAAAACTTCGTAGATGGCTGAGGAACGAATAAAGGAATATATGATTGCACAGCTGGTAGAGGAACTGGAAGAGTAGGAAGAAAAATTACAATGAACATTCAAAGAAGCAAAGGAGATATACAACAACTTTTTGGTGAGATTAAAGACTCCCCAGGAGAATGATTGAGTCGCTCAAGACGATAAAAAGGTGAGTGTTGGGGTCCTATTGGACCTAAGGTATTTTGAACATGTTTTGGAAAGTTTTGCTGTGAAAAGGGGTAGTGAGGGTAAAGAGAGGAAGTGGTAAAAGGGAGAGCAACTCGTAAAAGAAGGAAGAACTCCGACGTAGTGGTTGAGAAAGAAGGAAAGAAGTAGTGGTTGATCATGTCAACCGAGGGAAGTGGTTATAGGAAGTCATGTTTTTGGGTCCACTTAGTCGTACGCGGGGGTTATGCCAATATATATATATGTGTGTGTGTGTGTGTGTAATGGGTTGGGTAGAATAGGTTGATCAAGAAATGAGAAGCTGATGAAGAAATGAGCGATCCCATGTGAATGTTATTGAGTATTATTATAATTGAAAGGCTTTTTGTAAGGATTTAGGATCTTAGGCTATGTGCGTAGATATAGAATAAGATGAAATTATTTATGTAATGGGATCGATGAATAAGCAAATCATTTCTATGGTTTTTCTTGTTTGGGTTTCCACGTAAAAAATTTGGTGTACTATGAATGCTTATCTATGTGATTATTGTGCTTGATTCATAGATTAATGTCATTAATAATGTTGGCATAATGATAAATAAGTTGTGAATGATTTCAGTTATAACGTTGTTGTGCAGTTGATGTATGTATTATTCTAGTTCTGTGGTTTAACTATTATATGTTGAAGTTCTGTTTATGGGTTTGACGATGGATTATATCTCCCTCCCCTTTACTATTGCAGAAACGTGGTACATGAAGTACCCATAGGTACTTCGAGTGAGACTTCACTTGCTTGTAGGTGATGTCGAAAGGTCCAGTATCTTGGGATTTGTTGTTCTATTATTAGTGAACATGGTTCTACCCACATTTTAGCCAACATGGACCCTCTGAGGCACCTAGGGCCTTGAAAACATCAATGAAAAGTTCCCTCACATTCAATAGTGGGTATACATCATTGACCCCCACTTAGTTGATTCAATAAGTTTTTCAGCGTCAAAACATGTATTCACACTTGATGAATGTATTAGTACCTTGGCACCCATTATCATCATATATGGGTGGCCTCACATCCATTAATGATATAAATTGGTGACTGATAGTTAGACGATGTCTTCTATGTTTGCATCAGATCATTTATTCACATTGGGAGGATCGTACTGTTGATGGTTTAGATTAAATACCTTAGGATAAGATAACATTATCACTAGTTGAGGTTGTCACCTAAGTTTCGCATAAATATAGCATTATATGATGAGTATGCTAGAAGACAAGATGCATTTCCTAATTCTTGACATTTCTTTGATGTACACTGAGATATAGATCCACATTGTATGTGATGGTGGCTATGATCCGTTTTGACATGGATCCATTGCATTCTTCATGGCGATTCTTTTTACACTTTCATACGTCATCAATCTATAATGTATTTTTTTAAATAATCATGATTATTTCATAACTAAGCATGGGTGTGCCCACTTTATGGAAGGTTTATATAATATTTTTGGTTTCTATTTGAAGGTGTTTCTAAATCTAGGGTCTATGAGAATCTTCTATATCCCACTGATAAGAATCATTTATTTGTACTATGTTTTGACCATCAGTATCTCTTCTAACCTCATACATTAAGGGGTATTTGTTATATGCATATTCTACACTCTTCGTTTATAACATAGATACATGTGATACTTGTCACGTCCCCTCCCATCTATCCAATTCTAGGAAGGGAACACGATGCCAATCTGTGGGGCTTTGACATAAAATCATCCCATTCATTAGATTCATACAATTAAATCACAGGTGTGTGGATGCAAATCAATTAAACATGCACAGTGGAATAAAAACATCATCCACACACACACCTTTCATATGCATTCATCATATTAGAAACAACCATCAATTATAACATTGCAGAAGTAAAACAAATAGACAGAGAAACACTTATCTTTATGGTTAAATGGTCCCAAGCAACTAGCTATGTCACTGCAACGTTCCGCCCAACCATAGGCCAGTTGTGTTCATCAATCTCTCAACACAACTACCACCCCCGAGCTGGGCATGATTCTTAAAAGGAAAAGGGGACATTCAAGCTCATGCACTGCCAAAGCAATAGATACCCATAACCCACACCCCAACATACTCTTTTCTCACAAAGCCAGCACAATCATTGGGCATGGATGTTCATTTTTAACAATGGGATTTACAAACAAGATGGCCATGGGTTTTCCCCAATCATTTCCATCCAAAAATGGATTGTGGGATGGGGAAAAACAAGCACATGGAGGAAAACGATTCCCCCCCCCCCCAAACTATCAAAGCATTAAGTGTCCAAACGGTCTTTATGGAATCCCCAATTCATTTCCCCTTCTTCCCCACTGGTATATAACACAAAAACGCCCTTCTCCCAACTGAGAATGAAGGAAAACACACAGTTTCAATGGGGAAAAATGCCCAGCAAGCTCCCCACTCGTGAGAGAGCCAAACTGGTTGATGGATAATGGCTTGGGTAGCAATTCATGGCTCTTTTCTTGCCAAGGAAGCCAAATATGATTTTCCATGCAGGGTGGCTTTCCCATACTCGAATTTGGACAACCATACTTCCCATTCCCCAAGGCATTAACTACCTCAACCAACTCTTGGGAGAAATGAATGATTGGGTACAAAATTCAACATGGGTAGTTGAGTGTTTGATGGGTTATCTCATTGACACTTGGCTTGACTTGATTGACTCAACGGTTTGAATTTTTTCCCTCCCAATTCCTTGTAAAATCATGCCCCCATCTCTTTTGCATTGCATAGCTAGTTGTGGGTATTTTATTAAAATGCATATTTACATGATATTTGCAATTCCATTGTGCCTAGCTAGCACATGAATCATATGCACCAATAAATCGATGGCGGGGCCTTGGCCTTGAGCTCCTCACCACGATTTTATAACAATATTATATCATTTACAATTTTAATGCAATAGGGTCAAGATGGGGACGTGACAATACTACTAGTTAGAACAAGTTGAGCACATAAAGACTGCATGTATGGATCTAGAGTTTTCAAGCACTTTTATCACTAGGTAGTTATTTTTCTTCAAGAATAGTGTGAGCCTCATGGGTTTTCTTAATTAAAACCATGGCCAACAATGTTTTCTTAGTAGTAAAAGTGTGGACACAACTCAAATCCAAATAAAAGGAAAAAAAAACTAAAAATTTAGAAAGCCACGAGTGAAAACCGTTCATGTAATGCACTTGTGTGACATACATGTATGCTAAACTTTGATCTCGTGCAAGTTAATTCAATATTGTAGGAAATAAATTCAGGGGTAGATATAAAAAATTGGATATGTTTTATGATATACAAGTTCTCTATCCTAAAAGGGTAAAAACCGACAAATGATGGGGAAGTTACTATACATTTCTCTTGGCACAACAAAATTTGGTCATGCCTATGGCATTGTAGAGAAGACATATCTAGCTACTAAATACCAAAATTTACGCTCTAAGGTGCCAAAATTTAAAATTTACATCAAGAGGAAGGTTGACCATTAATACAATCTCCAATTCACGGTCTTTACAATGTATGTTATCTTGAAATTATCATAATCTTTGACTCGAAGGTCCAATTTAGGTGATTCAAAAGAATTTGGAAAGAGGAAACATATGAGAATATATTTGGAAAGTATTAATAAATATTCGGTATCAGTATTTTTAGTATTGTGAGGTTGGAATTTGAAATTCTTAGTTACACCTCAGTTAATAATAAATGGTAATTTACATGAAAGTGGTCTAATGGAAAGCAGTGAGGTGATTGGGTTTGTATTAATGTGGAGACCCAAGTTCAAGTCTGTGAAGTGAGCATGGATATAAATATTTCCTTCTAAATATATAAAAAAATTCTCAATTAAAAAGGAATCAATGTCAATAACTACATGTTGGAGCCAAGGCCACAGCTAGGGGAAAAAGCTGCGAATTTTGAGGAAAAAGCACAAGTATGGAAGAGAAAGTGCTAAGTTTTGAATAAGCGCCAATTTTGGGACAGAAGAAGACGGTGCGCAGTACGGTGCCAGATGGATAATCTCAGCGTAGATTACGGACCGGAAATCGCGGAGCTCGCGCGCACGTTAGAAGAGAATGAAGGCTGAATAGAAAGCCCAGCTACCCTAATCAATGAAGCAATGGAGTAGAGGGCTCAGCTACCCTCATTTAAGGCTAAGTACAGAAGTTATGGTTGCTCGGATCAAGGAGGAGCAACGGACCAAAAAGCATTGAAGGCGAATGACGAGGCACCCATACCCGTAAGCTGCGCCGGAATTCATGGAGCCTGCAGGAAGCGGCGACATGACTGCAAGCGGCGCCTACAGTACACCTAGCCATGTGCGTGGTTAGGGTTTTTGGGGATTACTGCTGGGAAAGGCCCACAGTTTTGTAAAGGTGTGACCGCCATGGCCACCTATATATATGAATAATTGTAATGGGTAGATGTTAGTTAGTGAGATAGAGAGTCAGTTAGTTGGTTGGTCAGTTAGCTAAGCATATGAGTGAGCTAGCTAAGATAGTAGACCCTGGATGTAAGAAGGATAGATCGAGTTGATCATCCTCTGTTGCGATCTTGTTGACTGTTTTTCTACCGTGTTGCTAGAAAACAAGAGTTAGAGCTGGTTAGCAGTGAAGCTAATCCTTGAGTTGCAGACAGTCCGAGGCGACATCTGAACTATTGTAATCTCTGAAGAGAGAAGAGAATAGATCGAGAGAAGGGCTCCCAGCTGTGTGCGTGGAGTTTCCTGGAAAGATCTAAGGCTGCAGCTGTGTGCGCAGCATATTGTATAAGTCTATCATTTTCTGGTTAATATAAGATACTCCCGTGGACGTGGTTTTCCCCGTGGAGGTGGACTTCATATTTCTTGTTGTTGCGATGTTGTGATTGAAGTGATTGCATGTTTTAGGTCTGCTAACAGCAAATACAGGAATGTTGCATTATCTTTATGAGTGTGTTGAGTAAGTTCTTAAAGCTTTCTTGGGAACTATAATCGTTAAGGGTCAAAGGAATCGGTAAGACGACGTCGCCGTTGCGATAGGAGAACCTGTTGCTGCGACAAGCACGCAAGTGAAACTACGCATAGAATATCCGCGCAGAGGATAATTGGTCCTAGCGGAGGAGGGAAAGTACCGCGCAGCTAGGCTGCTGAGCAGGAGCTTGAGCGTGTTGCGCTCATAAGTCTGAATAGAGGTCAGACCGTCGCCTTAGAGTAATCGTCAAGGAGGAAAGAACAGTCTCTGCGTCGCCCGGGTTAAGGAAACCTGATTCCTTAGCCCCCCCATAGCCACTTCGGGTGAGACCTCAAGCTGTCGTGCAGCTCGTTGCCGAGAGGGCCAGTGCACCAAGGGGTTTTGTTGCTGCACATCATTAAAACCCGGGTCTGTCCAAAAAGCAGCCAACAAATGGTTCCGTTGCCGCATGAATGAGACTTGTTATTTCAGCGACACACGAGATTGAGGCGAAATCAAGAGAAAGAGGGAGCCAACAAATGGTTCCGTTGCCGCGTGACTGAAACTTGCTATTTTTGCGACGTAGAAGATTGTGGTTGAGCCAACAAATGGTTCCATTGCTTTGAACCCTGTTGTTGAGCCAACAAGTGGTTCTGTTGCCTTGAGACTTGCTCAGTTAACAAATGTGTTACTGGAATCCCACAGCTACAGAAATTCAGGAGTGGTTCGATTCAAAGGATAAAGAGTTCGCTGAATGAGAAAATAAAAGCTTTAGACTCCAGCCAGAAGAATGGTTGCAGAAGTATATCTATACTGACCTTCACGAAATTTTCTTTGTCACATTTACACTTGAGTTACATGCTTGGATAGCCAAGTTAGCACATACTAGACCCACTGTGCATATTGATCGACCAGTCACTTGGACGCCTGAGCTAGTCAGTATTTTAAAGCGGGTAGACAATTCTGTGTCCCGTGCAGTAGAGTTTTGGTTGAATAGTCTGCTGGACGGTTTCATCACTGAGTTTGCAGTAGATACAAGAAAGAGTTTCAGTGAAGCTGAGAGGAGTTTCTTTCAAGCACATAGAGGTAAGTTCCTGAATTCTTTGAACTTATCCATTAAGATGCTTCTGTATGAAAAAGCAAAACTATGTATAGCTTCAGATGAATAGCATAGACAAGTAATGTCCGTAGACTCTGATAGTGACCCTGAAGTTATTGGTTGCACTCGTAGTGGAAAACGGTATAAAGTAGGCCTTGACCACCATTCTTTTGAGTCAAGCCCAGAAGACAGTCAAGTTCCCAGAGCAAGCCACATAGAAAGACAAGGGAGCGTTCATATCCCTTATCACCCTTTTACACCGCAAAAGCCAGACAAAGCTCAGTATAATCCCGCAGAAACACCTTCTAGTAGCCCACACGCTACTTCTAGTACCTCTATACCACCTTTGTTCAACCAGCCCAGAAGAACTGCTACAGCACCTACATCTCAAACTCGCACAAGAAAGATGGGTGACGACATGAAACTACCAACTTTTAGAGGAACAGGGATAGAAGACCCTGAGCAACACTGGTTCCTATGTGAAGCCATTTGGACAATTAAGCAAATTAATGATGATGCTGTTAAACTGGTTCAGTTAGCAACCACATTAAGAGAAAGAGCCTTAACTTGGTTCATGAAATACTCAGCAGCACAGAACAGAACGCTTGCTGATGTAAGAAATGCAATGATTAGAGAATTTAAGAAACCTAAATCAGAATCACAGTGTATAACAGAGCTCAAAGACATCAAGCAGTTACCCACAGAGTCAGTATGGGACTTTGACCAAAAGTTCAAAGCCCTGATAGATCAAGTAAGCTTTGAGTTTGCACCACAGCAGCATAAGGAATGGTTCATTGCTGCACTGCTTCCACACATTAGACTTCCTCTTATGCAACAGAATCTCACTACTCAGGAACAAGCTCTAGAGATGGCTATGAAACTAGAAGCTTCACCAATTGCTGGAACAAGCAACGATGTTGCGCAGTTGCAGAACCAATTAGCAAACTTAACCTTGCAAGTGCATGATATTAAGAAAGGCAAGGATGTTAAGGAAGAAATATGGTGTACAAAATGTAAAGCGCAAGGTCATTCAAAGGACCATTGCCCTGTTTTCATGGAGTATATTGCAACTGGAGCACCTAATCCTTTACCACAGCCACAAGGACCTTGGTGTGAAATCTGTAGAACTAGAGGTCATAGACCACAAGAATGTCACTTACTTCAGAAATATGTACAAACTTCAAAGAATCTATATTGTAATTTCTGTAAATCAGTAGGCCATGATGAAAACAATTGCAGAGCATATGACCTTATGATGGAAAGGAAACATGATGTTTATCGAGTACAATCAGAAGCACAAGGACCCGTAGCAGGTCCACAGTATGACCAAACTCGTGACGGCCGAACAGGAAATTACAGAGGCCGCGGACGCACAACAAACTTTGGCCGCGGAAGAGGCCAGATCACTTGTTATAATTGTGGAGCGCAAGGTCATTTTGCAAGAGATTGCCAAAACCCTACAACCCTTTGCAGATATTGTAAATCTTATGATCATATCATTGAAGAATGCCCTCAATTGCTGACTAAAATGCAAGCAAAGACGCCACAGGTCAACCAGAATATTCAATTTATTGGAGCAGAAAAAATGGAACCAGACCGTACAGTTAATATTGTGACGCGCAGTGGAACAACCACTGGTGCGCCAGAGTCGGGAACTGGAAAGCAAGCAACGCAATGGGTGCGCCGCGCTAATATTAAACCAGCACCACTTAATCTGCAGAAGCAAAAAGAAGCATTCAAGCAAGCCCAAGAATATTTCTCAGATCCCAGAGCTTCAAGTTCTGTCGCAACCCCGCATAATGATATTAGATCGCAAGCGCTAAGACAAGACAACCTGGTACAAGAACAGGCCACTACATCCAGAAGGCCCGATGAAGAAGATGCACTAGGTACTGTCCATAATTTTCTAAGGAACTGCTTAAAGTTGTTGCGCAATGAAAAAGCAACTATGGAACTTCAACACCTATTAGATAAATGTCAACAATCTGCTTCGACGAACATGCCGCAGTGTGCTGTTCACCAGATTGGGAGTCACGTTAGAACTGGAAAAGAGATGAGGCTCACAGCGCAGATTGGAGAATTTGAAATGGACGAAGTCATTTTAGATTTGGGCTCAGAAGTTAATGTTCTCACCATGCAGACATGGGAACAGATGGGAAGTCCTCAACTTACAAGATCCCCTATCCAGCTAAGACTCGCGAATCAGCAATGAGTCTCTCCATTGGGCAGATTACCCAATGTACCTATTGATATTGAGGGAGTAAGAAGTTCTGCAGAATTTGAAGTAATCAAAATCCTGGATGATAGTAGACCTTACCCAGCACTTTTAGGTATAGACTGGGCATTTGATAATTTGGCTGTCATCAACTTGAAGAAAAGACAGATGACCTTTGAGGATGACCAGATTAGGGTCATTGCACCGCTTGATCCTATCCAAGGACCAAGGTATATAGAACCCATTCGGGCAGAAGAAGAAGCGCGCTAAATGGAAAGTTTGTATCAGATGACTGCTAATCAGAGTGACTATGTTAATCCTACAGCAGATGGCCATATCAGCTGGCGATGCGATAGTTCATGCACATCAGACTCCGATGCAGGATTGGAAAACTGGCAGAATCGCTTACATGAGGTTTCCACAAGACGTTGCGCCATGATGACTAAATCCATTCGATGGATTGGTACAGAATTGACTGACACTCCAATTTTTGATGGTTTAACTAGCGTAAGTGAATTCATACAGGCATATGAACAACAGCTTCCAGAGAAGCAGCGCATACAGGCATTAGATGTATCACTACGCGCCACACCCGCAAGATGGTGGGGTGCGCATAAAGAGAATATTCATACATGGCAAGACTGTCGCAGACTGATACTGCGCAGATTCCAGGACACTACAGCAGAAGTGTCGCGCAAATATAAGGGACAGCGTGACCCCAGGTCACACATTGAAGCATGCATTCAGCAATGGTCAGATATTCCGGACGATGAGTGGGTTCACCTATTCATCCACACATTGGACACAGTTCCAAGGAACTGGTACACTGAAACAGAATTGCGCAGAGGCACTCTTACTTGGCCTCTTATGATAGAAAGTTTTCAACTTACCTTCAGCTTTGAGTCGGAGCATCCAAGTATTGATCAGGCTCTGAAGTGTATTAAAAAGAAGGTATTTGAACCATGTCTATTAATAGAATATTCCCAACCGGATTGGGCTGTTCAGATAGAACATGCCCTCGAATGCTATAATTTCACCACTAGAGAAGAGGAGGATGACCCTCGCAATATCAATATTCCAGAATCAGAAGGGACGCGCAATGTTGAAGGTCCTCATCTGGATACCCCTGCCATTACAGAACACATCAAGCTCAAAAAGGTTAACATTGGTATAGAAGCCGAACCCAAGTTTGCTTCGATAGGAGACTATTGGGATGATGAAACTGTTGCGCATATTTCAGATTTATTACGTGACTACCAGGATATCTTTCCTACCAAGTTCACAGAAATGAAAGGCATCCTAGGAGACTTAGGAGTGATGCACATACCTATGAAACCAGATGCCAAGCCAGTAAAGCAGCGCCCATACAGGTTGAACCCACGCTATAAAGAAAAAGTCAAAGAAGAAATTGACAAGATGCTCACAGCAGGTATTATTGATCCAGTAGAAAAAAGCGACTGGATTAGTCCTATGGTTGTGCAAGAGAAGAAGACAAAAGGTGAAATAAGGATTTGCGTGGACCTGCGTAAACTCAATGACGCATCAGCGCATGATCCATTTCCTACGCCTTTTACAGATGAAGTGCTTGATAATGTTGGAGGACAAGAGGCTTATTCCTTCACTGATGGATTTTCGGGATACCATCAGATCAGAATTCATCCAGACGACCGCCATAAGACTACTTTTGCGACTGAATGGGGCTCGTTCCATTACACGGTAATGCCCTTTGGTCTTAAAAATGCTCCTGCTATCTTCTCTAGAGTCGTTGTTGCTGTTTTTAAAGAATTCATCCATAAGTTTTTAGAAGTCTATTTTGATGATTGGATTGTATTTGGCTTATTAAAGAACCATATGGGGAACCTGCGAATCATGCTAGAAAAATGTAGACAGCATCAGATTTCCCTTAACTTGAAAAAATGTATCTTCTGTGCTCCTTTTGGTATTTTGTTAGGTCATATTGTATGCAGACAAGGACTCCTGATGGATCCTGCGAAGGTTGCCATCATTGCTAATTTACCTGCACCCAACTCAGTCAAACAATTGCGCACTACATTGGGACATACTGGATACTACAGAAAATTTATCAAAGGTTATGCCAAGATCACAGCACCTATGGAAAGACTGCTGAAAAAGGATTCGAAATTCCAATGGACAGAAGAATGCCAACAGAGCTTGGACACACTTAAAGACAAGATGATCACTGCGCCAATTCTAGTTTTCCCAGACTGGAATAAACCCTTTCATGTTCATGTCGATGCTTCTTCTATAGCATTGGGGATCGTACTTACACAACCAGGAAAAGGAGGTATCGATCACCCCATTGCTTACTCTAGCCGGAAGTTGTCCACAGCTGAGAAGAACTACACTACTACAGAGAGAGAAGGACTAGCTATGGTTTACGCCCTACAGAAGTTCAGACACTACTTACTGGGCGCACATTTTAAAATGTATACTGACCATTCTGCTTTGAAATACTTGGTCAATAAGCCAGTGTTAGGGTGAAGAATTTGCAGATGGCTACTGCTCTTTCAAGAATATGATTTTGAGGTAATTGTAAAGCCAGGTAGATTGAATGCAGGACCTGACCACTTATCTAGGATTGAGTCAGGAGAAGAACCTACAAATCTGGAGGACAATCAGCCTGATGCACAGCTATTTTTTGTTCAAGCAGCAGATGAATATTATGCTGATATCCTTGAGTTTCTCACTACTGGACAAGCGCCAGTCGAGTTTACAACCCAGCAGAAGAAACAACTTGTCGTCAAAGCCGCAGACTTCACTTTGATAGCAGGCCAGCTTTATAAGCTGGGCCCCGATGAAGTCTTGCGCAGATGTATCCTACCGCATGAAAAGAACTCTATCATCGCAGAAGCGCACTCAGGTACCGCAGGAGGCCATTTCGCAGGAAAGTCGACTGCTCAGAAAATCTTAGCTGCAGGTCTTTGGTGGCTGACATTGCATAAGGATACTAAGGAATTCTGCAGATGTTGCGATGTGTGCCAGCGAACAGGAAAACCTTCAAGAAGAGATGAGATGCCGCTAAGACCTCAGATAACACTGCGCGCTTTTGATAAATGGGCCATTGATTTTGTAGGTCCTATCAACCCACCAGGAAAAAGAACCGGCGCAAGATACATCATTACAGCTACTGAATACCTCACCAGATGGGCTGAGGCTAAGCCAGTGAAGAATTGCGACGCTGCCACGGTCGCGCAGTTCATTTTTGAGAATATTATCACTAGATTTGGATGTCCACTGATTCTAATGAGCGATCAGGGTACACATTTCCTCAATGACACTATAGAGGCCCTTACTGAAGAATTTCAAATTAGTCACCATAAGAGTACACCCTACCACCCTCAAGCTAATGGCACGGTGGAGGCATTCAATAAAATTCTTGAGAATGCCCTGACGTAGATCTGTAATCAACAAAGAGATGATTGGGACCTTAGAGTCACAGCTGTATTATGGGCTTACAGAACTACCTGCAAGAAATTAATAGGCCACACACCTTTCAGTTTGGTGTATGGACAAGAAGCAGTTATGCCTATGGAATACATTATTCCCAGTCTCAGAATTGCGCAAATTACAGAAATGACAGATCCTGATACTATGAGCGCAAGACTCTCACAACTGCTTGCCTTAGAAGAAGACAGACTCTTAGCCGGATTCCATCAACAGGTACAGAAGGCAAGACAGAAAGCTTTGCATGACAGGCATATTAAGAATAAAATCTTTCAGGAACGAGACTTGGTACTCCTCTATGATAGTAAATTCACCAAGTTTCCAGGAAAGTTTCGTGTACATTGGTTAGGCCCTTTTCAGGTGATAAAAATAACAGAAGGAGGAGCAGTTCAACTTGCGACGCTGAATGGAGAAGTACTGCCTACAAAGATCAACGGGAGTCGGCTTAAGCTTTACCGCGACGGCCACTCCGCCCTGTCGACTTAAATAGCGACTCAAAGAAATGCAGATGTCCAGTGTAGTTGAAAGAGGCATCACATCCAGTCTACACGGAAGTCGCGAGACCCTCAGTCTCTGGCTTCCTGCGCAGTTCCATGAAACATCCACGCATGTCTATAAAGTTTGGTTGGAGCGAACCTAATTGCACTCTTGCGAGGTTTTTCCCGAATCATTGAACTATCGCTCTTGCGAAGTTCCCGGTGTCAAATTGCCGCTTGAAGAAGTTTTGTTGTGGACCCCTATAGGCACAGTTTCCTAAGTTGAAATGACCCGCCGGAAAAATTTGAATTACAGCAGTTATGTAGCCGCGTCTGAATAAATGAAGGATAAACCCGCCATTTAAGTATAGCCGCTCTGACAGATTCGACTTGATCTCCGTAAGATTTGCATTTAACTCATGTACCGAAAAGTTTTAGCTTCTCCCGGAAGCCTGTCAGAGCCCGTCCATCACAGTAAATGCACCGCAGAGGCGAGGGGGATCGTAGCGTTGTCAACTCATGCATAGCCGCCTATAGCTAGTAGCCCCACTTGCTCGCATTTACTATCGCCTTTGCTATAAATAACCCACACTTGTATAATTTCTGGTTACTTTTCTCAAGCTGCATAGTCTTGTTGCAGAATCTAAGCCATTGTTTTCAGAGCCGAGTTGTGCAGAGCGTTTCCTTTGTTGTCAGTGTTCATATCCCACGCCAGTCCGCTGTTTCTGTCCTAGTTCTTGTCACTTATACCTGTTCACGACGGAGAACCTGTCGACTGAAGAAGTTGTTCGTCAATTCCTGCGCCGAGGCCTAGATTTCGGCATGACTACTCCCGTGACGGCTTCGACTTATGTACATCCTGGTTATCAGGATCCCAGACAATCTCCGGCCACACGAGCATCTCAGCCACAGCCCGAAGAGCCCGTTCCAGAGCCGTTGGCCACTATGGTGAATTATATTTTGCCGCGTCCAGACGATGCACCAGAGGTGCATATTCCGAAGAATGCAAAGTACCCGCTTCCGTTACCACCACTACCGGTTAGCGTGCGAATAGAAGGGTCCCTGCTCGGACACCTTCCACTGGTCAAGTTCTCTGATTTCAACCTCGGAGACTATAAGACATATCCTCAGTTCCAGCTAGACCGATATCTGACGGTAGTGCATAACCCCACCAGACAGGTTGACGAATTCATCCCGAAGGAATTTGCAGCAAATCTGGAGCGCCCTGGACTCCTGAATCTGCTAAAGCTACCGCATTTCGGGCGTAGCAATGAGGTGAACGCAGTCGTCAAGACACTGCTATCCTGCGTTCATGGAGGTTACCTTTGGCTGGGGAGGCCAATCGATTTAAATGTCGATTTGATTCATCGCATTACTGGCCTGTCTAAGGTTGGTAAGGATCCCAATATCCATTTTATGGGAAAGGAGAAGGATAGAAAACTGGCTGCAAAGCTGGTCCAGAAATACAACCTTACAAGAGGAGGTCGGGCTTATGACCTCACAATAGTAGAAGATGAAGCACTTAGATTTACAGGAAGTTTGCTCGCGGGCAGACTTCTCACGAAGTGCAGACCGAAGGAAGTTACTGGAGCTGTCGTGGAACTCGCCATCGCAGCTGCGGAGGGAGAGCAGTACAACTAGTGCCTCTTCCTCCTCAATTCTTTTTTGGAAGACTGCCGGAACGTCCAAGATAACCCCGGTCATTCGTTCCATTTTTCTTGGCTTTTAATTTTATGTGATCTCGTCGGGTGGAAGGAGCCCCCGAACACTCAGTTCCTTCCGCGCCGCGCAGGAGAACCTGCCGAAATTCGCTATGTAAACCTTTGGGAATCCCCTAATCCTGCGAAGCGCAAGATGAACCGCGCTGTATTTTGTGAATACTACTATCTCCTCAGAAATACCATTCAGGAAATGCCAAGGCTGAGTGAGGAGACAGTGAGGATATATGAAGGAAAGTTGGATTTTACTGCCGACTTACATCAACTTTACCTCCGTCCCTGCGGCATTCAAGAAGAATGGGCCGTAGGCCTTTACAGGATGACCATAGAAGATGTCGAAGAAACTATCAAGTCCTGGTCGGACGAATGGAGAGAAGCCGCCGACATCGCATCTGCGATGCCACCCGCCGCTGCGCAAGAGAAGGATAAGGGCAAGGAAGCCCGTGAGCAAAGAAGTGATGAAGGCTCGACAGAGCCAGCAACCAAGAAACAAAAGGTGTCGCATCCCTCTGAGGCCATTCCCTCGGGGATCGACCAATACTTGAAAGAGCAATTTCGCGAGCTGCGGAACACGCACGCTCACATCAGAGGTGCTCTAGACCTGCAATTTGTGGAAATAAAGGGTCTCGCAGGAAGGATTGCGCAGACTCATGCGCCAGCATCTACTTCGCAGGCGCCACAAGAAATTCCAAGTACCGAGCGAGTTGAAGAACTCATAGAAAGGCATACTGTCATGCATATCCCGCCTACGAGCATGACACTTCCAGATCCGCTAGCTGCACTACAGGTAAGCGCAGTTGGGCCCGTTGAAATAAATTTGTCTTCAATTCCTATAGAAACTCTACAGCTAGTGCACGAGAAAGTTTCTCTGGAGTTGAGAGCTAGAGAGCTCTCTACCTTCCAGGAAAATCAGCGACTGCAATCGCAGGAGATAGAGCTGAAGGCAAGCCATAAGAATATCTCCGAGAAACTTGCACTTTATGAAGCGCAAGACATTGGCATAAGAAACGCAGTGAATGAGATTGCCCAGGAATTGCCGGCTTGCGAGATTCAACCAGACCTCCCTCTGGTTGAGAAAGTTCAAATTATTGGAGGAAGGGTGAAAACCCTGGAGCATGAAATAGTTGCTATGGCTGAGGGCCATAGAACCCAAATCGCTGAGCTAGAAGCTCGTGTTGCTGCGCAGTTTACAGATGATGCGCAGGAAAAATTTGACGCGCTGAGCAGAGCTTCCACACAGATGAAGGACAGAATACAGGAAGATGAGAACCTGATGAACCAAGCTATGGAAGCTTGGACGGAGCTTGAGAAGCTCCCTTTTAAAGTTGGTCTTTTGGAACAAGTGCAAGCCACAGAACAGTCCCTAACTGTTCTGACTGAAGAAGCTAAGGCCTTAACAGGCTTACCAAAAATGAAGAAAATGGGCGAAGTGCGCAGAATGCAACAGCAACTGCACAAGCTCAGAACTGAAGATGAGAAGCTCACCAACAGCATTCAGCCATTCATGGATGAGTATGCTGATATCGTGGGTCGAGTCGAGGCCAAAATCAAAGAAATTGCTGAATCTCAAGAGGTGATTGATGCTATCACTAAAGAAGAAGCCACTGCAGAAACGGTGCAGACTGCTGTCGAATGTGTTGATGAATTGGACTCCGCTATTGCGCAGTGGAAGAAAGCATTCGCGCAGATCCAAGAAAAAGCAGATGCGCAAGTAAGGCGACCACACGCTAGTGCGAGTGGCTCGAGGGTGAGCCACAAGTAAGTGTTAGGGGCCTGTTGGAGCCAAGGCCGCAGCTAGGGGAAAAAGTTGCGAATTTTGAGGAAAAAGCACAAGTATGGAAGAGAAAGTGCTAAGTTTTGAATAAGCGCCAATTTTGGGACAGAAGAAGACGGTGCGCAGTACGGTGCCTGATGGATAATCTCAGCGTAGATTACGAACCGGAAATCGCGGAGCTCGCGCGCATGTCAGAAGAGAATGAAGGCTGAATAGAAAGCCCAGCTACCCTAATCAATGAAGCAATGGAGTAGAGGGCTCGGCTACCCTCATTTAAGGCTAAGTATAGAAGTTATGGTTGCTCGGATCAAGGAGGAGCAACGGACCAAAAAGCATTGAAGGCGAAGGATGAGGCACCCATACCCGTAAGCTGCGCCGGAATTCATGGAGCCTGCAGGAAGCGGCGACATGACTGCAAGCGGCGCCTACAGTACACCTAGCCATGTGCGTGGTTAGGGTTTTTGGGGATTACTGCTGGGAAAGGCCCACAGTTTTGTAAAGGTGTGACCGCCATGGCCACCTATATATATGAATAATTGTAATGGGTAGATGTTAGTTAGTGAGATAGAGAGTCAGTTAGTTGGTTGGTCAGTTAGCTAAGCGTATGAGTGAGCTAGCTAAGATAGTAGACCCTGGATGTAAGAAGGATAGATTGAGTTGATCATCCTCTGTTGCAATCTTGTTGACTGTTTTTCTACCGTGTTGCTAGAAAACAGGAGTTAGAGCTGGTTAGCAGTGAAGCTAATCCTTGAGTTGCAGACAGTCCGAGGCGACGTCTGAACTATTGTAATCTCTGAAGAGAGAAGAGAATAGATCGAGAGAAGGGCTCCCAGCTGTGTGCGTGGAGTTTCCTGGAAAGATCTAAGGCTGCAGCTGTGTGCGCAGCATATTGTATAAGTCTATCATTTTCTGGTTAATATAAGATACTCCCGTGGACGTGGTTTTCCCCGTGGAGGTGGACTTCATATTTCTTGTTGTTGCGATGTTGTGATTGAAGTGATTGCCTGTTTTAGGTCTGCTAACAGCAAATACAGGAATGTTGCATTATCTTTATGAGTGTGTTGAGTAAGTTCTTAAAGCTTTCTTGGGAACTATAATCGTTAAGGGTCAAAGGAATCGGTAAGACGACGTCGCCGTTGCGATAGGAGAACCTGTTGCTGCGACAAGCACGCAAGTGAAACTACGCATAGAATATCCGCGCAGAGGATAATTGGTCCTAGCGCAGGAGGGAAAGTACCGCGCAGCTAGGCTGCTGAGCAGGAGCTTGAGCGTGTTGCGCTCATAAGTCTGAATAGAGGTCAGACCGTCGCCTTAGAGGAATCGCCAAGGAGGAAAGAACAGTCTCTGCGTCGCCCGGGTTAAGGAAACCTGATTCCTTAGCCCCCCCATAGCCACTTCGGGTGAGACCTCGAGCTGTCGCGCAGCTCGTTTCCGAGAGGGCCAGTGCGCCAAGGGGTTTTGTTGCTGCGCATCATTAAAACCCGGGTCTGTCCAAAAAGCAGCCAACACTACACTTTGTGGAGATGAAGATAAAAGTGAAATCAATCCCATGGAATCTCTCAAATGGATAGAGGAAACTCATTCCATTAGTAAATTACTTATGAAGGAGGTTAAGACATTAACATAAGAAAAGTAGGATTCATGTGAATTTTTTAGAAGAATAGATGAATAAATAAAAAATGTTGTGTAAGCATAATTAAGAACTTCTTAAAAATGTTAAGAATGTGAAAATGTGGGGTGGTAGGAGCAGGAGGGATTCTCATTAATCCTGAGGGACAAATAATTACATAATTCACTTGGGGAATTAGTCAAAGCACAAATAATAGGGAATAGTCAAAGCACAAATAATAGGGAATAGGTCCTTGCCTTTCTTCAAGGTTTGGGTCTAGAAAGGAAAAGACAGATCACTCAAATGTTTGTATTTGGAGACTCATCAAGCATCATCAAAATGATTGGATCATGTTCCAAACCCAAGGATCTCCATCTCCGTTGGATTATCAATAGAATAAATGTCCTCCTCTCATCTCTTATTGCTTTCCAAGTGTTTCACATCTTAAGGCACTTGAACCATTTTCTTGATGCACAAGGAAATCACGTGGAGAAGTTATCGCAAAGAACCTTGCATCTCATCAACAAACCACCAAAATGAATTCATATTCTTTAACACTCTATCGGCCTAATGTCATTGGTAATGCACTAATAGAATCCCTTGCTTCCATGAGGAGGGAAGGATTTAGACATGTGTCAAATAAAAAACATCATGAAAAAACATGGAAAATTAAATGGAAGTTAAATCAACCAATGCAAAAATGGGGTGAGGTTTGGAAAAGCTCATATGTCATCGGCCCTCCTATCCTTCCTCTGCAGGTTAACATGACATCTCCCATTAATGCTCATGCTTTGAAATCCTCCATAGGGGGGAATATATCAATTCTTCGTGATGCACAAATGATGAGAGAAAGCAAGAAGAGGATCATTAAATTATGGAAATTCCACCATTTTTCTCACAATTCAAGGGAATAGATCCCATAAGTAAATATTGGCGACCTGGAATTGCTCTTTGGATTGAAGAGATTCTTAGAGAATAAAATTGGTAGCATCACATTGGCATAATCATTATGGAAGACAGTGATAGCAATTCACATTGTTTCTCATTGCATGGAGTGAAGTGGGTTGCGTCTGAGATGAGGGTCATGTGGCATAAACTGATCAACCTGAAGCATCATTTGAAATTTACCATGAGTTACCTTGAGGAACATATCCATCATCTTATGAAGGAGGCAATTCAAGAGAGGAAGGAATGTTGTTCCTAGGTGCATGAATCGGCTCGGACTATTGAGGCACAAAATATGCAAATTAAAGAATTGGAACGATGAATGGGATTCATCGAGCTCTATATGAGCAGTGCAACAATCAATACTTAGATGCTCAAGTAGGAACCAAGCATACCAGGCATGCAATTTGGAGAAGGCTCCTTCTCGAATTTCCCATAATTAGTTTAATGTATTTCAAATGTACTTTCCTGTTAGGAGTTTTATCAGTTTTTTTGTAGTTGGCTTTGCTCCATGACTGTTATATCCACTATGAAAGGAGCCAATTTTGTCATAGGAAATAGTAGGTTATTTAGCTTTACAGTAGTTTTTATGGAAATCTATGCTTCAAGTGCAAAACTCTTAGCTATAATCTCTCTATGGTGGAAAAACCACATTTTTAATATATAGAAACCATACTCATTCTAGTGGAAAAAAAAGAATGTTAAAATTCATCTAGGATTAAGTTGTTAGGGATTTTGCATGCCTCAACCCGAATTAATGTTAGCATTTTCATCCCCCTAGAACATTCTTGAAAGTCTACACCTAACTAGCTCAACATGCATGAATAATGTGATTTGTCGTGCCATCCACTCAGTATCATGGTGGTCAACATTATAGATAAACTTATGTGAGGCATAAGCTTTGCATATGAACTTTAGGATGTCTATAATAGCCGTTATGAATAAAATAATAATAATAATAAACATCAACATATATATATAATAATAATAAATAATAATAATAATAATAATAATGACAATTAATAATGTCTTTCCGAAAAGACATGACTATTAGTGAAAGGGTACTCCGCCAAAGTATAAATAACGAGCCCTCAATTGTAAATCATCATCTTATCTTATCAATTTATATATCATTATATATCTACGGATATGTAGGATATTTCAGAAATTATGGGTTCAACCTTAACTTATTGAGAATATCCAACTATGGATATTACACTGGTATTAGAGCCAGGCTTGTAGCCACCAATCTAGGACCTTGTCCAAAACCAGGCCCGTGGCCCAAAGAAGTAAAAAAGAAAAAAAAAAAAAGAAAGAAAGAAAAATGAAAAAGTAAAAGAAAATAAAGACAAGTAAAAAAGAAGAAAATAGAATATAGAAATAAAGAAAAAAGAAGTGAGAAGAAGTGAAAAGGGGAAAAAAAAAGAAGAAAAGTAAAGTTTAGAAGTGAGTAGAAGTAAAAAGTAAAAGTAAGAAGTGAAACTGCACATGGTTTTAAGGTGCACGTGGTTTTGTGAGAAGTGGGTTTGGTTTTATTCCCTAAGAACAAACCAAAAGTGAGATTCGAACTTGGGTGGGGAAGGTAACAATCATTCTTCCCAACCACCTAATCTACACACAATCCACAAATAAATTAATCTAAAGCAAAAGGTTAACCAACGTGGAGATTAATTAATATTAGTCCATAATTGTAAAATATTACAATTGTTTGAGAAATATATAATTTTAAAATAATATTATTATTACATTTAAATAATTATTATTATTATAAGGGCAAAGCAATTATTGTTAAAAAACCAAAATAAAATTTGAAGATCGGTTATCATCAAAGAAATCAAGTAGAAGGAAACCAGCTATCATCAAAAAAGTCAGGAACAATGGAAAACACATATTCAGTAATGAATTCAAAGCTACAAGTAGCACTGGATGAATTAGAGCAATATAAAGCGAGCAGTAAACGTCTACAAGTAGAGATTGAGACACAGAAGTTCTTAAAGGAGCGGAGATATGATGAGTGTCATCGCTTATGGAATGAAAATCGACAACTAGAACGAACCATAAGAGATAACAAAAAAATGTTATTTGATCATGATCAAGAAATATCATGTTTAAAAATCCACAATCAAAACCTAGAAGACCAGATTAGAAAGTCAAAAAATGACGACAAGTCACCCGATGGAAGCGATAATGATTTAGAAGAAGAAATAAAGCGTTTAAACCAGCTTGTCAGGGACAAAGATGATGAATTGACTCAAGTTCAGAGGAAGCTACAAAGTCAAGAATCAAACATAGGTCAACAACAGCAAAAGAATAAAGAACTCCAGCAGACATACGACGCTACTAAAAAGACGCACAAGATGGAAATTAAGAAAATCAAGGACGAATTAGCAAGCAATACCGAAGAACTATTTCAACTAAGAATTCATAACAAGACATTACTTACGAAAATCAAGAAGCTAAAACATAGTCGGAAGACGGAACATTCAAATCAAGACCTTGAAGGAAGAATACTAGAAAAGTAAGAAGAAAACCAAAACCTCATAAAGTTTAATCAAGAACTAGAGGAACAAGTCAATAAATTAAAAGAGGACAAAAGGTCGCAAGATTAAAGGTTCGAGAAAATTCAAAGTAATAACAATCTATTAGAGAACAAATTAGCGCAAATCCAGGAGGAAGCATCCAAACCCTCTAGAAAACAAAGTCAAGTAGAGGAAACAAATTCAGTCCTTGTCACAGTTCAGAAAGAAGACAATCTTGTAAAAAAACAAACAACAATAACTCCCTATCGACACCCCAACCATATAAACCAGTATCCCAAAATGTGGGAATGTCGAAAGATAATAGTACTAATGTTCTCAAAGCTCCTGACAACAGATCAATAGAGAATCCCAATAGTCGGCAACAAATCAATTTTGGCTGGATGTATCCATCAACATATCGAAAATTATGTTCTACACTTAGAAGTTCGTACCGACATGTTTCGTCAGCTACGACGTCACAAGGAACAGTGCAACAACGTTATAAGGCTTTGAGGACAAAGCCTTTCTAAAAAAGAGGCAATGTTATGAATAAAATAATAATAATAATAAACATCAACATATATATATATATATATAATAATAATAAATAATTATAATGATAATTAATAATGTCTTTTCAAAAATACATAGCTATTAGTGAAAGGGTATTCTGCCAAAGTATAAATAACGGGCCCTCAATTGTAAATCATCATCTTATCTTATCAATTTATATATCATTTTATATCTACGGATATGTGGGTTATTTCAGAAATTATGGGTTCAACCTTAACTTATTGAGAATATCCAAATATGGATATTACAATATCCTCAAGACGCTAAAAGCTATTATCACAATGTTTTAACCCCATAAATGGCCATTTAAGGCTTAAAATGAGATCTAGAAGGTTTTAATCTAGGTGAATCCATGAAGATGAGTGTCTATTTTGGGGGGTGTTATGAGAAAATAAATCTGATTTTTTCATGTTTTTCAACTTTGGGCGAACAAAAGTGATATTTGTGTTTAGAATTTCACTTTTAAGTAAAAAGAAAACTTTTACAGAATTATGTTAGCTTTCTATTCATTATTTTTTCAATTTTTTTATTGTGATTTGATATGTCAATTTGGAAAATGTTCGACAGTATGTTCTTATAAAATGAAGGGACTAAAAAATAGTCATGTTTTTGGGGGAGGCTGAAATCATTGTTAAACTTGTGTTTTGTAAAAACAAAATATGTTACGACAATCTACACAAAATGTACTACTGCATGACTATAATTTTGTAACCAGTGGATCTATATACTAATTATTATATTTTTTTGAATTCGATCAATGGGGAAATCTTGTCGATTTTCAACAAGTTTGTTTTTACGCAACATTTCTCTCAATTTACACTAAAACTAAAACATCTAAGAATACCCTTTTGAAGTAGACACTCCAATTAACTACACCATATTTTTTTCAATTTTTTTATGGTGTATTTTTTAAGTTATGGATTGTTCATTTCACCTCATTTTGAAATTGATGAAACCAAACTGGACACGTGTTAACAAAAAAATTAATTACAATTATCAAATTCCACCTAAACACAACAAAATCTATACCAAGAGAGAGTATATTCAATGAATAAACTAATGGTATCAAGTCCCACAGTCGATTTGCACTGTAACAGATGGTTTTTCCTTTCTAAAAATAGAGAAGCCTGAAAATAACATTGTTTTCAAGTCTCAGATATTATTCGGTCGAATAATTATTCGGCCGAATAAATATTTTCCATTAGAAGGCCATTAAAATTGACAATGGTTATTCAGCTGAAAAACAAAACACAAAAAAAATTCGTGGACCGGAAAAAAAAAATTTAAATTATTTACAATTGTATAAATAAAACTAAAGGAGTCATTATTTCGCATCTTTTTTTTCGTAGAGGTCTATATAAAATATTTTTGAAGGGGTTTTTTCAAAGGAGATTTTTTTTCGAGTTCTTATTTCTTTCCAAGGGGTTTTCTCAAAGGAGATTTATTTCCAAAGAGTTTTTATTTATTTCCAAGGAGTTTTTATTTTTTCCAAGGGGTTTTTTCAAAGAAGATTTATTGCCAAGGAGTTCTTATTTCTTTCCAAAGAGTTTTTTTTCAAAGGAGATTTCTTTCCAAGCAGTTTTTTTATTTCTTTCCAAGGAGATTTCTTATTTCTTTTCAAGGGGTTTTTTCAAAGGAAATTTCTTTCCAAGTAGTTTTTCTTCAAACGACTCTTACAATATTTTTATAAGGTGAGTAAATTTCAATTCATGTTTTTATAAATGGTTGAAAGACTCAAAAAAAACAAATTTAGTAATTGTTTTTAAATCTTAAATTTTTATTTTTTTACTATAAAGTGATGATTCTTTAATTTAACCTCTACAGATTAAACAATCATGGGTAGTAAGAGAAACCCACAAATAAAAAGTGATTGTAAACGTGATGATGATGCTCATAGGGAAACAGAAAGACTCAGATATCATGCCAAAAAAGCAAGGGTTGCACAAACAAAAGAGACAATTATTGAAGATACAAATACATATTTACATGATAATGTTGATGAATTGGATATTGAAAAGAGAGTACAAGAAGAACAAATTGAAGCTAAAGAGATAATTGTTGAAGATGTAAATAGGGATTTACATGCTAATGTTGATGAAGTCAATATTGAAGATCAAGTTCAATAACAAGAAATTGGACCTGCTATGTATATATCATGTATTTTCCAAATTCCTTTTTTATAATGAATTGTATTTTTGGATATATGTTAAATTAAATTTAACTTAATGTATAGGTTCTCTCACCATTGATGATGGAATGTTAGAAGACATTGACTGCGACAAATATGGAGAAACAATAGCCACACATGTTGCACGATATCGTGCTATGCAAATTTATGATGATTTTCTCTAACAATATTCAATAACAGGACACGCACAAATTTTGAGATGTTTATTAGTGTCCAAGAAGTTAAGAGATGCTACGTCATTACTGGGTATTCACAAGGCGACAAAAGAGTCAAAATTGAAAAATAATGTGATAGAAAATATAAGTGGTGTAATAAAAAAAAATTGGAAAATCCAGGAAGGAAGATACCAAAGCTGCATGTAGAGCAATTCAGACAACAATTATTTCAGTTAGTACTAGACAAAATCGTTGGACAACACAACTAGCAAAAACAATAGGAACCTCAAGAAATACATTATACAAATATAACAAATTCAAAATTCAAATAGATGAAAATGATGGACTTGCTTGTTGGGAAATTATTTGTAGACAACCTTAAAGGATAGAATGAGAGAAGGTGTTAAAGATATTGTACATAAATATTGGTTGGCACATGCTCAAGTTTCACCAAATCCAAGGGACGTGATACGACAAAGAGTATCACGAAATGAATACGAAATCCATGCAAAACATATAATAGAAATGACACAAGCACAATTGTTCAATAAATTCAAGGAGGATCATCGTGGAATTAATATGTCAATCACTACATTTGCGCAACAAAAACCATGGTATGTTAGACCTATTACTATACGTGACACATGTTGTTTTAGTTATCATGTGCAATTTGAATTATATTACGACACTTTTCTTGAATTTGGTAAAATGTTTTAGACAAATTCACCACCTCCACCCACAATACGTGAATTCATATCTCAAATTCTATGTGAGAGAGATCACGACGAACTATTTTACAATAAGAAACGTGTCAATGGAAAACATTTTCATCATTGTGGGAATCTTGTTTTATTCTGCAATAAATATCCTATTGATAATGATCAGTCAAATGTAACCGTTGATTGGAGAAGATATGAATACATCAATTATGCTACAAGTTCTAGTGATGCACATTCCAAGAGAATTGATTTGTGAGAAGATAAAATATATGTGACAGATTTTATGAAGAAATTTGAAAGTGAAATTTATAAATACACCAAGCATTCACATAGAGCACGATGGAAAGACCTTCAATTCAAACAGTCTCATGAAATTTTTCCACCCGAAACAATTTTTTCTGTGGTTGATTTGCAGAAAACTACACATTTGCTGCACAAAAGGAGATACAAAGTGAATACTATCATTCTGACCAAGTTTCAATATTTTTCCATGTTCTATATAGACATTCTCAACAAGATGTTGATGGCATTGAAAGCACATGTGACAATCGAGATGTGATTAAAGAATATCATTTTTATATCAGTGATGATCATACACACGATACACATTTTGTTCAGCATTGTATTGAAAATATTTTCTATGAATCATTAAAAAGATGTGAAGTTAAATTCAATGAACATTGGATATGGTCAGATGGATGTGCAAGACAATTTAAATCTTCACAATCATTTTTTTGGTTATGTCGACTTCATAAAGCAACAAACATTAAACATTGTTGGAATTTCTTTGAAACTGGACATGGAAAAGGTGAACATGATGGTGCAGGAGCATGTGTAAAAAGAGCACTTCGAAGATGGAAAATGAATTGATCCAGATAGATATCGGTGGCCACCCACCTATTCCACTGGCTCAAAATAGTTTCCCATTTTGCCAATTTTCTGGTAATTTTTCTACAGTTTTTCGGGTCCTAAACTTTCGGGGCCATTTTGAGGCCCTAAACGACCTTTTTTGGCGATTTGGGGGGCCAATCAGTGACCAATGGCAAGCATTTGGCCCCAGTCGAAAGTTGTAAATCTTGGATAGACCTTTCCAACGTGCTATCGAGCGTCCCAAACGGAGATCGTATGCAAAAGTTATGACCCTGGGAAGTTGTCTGTTCAACTAACCACCTTGGGGCTGCAAACTTTATGACGGTTCATCTTCTAGGGTTAGGTTTTTGTATGTTTGGGATTATTTCCCTCATGCTTATGATAAATAGGCCTTTTTGGCCTCTCTTTGTATTCATCTTGGCATGAATGAGCATAGCGGACACATCTCTTCTAAGAGATAGCTACCACCATTCTAGCTATTGTATTTTACAGTCTATTCTATTTCTGCTATTTAATAGAATATGTGTTTACTGTATCACTGTGTTCTTTGAAATGTATCTCTGTATATGATTATGTATCTGCTCTTTCATTTCGTTCCCACATAAATTCGGACCAGTGGTATCAGAGCAATCTACTCTTTGATTGTTTCTTGGTGCATGTCCCCGACGAGGTCAGGATACAGAGAGTTGGGTCTCGAACTAGTTTCACTTGGGGAAGATCACTCTCACCGCCCCAAATGGCTTCCCATGGCAGACGAAAAGAGAGACGATGGAGCAGGAGATCCTATCAAGTTGTTGCTCGAGGAAGCCCTCACGCGACAGAGGAACGATATGATGGATAATTTCACCCAGATCCTTCGGCGCATGCAGATGACTACGAATACACCTTCAACGAGCATCCATTTCAGAGATACAACTCCCTTCAAGGTACAAGTTAATTTTGATATCCCTTTATTTGAAGGCCAGATCGATGCCGATGCCATATATAAATGGTTGAATCTACTAGAAGGGTATTTCTCTGTCCACAAATTTTTCGACAGGGAAAAGATCATCTTTGTGCTCCTCAAGGCCGTCCCCCATGTCAAAAATTGGTGGGAAACTTATTGTGAGAAAAACTCATCAAACGAGTCTAGATTGTTTGAATATGCCAATCCCACTTGGGCCTCTTTTATAGATGCCATCAAGGAACAATATTACCCTATTGGAAACTATGATGACCAGTACACAAAATGGACCATTCTGCGTCAAGAGAGGGACCAAACGGTGTCGGAGTACACCAACAACTTTCATACCTCATGCGCAAAGCTGGGTATCAAGGACTCCGAATGGCACCCAGTACTGAAGTATCGCAGTGGCCTACACCAATACATACGAACAGAGATGGATTTCTTGGAAATCTCTTCACTCAGATTCACCTATCGATATGCTGTCAAAATTGAGCAGAAATTTCATCAAAAGAACAAGCATGACTTCGGACATGCACAGAAATAGGGCAAGAAAAACTATGGCTCGCAAAACATGGGGCAGGGAAAGGACAACCAGTCCCAACCACAAGCGAAGAAGGGTAATGAAAATACAAATAAGGACACCGGGAAGTGGTGTGAGTTCCACAAAATCCCCTGGCAAAACACGGATGAATGTCGCTCAAAACAGTCATTGGTGGCTGAGATAAAAGCTTCAGAATCAGATCCCGGTTTCGATTCTAAATCAGAACCTAATTTCAAAGTTGTGCAAAAAGGGAAGCAGATCATTGATGCAGAACCCAGTGCTGTTGTTGCCACCACGCAGATTCAACCAGAGGAACCTGAAGAGTCAGAGGCAGAGGAGCGCCTTTTCCACTCACAGATATGGATGAAGGGAATTCCCCTACACTTTGTTTTGGACAGCGGTAACCAAAAGAACCTGATCTCAGAAGAAGTCATCAAGAGATTGGAACTACCAATGACACCACACTCACAACCATACACCATTGGATGGCTAAGCCAAGGACGAAGGATCTGCGTCAGTCATCAATGTCGCCTACCATACAACATCAAGCCCTTCAAAGATGAGGTATTGTGTGATATGGCCCCACTTGAAGTATGTGATGTTCTTTTAGGACAACCATATATGTGGAAACGTCATGTTGTATATGAATCACGATCTCGCAATTTCATTGTCACTTTGGGAGGACAACTCTATCGGATACCAAAGATAGTTGAACCTACCCCAACCAAGCAGGGAAGGAAGATAACCTCCCATACTGGGAAATTTTTCCTATTCACAATTACCACTAAAGGTGAACATCAGATCGCAGAGACATCCACAACCTCTGCACATTATCCTTCTACTCAGCAGAAACAAGAACAACACAAATTCAATGCAGCATCGCCTATTCGGGTACCTCTACGGTGCAAGGCCACGCATTCAAGGTGCTCCTCCAAAAGGAAACCATCCACACTGGTGCAAACCAAGGATACCACAACAACCAAAACTGTTGAACAGCTCCAGCGCATCCATCAACAACAATTACAACCCTCTGAAGATGTCAAAGTAAGGCAACCTTTCCACTTCAGCAAATGCCACACCAGGAGCTCAACTCGACACAAAGCTCGACATATGATAAGGGATTTGACACAATGGAGACCATTGCTTCCTAAGGGTGGAGGATTGATCCAGATGGATATCGGTGGCCACCCACCTATTCCACTGGCTCAAAACAGTTTCCTATTTTGCCAATTTTCTAGTAATTTTTCTATAGTTTTTCGGGTCCTAAACTTTCGGGGCCGTTTTGAGGCCCTAAACGACATTTTTTGGCGATTTGAGGGGCCAAATGGTTGCCAAGGGCATGCATTTGGCCCTAATTGAAAGTTGTAAATCTCAGATAGACCTTTCCAACGCGCTACCAAGCGCCCCAAACGGAGATCGTATGCAAACGTTATGACCCCGAGAAGTTGACTGTTCAACTAACCACCTTGGGGCCGCAAACTTTATGATAGTTCATCTTCTAGGGTTAGGTTTTTGGATGTTTGGGATTCTTTCCCTCATGCTTATGATAAATATGCCCTTTCGGCCTCTCTTTGTATTCATCTTGGCACAAATGAGCATAGCAGCCACATCTCCTCTCAAAGATAGCTACCACCATTCCAACTATTGTATTTTATAGTTTGTTCTATTTCCGCTATTTAATAGAATATGTGTTTACTGTATCACTATGTTCTTTGAAATGTATCTCCGTATATGATTATGTATCTGCTCTTTCATTTCATTCCCACATAAATCCGGATCATGAACCATTCTTCCGCACGATTTCATTCAGCTTTAGAGGTGGTCCAATGGTTTCAATTACATCTAAGTCATGATTATAATCAACAATCAAAAAATGTTCGCAGGTATGTACACAATTTTATTTATTTATATTAATTGTCAATTTAAAAAAATGTTATTTGCAAACTTCTATCATTTAAGTATTTGTACACTAACATTAAAAGTTGCCCTTTATAATTTGTCATATATTGTGTAGGTTCTTTTGGCTTATTAGAATCCAAGATATAGATATATCAATCCCATATGAGGCTGGCACCATACATGGGACTAGAGATTTACACTATATTCAAACAAAATCCATCCAAAATGAGTTTGCATTTGACAATAGAAAGCAATCATGATTTTGTCATATTTGCATTGAAAATGTTGAATCTACAGAAGTTTGTGAAAACATAATGAACAACTACGTAAAACATTGGAAACACACGGAGATTAATCCAAAGGGAAAAAATCCACTAGCAAGCTTAGAAGAATTAGAATCAGAAGAGATAGCAATATCATTTGATGGAGATAGAATTTTAGATCTTGTTAGAGAAGGATGGGATGTGGGATCCATATCCTATTTTAATGTCATAAGCCTGGGTGGGAGAGATATATGGGGTGGAGGTCGAAGAGTTGTGGGATCTCTAAGAGCACCTTTTAGATTGTATATTTGCCCCTTTCCAACTCCATAAAAGTCAGAATGAATATTGGTATAGTTTGGCTTCATATTTAAAAAAAACTCTGCATAAAAAAATCTAGCGAAATAATTAGGAACCTCATTGTTCCATGGCAACTGACCATAGGCTGCAAGGAACCAATCATATATTATATGTGAAAGTTCAGGGTTCTTGAAATATTGCACTTTCAACATTTTTTGCTTTAGGCCTTCTTTGAAGTTAAACATTGAATTGGATTTTCCTTTGGTCACTCTCTCCTTCACAATATCCCACTTGTAGCGTCCCCTCCCGTCATCCCAATGCAGGGGAGAAAACACTACCAAACATACGGGCTTCGTTATACAAGCTCAGCCTCATACGTTACTCAAAAATCAAGTAATAATTAAAACTTCTTGTGTGCAAACTCATACTTCAAATAAACACAGTGGAAATAAACTTACTAGCAAGCACACAAATAGTAATGCCTAACATATCTATCACAACAGAGGATGATTCAACATATAGAGACTCAATCTCATTCCAATGCCATGCGTAGATCCCATATTAAGATAGTCATTTCATTTCTTTAGACATGAACAATTAACGTATTGCAGAACACAAAATGCATACAATTTATAACACAGAGAACACTTATCTTGAAGATGAAGCTATCCAAACAACTGGCTATGTGAGAGCAACATTCCACCCAACTATAGATCTCTGTCCAGCTTGTATTCTTTCAGCTGAGAGATCACCCCCGAGCTGGGTTGTGTATCCACTAAGGAGTAACTAGCTAGGCTCACTCACAGCCATGGTTTCACTTAACAGCTATGCTAATCCAACACCCAGTTGGGTTTATCAAGCATATAAGAAGATAGAGGAGGGTAATGCTAAGCCAGTGAGCTCAACAACAGAGCTACAGGCATCTCAAATGAACTCAATAGTCAGGCACCTACATTACCTACCACATCCAACACAAGGAAGGTCCCATTCTCTGCTACACAGTCCATTAGGAAACTCTTCCCTCCAATGCTCTTTAGGATGGGCATAGAAAGGTCCAACTGCTAGCTTCCTGATATTTCAGCCTTCACTGGGTTTATCAAGCAAACCCAACCTCTGCTCAATCATTCACATTTGGATTTCTCAGAATTTCTGTCACAAAATAACTCAAATCCGTCACTGGTTTTCTGGGTTGAAAAAATTGGGTTTTCCTATGGATTTTGGGGTAGCTAATACTCCCAATTTTGCCCCAAGGTTCATATCTATGGATCCCCCATTGGTTTTCACCGTCCAATACCAAATCTGGGCATTTTTGGCTCTTCAAAATGTGGGTTCTTGCAAGGTTGCGATTTTTGGTTTTCTCACTGCTAGCAATTCATTTTTTGGGTGAAAAATGATGCTGGTAACTTCCACAATGGCATGGGGATGAGAAAGAAGCAATCCCCATGAGGTAGAGTGACTTGTGGTACAAGAAAACAGAGCCCATACTTGCAAATACGAATTTTTGGGCTGCCCATGCTCCATTGAAGTCATGGAGTGAAATCTTCAACAACTTTCTTACACATAATTAAATGTCAACAAAAGGAAATTCAAATGGGTTATCACAATGACATTTGGAAGCTTATGGCTCAATCCCACAATCCCCTCACCACTCCCTAGTGGATACACATGGCCCCTTCTCATTGGTTGCTCCCATAGCCAGTTTTGGTATTTTATTGCAATATTAATATTTACATCAATTTACAATATTCCATGGCTTAATAGCACATGGGTATCAAAATATCGCATACTTGCTTGTTTTAAATAAAATCCGAACATACACTAGTGGGGCCTTGGCCTTGAGCTCCACACTAGGAAAACATACAACGCATGTATACAATATTTACATTAGAAGTCAATATTTCATAAGGATCAAAATTGGGGTATTATACCACTTGTCCAAACCCATCACTCGTGCCCTTCTCCTCCACATCAAGTCAACAAAACCGTTCATAGTTGGTCTGAGATCCTCATATGCCTCAATGAATTTTTGCATGAACTCTGTTCATTAACATATATGAACTATGTTCATGAATAAAGTTCAAAGACTGGTCCATTTTGAGAATAAAGAACCTGAATAATTGGAGAACTTTGTTGATGAAGGATTGGGAAATTATGCATTTTTGAGCTAGGAAGATATTCATGCAGCAAAACTGCCTGAGGGTGATCCTCCTTTAAAAGGATTCTATAGGATGGATTTTTACGGAGCATGTACCTTTTTGGGTTAGGTGTTTAAGTGATTTAAGAAAGTCCCACCAGAGAGGTATATCCTCATTATTTTAGGTTGCAAATTAAATGCGCAAACAATGTGGTAGAGTGTTAATCCTCAATAAAAGCTTTACAGTTGATCTGATCTATAGGAACACTACTAGTCACACATAATAATTAGCTAGAGATATCTTACCCAAGTAGCAATCCAATATATCTATCCATAAGTATATTTTCTACTTTTGAAAAAATAAAACTTTTACATATAAAGGTTTAGGTTTTAAAACTCCATGCTTGTAACAAAAGGTTGGATAATGTATAAAGGGTTGGGTTAGGGATAAATATTTGGGTTCAAATGCTGCGTTGGTTCAATAGCTATATACATTAATGAGAAAATTCATCAAAATATCCTACAGTCACCCACACGACACAAAGGGAAGGCAATTTCATGAACTATGTTCATGAACATAGTTCATCTATGTTCATGAACAAAGTTCATGAAATCTGTTCATGAACAGAGATTTCATGAATAGATTTCATCTCTGTTCATGAACAGAGTTCATGAATTTTGTTCCACGAGAGCAGTCTATATAATTTTCAAGTTAATGGTATAGTGTATACCTTAAAAACTATTGGGGCATTAATTTCCTAAGGCTTTTTAAGTGAAATGTAATGATTAGGATGAAAGGATTCCAACCATCTTCCTTTTTTCGGTATCTCCAAATATACTATTTTGGCCATGAAAAGTTATATTTCTATCATGATGCAATCAATCCCGTATTATTCTGTAAATCATTTACTTCTCCATTCTATCTCTAGTTACCGAAATTACAAGTTTTAGTGCATTATAAAAACAATTATTGCCAATTACCTATGATTTTAAGAATATCCAGTTTACTAAAAACCCGTGAATGTACCGGTAGGAATCATAGAATCCAAATAAGCACCAGTAGGATTGATGTGGATCTAAGTCCAAGGGATTACTCATCTATCTCAGGATATCTTATTTATCATATGCTACTTCGCTTCAACTTATTCAAGGTTTGCACTTCACTATGACAAAAATCCCTACCTTTACCTTTACCGAAACATTTCCCATTACTCCACACAAAGTTGTTGTGCCTAAGGAGAGACATCAAATGGGAAAGGTTTTGAACCAATTATCTAAACTTCTTGCCTGGTAGGATTCTATTGCCAAATATCAAGAGGCCCCCCATCAGATAAGTGAGCGAGAGTCTCTTTACAAAGCAATATCAAAGATATCTTGTATTGAGCCAGAAAGTCAGTAAAGGAAAAAGCATATAAGGCGTATCTATTTGTAGAAAACATCTATAGGTTAATAAAGAGATGGATAAATTTGAGCAGAACTCTGTTCATGAGATCTAGTATTAACAAACATATATAGGTTAATAAAGAGATGGATAAATTTGAGCATAATTCAATTTTGATTTATATTTGATAATAATTAATCAAAGTCTTGACAAATTTTGGCTAGTAGTTAAAGTTGAGTATGTGAAATAATAATCTTTGTAATACTCTATATAAAGTCATTTTCCCATAAATAAATATATGAATAGAGTACATCAAGACTTTCTTTGTGCAGTACATCAAATTGACTTTCTTTTCGATTTAAAAATGTTAAAAACATCAAATTAGATTCAAGTTCCCCATCAATATTTTTAAAATATTTTTTCACGTTTAAATATGAAACTACATCTACATGAAACCATGTTGCTTTATTTATTTATATTCTTCATAAAACCAGTGATTCGATCAACATTAGTGGCGTACCCGAAATGGGATGTACTAACCTGATCAGCGAAGGCGAGTGCTGAAGCCGAAATCCAAAGGACCGAAGTCGAACATTGAATGCCAAAGGACCAAAGTTGAACACCGAACTCCAAAGCATCGAAGCCGAACACCAAAGAACTGAAGCCGATTTTCCTGCCAACAACCAACACACTCATTAGCATATCAAAAAAGAAAAAGAAAAAAACTAAACTGAGAAATGGATGTTGATTACCTGCAAAATGGACGCTGTCGAACTTCACACTAAATGCCAACCTGCAAAATGGACGTTGTCGACCTTTGCGCTCCACGTCAAGAAGGTGGTGAAACATGGGGTGGCGGAGCATAGGGTGGCAGATCTCCACGCCGAAAGCAGCTGCAGGAGGAAGAAAGGAGTCGTCGGGGTCAAGCAATAGGCGAGGTCCAACAACAGGCAGGGACGGGGTCCAGCTGCAGGTGGGGTCCAGGTGCAGGCGGAGGAAACAGGCGGGGTCTAGCTGCAAGCAGAAAACATGAAAAAAGATGGCTGCAGCCGATATTATATGCAGAAAAATTATTTGGCCGAGTAATTATTCGGCCAAGTAATTATTCGGCCGAATAATTACACAGTCGAATAATTATTTCACCGAATAATTATTCAGCCGAATAGACAAAAAAACGCCAGAAAAATTTCGTGGCCGACACTGCCTCGCACGCAGTTCGAGGTCTTTGTTATTTTTAACGATGAACCATTAATAGTTATCCGACCAAATAAACTATAGGTTATTTGGCCGAATAACCATATTTATTTGATCGAATAAAATAAATTATTCGGCCAAATAAATATGGTTATTCAGTCGAATAGCTTCCGCTATATTTCTCGGGCACCCGATTCTCACAAAATAAACACCCATCTTCATGGATTCACCCATCTCCAAGTCACCAAAATAAAACCTTCCCATAAAATGAACCCTAAAAACCAATACATCTATTTTTGCACCCAAAAATGATACCAAAATAAATAAAAATTTAATTATTCATTTTGGATCATCAACCCCTTCAAATTTACACTAAATACTACTAATAAATACTAAGAAGTAGAAAAAAAAGGCACTAATTTTTTCAAAAATTATTAAATATTTAACACAATACGTACACATACCACTCTATAATGTTGTTCATCATAGTCACTAAAGATATCATTAAATAGCTTTTAAGGCATTCCTGTTTGAAACATTATTGTTTCCTAAATTTATTTTTGGATGTTCCACGTTACCATCAAAACAACTTTTGACATACTTTTATAGTCTCAAAGAAAAATAGGCAATGTCAACCATACTTTGCATATCATGAAAATGATGGCTCTTAATTTACAATAATCCTTTTAGTTTATAATAATCTACAAGGGTCCACACGAATGAATTATATATTAGGTTGAAAACTTCTTTCAATTTCTACCTTTAACATGAGAGACCAAGTCTACACTATTACCTGTTAAAATAATCTAACATTTACAAAGACAAACGTACAATCTATGGCATATAATTGGAAGAGAGATCACGTGTATATATTTGTCATAATTGGATGTGAATCTTAACCCTTTTTTTAAAGTTTAAAGAAGGTAAAATGCTTGACTTACATCCACCGAATTCTCCATTCATGCAAAAATCCAAAGGACATTATCTTGTATGATATGGTGCCAAATGAGGAATGTTGGAGATGCTTCTTTAAAGAAAGATGGAATATATTATATATTATAAAACAATTACATTGAGGTTATATTAAATGAATTAGAAATATAATAAATTATGTTTTTTGAGTTATTGGGCAGGGGAGGGGTTTAATAGTGAGTGAACATATAAAAAGTATAGGATATTAAAAAAATTTCACGAAGAATATTTTTACTTTTTCATTATACACGAAAGATACATCTTAATTCATTTGTTAAACAGTTTTTCTATTATACCTTAAAATTATTTTGTTAATATTTCTTAATACATTTTTATAAATAAAAAATTATTTATTTTTATTAAATATTCTAAATATTTGTTTTTCAAATTTTAATATTTAAAACAAAATATTTTTGGATGAAGATATTGTAAATTTTTTTTTTATTTAGTAAAAAAATTAGAAATTAATGGAGATTCTAATAATATTAATTGTTTTGTATTTCTAACAATAATAATTGTTTTTTATTTCTCTTTCCTAAAGGGAAAACCAAACAAGGAGACTGGTAGAGAAGTTTGATTTTGAGTCAATCATTATGTTAATGTCTATATCACGGTTCTAAAAAACTATTCTAAAATTTAAATACATAATTAAGTTTATTGGAGAATCTTTCCAATGACCACCTTCTACCACATTCTTCATGTTTCAATCAAATCCTCAATTTCTAATGAAATATTTGTTTATAGTGGGTCCCAAATTGATAATAAGTGGATATGAAAAAGTTAGGGAATATGTCAAGCTTTGTAATTCTTATTAATATTGAAGACTACACTCCATTCCAATGCAAAAAGAATTATTCAACCTTTGGATACCTAATTCTAAACCCCTAATATCTATTATGTTATTAATATATTGAAAACACCCATTTATCCTTTATCTTAAAAAAATAAAATATTTTTTTAAATTTTTTAGAATTATAAATACTCAAACATGAAGTCACTTGGTATAATATTACTTAATTAGTAAAAGTCCACTAATGTGTAAGGTATAGAAAAATCAATGCATGATTTTGATAGTGGCTTAATGCCTCATAACCATTGATTTATAATGATTTATAAATGTATTTTTGTTTATTAAAATCATTAAAGTTAATGATAAAAAGTTTTGATCTTATAATCAAATTCAAATTTTTGCATTTTGTAAGTTTTTACATTGTAAATAACTTTTTTATCCATTTTCATTGAAACAACTTTTTATTATAATTTTAATAATCTAAATTTGATTTTAAAATAAAAATCTTAAATTTTAAGAGTTTTAACATTGTAAATAATTTTTTATCCATTTTAAACAATTATTTATTATTATTTTAATCATTTAAGTTTAAAATTGGCAATTTGAATTTAAAATTTGAAAAAATATTATAGAAAAATTTAAAAAAAAAACTTTCAAAAAATTATTACGAAGTAATGTTAATTATTCTTTTTAATGACAATATCATGTAAAATCTGAGTTTTAAGCTTTAAAATTCTATTTAATATTCCTTTTTATTTTTATTAATAATAAATTTATATTTACATAAATGTATGAATTTCAATATTTTAAAAAGTATGATAAAACTACTATGGATAATATTAAATATAAAGTTATATCATATTTTTACATTAAGATTTATTTATGCAACTAAAAATCACATTTAAATAGAAAAGTAAAATTAAGAAATAAGTAAGAAATGAGTAGTTTAAAGATTATTTTTAAATAAAAATATTTAAAATGTTAGCAATTTAAAAGTTATAAGATTCCATTACGCTAAGTAGCTCAAAAGATGCAAGTTACACATTTAGATAAAGAAGTAAAATTAGTAAATAAATAACTAAAAAATTACAAAATAAAGAAATTTAAGTTAAGAATTATTCCAAAGATCCAAATTTACATTTATATACACAGATATGTAAATGTACATGTTTTTAAAGCTAGGAATGAATAGCTTAAAAGCTATAAAGTTACATTTAGATATAAATATAATTATACTATAAAATTAGGAAGTGAATAGCCAAAAATCCTAAAGTTGTATTTAGAGAAGTAAAATTAACAAATAAATAATTAAAAAGTGCAAAATTACATTTAGATAATAAAACAATTGTGAATGTGAATGGCTCCCAAAAAATTCATTGTCTTAAATAATTTGACATAAATGTTTTTATGTGGTTAAGTTGATTTTCATTAACTACTCAGTCAAATTCAAAGTGAAAAGTATTTTATTTGAGTCATTCTTTTTGATGTAGATATTAAGTTGAAAGTGAAGTTATATTTATATAAATGTGAGTTAGTTTTGTGGGTTAGTTTCACAAGTTAAACATTTTGAGTTACATGTAAGAATTATAAGCATTTTATTGCATGCTTCACTAAATTTCTTCCAAATAAATATGGATTTAAGTGACATTTAGATAATATAATGGTTAATTAGATAGAATTTTGAGTTTATACATGTTATAATGTTGCAAATATATATTTTTTTAAGAAAGTTTCTAAACCAAAGTAAGAAGAAAAAGATAAAGATTAAAGAAAAAAGATAAAGAGATATTTAAATCATAAAAACAAATTTAAGATGTAGAAAATGTTAAGCATGTTCTAATTAGTTTTAATGGGAATGTTAGGATCTATCGATAAAGTTAGCATTAGGTCTCCCTTATTACAAGATCATAGGAGCTTTATTGATTAATATTTCCCTTCATCTAGTCATGGTTTATGACAACTATATGTGCTTAATGTGAAGAACCTGCAATAATTAAATAATGAAAACACACAAGATAGCAGAAATAACAGAACTCGGAATCGCTTTATTGATCGCAGGCCACTTCGAGGGGGCAACCTCCTTTGAGCAAGCTCAATACAAATAACTTCACTGTACCTTCATTGGCCTCAACACACACTTATATACTAAGTCTATGCCAAATATTATGGGTCAATACCATGGGACATATAATACTACACGACGACTTACAAAGAATATGCGTCCAATACTATGGTTCAATACCATGGGCTAATACAAACTATGGATCAACAAATACTACGGGATGACTTACAAAGCATATGTGTCCAACAACAATATACTAACAAAGTAAAGAGAAGGGTTGATACGGGTTCCTAACACTTAACCTTTCTTTTGTTGTTTGTTTGTGTCAACAACTTTCTAGAGAAAAATCATTTAGATTGGTTTTCATTAGGTCGATTGCTTCTTTCTTCCAAAGCCTAAGCCTAACTAGGAAGAGACCCCTTGGCAAACATCTCATCTTAGGTGGTAGGTCAATGAGGTCTCATGGATCAAGGGACGCCATAAGCCTTATGTCCATCACACATTTTTCTGCAATGTAGAATATTAAAAATGTTTCTTTTAACTCCAACGAGGTTCATCTCTTTCTATGGAACTTTCTTTCTTGTTAGCCTCTTTGCTTTTGGTTGGCTTTTCTTATGTTTTGCTAAAATCTCTTAATTAACCTTTATATGATTTATGTTGCTTATGCCTTTTCCTATATATAATGATTTCAGTATTCACTTTCTTTCATTATTAAATCTAAATGCATTTCATTACTTCACCATAAATTCCCTACTCCAACATGATAGTTTTCACTTCTTATCTAAAGTTGAACCTTAAGATTTAATGACCGACTTTAAAAACCACCTAGAAACATTTTATACCGAATCATTCTACATAACACTTATATTTTATTTCTTATTACTATTATTAACACAAAATTAGCCAATACTTATTCCTCGTATACTATGCATTCATATAAAATAAAACACATATAATATAAATTTAACTAAATTAATGAAATACCAAATAATAAATGCCAATCACTTCAATTATTATTTACATGGTAAGTGAACTATGTAGCTCTTTTACATAAATATTTATAATTAAAATTCTTAAATTAAATGCAAATCACTTCAATTATTACTTACATGGTAAGAGAACTAAAGTAAGCTTATGTATAATTTTATTAATTTATTTTATAATAACTAATTTTGTTTATAAACAAATTAAAAATAAATAAAATTATGATTTTTTAAAAAATTCACCCATCATAAATCAATAAAAGTTATAATTTTATATGTACTCAAACTCCAACAACGAAGACAAATTTCCTTACAATATTAAAGTACTAAAAAATCATGGGAGTAGACTATTTTTTGAAATTGCAAATTAAGGATAATAAGGTCTAGCCTTTTCTCCCTCCAGGCCGATTGTGTGGAAGAGAGAAAAGGTCTGGTCTTTAGGTTTTGCTTTCCGTAGGGTGTTGACTTCAATGTCATTTGGTTGGCGTTTCCTTTTGTGTTTTTGTTATCGGTGGACTGACCCGGCTGCTGGAGAACCGATGTGACAGTGGATGAAACTGGGGACGCGTTGTTATGTCAAGTCAATGAAGCTGATGACCTCCACTTGCTTCAAACCCAACCCTATTCTCATTGCAATGCATATATGTACAATATTCAACAATATTCAAATCCAGGGGCATGGCCCAATGCAATTAGATATAGGTTTTATACGTGTATACAGATGATGGGACCATAGATTCCAGAACGAGGAGGCGAAGCACAGAGCACGCAAACTTACTGTGGATTGTCATCGGTAATAAGGAGACGCTTAATTCTTTCAGAGAGAGCTTCTTCTTTCGTATATATATGTATTTTTGAACCTCTGATTCCTTCATAATCATCTCGCTGCCTCTTCATCTGTCTCGTCAATAGAAGAGAGATTTCGTGCTATTTCTCAAACGCCCAACTCAAGTATTGTTTTAGGAATTTGGGCATGTGAACCATTCAATCCTGCTGATCCTATTTGTTTTTAGATTCAGTCCATTTGGGGACCAGGTCGTATTGTGTATAGTGGCCTAGCGAGACACTACTAATATCAGGCTGGGATCTTCTTAACGTTGTGTCTTCAAGAAAGGCCCAAGCCTTTGCTGTTGAAACCTAGGAGATCTCAGAACTTTCAATACGTTGATATCTCGTACTGAAAAGCCCTTTCCTTCAATTTTCTGAACTTATTCCGACCGACCCATCTGCCCTTTGAAGGCTAATTAGTGGGAGTAATTAGAAGAGATGGGGAGAGCCCCTTGCTGCGATAAAGCTAATGTCAAGAGAGGGCCATGGTCTCCTGAGGAGGACTCTGAACTCAAGCAATACATAGAGAAGTATGGCACTGGAGGCAACTGGATCACTCTACCCCAGAAAGTTGGTATGGCGTCCTCCACCCAGAAATGAAATAGATCAACTCTATGCAGTTTTTATTCTTTGTTTCTGTTTTATAACCATAGGATTTAACATTCCAGAGCATAGAAGCATTCTAATTCTATCTATCCCACCATCGTCTGATGAAACTTCCTGAATCTTTGTATATCGATCCGATTATTATACCCGTGTTGGTGTGAGGATGCTAAGAGTTGTTTTGGAAGATATAGACAAGGTTTTTAACATTTAGTGTTCCACAACTATGGACTGGTTTTCACTGTAGCTTTCTAGGTTTTGTAATTATGCCATTACAATTTCTGTTATATTTACTTAGGTTTTCAGATGTTGTGTATAAGATTTATGTATGGTTTGTTAATATGGGTAATAGATATAGATGTCATCTAAGTGTTTGGCACTTGCCTCTTACTGGGTTGATTGAATTTGATTGATCCCTTTCTAACAGAGATTCCATTTCTGTAACTAAATACTTTGAACCGGTTCTCAGGCCTAGGTATTGTGTTTAAACTTTATACTTGCCTAATCTGCTATCCTTCGGATTATCTGAAGGCATGGCCTTAGTGGTAGAGCCAAAGACCGGCGTAATAAATTGAGAAGTGGTATCTTTTAGTGCATCTCTATTTTTACTTATCTTTGCTCTCTGCATACAGGTCTCAAAAGGTGTGGAAAGAGCTGCAGACTTAGATGGTTAAACTACTTGAGGCCGAATATAAAGCACGGAGGGTTCTCAGAAGAAGAAGATAACCTTATTTGTAGCCTCTTTATGAGTATCGGTAGCAGGTAGTGACCCACAATCAGCCAGCCCAAGAGATCCACTGATCAAAGAACAGTCATTTATTCATCTGCAAAATGTTTTTATAGTTGTTAGTTGGAACGTAACATCTGACTTGACACTTCTTGCATTGTGCAGATGGTCTATCATTGCGGCCCAGTTGCCAGGGAGAACAGATAATGATATAAAAAACTACTGGAACACAAAGCTGAAGAAGAAACTGCTCGGGAAAGGCAACGATCGTCAAACCCGCCGTCTTTCTGCAGCAAAGCAAGAAAGCAAGGACATGCAAAGCTATGCTATTACTACATCAGAGGCCATTACAAGCCCAAACATCTATGGGCCACAGCAACAACCTGGAGGGATAGATCAACATTCGAATATCAATCTGGATGGCCCTTACTCTAATTTCGGCCCTGAAATAAACTCTCAGATGTTTGAGCAAACATCTGGCGCAACAATTACAGAATCCGCTTCAAGTTCAGGGCCTGCAGCCACATTTCAGCTAAATCATCAACAAGTCCAGCTTGATCAGGAAGTGGCTGACAGTAGTTCCTGTCTGAGGAAGCTGCTCCAGAGGGTTGAAGGAACTGTGGTTGATCATCATAATGCAAGCAACGTGACTATGATCAGTACCAGCTCCCAAATACAGGCATCCGACTGCACTAACGCCTCTGAAATAATGCATTCCATTGCTTATAATCAATATAATTCGGATGCTGCAAGCCAGATTTCCTATGAGACAGCAGCCTCTCCAATACCCATGTATGGAGGGTACATGCAGAATCATACAAAACTAGCTGGAAGCCCATCTGCGGCATTTGCCCAAAATGATCATTCACTGGCTGTTTTTCCAGCATCTAGGTCGATCGACGGGGATAACTATGAATCGGCCTGGATGAATACCTTGAGTGCCGAAAATAACGATTTGGGAGCCTCTGGATTCTCAACGGAATATTTGAATGATTTTTTATTATACAATAATTTCTCACAAGTACAGCAAAGAGAAGCCTGCAATTATGATTGTAGTTCAATCAGCATATATTAGAAGATCAATTCTATTATCCTTTAGTCATAATGGTGAAGTTTCAAAAAATGATTTTGTAGATTGATTGTATCTGACATAATAAAGGGTGTGATTTTTGGATTCTGATATAATAACAAAACCAATTAGATGATGGTACCAGAACAATAAAAGTGACTTATTATCCATTTCATCTTTTTAGTTTTCGATCCCATGAAAGATGATGTACAACAAATTCTCTTTGGAGAATGAATTGAAGTCCAGCATGTCGATTGAAGAGGTAGTCTTTTAATGTTTAATCCCATTAAAGACTATAGATCATGAATTAAAATCCATTCTGTTGCTTGAAGAGCTTTCCATTTTGGATCCCATCAAAGGCATGCTTTTAATTTTGGATCCCATCAAAGGCATGTACTACAGTTATCTTTATCTTTAGGTTTATTTAAAGTCCATTAGAATAAAATCTAGTTAAGCGGCCATCGGAGAGAGGTGGGTGCAAATACAATTATGGGAATGGAGATTATAATGTGAAGACTTCATAAATCTGAAGTTAAGATAAACTTGGGATAATTTTAATTAAAAAATGTTAATATAAATTTGAAATAATATTAATTAAACAAAACAGAAAAGGCTTGCTATTATCTCACTCCAAAACAAAAACATATTTTAAGTCTCAAGACATTTGCTAAGAGCTTTTGTTAAACTAATTCAAAATATTCTGGTTAAAGGAGCTTAGACCCCAAATTGGACATCTTTTTTAATTTCCAACTCCATTACTAATATTTTTTGCATTTTAGAATAAAGGACTTTCATTATTCTTACTAATTGTTTCTCAACAAAAGAGTTCTCATTTTAACTACATTCAAATCACTGCGATAGTTATAATATACCCAAAAGCTGAATGTGATAGTTACAATATACCCAAAAGCTTAATGTCATTACCATTGTTTTAAATTTAACTTACTTTCATTTCAAAGTAAGTAAAAAAAATTCTTTACAACTCCAAAAGCTACAAAGTGGTCTATGTTGAATGATTTAGCCACAACTAACCTTAAAGGAGGCCTCGCAATTGGTTTTTCTACCCATTTACTTATTTTCCTTTATAGAATGGTGTCAAATATTGGAAAAGGCATTGCTAACCATCATGGTTTAATAACTTATCAAATTATTTAGTTATTTATATATAATAGTTGAGATTTATTTGGATATTTTAAGCAAAAAGTGATTTAAATATGTCAATTTCCAAGATGGAATAGATAAATATTACATTTAAATTGATGAACATACACATTTTTTATCTTCTTTTATTAAATTCAATTTCTATATTTATGGATTTTATTTTTATTTTGTATATTATATTGTATTTTTATTTTGAAACAATCATTACACATATTCCTCATATTAGATTGTAGAATGCACATAACTTCTCTCAATGCAATAAACATGGGAGATAGTTACAAACTCACATATCCCTAAGAGTCTTTGAATGCTTTAAATTCACTACTTTGGGGTGTGTGTATTAAAAAAAAAACTTATCACATTTTTTGAAGGAGAAACAATTAGTGACACATTCGACAAATGTTTTATGAGTTATACATGTTTTTCTACAACCATGGTACTACTAGTATGTAACATCCACAAAATATTTGATATAAGCATTCACCCATCCATATCAAAAGATATTCTTAAAAATGAAATAGGAAACAAAACAAGAACAACTAATGTGTAGATTAGTGACACAGCAATAAGAGCTTCCTCCATTTAGATATACTCACACATCTACAAAAATCTGTCTTTTGCAAATAGAGGTGATCTCATCTCCTTGGTGTTTAGTAGTCACCAGCATGCCAATCTACAATTTCACTTCTCTTTTAGAGAATATCATCAATGTATGCATTATTTTCTCTATAAAACTTGTGAGAAGGATATCTTAGACAAGCATATATTTTCGCATATTTCAAGCAAATGTGTTGATTTAAGATTATTACACTATTTTTTTCACTATTAATCATGAATCACTAAATATCTAGATCTCTTTAATATTTATATAGCTAAGAGAATATAAACTACTCTCAACTTTTACCACTTGTTAGTTCCATTTCCCATACCATAGTTGGAGAATATCCAATGAAACTTTAAAATGAATTAACACCCATTTGCACCACACATAATTGATTCCCTCTTAAATCTCCATCAATACCATAGTTGGAGAATATCCAATGAAAATTTAAAATGAATTAACACCCATTTGCACCACACATAATTGATTCCCTCTTAAATCTCCATCAAAAAATGAGGTGGAAGTGTTGATTGCTTTTCCAATCAATAATATTAGAATCAAAAAGTGTTTTGAGTTCTATCATAAACTTTGCAAAATTCTATGGTTGATCCCTACAAGAATTGGTCCCTATGCTCTAAAATTATCATGACCCTCCGTCACTAAAATCCATTTTGCGTCTTTATTCTAAATTGAAATCAAGAGGAATAGTCCACCTAACTACACAAGATGCATAAGGTAGTGTTATGATTAGGGGGTTAAAAGAACTCATTCCATTTCATTAACAACTTAATTATGTTTATATTATATGATAGCCATGGTGGGATCTTGTATGGATGCATATTTTACAAGGAAAATTTTAAGAATCCATAATTTTTTTAAAGTGTAGAAACCTTGGTGAATCGTACTAATTCGTAAATTTCCAACCATAAAATGTTGGGCGATATTTTTAAAAAACTTTCAAATTTCTAACGGTTTTATGTAGTTTCTGGACAATTTTGGTGATTTTTAGATTAAAAAAAATTTATCCCATGGAATTTGGGAGAATCAACTTAAAAAAATATGGAAATTGGCGAATATTTTTTTGGAAAAAGAAGGTCAAAATTATCCCATGGGCTAAATTTTACCCTTAAAATTTTCCTTTTTTATAATGTTATGTTTTCATCATATGGTAATATTATATGATTCATATTTATTCTCAATATATATGTAAAATATTATGGTTGGTAGCCCTCATGTAAGAGTTCTTTGTTGTTGAAAGTCTATGTGATCAATATATATATGAATGCACTATAGTGATCTATTGAGTTGGTTCTAGTTGTGATTATTATCATGGGAGGCTTGTGGTGCTTGATGACATTTGATTGGCATTTGCATAGTGTGAACAATCATTAGTTATTATGAAAATGTATAAACATGAGAATGGAGCTAATTGTTAATTTGACACCTAATTTATTTGATTTGATATTAGATAAGGTCTGATGGTGTTATAGTGATGATTATGAAGTGACTCATAGTGTTTCTTTGTATGCCTAGAAAGTGTTGATCTCATTGATATTTTGGTGATGGATTGTCAAATGTTGTTGTGATGGAACATGGAACATTAATTGTGGTACTTGGTACAAGCAATTGGATCATAATATTATACACTTTGTTTATTTGATGGATGGGGCCGACTAGATAATTGTACTTGGCATTGTTTATTTTGGTATATGGACGAGTATGATTTATTGATCCTAGTCATTGATGATTTATCTAATGATGGCGATGTTTTTTGGTATTATATTTCCTTATCACTTCTCCTTCCATACTCCTTCATTCATTCTATCATTTCTTTTAGGTTGGATTTGGCCTAAATGTTTTTTTCTCTATGATGACTATTGTGATTGATTTCTCTATGGCCTATACCCTCCTTTACTTTTTCAATGAGTGCCTAGTTTCTTGATTGATAGGATAAATTTGTTGATTTAATGAATTATATCTCTTTCCTAGTTGCATTTTACTCTTACCTTTGGCTCCAGTTGAAATTTTTCATTATTTAACCATGGCCCTTAAGTGGCATTAGGCTTGCACTTGTTCAATCATTTGTATTTAAGGTTCATTCAATCCTTGGTTTACCTTGTTTCAAGGTTTGATACTTTATTTGTAGCCTGAACATCCCTTTGCATGTTTTTGTTTTTTCTTTCTTTAATTTATTTTGTTTCCATGGTTGCTTAATTTTTTGACTATTCATTTCATTTCCTTTTATCTGTAGGCCATGTTGTTTTTTTATCCCTTTACATAAAATTAATATTTCTTGGCCTATCCTTTGCTACCTTATTTTGATATAGCTCCTTGAAATTTTCATTTACGAGTGACATTTGTTCTATGCAAGTGTCCCCATGTTTATACATTTTAAATGTCCTTCATCCCAACCAAACCTATGTTCTTTGATTAAGCCCAACCCTCCTTCCTAGTGTTTTATTTTGGTTTTGAACATGAAGTGGATAGTAGTTCCTTAATGGTTGTAGGTGTTGGTTGGTGTTTCTTATTCATGAGAATAATTATTATGTGGTGTTTTCTTTCGTGAGCCATGTCTTAGCTATTATAATATTGTTTGGTTTGGGTGGATCTATGTTTACATTAGCAAGTTTGATTATATATGCATGGTGATTGAGACCTCACTCACTATGTTGATTTAGTCCACACTTCATATTTACATCTCTTGAGATGTCTTGGTTTGCGGTTTGAGATAAATGGTTATTTGATATAGGCCTTTTGTCTCATTTTGATGGCTTGAGGTGTGTGAATTTTCCCTCGGTCCCTAGCCATCCCTTGAGTGGTATTTTTGTGCACAGTTTAATTTTGATGATACTTCTCCTTGTAATGTTACGCACATGGGTTTTGAGCCCTTGAACTAGGTGCTTAATGTGATTATAGGGAAATGTTTGTTGAACTTTGTAAGGCATTTATTTGTATATTTTGGCTTAAATTTCAAGAGTTAAGACCTTGATGTTTATTACAGGGAGCTTCAATATTTGGCATTGTTTATAGCATTTTTTTCCATAGTCTTTGGAACTTCCTTATGTGTTGTTTTATGATGATTAGCATGAGCTCTTGCACTCACACACAACCTTTGAATGATTTTCTTATAATCTATATGATTGGTACTATTACAAGGCATAACTAGTTCTAGTCTATTTTTAAAAAGGTGTCTCATATGCCATGCCCTTATTCTTAATGGAATAAGGTTGATAGATTGATGGTTGTTTGAGTGGTATTTCAACCTACATCAACACTTAAAACATCTTCTATATTTGTCATTCTTATTTTTGAAATTTAAATGTGCATTCCTTTAGCACAATAGGTTTACTTTGTTTTATTGATGGAATAGAATGTGTCCAGTTGGAAATGATATACTTGCCTACCAATAAATGCCTTGGCCTTTACCTATTATTTCCTCTTGTTACCTTTCTTAACAAGTTACTAATTATTTTCATGCTTTGGCTTAGGATATGATTAATTATGATAAATCTAACTTGTTGATTTTGACTCCCTTCATGATTTGACTTTTTCATTGGTTGTTTGAGTTAACATTTTAAAAATGGAGTGATATGGTTTATTTTTCATCATCTATGAACTTCTATTTTATGGTTAGGAAATGATGATATACTAGGGAAGGGGACCTTTTGAAAACTAAATGAGTGGGAGTAAAACCAATAATAATGTTTGGAGAGGTGGAAGAAGAAAAAATACTAGATTATTGATTCACTTCAATGAAAACTCCAAATAGTTTAGGTTATCCATACATATTGGTCACTTGCATTTGGGTGGAAAACCTCCTCATTTTCTCTTTGTACCTAATCTTAGACCTCATCCTAGCACACAATATATTCACAATGATTCCCGTGTGAAGATATTCACCACTAATGGTTTAGATGAAGAAATAATTTTTTGTACATGTGTGCTAAATATTCATGAAATGAAAAAAAAATATGGTGTTTTTTCCTTTGGAATTTAAGGATATTTTTGTATGGTCATATCTATACTTGCATGGTTTTGATCCAAACATTACTCAACATACCATACCTATTAGACAAGACCCTATGCATGTTAGTTAGACATGTCATCCCTTCAATATGGATTTGGAACCTAGTAACTAGAAGGAAATATATAAAATGTGATACGGTGTGATTATATCTTTAATTGAATTTTTCAATGGGTTCAGCAGCTTTGGTCATTTTCTATAAGAAAAAGGGGGGTATTTGATTACATTTCAATTTCCATGCTCTTAATAAAAAAAGTGTAAAATTGAATTTTCTTAGATACTAACATTTAATTGATTTTGTAGCAAGTTAAACAATCACAAATCATGTCCTTGCTTGATGGATTTATGTTGACACGGAGTCAATCAATAGGGGTTCACTCCGCACTATTGCCAACAAACTATCAACCTAACTCCCTTATACACCGACTCGGAAAGGTGTAAGACTTTCCAGCAACACTTATAGAGCAAGTGCAGTCTCACCCGAGGTGGATAAGAGGGCTGTTGGAACCAATCTTCCATAGTTGTGTAGAGGATATGAGCACATTACCTTCACACTAACCAGAGATTATCACATTCATAACATATTATTAACTATTCATTCGCATCATAAATCATTCATAGTTTCTAACACATACATTTAGGACATACTCAACAACATATTCGCATCAACCAGCAGAAAACATTCACATAAGCCATTATTCATCATAGCATCATTGCACAACAACAGAATTCATATCATAACCGAACATCCTCATTCATTCATCAAAACCTACGGAATAAACCTCGTAGAAACTGTCAAGTCATCATATCATAGATACAGAATGAACCCAAAAGCTAGGATTAATCTCCAAAACTTTGATGCCCTTAGGCTTACAATCCTACTCTATTTATATTCTTCTACTATATTACAAAATGGTCCACATGGCCGACTTGACTAATCTAACAAATCTTATGCTTCTGCAAAAACGGCGAAAGGTCCTTTTTCCACGGAATGACCCTTTCGCACCTATCAGCTTCTGCACTTACTGCAGATCTATCCCATGCCAACAGGCCCCCAACACAATCTTGTGTCTCGTCCTGAGCCACCTCAGCTGGACACTGCTGGTTTGTACTCGCCTTTCGTTGTACTCTGGTTCGGAACTTGTTCTTGCTGTATGGAACTCGTTTTTGTGTACTTCTCATCTCCGTCCATCGATCTCTGGTTCGCTGTCATGTACTTCTTTCTCTCATCCTCCAGTCTCTGGAAACCTTCATCATCTACCTCTTCATAGTTTTTTGGTTCGGTCCACATTTCTTCCAGACTGAGAAGAAAGTCATCGACGTCACCAAGGTGGGAACCAGGCTGACTGCTTCAGCACATCTATTTCACACCTTGGATTGCTTCCACCCCTGTTCTTCTGGTGGTCACTAGGACCATGGAGCTTCGAACTACTACCACATACTTAGACATCTTGGATGAAACCTCGTCTCATAGCGCCCCTGGTGTGCTACCATACAAAATGAAATGGATCATTTCCACAGCCTCCTTGGAATTCCTAACTTATGCAATTACCTAACCCATTCGCAGTATGTATTTCTTACTTCTCGTAAATACCTCTTTGCTTCGCTTAACCTCAGGTGTTTATATTTATGCATGTCCTTCGTCCGGGACACCTGCTTCAAAAACCCTCCACGCATCCATTCACCTAATGCGTTGATTATGTCATCATTTCTCCTCCGTGTGGTGACTGGGCTTCCTACTTGCCTGATGGGTGACCATACTGCTCCCAGATGCTCTTCGTGTCATCCCCATGTGAACTATCATCCATGGTGCCACCGGCCATGCTGCCTTGGTGTGTTGCTATGTGCCAAGCGTGCCTGGTGCCAGCGCCGATCCAGGCCAACTAATCATCATATTTTCCAAAAAGACCTGTCATCTGAAAAAGTCCCATCTGCTTGCTGATGTGATGGGATCGTAATCTTGTCGTTGTCGCACTCCAAACCCCAAACTGCAATACAACCCCTTCTTGTGCACATTCTCCTCCGGCTGGTGCGCCATCTTCCACCCCTTATCTTCTACATATATATATATATATATATATATATATATATATATATATATATATATATATGTATATATATATATATATGTATATATATATATATATATTATTTTGTTGGTCCTCATCCACTCTGCGTCGGATCATGGTGATAGGGCTTCAACCTACTCCCATTGACTAATTTAGCTAACTGTTCCCCATCCAAGCTCTGTAATTGTACGGCGCCTCCGTTGGTGATAAAAGTGATAACATATGGTCCCAACTAGTGCATTTGCAACTTACCAGGGTGTTTTGCAAATTTTCTATCATACAATAGAACTGTATCCCCCTTCTGGATTTGTTTTGTCTTAACATGGCGGTCGTGCCACGCCTTCTAGCAGTCCTTTTCTACCTTCTGGTGAAACCCTGCGATGAATCGATCTTCATCAAGCTGTATTAGTCGTGTCAAGCGTTCCTCCAGCGCGCCATCGTCGCTCATCCCTATCGCTGTGGCAATGCGCAAGCTCGGTAGTATGTATTCCATTGGCATCACTGCTTCCTGGTCGTAAAAATTTTAAACGGAGTTTGTCCAGTCAATCGCTTGCATGTGGTATGATATGCCCAAAGAACCGCTGGGATTTTTAGGTCCCAGTCGTCACGGTTCACATTGCACACCTTGGTGAGAGCATGCTCCAATATCTTGTTGAACGCCTCAACTGTCCCATTTTCCTGAGGGTGGTAAGGCATACTCTCCTTGTGCCGGATCTGAAACTCTTCTGTCATCGCGACGATTGTTTGGTTGACAAAGTGCGTCCCTTGGTCACTTAGCAAGACTTTTGGGCACCCAAACCCGGTGACCACATTGTCAAATAGGAATCGTGATGTGGTTGCAGCAGAACAGTCTTTTACCGGTGCAGCTTCTACCCAGCACGTTAGGTAATCTATCGCAGTGATGATGTAACGCGACCCTGTTCTCTTCCCAAGTGGGTTGATGGGTCCCACAAAATAAACAACCCATTTGTCGAAGGCCTGTAGCATTACTTGTGGTGCTAGTGGAATTTCATCGCGACGTGAGGGCTTCCCAATGCGTTGGAATATGTCGCATTTCTTGGTATAATCTGCAGCATCTCCATGTAAATTTGGCCACCATATCCCTGCTCGAAGGATTTTCCTCGTAGTTGCTCGTCCACCGTAATGCCCCCTAGCAATTCCATCATGAGATTCCGACAGAATCTGTTCCTATTCATACGGAAGGATGCATCATCACAGAATCTCATCTGGGCCCATTTTATATAACTCTCCTCCAATTAGCTAAAATTATGTGGCTCAGACAACTAGTTGCTTCTTTTGGCTGATAGTGAGCTCAGCTGGTGCCTCCCCTATCACCAAGAATTGAATGATTTCTTCATAGTGGTTATCGACCATCCCAAACCTAAAAACCTGAGCGTTCAAAAATCCTTCATCTATGCTCCTTGGTTCCTCTCCTGATTCTATCTATGAGAGGTGATCGGGTCCTGCATTCGATCGTCCCAGTTTTACGATAATCTCAAAATCAAACTCCTAAAACAGTAATAGCTAGTGGTAGATCCTCCCCCCCCAACACAGGCTTGTTCACCAAGTACTTCAACACAGAGTGATCCGTGAACATCTTGAAGTGGCATCCTAAGAGGTAATGCTAAAATTTCTGCAAAGCATAGACCATTTCCAACCCTTCCCACTCGGTAGTTGTGTAATTCCTCTCTGCAGTAGATAATTTTCTACATGCAAATGCTATCGGGTGGTTAATGTCATTGGTTCCTAATTGGGCCAGTATAACGCCAAGTGCGACTGATGATGCATCGACATGTACATGAAATTCCTTCATCCAATCCGGAAATGCGAGGATCGGTGCTATGACCATCTTCTCCTTCAATATGTCCAGGATTTTATGACATTCCTTGGTCCATTCAAACTTTGCATCCTTCTTTAGTAACTTCTCCATGGGCGCTATAATGGATGCATAACCTCGAATGAATTTTCTGTAGTAACTTCTGTGTCCCAATGTCGCTCGTAGTTGTTTGGCCATCATTGGTGATGGGAGGTCAACAATGATGGCAATCTTCGCCAGATCTACCAACATTCCTTCACGCCAGACAATGTGTCCCAACAGTATGCCGAATGGAGCACAAAAGATACATTTCTTGAGGTTCAAGGAAATTTGGTGTTGTCGACAACATTCTAGCATAAGTCTTAAGTTCGCGACATGATCTTTGACCAGCCCATATACCGTCCAATCATACATGTAGACAGCAAGGAACTTATGAATATAATCCTTGAATGTCTCTACCACTATTCTAGAAAATATTGCGGGAGCAATCTTTAATCCAAACGGCATCACTATGTACTGGAAGCAGCCCCACTCTATAACAAACGTAGTCTTGTGTCGATCTTCTTTGGCAATCTTGATTTGGTGGTAGCCCAGAAATCCATCTATAAAGGAATATATCTCCTGACCACCTACTCCTTCGAGCACTTCATCCATGAATGGGGTTGGAAACGGATCATGTAGGCAGGCATCATTCAGTTTTTTTAGGTCGACGCATATTCGTACCTCTTCGGTTTTCTTGTCCTGAACAACCATTGGACTGATCCATTCTTACTCCTCGACTAGTTCAATAATTCCTGCCTCCAACATTCTTTCAATTTCGCCTTGCACTTGTTCCTTGTATCTTGAGTTCAATAGATATGGCTGCTACTTAACCAGTTTCGCACCAGGTTTCAGGGGAATCCTCATTCCCCTAACTCTCTAGAAATTCTCTTCATCTCTGAGAATTTCGTTGGAAACAAATCCTGAAACTCATGTAGTAGGTCGGTCATTTTCGCAATGGTCGACTGGTCCCAGTAGTCACCAATGCTTGCGAACTTGGGGTTTTCCTTTGACCCAATATTCACCTTCTTGATCTTCAATGGCTGCTGAAATTTGCCTGACAGTATGTCTAGTACCACAATGCTGTGACTACCCTTCGATTCTGGTGCATGCGTGGCCCGAGGGTCATCATCATCTTTGGGTTCTCCGGTGTCATTGTAACACTCCATCAACATTTTTGGTGTCGTAGACCATTGGAGTGCCATTAATTGTCCAGTTGGTACCACTTCAAATATCTTTCCACGGATTTCCTGTAGTGCGGTGTGGATTAAGGGATTTATATTTGCGAATGAGAACGTTTGGCTGAATCCAATCGTAAGTTGCTCCCAAGATGTTGTCCTATGTCGCAGTTCTGCTACGACATACTAGCTCCGCGGTACCTCGTCCAGTGTGTGTACAAATGCATGTACCCACTCGTGTCGTGCTCTTGATCACCATCGATGTTGATAGGCATTTAGATGTGCCTTCGAGTCTCCCTATCCGTCGTATCGCATCTGGTCGTCCTTCACGGCTTCACCGAACCAAACCTCCATGAGGCGTCGACATAGTGGCCAAGATGTGATGTTTGATTTATGCGTTTCCCACCATCGTGTAGGAGTAGCCTTCAGGGCTTCCTCCAGGGACAGAAGACGCTGTGGCTCTGCCACCTTCTCCTCAAATTCGATGAGGAATGTGTCCAAATTGGGAAATCCTTCATAGGTAGGTAATGCATACTCCTTCGATGTTACCATTCACAGGGACTAGGTTATCCATGAGAATCTACGAAAGGACACTTCATGCATCTGGTTCTGGCAGTTCTCAAGGGCCTCATCTGAATCTGAGGATGCTGAGTTGTCACTGCGCCATCCTAGTTCTCCATTCATGGTAGGGTTAACATAATCCTCAGAAATATTGTACAAATTATCCCATCCTTCCATAAACTCATCCCTAGCTGGCTCCGTATAGCACATCCCTTTCGCAGGATCTAGTGGTGCAACAACTCTCATTTCCTGATTCTTGAATGACATTATTCTTTTCTTAAAGTTGATGATTGCTTGATTTTCCATGGCCGAGTCTATCCCCAGCAGTACCGGATAGGGACTGCTGTTATCCACAATCTCAATAACATCAAAATCCGCATACGATCTGAGCCCTTTAATTTCAACCGAAAGTTGACATACCCGACCAAGCGGGGTGACCTTGCTCTAGTTCACCAGTCGCAGCTGTACTGGTGACCAAGTAATTCGCGGCTTCCCCATTGTCTCCCATGTCTTCTTAGTCAAGATATTCACGTCCGAACCCAAATCCAGAATGATGGAGTCAACATCAAACTCTCCGATCTGCACCGACATCCGCATCTCCCTGCCTGTCTTCCTTTTATGTATGTGATTAACTCTTTGTTCCAGTCGTGGACCTCCTCGTTGTTGTAGTAGACTCTCTATTTCTTCCAATAAATCCGGGTCTTTTGCTAAATCTAGGCAACTTCCCAAGAAGGATTTTAGGGTGTTGTCCTTCCTTCATGACTTCATCAGGTCGAACGTCGGCAGCATGTCATAGATCTCTTCCTCAAGAGGTACCTGTCTCCTATTTCTCATTACAACCTATACCTTTGAAATAGTGTCCTTTTCGATTTCTGCGCCATCGTTGGCCTACTTCCATCGTGTTTGTGTTGGCCTGATATTGGTATGTGGCTTTTTGTCCCCAGTCACCACTCTTCCTTGTGTCACTATTCCAACCGTCGTGTGGTTGCCTCTAGCTTCTGTTGAAAACATATGTACGGCACGCAACACATTTGAATTGTTTGAGTTCTGGTTCTGCTTCGTTTCCATTTCGAAATAAGCTGAGGGAAGTATTATATACTATGATATACGGCACTACGGCGCAGGGTTCGGGCAATCTCGCTAGTAGTGCCCCTGTTGTCCATAATTGTAACAGACAATTGGTCCTATTCCTCGTCTGGTAGCTCCTCCACGTCCCATACCTGCACCTCGGCCCCCATGGAATCCTTCCCTAAAGCCCCAGCGTGGTGGTCCATATTGTTGATACTGCGGTTGTCTGTACTGCGGCTATTGATACTGTTGCTGCCCATACTGCAGCTGGCCATACGGTGGTGGTGGATACTGTGGGTTCCCATATTGTAGTTTCCCGTATTGCCCTTGGTCATATTGCGGCGGTTGACTATACTGCGATTGATGTTGCACCGTCGGTGGCTCTTCTCCCTTCATAAAATATGCGTTAGTTGTTCGATCTTGCAGCAGGTCGTAGGCCCTGCAATCCCTCACATCATGACCAACTGATCGACAAAACTTACACTATAAGTTCGCTGGCTTTGATACCATCTTTTGCAGATACATGCATTCCTCCAGTAGATTCCCTCTAGTTTGATAGATAGTACACCATGGCATGCCTCCTTGACAAAGGGGGTTTGGTGCCCCCGCCTGCAAATACTCACTAAATTATGGGAATTTGTCCCGATGGTGCCCCTCCCTTCTACATCTTGTACACCATATGTCTCCACGTGTTTCCTTGCCCTTCCTGATATCCTCTAGTTGCAATGTTAGATTGGCCAACTGTGCTTGAACTCTGTCCATTCCCATTTTTGCTTTGCCAATTAGTGAAGCCTCCAGCTTCATCGCAATTTCTGGCGCTTATGCCTGTGTTGCAACCTTTTGTTGAATCAGTGGTCCTCGGATATGCAGTACCAAGCCTGCGATGAACCATTCTTTGTGTTGCAGCTCATTTATGGGAAAACTCACCTTCGCGTTCAGTGTCTTGTACCGTTGATCGAATTCCCACACCGACTCATTCGGGAATTGCTTAATCTCTTTAAGCTCAGTGACATATTGGGACTCAGATTTCGGTTTTTTAAATTCGTCAATCGTCGTCGTTTTGACCTTCTCCAATGTTTTAGATATTGTTCCCACGGGAACCTTTACAAACTTCATGTACAAGTCTAACGCCCGACCCCTAAGGGTCGTCGGTAGCTGTCCCATATTTATCGCATCATCCTGAACCTGTTTCACAGTCCAGACTGCTTTGCATATAAACCAATACTGTTTGGGATCCTCAGTCTCATTCCCCTAAAATGTAGGCATCTTTGCCTCATCTGCCATCCTAACTTTGCTAGTATTGTTGTTCACCGAAGCACTACTCTTGCCGCTGCACGTCGAGCAACTCCGCGAATAGTTTTGATTTCTTCCTATGAAATTTGGAGTAGTGTGTGGGGTCAAAGGTACATGGTAACTTACGATCTGACCTCCTTCTGCCTCTGGGGTAGCCTGGTCGACGTCTTCTCTGCAATGACCTCACTTCCTCCCCTGTGGTCCTATCTCGTGGTTCTCTGTTCTGGTCCTCTCAGGAGACTCTCTCTTAGTCCTCCTCTTCTTTTCAGGAGGCCGAAATATTGCTCCACTTCTCAAGAGACCACACTCTTCGTTAGTTTCCCTCTCAAATTCGTCATCGCTCATGTCCATCTACCACATATTTTCGTCAGACTCACATTTACGCAATACCTTCACCCTCGCACGCCGATTTTTATACTCATCAGATGACATCCTCAATATTCCTTTTTCACAAACAAGCATTTTAATCCACAATTTTAATGATGAAAAAAATCTTCCTCTTGGCCTGTAATGTCCCCATTCAAATAATTGCACAGTAAGACAATCCCATCAATCCTACTAGTTTCCTAGGTTGGATGGGCACATGTGGAATTGTAATAAAGAAGCTAATAAATGATGTTTAGACATTATAAGGGTTCAAGTATTTAATAAATATGGTGAATAAATAAATTCAAGAGAAATTCTAGGTGGCAAGTGGTCTTGGAGACATATGGAGAGTGTGGGACCCACACTAGCTTGATTTTTCAATGACACATGGCATCTCTCTCTTGCCAATTCGAATTCATGGGAAGGTGAACACTCTTGGGTGAGTTGGTAAGTCATAACACATGGCATTGAGCATCTTAGGTCGAATTGGGATGGATTGGTAACCTCCATGGAAGATAAAGACTCAAATTGGAAGTTTGTGGACACTTGGGCTAGATTCCCTAGCCCCTATGACACCAATGATGGAGAATCTACGAAAACTATGACAAATTGCAGACCTGACCTCTGACATCTGACCATTATGACATGTCATCCCCAAAAATAGGCTCAAGGAAGGCGCTCATGGGAGTGGAAGAAGCCAAAGAGACTCAAATTCGAATTTGGGAGAAGATGGAAGGTTGGAACTAGGAGACAAGTGGCAAATGTGGAATATTTCCTAAGTGGAAATATCTTGAAGAGATTGAGAGGATTTCGACCCTTAGAAGGATAATGTTGGTTATAAAATGTAGAAATCAAGTATGAGAATGGCTTTTGATGATTTGAGAAAAATTGCATTTGTGAAGAGAGAGCTAGTGGATGACTAGTTTCTTGCCTTAGCCAATTTCGAGGGTGAAAGATTCCCATCCAAGTTGGTGTTTGGAGATGCCACTCAGGTATTTCACGGAAATTTAATGGAGTTTTATTTGCAAGTACCAGCTATAGGGCATCTCGTGGTTTTTTTTAGTGTAGCACCATCTCTCAACCATCTCTAGTTTTGAAGGCATATCCATGCTCCTTGAGAGAGGACGTTTTTGGTGAGCTATTGTGCTTCTTGGGAGAGCTTCTATTGATGTATTTCTGATTTTAATAGCATTATATACTCTTTTATTCACCTTCAGGAAGTCTCAAGTCGAAATACCATGTGGTTGTGTGTAAAAATGAAGATTAATGAGCAAACAATGTCCATTTCCCCACTACATTGATGTATGCCATTATAATGATGATGTTTTCGAATAAAGGAATTTTTCTCTGATATACTTGTGATGAATGGACTTCCATTAATTTTTATTACAAGATTCATATTCATTACTTGAGCATTTGAAGCCATTATACTTAGTTTATTTGCATTTGAAGAAGATTTGGTGCCATTTCCCCAAGGGTCGAATTAGTGGTTTTTGTTGTTGTTTGGGAGAGGGTTGGAACAGAACTTATAACTAATGAATGATTCATTTGGGACCTTAATAAAATCCCTGAAACATCCTGTTGGGCTTCAATCCACTACAGATCGAACCTTAAATTTATATATCAATCCGGGTCTGTAAGCTTAGAGGCATATCCAAGTTTTAGGACCTAGAGCTAGACTTGTTCAGTTAACCTAATTTTCTGTGAATTGAACCTACTGTCTAATGGGAAGTACTGCAACTTTAAAGATAAAAAAATCCTTTTACAGGGATAGCTTCATCTGTTCTTTAAATGCACATCAATCTATTTAGGAAAGCAATTTAACAGTGGAAGAACTGATATAATGAAAGCGATTAATCAATGATTCTAACCCTAACAATCCACTAATGCATGAACAATTAATCATTAAATTCCCTTACAGGACATTGTTCGTAATTGATAGTTGTTCAATACAATTCCTCTTCAGGTGAGCAGCAATATATGACATGTCAAGATCACAGTCAGAACAGTTCCTTTAACATTTAACAGAGTATAAGGCAGAGCTCGTAGAAGTGTAAGTGATACATAGCATTAACGAAATCGTGGTTTGAATTATTTAAATGAAAACAGATCAATAATAAAATCAATTGGAAACTAACTAAATTCGTTCTACAATGATATGCTAGCTACTACAGAATTAACACATACCAATGGTTTGATCTAAATCGCATGCATCAATTAAATCGTTGCAAACAAATAAATCGCAGACACTAGCAGTGTAATGGTGTGAGAACTCAACAAAGGGGGCCCTCCAGTGCCTCGTTCCACACACAGTCGTAGGTTTATAGAACTGAGAGTCTAATTATATTCACCATAAAATCGATTACACAGCAAAACCACGCAGTTCAGAAGCAGTCTGCGTTCTTCCCCAAAATCGTGATTATCAATCCAATGTTTTGTGGAATATTTATACAAATTCAAAATAAAACTGGAAATGCTACAATCTTGAAAACTAATTAATGAACATAGCCATCGAGATCCTCATGCAGAATCGTGAAACTCAACAGAATCCAAACTGCCCTGCTTTTGTGCTGAGTGGTAGCACAGGTGGTCATTTGACCGACTTTGACTTTCCATCTGTAAGAGCCACATCATCTGTTCGTTGGAAATTCGTCCATCCTTGGACATTGAGGATCTTCCCTCCATCTTTCAGTTAATGCCTAGCTGTCCTGCAACTGCTCAACTTTGGAGATATTACGGGAAGTTAGAACATCCTGTAATTTTTTTACAAAAACTAGTTTAAATGCTCTAAAAACCTCAAAATTCAATTTGTTAACAAGCAATGACATTAATACCTTTTTAAACAAAGTCTGTGATGAACTACAAGCTTTAAAGATTGGTATGAGGGTTTAATGGAGGAAAATGGAGGAAAATGGATGATAAAAAGAGGTCAAAATGGTGCCCAACATCTCCCCCAAGAGGAAGCTGTTGCATGTCCCTATGCCAAAAATATTTGACCTTGTGTTAAAACCAAAATTTTGCTGCTGACCTTCCTACTTCTAATCTCCTACTGAGACGATGCATCTGTTGATATTGGAGATGCATAAAGGACCTTCAGCCTCTCATACTTAGCTTTGTAGGTCTTCTTCTGCTTATACCATCTGGATGCAGTCTTAGAAATGTGTGTCCTCTGAATTCTCAGCTTCCGATTGTCCTTTTTTAATTTCTCATTCTTGAGCTCCAACTCCTTTATTTCAAGTTTCAATTTCTTGATCTCTTTATTTTTCTTGGAAGTCTTCTTCTTCGTTGAAGGCTTGACAGAACTGGTGTCCACTCCTAATTCGTCACTTCCCTGTACTGAACCCTCTTTCTTTTCTTCTTGCACAGTTTGTGGCTCTAAGGAAGGAGAAGCTAAGTCTTTTAGTACTCCCTGTATTGACTGCTTCTCCTTCTCCCTCTCCCTCTCCTGCTGATCTAAGAAGAGATTTATTTTCTTTGTTTGTCTCATTATCTCCTCAGCATCTGGGGTTCCCTGTCCTATTTCACCTGCTAGGTCTTCTTCTTGTCCTTCCACAGTTTGTGGGTGTTCTTCATACTCTGATGCTGGCTGGCTATGAACTTGCTTCTTCCTTGGCTTCCTCTGGTAAGTGGTGAAGATTTGTTCCTGTTTTTGAAACTGTTTATCTTCTTTCATTGCACTCCTAGTTCGTATCCTTCTCTGAGGCTGTTTTGAACTTGTTGCTTCAGGGTTGTCTTCATCATCAGGAATGAGCAATACTTCCTCTTTCTTCTTTTTATCCTTTGGCAGTTTTGAACTTGTTGCCTCAGGGCATGTTATCATCAGCAATTCCTCTTCTTTTGGAACCTCTTCATGCAATTCTTCCTGCTCTTCAAATTGATTTTGAACTAAAAATTATGTCCATGTCAAATTATGCTTTCTTAACTCATGTTGGATGATGATTTTGATAAGTCCACAGTGGAAAAGACTTGTCAATTTGTCTTTTTCACGCCTCTGGACAGCCTTGGCCATTTTGGTTAGACTCTGCAACAGGAAAAAGGGCATATTGATCTCACATTCACCTGTCAAGTGCTGCAACAGTTTGATATGGTAAAGGTAAATGATACTGAATATCCCTTCACAGGTGATGAATCTTTGTATGATGTACACCATTTCATCCCAAGGATGAACCAACTAGCTCCTTGGTATGCCTTTCTTCCAATTTACTGACCCTGCTCTAGATCTGCACAAAAAGGGTGTCCATGATTTTTCTTTGAATTGCTTGGTTTTGAAAAACCTTTCTCCCTGCTGTGGCAGACCAGTGATTTGTGCCAAAATGTCTTCAGACAGCCTGAAGTTTAAATTCCCTACTGTAGCCTTTTCTCCATCAAACGAGCCAGCAAAGGCCAAGCTCACATTATCGTTGTGCCCATCGAATTTTTCAAAGAAAGGCACCCATTGATTTTTCTTGAAAATTTCTAGACATTTTTCATGAACATCTGCGGGCTCAAATACCTCTGGTTCCAATCTAGATGACATTTTGAAAAATAGAAAACAGGAATCTTTTATCTTTTAACGCTGCCTTTGTCTTCCTATCCCCTCAATAATATTCTGAATCTATGAAATTTGCTGTTGGTTTGAGCAGAGTTGTTTAACAAGGAGAAGGGTTTTTAAATTTACCTCTTCTCTCATGCCACTATCTTCCTCTTGCATGATCTCCACAGTGTATTCGCAGCTTCCTCTTCACTGATTGCCTTTCTTCCTGCACAATTTCTTAAACAACTCTTGTATTCACACTTCCTGTAACCCACGGCCCTTTCTCTCTGTCAATTACATTCACACAACAATCGATTTTGCAGAACAATAACTGGACTCGGCTTCAAGTAGAATAAATGAGTCGTGTTTTCTGATTTACATAATACAGGAACCAAGTTTAATTGCGTGTTGTCGTGGGCATCATTCCACGTTTTCCCTCCATCATTACATAACATGCCACTTCAAAAACGATGAAAGGTAAGGTTTTGGGTTTATAAACATTTTAATATTTTTATGTGCCCATCGTTTAATACATAAAACATAAAATATACCTTGGTTCCAATGTTTTATTTAAACAGGCTATTTCTTTAAAATGAACCTTCTTTTCCAGAAAAGAAAATGTGCTGAAGATAAATATGACCATTGTTTCCCTCCTTAGATTCTGTGTATTACTTAATGCCTGATGCACTAAATTCATATACAAAGAAACTTTTGCAATTCCTTCATGTCAACATTTCACTTCTAGCTGAGAAGGAGACCCTGTTTGTCTTTAAACCAAGAAGAAAACTCTGTCTGTAGAATGCAGCTGGTATCCTGTAGAGTGCAGTTTATGTCCTGTAGAATGCAGTATTTAAAATTTCCCTTGGGTTTGATCCTGACAACCATTTTGACCCCTAGGGTGGAAAATGAAGTGTTGGCTAAGGCTAATGGAAGGTAAGTGAGGTACTGGCAGAGATTATCAGAAGAATGTAAGAAATAGGCTGTCAAGCTTTTCAATAGTTGGTAATATGTCATTGCTTAAAAACAAAGAATTCTGAAACTTTTTAAAACATAAAAACTATAAATTCTTACAGACTTTGGTTGATGTCCCTGTATGATGAGCTTGCTGTCTGATGAAGTTGGTTTGTATCCTGACTTGTTCATGTCCTTCTGATGTCTTCATTTCACTGGAAGTCAGGTCCTTCTATAGATTTCTCCTGCCTTACTGGAATCAGGTCCCTTCTGCATTATGAAAAATCACAATCTTCTGCATATGGAAAAGACTTGGAGGGTTCATGAAAATGCTTATCCCCCTTACAGGCCTAGCTTTTGACTTGTCCTCAAGTCACACAAGATCTTCATTATTTTGAAAACAAAACAGGAAACTGGAAATTTTTTTTTTTTTTTTTTTGTGAATTTTCAATGGCCAGGTAAACCTGGTTTTCCAGAAAAAATTCAAGTTTATATTGTGCCAGTGAACTGGTTTTCACAACTAAACTTCCTTTATATATATATATATATATATATATTTTGTTTATTTCATTTTTGATTTTTTTTTCTTGATGTCTTATTTGCTTGTTGTATCACAGCAGCTAAGGGGCAGGTGAAGGAAAAACACTGAGGTGTCTATCCAGCACTTGCAGTTCCTTTTGCTGTGAAATCTATTGGACAAAATCCGCCATGTTGATAGGTTTGTGGTACAGCTTGAGCTGGTGGCCATTGACCACAAATTTATGTGCTTCATCATCTATGGTTTGAAGTTTTACTGAACCATTGTCATAGACATCGACAATCTCATATGGACCAAGCCAGTGAGTAGTAAATTTGGCTTTGAAGTCTTTAAACTTGGAGTCAAATAACAGTTCCCAGTCACCGATGTGAAACTGCTTCTTTTTGATAAATTTGTCATGCCATTGAGCTCTCTGTTGTTGTACCAGAATATTGTGTTCTATGGTAGCCTGTCTCATCTCATCCAGCTGATTCAACTGAAGTATTCTTTCTTGTTGAGCTTCTGAAAGATCTATGCCCAAATCAGCTGCTAACTTGAAAGTATGAACTTGAAACTCAATGGGAAGGAGGACTTGCTTACCATAAACCAGTTGATAAGGAGAAAACCCAATACTGTTTTTCCAAGTGATCCGGTATGCCCATAAAGCTTCAGTCAGCTTAGCTAACCAATCTTTCCGATGCATCTGGACGGTTTTGGTGATAATGCCTTCTAAAGTCTTGTTTGTAGATTCCACTTGGCCATTTGCTTGTGGATGGTAGGGGGTAGACTTTCGATGCTTGATCTTATATTTTTCTGCTATCTCTTGCACTAATTTAGACGTAAACTGGGCACCCTGATCAGTTACAATCTCTCTATGCACTCCAAATCTAACAAAGATCTCCTCAAACAGAAAGTTTACCACAGTCTGTTCAGTGGCTCTGGGCAATGGTTTGGCCTCTACCCATTTAGTAACATAGTCTGTGCAGACCAAAATGTACTTCTGTCCATGTGATGGTGGATGAATGGGACCAATGAAGTCAAGGGCCCACTTTTCAAATGGTTCAATGAGAATTTGTGGTTGGAGTGGCATTTCATCAGACCGGACTGGGCGTCCCATTCGTTGACAAGTGTCACAACTTCTTACATACCTTTTAGCATCTTTGAAAATGGAAGGCCAATAATACCCCAAACTGAGTATTTTATATGTTGTCCTTTTGTCTGCAAAATGGCCACCACATGGTTCATCATGGCATGCCTTTAAAATATCCAAGATTTCATCCTGTCGGACACATCTTCTTATGATTAAGTCATATCCTGTATAAAAGAGATCACCATTAACCCATATATGCCTAGCACTTTGTTTAATAATCTTCTTTTTTTCTTTAGATGTCATAGATGGTGGTAGTTGGCCTGATGATAAATAATTTGCAATGTCAGCATACCAAGGAGTGATAACAGAAATTGCAAAGAGATGCTCATCAGGAAAAATATCTAAAACCGGAACAACCTCACCAGTATTGTGTAAGCGAGACAAGAAATCCGCCACCTGATTTTCTCGTCCAGGCCTATCCAAAACAGTGATATTGAACTCCTGCATTAATAACAACCATCTAGTAATCCGACCATTAGTGATAGATTTATTCATTAAATAACGTAAGGCTGAATGATCTGTATGAACAAAAATTTCATAGCCCATGATATAATGACGGAATTTGTTTACAGCATGAACCACTGCCAACATCTCTTTTTCAGTGACTGTATAATTCAGCTCTGCAGGTGTCAGATTTTTACTAATGAAATAGATAGCATAAGTCAGAGTATGTTCTTTCTGGCCCAATGAGGCTCCTATTGCAGTAGCAGAGGCATCAGTTGAAATATGGAAAGGCAATGTCCAATTTGGTCCTCGTAAAATGGGAGCAGTGGAAAGATTTTCGTTAAGTGTCTGAAATGCAGATTTACAGTCAGTATCCCAAGTAAAACACACGTCCTTTGAAAGCAATTTAAACAATGGCAGGGCTATCTTACTAAAATTTGCAATGAATCTACGATAATAGCCTGCATACCCTAAAAAGCTTCTCACATATGTTTGAGTTGTGGGTTCAGACAGATTTTTAATGACTTGAATTTTAGCAGGATCTACTTTTATTCCAGACGAAGAAATGTGGTGTCCTAAAACTATCCCTTCAGTCATCATCATGAAACACTTTTCGTTACTCAGGGAAAGGTTTGATTCAACACACCTTTTCATAATTTTCTCCAAGTTTGCTAAGGAATCTTCAAAGGTACGTCCATATACAGAAAAGTCATCCATGTAAACCTCAACACACTCATGAATCAGATCTGCAAAGATGGCCAAAACAGCTCGCTGAAAGGTAGCTGGGGCATTACATAAGCCAAAAGGTAAAACTTTGTAGGCATAGGTGCCCCAGGGACATGTAAAGGTGGTCTTGTCTTGGTCTTCGTTTGCAATACTAATCTGATTATAACCACTGAAGCCATCTAAAAATGAAAAATATTCTTTTCTAGCTAAAGCATCCAGTACTTGATCAATGAAAGGCAATGGAAAATAGTGTTTTAAAGTTGCCTTATTCAATTCCCTGTAATCGATGCATATACGCCATTTACCATTTTTTTTAGGAACAACAACCAAGGGTGAGACCCATTGGCTGTCGGAGATGGGGTAAATAAATCCCACTTTTAACAACTTCTGTAACTCGTCTTTGACTATTTCCTTTAGCATAGGGTTCATTCTGCGTTGTGGCTGTCTCAGTGGTCGTATTGTGTCATCTAGGTAAATGTGGTGTGTGCATGTCTCAGGATGAATGCCTGGCATATCAGTGTACTCCCAGGCAAATGCATGGGAATATTTATTCAACAAAGTGGTCAACTGTTCTTCTTGTGATGTGGTAAGATGTGCACCTATTCGCAGAGTTTTGCCTGGACTGATTTCTACAGTTTTATTGTGAATATCGGTGATGGAATGAACATTAAAAATGTCATCAAGTGATAATGCTAGGGAATGAATGTTGCAATTTTCCTGGAAATTATGACCCATAACTTGTTCTGCTACAGCATATTCCATATCTCGTAATTCTGCAGAAATATCAGGCTCAGCAATGAAATAATCTAGTAGATCTTCGTGGTTGTCTTCGTGAAAATCGAAGTACTGATTTATACTTAGAATAGGATGAATTACCTCTTCTTCTTGTTCTTTGGTTTCACTAATCCATGACAGCTGATCTAATGTGGAAGGTCGTTGGGCAGAAGGGTAAAGTGCAATCTGTTTCCTCTCTGTCCCATGCGAAATAAGCATGCTTCCTGATCGACATCCTATGAAAGCATCTGCTGTTGCCAGCCAGGGTCTGCCAAGGATCAATGGGTGACCTCCTAAGTTGGATTTTGGCTGTAGAACTATAAAATCAACAGGATATTCCCAGGAGTCTAGAGAAACAATAATATCTTCTAAGACCCCTTCAGGTGTAATCTTAGACCTATCAGCTAATTCTAAGACAGTTGTGGTGGGTCTGAGATTTGTCAAGCGAAGGTAATTCATTGTCTCTAGGGTCATGACGTTAATGGCAGCACCTAAATCGATCAACATTTTTGGGATGGAAAAGTTATTAATGGTAATTGTAACCATTGGAATTCCAGGATCTACATACTTCTCAATGAAAACGGTGTTGGACATTAACCCTGCTAGATTGCCTACCACGTGAATTTTCGATGGATCCTTTCTTCTTTTGTTAAGACAGAGTTCCTTAACTGCTTTAGTGTAAAGCGGGATATCTTTTAGAGCCTGCAGTAAAGGAATTTTAACATATACATTTGTTAACTCATTCAGAACATCAAAGTCAGGTAAGGAAATCGAAGGTTTCTCCTTGATTAACCTCTCAGGAAAAGGAGGTGGATAAGATGCTATTGTGTTCCCTCGTTGACTGTGATTTTCTAACTGAGATTTTTCTGTATTCAATTTTTTTGGAGTTTTGTCTTTTTCTGGTGGTTCTTTAAGATAACAGGAGACTGTTTTTCTAAGGTTTTCCCAGATCTCAAATTGATATTTTGCAGTGGAAGAATGGAGTAGGGAAGCACTGTCCCATCATCAACATTATACATGGGTCTGTCGGTTTTATTATTTGGATTGGGCATTGGCTGAGCTGGCAGTTGTGTAGGCCGAGGTGGAGGCTGATTAGATGGAAACTGAAGTTGTTGAGGTGGTGTACTCAATTGAGGAGCCATGTTATTGGGCTGTTGAAAAGATGGATTTTGAAAAGATGGGATTTGGACTTGATGTTGCTGGTATTGAGGATAGGCAGAAGGTTGTTGATAGGGCTGCAAATAAGCCTGCTGATATGTTTGATTACCATGGGCATACCCTCTCCAATTTGGAGCAGATTGGGCTAATGGAGGAGACCAAGTTTGCCAAGGCATGGGTGCATTCCATGAATTCTGAACAGGAGTCTGATAATTTGTATTAAATTGCTGCATAGGATCTTGAGACATACCTGAGAATCGTGGTTGCCAAGGTCTCCATTGTCCCATGAAGTAAAGAGACTCCATGCTGTGATTTTCCTCCAGTCGAACTGCCTGCAGTTCCTTCAATCTAGAGCAATCATCAGTTTTGTGATTAAAAGTGCATAAGCCACAAATTTCAACAGTATTTAAAGGACACTCTCTAAGTGGGTGTTTCTTTCTACATTTAGGACAAAAAATAGACAAAGCCTGATCTTGTTGGTCCTGTTGCTCTTGCCTCTTCTTGGTATTTGTTGCCTCAACTTGTGTACCTAATGTTCTTAATAAATCAGTCTTGAAATCTTCTAGCAGATTCCCAAGGTCAGCTCTAGAAATACCACTGTTTGCAGATTTAGTTGCTTTGGTATTGCTATCTCTTTTCCCAGTTCGAGCCTTTCCTCTGGAATATTTCTGACATAAGTCATGTATCTCATCAAAAGGAAGGTAAGAAATGTAACCTTTTCCCATAACATTTAAAATGTCCAAATACTCTTCTCTTATTCCTTTCAAAAATAGTGTTCTAATCATTTCAGGTGTTAAAGAATTGTATTTAGATTTCTGTAAATTGTATGAGAATCTTTCCAAATATTCCTCCAAACTCTCATCTTCCTGTTGAGTCATGCCAAAAATGTCATCTTTCAACCCCTTTGATCTGCAATATGCTTGATATTTTCGAAGAAAGATCTTCCTCATGTCATCCCAGCTAGTGATAGAGTGTTCTCCTAAACCCATGAACCATTTCAAGGCAACTGCTTTAAGAGTAGCAGGGAAAAGACGGAGCTTATGGGTGTCATCAGTATATCCATAAGTTCGACACAAGATGTCAAATTCGAATAGGAAAGAGTCAGGATCTTCAGAGGTCATGCCATAAAAGTTTGGTAAGACAGAGGGTGGAATATTCTTCATTTTCACCTCTTCCCTTAGGATAACGCTAGTGTCTAAGATAGGAAATTTAAAGGTGGCCTCCTGATCTTCTGTTATTCCTTCATCCCTCACATGTCTTCTCTCTTCTTCCCTTGTTTCTTCTTCCCTTCTCTCTTGTCTGCGTTTGTTTTCTATTTCCAACATCCTCTCGTACTCCCTTCTCTGTTCTGCAGTTGGGCCTTTTGATGTTTCTTCCTCAGACATTTTGAATTTACCAACTGTTGAGATGAACCCTTTTGGAAGAGAAGCTCCTGTTATTTCTATTTTTGGGGGGTTTTTAATAAATCTTCCTTTCTCGTCTCTTAGTCTAAACATAAAAGTGAAATCTAATCTATATTTTTGTTTGAAAGTTTTTTTTTATCAGAAAACTAAAGTTTCTAAGCCTGCTTCTACAATGCCTCCCCGGCAACGGCGCCAAAATGTTGGTCTTCAATCCACTACAGATCGATCCTTAAATTTATATATCAATCCGGGTCTGTAAGCTTAGAGGCATATCCAAGTTTTAGGACCTAGAGCTAGACTTGTTCAGTTAACCTAATTTTCTGTGAATTGAACCTACTGTCTAATGGGAAGTACTGCAACTTTAAAGATACAAAAATCCTTTTACAGGGATAGCTTCATTTGTTCTTTAAATGCACAGCAATCTATTTAGGAAAGCAATTTAACAGTGGAAGAACTGATATAATGAAAGCGATTAATCAATGATTCTAACCCTAACAATCCACTAATGCATGAACAATTAATCGTTAAATTCCCTTACAGGACATTGTTCGTAATTGATAGTTGTTCAATACACTTCCTCTTCAGGTGAGCAGCAATATATGACATGTCAAGATCACAGTCAGAACAGTTCCTTTAACATTTAACAGAGTATAAGGCAGAGCTCGTAGAAGTGTAAGTGATACATAGCATTAACGAAATCATGGTTTGAATTATTTAAATGAAAACAGATCAATAATAAAATAAATTAGAAACTAACTAAATTCGTTCTACAATGATATGCTAGCTACTACAGAATGAACACATACCAATGGTTTGATCTAAATCGCATGCATCAATTAAATCGTTGCAAACAAATAAATCGCAGACACTAGCAGTGTAATGGTGTGAAAACTCAACAAAGGGGGCCCTCCAGTGCCTCGTTCCACACACAGTCGTAGGTTTACAGAACTGAGACTCTAATTATATTCACCATAAAATCGATTACACAGCAAAACCACGCAGTTCAAAAGCAGTCTGCGTTCTTCCCCAAAATCGTGATTATCAATCCAATGTTTTGTGGAATATTTATACAAATTCAAAATAAAACTGGAAATGCTACAATCTTGCAAACTAATTAATGAACATAGCCATCGAGATCCTCATGCAGAATCGTGAAACTCAACAGAATCCAAACTGCCCTGCTTTTGTGCTGAGTGGTAGCACAGGTGGTCATTTGACCGACTTTGACTTGCCATCTGTAAGAGCCACATCATCTGTTCGTTGGAAATTCGTCCATCCTTGGACATTGAGGATCTTCCCTCCATCTTTCAGTTAATGCCTAGCTGTCCTGCAACTGCTCAACTTTGGAGATATTACGGGAAGTTAGAACATCCTGTAATTTTTTTTAAAAAACTAGTTTAAATGCTCTAAAAACCTCAAAATTCAATTTGTTAACAAGCAATGACATTAATACCTTTTTAAACAAAGTCTGTGATGAACTACAAGCTTTATAGATTGGTATGAGGGTTTAATGGAGGAAAATGGAGGAAAATGGATGACAAAAAGAGGTCAAAATGGTGCCCAACACATCCCCTACATATTTTCAGAAATTCGAGTGGGTTTGGAGGCATTTGGGAAGCTCTTTTCAGTACTTACCCCAGGGGGATTTGAACCCCAAATTACTAGTAAAATTGTATACTTGAACCAGAATATTAAGAGAGTTTGCAGAGGTATTTTGGTGGCCATATATCATCCCTAAACATCATATTTAATTCCTAATATCAGTAATACACCTTACCTGAAGATTTGGGACCATTTGGACCAAAATTGGGACCTAGGCATCAAAACTAGTCAAAGGACGAAATTGGGGAAAAAGTGGAAAATTGGGCATTTTCTTAAAATTTTAAAAAGGGACATTACAAGTGGTATCAAGGCATGTTATTGGTACCTGATGGTATTAACAAGAATCCAAACAAATAAACCACCACCCTTTGAATCAGTAGTTGAAGAATTTTTGGTTGAAGAAGAGATAGTAGCAGAAAAAGAGTTTTTTTCTAAAATAATGCGTAGAGAGGAGGAGGAAAAATTAAGACATAAGGAGGAATTTATTGAAGCCTTAAAACCATGTTTTGAAGGAATTACCATGGTTATGCTAGAGATGAATAAACAAATGATGAAAATTTTCGAATTGTTGGGTAGCCAACTTTCATGCAAAGGGACGATAGGAGATAATAGTGGTTCACATTCAGGGGAAAAGATAAAAGGGAGTGAGCATATTTTTTCAATCACGGGACCACATAATAGACCCGATGAATTCCAAAGCACACAAAGGCATACTGCACCTAAATTTCTCACACCCAAAGAAGATCCCAATATTGAGGTGGATTATAAGAAACTAGTAAATGATTGGAATGATTTGAATGAAGAGTGTAAAAGAGGTGTACCACTTAGTGACTACATTGATGCTATACACAAAATTAAAAGGAGAGAAGACAATAGGAGTCCATTCCAAAACAAAGAATTAAATAGTGCTATTGGAAAAATATCACTTCCTACTTTTGATGGTTCTTCTCAAAATTCTGCTAACACTTGGGTGCAAAAATTGGATGTATATTTTCAGTTGAATCCTATGTTGCAAGACGATGCATTAAAAATGACCATTTTGCATTTGGAAGGAGATGCCAATGAATGGTGGTTTCATGGGATGAAAACCTTGGGTCATAATCAGGTTAAAACATATGGATAATTTGTTGATAGGGTACTAGAAAGCTTTGAACAAAAAGATCTAGAATTGCCTTTCAAATAACTAGCTCAATTGAAGCAAACTGGGTCCCCTACTGAATATATGTTGGAATTTCCAAAATTATCAGTCAAGGTGGTTGACGTATCTATGGGAATATTAGTATTGTTGTTCACTGAAGGTTTAGATGAACCCTTAAGAGGTTTGGTCAAAGCCCACAAGCCAACTACATTAAAAGGTGCAATGAGCTTGACTAGGGATCTCCAAAATGTGCTTCCTAGAACGAGATTTCCTCCTAAGCCTAGCTACAAATTTGAAAATAAACCTTGGAAAAGGGATGGATATGATATGGGGGCATGGACGAAGATGGAAATATTTAAGATCAAGAAGAGGCATATGAGAGAGCAGTAGAAGAGGAAAGACAAGAAGAAAATCAACCTTCACCGGACAAAGCAAGAATGGCAGTACTTTCAGCAGTACCTCGCTATCATACTATCCGATGCAAAGGTGTGGTACAAGGACAAAGAAATTCAGTTTTGGTAGATGGAGGAGCCACCCATAACTTCATTGATGCAGAGATGGTGGAGAAAAGAAAGATACCTATTGAACCATTTGATGGCTTCACAGTTGTCATTCTTGGTCACAACACAATGCAATGCAAAACATGGGTTCCAAAGCTGCAAGTCACTGTAGGTAACTATACTTTTGTTGATATTTTTTATGTGGTTGATGTTGCTGATACTAATGTGGTTTTGGGAGTGCAATGGTTGTATTCAATAGGAGAGCATACAGTAAATGATCAAATTCCCGAAATGAAATTCCAAGATTCAAAAGGAGTACAAAGAGTTGTGAGAGGTCAACACACTTATCCAAATCAAGTAGTGACTTGCAATAGTATGAGATCTATATTGAGGCATGGGGATATAGAATGGGCTACTGAATGTCATATTACATCTCCCAAGCCAACTATAAATATTGTTAAACACCCAAAGGAGATAGAGAGACTTTTTCAAAAATATGAAAAGGTTTTTAGAGACCTTCCACATGGTAGACCACCGGATAGGGGGGTTGAGCAAAGTATTATTTTGGAGGAGGGTACTTCACCCATTCAGATACCACCTTATAGACATCCTAAATAGTTCAGAGATGAGATTGAAAAATCCATCCAAGAAATCCTAGAGTTGGGACTCATTAGACCAATCTCTAGCCCTTATGCTTCTTCAGTAGTGCTAGTGAAGAAAAAAGATGGAACATTGAGAATGTACATAGATTTTAGAGCCTTGAACAAAAAGACTATCAAGAATAGGTATCCTATTCCTAGGATTGATGAGATCATGGATGAGCTACATGGGGCCAAATACTTCTCAAAAGTTGACCTTAGATCAGGGTATCACCAAATTCGAATGAAAGATGAAGATGTGCAAAAGACCGCTTTTCGATGTCATTTTGACCACTTTAAATTTCTTGTCATGCCTTTTGGGTTAACTAATGCTCCAACCAGATTTCAAGCATGTATGAATAGGATATTTTTCAAGAAACTAAGAAGGTTTGTTTTGGTTTTCTTTGATGACATTCTCATTTACAGTAAAACATGGGAAGAGCATTTGCAGCAGTTAGAAATTGTGTTGAAAATTTTGCAAGAAGAGTCCTTATATGCTAAGTTATCAAAATGTGAATTTGGTATGAAAGAACTACTATATCTTGGGCACATTATTGGGTAGGAAGGAGTGAAAGTACACATGGAAAAAATCAGGGCTATCTTGGAATGGCCATCACCAAAACATATTACCGAATTGAGAGGCTTTATTGGCATATGCACCTACTACAGAAAATTTGTGAAAGGGTTCTCTAAGTTGACTTCTCCACTCACTGATTTGACTAAGAAGGATGATTTCAAGTGGGATGAAAAGGATGAAAAGGCCTTCCAAAAAATGAAAGAGGTAATGAGGAGTTGTCCCATACTTGCACTTCCTGATTTTACTAAACCTTTTGTTGTGGAATGTGATGATTCAGGTGGAGGAATAGGAGTTGTCATAAAGCAAGGCCAACACCCCATAGCCTTTGAGAGCAGAAAGTTGCAACCTCATGAAAAAATTTACTCCATCTATGATGAAAAAATTCAGGCCATTATGCATGCATTGGCCAAATTCAAACAATACTTGGTGGGCAGCAAGTTTGTGGTGAAAACTGACCACAATAGTCTAAGACACTTTCTCACCCAAAAGATCTAAATGAAAGGAAAAAAAAGTGGGTAAGCAATATTCAAGCTTATGATTTTGATATTGAATATGTCAAAGGAAAGAATAATATAGTAGCAGATGCTTTGTCAAGAAGACCTTCTTTTTCTCTCATGGACATTGCCAAGGATTGGAAAAACATGCTACTAGTTGAATATGCTAAAGACAAATTTGCTTGTGATGTGTTGGATGGAATCAAAGGGGATGATAACTATAGGATTTTGAATGGGCTGATATATTATAAGGGAAGAATTTATTTAGTTCATAAATCCAAGCTCAAGTACCGAATTTTGCAAGAAGCACATGATTCCCCACTAGTGGGCCATCCGGGGATCTTTAAAACTTATAAACAGTTGAGGCAAAGATTTTTTTGGAAGGGGATGAAGAAATATGTTCAGAAGTATGTGAATGAATGTAAAGTATGTCAATGAAACAAATCAGAACTTACATGTCCATTCGTCCTATTACAACCCTTTCCCATTCCGGAGCAAAAATGGGACAGTATCTCCATGGATTTCATCACCGGGTTGCCTAAATCTTTGGGTAAGGATTGCATCTATTTGGTAGTTGATAGGTTGAAAAAATTTGCTCATTTCTTTGCTGTTACATAATCTTTTCGTGCTGCACAAGTGGCTAATATTTTTTTCAAAGAAATCTTCAGATTGCATGGGCTCCCCAAGAGCATTGTTAGTGATAGAGATAGTAGATTCATGGGTGCTTTTTGGCAATAACTTTTTAGATTGGTAGGCACTCAATTGACTCCAAGTACCAGCTATCATCCACAAACTCATGGACAAACAGATAGGGTAAATCAATGGTTGGAAGGATACCTAAGAAACTATGTGGGAGAGCAGCAAAAAGCATGGGCAAAATGGCTACACTTGGGTGAATTTTGCTACAACACTAGTTATCATATGTCAATAGGAATGTCTCCTTTCAAAGCATTATATGGTTATGATGCACTTACATTTGCTGAAATTATATTTGGTGATAGTAGAGCCCCAAACACTAAAGATTGGGTGGAAGAGAGCCAAGAAATTTTAAAGCTCTTGAAAGACAATTTGCAGGTTGCTCAAAATCAGCAAAAACAATATGTTGATAGACATAGAGAAGAAAAAACCTTTCAAGTCAATGATTTAGTATATTTAAGGTTGCATCCATATAAACAAACATCTCTCAAAAAGAATGGAGCAAAAAAATTAAAACCAAGGTACTATGGGCCATACAAGGTAGTGCGGAAGGTTGGAGAAGTAGCATATGAACTAGAACTTCCGGAAGGGAGTAAAATCCACAATGTATTTCATGTTTCATGTCTCAAGAAATTCCTTGGTCAGAAAATCATCACTTCAGAAATACTTCCTCCTTTGGATGATGAAGGTCAGCTCACACTTATTCCGGAAAATATTTTGAAGACACGGGAAAGAAGGTTGAGGAGTAGAATTATCAAAGAATATTTATTGCAATGGAAGGACTTACCAAATGAAGATGCCACATGGGAAGAGGAGAAGATTTTGCAGCATCCAAATTTGAAATTGCTGGAGGACAAGCAATCTTGGGTGGGGAGGACTGTAATGTCCCCATTCAAATAATTGCATAGTAAGACAATCCCATCAATCCTACTAGTTTCCTAGGTTGGATGGGCACATGTGGAATTGTAATAAGGAAGCTAATAAGTGATGTTTAGACATTAGAAGGGTTCAAGTATTTAATAAATATGGTGAATAAATAAATTCAGGAGAAATTCTAGGTGGCAAGTGGTCTTGGAGACATATGGAGGGTGTGGGACCCACACTAGCTTGATTTTTCAATGACACATGGCATCTCTCTCTTGCCAATTCGAATTCATGGGAAGGTGAACACTCTTGGGTGAGTTGCTAAGTCATAACACATGGAATTGAGCATCTTAGGTCGAATTGGGATGGATTGGTAACCTCCATGGAAGATAAAGACTCAAATTGGAAGTTTGTGAACACTTGGGCTAGATTCCCTAGCCCCTATGACACCAATGATGGAGAATCTATGACAACTATGACAAATTGCAGACATGACCTCTGACATCTGACCATTATGACATGTCATCCCCACAAATACGCTCAACGAAGGTGCTCATGGGAGTAGAAGAAACCAAAGAGGCTCAAAGTCGAATTTGGGAGAAGATGGAAGGTTGGAATTAGGAGACAAGTGGCAAATGTGGAATATTTTCTAAGTGGAAATCTCTTGAAGCTATTGAGAGGATTTAGACCCTTAGAAGGCTAATGTTGTTTTAAAATGTAGAAATCAAGTATCAAAATGGATTTTGATGATTTGAGAAAAATTGAATTTGTGAAGAGAGAGCTAGTGGATGATTAGTTTCTTGCCTTAGCCAATTTTGAGGGTGAAAGATTCCCATCCAAGTTGGTGTTTGGAGAGGCCACTTAGGTATTTCATGGAGATTTCATGGAGTTTTATTTGCAAGCATGAGCTACAGGAAGCTCATGAATTTTTTTAGTGCAGCACCATCTCTCAACCATCTCTATTTTTGAAGGCATATCCATGCTCCTTGAGGGAGGACGTTTTTGGTGAGCTATTGTGCTTCTTGGGAGAGATTCTATTGATGTATTTCTAATTGTAATAGCATTATATACTCTTTTATTCACCTTAAGGATGTCTCAGGTCGAAATACCATGTGGTTGTGTGTAAAAATGAAGATTAATGAGCAAACAATGTCCATTTCCCCACTACATTGATGTATGCCATTATAATGATGATGATTTCGAATAAAGGAATGATTCTATGATATATTTGTGATAAATGGAATTCCATTATTGTGTATTACAAGTTTCATATTCATTACTTGAGCATTTGAATCCATTATACTCAGTTTATTTGCATTTGAAGAAGATTTGGTGCCATTTCCCCAAGGGTCGAATTAGTGGTTTTTGTTGTTGTTTGGGAGAGGGTTGGAACAGAACTTATAAGTAATGAATGATGCATTTGGGACCTTAATAGAATCCTTGAAACATCCCCTACCTCTATTCAAAAATTCGAGTGGGTTTGGAGGCATTTGGGAATCTCTTTTCAGTACTTACCCCAGGGGGATTTGAACCCCAAATTACTAGTAAAATTGTATACTTGAACCATAATATTAAGAGAGTTTGTAGAGGTCTTTTGGTGGCCATATATCATCCTGAACATCATATTTCATTCCTAATATTAGTAATACACCTTCCCTGAAGATTTGGGACCATTTGGACCAAAATTGGGACCTAGGGATCAAAACTAGTCAAAGGTCAAAATTGGGGAAAAAGTGGAAAATTGGGCATTTTCTTAAAATTTTAAAAAAGGGACATTACATGCCTCCCTAAAGAAATTTCTTTCGGCGTCACTGTATGACTTGATAGTATCTACTGCGAACTCAGTTATGTACCCTTCAAGGATACTGTCTACCCAAAAATCAATAGCTCGTGATACCTTGTTATTGACCTACTTCAGCTGTCACAGTAACTCCGGGGTCCAACACTCAGGTTCAGTATTCTGGCAGTGGTTCTTGTGGAACGTCAACTGTGCTATCCACTCGTGCAATAACACCGGTAATTCACAGAAAAATATTTCATGAATATCTGAATAAATGTATTTTTCTAACCAATTAGTTGCTGTCTGTTTGGGATCTCGCTTCTCGATTTCTGTGAATTCTTTCACCTTCTTATCGAACCACTCCTGGATCTCTGGTTTTGTCGAGTGCCACAACATATCCTCTTTTCTTCTTCCTTAGGGTCCCGACAATGGAACCATTTGTTGACATAGATTCTATCGACAGGGGTTCACTCCGCACTGTCGCCAACAAACTATCAACCTAACTCCCTTATACACTGGCCCGGAATGGTGTAAGCCTTTCCAGGAACACTTGCAGAGCAAATGCAGTCTCACCCAAGGTGGATAAGAGGGCTGTTGGAACCAAGCTTCCACAGTTGTGTAGAGGATATGTGCACATTACCTTTGCACTAACCATATATTATCGCATTCATAACATATTATTAACTATTAATTCGCATCATAAATCATTCACAGTTTCTAACACATACATTTAGGACATACTCAACAAAATATTCGCATCAACCAACAAAAAACATTCACATAACCCATTATTCATCATCGCATCATTGCACAACAATCGAATTCATATCATAACCGAACATCCTCATTCATTCATCAAAACCTGTGGAATAAACCTCGCAGAAACTATCAAGTCATCATATCGTAGATACAGAACAAACCCAAAAGATAGGATTAATCTCCAAAACTTCGATGCCCTTAGACTTACAATCCTACTCTATTTATATTCTTCTATTCTATTACAAAATGGTCCACATGGCCAACTTGACTAATCTAACAAATCTTATGCTTCCACAAAAATGGCGAAAGGTCCTTTTTCCACGGAATGACCCTTTCGCACCTGTCGGCTTCCACACTTACTGCAGATCTATCCCGTGCAAATAATTTCCTAGGTACAACTAGATATGTGTTAACGACAAGGATTATTTTAATGCAATGTTTACTAATAGATGGGAACATCTAAATATGATCATATGCATTTTGTATCAAGATTAATATAGGTGCAACATTATAGAGAGCCATGCATATTCCATTTGATCATTTAATATGGGTTGATGTGTGGGCATATCGTGATGACTCATATGTTCACTCTAAACATTCAGATGACAAATTTGACCACTTTGGAATTTTTTATTCAATATAGGAAGCATGCTATTTCTGTATTTAATCAAAGAGATACAATTTGTTTTTACATCTATCAAACCTTTTGGTCATATTGTTTAAGATGCAATCATATGTATTAATCCAAATAGGGTCCATGCCATTTAGGATTTTTCCACATCCTCCTTGAAGAAGGGAATATAGTCATGTATGAACAAAATAGACTCTATGAAAATATTTATCCCTGATTTCCTTGAACTATTAAACCCATTAATCATTTGTTGAAAAAAAAACTAAGAGTTTAATTAGTTTATGATAACTAAATCAATTTTCCAATTTATAAATAAAGTCATCCCTTAATAATGCCCATGCTCTCTCTAAACCTTTTTTTCATAAGAATTTATTAGTTACAATAGCTTTATGAAATATTTTATTCCATCTATTTATATGCCTATTTATTATCAAGTCTTTGAAAATCCTATTACTTGCTGAATAATATGAAATGAAAGTCTCCTCTAGTTTCTAATTGAGATCTAAAATTCAATAAGAATGTAACAAATATTGTTTTAGCATTGTGTGTCAAGTCTTGACCTAGCTAAGAGATGGTTTATGGTTGAGATATTTTATTGATATAGGATTCAAAATTTATCATTTATCAATTGCATATGTTTTTTGTTAATAGAGTTATAATGAATTAACAAACTGAGTCATAATGCTCCTTTGCATCACAATCTTACTAGATTCAGACTTAAATGAGAAATTAGAGGCCATTTTCATTTCATTTGGTCAAATTAATGTGTGGTTAGAGACCCTTGGAGTTGTGAAAGATTTGAGGTCCATTCAGTGTAAGCGGGAACTGAATATTTGAGGGACCTTGAGAAAATATATTATACCCACCACACAAAATGTAATATTTTATGTAATCTCAATTGCCCTCATATTTAAAAAAAAAAATATTTATTTTGGTTTGAGATTTGGATTTGGTATTTGATATTTATATGATATTTTATATTTGTATTAAGGAATTTGGATGGACTTTAGTATATGGTTGAACAAAAGGATATCCCAAATTATAAAATAAAAGAAAATAGAGATTTATGGTTTACATACATCTTCCTCTTCCTCTTTTCCCCCTCTTCTTCTTTGTCTTCCTAGTATAATGTGTGTGTCCTCTATCTTCCCCTTCTTATTTTCCCTCTCCCTCCTCTTCATCTTTCACCTCATCTCTCTCTTCTTCTCCTCTCTCTTTCTCTTCTAATCATATATATGCCTCTTCCTCTTCTTTTGATTCTAATTTTTCTTCTACATATTCTTCCTATTTTTCCCCTCCTCCTCTTCTTAATCAACCTCTCCTTCTTACTCTCCTTATTCCTATTTCACTTCCCCATTCCCTTTCTCCCAATTGCCTCATTTTTTGCATCCTCCCTCATGTTTTCCCTCTCCCTCCTCCTTCTCTCCCTCCTCTTCTATTCCATATATTTTTCTCTCTCCCTCTCCCTCATCTTCCATTCCCACTTCCTCTTCTAATTCATATCTTGCCTCCTCCCTCTCTTCTTATTTTTCTCCTCCTCCTCCTCCTCCTCCTCTTCTTCTTCTTGTTCTTTTTATTCCTCGTGTTCCTCCTTATTATTTTTACCTTGGTCCACATGGGTATAAAATGTTGAGAAATTTGTTTTTTGAGTAGAAAAAAGATTTCCATTTAATTTTAGTGCATTGATTAGCATGAAATTGGCATTGATAAAAAATCATAATTTATTATCAAGGAATAAATAGTAAACCCATCATGATTGTGTACCTAGAAAATATTTTGGATTACATTGTCTTACACCCTCTGCACCCCCAAACCCACTTTCTATGTAAATAACCCTTTTCTTACCTCCTCACCCTCCTCCACCACTCCCTACTTCATTCCCTCAAATCTACCTCATTTTCCTTGTCTTTCCCTCATGGTCCACATAGGTATAGTTTCTAATAGACTTGGGTTATGAATGGAAAGGAAATGGGACCTCTCACCTTTACTCACCCTACTTTGTTACCTTGATGTCTTGGGACATAAATCACTAAACATGTGAAGAATCATAAAGTAACAATTAAGGGAGTGACAGATCTCAATAGGCTAGTGGGATATCTTCATAGAAAATAAAGGAAATAGTGGAGATTGGCTCATAAAACAAGGATAATGATAAGTAATAAGGGGGAATGAAGGATTGGGAGGAGAAATAAGTAGTGAGAATAATTTATAGAGGTGGTGGTGATACAAAATATTGTGGTGGGAAGAAGAAGGATGATGGGAAAAATTAAAAGGGAGGAGGAAATGAAGGATAATGATGAGTCCATAGTTGATGGTGTAGACAAGAATTTTATAAGAGATACAAATGAATACAATATTAATAGAAATTTCATAGAGAATGTCCAACCCTGCAACCAACTATTTAGTGATAGAAATCCAAATGCATACTCTATAATATGATCCTCTTAGAGAATTGTTCTAAGATATGTGTTGTGGGAAATAATACTCCTCGGGGAATTAAAAGGTTCTGAATTGAGGATATGAAAGTAATAAACACTAAGTACTTAACAACTTTAGTTCTGGTTGGTTTTATTCTCCCCATTAACCAACAACTATAACCATAAATAAAGACCATGTGAAGAAAAACATTGATACGTGCTGTACGAAGGTTGAGCTAAAATAAGAACACACACACAAACATAGATATGCATTCTCTCTCTCTCTCTCTCTCTCTCTCTCTCTCTCTCTCTCTCTCTCTCTCTCTCTCTCTCTCTCTCTATAACAAGAATTTGTGAAATGCGAGATATATATATTGGTTATTTATAACATAGTTTCAATTCTCCACCTAATGGATTGGATACACTACAGAAAGGTTCATTCACACATCTCAATGAAAACATGTTATACTTGTACTCCATGAAACTCAAAGGTCATCTCTCTCTCTCTCTCTCTCTCTCTCTCTCTCTCTCTCTCTCTCTCTCTCTCTCTCTCTCTCTCTCTCTCTCTCTAACAAGAATTTGTGAAATGCGAGATATATATATTGGTTATTTATAACATAGTTTCAATTCTCCACCTAATGGATTGGATACACTACAGAAAGGTTCATTCACACATCTCAATGAAAACATGTTATACTTGTACTCCATGAAACTCAAAGGTCAACCACCATTCAATGTAATAAGCACTTAATAAATGTTTTGATACCTCCTAGACTAGATTCATGCATAATAGGTTGTCCCTATCATCTAATTCATTTTAAATGGATTGATATAACATTCATATCCTTAGATAACCATGTTTTAGTTCCCCGAATATTGATGCCTTTCCATAACACAAATAACATAGGCACTTTTTTTACCACTAAAGAGATGGAGAGGAGATGGACATTCTCAAAGACATATATAGGAATCAGTGCTTCACTTTTATTTCTTGAAGCCTCATTGTTTTTACCATAACCTTTGGATACAATGCCACACTTTATTGCCTCCTTTTATAGTTTCTCCATTGTTACCTGTATTGTCCCCACCACCACCGTCTTCCTTCTACCTCATCCTTCTTTCTTGCCCACATACTTTCCCCCTTCTTATTTTTATCCATTCTTCCTCTCTAGGAAGTGTTCCACATGTTTCTCGATACTTTTATGGAAATATTGAACAATGTTATTAGGATCCATTGTTCCCTTGATAGTTACCTTATTTTTATTCATGTAAGGTTATATAGATTATACTCTTGTGAAATTGATATGTCAAGCCATCAAGGCATTGTAATGGGTTGAGTGGAGGTAAGAGGTCCCATCTCTTTTCTTCTCACAATCCAATTGTCTTAGTCTTTATACTATGGTGGACTAAGGGGGAATAATGAATATTAAGGAGATGGATCACAATCAAAATGTCTTAGTCTTTATACTAGGGTGGACTAAGGGGGCATAAGGAAGGTTAAGGAGGTGGATCAAGGGCATGAAGTAGGGATGACATGATAAATGGGAAGGAGGAAAAGAAAGGATTGTAGGAGGAGAAAGTCAGATTTGGAGGGAGGGGAAGTGGGAGATAATGTTATCCAAAATATTTGTTGGGTACACATCCATTATAAATTTTCTACTTATTCATTGATAATCAATGTTAATATTTTATATAAAGGGAAATGAATTCCCATATATGACGAAATTGTCCACCAAAAGTAATAATCGATTCAATTAAAATATAACATTATTGATTAAAATATTTATTTATTTGTTTTGTTTTTATTACTTTCCCTACTAATACGTTTTGTGTTAAAATTTGTTAAATGTATTGAAATAACATACTTTGATTATACAATTAAATTTAGCAATGGATGGAAAACCCCTACTACATCCAAATTGTGTAATGTGTGAATCTTATACTAACTATGCTAAATATAATTTCCTTCTTTAATTTTCAATTCATTTATATACCATTACATTATCTCCTAAAAATGAACAATGTACCACCATCACTCTCCTCTCATCCATGTATTCATAATTCATCTCATGGATTGTATTCTCCTCTCTTATCTCTTCATCATATAATTGTTATATTTTTTTGTGCATATCTATCAATTGATTTATAATAATCTCTTGTATATCTTCATTTTTATTTATTATATCTCCTAGTCTTAACAACAAATTACTTCACTCATACATATGACAACATTCTTTAACTTATTGTCTTCTAATGGTTTAGATTTTTAATTCAATTTTTGACACTCTAAATATCAACAATGTATTATTGATCATCTCATAATACTCCTTTTATTCACGTATCTTTACAATTTCACTTAAACGCATGTATATACTTTTTATATCAATCACAATATTAGTAAAATTTAATACAATACAACTTATCTTTTGTATTTACATCATTAATTTTTTTTAAATATATTTTCTATATCTTTTGATATTTAAAAAAGAAATATCGTGGTGTTTGATTTCTTTTTAAGATTTCAGATAAGTGTTAGGTAAAAATAATATATTTAAAAAACTTTATTAAGGACGGTTTCGATTTTGAACTCTTATTATATGCATGATATGAAACATACGTTTAATATATTCGATTATTGGAAATTAAAATTGGACTTACATAGATGATAAATAATGACTTAGTTGTATTTTTACAAGGCTCTCTATTCAATATGTTTTGATGAATTGGACTCATAATCCCGCTTATAAACTTGTTTTTTGCTTTACCTATTTTATATATATGTGTGGGGCATGCTTGGGATTTAAGGAACGATGGCCTCTTTGAAGACTTTTCTATTACATCTACCAGGTGTGCTATTAGATGTCTTTCCATCTTGACTAGTTTTTTTTCAGTATTCTCCTTCGTTCAAATTTAGAGAGATAAAGTGCGAGGAGTCGGGAGATAAATAAGGGTTTCCCTTGATCTTTTTTCAATGGAGCAGCATAGAGCAACAATAAAAAAAAGTGGTGCTTGAGGAATTATCTATCTATCCCAACATTCCAAAATCTTCTTCAAGATTTGTTTAGGGGTTGAGGCAAATAATTTTGTAGAGTTGATAGCCCTAAATTCCTTACTCTATATGGTAGTTGAGCTTAAAATCAAACAACTTCAGGGGATGCAAAAAATATTATTGATTGGATCTTGGATGAATTAGCCCATCACAATATTTTATTTAGGCCCATTTTGGAGGAATCCAATCATATCAAAAAAAAATGGACACTATTTCCTTTACACACGTCTTAAGGGAAAGAAATACAGAAGCGGATTTTCTCTCCAAGGAAGGTTTGAATCAATCCAAAAGGAAAATGGCATCATCAAAGACATGTCTCAAGTTTTATGTTCAATCTGAAGAAGTTAGAACGATTTTCCGGTTTCTAGTAACATCGTAGTGTTCGAACTCTAAGCAGTTTCGACGTTTGGGGATGTTAAGTTATGTGCTCCTTCTAGTTTTGGGTCTTTTATCGTTGGGGTTTGTGTAATTTCCCCATTCAAATAAATCTCAAGAGGGGAAAATTCCACAAATCTACTAGTTTCCTAGGTTGGGGTGGAAACATTAGATTTGGAATAAGGGAACTAATAAACCCCAAAGGGAATTTATCTTGACATAAATATATTAAATGGGGCTAAATAAATATTTATGATGAGAAAATAAGATTGCACTTGGTCATGGAGACACATTGGTGGTGTGGGACCCACACAAAGCTAGATTCCCCATGTCACATGGCATTTTACTCTCATTCATTTGAATCCAATGTGGATTCCACTATTCTTGGGGTAGTTGGAAGGGAATAATACTTGGAATGACTCAATGAGGTCGAAATGTAGAGGAAGAGTGACTCCCATGGAAGAGGAATAGGCATTTTGGAGCTAGTGGGAAACTTGGGCTAGATTCCCTAGCTTCTATGACACCAATGATGAAGATGCCTATGACACTTATGAAAAAATCAGACCTGATGGCTGACATCTGACATAAATGACATGTCAGGGCTAAAAATAGCCTCCAAGAAGGTGCACAAGGGAGTTAGGGAAGCCAAAGGGACACCTATTCGAATTGACTGATGGAGGAGGCTAGAATTGGAGGGACAAGTGGCATACTTTGGAATCTCTTCCCAATTCGAGTTGGCATGAAGCTCATGGATGGAATTAGAGTTAAGGAAGCCTTAGGGAGTTTACAAAAGTCTGGAACAAAGAAAGAGATCAGCTTTTGATAATTTTACATTTTGCATTTGGAGAGAAGAGCTAGTAGAGTGTTATTCTACTTGCCTTAGCACCAATTTCGAGGGTGAAAGATTTCCATCCTAATTGGAAATTGGAGAGGCCATTTAGAACTTTCATTTGGAGGTACAATGGATTCATTTGTTGCAGGTTGAATTTATAGGGCATATCGTGATCACATCTCCTTCATCTTGCTTCTACAACTATTCTCCCATTTCTTGTCATATTCTTGCTCCTTGAGGAGAGGCGCACTTGGTGAGGTGATGATATATTTGGGATAGCTCTTGAGGCCACATATTCTTGTAATATGATATATATACTCTGTATTTACTTCTCATAATACTTGCAGATCTAAACTCCAAGATATTTTATGTACAAATGCTAAACTATGATTAAATGGTGCCATTTCCCCAATACCTTTTTGTAAGCACTTGAAGTGGTATCAAATTCGAATGGTTCAGTAAAAATAAGATATATTATTGTTGTATGGAGCACCACTAATATGCTGAATAAGTTTCATATTCATTAGATAAGCATTGGGAGCAATATTCTTAAGTTTCATAACCATTTGTGAAGATTTACTATCATTTCCCCCTATGTTAAAGCTAGTATACAAAAACCTGATTTATGGAAGTTGTAGAAGCCTATATAAACTAATTGGTGCTGAATTTGGAAGCCCATTTAATTCCTTTATCAGTACCATGTCTCTGTTCTGAAATTTGGGGAGGTGTTACAGTGTTTGGGAAGCCATCTTTGTCCCCTACCCTTGGGGGTTTTGAACCTCGATTTTGACAAGTAAAGTTCCCTATTTTCCCCTGATAATGAATGAATGTTGCAGAAGTGTTTTAAGAGTTTCCAATAATCCATCAGCCTCATTTACATGTCTGAATACCTTCCAAACTCACTCAGACCCAATTCGGAACCATTTGGAGCCATTTGGAAGCAGTTGAGTCAATACTAGTCTAAGGGTCGAATTGGTCAAAATTTGCAATTTTTCCTAGTTTTTGCAAATTTTTAAAAAGGGACACTACAAGTGGTATCAGAGCATGATCCTTGCACCTGTTTTGGATTATCATTTATGAGGAAAAGAAGCCAAAGAAATAATCCCCCACCCTTAGAACCTAAAACTGAAAGTGTTTTTGTTGAAGAGGAAGAAGTAGGAAAAGAAGTGCATTTTGTTGAAACTATGGCTAGTGATGAGAAGGGAACCTCAGAGGATAAGGATAAATTTACTAAATTAATGAAACCATTCTTTGAAGACATGGAAAAACAGATCATGAAATGGTTCAAATTGTTGGCTATTCAACTTGGAATCAAAGGAGCAATAGGAGGCAACAACAGTTCTCTTTTTGAGGAAAAGAAGACAATGGGTGAAATTCTTTTCTCAAGAATAGGACCTCATAATAGACCTAATGAATTTCAGAGTACACCAAGGCCTACTACACCTAAATTTCTTGAGGCCAAAGAAGAACCTAACACCCAATTCGATATGCAGGAAGTTGTAAAAGAATGGCAAAAGTTGAGTGAAGATTGTAGAAGGACTCTACCCTTTGAGAAAGACTTTAATGTTTCAAACAAACTCAAAATGAGGGAAGGTAATAGGAATCCATTTCAAAATAAAGAATTGAATTATGCCATTGGTAAAATGATCCTTCCCACTTTTGATGTCTCATCTCAAATTTTTGCAAATACTTGGGTACAAAAACTAGATGTGTATTTTTAGCTGAATCCAATGGTGGAAGAGTATGCTTTAAACATGGCTATTTTTCATCTCGAAGGAGAAGCTAATGATTGGTGGTTCCATGGTCTGAAAATTTTGGGACATGATCATGTTACAACATATGGAGAATTTGTTGACAATGTATTAGAAATATTTGAGAAAAAAGACCCAGGATTGCCTTTCAAAGAACTAGCCCAATTGAAGCAAGTTGGAACCCCTATTGAGTATATGTCAGAATTCCAAAGACTACCAGTTAAGGTGGCTGATATATCTATGATAAGATTATTCTTTCTCTTTGCTGAAGGTTTGGATAAACCCTTAAAAGGTTTAGTTAAATTCCACAAACCTAAATCATTGAAGGATGCCATGAACTTGGCAAGAGATTTGCAGAATGTGCTACCAATGACAAGGGTTCCCCCCAAGACCAACTTTCCTTCCTAATTCATATTTGAAAAGAAGCCATGGAAAAAAGATGAATTTGGAAAGCATAAGAAAGAGGGACCAAGAAAGGAAGAACTCAGAAGGAAGAAGCTAAGTTACACATGCTTCCAACCATGGGTACTAGGGCATAAATGTGTTAAGGGAAAGGCACAATTCATTGAAGTATTTTCTGATGATGAGTATGAAGGGGGTATGGAGGAAGGGGGACATATTTCAGCCCAAGAAGAGGGATATGCCACAGAAGAAGAAGAGAAAAAAGAAGAAGATCATCCATTACCTGACAAAGGGAGACTAGCAATGCTTTCAGGAGTGCCTCGTTTCCACACTATTCGATGCCAAGGAGCTGTACAAGGACAAAGGGTTTCAGTATTGGTAGATGGAGTAGCCACACATAATTTAATTGATGCAGCCATGGTGGAGAGGAGAAAGCTACATGTTGAACCATTCAATGGCTTCACATTCATCATTCCAAGTCACCATACTATGGAGTGCAAAACATGCATTCCAAAGCTACAACTCACCATAGGTAATTACACATTTTTTGATAGCTTTTATGTGGTTGATGTTGCTGATACTAATGTGGTATTGGGAGTGAAATGGTTGTACTCTATAAGGGAACATACAGTGAACTATCAAATCCCTAAAATGGGATTCAAAGATTCATAAGGAAAACAAAGGGTATTGAGAGGAATGCACACCTATCCGAATCAAGTAGTGTCATCCCACAGCATGAAACACAAGAATGAAAAGGTTTTGGGAGACATTCCTCATGGAAGGCCACCTAATAGAGGAGGAACAAGTTTGCGACATCCTAAATTGAGATTTCTTGAGGGCAAGAAATATTGGATGGGGAGGACTGTAATGTCCCCATTCAAATAAATCTCAAGAAGAGAAAATTCCACTAATCTACTAGTTTCCTAGGTTGGGGTGGAAACATTAGATTTTAAATAAGGGAACTAATAAACCCCAAATGGACTTTATATTGACATAAATATATTAAATGGGGCTAAATAAATATTTATGATGAGAAAATAAGATGGCACTTGGTCATGGAGACACATTAGTGGTGTGGGACCCACATAAAGCTAGATTCCTCATGCCACATGGCATTCCACTCTCACCCATTCGAATCCAAGTTGGATTCCACTATTCTTTGGGGACTTGGAAGGGCATAATACTTGGAATGACTCAATGAGTTCAAAATTTAGAGGGAGAGTAACTCCCATGGAAGAGGAAGAGGCATTTTGGAGCTAGTGGGACGCTTGGGCTAGATTCCCTAGCTTCTATGACACAAATGATGAACATGCCTATGACACTTTTGAAAAAATCAGACCTAATGGATGACATATGACATAAATGACATGTCAGGGCTAAAAATAGACTTCAAGAAGGTGCACAAGGGAGTTAGGGCAGCCAAAGAGACACCTATTTGAATTGAGTGAAGGAGGAAGCTAGAATTGGAGGGACAAGTGGCATACTTTGGAATCTCTCCCCAATTCGAGTTGGCATGAAGCTCATGGATGGAATTCGAGTTAAGGAATCCTTAGGGAGTTTATAAAAGTTAGGAACAAAGAAAGAGAGCAAATTTTGATCATTTCACATTTTGCATTTGGAGAGAAGAGCTAGTAGAGTGTTATTCTACTTGCCTTAGCACCAATTTCGAGGGTGAAAGATTCCCATCCTAATTGGAAATTGGAGAGGCCATTAAGACCTTTAATTTGGAGCTACAATGGAGTCATTTGTCATAGGTTGAAGCTACAAGGAAAATCGTGATCAAATCTCCTTCATCTTGCTTCTACAACTGTTCTCCCATCTCTTGTCATATTCTTGCTCCTTGAGGAGAGGTGCACTTGGTGAGGTGATGATATCTTTGGGATTGCTCTTGAGGCCCCATATTCTTTTAATCTGATATATATAGTATGTATTTACTTCTCAAAATACTTTCAGATCGAAACTCCAAGATATTTTATGTATAAATTCTAAACTATGATTAAATGGTGCCATTTCAACAACACTGTTTTGTAAGCACTTGAAGTGGTATCAAATTCGAATGGTTTAGTCAAAATATGATATATTATTGTTGTATGGAGCACCATTAATATGCTGAAGAAGTTTCATATTCATTATATAAGCATTGGGAGAAATAATCTTAAGTTTCATATCCATTTGTGAAGATTCACTATCATTTCCCCCTATGTTAAAGCTAGTATACAAACACCTTATTTATGGAAGTTGCAAAAGCCTATAGAAACTAATTGATGTTGCATTGGGAATCCCATTGAAGTCCTTTATCAGTAACATGTCTCTGTTCTGAAATTTGGGGAGGTGTTACAGTGTTTGGGAAGCCATCTTTGTCCCCTACCCTTGGGGGTTTTGAACCTCGATTTTGACTAGTAAAGTTCCCTATTTTTCCTTGATTATAAATGAATGTTGTAGAAGTGTTTTAAGAGTTTCCAAGCAGCCACCAGCCTCATTTACATGTTTGAATACCTTTTAAACTCATTCAAAACCAATTCGGAACCATTTGGAGCCATTTGGAAGCAGTTGAGTCAATACTAGTCTAAGGGTCGAATTGGTCAAAATTTACAATTTTTCCTAGTTTTTGCAAATTCTTAAAAAGGGACACTAAATTTTTCTATTTATTTAAGCATGCCTAGATGCTTCATATTCAGGGGTATGTATTATAGGGTAATTCTCCTTTGCGGCTTTGGTTTTGGACAATTTATCATTTTGGCCATCTTGGACACTTAATGCACACAAATTGTGATTGGTGACATCACCTTTGGAGACCAATGTTTGTGCATGCCTGGAGGTTCCATCTCTAAGGTTTTTTTTGGTAGATAGTTACCTTTTGACACTATATAGTGGATTTGGCTAATATGTTGACATGCTATCTTCTTTGTGACTGGTGGTTTCACTTATTGGAGGAACTAGTCTTGTCTCGATTCAACTCTTTTAGGCTGGAGAAGTATCTACTCCTTTGCTTCTTGTGGAGGATGCCACATGAATTTTGAAGAACGTAAACCTTTTTTTTCAATAAAGCTTTACGATATTTTTCTGTGAAAAAAAATGATAAATAACAAGTATATATGGGAACACATTATGATCGAAAATTTATATAAAAGGATTTAATTATTTTTTATTAACACATTTAATTGATAAAATTAATATTGATAAAATTAAAGCAAGCTTAAAAGGATGGAGGGGATGGAGGAATAATGGTATTTTTGAAAACATAAGGGTGTTGCAATATTGATGTAATCAAATTTAAGAATTTTTAAATTTTTAAAAATAACCATTTATGAAACCGATCCTTAGTTTTTCCTTAGAAAAAACCCATCCTTACTCAATTACGGAAATGAACAATATAGTTAAGGGATAATTAAATGGAAATTAAAAAATTAAGAGAAGAAAAAAGTAAAATTTGAGTACTTAGATATGAGTGGTGTTATAAATTAGATTTTTATTTATTTATTTATATCTTGAATGTTTTGATTAATATTAAGAATTTTATTATTTGAATTTATGTGAAGAGATTTTGGTTATGTAAAAGTTAATTTGTGAAAGTTATTTATAGATTATATATGGTATATCTTTAAATTTTTAAAAAATTATGGTATGAAAGAATATGTTATTATTGTGACATAAAGAAAGTTGAAGAAGAAAATCACTTTCTTATAAAATGTCCTAAATACACTTATACTAAAACGTAATTTCAAAACATTTGCTACAATAATAATATTTCTAACTTTTTAACTCATCATAATTATGGTGATTTAAGAACGTTTCTCTTAAATTTTTTTGAGCATATAAATCAAATTTAAAATACACCTATACTAAAACATAATTTCAAAATGTCCATTGGTTGTAACTTGGGTGGTTGGGAGGAATGTTTGTTACCCTCCCCACCCAGGTTCAATTTTTGTAAGTGACATATTGCTCTTGTTGAGCCCATATTGTAATGATCGTGCTTCAAAACTATGGTGATTTAATAACGCTTTTCTTAAATTATAAAAACTCATTATTTTAACCATCCAAATTAGGTATTAAATAAAAAATTATTATTTTAACCAATGTATTTTTTTTTTAATTGTGTTTTATAATCAATACAAAAGAATTTAAAATGTTGCGAGATAATATTCTTCTTCTAAAAAATTTGGAGTTACCCATTAAATGGAGTTTCTAACAAGTTTGGTCGAATGAGGCAACACTATTTGTTGTTGAAATTGCAATTTTGATTGCAGAAATAGATTCAGCGATTAATCGAACACCCAAATTATACAATTTCAACAACTGAAAACTACAATTTCAATTTTTGTGAGATTTTGACGAAAATTTCGCATTATGAACAATGAACAATGCAAATCTAGCTCACTCCTTAAAATATTTCTAAATTTAATTTAAAAAAAAATAACATCATTATCTGAAGTACCCATTATACTCCACACAAAATTCAACGGTCAAGATGAACCAAAATCTTTGTCGTAAACGACGTGTTTCACTCCACATTACACGCCGACGATACGAAAGGATTATCACTGAACAGAATATTCCGAAAATTCCGTCAAGTTTTACTGATGTCATCAAATCGCAAGCATTGACGTGTAAGAAGTGTCAGTGTCAAAGTAATTTATTCGCTTGCTGATTTTTTCGTCAACTAGTGGCGTCACCTTGATCTCACATACACCGTAGGGGAATTTTCTCCGTTATTCCGGATGTCGTGTCACATGAAGAAAATTGTACTAATTTGTGGAGTTGTGACCGTTACACATTATGCTGAGTTGACCCATGCAAACGACGACGGATTCATATAAATTTATAATAATCACAATGGGTGACATTAAATGTTATTATTATTAAATGTAGCGAAAGTGATAGTCACTTACCTATTTAATATGTAGGATTATTAAATACGTAGAAAATGCCGGTGTTACCCATATCATTTATTTAATCGTCGGGCACTGAAATTTTAATTTAATAAAATGAACGTTGCCAGATTTAATGGGGAGCATTTTGGGAAAGTGGGAATTTAAAGTGCATTATGAGGTGAGGTGTAGTTTGTTAATTAGTACCGAATTTTAAAATTTGTAGTCAAGATACTAGACACTATTATGATGATTTTGTCAACACGTTCATTTGTCTCGTGCATGACAATGTTCCTTTTTATTAAATATTTCAAAAATGGGTTGTCCACCAACGTAGCCACGTAAGACATCGATGTCAACAGTGGGATTTAAATATGAACAATGTCTACGTCAAGCAAAAGTCCACTTGGCAACAGTGGGTTTAAATATGAACAATGTCTACGTCAAGCAAAAGTCCACATGGAAAAGTTCAACGTGGCGTGGTTTCCATGTAGATTGATGCAACCCACTTAGATATGGCCTTGATTTGTATTTTCACTAAGCCCCACCAAGAAGAAGACATTTATATAAAATATATGAGTTGATGAGGGGTGTTGAAATATAACGACAAGGATAATACAAAACCACAATAGAAGGAAAATACAGATGTAACCTGAGTGAGATACTTTGAAGGGGTTCGCTGGGGTTGGGTGTAGGAGTTGGAAATGGTCTCATCTTGGAAATTGAAACACTATTCTAACCAATCACTCAACAAAGACATTAAGAGTGGTAGTTGGATCATCTCCCTACCATCTCCAATTCTATTATAACACTATAATCGATGTCAGTGCTATCTCAATGCAACCTAGAGACCTCTAATAGTTTAAAACCAATTATATTATAACACTAAAATAGTTTAAAACCAATTCTATTATAGCACTATAATTTATGTCAATTTATTTCAGTGCTAACTCAATGCAATCTAGAGACCTCTAATAGTTTAATATTCTAATATTGAATATACAATTTGGGTAGCTATTCTAGATATTGAATATACAATTTGGGTTTGTAATATCCTAAACCCTACCTAAAAAATTCCCCTTCAATGAAAGGAACAACACAACTCTTCTACCTAATGAAAAGTAAACCACTCAATTATTTGAGCACAACTCTTCTACCTAATGAAAAGTAAACCACTCACTTATTTGAGTATTACAAAGCTAGGAGGGTTACCCCTTAAATGAAAGGAACAACACAACTCTTTTATCTAATGAAAAGTCAACCACTCAATTATTTGAGTATTACAAGGCTAGGAGGGGTACCCCTTCAATGAAAGGAACAACACAACTCTTCTACCTAATGAACAGTCAAACACTCAATTATTTGAGTATTACAAGGCTAGAAGGGGTACAACCATGTATGGGAAAACACAAGATTGGTCCAAGTCTATTATAGTTAAGGGAGAAAGCAACGTGTTGTGCTCCCATTAATAGAGTAATGAAATCACTAAGATTTTAAATCAAATTTATGAAATCAATTATTTGATTATAATGAAAATAAACAACATTTAAATATTTTATTCTTTTATAAGAATGGGTTATAAGCTACAATATTCTATCATAGTGGTATTAGCATGAGATTATTTAGATTATGGATATTGGACATTTTCTAGGTAGAAATAATTTGTCATATTTGTTATACTAAAATGGTTGAAGATGAAAAATGGGTTCTCTTGGATTTTGTTGCATGCACCCACATTCAAAATATTTGTTACAATACTAACCTTCCTAACCTTTTAACTCATCAAACATATGGTAATTTAGCAATGCTTCTCTTAAATATTTTTTAGCACATAAACAAAATTCTAAAGCAAACCAAGTAATTTCTTACCTATCCTAAGGTCCAATAGACTAAAGTTGACTCAAGCGACATTAACAACGATCATCCTAATCATCAGTAACATGAACCAAGTCATCATTGTACCGAGAATAGTGGTGTGCATCTACAATCCAATATGATAAATATGGTGTCACATGGATAACACTTAACTTGCCACCTTTAAAAGTTAAAATGCTTATAAAAAATAATGCTAATTGTTGGAACATAATTCCCATCTAGACCTTGGTTAATAATCCTTTCATAAGGTTCCAAGTGTTTAGTGTAAGTTGTTCGATGGTTTGGGTTCATAGTTCCTAGTCTAGGGGGTTTGCCCACATATTAGACTAGTGATTTGTCATAATAGCCAAGTTTGTCCACAAGTGCACCCTATTTTTTTAATCCTGGGATTCAAAGACACCCTACTCAATGCATTTAATGAGGGAGGCACACATGTTCCCTGTTTTATGGGATAAGGTTGGACCAAGGGCGCTAATGCACTTGATTTGGTCAAATTGCTCATTAATGGAAACTACCAAATCCCTAAACCACCTGATTCTCCCTCATAATGATTCCATCCACATTAATTTACTATCCTAACGTCCTCATGGTCCTCATAGGTTCATTGTACCTCATTATGGCCCAATACATGAGTCACACTTGGCACAATGTCATAGCTTGGGGGAATTACTCCACTAATCCTAGCATTAATGTGAGCTAAGGCTCACAAATTTCTCTCTTGATATGTATTATATATTGTACACACCTTATTGAATAATAAAGAAGGTGGATTTCATCCCAATTGAGTTCTATCTCTTTTGTTTCTTGCTATTCTTCTATCTCTATTTTTGGCTAATCTCTATTGCTAATCTAGTGAGGTTATATTTGCTTCAAGATCCTTAGATTTATAGTTTCTTGCATGGCATCAAGGCCATAGAAATTTGACACTAATTAAATATATGTTCTCAAAATATACATACAAACATGATTACAAATATCTCTCACTATATATGAAAGAGAGATGGATTTGATATGTACACCAAAAATTGTTATATATAGAGATAAAAAGAGAGATCAAGAGATACACATAAATATAAATAATACACATATGATGTTTACATAAAAATGTTATTGAGTTTCTCTTTATTTTCACCTATATCTATCTTAAATGAAATAAAAGATTTCACATCAAGAGATTTGATCCATCTTGGTGATTGATAGATTTGGAGTTAAGATGGATCTATGTTGGTGACAAGTAGATATGTTCAGATGAAGAATGAAATGTGGTGTTGGTGATTTCTCACAAACATGTACAAAATGTACCTACCCAGGGTTTTGTGATAATCTCAAGTACTAGATCCAATGGAAATAAAAAACTAAACTAAACTAACAAAATTCTTTGACTTTCATGCAATGTAAATGAGATGAAAACTAGCTAAAAAGATGAAAAATAAACACATGTAAATAATAGTGATTTATATTAACATAAATAATGGAGTGAGATAGAGACACCTTGGTGTTAGATGTAGAATGTAATTTATCTTTGCAGCTGACCCAAGGGAGGGTTCTTATTCTCCTTTATGCCAAAATTATAGCATAGTGATGTAGTAGATATATTTCAAATGGTGAAAGGAAAATGTGTAATGGCTTTGTCACATTTTCAATAGTAAATCCAAAATCATAAGCTTGCTTTTGTGGATGAATGAGGTAAGTTAACACCAAAAAAATGACCATGCATCATCGTACATACCCTATCCCTATGTTTAGACCCTCAACATGAAAATTATTCCAAAATACCCGAAATGGATGATATCCTAAGTCCTAAAACCCACTTTGGTCAAGCTCCCCAAAAAATAGGAAACCTCAACCAAAATAGGGGTTTCCCCAAAAATAGGGAAGTCCACCAAAAGTGGACGATGTCCACACAAAAGCAAAAATCCCTCCCACATTCAAATTTTATCGGTGGTAAAACAAAAAAAAACCACCATGGTTTAGGGTTCTCAAAAAACCCTAAACCACACCTACATATATTGGGATTTTTACCCTCATTTGGACAGAGATAAATCATTTTTTTGAAAATATCCAACCCTTGAAAGTCACCATCTGCAAGTTCCCCTGTGTGAAGGTTGAACACCTCTTAGTTCCCTTCACTCCCATTCAGTCTAGACCTTTCCCATTCAACCCCTATGGCAGTTCAGTGGAGGAGAACCATTCGGAGAACCAAAGAGCTGCTCCAAATTCAAGCGGACGCATGGGCTCTTTTCCCATTGAGGTAATCTGGAACCATTGTAAATATCATTTATTGGAAATACAAAGAAACCAATTCTTTTGTAGACCTAATCTATTAATGTGAAAGAAATGTTTGTATGTGTATGTTTTGGTTTTCATTGTGGTAAATGTTGTTTTGAATTAAATTGATCTAGGAGGATCTCTAATATAGATCAAAATGAAAATCGAATCTTACATCTACGTATATCTCGACGAGAGATTTCCGGTGACGTTCGTTTCGCGCAAAACGACCTCTGAATGAGAAAGTTATTGAGTTATGAAGTTTCTGCAAAACATGTAAAAATTGGTAAAAAGGGGCCACATGGCACACCTACAGGGTTCCACATGGCATGTACGGTCAGTAGGAATGGTGACATGGCAGACTCACAGAGTGAGACATGGAATTTACGTGGAATCTAGGTGGCAAGTTGGTTACAGCTCAACATCCAGTTGGCGTCCCGTTGGCTTCCAAGTGGACCAATCGGAGAGCACCACGTGGCGATTCGATTGGCCACGTTACAGGTTGGTTTACCAAAAAATGTGGTGGCCAAGGGATTCGAACCCCCGACCTACCCTCCGCCAACGTCCTTGCACCGTCTGCCAAGCCAGGATCTCCGCATGGTAGTTCTTAACCATATAGAACTAGACTTCTATTTGAAGTTGAAATGAGTTCTAGTTTGAAAAAGGGGTGGGCCGAGGGCTTAGCCCTCAACCCCATGTGTAATGTGAAAACCAATAGGCAATATCGAGGCTAACATAGCATATCGCATTTATCATGGAACCATAAGACACCATAACACCGTGATCCAACACAACACCATGAGCCAACATAACCATAAGCCACCACAACACCATATATTCCAACGTATTTCCAACTCAAAAGGGGAAGGCGAGGCCCACGGGTTTGACTCTGGAACCTCCATCTCCCCAACACAATGTTGTACCAATGGACTACAGCCCAAACAGTTTTTTGGATTCGGCACGATATCCTTAAGAATTTGTTGGGATCTAAAATCCCAAAAAGAGGCGCGTGGCCATGGTTTCGGGCCCCCAAATACACTATTTAACCACCCTTTTTTCCACAACCACGAAGCATTGGAGCACCCAAATTTTGCACAGTTCCTGAGGTAGGAAGTAGGTACAACAGGTATAGTCTGTATGATCCGTACAAGCACATAAGGGTTTTTCTCAATTTGCGTTCCAGGGGAGGTCTTAGGAAAAATAGGTCGATTTTAGACTCATTTTACTCAAAATTTTGAGAGGAACATAGTGGTGCAGTCTGTTTCTATGTTTGACTAAAAGAACTCAGAAGTATGCTATAACTCATGTATGTAATATTTTTGAAGACTTAATAAGATTGTCCTTCTCATTGGAAGTGGCCTAGAGACGTATCCCAGGAGGGGTGAACTCCGTTATCATTTGTTGCCTGCAATTTTATGGTTTTCATACTTATTTTTGCACTTATGTGTTTCAATTCAAGCATTTAAAATTATATTTTTAAAGTCGTTTTATGAAGTTAAGCATTCAAGTTCTTTACATGCAATTAATGGTTAAAAAGATCCTTTACAAATCAGATCAAGTTTGGTATCATAGAAGCTTAACCATTGCATTGTGAGTTTGTGAATGTTAACGCGATCAAGGCTTCAACATGGTGAAGGAGAAATTGAGGAATTTAATCCAAAAATTTGTTCAAGAAGAGGTAGAATGGATTCACCAAAAGGAGAAGATGGGGCTTCTTCAATCCCATCTGAAAGAGAATTTCTTAAGGATTTTATGAGGATGCAAACAATGGTGGAAGAGATTTATCAATATCAAAAGAAGGGTGAACAAGGTGATCCATCTCATATTGAAGGTAAAGGAGAAGGAGGTGGTGAGGGCCCTCCTAAAACCCCACCATCTTCACCATCTTTTCTTGATGGTTCTTTACATTCCTCATCTGGAAAGCAAAACGTTGATTTTTATATGCCTCAATTAAAGCCTGATATTAAGTTTGACTTACCTGTCTATAATGGAGAACTTAATGCTGAGAAATTGGATAATTGGATCTGTCAGATAGAAGTTTATTGTAGGATTGAAAAGTTCACTGAAGATAGAGTAAAAATTTAGTTGGATTCTATCCAAATTGAATGGATCGCTCTCATATGGTGGGTGAGAAGAAATCAAAAGGATCTTGCCACAAAATGAAACATCATTTCCTCTTGGCATGAGTTCACTTCAACATTAAAAAAACAGTTATATTCGTTGGGCTACATGCAGCAAGCCATGATGGATTGACAAAATTTGAGGCAAGGTAAGGGAAAAAGTGTGTAGGAGTACACACAAGAGTTCAGGAAAAGGGATTTGATGCTTGGTATACCTCTCTACACTCAAGAAATTCTTCTCAAGTTTATAGGAGGATTACATTGTTATTTGTGTCATATGATACTTATGTTTAATCCAACTAACCTTGATGAGGTATGCGTTCGAGCAAATCATGTGGAGTCCAAGGGGAAGAATGCAAATGAAATTTTTTCCAAGAAACATTTCAACCCCGATGGAAACAAATTCAAAGGTAAATGGAAAGGTAAGCATACAACTATAGTGAAGAAGGGAGGAGATAAACCTACATGCTCACATTACCAAAAAAAGGGTCATGATGCATCCAAATGTTGGAAACTTCGCCCGAAACTCAAGCCTGAGAAGTTTTGGAATTAGGAAGAAAAGAAGTCCATTGTTGCAGCCATCCAACATGATTTGGGATCTGAATCTGGGGATGAAACTAATATTGTTGCTATGGGCATTCAAGTTAAAAATACTTCTACTTCTATTTCAATGCATGGACATGTTGTTGATGAAATAAAGAGAAGTGAGATATTTCATATTAGTGTAATTTATAAACATACAAAGATTGATACTCTTTTTGATAGTGGATGACAAGAAAATCCTATTTCAGAAGAGATAGTTAAAAAACTTCATTTGGAAACTAAGTTACACCCTAAGCCTTATCCACTTGGATGGGTATGTGATAATGCACAAATGCAAGTTACAAAACAATGTAGACTTATATTTGCTATTACTTTTGGATTTGTTGATGAATTTGATTTAGATGTGGTTCCGTTGGAAATCTGTGATATTGTGTTGGGTAGTCCTTATCTTTATGATAGAAAGGCTATCTTTTACAGGGAAGATACCAGGTATTAGCTCACTAAGGATGGTGTTGAGTACATTGTTTATGCACACCACATGAAAACTAATCTTTCTTTAGTTTCTACAAGTCAGATGAAGAGGATAGTGAATCCTAATCATCAGTAACATGAACCAAGTCATCATTGTACCGAGAATAGTGGTGTGCATCTACAATCCAATATGATAAATATGGTGTCACATGGATAACACTTAACTTGCCACCTTTAAAAGTTAAAATGCCTATAAAAAATAATGCTAATTGTTGGAACAAAATTCCCATCTAGACCTTGGTTAATAATCCTTTCATAAGGTTCCAAGTGTTTAGTGTAAGTTGTTCGATGGTTTGGCTTCATAGTTCCTAGTATAGGGGGTTTGCCCACATATTAGACTAGTGATTTGTAATAATAGCCAAGTTTGTCCACAAGTGCACCCTATTTTTTTAATCCTAGGATTCAAAGATGCCCTACTCAATGCATTTAATGAGGGAGGCACCCATGTTCCCTGTTTTATGGGATACGGTTGGACCAAGGGCACTAATGCACTCGATTTGGTCAAATTGCTCATTAATGGAAACTACCAAATCCCTAAACCACTTGATTCTCCCTCATAATGATTCCATCCACATTAATTTACTATCCTAACATCCTCATGGTCCTCATAGGTTCATTGTATCTCATTATGGCCCAATACATGAGTCACACTTGGCACAATGTCATAGATTGGGGGAATTACTCCACTAAGCCTAGCATTAATGTGAGCTACTCAATTGCCTCCTAAGGCTCACAAATTTCTCTCTTGATATGTATTATATATTGTACACATCTTATTGAATAATAAAGAAGGTGGATTTCATCCCAATTGAGTTCTATCTCTTTTGTTTCTTGCTATTATTCTATCTCTATTTTTGGCTAATCTCTATTGCTAATCTAGTGAGGTTATATTTGCTTCAAGATCCTTAGCTTTATAGTTTCTTGCATGGCATCAAGGCCATAGAAATTTGACACTAATTAAATATATGTTCTCAAAATATACATACAAACATGATTACAAATATCTCTCACTATATATGAAAGAGAGATGGATTTGATATGTACACCAAAAATTGTTATATATAGAGATAAAAAGAGAGATCAAGAGATACACATAAATATAAATAATACACATATGATATTTACATAAAAATGTTATTGAGTTTCTCTTTATTTTCACCTATATCTATCTTAAATGAAATAAAAGATTTCACATCAAGAGATTTGATCCATCTTGGTGATTGATAGATTTGGAGTTAAGATGGATCTATGTTGGTGACAAGTAGATATGTTCAGATGAAGAATGAAATGTGGTGTTGGTGATTTCTCATAAACATGTACAAAATGTACCTACCCATGGTTTTGTGATAATCTCAAGTACTAGATCCAATGGAAATAAAAAACTAAACTAAACTAACAAAATTCTTTAACTTTCATGCAATGTAAATGAGATGAAAACTAGCTAAAAAGATGACAAAGAAACACATGCAAATAATAGTGATTTATATTAACATAAATAATGGAGTGAGATAAAGACACCTTGGTGTTAGATGTAGAATGTAATTTATCTTTGCAGCTGACCCAAGGGAGGGTTCTTATTCTCCTTTATGCCAAAATTATAGCATAGTGATGTAGCAGATATATTTCAAATGGTGAAAGGAAAACGTGTAATGGCTTTGTCACATTTTCAATAGTAAATCCAAAATCATAAGCTTGCTTTTGTGGATGAATGAGGTATGTTAACACCAAAAAAATGACCATGCATCATCGTACATACCCTATCCCTATGTTTAGACCCTCAACATGAAAATTAATCCAAAAAACCCGAAATGGATGATATCCTAAGTCCTAAAACCCACTTTGGTCAAGCTCCCCAAAAATAGGAAACCTCAACCAAAATAGGGGTTTCCCCAAAAATAGGGAAGTCCACCAAAAGTGGACAATGTCCACACAAAAGCAAAAATCCCTCCCACATTCAAATTTTATTGGTGGTAAAACAAAAAAAACCACCATGGTTTAGGGTTCTCAAAAAACCCTAAACCACACGTACATATATTGGGATTTTTACCCTCATTTGGATAGAGACAAATCATTTTTTCGAAAATATCCAACCCTTGAAAGTCACCATCTGCAAGTTCCCCTGTGTGAAGGTTGAACACCTCTTAGTTCCCATCACTCCCATTCAGTCTAGACCTTTCCCATTCAACCCCTATGGAAGTTCAGTGGAGGAGAACCATTCAGAGAACCAGAGAGCTGCTCCAAATTCAAGCGGACGCATGGGCTCTTTTCCCATTGAGGTAATATGGAACCATTGTAAATATCATTTATTGGAAATACGAAGAAACCAATTCTTTTGTAGACCTAATCTATTAATGTGAAAGAAATATTTGTATGTGTATGTTTTGGTTTTCACTGTGGTAAATGTTGTTTTGAATTAAATTGATCCAGGAGGATCTCTAATATAGATCAAAATGAAAATCGAATCTTGCATCCATATATATCTCGACGAGAGATTTTCGGTGACGTTCATTTCGCGCAAAACGACCTCTGAATGAGAAAGTTATTGAGTTCTGAAGTTTCCGCAAAACATGTAAAAATTGGTAAAAAGGGGCCACATGGCACACCCACAGGGTTCCACATGGCATGTACGGTCAGTAGGAATGGTGACATGGCATACTCACAGAGTGAGACGTGGAATTTACATGGAATCTAGGTGGCAGGTTGGTTACAACTCAACATCCAGTTGGCGTCCCGTTGGCTTCCAAGTGGACCAATTGGTGAGCACCATGTGGCGATCCGATTGGCCACGTTATAGGTTGGTTTACCAAAAAATGTGGTGGCCAAGGGATTATTTGAACCCCCGACCTACCTTCCGCCAATGTCTCTGCACCGTCTGCCAAGCCAGGATCTCCGCATGGTAGTTCTTAACCATATAGAACTAAACTTCTATTTGAAGTTGAAATGAGTTCTAGTTTGAAAAAGGGGTGGGCCGAGAGCTTAGCCCTCAACCCCATGTGTAATGTGAAAACCAATAGGCAATACCGAGGCCAACATAGCATATCGCATTTATCATGGAACCATAAGACACCACAACACCGTGAGCCAACACAACACCATGAGCCAACATAACCATAAGCCACCACAACACCATATATTCGAACGTATTTCCAACTCAAAAGGGGAAGGTGAGGCCCACGGGTTTGACTCTGGGACCTCCATCTCCCCAACACAATGTGGTACCAATGGACTACAGCCCAAAACACTTTTTTGGATTCGGCATGATATCCTTAAGAATTTGTTGGGATCCGAAATCCCAAAAAGAGGCGCGTGGCCATGGTTTCGGGCCCCCAAATACACTATTTAACCACCCTTTTTTCCACAACCACGAAGCATTGGAGCACCCAAATTTTGCACAGTTCTTGAGGTGGGAAGCAGGTACAACACCTATAGTCCGTATGATCTGTACAAGCACATAAGGGTTTTTCTTGATTTGCGTTCCAGGGGAGGTCTTAGGAAAAATGGGTCGATTTTAGATTCATTTTACTCAAAATTTTGAGAGGAACACAATGGTGCAGTCTGTTTCTATGTTTGACTAAAAGAACTCGGAAGTATGTCTAGAACTCATGTATGTAATATTTTTGAAGACTTAATAAGATTGTCCTTCTCATTGGAAGTGGCCCAGAGACGTATCCCAGGAGGGGTGAACTCTGTTATCATTTGTTGCCTGCAATTTTATGGTTTTCATACTTATTTTTGTGCTTATGTGTTTCAATTCAAGCATTTAAAATTATATTTTTAAAGTCATTTTATGAAGTTAAGCATTCAAGTTCTTTACATGCAATTAATGGTTAAAAATATCCTTTACAAATCAGATCAAGTTTGGTATCATAGAAGCTTAACCATTGCATTGTGAGTTTGTGAATGTTAACGAGATCAAGGCTTCAACATGGTGAAGGAGAAATTGAGGAATTTAATCCAAAAATTTGTTCAAGAAGAGGTAGAATGGATTCACCAAAAGGAGAAGATGGGGCTTCTTCAATCCCATCTGAAAGAGAATTTCTTAAGGCTTTTTATGAGGATGCAAACAATGGTGGAAGAGATTTATTAATATCAAAAGAAGGGTGAACAAGGTGACCCATATCATATTGAAGGTAAAGGAGAAGGAGGTGGTGAGGGCCCTCCTAAAACCCCACCATCTTCACCATCTTTTCTTGATGGTTCTTTACATTCCTCATCTGGAAAGAAAAAAGTTGTTTTTATATGCCTCAATTAAAGCTTGATATTAAGTTTGACTTACCTGCCTATAATGGAGAACTTAATGCTGAGAAATTGGATAATTGGATCTGTCAGATAGAAGTTTATTGTAGGATTGAAAAGTTCACTGAAGATAGAGTAAAAATTTAGTTGGATTCTATCCAAATTGAATGGATCGCTCTCATATGGTGGGTGAGAAGAACTCAAAAGGATCTTGCCACAAAATGAAACATCATTTCCTCTTGGCATGCGTTCACTTCAACATTAAAAAAAAAGTTATATCCGTTGGGATACATGCAACAAGCCATGATGGATTGGCAGAATTTGAGGCAAGGTAAGGGAAAAAGTGTGTAGGAGTACACACAAGAGTTCAGGAAAAGGGATTTGATGCTTGGTATACCTCTCTACACTCAAGAAATTATTCTCAAGTTTATAGGAGGATTACATAGTTATTTGCGTCATATGATACTTATGTTTAATCCAACTAACCTTGATGAGGTATGCATTCGAGCAAATCATGTGGAGTCCAAGGGGAAGAATGCAAATGAAAATTTTGCCAAGAAACATTTCAACCCCGATGGAAACAAATTCAAAGGTAAATGGAAAGGTAAGCATACAACTATAGTGAAGAAGGGAGGAGATAAACCTACATGCTCACATTACCAGAAAAAGGGTCATGATGCATCCAAATGTTGGAAATTTCACCCGAAACTCAAGCCTGAGAAGTTTTGGAATTAGGAAGAAAAGAAGACCACTGCTGCAGCCATCCAACATGATTTGGGATCTGAATCTGGGGATGAAACTAATATTGTTGCTATGGGCATTCAAGTTAAAAATCCTTCTACTTCTATTTCAAAGCATGGACATGTTGATGAAAGAAAGAGAAGTGAGATATTTCATATTAGTGTAATTTATAAACATACAAAGATTGATACTCTTTTCGATAGTGGATCACAAGAAAATCTTATTTCAGAAGAGATAGTTAAAAAATTCATTTGGAAACTAAGTTACACCCTAAGCCTTATCCACTTGGATGGGTATGTGATAATGCACAAATGCAAGTTACAAAACAATGTGGACTTATATTTGCTATTACTTTTGGATTTGTTGATGAATTTGATTTAGATGTGGTTCCGTTGGAAATATGTGATATTGTGTTGGGTAGTCCTTATCTTTATGATAGAAAGGCTATCTTTTATAGGGAAGATACCAGGTATTAGCTCACTAAGGATGGTGTTGAGTACATTGTTTGTGCACACCACATGAAAACTAATCTTTCTTTAGTTTCTACAAGTCAGATGAAGAGGATAGTGAATGCTACTAAGAATTTTGTTCTTATTATAGTTAAAAGAAAGGACGTTGGTCAAAATGAATCTTTTAAGGGATGTGATCCAAAAATTAAAAAGGATTTGGATAAATTTGTATTTGATTATGATTTTTTGTTTCAAGAACCAAAAGGATTACCTCCTAAAAGAGAAATCCAACATGAGATTCACTTACAATAGGATGCACCTCTTCCTAACATTGGAATGTACAGGTCTTCAGTAACTGAAAATGAAGAGATAAAGAAACGGGTTCAGGAATTACTTGAAAGAGGGGACATTTGACCAAGTTCCTCTCCGTGTGGTTCACCAATTGTTTTGGTGCCAAAGAAGGATGGCACATGGCATATGTGCATGGATTACATGGAATTGAACAGAATCACAATCAAGAACATGTATCTGCTTCCCCGAATTGATAATATTTTGGATCATCTCAAGAATGAAACTTTCTTCACTAAGTTAGACTTACGAAGAAGCTATCATCAAATTCAAATCCATGACAATGATATATGGAAGGCTGCTTTCAAAACTAAGTAGAGATTGTATGAATGGATGGTAATTCCCTTTGGGCTTTGTAAAGAACCCACACCATTTATGAGGGTGATGAATGATGTTTTTAGGCCCTTTATTGATGACTTCGTCATAGTCTACTTAGATAATATTTTGATTTTTAGTCGTACTTGGGAGAACATTTCAAGCATGTGAAACAAGTTTTGGATGTACTTGTAAGGGAGAAATTGTACTTAAATATGTCCAAATGTGAGTTTGGGAAGACATATTTAGTGTATCTAGGTTACATTGTAGGGGGTGGTGAGCTTAGAATTAATCCCTCTAAATTAGAGGTCATTGTGAATTCTCCCAAGACAAATAATGTAACCGAGTTAAGAAGCTTCTTGGGAGCATCCCAATTGGAGGAAGTCCATTGCAAACTTCTCGTTCATAGCTTCTCCATTACATGCTTTGAAATGTGTGAACAAATTATTTAAGTGGGAAGGAAAAGTACAAAAATCCTTCGACACTCTAAAAGAAAAGATCAACACAGCTCCATTACTTTCACTATCAGATCTACAAAAGCCATTTGAGATAGAGACTGATGCTAGTGGCTATGCCATGGGGACAGTCTTAATGCAACATAGAAAACCAATATGCTGTCACTTTGAAACCTTCTCTAAAGTAGTAATTAACTATCCTACCTATGATAAATAATTGTATGCATTAGTACAAAGTGTGAAGAAGTGGAAACATTACCTAATGGGTAAAGAAACAATCATACATACTGATCATCAACCACTACAATATCTTCAATCACAAACTAAGATACAACAAACAAGGCATTGCAGGTGGATGGGTTTTCTACAACAATTTCATTTGGTCATTAAATACAAGAAAGGAATTTAGAACAAAGTTGCAAATATGTTATCAAGATCTCCAACAAATGATTCTATTTTCATTCAACAAAGTCCTTTGGTACATTCAAGTTATGTTGAACAATATACTAGGGATGAAGACTTTAAATAAGTATATGAATAACTAATGCATGGCTCTCAAAATGAAGAATTGAATTATCATGTTCATGACAAGTTGTTGTATCATCTTGGAAAAATATGTATTCCACAAAGTGAAAGAGTACATCTGATAAGAGAAGCTCACACTTCTCTCATTTCAGGGCACTTTGGTGTAGGAAAAACTGTAGCACAATTAAGAAAAAAAAGTTACTGGCCTCGGATGAATGATACTGTGTCCAAATTTGTAAAAGGATGTGTCATGTGTGCAACAAGTAAGCCAAGTAATAGAAATTTAGGCTTGTACACTCCACTTCCTATTCCTTCCCATCCATGGGAAAGTGTGTCAATGGACTTTGTAGGACTAGGGTTACCAATGTATAAAAAGGGACATGATTACTTATATGTTGTTTTGGATAGGCTCAACAAAATGTACATTCTAATGCCTTGTAAGAAGCAGGTCACAGTTGAGTTAACTTCTCAATTGTTCTTTCAGCATGTATGGGTTCATTTTGGGTTACCTCCTTCTATTATATCCGATCGAGATTCTCGCTTCCTTGGGAAATTTTGGTCTTTTTATGGGAACTCACGGACATAAAGTTGAAGAAGAGCACACCATTCCATCCACAAACCGACGAACAAAATGAAGTGGTCAACCAGACCATGGTACATCTTCTCCGAGGATATTATGCTAATCATCCTAAGCTTTGGGATGAGCAGTTGCATTATGTTCAACATGTCTACAACAGAGCCATACACTCTTCAACAAAAAGGTATCTATTCGAGACATGTTTTGGATATTTTCCAAAGTCTCCCTTAGACTTTGCTTATGGAAATATTCAGTGGAATATGGTCAAGTTGATGCAGATAAATCTTTGAAGTTTATTCAACAGATCCAGTTGGTACATCAAAAAGTGCAAGAGAAGTTGGAATCAAGTCATGCCAAGTATAAAGAAAGACATGACAAGCATCTGGTGGATCATCACTTTCAAGTTGGTGATTGAGTTTGGCTTCATATCAACAAAGACCGACTCCACAGTGAAGGTAGAAGGTTGAAACCAATCAGGTATGGAACTTTTACAATTTTGGGTCAAGTTGGTAAAATGATTTCCGGTTAGATTTGCCTCCTTATATGCAAATGTATTCCATTGTTAATGTGGAAAACTTAAAATTGTATGAGCCTCCTATGATTATGGACCAATATGTATAGGTTCAAGTACCTTCTATTGATGAGTTTGTTTTTGAATACCTCAATGAACTTCAGGAAGATGTCATACTTGATAAGAAGGTCAGATCTTCACGAAGAGGTGATGTGGAATGTCTTCGTGTGGGGATTAAAGGAATGCATCCAAGCAAGGAATGATGGCTAGATATGAGAAGAGTGAGGGAGTTATACCCTCACCTATTTTCTGAATGATTCCATGCTTTTGGTGGCCCAAAATATTCCTAGTGGGAAGGTTTGATCCAGGAGGATATCAAATATAGATCAAAATAAAAGTCTTCCAAATGAAAAAATAAGCTTGCAGCTGCGTAGAGATCGACAAGAGATTTTCGGTGACGTTCGTTGCGCAGAAAACGACCTCCATATGAGAAAGTTATTGAGTTATGAACTTTCAACAAAACATGTAAAAATTGGTTAAAAGGGGCCACATGGCACACCCACAGGGTTCCATGTGCCATGTACGGTTAGCAAGAATGGTGACGTGGCACACTCATAGAGCGCCACATGGAATATAGATGGTAGGTTGGTTATAGCTCAACATCTAATTGGCGTCCTGCTGGCTTCCAAGTGGACCAACTGGAGAGCACCACATGGCGATTTGATTGGCCACGTCACAGGTTGGTTTACCAAACAATGTGGTGGCCAAGGGATTCGAACCCCCAACCTACCCTCCGCCAATGTCTCTGCATCGTTCACCTATCCAGGATCTTCAGATGGTAGTTCTTAACCATATAGAACTAAACTTCTATTTGAAGTTGAAATGAGTTCTAGTTTGAAAAAGGGGCGGGCCAGCGGCTTAGCCCTCGACCCCATGTGTAATGTGAAAACCAATAGCCAACACCAATGCCAACACAACATATCACATGGATCATGGAACCGTAAGACACTACAACACCGTGATCCAACACAACACCATAAGACAACATAACCATAAGCCACCATAGCACCATATATTCCAACATATTTCCAACTCAAAAGGGGAAGGTGAGGCCCGCGGGTTTGAATCTGGGATCTCCATCCCCCAACAAAATGTGGTACCAATGGAATACGACCCAAACAATTTTTTGGATTCAACACGATATCCTTAAGAATTTGTTGGGATCCGAAATCCCAAAAAGAGGTGCGTGGCCATGGTTTTGGGCCCCCAAATACACTATTTAACCACCCTTTTTTCCACAACCACGAAGCATTAGAGCGCCCAAATTTTGCACAGTTCCTAAGGTGGGAAGTAGGTACAACATGTATAGTCTGTATGATCTGTACATGCACATACAAGGTTTTTCTCGATTTGCGTTCCAGGGGAGGTCTCGTGCAAAATAGGTCGAGTTTATACTCATTTTTCTCAGAATTTCGAGAGGAACACAATGGTGTAGTCTGTTTCTATGTTTGACTGATAGAAATCATATGTATATCCAGAAATCATGTATGTAAGCTTTTTGAAGACTTAATAAGACCGTCCTTCTCATTGGAAGTGGCCTAGAGACGTATCCCAGTAGGGGTGAGCTCTTTTATCATCTGTTGTCTGCAATTTTATGGTTTGCATACTTATTTATGTGCTTATGTGTTTCAATTCGAGCATTTAAAATTATATTTTTAAAGTATTTTTATGAATTTAAGCATTCGAGTTCTTTACATGCAATTAATGGTTAAAAGATCCTTTAAAAATTAGATCATGAATAGTTAATGTTTTATTGTTACTTGTTACGACACATACATATTGTTGCTTAGTTTATATTTGCATGCATAGTTCAATCTAGATTTTACTTAGTTTCTCTATTATTTACCGCACATATTTCACACGCAGAGTTGCAAGATATATTCTCTTGCATGCTCTCTACCTTGGATTCCACAAGCCAGCAGAACTCCTTTTTCACCTGTTGAAGTGCAAAACCACTAACAACAGAATTGGTGACCATACTAGGTTGATCCCTACAGATCCCTAGTTTTTTTTCTTATTTTGACTGTGTTTCATGTTAGAGTTTTTTGATTTAGTATATCTATAAGTCTGAGTGATTTTTAACCCTATTAGGCCCCTAGCTAACTTATGCCTTACAAAACCGGCCTTACCCATCCCTCAGACCCCTTGCTCATCCCTTTTTTGAGCTAGTTTTTAATTTTCTCATGATCTCCTAGTCCTGGAGTGCTTCATTTAGTTGATTAAGTGCTCCCTAGAGGACCTCATTTTCCCAATTAGGTGCACCCCATAGCATCCTTTCCCCCCCTAAAGGTGCACATAGTAGATTTCTTTGCAGATCTGATTTTGCTTTGTAATACAGTAGGCTATCTGGAAATTACAGTTCATCTTCCAATTTGAAATGAAGAGGATAAGTTCAATTTCTTTCAGTTATTAGTACTATTTATTATTGCTCATTTAGCATAGTTATACATGCCACTTGTGCACCCACTCACCCCCTAAAGATAAAAGTGAGACAAAAAATTTACTTAATTGAACATACATTTAACCTCACTTGGGGACCAAAAACAACTTGGTAGCTAGGTGGGGCAATGGGGGTAGGTATCCAAATAACCCCCATTTCACCATTTACATCTAAAACTTAGCTGTTGTCTCTTAGGGAACCAAAAATCCCCTAGTATTTTTTGGCATTGTTAAAACCAATTTGTCAAAAAGGCCTCTCCCTTAGGAGGGAAAGTTGTGAGACTGGTTCCGAAAGACTAGTTGGAATGCCGCTCTTCACTTAGTTCCGAAGGACACCTGCTCGTAGTCCTCGTTGCATTTCCATGCCTCCATACCAGGGGTGCATCGAACCAAGGACTGAAGCGACGAATTTACCTTTCTAGACGTACCATGAATGGGGTAGCCTAGTTTCCATTCTTCTAGGGATATTTTGCCCATGATCCCTCTTGGTAGGGGGATATCCCTTATCCATTATGTATTTCCTGACTGCGGATTTCATCACTTGCAGGGATACGATTTGCACAATATTCTACCTTGTAGTTAGTCATTTGCATGCTCCTATACCCAACATGTTAGTGAGTCGTTTTATTTTTTAGGTAGTGCTACTTGTTGGAATTATGTACGTTCTTTGTTACTCACCTATTGTGACATGTGATCACAGTAGATTTTTTAGAGTTTGTTGATGGACCGAGTGTCGCTTTATTGAGAGCTCTCCTTCTGCACACACAAAGACAATCATATTTTTGAATGTTTTTTATATCCTCCTCTGCATTTACGACATATGTCATCATTGATCCCCTGAGATACTCCCGTAGACTATGTGGGAAGCCCCCATAGCATGGTCCATTGGTGTTGGAATATTGTCACCATAATTTTTTATATTTGCTTGCATGCATGCATCTAGTCATCATGCATGCATCCAGTCATCAGTATGGTGGTATCCCTAGCACCTGGAGCCTATTTTCAGGCCCCTAGAGCTTGTCTACATACCTCAGTATCCCTCTTACCTACCTGATGTGCCTTTTTTTCCTCACCTAGTTGACATATGTGCCTTATCTCACCTACTTGGAGTTTAACAGTCAGTTAGAGCATTGATTGACCAGTTCTTCCATTTAATGCTCAGTTTAACTACCTGTAGCTCCCAGCTGTCTATTTTGGAGTGCCACTTAACCTACTGACAACCCCATGCACCCTCCTTAGAGTCTCCATCCCCTAATTTGTTCTCACATGGTTCAGTTAGAATTAGTTAGACTCATTTGACTGACTTTTGACTATTTGTGACTACTGCCACTGATTGGATGATGTCTCTAATGCTATCCAAGCTACACACTGAGGATAATTCGAATGACCTTTGGCTTATTCGAATTCACTTGATAGTTATTGTATTGTATTCATTTTTCACAGTGACATCTTACAGTTGATGTATGAATATACTGCAGATTCTCCATTTCTGTGTTCATGAGTGATTATTGATTCATCTATTCTTCTTTCTTCTCTGCTATTCTTGAGTGAGATTAGTGATATTTTCTCTAGCTGTGTGATATTTCCTATTGAATTATCACATGGTATCAGAGCTGGAGCCAGCTATTCGAATTGTAGTAGTAGCAACTGTAGCCATTGTATAAGTTGCAACAATTCATTGAGCAATTGTCTTTCATTGAGCACCAGAAGCCTCTGGATTTACACACCAATTCCTGGTGCAATTGTCTTGAATTCACTAGAGAAATCTAGTGAGGTCTATCCAGGTGTGAAGGATCTAGTCACATGTGCTCATTGTCCTAAGGCAGTGTTCTCTCAATTTGTAGCAAATATCCATCAACAATTTCATTTGTTTTGTAGGTTTATTCCATCATTCGAATTCATCATCAAATCGACTTCAACAACTACCTATGGATCTAAAACTCAATTCATTCAATTATTTTGAATGGAAGGCCAAGATGGAAATATTCATAAAGTCCAAGAGTCTCTCTAGAGTTTTGAATGGCACTGCAGTTGAGCCCAGTGGTGCAGTAGAGAAATCCAAGTACTTGGATAAACTTGATGAAGTAGCAGGTCTTCTACTCCTCAACATTTCTAAAGACCTCCATTTTCATGTCATAGACCTAGCAACTCCAAAAGAGGTTTGGGACAAGCTCAAATATCTTCTTGGACATAAAGATGACTTGAAAGGTCACAAGTTGGAAAATGAGTTAATCTCACTGAGCCCTTGTAGCTTCGACTCCATCAATGAGTTTCTTACCAAGTTTAAAAATCTGATTTCACAATTGAAGAGATATGGAATAGAGAAGGAAGAGAAGCAGCTCATCCTTGCCATACTATCAAAATTGGGCCCTAACTACTCAGTATTTGTCTCCACCTTTCATTCAACGAAGCTATCCATCCCAAAATGGAAGTTTACAAGACTTAGTGACTTCATCCAATCTCTCACAAGAGGAGGAGAAGTTGATTCAAATGGGAATGATAAAACCCAAGATGGATTCAGTACTTGCAGCTGCTGAGGTGAAGAGAGTGAATGGCAAGGGAAAGAATTTTTTTTTTTACAAGAAGTCGAATGAGCAGAAGCAAAAGGAGGCTCCCTATCAGTCATAAGGGGCTTCAAATTCCAAGAAGACCAAGCATTCCCAAAAGGAGAAATCCAAATGTACCTATTGCAATAGAGGATTTCATCCTGAGAGTTCTTGTATGAAGAAGACTATAGACATGATGGGTCAGCTACTTGAAAAGAATAACCTCCCAGTACCTGCATGTGCTAGGAATAAAGATGTTGAACCTTCTAGATTTGAGGACAAGGAGAGATGCCATGCCCTCATGGCAGGTGCATCAAGAGAGTCCTCCTTCATCATAGATTCAGGAGCATCAAGACATATGTCTTCCTCCAAATATCTCTTCACTGGATTCGAATGCACAGTTGGCACTTCCATCATGTTGGGGAATGATTCTGAAGTCTTCTATGAGGGGATTGGAAGGATCAAGCTTGATCATGGATACTTCTCCGATGTACTCTATGTGCCTACACTTACTACTAATCTGCTTTCGGTATACCAAATGAAACATACTGGAGAGCCTAAGAGGGTGATATTATCTCCAAATGAGGTCAAAATACAAGACATGGTTTCAAGAAAAATCATTGCAAAAGGTGTTGCAAACCACAGTTTGAAACTGTATGAGTTCTCACACTTTCTTCCTCTCTCCAAGCAGTCTTCTCTTCACACTGATGAAAATGAAGAGAGTAGACTATGGCATGAAATATTTGGGCATCTCAACTACAAGTACCTCCAAGATATGCATACACAAGAGATGGTTGAAGGACTTCCCAAAGTCAAGTTTTCCAAGGGAAACTGTAAGGGTTGCTTGATGGGAAAACATCCTGAAAAGAGGTTTGATAAAGGAAAGGCAAGGAGATCCTCTCAACCCCTAGGTCTGATCCATAGTGATATTGCAGGGCCATTTCCAGATATATCTTTGAACAAGGCAAGGTATATTATTACTTTTATTGATGATTATTCAAGATTTACATGGGTATACTTTCTCAAATTAAAATCATAAGTATTTGGATACTTTAAGTTTTTCAAGTCTTCTGCAGAAACGTTTTCAGATATAAAGATCAAGGCCATTTTTATTGACAATGGGGGTGAGTATGTCAAAGGTGATTTTCAATCTTTTTGTGATGATGAATTCATTGAGATGCAACACACTGTTCCCTATACACCACAACAGAATGGTGTTGCAAAAATGAAGAATAGAACATTGAAGGAGATGGAAACTTGCATGCTCAATTTGAAAGGGTTGCACCCTAGTATTTGGGCAGAAGCCATCAACTCTGTTACTTACCTCCAGAACAGAGTCCCTCATAAAGGACTGGAAAATATGACTCCTTTCGAAGAATGGATGGGATACAAACTTGATGTATCCAATCTTAGAGTGTTTGGATCCAGAGCATGGGAAAGGATTCCAAATGAGAAAAGGAGAGCCCTAGATCCACAAAGCAGATAGTGTATACTGGTGGGATATGCATTGAATGAAAAGGACTACAATCTTCTTGATCCTTCTACTATGTCTACATTTCTTGAGAGGAGTGTACAGTTTGAGGAATGGCCTCTTCATGATGCTCATCTTGTTGAGCAAGAGAGCTTGCCTACCACACCACCATTTCTTGATGATCTACAAGAGAGCGAATCTTCATCACATGACAGTTCAAATTCAGAGTATGAGAGTGAAGATGATGAAGAGAGAATGCTAGATCCAGATCCAAAAGAACTTGAAGATCTATCAACTAATAGTGAAGATGAGCGAATGGGATATCCAGTTCCACAAGAACCTGATGATCTTTCACCTGATGATCCTCCTCTTCCGAAATGGGAAGCCACTACTCTTAGATCTGTCAGAGATCTTGTTGGACTGCTTGATCAAAGGAGAACCAGATTAGATTTTCAGAATGGAAAGTTTCATCCTTCTCACATTATTGATCCATTTCTTGCCGATCGATCATTCTTCGGTAAAGAGGGTAACTTGCCTCCTTCTGGGGTGAGTGATTCCATGCTACATTATCATCCTTCAGTCTATTTTGAAGGAGGGATTTATTCTCATCGGGTTTTCCCTCTTTCCTCACTTTATTATTTAGATTGTTGTACGGGATGACCTTTAGTCTCAGTAACCAGGGACCTACTATTAGTTTCTTCTATTATTACCTCATAATATAGATTAAAGGGGGGTGTTGGAATATTATCACCATCATTTTTTATATTTGCATGCATGCATGCATTCTGCATGCATCCAGTCATCAATATGGTGATCTCCCCAGCACCTGGAGCCTATTTTCAGCCCCCTAGAGCCTGTCTACAGCCTTCAATAGCCCTCCTACCTACCTGATGTGCCTTTTTTCCTCACCTGGTTGACATATGCACCTTATGTCACCTACTTGGAGATTAATAGTCAGTTAGAGAATTGATTGACCCGTTCTTGCATTTAATGCTCAGTTTAACTGTCTGTAGCTCTCCATTGTCTATTTTGGAGTGCCACTTGACCTAATGACAGCCTCATGTGCCCTCCTTGGAGTCTTCATCCCTTAATTTGTGCTCACATAGTTTAGTTAGACTCAGTTAGACTCATTTGACTGACTTTTAACTATTTGTGACTACTGCCATTGATTGGCTGATATCTCCAATGTTATCCAAGCTACACACTGAGGAGAATTCGAATGACCTTTGGCTTATTTGAATTCACTTGCCAGTTATTGTATTGTATTCCATTTTCACAGTGCTAGCTTACACCCTATGTATGAATATACTGCAGATTCTCCATTTTTGTGTTCATGAGTGATTATTGATTCATCTATTCTTCTTTCTTCTCTGTTATTCTTGAGTGAGATTTTCTCTAGTTGTGTGATATTTCCTGCTGAATTATCACAATTGGACCCCTCTCATCGCACACCATTGAGGCACACAACTTTGTCCCTGAATTTCAATCCTGATGCCCCTTACTTTACATCTGATTCCTCAGATCTGGATACACCCACACGTACTTCCCCATCCAGCCCCATGGATGACACCAATCCCAACATTTTTTATGGAGGGATTGTCAGTGGTGGAATCGCTAGTGTCCTTGTTTCTACCTCAGCTTCCATTCCCACGATGGCATCCATAGGACCCTCTATCTCTACTACCACATGAGCTACCCTTAACACTACAGTGCACCTAGGAACCACATCCATACCTATCGGTACTGGATATGTTCCAACCATAGTTCCTTTGGTTATGGGTGGTACCCTTTGGGGAAACATCCCTTCCTTCCAGGTCCCTCCGCTCCTTATAGGTGGTTCCTCAATTACCATTATGACTACTTATACCAATGTACCCTCATTCAGAAGAGGTGGCCCCATGATAGCCACAATGGCTAGCACACGGGTTGGCCCGACCATGTCACATCCTCCTACAAGTTTTCCATTAATGGCTAGTCTCAACCTCCCTAACCTGGCTATGTTGACCAACGACCTGATCCAACATGATCCCATGTGGCCTCCCATGCCTACCAAGCTCCTTTCAGAAATACCCAAGTTCGAGGGGAAGGGTGGTGAGGACCCCCAAAACCACTTCATGTCCTTCCACTTATGGTGTTCTTCTAACTCCATAGTGGATAACGTGATTCCTTACGCCTTTTACAATGAAAATTCACTGGTGCTACATCCAAGTGGTATATAGACCATCCCCATGGGATGCATTCCACCTTTACATCCCTTATTTCAAATTTCCTACAATTCCTCTAGCTACTGGTTCGTTACAACCTTGGTGTTGAGATTCTCCTGTCTTGTAGACAGAATACAACCACCCATATCATGGACCATATCCATGAATGGCGTAGATGTTGTAGTTTGTGTAAAATTAAATTAGACGACTGCATATTTTTAGATTGGTTCTTGAAATATCTCATCCCATCCATCGCCAAGGATGTGGCATCCAAATGACCCCAATCAGAATAAGAGGCCATACTGAAATCCCGATAATTCGACCTTATTTACGCCTAATATGGATACCTATACACGATATTACCTGATGCACCACATGACGATTCTTCTCGGAAGGATGCACCGGGGGCATCCTACGTTGCAAATGGAATCATCAGCCACATTGCATCCATTGGTTGGCCCCACATGCATATTACTCCAGCATCTGCGCAACCTGCTATGAGTTCCGGTCCCAAATTTTCATGTGCAACATCTCATTCTGGAGTAACACCTTTGTATGTTCCACCGGCGAACAATACTCATACACATGGGCCCACATATGTGGCACCTGGCTATGGTCATTAACAACAAATGTACCCCCCCTGCTTCACCACCCACTTACTATCATTCACCACCCGCACTCGATCCCCCCCACCTCAATCTCCCCTTACCTATTATCCATCGCCAAAAGCCCCCACACCCGACCAACGTTAGACTCCCCCCTCACCTCATCGACATGTGTATACTCAGAAAAACCAACCAAACCAACCCACCCCCAACAACCAGTAAGGGAAACAAAACAAAATATGTAGACAGAATCAAGGAAACATTCAACTCCGGGGGGGTTGGACCTCCTTCTAACCCCCTAGGTAATAATGCCGCCAATCCTGTGAATCAAGACCATAACCAATCTCCATGACAGGGTAATCCATAACTATGAACCAATCACCCTTGTTCCTTTTTGTAATGTTTACGACCACTACACTCACCATTGTCCCCACTTAGTTAGATCTCGCCATCTTTGGGATGAGGCTAATCGTCACGATACTACCAATTCCCCTCAGGCACAACCTTGACCACCCCAACCATCCCAACCACCTATGGTGTTTCAAAACACCTTACCCACACAAGGGGTTGTCACTGTGCAACCCATGGAATTACAAAACCCCTTAACCACATAAGAGGTCCTCATAACACAACCTCCTGCCACCTACGATGCATCCTTAAGTCAGGTCTCCGAGTCAAGGGTTCACCACCTCCTAATGATGTCATCATTTAATGTCAACCTCCAGACCCATCATAACCAATATGGTTTTGCTATGGAAACCGTACCAAAAAATAAGGTCACCACGTCAACCCCTGTTGACCAGTTGTTATGCCTTCCAACACCTCCGACTAAAGGAGCATCTAAAGCCTCCAAATTTTCTTGGTGTCACATCACTAATAATCCCAATGTTCACACAGACCTTAATTATAACATTGTGGATGACTTGGACCAATCCACCACTTCCATGTCATCCTTGGAAGTTCTATAGAACTTCCTAGGACAATGAAAAAAATTATTATCTGCATTAGGTGTGATCAACCCTTCTGAATCATGATTGATGGCATTCGACTTAGATTGGTCAGAACCTCACATGCCTTTGTCCATCGCATTTCATATCTCAGTTTCAATTCAAAACCTGGTTATAAATTGATTCATAGTTTATGAGGGCGCCTCTACATGCGTCATGTCCACATTCATGTGGAGGAAACTTGGATCCCCTCCTTTGCAAGCATCAATGACGAACCTTCGATCTTATGATGTCCAAACAACCCAACCATAGGGCCTTCTTGCCAATGTCCCCGTTCAATTATCCGGTAATACTGTCTTGGTTGGCATCGAAGTCGTAAATGCGTAGCTTGACTACAACCTTCTTTTAGGACGTAACTACATGTATGCGATGGAGGCCATTGCCTCATCCATTTTTCGGCTCATGAGTTTGCCCCATGAGGGATTGGTTGTCAAACTCAACCAACTAACTTCCTATGAACCTAATGCTCCCTCTACGCTAGAAAATGTCCTCCCCATGGTCAACAAACCTATACTTGGTGCAAATACTCCCTTGATTTCTACAGTGGGGCTAGGTATTTATTTAGAGGCCCTAATGACCTCCAGCTTTGTCACCTTACCACACCCTCGCCGACCGTCGAGATATCGGACATGTGAACCATTTCAATAGGCCAATTATATCCTAAATCATAGCTCACAGCTCAATCGACACCCCACCGCAACCCCAGTGGCCACCTCAACCACAATCGCCGTCAATACCTAACCATGTGAGAGACACCCCAATCCACATAATCCCTTTCTTGTTTCCCCCATTAGGATTCGTAAGCGTTCCTATCATGGGATTGAAATTAGGGATTCATGTCTAGTACTTACCTACAACTAATCCTATACCAATCCCCCAGGTCATTCTTCAACCAGTCCAACCGATCAACACCGCCAATCACCCACCTCCTGGTGTGTCGAAAAAAACTTCCCACAAACCTGCTCCCCAGTATTCCAAGAAGGATGGGGAAAAATCCACGAAAACTGACACCTCAGGAACTATGAATAAAGCCATGAATCCCCCTTCTCTAGCACGCAAACCTATGAAATGTGCTTTGTGTGATACTTTGGGTCATGCTACCCATAATTGTCCGCACTTACCCACCCTACGCACTCATATGCAGACATTGGATGATGAAAAGGAAATTCTGGTCATCCAATTGTCAAACCTCCCATAGACACGTGAAAAATCATTGCGCACCAATCAATCTTGTGCAGTTTGTGGAATCTATGGCCATTGTTCCCACCATTGCCCCGAACTACCTAAGTATAGGTTAGTGCCCGCTTAGCTGCGACAACCATCTTTAGAGTCCTCAATCAGTGTAATTGAGCAGATACAACCCCCATAATATTCATCTATTGAGGTAAACACCATTTACATGGTGTCAATAGACAAACCATCCATCTCCTCCACACCCAACATTACTAATCCCGAGCTCTCCACACTGTGCTTTCGCAGTGATGCAGAAATCCTCAAAGCACTAACTGAACTAGACTTCCCGTGGGATGACATGCATCATTGATCCTATTTTATTCCCAAGAAGCCTACCATAATTTTGGCTAATCTATTCTCGTTTGAGACAAAATATTTTATCCACGAAAATGTGGATTGGTTTAAAAAATATATACCCACCCCATTGTTAGAAAAACAGGATCGCAGAGCAATAATAATAAACAAAAATGCAAATATAATCACACAAACAAATTACAAGAGAGAGACCAATATATTGTGGTTCACCCAAGATGGGCTACGTCCACACTGAAATTGCTAGTCCTTATTATTATACTATCCAACAAAGTGAAGGGATACAACCTGCAGCACAGCCACTGCACTTCCTCTTCACACTCTCTCAGAGTCTCTCTTTTTTGATCTTAGAGATCTTTACAATGCATAAAACCTAATACATCATTCCTAGTTGTATTACAATGTCTTTCTTTTAGAGTGGAAATACAATGGGAAAATACCACGGGATACCCAAAACCATGGGTCCGAAATCTGTTGGCGAAACAACCCAAATATTTCCCTTTGGGGAATGAGTGTACATTCCTCTGGGGTACACAGCTAAGACAATATCGCGGGAGGAGTCGGAGAACCCACAGTATCCATAGTTAAAAATCATCAATGAGACTAGAAGATCTAGCTCCACAACCAACAATATCCCACTTGGAGATTGATCACAACAACTCCACCGCTGTTGTACTTGCTAGACCTTGGACTTGGAAAATTTCTCATCTTCACCTTCATGCTAGAAGGCCAACTGAAACCGAGAAATAATTCAGTTTCTCTTTGGTTACTACCTTTGTAAACATGTCTATAGGATTCTGGCTAGTATGTATCTTTTCCAGCTTCAACAGTTCATCTTCCAAAACAGAGCGTATGAAATGGTACTTGAGCTGTATATGTTTAGTCCTCCTGCTTCAAACCCCAATTTCTCTGGGGAGCTGCCCTCGAACCACCTTTTTCAGGGTGCTGCCTCGAACCCCAAGGTTGGGGAATGAGTGTACAGTCCTCTAGGGTACACTGCTAAGACAATATCATCTATGAGACTGGAAGATCTGGCTCCACAACCAACAGTACCCATATGCCTTCGAGGAACGTACCATGGCTAACATCTAACCCACCATCCAAGTCAATATATCCTTCAAACCCGTTGTGGTAGAGAACGTCACATTAGGTGCATCTTGTACTCCCGACGAAGTTCTAGCCTACAAGAAACTCTTTCAATAGTTCTATGACGTCTTCACTTGGTCATATAATGAGATGCATGGCCTTGAACTTGCTATCATTGAGAATAACATTGACACTTGGCCTGACATCACACCCGTTGGCCAAAATCAATGATTGATACACCCATCCAAAATACCAGCAGTAAAGGCTAAAATAAAAAAACTGCACCAATCCAGTTTCATTTACCCCATTGCATACACCGCGTGGGTGTCCAACCCCGTGCTGATCAATAATTCGCATCTACACTGATTTTTGAGATTTAAACCTAGTCTACCCCAAAGATAACTTCCCTACACCTTTCATTGATCATCTCATAGATGCATGTGCGGGACATGAGGTGTTGTCCCTTATGGATGTTTTATCTGGCTACAACCATATTCATATCCACAAAGAGGATTAGTACAAGACTACGTTCACCACCCCATGGGGCACATTTTCTTATCGCATCATTCCTTTCGGTCTTAAAAATGCTCGAGCCACTTTTCAATCGGCCATGACCCTTTGTTTTCATGACTTGGTCCATATTATCTTTGTCTACTTGGACGATCTCATTGGTCGATCCAAAAAATGTTCAAACCACTTGGAAGACCTCCGTCAAGTCTTCATATGATGTCACAAATACAATATCTGCTGGAACCCTCTCAAGTGTGTGTTTTGTGTTCCAACCGAATGGTTATTGGGATTCATCGTTTCCCAGAAAGGAATCATTGTAGATCCCTTGAAGGTGCAAGCCATTCTTGACCTTCCACCCCCTCAGACCATACGCCAATTTCAAAGCCTTCAAGGAAAGGCCAATTTTCTCCGTCGATTCGTTACGGACTATGCTACAAAATTTCATGGTTTCTTGTGTTTGCTTCGGACTAACATCCCTTTCTTTGTTTTTGATCTTTTGGATTTGCACTATGTCAGAATAACATCCCTTTCATTCGGAATGATCATGCATAAGATGCTTTTGATGCATTGAAACAAGATCTGATTTCCGCTCCCCTAATTTCACCATGTGATTTCTTGAAGGATTTTAACCTTTACATCTGAGCATCCGAACATGCCATTTTAAGAGTTTTAGTCTAGGAAGATAGTGCTTGTCAAGAGCACGTCATATACTACATGAGGTAGACATTGTCTAACCCACTGCTACGCTACCCCTATGAGGAGAAAATGGCCCTCACTGTTGTTTTCTTGGTTCGGAAATTACGCCGTTACATTCTTATGAGCCAAACTACAATAGTGGAAGATTCCAATCCCATGGTTTATCTCTTGAGTCGCCGCCTCATTCAAGGCCAAGTGGCTAAATGGATCATAATCTTTCAAGAATACGATCTCGAATTTGTCATACCCAAGAGTACTAAGGCTCTCTCCTTGGAAAAACCTATGACCAACGTACCCTCTTTGTCGGTGTCACCTCCGATCATGATTAACTTGAAAGATGAACACTTGTTCACAATTTCATCAGATGACCCGTGGTACAGAGAAATCCTTGTGTATTTGCATACACATAAGTTTTGATCCCAACTCATTTGTGATGATTGATGTCACATCTACCATCAATCTTTGTGATACCTCTTTATCGATGATGTCCTTTATTGACAGGGTATTCCATTTTATGTCGATGCCTTACACATGATGAGGATGAGCAGGTTTTGAATGATTGTCATAGCAGAGCCAACGGTGGCAATTTTTTGGGAATGGCCACTGCTCAGAAGGTCATCCATTTCGGTTATTTCTGGCCAACCCTTTTCACTAATTGCATTACGACAGTCAAACATTGCACCGAATTCCAACTCTCTTCCCCCAAAGCAAGGACCCCTCCCGCACCATTCCATCTCATTGTCACCATTGGTTCTTTCTGCAAATGGGCCATTGAATTCATGGAGTGTAATCCAACCTCGACCAGTGGTCATAAGTACATCATTATGGTCGTTGACTATTTTACCAAGTTGGCCTAGGCTATTCCCATGTTTAACTGACAATCCAAGACTGTGCCATGATTTTTCTTTAATCACGTCATTACGCATTTTAGGGTCCTCAAGCAACTTGTGTCGGACTGAAAAATTTTGAAGATGTCGTTTGGAAATTTTTTTCCACCTTTTTAAAATTTGAACACCAATATGCCTCCTCCTACTACCCCTAGGGTAACAGACAAGTTGAGGTTATCAACAAGATTCTGAAAACCATGCTTCACCTTATGGTGGACAAGCATAATTCCAACTAACACCAGATGCTTTTTCCATCACTATTGGCCTACCGCACATCAACCAAGACTGTGAAGGGTTTTAACCCATTCCACTTGGTCCATGGAGTGGAGTTTGTTCTCCCCATTGAGTGTTACATTCCAACCTTGCAAATTTCTGTCAAAATCCTCCCAGATACTCACCCCTCGAGCAACTCTTACTCTTGTTAGAGAAGGCAGACGAAGATTGTGGGGAAACCTTACAAAGGATTGAGGCCACCAAACATCGGTCAAAAACTCATAATGATACTGACATCCACCCATGCACCTTCAAAGAAGAAAACCTAGTGCTCGTTTATGACCAATCCCATGACAAGCATGGAAAAGGGAAGTTCAAATCCCTCTGGAAAGGCCCATACATCATTAAAACCTGCCTCGGAAAGGGGCCATATGTCCTCACCAATTTCGAAAGACAAACCTTGACCAACCCCTATAATGTGTTGTAAGTCAAGAGGTTTTACCCCTAACCCTACTCGACCCATTGATTCGGGTTATATAGTTTTCTTCCTTTTTTTATTTTCAGTTTTTCACTTTTTGGAGCCTTACAGTTTGCTTTCATGATTGGTAACAGATGGATCCTGCTCCCTCGGTTTATGTCAGTTTTACTAACGACGCAAGTAGATTGTCTCTGAACCTCTCCTCAGCATCTTGGGTGTTGTATTCCCCCTCACACGAGATGATCCACCTTGATGGAGTCTGTATTGTTTCTGCCACCAAGAACTAAGTTGAGTACGATGACATGACCAGTCTCTTACCTTCTGCCCTCCAATTGGGTGTTAGTCACCTTCGTGTGTTTCTAGACTCCCAACTCCTTGTCGCCCAAATGAAAAATGGTACCAGGTACATGATCCTTTCCTTTTTAGAAAGTTCCTGCACACTAAACAACTGATTAGGTAGTTTGAATTCATTACATTCACACATGTTACACAAAATCAAAATAGTGTTGTAGACCAAATTTCTAACGACATTCTAGAGTGGCATATCAGTCACCGAATATAGGAAATAAATCACCAATAAGCATCATCATATTATTTTGGATTCACATGTACACACATATCATAAAAGGCTCATCAACATAAAAATACATAAAAAGTGCATCCACTTGCATATAGATCTATATATATATCAAAATGTCATAATATCTACATCATAGGCATGCCCACAAAGAGGAGCCCTAACAACTTCCTTGTAAAAATCCATATATGGGCCAATAAAAAAATTCCTATGCTCATCGCATTAGGGGGAGCCCCAAAAGCTGCTAAGTAACTAGTCATAATCATTGTCATCGGTATCCTCATTGGAGCTCTCCTCATCTAGGGGAACATCCCGTTAGGTTGCATCCCATACATACTCAGCCTCCACAGTTATGCGCTGCACAGTGGATCACCACTTGGGTAGAGCCTGGTAGAAAATGGTGATCAAATCGACATGTATGCCCTGCCAACCGTCATCAATGTCTCCCTCTAGAAGACAGCCGATCCCAGTACACAACAAGTCCAGTTCCTCATCGGTATCTTTGTGGTGTCATTGCCACTCCATTGGTGGGTCAACTCGGGAAACCCTCCCACGTCATTGGTGGTAACCCGTTGGATACCTCGGCCCCACATCTACACACACACCACAAAAGAGTGCATCAATATCCACCACATAAAAAAACGGATACCATCTAAGCTAGTAATATAAATATGACATCACAATGAAATTCATATTATGTACCATCAGGACGCCAAACCTGGCCAGGAGGTCGAGGAATCTCGTGATGTCCTCTGTAATCCATGTTAGCATAGGGTAAATCCTCGATCAGTATAGGCAGTCAGCGCCACTATGCAAACAAATCCCATGTGAAGAAGAAATCCACCAACCCTCCTCCCTTGCATATCATCAGCTCGCACCATCTCCTCATCTTAGGCTCTCTCAACCTGTTTTCGTATTACCGATGATGTGGCCTCAACGTCGGTACGCGCTAAAAAAAGAACGTGCATAGAAATTATGGGAAGCAGAAGTCCCCCCCTCTTTGACAAACCTCATTCAGTTAATGCTGAACTTACATCAGATACATCTGAGCCCAACCGAAGTAGGTACCCCTCAACACCTGCTCTACTATCAACATCTCTACACCAGAGACCTTGTGAGGTCTGTGAGCACCCAATACCCACACCACTACATACGCTATGGCATGAGTCTCACGAATATCAATATCACAAAGCAATATGTAGGTCTTTTCTGCTGTCGCCGTGGAGAAACAGTGGGCTCTACTAGGTCATCCATCGAAATGATTTTTGGGTGTTTCAGCAGCGTGTCACCGATAACCCCATAGATCGACAACCTCTTCATGAAATACACCTCCTACATAGTGATCTCCATTGTCTCCCCCCAGATGATGAATGCCTCAGAGTCATAGTCCCAAAAATCCACTAGTTTGTTTAGCAGGAACTTGACACTCCTCATCAATGGGTTCCGAAAGAACTTCAGTAGCCCATGCTGTTCCAAAATTTCCTTCACTGGTGGGTCTCCATCCACTTCACGATGAAGGTCGGTCATGTCTCTTTCTCTCCATTCCACTCGAGGCATCCTGCAAGTACCAAACAAGAACCCATCAGTGTCGGACATAGAATACCCCCTCTTGGTCTAGAGCGCACATATCTGGATAAAAATAACACCCTAGATTGCTCCTATCAAGGATTTAAGATCACCCTAGGTTGCTCCTATTTAATACCCCATTTTAAGAATTTGTAAAAACTAGGAAAAATTGCAATTTTTGGCCAATTCGACCCTTAGACTAATAATGACAACTGCTTCCAAATTGGGTCTGACTACATTTGGAAGGTATTCATACATATAAATGAGGTTTATGGATTCTTGGACACTCTCAAAACACTTCTGCAACATTCATTTATAATCAGGGAAAAATAGGGAACTTTACTAGTCAAATCGAGGTTCAAAACCCCTAAGGGTAGGGGACAAATATGGCTTCCCAAACACTGTAATACCTTCCAAAAATTCAGAATAGAGACATGGTACTGATAAATTACTTCAATGGGCTCCCCAATGCATCATCAATTAGTTTCTATAGGCTTCTGCAACTTCCATAAATCAAATGTTTGTATACTAGCTTTAACATAGGGGGAAATGATAGTAAATCTTCACAAATGGTTATCAAACTTGAGAATATTGCTCGAAATGCTTGTCTAATGAATATGAAACTTCTTCAGAATATTAACTGTGCTCCATACAACCATAATAAATTAGAGTTTGACTGAACCATTCGAATTTGATACCACTTCAAGTGCTTATAACAAGGTATTGAGGAAATGGCACCATTTAATCATAGTTTAGCATTTGAACATAAAATCTCTTGGAGTTTCGATCTAAAATTATTCTAAGCAGTAAATAAAGAGTATATATATCATATTAAAAAAATATGGGGTCTCAAGAGCTATCCCAAAGAGATCACCACCTCACCAAGTGCGCCCCTCCTCAAGGAGAAAGAATATGACAAGAAATGGAAGAATAGTTGTAGAAGCAAGTTGAAGGAGATGTGATCACTGTTTATGTATATGTAACTTTGGAATGTATTTCATCTATGTATTTCATATATATTTATTGTACCCTTATAAGAGATGTGTTATTCCTCTATAAGGAAGTGTCGTCATGTGGATTGACAAGTGTTGCAAGTGTGTGTACTTGCCGATGGGTTATTAGACCACCATGTGTGGGGTCGGCCCTAAAATATATATTATATTGTGGATGTATCTAGATAGACAAGTCAGCCCCATAAGGTCATTGGGAAAAGAGGTTAAGTATAAATAGAGATCGAGAGATCTCTATTTGGATCATTCGGAAAGACACACTTCTCTCACTTAGAAAGTGGCGCACTAGTGAGGAGGAGGATTATATGCTCTAGGAGACTATCTCAAGTGTATTTTGGTTGTACTTTGGTTGAGCCATTTCTCTCTCTATCTCTGAGGAAGTTGTGCGGTTTTTCACCTTAGGGTTTTCCCCACGGAAACTCTGTGTATCTTGTCTCTCATGCTTTTGATTCTTGTGATGCTTGTCTTGCTTATTGTGATTGTTATGCATTGATATACTGTATATGTTATTCTCTCAGTAAAGATCCAAGAGTATTGTGAATTAATGCTCAAATTTTAACATGGTATCAGAGCTAACTTGAGTTTCTTGTTTATTGGGTTTCTCTCCACAGTTTTTGGAAAAGAAGTATAGTAGATTGCCTCTACTCATCAAGGAGAATCTATCTGTCCAATCAGAATTCAATTCTGAGCATTTTCCGATTTGGCCCTAAACATTAGGGTTTCCACAAAAAATAGGAATTTCTGAAATCTGAAGCCATAGCTGGAAGCTCCTTGCAAAAATCAAAGTTTAGAGATTTGGATCGAGATTTTTGGCTGGGTAGATCTCCATGAAACTCAAACCCTAATTCAGGGCTCTCCCTAGTGAACCTGGGAGGACAAAAAGGCAAATCTGAAGGGTAAAGCTTTGCTGATCTCAAATTCTAAATACACCAGGCTGATTAGCTCATCAAGGCGCATCTTTCTATCCTTTCAGAAAGTTGAAATTCACACTTTGAATTTTTAGGGTTTTTTTGACAAACCCTAATCCGAGACCAGATCCATTTTTTAGCATTTCAAGTGGTAAGACCTAAATCTTTTCTATTTCATTTGAAGTACTCTTTAAGATGTCTCACCACACCAAGATTGAGGATAAGCTTGAAGGGGCTGATAACTTCCGAGCTTGGAAGTATAGGATTGGGTTAATCGTGGAAGAGAATGAGTTGGACTCATATATAAAAGAAGACATCCCTATCCCAGAGGATGAAGAGGCTAAGGTATTGCATAAGAAGAACTTGGTCAAGGCAAAGAGAATCATTGCTGATTCTATCAAAGACCATCTCATACCGCATATGTCTTCTGTAAAGACACCCAAGGCTATGTTTGACTCTTTGACCAAGATATTTGAAGGAAAGAACATAAATCGGAAGATGACCTTACGGAATCAATTGAAAGGGGTCAAGATCTCGAATGGAGAAACCATTCAATCCTATTTCTCTAAGGTCTCTCAGATCAAGGAACAACTTGAAGTTGTAGATGAAATGGTGGAGAATGGTGAAATTGTTATGACTACTTTGAATGGCCTACCTAGGTCATGGGAGTCTTTTATCCAGGGGATCTGTGCCAGAAAGAAGTTAATCTCCTTGAGCAGATTATGGGAGGAATGTTCTCAAGAAGAAGCAAGGCTTGTGGCAAGAGAAGAGATAATGGGAAATGAAGATCAAGCTCTCACAACTCACACTAAGAAGGGCAAGTTCAAGAGGGAGCCATCCCATCACAAGAAGAAATCTTCTCATCATTTTCACAAAGACAAGAAAGATCTAAGGTGTTTCACTTGTAATGAGAAGGGTCACTTTGCTTCAAAATGTCCCAAGAACAAAAGGGACAAACAAAACAACAACAAATCCAGCAAGAAGAAGAAGGGTAACCAAAAAAGGTACCATGCTCATGCTGCTGAAGATGATGAAACTCCAAAGAAGAAGGCTAGGGAAGGAAGTGATGATAGTAATGATGACTCATCAAGTGAAGAAGATTATGTTCTAATCTCTACTCTCACAGTTACTATCTCCCATGGTTGTAATGATTGGTTAATTGACAGTGAGGCTTCCAAACAGATGACTGGGTTTAAAGAATCATTTGTAAATCTGTCTGAACATGAATCACCCCATAAAGTGAAACTTGGGGATGATTATCAATATCCCATCAAAGGAAGTGGTGAAGCCTCCTACAACCTAGATTCTGGAAAATATTTCAAGATGAAAGAAGTCCTTTATGTACCTGGGCTCAAGAAGAACTTACTCTCCATCTCTGCATTGGATACAAAAGGTATGAGGGTTGCATTTGTGGATGGCCAAGTCCTAATGTGGCCAAAGGGAAAGACCATAGATGATGCAGTTGTGATTGGAGAGCAAGAGGGAGGTTTGTATAAATTAAAAGGACAACCTGAACATGCCATGGTGCATGAATCCATGGAGCCAAGTGAACTTTGGCATAGAAGACTTGCTCATATGCACTATAGGGAACTTCCAATTGCAAGCAAGGTTGTAGAGGGTCTTCCTGAAATCAAGACCAAACATGAAGGTGTTTGCAAAGGATGTGCAAAAGGTAGAAATATTAAGAAGGCTTTCCCAAGCAGTGAAAGCAAGGAAAAAGATATCCTGGAAATCATCCACTAAGATGTATGTGGTCCTATCTCATCCTGTTCTCTAAGTGGGTATGTTTACTATGTCCCATTTATTGATGACTTCTCCAGGAAGACTTGGGTATACTTATTGAAAAACAAAGATGAGGTGTTTGATAAGTTCAAGGAATTCAAAACCTTGATGGAGAATCAAACTGACAAAAAGATCAAAACATTCATATCCGACAATGGTGGAGAATTCACCTTAGGCGACTTCAAGAAGCTTTGTAGTGATTCAGGGATTAAGAGGGAGTTGACTGCTCCTTATAATCCTCAACAGAATGGAGTTACAGAAAGGAAGAACAGAACAATCATGGAAGCAACAAGGGAAATGTTGCATGACCAGGATCTACCTATGCATCTATGGGCAGAAGTAGCTAGAATAGCTGTATATGTGCAGAACAGAACACCCCATAAGATACTGGACAACAAGACACCAGAAGAAGTCTTTTCTGGTAAGAAACCTGAAGTCAGCCATCTTAGAATATTTGGTTGTCCAGTAGACACTCATGTCCCAAAGGAAAAGAGGACCAAACTAGATCCTTCAGGAAAGAAGGGTATCTTTGTGGGTTACAGTGAAAGCTCGAAGGATTACAGAATATACTTTCCAGGGTTCAAGAAGATTGATGTTAGCAGGGATGTAACATTTGATGAAAACTTAGCATTCATCAAATCAAGGAAGGCACCTATCGAAGTTTATGAAGAACCTAAGGAAACTAGATTTCAAGACACTACCATGACTGAAGCAATTCCAGAAGTTGTTCGTGAGTTTGAAGATCCGCAAGAACCTGTAGATCCACCATGTGAGGATAACTCTCACAAGAGGAAACCTGCATGGGCTAAAGAGCTCATTCAAGATGCAGAAAGGTTTGGCATTCCAGAAGAAGAACACAGAGCAAAGAAGAGAACCCGATCTCTTACCAGCCATGTTGCTTTACTCTGTGACATTATGAACAAAAACCTTCTAGTTATGAAGAAGTAGCGGAAAAGAAAGAATGGAAGGATGCCATGGTTGAGGAATACCAATCAATAATGAAGAATGATGTTTGGGATGTTGTCCCAAGACCTAAAGAGAAGTCTGTTGTGACTTCCAAATGGATCTACAAAATCAAGCATGCTGCAGATGGCAGTATAGAGAAATACAAGGCAAGATTCGTAGCTCATGGCTTCTCTTAGAAAGAGGGAATAGATTATGAAGATACTTTTGCACCTGTAGCCAGGTATACTTCCATCAGAACAGTACTTTCCTTGGCTACAACAATGAAATGGAAAATACACCAGATGGATATCAAGACTACCTTCTTGAATGGTGTAGTTGAAGAGGAAGTATACGTGGAGCAGCCACTCAGTTTTGAAATACATGACGGGGAGTCATATGTGTGCAGATTGAAGAAAGCCTTGTATGGCTTGAAACATGCTCCCAGAACTTGGTATGGTAGGATGGACAGTTTCCTATCTAGCTTGGGCTTTACCAAGAGTAAAGCAGATTCCAACCTCTACTACAAGGTTGAGGAAGGGAATCTTGTGATTCTACTACTATATGTGGATGACTTATTTGTAACAGGAGATGACAGATAGATTGCAGATACTAAGAGGAAGCTTGCTGCTGAGTTCGATATGAAATATTTGGGAATGATGCATTATTTCCTAGGTATGGAGGTGTGGCAGAATTCAGGTGGGATCTTCCTTGGTCAAAGGAAGTACATAGTAGATATTCTGAAGAGATTTGGGATGATGGATTGCAAGGCCATGGCCACACCCATGGCATCGAATCTAAAGCTTCTATGTGATGCTTCATCTGAGCTAGTTGATGTCTCTATGTATCGTCAAATGATTGGGTCCTTGATGTACCTGACGAACATGAGACCAAATATTTGCTTTGCAGTGAACACATTGAGCCAGTTCCTGATGGATCCGAGGAGTGTTCATCTGGTTGCTGTAAAGCATGCTCTGAGGCACCTGAAGGGTATAGTGGATTATGGGCTCAAGTATGAAGCGAATCAAAAGTTTAACCTGCAGGGTTATGTTGATTCAGATTGGGCTGGCAGTGCTGCAGATAGGAAGAGCACATCTGGGTGTTGCTTCAGTATGGGATCAGGTGTGATCTCTTGGTTCAGTAGGAAGTAGTCCTGCGTAGCACTGAGTACAGCTGAGGCAGAGTATATTGCAGCCTATTCAGGTAGTTGTGAGGCAATATGGCTATGGAAGCTACTGTCTGAGTTATTTGATCTCCCATTGGATGCTACTGGTATATTTTGCGATAACCAGAGTTGTGTGAAGCTGTCTGAGAACCCAGTGTTTCATGACAGGTCAAAACACATAGAGATCAAATATCACTATATCAGGGATATGGTGCAGAGAGGATCCGTGAAGCTCCTGTATGTTGTGATGGATGAGCAGATTGCAGATGTGCTGATGAAGCCACTAGCCAAGGTGAAGTTCGAGTACTTCAGGGAGAGCCTTGGTGTTCTTCAGATCGACGACACTGCGAGGAAGAAGTGATGGACACATTTGTTGAAGCCATCCCAAGCATGTTGGAAGGAGGATCCTTCACATGGGTATGGATGTAAGCGCTGGATGATGAGTATCAGGATGATGCTCCAGTTACTGCTTTGTATATGCATCATGTTGGATGCTGGATATGATCAGTTGGATCATTTATATTTGTATGTATGTACGCATCGTGTTGATGCTAGATATGATTAGTTGGATCATTTATATTTGTATGTATGTACGCATCGTGTTGATGCTGGATATGATCAGTTGGATCATTTATATGTTTGTACGCATCATGTTGGATGCTGGATATGATCGGTTGGATCATTTGTATGTATTTGTATATGCATCATGTTGGATGCTTGGACCATGTATCTATATCAGGTGGATACATTGTATGATCAGGTAGATCATGTATGTTGATATGTATCATGTATTTGTATTTGTATTAGGTGGATACACTGTATGATCAGGTGGATCATGTATGATGATATGTATCAGGTAGATACTTGGTGTGCATTAGGTGGATGCATTGTATGATCAGGTTGATCATGATGATGAGCTTCAGGATGTTGCTCCAGATGATATGTACTAGGATGGCACAAGTGATGATGATCAGTATGATCATGGGCATCAAGATGATGCCTCATGCGATGATGATCCATTGGATCATGAGTATCATGTTGATACTTGGAGGTCAGAGATGATATGTGGTAGGTTGTGCAAATATCATGTAATCAGTCCTGGGAGATCTTGCTGGTCATGCTGTGGCACATAAATGTTCCTGGGGTACTCCTTCCGGTATTGCTATTTAGTATGTAATCAGTCCTCAGATATCCGATAGGTTGAGCTGTGTGCTCGTAATCAGTCCTGGGATGAGGTATTACTACAGAGACATGTAATCAGTCCTGGAGATCCGAGAGGTTGAGTTGTGTGCTCGTAATTAGTCCTGGGATGCTCTTTAGAGATCTTGCTAGTCGTGCTGTAGCACATAAATGTTCCTAGGATGCTCTTTAAAGGTTTTTTCTATCCACATGTAACCAGTCCTGGAGATCCGAGAGGTTGAGCTGTATGCTCGTAATAAGTCCTGGGATGCTCTTTAGAGATCTTGCCGGTCGTGCTGCGGCACATAAATTTTCCTGGGATGCTCTTTAAAGGTATTGTGGAGGAGATGCATGTAATCAGTCCTGGGATATCTTGTCGGTCGTGCTTAGGCACATAAATGTTCCTAGGATAGTCTTTCCAGTATTGCATCCGCACATAAAATTAGTCCTGTGAGGCCACCTCTATTAGATTGTTCGCACATATGATGAGGACCTGTCGGTGGTGGGCCTACATCCAATATGAAAACAGACTAGCTCTGTAGAACTTCCTATGATGTGTAGAGTTAGAGATTGGTTAAGATAGCAGCAGCAGTGACGATGATGATGACGATGCATCAATGACGATGATCCCGAGAAGAAGACTTGTCTAGCAGAACTGTGTCAAGAAATACCTTCCTAGTTAAGAGGGAGTGTTGATGTATATGTAACTTCATAGTGTATTTCATCTATGTATTTCATATATATTTATTGTACCCTTATAAGAGATGTGTTATTCCTCTATAAGGAAGTGTCGTCATGTGGATTGACAAGTGTCGCAAGTGTGTGTACTTTCCGATGGGTTATTAGACCACCATGTGTGGGGTCGGCCCTAAAATATGTATTATATTGTGGATGTATCTAGATAGACAAGTCGGCCCCATAAGGTCACTGGGCAAACAGGTTAAGTATAAATAGAGATCGGGAGATCTCTATTTGGATCATTCAGAAAGACACACTTCTTGTTAAAATTCAATATGCTAAGACAGAAAATAGCAGCATTACATTCCATTTCACAATAATAGCATATACAGGATCACTGAAGAAACAACAAGCATAGCATAAACACAAGAGACATAGATTTATCCTGGGAAACCCTCATGGGGTAGAAAACCTAGCAAAGCTTTCCTCAATAAGATGATAAACCAAAATACAAGATGTGCTCCCTCCTTCTAATCCTCCTTAGCAAATATCCCAGACAAGTGCGCCTCTTTTCATAAGTGAGTGAGTGTATCAAATGAGGAACAAACCTCCTCTATTTATACACTACTCTGACATATATTTTACACAAGTACATGTAGGCTCGTATTTAACCATTAGGTTAAATACCCTATTATAACTGACTGGGCCGACCCCCACATGGTGGGTCTAATAAACCTAGTTACCACAACTTCTCGGAGGAATAAACATCTCTGGATACATAATAAAATCACCTCGGAGGGATGGAACATCTCCGGAATAAATAATGTATAAATATAATACTCTTAGAAGTTACAATATTCAACACTTCTCTCACTCAGAAAGTGGCGCACTAGTGAGGAGGAGGATCATCTTCTCTAGGAGACTATCTCAAGTGTATTTTGGTTGTACTTTGGTTGAGCCATTTCTCTCTCTATCTTTGAGGAAGTTGTGGGATTTTTCACCTTAGGGTTTTCCCCACGAAAACTTTGTGTCTCTTGTCTCTCATGCTTTTGATTCTTATGATGCTTATCATGCTTATTGTGATTGTTATGCATTGCTATACTGTATATGTTATTCTCTCAGTAAAGATCCAAGAGTATTGTGAATTAATGCTCAAATTTTAACAATCATGAGCTTCCCTGTAGCTTCAAACTGCAATAAATGAATCCATTGTAGCTCCAAATGAAAGGTCTGAATGTCCTTCCCAATTTCCAATTAGGATGGCAATCTTTCACGCTCGAAATTGGTGCTAAGGCAAGTAGAATAAAACTCTACTAGCTCTCCTCTCCAAATGAAAAATGTAAAATGATAAGAATATGCTCTCCTTATTTCTTCCTAACTTTTATAAACTTCCAAAGGATTCCTTAACTCTAATTCCATCCATGAGCTTCATGCTAACTCTAAATGGGAAGATATTCCAATGTGTGCCACTTGTCCCTCCAATTCTAGCCTCGTCCTTCACTCAATTCGAATGGGTGACTCTTTGGCTGCACTAACTCCCTTTTTCTCTCTCTTGGAGGCTATTTTTATCCCTGACATGTCATATATGTCAGATGTCATCCATCAGGTCTTATTTTTTCATAAGTTTTATAAGCATCTTAATCATTGGTGTCATAGAAGTTAGGGAATCTAGCCCAAGTGTCCGACTAGCTCCAAAATGCCTCTTCCTCTTTCACGGGAGTTACTCTTCCTATAAATTTAGACCTCATTGATTCATTCCAAGTATTATTCCTTTCCAACTCCCCCAATAACAATGGACTCCACCTTGGATTCGAATGGGTGAGAGTGGAATGCCATGTGGCATGGGGAATCTAGCTTTGTGTGGGTCCCACACCACCAATGTGTCTCCATGACCAAGTGCCATCTTATTTCCTCATCATAAATATTTATTTATCCCATTTGAATATATTTATTTAAAGCTAAAGTCCATTTTGGGTTTATTTGTCTCCTTATTCCAAATTTAATGTTTCCACCCCAACCTAGGAAACTAGTAGATTGGTGGAATTTTCTCTTCTTGAGATTTATTTGAATGGAGACATTAAAGTCCTCGTAAAATCTTAGTCACAGCAGAACCTAGCTACTATGGATTCCTCACTAGTGAAAGATTGCAACACATTTACAGGAATAGGCACAAATCTATAAAATGAAAAACAAATGTAAATAACACATGAAATGGGTGAAATATCTGAATATTATTAACAGTCCAATACTATGAAATATATTGGTTCATCCTTATAAACAAAATAGGAGGAAAAATATCTACTTGGAGTGTCCACACTTAGCTAGCTTATATTTACTCCAATCCCCCCTAGGTTAACCAAAAAGGTATCCAAAATAACTCAAATAGGTTCAAAATATGCATGTGAACACTGAGTAAGCATGGGAAGTCATAATGAGGCTCACACATGCGAGGATAAGGTTTGGTGGAAGTTAGTTAGGCTTAGGCATGCCAAAAATGGCCTAGGGAGTGGGAATTGTCCACATACAGAGCATGAGCGCCCTTGGTCAATGTGTTTCCTTAAAACAGGGAAAGAGCGTACCTTAGGCATGTTGGGGCAATAAATGATTGGATAAGCATGCCCAACAGCTAGTTTGACCACCTCTTGGCCCATACTTTGGCTCATACACCACTTCATAATAACCAGTTTCACACCTAAGGATGTATTATTAACCAGTCTAGCACCTAATAACCATTAATTAATTAATGATTAAGGTACTAAGGTATAATATTTCTCTAACACCCCCCCATAAGCTAGACTTAGTGGAATATAAAAATTAAGGCCTTGGCAACTAAGGCTCAAGTCACCTTTTACAACAGAAATTTATTTGTCCATGTAAAACGAGGAAAGAGGAAAAACCACATGGGGAAAATACTCCCTCAAGAATGGACATGCTATAGAGATGATAAAAAATGTCTTCAACAGGTCTTGTTCTTCAGTTGAATGAGTTGAGTAAACAACTTCTTGGTGAAAGACTTGGTGAAGATGTTGTGGATGCCATGATCATGCATCAATGCATCAATGTTGTGTAGACAAAAAACATGTTGTGAGGCCCCTTGAAACTCGTCATTTGATGATGGAGAAGAATCATAGGAATGCTTCTTGCTGCATACATACTCAGATATGAATACATAATAAAAAATGGAAAATATATCTCTGCAAAATCCTTCCCAAAAAGCATAAAAAATCTCAACAAAATCAACATTTTGAGGAGCTTCCACATGGCAAATCAAACCATGAATCTTCCTTCCGAACTGATGTAGCACCTTCCCAAATATGTAATAGAGATCATGTGGCTCTGATATATCAGAATAGGAGCCATATGGAACAACAAAAAATAGAGGTATAATGTCTCCATGATCGAATGGTTTTATAGTAAGGGAAGAGTGTGTAGCTAGATCACAATGACAATTGAGCAAACTTGAAGAGTCTGGAGACTTGAGTTTTGAACCATAGGTGGTAAGATCAGGTCCAGACATTTGTAACACCTTCCCAAATATGTAATAGAGATCATGTGGCTCTAATATATAAGAATAGGAGCCATATGGAACAACAAAAACTAGAGGTATAATGTCTCCATGATCGAATGGTTTTACAGTAAGGGAAGAGTGTGTAGCTAGATCACACTGACAATTGAGCAAACTTGAAGGGTATGGAGACTTGAGTTTTGAACCATAGGTGGTAAGATCAGGTCCAGACATTTATAACAACATCCCCATGATGGCCAATGACATGGATGTCCAACCAAGGAATGAAATGCAAGACATAAAGACAACATAGGCAATTGACACAGTTTTGGAAACAATAAAATTGTCAGATTTTCCAATGTGAGAGCTTGGGGGTTGCATGGTATTTTGGACATTCAGTGGTTGGGAAAATAGTTTGAGGTCTTTCACACCTTGTAGATCGGCCTGCATATTACCATCCATATCAGAAATGAAAGGATCTGAATGAAGTTGGGAAGAGCTTTCAGAAGGCATGTCAAAAACTAGTGAAAAATGACTAGTATTGGGGGAAAGCTTCGGTGAACTGGATGGAGATTATTTCAGGGAAGAGACTGAGTTTTCTTAATCTGATATATCAGAATGTAAATCGGAAATAGAGACATCAGAAAAAAATTTGGCTCTTGCACCCAAAGCATAGATCTTTTTACCTTTGCATGTGGCATTGGGACAATGTTCTTACTCCACAGAGACATTGGCTTCTTCTTTTCTTGCAAAATATGGAACATCAATGTTTTGTTCTTCAAGTAACTTAATCAAGATGTTCAGCTTCCTTTTGTAACAATATTTTTCATAATGAGAACCTCTGCAATAACACTTGGGTCTTTCCTTCTTGCTCTTCATCTTCTTGACTTTCGAATCTTCATCACTATAACTTGAGCTTTCTTCATTTGACTGCTTCTTCTCCTTCATCTTCTTCTCTTGGGGTTTCAAAATGGGTTTTTGTTTGCCTCTTTGTTTCAGATCTCCAGCAGCAAGTACTTGGTCCTTTTGCTTAATGGAACCCATCAAGACCAACTTGTCTTTCTCTTGAGTTAGCATAACCATGAAATCAGCCAAAGATGGCATTTTCCAATTTCTAACTGTGGGCTTTGTGGAGTTGAATGTAGAGACAAAAACTGAGTACTTAGGACCCAATTTTGAAGGAATGGACAAGATCAACTATTCTTCCTTCTTATCAATTCCACACTATTTGATTTGCAAGACCAAGCTCTTGAACTTCATGAAGAAATCCTGGATGGATTCGAAATTGCTTGGACTCAGTGAGATCAACTCATTCTCAAGTTGATGTCCTCTCATCTCATTAGTCTTCTCAAATAGAGACTCAAGCTTGAGCAAACTTCATTGGATGTAGCTAGACTTTCCACATGAAACAAGAGGTCTCTCGAAATACTGAGACAAAGGAGGCCGAATGCCTCATCCATTCTGTTAAGAAACTTTGATTTCTCCACAATAGAGTTTGGTTCAACCTCTGTGCCCATTGTGATCCTGAAAAGACCCTTGGATCTCAACAAAATAACCATTTTAGCCTTCCAATCGAAATAGTTGAAAGGAGTGAGAAAATTTGGATGAGACTGCTCCATCTTCTTCTACTGCTTGCACACTAGGTGACAATGGTGCTCTTGAAAACCTGCAAAAAACTCTCAATCACTCAGGAGGGATCTACACTAACAGATTCGAGCCCTATTTGATAGTGGGTGCATTCGGGAGAGCATCACACTTGAGAAGAGCCACTAGATTTCTCCAATGGACTCAGGAATTTTGTGGTTTCTTCACTGCTTCTGGCATACCACTAAAACAGTCTATTGGTTCAAATAATAGCTCCAAGAGCTCTGTTACCATGTAAAATCTTAGTCACAGTAGAACCTAGCTACTATGGATTCCTCACTAGTGAAAGATTGCATCACATTTACAGGAATAGGCACAAATCTGTAAAATGAAGAACAAATGTAAATAACACATGAAATGCGTGAAATATCTGAATATTATTAATATTCCAATGCTATGAAATAGATTGGTTCATCCTTATATACAAAATAGGAGGAAAAATATCCACTTGGAGTGTCCACACTTAGCTAGCTTAGATTTACCCCAATCCCCCCTAGGTTAACCAAAAAGGTTTCCAAAATAACTCAAACAGGTTCAAAATATGCATGTGAACACTGATTAAGCATGGGAAGTCATAATGAGGTTCACACATGTGAGGATAAGGTTTGGTGGAAGTTGGTTAGGCTTAGGCATGCCAAAAATGGCCTAGGGAGTGGGAATTGTCCACATACAGAGCATGAGCGCCCTTGGTCAATGTGTGTTCGGGTACACAGGGTACTACAAAAGGACCGAACACTAAGAGAAACCACTTCACACAAACAGATCATAGATCTACACACCGATATTTTGACGTGGTTTAAACCCTCTTAAGGGAAACACTCCATGACCCCAGCCAAATAGCTTCTATGGGACAATTTATTATGCAAAGAAAGAAAGTTACAAATGAGCTTCTCATAATAAATCAACTAAACAATGACCCTCCATGCTCTTTAAATAGAGATCATGGACCAATCAGGTGTTAAGCCACAGATCAAGGTTAGGTATGATCTAAGAGAAGTTGAGCCGTCGGATCACTCTATGTCGGGAACATATCATGACCGTCGGATTAAGTATTTACAAATGCATACTAATGCATACTAAAGAAACACACTATCCCTAACGGATATATTACACAAGTTGATCTTAACTAACTCCTAAGTGTCTAAATATCCTAACATCCCCCCTTAAGAACAACTTGGGATAGGATTGAAGGATTTACAAAAGTGACACTATTAGGAGAAGGAAGGAGGCATTAGAGCCTATCCCCCCTTAATGACAAGTTCCTGAACTCCTAACATAGATCGAAGTTTAGAAAAATTCGCTTCTATAAGAGACTTTGTGAAGATGTTTGCAACTTGATCATCTGTAGGGAAAAAGAACACTTCAAGAACACGATCATGAACAAGACTTCTGATGAAGTGCATATGTAGCTCAATGTGTTTGCTGCATTGATGTAGAACTAGATCTTTGGAAAGCTTGATGGCACTTTGATTGTCGCACCAAAGCGGAGTAGGCTGCTGCTGCTCGAATCCAAACTCTGAAAGGATCTATCGAAGCCATAAAGCTTCCTGACTGGCATTAACTGTGGCTCAATATTCTGCTTCTGCTGAAGAAAGAGAAAGAGCTTGTTGTTTCTTACAAGCCCAAGTGATAGGTCCAGATCCCAGACTAAAAACATAACCTACAGTAGACTTTCGATCATCAAGATCGCCAGCCCAATCTGAATTAGTGAAACCAACCAACAAAGGTTTCCCCCCTGTACTGTAATGAATCCCAAACTGAACTGTACCTCGAATATATCGAAGTATTCTTTTAGCTACTTTCCAGTGACTTTCATGAGGTGTCTGCATATAACGGGCAACATGACCAACGGAAAAGGAAAGGTCAGGATGGGAATGAGTCATGTATAAGAGACTACCAACAAGCCAACGATACAAGGTGGCATCGACTTCAGGTGAAGTACAAGTGGAAGAAATTTTGAATCCAGACTGGAAGGGAGAAGGGGCTGGTGTACAATCTTCCATGTGAAAGCGACGAAGAAGGTCACAAGCATACTTAGACTGAGAAAGAAAGATTCCTTCTTTGGTTTGCAGGACTTGGAGACCAAGAAAATAATGCAAATGTCCTAAGTCTAACATTTCAAAATTTTGCTTAAGATTGGATTTCACATGGGTTATAAGCTTAGGGTCACTACCAGTAAGAATAAGGTCATCAACATATAGAACAAGTATGATGAGATGGTTTCCTACTTTCTTGGTATAGACATTGGGGTCAGAATGGCATCTAGAAAAACCAGTGTCAAGGAGAAACTTATCCATTTTGGCATACCAAGCTCTAGGAGCTTGCTTAAGGTGATATAAGGATTTCTTAAGGTGGCAGACAAGGCTAGAGTTATGTTGAACATATCCAGGAGGTTGTTCCATGTAAATTTCCTCCTTTAAATCACCATGTAAGAAGGCAGACTTGACATCCCTTTGATTGAATTCCCAGTTATGTAAGGCTGCAAGGGAAAAAACAAGGAGGATGGAGTTCATTTTTGCGACGGGAGCAAAGGTTTCATTGTAGTCAATCCCTTCAACTTGGGAAAAACCTTTGGAAACTAACCTTTCCTTAAATCTTTCAATACTTCCATCTGATGCATACTTAGTTCTGTAGACCCATTTTCATCTGACAAGTTTTCTTTCTTTTGGAAGAGGTAAAAGATCCCAAGTATCGTTCGCCATTAAGGAACGATATTCTTCATCCATAGCTGTATCCCAATCTGGATTTCCTGAAGCTTCTGCAAAAGTTTCTGGATCATGATTCTCGGAAACTTGAGCCAAAAGAGAAGAGGCTCGCTGAAATTGAGAACGTGTTCGATGTTGATCTCTAGGATTACCGGCAAGATCACCAGCTGCTTCACATGTTGAATGGACCCATCAAGGAAGCACTTGTGTTGTTGCAACTGGAGGAACATGAGCAGGCGGAGGTGGATTTTCATCCTCGCTGTCATTATCAGAAACTAGAGTTGGAAACCTGTCAAGGAAGTTGGAAGAAGAAGAAGAAGGCTCAAATGCCGAATCAGGCTCGTAGGCCAAAGATGGCACAATCGCCGAGTGAGGCTCGCAGGCCAAGAGATTTTCATCAAATTTAACATCTCTTCTAATGATTATATCATGAGAATGTGGTTGAAGAAGTCTATAACCTTTTACATCTTCAGAATATCCAACAAATATGCACTTTTCACTTTTAGGCTGCAATGCTTTCCATTTTTCATCCATAATGTGAGCCCATGCTTCACTACCAAACACACGGAAGTGAATTACATTAGGTTTAGTTTTACTCCATGCTTCTTTCGGTGTGAAACCTTGTAATGCTTTAGTGGGGGTGTGATTCACTATGTAATTTGCACAATTAATGGCTTCAACCCAAAATTGAAGACTTAATCCCTTAGATTGGAACATACAATTATCCATTTCTTTTAAAGTGCAGTTCTTCCACTCAGCTACACCATTTTGTTGTGGTGTATATGGAACAGTGTGTTGTTTTTTGATGCCTTGTGCAGTGCAGAAAGTAGTGAACGTTTTGTTAACATATTCTCCTCCATTGTCAGATCTTAACTTAATAATTTGATGGCTAGATTGTTTTTCAACAAGGGCCTTGTAGGCCAAGAACATGCTAAATACTTCGCTCTTAAGTTTTAGGAAATAAACCCAATTGCGCCTAGTGTAATCATCAATGAAAGTTAAGAAATATTTGAAACCAGAAAAGGAAGCAGATGGAAGAGGACCACACAAGTCACTATGCACAAGCTCCAAGGGAACCGAGGCGTGCCAAGAGGCACGTTTGTCAAAACTGTCCTGATGATGTTTTTCGAGTACACAACCAGACCAAACACCATCCCTGCAAGATACCATCGGAAGACCTGTCACCATATTGTCTTTACATAGTTGTTGCAATGAGTGATAATTTAAGTGACCAAATCGCTCATGCCAAAGTTTGCTCAAGTTATCACTATGAGCAACAAAAACTGAAGGGAAAGGTGATGACCCAAAGTTGTTAAACTTGTACAACCTGGTAATATCATCAACAATTTCGGTAGCTAGGACTTGTTGAGGATCTTTAAAATCCTTGATTACAACTTGGTGAGGTGTAAAGGTCACAGTTTTACCTTCACCATAATGAGTGATCTGATAGACTGATAACAAATTGCAGGAAATTCTTGGAACACATAGTACATCACTAAAATGACCATTATCTATTGGAACTGTTCCATCTCCTACAACACTTAGAGATCTATCATCACCAACAAATATTTGTTCAGTGGTACATTCATGCATAGTAGAAAAGATGGCTTGATCCTTAGCCATATGATAAGATGCTCTAGAATCAATGAGCCATTCATTTGAAGTAGAAGAAGAAGATGCATTATAAGAATAACCAGAAGCACAGAGTGCATGTCCATGAGAGGTAGATTCTGAAGACGAATCTAGGCTGATGTGGTGCTTCTTCATTGCTGCTTCCAAGGTTTCCATCTTCTTGAAACACTTAGATTCATCATGATTATCTTTCCCACAATAGTTGCAATGACGCTCAGTCTTCTTTCCTTTTGGCTTGGATCCTTTGTCATTTTTTAAAGGAGTTAACTGAGAAAGTTTTGGACCCTCGTTTGACTTATTATTGCAAAAAATTTGTTTCTTGGGAGGCTTGGACTTTTCTTTCTGTTGGGACAATAAGGCTTTCCCAAATGTATCTGCATTGTTGATTATTCCAAGATGAATGAATTTATGTTGCTATCTAATAAAGGAATCACAAAAGGATTCAAGACTAGGCTCTTGATAGCTAGCTGCATTCAAGGATTCTTTCATGGAGTAAAATGTAGATACAAAAATAGAATATGCAGGTCCAAGTTTGGAAAGAATATTATAAATGCATTGTTTGTCTTCCCTCTTAATCTTACATTCTGCACATAAGAGTTTAATAGTTTTGTACTTAGATAAATAATCTTGAATGCATGAAATGTCACTTGGATTTAAAGAAATCAACTCATTTTTGAGTTGGTGACCTCGAATTTCATTGTGTTTACCAAATACAGATTCCAACTTGTCCCAAGCAGCATCAGGTTCATCAATTCCAGATATGTGGAATCGCAAATCAGTAGAGATTGACATCCCAATCAATCCACGAGCTTCGTCACATCTATTTGCCCATTTTATTTTCTTATCATCATTAGTGAGTTCTGTTTCTTTCCCTGAGGTAATTCTAAAAAGTCTCCTACTTCGTAGACCATCCTCCATACAAGATTTCCATGAGAAATAGTTGGAACTGTTAAGTAGAATATCACAAGGGGCAGCCATATTTGTAAATTAATGGCTGTAAAAGCAGAAACCAATAGTCTGGATGTGAAGAGCTCAAAAAAATAAGCGGTTTCAAAAAAACAGCACTGAAAACTGACTCTGTATGATGAAGTTATGCTTAAACAAAGAAACTATTGAAGATGTCCCCAATAGTGACGTGGCAGCTAGAGAATGTCCAGTAAAAAAAAAGAACCCCCCTCTTTCCAAGATGAACCTTTTGACAATCAATTTACAAGAAAGTTGCTTTAAGTGAATCACTTTTGTAAAATAAGTGATTTCACTTTTACAATGATATTACTTTTAAATAGTGCAACAATAAAAAAGAACTTTATTGACTCACTTGTATTTTTATTTTTTATTATTTAAGTGAGATGCACTTTTACAATAAAGTAATTTGAAAATAGAAATTGTATGCACTTTTTCTTTTAAAGTAACATCCTAAGACTTGAACTCAAGACGTAATAAGGAATAAAGCAACTTTGAACCAAGTGAGCTAGATTAAAAGGTATGTAAAATATGGGAATGAGGAAGGGGGCCTTTTTTTTTTACTCTTCTTGCTCAGTTTGCGTGCTTGCCATTTTTCGTGCAAAACACACCACAAATTGAAACAAAAAAAACTTTTTCACACTTCTTGAGTTATATCTCATTAGATTTCCCAGAACGTCTACGTTTTCTCTCTATTTCTGATTTGCCAAGATCGTGCAAGGTGCACAGCAAAGAGCATACGCAGTTGAGAAAAACCCTTTCCCTTTCTGTTTTTGATTTGCTGAGATCGCTCAAGGTCCACGACAAAGAGCATACACAGGTGGGAAAGCAACAATCCAAACCCAAAAACAAAATCTAACAGTAAAAAATGATAAAATATAAGATTTTTTTTTTTAAAACATAAAATAAAAAAATGCATCACTGTAGCATTATACCTTCAGATCTGATGAAATACGCGTTTCTGGAGCAACCGGGAACCATTTTCGATCAAACAAAAACTATTTCCCAATGGAAACGACGCTCCATACATAATGGAACACCTCCCATAGCCCATAAATGCACAGAAATACCAGCACCAGAAACCCTTCCGAGTTTCGGCAACAACAGTTCAAGATCTAGATCATAACCGGAAGCGGCTTTTCATAAAAGATCGGATACCATGTTCGGGTACACAGGGTACTACCAAAGGACCGAACACCAAGAGAAACCACTTCACACAAATAGATCATAGATCAACACATCGATGTTTTGACGTGGTTTAAACCCTCTTGAGAGAAACACTCCACGACCCCGGCCAAATAGTTTCTACGGGACAATTTATTATGCAAAGAAAGAAAGTTACAAATGAGCTTCTCATAATCGATCAACTCAACAATGACCCTCCATGATCTTTAAATAGAGATCATGGACCAATCGGGTGTTAAGCCACGGATCAAGGTTAGGTATGATCTAAGAGAAGTTGAGTCGTCGGATCACTCTATGTCGGGAACATATCGTGACCGTCGGATTAAGTATTTACAAATGCATAATAATGAATACTAAAGAAACACACTATCCCTAACGAATATATTACACAAGTTGATCTTAACTAACTCCTAAGTGTCTAAATATCCTAACAATGTGTTTCCTTAAAACAGGGAAAGAGGGCACCTTAGGCATGTTGGGGAAATAAATGCTTGGATAATCATGCCTAACAGCTAGTTTGACCACCTCTTGGCCCATACTTTGGCTCATACACTATGAACTTGTTCACACTTATCTAGATAAGTCCAAACCACTTCATAATAACCAGTTTCACACCTAGGGATGTATTATTAACCAGTCTAGCATCTAACAACTATTAATTAATTAATGATTAAGGTACTAAGGTATAATATTTCTCTAACACTCCCCACCCAAGATTTCTTTCCCTCAATCAATTCTAAATTAGGATGCTGTGAAATTTGTTCCTCCTCCCATGTGGCATCCTCACTTGGAAAATATTTCAACTGTACCAAATAATCCCTTATGGTTCTGCTCCTCAATTCCCTTTTTCTTGCCTTCAATTTTTTTTTTTTAGAATAAGTATGAGCTTTCCTTCATCATCTAATGGAGGGAGGGTTTTCAAAATAGATATTTTCTTACCAATATCCTTCTTAAGGCATGAAACATGAAATACATTGTGGATTTTGCTCCCTTCCAGAAGTTCCAACTCATAAGCCAACTCCCCAACTTTTTGAACTATCTTATATGGACCATATTATCTTGGTTTGAGATTTTATGATCCTTTCACTTTCAAGGATGTTTGTTTATATGGCTATAGCGTCAAATAGACCAAATCATTCACTTGAAAATTTCTTTCCACTCTATGTTGATCAAAATATTGTTTCTGTTGATTTTGGGAAACCTGGAAATTGTCTTTTAGGAGTTTCAAAATATCCTAACTTTTCTCCACCCAATATTTAGTTTTTGGGGCTCTACTATCACCAAATATGTGCTAAAAAAATGTAAGTTCTTCATAACCATAAATTGCTTTGAAAGGAGACATGCCAATGGACATATGGAAAGTAGTGTTGTAGCAAAACTCACCCAATGTAGCCATTTCACTCTTGTTTTCTGTTGCTCACCCACATAGTTCCTCAAGTACCCTTCCAACCATTGATTAACTCTTTCTATTTGGACATCAGTTTGAGGATGATATCTTGTTCTTGGATTCAATTGAGTTCCAACCAACTTGAAAAGTTATTTCAAAAAGGAACTCATAAATCTGCTATCTCTATCAGTCCTAATGTTCTTGGGAAGTCCATGCAATCTGAAAATTTGTCTAAAGAATAGATTAGCCACTTGTGCAGAAGTAAAAGATGTTGTAACAACAAATAAATGAGCAAATTTAGTGAGTTCATCCAGCACAACTTAAATTCAATCCTTACCCAAATCCTTGGGAAAACTTGTGATGAAATCCATAAAGACACTTTCCTGTTTTTGTTGTGGAATGGGAAATGGTTGCAATAGACTAGCATGATATGTATGTTCATATTTGTTTTTCTAACATGACTTGAATTAATTCACATATTTTAGAACATCCTCTTTCATCCCTTTCCAAAATAACCTTTCCCTTAGTTTCCTATATGTTTTTAAAAAACCAGGATGGCTTGCTAAAGGACAGTCATGAGCTTCCTTCAAAATATTGTGCTTGAGATTCGAATCATGAACCAAGTATATTCTATCCTTACAGTATATTATACCATCCAAAACCTTGTACCTATCCTCACCTTTGACTCCATCTAACACATCACAAGCAAAACTATCTTTGGCATGTTCAACTATTAGCATATTTTTCCAATCTTTTGAAATGTCCATAAGAGAAAATGATGGTCTTCTTGATAATGCATCTGCTACAATATTATTCTTCCCCTTAACATATTCAATTTCAAAATGAAAAGCTTGGACTTTTCTTACCCACTTTTGTTGCCTTTCATTGATGTCCTTTTGTGTGAAAAAATGATTCAAACTGTTATGATCAGTTTTGACCAAAAACTTGTTATCCACCAAGTATTGTCTAAACTTGGCCAAGGCATGCATGATGGATAACATTTATTTGTCATAAATAGAGTAGATATTCTCACGTGGCTGCAACATTCTACTCTCAAAATCTATGGGGTGTTGATTTTGCTTTGGGACCGCTCCTATCCCTTCTCCCGATGCATTACATTCCAAGACAAATGGTTTAGAAAAATCAGGAAATCCAAGTACTGGACAACTACTCATTACCTCTTTCATTTTTTGGAAAGAATTCTCAGCCTCTTCATCCCACTTTAAAGCATCCTTCTTGGTCAAATAAGTAAGTGGAACATTCAATTTAGAGAACCCTTTCACAAATTGTCTATAGTAAGTGTATATTCCAATGAATCCTCTCAATGCTGTGATATTTTTGGGTGATGGCCATTCAAGAATAGATCTTATTTTTTCCAAGTGCACCTTCACTCCATATTTCCCAATGATTTTCCCAATATATAAAACTTATTTCAAACCAAATTCACACTTGGACAACTTAGAAAATAAATATTGTTCATGCAAAATTTTCAAGACAACTTCTAGATGGTGCAAGTGGTCCTCCCATGTTTTGTTGTAAATTAGAATGTCATCAAATAAAACCAAAACAAACTTAGAGAGTTGTTTGCAAAATATTTGATTCATGCATGATTGAAATGTGGCTAGAGCATTGGTCAAATCAAAAGGCATGACAAGAAACTCAAAATGGCCATAGTGACATCTAAAAGCTGTTTTATGAACATCCTCCTCGTTCACTCAAATTTGATGGTAACCAGATCTAAGATCAATTTTTGAGAAGCATTTTGCTCCATGTATATCATCCATGAGCTCATCTAGTCTTGGGATGTGATATCTATTTTTTATTGTCTTCTTGTTTAGGGCTCTAAAATCAATGCACATCTTCAAGGTCCCATCTTTCTTCTTCACCAAAACAACTGAAGAAGCATAGGGACTAGATCTTGGTCTAATAGAGTCCCAACTCTGAGATTTATTGAATAGCCTTTTCAATCTCCTCTCTGAACTTTTTGGTATGTATATATGATAGTATTTGTATAGGTGAAGTTCCCACCTCCAAAACAATGTTGTGCTCAACTCCTCTATCAGGTGGCCTTCAATGAGGGAGGTCTCCAAAAACCTTTTCATATTTGTGTAGTAGCTTCCTTATCTCCTTGGGATGTTCTAAAATCTTTAATTTTTGTTTGGGTGAAGTGATGCAACATTCAAAAACCCATTCAATATCTCCATGCCTCAATATGGACCTCATACTATAGGAAGTCACTACTTGATTCAGATAGGTGTGTTGCCCTCTCACAACCCTTTGTTTTCCTTCCGAATCTTTGAATCTCATTTCAGGAATTTGATAGTTCACTGTATGTTCCCCTATAGAGTACAACCATTGCACTCCCAATACCACATTATTATCAAAAACATTAACCACATAAAAGCTATAAAAAAAGGGTAGTTACCTATGGTGAGTTCTAGCTTTGGAATCCATGTTTTGCACTCCATAGTGTTGTGACCTGGAATGATGACTATGAAGCCATAGATTGGTTCAATAGGTAGCTTACTCCTCTCTTCCATGTCTGCATCAATGAATTTATGTGTGGCTCCTCCATCTACCAATATCGAGACCCTTTGTACTTGTACCACTCCCTTGCATCGAATAGTGTGAAAATGAGGCACTTCCATACTTCCTTTGTCAGGTGAAGGATGATTTTCTTCTTGTTTCCCTTCTTCTGTTGTGTCATATCCCTCTTCTTTATTTGAAATATGTTCTTCTTCCTCCATACCCCCTTCATACTCATCATTATCATAAAATAGTTCAATGTATTGTGCTTTCCCCTTAGCACATTTACGCCCTGATACCCATGGTTGGAAGCATGTGTAACACAAATTATTTCTTATGAATTCTTCCTTTTTTGGTCCCTCTTTCTTATCCTTTCCAAATACATCTCTTTTCCATGGCTTCTTTTCAAATCTGAACTTGGAAGGGAAGTTGGGCTTGGGAGGAAACCTTGTCCTAGGTAGCACATTTTGAAGATCTCTTGCCAAGTTCATGGAATCCTTCAATGAAGTAGGTTTGTGGGCCATAAAAAAACCCTTCAAAGGTTCAGCCAACACTTCAGTAAAGAGAAATAATAACCTTACCATAGATATATCAACCACCTTAACTAGTAGTTTTTAGAATTCCAACATATACTCAGCAGGGGTTCCAACTTACTTCAATTGGGCTAGTTCTTTGAAAGGCATTTTTGGGTCTTTTTGCTCAAATATTTCCAATATTCTGTAAAAAAATTCTTCATAGGTTGTAACCTGATCATGTCCCAAGGTTTTAATTCCATGTAACCACCAATCATTGGATTCTCCTTCGAGATGCAAAATAGCCATTTTTAGAGCATCCTCTTCAACCATTGGATTCAGCTGAAAATACATATCTAGTTTTTGTACCCAAGTATTTGAAGAACTTTGAGATGAGCCATCAAAAGTAGGAAGAATAATTTTACCTATGGCATAATTCAATTCCTTATTCTGAAAGGGAGTCCTATTACCTTCCCTCATTTTAAGTTTGTTTGAGACATTAAAGTATTGATCAAATGGTAGAGTCCTTCTGCAATCTTCACTCAACTTTTGTCATTCTATTATAACTTTCTACATGTCATGTTGAGTGTTAGGCTCTTCTTTGGCCTAAATAAATTTTGGTGTAGTAGGCCTTACTGAACTCTGAAATTCATGAGGTCGATTATGAGGTCTTGTCTTTGAGAAAATATTTTCACCCATTGCCTTCTTTTCCTCGAAAGAAGAACTATTGTTTCCTCCTATTGCCGCTTTGCTTCCAAGTTGAATAGCCAACAATTCAAACATTTTCGTTATTTTTTTTTATCATGTCTTCAAAGAATGATTTCATGAATTTTATAAACTCCTCATTCTCCTATGAGGTTCCTTTCTCATCCCTAGCCATAGTTTCAACAAAATTCTCTTCTTCTCCTACTTCTTCCTCTTCAACAAAAGTGCTTTTAGTTTCAATTCCTAAGGGTGGTCCCTGATTTCTTGTCCTCATTAATGGTCAAACACATCAGTTGAAAGGACCATGATCTGATACCACTTGGAATGTTCCTTTTTAAGAATTTGTAAAAACTAGGAAAAATTGCAATTTTTGGCCAATTCAACCCTTAGACTTGTAATGACTCAACTGCTTCCAAATGGCTCCAAATGCTTCCGAATTGGGTCTAAATGAGTTTGGAAGGTATTCATACATATAAATGAGGCTGATGGCTTCTTAGAAACTCTCAAAACACTTCTTCAACATTTATTTATAATTAGGGGAAAATAGGGAACTTTACTAGTCAAATCGAGGTTCAAAACCCCCAAGGGTAGGTGACAAAGATGGCTTCCCAAACACTGTAAAAACTTCCCAAATTTTAGAATAGATACATGGTACTGATAAAGGACTTCAATGGGATCCCCAATGCATCATCAATTAGTTTCTTTAGGATTCTAAAACTTCCATAAATCATATGTTTGTCTACTAGCTTTAACATAGGGGTAAATGATAATAAATCTTCACAAATGGTTATGAAACTTGAGAATATTGCTCCAAATGATTGTATAATGAATATGAAACTTGTTCATAATACTAATGGAGCTCCATAAAACAATAATACATCACATTTTGACTGAACCATTCGAATTTTATAACACGTCAAGTGCTTATAACAAGGTATTGGGGAAATGGCACCATTTAATCATAGTTTAGCATTTGTACATAAAATATCTTGGAGTTTCGATCTGAAAGTATTTTGAGAAATAAATACAAATTATATATATCATATTATAAAAATATGGGGCCTCAATAGATATCCGAAAGAGATCATCACCTCACCAAGTGTGCCCCTCCCCAAGGAGCAAGAATATGATAAGAAATGGAAGAATAGTTGTAGAAGCAAGTTGAAGGAGATGTGATCACGAGATGCCCTATAGATTAAAAATGAAACAAATGATTCCATTGTATATCCAAATGAAAGGTCTGAATGGACTCTCCAATTTACAATTAGGATGGGAATATTTCACCCTCAAAATTGGTGCTAAGGCAAGTAGAATAACACTTTACTAGCTCTCCTCTTCAAATGAAAAATGTAAAATCATCAAAAGTTGATCTCCTTCTTTGTTCCTGAATTTTATAAACTTACAAATCCTTCCTTAACTCGAATTCCATCCATGAGCTTCATTCCAACTCGAATTGGGAAGAGATTCCAATGCGTGCCACTTGTCCCTCCAATTCTAGCCTCATCCTTCACTCAATTCGAAAGGGTGACTCTTTGGATTCCCTAACTCCCTTGTGTGCCCTATTGGAGGCTATTTTTATCCCTAACTTGTCATTTATGTCAAATGTCACCCATCAGGTCTGATTTTTTCATAAGTGTCATAGGCATCTTCATCATTGGTGTCATGGAAGCTAGGGAATCTAGCCCAAGTGTCCCACTAGCTCCAAAATGCGTCTTCCTCTTCCATGGGAGTTACTCTTCCTCTACATTTAGAACTCATTGAGTCATGCCAAGTATTATTCCCTTACAACTCTCGCAAGAACATTGGAATCCACCTTGGATTCGAATGGGTGAGAGTGGAATGCCATGTGGCATGGGGAATCTAGCTTTGTGTGGGTCCCACACCACCAATGTGTCTCCATGACCAAGTGCCATCTTATTTACTCATCATAAATATTTATTTATCCCCTTTTAATATATTTATGTCAAGCTAAATTCCATTTGGGGTTTATTAGTCTCCTTATTCCAAATTTAATGTTTCCACCCCAACCTAGGAAACTAGTAGATTGGTGGAATTTTCTCTTCTTGAGATTTATTTGAATGGGGACATTACATCTTGTAAGCCAATTAAGATTGATCTAGAGCACTCCTTCTCCTTCGAAAGGTGCACCCCACGCCATGAAATCCTTAGGAGCTCACCCTATGTCCCCAATTGGCAAAATCATAAAAATACCATCAGACCAATGTGAAATTTGACGATCTTTTACCTGCAAGTCGTAGAATCATGAACCGTCGATCCGATTGGAAGAAATCGTAGAGTCTCTCTAAGTCCCTCCACACACTCTCCACACTCAAATAGTGAAAATTACATGTGTCATGTGGTCCCCTCCCCCTTTTATAGGCTCGTTATCCTTGATCTTATTTCGAGTGTCCTATATTCATACGACATCCATTTGAATTGACTTTTTAACCACTAGAACTGACATTCCGCGCTCTTCCTGAGTAGAGGATCCATTTTCCATGCCCGATGAGTCATTTCTGGGCTGTTTTTAGGTCCACCTTGATTTATGTGTTATCATGTGAGTCATGTTTTATATGTATTTGTATTCATTCTTTATATTCCAGACATACATTTATGCTCGGGTATCCTTGTTTTTTGCATAGATACAGGTTACGATTGCACGCCCCCCTATGGTACTGACCTGTTCCACAGGTACAACCCATTGATTAGTATATAGGACATCCTTCCCCTTTTTCAAGTTGATGCATTACCTACATTTTTCTCCCATGAGCCTATAGAACACCCCACTATTCGAGTAATTGGCCCCACCCAACCACCCCTGCATTTTCCCTTGCTCGGTAGTACAACCTTCCTCTATATGGGTGACCATTTTTTTAGAACCCCTTGCATTTGGCACCCATGCTACTTGTAATCCCTTAGGATTGGGAGACTAGATAGTTCGGCATATTGAGTTGTGTTGGATTTTTTGCAACTTCAGAAGATATTATTTATTGTATTTCTATTGTATTTGATTGTACCTCCTAAGGGATATGAACTTGATGTAAATGACCATGTAAAACCTTGAAAGAATCAATGTAAACCTTGGGGAGAAAAGATGCAAAGCAAAATATTAAAATTAAATTATTATTTACCCCCAAGTGAAGTCGGCCCAGTCAAATAGAGAAGTCGGCTCAGCTAGGGTAAAAGTCAATTTTACACTTGTATAAATAAGAGGTTATGTCACCTCATTATAACACTCACTCATCCACTCAAGGTCGCATCACTTGGGAGAGAGAGAAGTTCGCATCTTTCGAGAAGAAGACAGTTTTGGGGTTTCTACTTTTGGAAGACATTTTTCATCTTTTCTCTTTTACGATTGTACTATGATCTTGAGATTATCATATCTATATGAAGGTTGCTTGGTTTTCTCCCAATTGGGTTTCCCATGATAAACTCCATGTTATTGTTTTGTGCTTTGTCTTTCTTCTAGTGATCTTGTTTATGCATTTGAATTATTATGATATAAGTGTATGAAATCTAACATGGTATTAGAGCAGTTCTAGAAGAAGCCATTTTCAGAACTAGGGTTTCATCTTCTGAAGTCTTCAACCAACATTTTGGAGAAAAAGAGCCTTGGGAATTTCAATTTTAGGGAGGCACATCTTTTTGTGAAGATGAAATTCAATTCTGAGAATTTTTAGTTTTTGACCTAACTCTATGGCTGCAGTAGAATTAGGGTTTCAGTTTTAACCACTTTATCTCACAGATTGGGATCAGCCCTACCACCTCTCAACTTGCCTTGCTAGGGTGATTTTATATGTTGTTTCAGTTTTTCAAATTATCAACTTTCATTTTTGACCTAGCTTGTGATAGGGTTTTTGGACCAGATTTGCAGACAAGATGATTGGAATGAAGGTTGAAGATCATCTGGAAGGAGCTTCCAATTTTACCTCTTGGAAGTCTAAGGTTCTTCTACTCCTATAAGAAAATGACCTCTTAAAATATGTAAATGAGAAGGGCCCTGAAATAGAAGTCGAAGAGGATAAATCTCGATGGAGGAAGAATGCTGCTAAAGAAAGAAGGATTCTTGTGGATTCAGTAAGAGACCACCTAGGTCCACAAATATCAGGAAAGAAGAATTCTAGGAAAATGTTCAAGACCATTGTGAAGCTGTTTGAACACACCAACATCAATGTCTCCATCACATTGAGTAACCAACTTTCAAATATGATGATATCCAAGTCAGAGTCCATTGCCTCATACTTCATGAGGATCACAAAACTAAGGGACAAGATTAGCACTAGTGGATATTCCATTGATGATAAGGAGCTTGTTATCACCACTCTGAATGGTATTCCACCATCTTGGGAGTCATTTATTCAAAGCATAAGTGGTAGATCTAAACTACCCAAGTTTGATAAACTTTGGGTAGATTGCACTCAGTAGGAGACAAGGATTGCAACACGACAAAGAATCCATGGTACTCAACTTGAGGAGAATCAAGCATTTGTATCCCATGTCAAGAAAGGTAAGGGAAAAAGAAGGAAGTTCCATAAACACAAGCACCAAGATAGGAGATCTATTCCTCCTCCAGATCAAAAGAAGGAGAATAAGGATTTGTCTCAGATACAATGCTACATGTACAAGGCATATGGTCGATATGCCAATAAGTTCCGAAGTTCTAACAAAAGGAAGCATGAAGCCTCAACTACTGATGTTGAAGAAGATACTTCTCACAACAATTAAAGGAATGATGATCATTTAGAGTTCTTCTTCTAGTTCTAGATTGCAAGAACAAAGATCTATTGGTTCCCACAAGAAGGAAGTGGGATCCCACGCACAAAAACAATAAGAGATAAGTAGTTGGTTTTCTTGCTTACATAGATACGTTTTGTCTTATCTATCTTAATTATATGCAGATCTATCTGGAAGTGTATTGAGCAGTTGATATAGTGTACCTTGTTGTATTTATTATGCATATGAACTACACAACACTTCATTAAACACATAATGGAGCTAGTCTAGATGATATCTCCGTCATGCATGCTTAGAGTAGTGCACACTCTTGACGGCATGTTCTAGTGGAGATAATAGACATCTAGATAGTTCCCAGATGTATTTAAAAGACATATTTATGATTGTTGTGATCAAGTATTAGCTAACATGCATGTGTAAGCTATTTTCATTACATTGAAATAGACATTGGTTAAATTTGATTATGCAATGTCACTGATCATCAATCGAGATTTGACTTATAGGGAAAAGACAATGTGATATGGGCTACAAGAGAAGGATGATGAAACTTGTTCTGATGAACAAGTGATGGACTCATGAATCCTGTTGATGTTCAACAAGAAGCTTATGGGAATAAGACTCTCATCCTAGAAAGATGACCTTGGAGGAAGATTTCACTAAAATAAAACCAACAGTAAGCCACCTTCAGATATTTGGTTGTCCAGTCTATATACATGTGCCCAAGTTAGAACCTTCAGGAAAGAAGGGAAACTTTGTGGAATACAATCAATCTTCAAAGGCTTACAAAATCTACATCCCAGGATCCAGACAGATTGAAGTGAGTAGGGATGTGACCTTTGAAGAAGAGATGGATGTCAGGAAAGGAAGAGGATCAAACATGGAGATCGATGATGAAGAAATGCTAGAACCAAAGGAGATGAGATCATATCCCCCTCCAGTTCATATGGATTTAACAGAAAAGGATGAACCTATCGATCCCATTGATCCATTTGATATCCCTAGAGATGTTGCAGGTCGGAAAAGACCTAGATGGGCACAACAGACATTGCAGGATGCAGAGGGGTATGAAGCTCCACATTGTGCTTACAGAGAAATCAAAAGACCTCAGAGGTTCTCCAGTTATGTGGAACTAATGAGTAACATCATTGATTCAGAACCAACCACTTACAAAGAATCATCCAAACATCAAGTTTGGAAGGATGCCATGATGGAAGAATATCAATCCACCATGAAGAATGATGTGTGAGAAGTTGTGCTGAGACTTGAGGTGAATTCAGTAGTGACTTCTAAATGGCTATACAAGATCAATCATGGAGCCGATGGCAATGTTGAGAAATAAAAGTCCATATTTGTAGCTAGAGGATTCTCTCAGAATGAGGGAGTCAATTATGATGAGACATTTTCTCTTGTGGCCCGATATACTTCCATCAGATCCATTATTGTTATTGCTTTAGCTATGGGATGGAAGTTGCATCAAATGGATGTGAGGACAACCTTTCTCAATGGTGTTATTGAGGAATAAGTTTACATCGAACAACCAAATGGGTTTATTGTCCAAGGAAAGGAGTCTCATGTATGTAGATTGAAAAAGGAACTGTATGGACTCGAGCAAGCACCCCGTGCTTGGTATGGAGGGATAGACATATTCCTGGTGAGCTTGGGATTTTCCAAGAGTGATGTAGACCCCAACCTTTACTAAAAGGTTGTAGATGATGAACCAATGATCTTTGTTTTATATGTTGATGACCTGTTTCTCACAAGAAATGAGAAACTTATTGTATGGTGTAAGAAGAATCTTGCCTCTGAGTTTGAAATGAAAGATCTTAGATTGATGAACTACTTATTGGGATTATAAGTATTTTAGAGGCAGAAAGAGATTTTCCTATGAAAAGGAAAATACACCATTGATATATTAGAGAGATTTAGAATGTTGGACTGCAAGTCCATGCCTACTCCGATGGATGCAAATTGGAAGAAGTTGAGAGATTCTACTTCAGATTTTGATTTGATTGATCCCACCATGTATCACCAGTTGATTGGTTCATTCATGTATCTGACCAACACCATACCATATATATGTTTTATTGTGAATTCCCTCAGTCATTTCATGTGCAGACTGAAGCAGATTCACTGGATTGTTGCAAAACATGTGCTCAGATACTTACGTGGCACTGTGGGATATGTATTGAAGTATGATTCAGATTGTGACCTGATATTGCAGGGGTTTATAGACTCATATTGTGTAAAATTAGTCACAGCAGATCTAATGAACAAGTAAATCAATCACAACAGATGAACATAGAAGATATGGTGCAAAACTGTGCGAAACATGCAGTAGTGCTCAATATCCCAATAAGGGTGAATGATTACAATACAATACTGTCACAATGAATTGAGCAATTTGAATTTCCTAAGGAGGTCATTCGAATCACTGAATGGAGTAGCTTGAATCCAACTAGGAGTCCTCATCATCAATCGATGGTGGTCATCAATGCACAAGAACCAGTCATCCAGGTGTCAATCTGAGTCTAACTGAGTGTAACAAGTGTAACTGAAGTGTGTAGCACTGATTAAGGGAAGGAGGCTTAGTGGGGGGTGCATGGGAGGCTAACTGAAGTCAGAGCAAGTCATCTAGTCAATCTGGAGGTCCAACGGAAGTGAAATAGTTAGTCGGGAGTGAAACTAGCCTCAAATCAGGGAGAATCAGAGCTAATTGAGTGTAACTGAAGTGGAACTGCAGTGGTAGGTGAAGAAGTGCGCCCTTCTCTGGCATTAGGTGAGAAGTGGGCGCCTTCTAGACTAGGAGGGCTAAAATTTTTAAGTAAATGGCTCCCGGGTGCTAGAATAAGGTGGCTAAGGTGCTGGAGGCATCAACCTGGTGACTGGGATGCATGCAAAATGCATGAAAACCCTAATTGCATGCAAGATCCTGAAAATGATGATGTGGATATCCGAACACCCCCCCTCAAGCTAGACTATGATGTGCAAAAAATTATGTGGGGCCCTGGTAACTAAGACCAAAGGTCACGCCAATACAATAATCCAAAAAATGCTGAAAATAAACTAAGTGAGGAAAGAGGGAAAACCCAGTGGGAAGAAAGCCCCCCCTCAAGCTAAAGCATAATAATGAATCAATCTGTCTCCACCATGATGGAACTCACCCCCAACAGTGAACGGAGGTAAGAGAACTTCTTCTCAGTGAAGCTCTTGGTGAAGATGTCTGCAATTTGCTCATCAGTAGGGCAATATTGCAGAATGATAGTGCGATCATGCACCAGCTGTCGAATGTAATGCATATGAATCTCAATGTGTTTGGTCCTCTGCCGCTGAACTGGATCTATGGAGATCTTGATAGCACTTTGATTGTCACAAAATAGGACAGTCGAAGTAGTGCCACAAAAACCGAACTCGGAAAGAATACCCTGCAACCAAACTGCTTGAATGCAGGCATTGACTGCCCCTCGATACTCTGCCTCTGCTGAAGAAAGTGCAATGGCTGCTTGCTTTTTGCTGGACCAGCAAATAGCACCATGACGAATCATGAAAACATAACTGGAAGTGGACTTCCGATCAATGGTATCACCTGCCCAATCTGAATCAGTAAAACCAATGAAATCAAGCTCAGAATCTGTAGCATAATGTATGCCAAACTGTCTCGTACCTTGCACATACTGCAAGATCCACTTGGCTGCTTGCCAATGAAGCTCATGTGGCTGTTGCATATATCTTGACACGACACTCATGGCATATGAAATATCAGGCCTTGAGTGTGTCAAATAAAGTAGTGAACCAATCAACTGTCGATACATACTGCAATCTGCAAGCGGTGTAGAATCTCCCTCCTCAAGACTGATTCCTGAGAGGAATGGGAACGGGGCTGCCTTACATTCAGCCATATTAAACTTCAATAATAGGTCGGAAGCATATTTTTTCTGAGATATAGTGATCCCATCAAAATTTTGAGCTATCTCCAAGCCCAAAAAGTGACTCAGCAAGCCCAAATCGCTCATGTCAAAAGCTAGATTTAAGGCAGTTTTTAGCTTGTTTATTGAAGTAAGAGTGCTACCAGTAATGAGAAGATCATCAACATAAAGTACAATAACCAATAAATTACCTTTAACTCGCTGAAGATACACATTCGGATCAGATTTACATCTTTGGAAATTCTGAGAAAGAAGGAAGGAGTCCATCTTTGCGTACCAAGCTCTTGGGGCCTGTTTTAACCCGTACAAACTAATGAGGGATCTGATGTATATCCCTCTCGCTGCTGCATATATACCTCTTCAGCAAGGTCTCCATGTAAAAATGCACTCTTCACATCCATGTGGTGCACTTCCCAGTGCTTGGATGCGGAAATAGCCAAAACAAGGCGAATGGAATCCATCTTTGCAACCGGTGCAAAGGTCTCAGTGTAGTCCACTCCTTGGACTTCGGAGAAACCTTTTTCCACCAAACTTGCTTTTTATTTTCTGATAGAGCCATCAGCAGCAACTTTAGTGCGGTAGACCCATTTACACTTTACTAATTTTCTTCCAGGTGGAAGAGAAACTAGCTCCCATGTGTTGTTCTTTTGAAGAGAACTGTACTCTTCATCCATGGCACTTTGCCATCTCGGATCTCGGTGGGAAGAATAGTATGATGTGGGATCTGAACCAGCCATCAAATAAAAAATATCAGGAATTAATGGATCAGAAATAGAAAGAGCCATACCTGCTCTTTGAAAGTCTGCTCTTGTTCGTCTCAGATCAGCAGGATTTCCAAGGTTTGAACCAGCAGATTGAAGAGTGTTTTGGGCCCACTTTGGTAACTGAGGAGGATCATAATGGTCGGATTCCGAACCTGATATGTCATGATCATCATATGATGCTACAATATCAGAAATATCAGAACTCATACCTTCATTATCGCTGCACGGATCTTCTTCTGGTGAAGGCGGTGAATCGGCAGTCTTTTCCTCGACTAGTTGCAATTCTTGAAGCGGTTCTTCAAATTGCACACTGCGCTCTATGAATATATTTTTAGATCTGATATCCATGAGTTTATATGCTTTTGATTCTTCCCCATATCCTATCAGTATGCACTCTGTACTTTGTGGATCCAAAGCTCGTCTCTTCTCGGAAGGAATTCTAGCCCATGCAGTAGAGCCAAAAACTCTCAAATTTGACACATCCGGTTTGTGACCAAAGAATGCTTCGAAAGGAGTCATACCTTTCACGGATGAATGTGGAACATGGTTCTGTATGTATGCAGCAACATTGATTGCTTCAGCCCAAAGATTTGCAGCCAAACCTTTTGATTCAATCATGCATGTAGCCATCTCTTTCAGTGACAGATTTTTCCTTTCCGCTACACCATTCTGCTGGGGTGTGTAGGGAACTGTATGTTGGATTTGAATTCCGCTTTGGGCACAAAGTTTCAGCAAATCGGACTTAATATATTCTCCACCATTATCAGATCTAATAGATTTGATCTTGCTCTCAGTGGTGGTCTCAACAGAAGCCTTAAAATCCTTGAATTTTCCAAGCACTTCTAAGTTGTTTTTGAGAAAGAATACCCATGTAAAGCAGGAAAAATCATCAATAAATGTCAAAACATACCTTGAACCATTTAATGACATATGGGGCAGTGGACCACTGATATCAGAATGGATCAATCCAAAAATTGTAGAAGCTTTGCTAGCTTTTCCGCGGTCGAATCTATGCTTGGAGTGCTTCCCAATGATGCAACCGGTGCATATTCCCTTCGAGGAACGGAGTTGTGGAAGACCATCTACCATGGATTTGTTTGATAGCAGCAGAAAATATTTATAATTAAGATGTCCAAATCTTTCATGCCAAATCCTACTAACCTCATTACCATGTGTGCGAAGAGCAGTGGGCTTTGCAAGCGGAATAAAGTGTGGAAACTCATAACATTTTGCAGTGTGGTTTGCCTTTCCGACTGCAACGAGTCTTCCACTTTTGATATTAGAAATTTAAACTGTATTAGGGCTGAATGTAACTTGCTTTGGTTCACCAGTGTGTGTCATTTGATACACAGAAAGAAGATTTGAAGCCAAGGAAGGCACATAGAGAACATTCTGAAAGCTTCCATGATCTACATGAATCGTACCTTTGCCCTTTGAAGAAATTTTTGAGTCATCTCCCAAATGGATGGGGATGGAGCTATTTGGATCGAATGAAGAAAAAGAATCAATATTTGCAGCCATATGATTCGATGCACCCGAATCTATCAAGAGAGTAGTGGGCTTCGAAACCATTGCCATGAGTGCTTGTCCTCTTTCATGATCATCATTCTTATCCTTCTTCCTTGCACCGTCAAGAAGAGTTATGTTGTTCTTTTCCAAAAGGAGGGCCATTTGATCTATAGTCTTCTTCATACATGAACTTTCAGGATGAAAGCCACAGTTACAATAGGTACATTTATATTTTTGGTTACCTTCTTTGCCCTTTTGATTGAACTTTGAACTGGATGGTGCATCCGTCTGTTTGTATTTCTCTTTTTGCTTGTGAGGCTCGAATTTGGGATTCTCCTTCTTTTCCTTTCCTTTTCCATTCGAGATCTTGGGTCCTTGAACATATAGGGATGAATCTTTGGAGCTTATGGACCCCATTTGAATCAACTTGTCATGCTCTTTTGTGACGGACTCAATGAAGGCATTCAAGGTAGGCATCTTCCAATTCGGGGTAGTTAGCCGACCGGAATTGAAAGTAGAGACAAATACCAAATAATCTTTACCAAGCTTGCTGAGAATGGAGAGGATAAATTGTTTATCCTCTTTGATAACTCCACTGTTCTTCAACTACAAGTTCAAGTTCTTGAATTTTGTGAAGAATTCATTAATGGTCTCGAAATTCTCAGGACTAAGGGCAATCAATTCATTCTCTAATTGAAAAGCCCTAAGCTTGTCCTGCTTGCCGAATAGTGTTTCAAGTTGCTCCCATATAGCTTTTGGAGTCTTCAATATGTTGAGATGGAAGTGAAGATCTTTGGATATGGAGAGAGAAAGAAGACCATAAGCTTCATCAAGCTTGTTGTAGTGTTTGGTTTTGTTTGACAGATTGTTTGGCTCCAATTCAAGACCAAGAGTGACTCGGTAGTAACCTTTTGAACGTAATATGATCTCCATATCATCTTTCCAATCAAAATAATTGAATGGGGTGAGGATAGGCTTTGAAGAAGAGTATTCCATTGCTATGAGCGAGTGCACACTGATGTAGAGGAGCTTGCATGCACAGTGTAGCGAATGCAAATGATGGAGACAATAACCTGCAAATCACAATAAACCAAGAACAATGAGGTCGAACAATCCACCCTTTTAGAGTTGCATCACACCTGGGATTGGAGATCAAACAATGTTGAATGGGTCCAATGTATCATATCCAGGAATTATGTGGAAACTCAAGCTTCTAGAGTGGTATTGGATGTATTTTCAAGCTTTGCATGCACAGGAGCGAATGCCCTTGAGATATTTCATGCCAAAACGTTTTGCAATTTTTGAGCAATTCACTCAAATCTTCTTGTAGAACCACCTGTAGAAAAGAGATCTTGTCCCTGCAATGGCTCTGATACCATGTAAAATTAGTCACAACAGATCTAATGAACAAGTAAATCAATCACAACAGATGAACATAGAAAATATGGTGCAAAACTGTGCAAAACATGCAGCAGTGCTCAATATCCCAATAACGGTGAATGATTACAATACAATACTGTCACAATGACTTGAGCAATTCGAATTGCCTAAGTAGGCCATTCGAATCACTGAATGGAGTAGCTTGACTCCAACTAGGAGTCCTCATCATAAATCGGTGGTGGTCATCAATGCACAAGAACCAGCCATCCAGGTGTCAATCTGAGTCGAACTGAGTGTAACAAGTAACTGAAGTGTGTAGCACTGATTAAGGGAAGGAGGTTCAGTGGGGGGAGCATGGGAGGCTAACTGAAGTCAGAAAAAGTCATCTAGTCAATCTGGAGGTCCAACGGAAGTGAAACAGTTAGTTGGGAGTGAAACTAGCCTCAAATCAGGGAGAATCAGAGCTAACTGAGTGTAACTAAAGTGGAACTGCAGTGGTAGGTGAAGAAGTGCGCCCTTCTCTGGCAGTAGGTGAGAAGTGGGCATATTCCAGACTAGGAGGGCTAAAAATCTGAAGTAAATGGCTCCCGGGTGCTAGAATAAGGTGGCTAAGGTGCTGGAGGCATCAACCTGGTGACTGGGATGCATGCAAACCCTAGAATTTGCATGCAAACCCTAATTGCATGCAAGATCCTGAAAAAGATGATGTGAATATCCGAACATATTGGGCCAGATGTGTTTCATATCGGAAGAGTATTTCCGAATGTTGCTTCAGTTTGGGTTCTGTAGTTATTTCCTGTTGCAGCAGGAAGCAGAACTCGGTAGCACTCAGTACTGCAAAGGCCGAGTACATGGTTGCTAGCACAATAGCTCGAGAAGTAGTTTGGCTTCGTAAACTCTGAGCAGGATGATTTGGCCAGATTCCAGAGCCGAATGTGATTCACTGTGATAACCAGATCTGTGTGCAGATGTCAGTGAATCCTGTATTTCATGACAGGTCGAAGCATATCAAGATTCGATATCACTTCATTCGTGATATGGTGCATAAAGGTGCAGTCAAGTTATAGTACATGCCGACAGACGACGAGACTGCAAATGTTCTCACCAAGGCCCTTCCCAGGGTGAAGTTTGAATACTTTCGCGGAAGATTTGGAGTCGAAGAGAATGTGTCCCTCCTTGAGAGGGAAATATTACATTGAGATGCTTGCCCTTCTTTTCCGAGGTGCCTCTGTAGTCTAGTACTCATCCAGATATGGGAGAAACCCCATAGGCAGATGAGTCAGACAGTCAGCAGTTGGTCGGGTTCACCCAAGTACCTTCTGCAGTCCAGTCATTTAGGAAGATATGGGAGAATACCATAGGAAGATGAGTAGGACAGTCGACAGTTGGTCGGGTGTTACACCTAAAATATTACCACCACTAGATTCAGTGTATACATCCCTGAAGTTCCATTGGTTAAGTCATTTACCTGGAAAGGACACCACTATATTTATGCTAGGTATTGAGAGGTCGTCGCAGGCTGCACTCATGCAACCTGCGATGTCACACCTTGCTCCACTACAGGGTGTGACAAAGTCAGTTAAAGGGAACAACAGCTTCTTCGAGCTCATTCTCGAATCCTGCTGACTTGTATCCTTATCCTTGATCTCTTGGGGGAGATAGCACTTGGTTCCTAACCTCTTGGAAGGATCCCCTATCTCTCTCCTACCATATCTCAACCTACCCTATCCATATCCTATCCACTTAGCCCTATATAAGTGAAGCTCTACCCCTCTCAAAAGAGGAGGAATTCTATGGTACTCTTATGCTGGTGAAATTAGGATTAATAGACTTAACACTCTAGCTTGAGAGACAACCACTTCTCTCTAGGAGCTTTGGCATGGCTTGTCGGAAGGAGCTTGCAACGTTAAGGAAATGGTTGTAATCCTCTTTTCTATTGTACTCTCTACTTTTCAATACAGTTAATACAATTGCTTTCCATAAATGTTGTCGCGTTGATGATGTTTAGAGTTTTCCTCCTTTACTGTTAACTTAGATATATCATATGAAATGTATGCTTTCACTATTCTTGGTCTGTTATATGTTAAACAGGGTATAAATGTTTAAGATCTGGCGGCGCTGGAGCATTGGATCAATGAAGGAGAAAGGGATATGCAAATCCAAGGTAAATGATCTATCCTTCCATTTGCACTTCTATTTGATCTAGGAAAGTATTTTGTGTTCTATCCTATTTGTTCTAGACTTACATTAAGATATGGAGATCAGGCCTTGAGTCCGCTCTCGGTATATTGTCCATCAAACAAATCTGGCGACCATACTGGGGAGAACATTGCTTTATAGTTGTCAATTTGAATGTCATTTTTCAGTTGATTTCTTGCCAAGCCATTCTATTTTATCATTTGCTTCTTGAAGTGTATTCCATCATTAGATCTTCACTTTGAAGAGTCTGATTAACTTCCTTTGAGTTTGTACTTCTCATTTGCAGACCTGTTTATTGCTCATTATCTGGAGAATCGGTTCATTTTTGAACTCAGATCTTGCTTGTCGCACTTGTCAGTGTACCCAGAGCGACACAGTGTGTTTTTTTATCTTTGTTCTTTTCATGTTAGTCTATCGTTGTAGCCCTTCCATTGGCCTACTGCGACGTCGTCGCACTCCCCGCATTGGTGAACTGCGATGTTGCACTCTGTATAAGCACAGAGTGCACTGATCTACCATTTTTTCCATGCAGGAATGCCCTCTCCAGTTTTTTTGTGAGTTTGGTTTGTGTGCAAACTCCCTCTATACTATATGATCCAGTCATAGATCCCTTTTTGCTTTGTGTGATTGGGTTGTTTGGTTTTTGTTTGGAGTTGTTTTGGGTTCCATCTTGGACAAGTCTGAGATTTGGTGGTGGCGGATACTCTTGTCTCCCCCACCTGCATCCACTCACCCTTGCATTCCCTCCTCTCCTTTCTAGATCTGATCATTGTGATTGGATCAATTTCCAGACCTCACTCGCATTCATTTTGTGAGTTTTGCTTGCTTTTAGTCTTGCTTGTTGCTGATTGATTTTGAGTGTCTGTGTGTATTTTCAGTCCATTGTGTGCTCATCTCTTCTTGAGATTTTCTAAGCTATTAGAGTGTTGCGAGTCATCTTTTTAGTTCAAGCATTCATGTTTAAAAGCGCAGTTGTTATCAAATTGTCGTTTTGACGCACTCATTGAAAGATCAAAAGTACTTTATTTACACTATTTTTCAAGATCATTTGAAGAATTGCATAAGCATTGGAATATCTCATTCATAGATCTTTTGGAGAAGTTGAAAGAAAGTTGCATTATTTGTGTTTTTCATGAATTATGAGTTGCTCATCTTCATGGAAAATTCGAATATAGATCAAGTTTTGCATAAGTAATTCCATGCTTTGGAAATTGCATTGTATCTTTTGGTTTTTGTGCTTTTAGGCCATCATAGTGAAAGTGAAAAGTTTGCATACCTTACTTAGAAATTCTCTCTTTTCATTACTTAACATCATTTTCATTTTGAAAAGACAAAAGAAACAAAAAACATGCTTTGATTTGGCTTAGTAGCATTGTGAATATTTTTGCGCTTCATTGAAAAGGAAAAAGTATACTTCATAGTCATTTTTGGTAGATTTGGGATTGTCTTGCATTTCATTACTTTGGAGAAGTTGTTGGAAATAAAAAGAAAATTTATCCTTCCCATACGAGTTTATTGAAAGAAAAGCATATTTTTTGCATGTAGTTAGGTCCTGCATTATGTTTACGATTATTTACTCACCTAATGCATTCACCTAACCATCGAGATAAAATTAATGGTAGAACTAGGGTAAAATATTTAGAAACTTGTGTGTAAGTTAGAGACGTGTTCCGACGTCATTAAGCTTGGCACATGTCGTTATTTGCCAGCATTGTATCCCGGGGGTATTGTAGTCTTCCACGTACTTATCGGTATATCGAACTCCTTAATGTACCCACCAAGTCACCTTGAGTACTTGGCATATATCGCAGGGTGTATCACGTACTTGGTAGTATATCGGAAGGTCTCTTGCCAAATGGTTGTGCATTAGACAACACCACTATGGATTTGAGCTCCCACGTACCTTGCGTATATCGGGAGACACCCTTAGGATTCCTGAAACCAAATGAGTTAACGTTTTGGCCATCTTGGTGGAGCAATACACTGAGAACAACACTCGGGGAGATACTATGCATGTACCGTCCAGGTAATTGGGTATGCAGGAAAGGGTACGGTCCCAATCCTCTTTGTTGTGTCATATTGTTGGACCCTGCGGTATATAGCAAGTTGCGAAGCCTTGACAATCCTGTGAGGTTCCAAACCATTGAATCCACTCTTATAACATAAGTTTGCTTGTGGCCTTAGTTTGTGGAGGGTTTTGTATGGTCTTCTTTTCTTTTAGTTTGACCTTAGGAGAAACTTTCTTGTTTCAGTCACTCTGGCTAACTTTCCTTGGAAAAGGTCTCGCAGGATTCAGAATTTTCCACCCGAATATCCCATTAATCAGGAGGTAATTTCAAGGGTAAGAATGGATCCACATGCCAGGGTCGGGTCACATGAAGTGGAAAACCCCACTTTGAATGTTGGAGGAATTTTGTTTCCTCATACTCCTCCAGATTCACCTGCCTCTCATCACCCACCGGGTGAAGAAGCACAAATCCCCACTTCACAAGACTTATCTCTCGTCGCACCAGGGGAGTCTAGATCGTTGGAATGGATAAATCAACCCTAGGACGACCCTACAGCAGCTACTGGTCCATCAATAGCTTATTGCACATCTTCTATCGGTCACCCAGTGGCCCATTTTTCCATTGCATCCCCACCCAGTTGGGCTAGTCTCGACGACCGCTTAGCACCTTACTGTGAGCAATTGGCTCGTTTATATGCTATGGGTGAGGAGTTTGGAAATAGAAACTTTCAAATAATATTTGACGACAGACCAATCCCATGTCGCTCTTTATATTTTGAGTCACCGGAATCATCCTCGCAACACGTGACCACTGCTGAAGCTGGTCAACCATCCATTCCTACACATGCATCTCCTAGACAAGAGAACAGTTCAGTACCTCCCATAACCCAACCTATTGAAGGACAACAGTCCAACACAGCCGTGACTACTGCAGTTATGTCACCTGTTCCTCCCACACCCCAAACTTCGAGGAGACGATACTCTTTACCCCCTAACTTCTTTACGGGTAGTGGTAATCCTACGGTGAATAATCAACAGCCAGTGTTGGGTCAACCTTTACCTAGTTTTCAGCAAGTTGTTGCTGGGGGGAAACCCCCGTCTCTTAACCATAATACTGTAGCAGGATTTCCCATCGAGCCTTCCATTGGAAATTCCTTAGCTCCAGGACCTTCCACTTCGGGGCTATCCCATGTCAGGGGACCTTCCAACTCAATTCAACCTCCATTGATTCAAGCATATCCAGGTCATCTTAACCCTATGCCGGGTCAACTTTATCCCAGAAACTCACTCTACGAGGTACCCTACCCTAGTAATCCTTACACTCTATGGGGACAACAAATTGTTTTACAACATGGACCCCCACTTATAGTCCCTCAAGTCACTCCACCCCCGTTTGGTCCACCCCTACCTCCCATTGGAGGCGGTAGGCCGCCACATAACTTTGGAGTAGGTGGACCTCTACCTTTTGGTGGAGGACCGCCCCACTTCTGTCATCATGGCCCACCACCCCTTGGCGGTGGTGGTGGAGGACCACCCCCTCCTCCCAGTGGAGGTGGGGGAGGACCATCTCATCCTGATGGTGGTGGAGGAGCACCACCCCCTACTAGTGGTGGTGGTGGAGGAGCACCACCCCCTACTGGTGGTGGTGGTGGTGGAGGACCTTCTAATCCCGGTGGTGGTGGTGGAGGACCCCCACCCTACTATGGTGGAGGTGGTGGAGGAGGCTCTTACCCTTTCGGTGGCGGCAGTGGCCCACCACCCCCCTCCCCCCCCCTAATGGAGAAGGTGGAGGCCCATCTTATTCTGGTGGTGGTAGTGGACCACCACCTCCTCCCAATGGAGGTGGTGGCGGCCCATCCTACCCTGGCGGTGGTGGTAGACCCCCACCATTTGGAAGAAGCCCACCCCCTCCCGGCGGCGGAGGTGGGCCCCCACCTTATGCTAATGGGCCACCTTATTATGGTTATGGACAACCTTACTCTGGCGGTGGACCTACATTTGGTCTGGGTGGCCAGTACCCCTATGGCCAGTTTCTTTCTGGAACACCCTATGGTCAGTCGATACAAGGTCCCAAAGGTCCTTACATGCCTTATCCGTACTATCAGTACTCGCATCCTAATCTGTAGCTTCCCTTTTTGGCTACTTTGGATCTACCTGACCTATCTCGTTTAACTGATGACCCCATTTACCATGGAACTAATTGGCCACCCATTTTGGTGAAACATCCGTTAGATATCCCAAAATTTGATGGTAAGTCGGGTGAGGATCCTAAAAACCATATGATGACATACCACTTGTGGTGTTCATCCAACTCCTTGATGGACGACTCGATCCATCTTTAGTCATTCCAACGGACTCTCACTGGTTCGGCTGCCAAGTGGTACATTGAACTACCACCCCATTCTTTTCCTGATTTTGGTTCTCTTGCTATGAACGTTTTGATTCATTTCCAGTTACCTATACGGTATGAAACTGGTACAGAGCTTTTAACCTCACTCTGTCAAAATACCCCTACTCATATGTCAGATCATATACATGAGTGGTGGAGGAGACAACGTCTCATTAAGGCTCCTATTCCAGATCAACTCCTAGTAGACTGGTTTATGAAGTCTCTCATCCCGACCATAGCACGAGATGTTGTCATGGGAGGTGCTGTCACTAAAGAACAATCCATTGCATGTGCCCACTTACTATATTTAGTCTATGCTCAGTCTGGCACATTGTTTGATATCCTTCCTGACACACCCTGCAACACTTACGACCCTGCGAAACCACCCAAAGGACCCCAAACTTATGGAATCATTGGATCCCTTACCACCCATCCTTCTTCTCAAACTGTTGGTTCATCGAACCCCTCGGGTTCTTCCCCATCACGAACTCAAGCTGGTCACAACACCACCAAATCATCCACTCCTACTGTCACCGAAGAAGTGAATTCTGTTTCATTAGTTTCACCTCAAAAGTCTGGTGGTAAGAAGAAGAACAAAGGGAAACCTAAGAAATATTCCAGCCGGCAGGAACAAAAGAGCACCCCTGATGATACCAAATAGAAAAGGAAGTTGAAGTATCCTTTCCTACTGTGCGGTGATGATCACTTTTCTAAAGAGTGCTCCCATAGAGACAAGGTTCAAAAGTTTCTTAAATGTAAACCCACACCCGTAGTTCTCAACGATCCCTTCCCTGCTAAAAATCAGCAGACGATCACTCACACTTCTTCTTCCCAAGGAGAAGCATCCACCACCGCACATGTTCTCATGGTGCGTAACGAGACCATCAACTTGAACACCCATTCTCGTTCATATGAATCCATTGCAACTAAGGAACCTGTTGGAAGTAATACTGAAAAAGGTTCCACTTCAATGCCCGATGTCACTATACTGGCTACGCCTCTCACCATAGAGAATCCCGCTCTCGAGTCATTGTTGCGTCCACCCAAGAGCACGATTAGAAAATCGGTTTTTAATCCTAATGCTCGGGCTGCTCAAAACTAAAACATTGTAGAGGACCTAGTACAAGCCCCTTGTGCTATGTCAATGCTCGAGGTCTTGCAAAATTGTCCCAATCAGCGCAAGACTCTCCTCACTTCCATCGGTGCAATTGACCCATATTCATCGAACACCATTATGTTCCAACTAGAGTATTTCAAACTGAGGCTCTCCCATCAGCTAGCATTTCAAGTTGCTGCAAACATCGCTGGGAAGACAATCCATTGTACCGTCTTGGATGAAGGAGCCTCTATGTCAGTCATGTCGATCGAATGCTGGAGAGCCATCGGTTCTCCTGAGTTGAACCGTTCTCTTACCACTTTGAGAGCCTTCGACAGACGTGGCTTTCAACCTCATGGTCTCTTACAAGCTTTACCAGTCGATATGGGGGGCAAGACCACAACCATTAATGTGGAGGTAGTCACTTCCCCATTGGATTATAACATTATGCTTGGTCATAATTGGTTTTACGCCATGACTATGGTCACATCATCTGTCTTCCGCATAGTACAATTCCCCCATCAAGGCCGAATTGTCATAGTCGACCAACTGGATTTCTGCACACCTGACACCACTTCTCACCTGGGCGATAACGTTCCTTCGATTGCACAATATTCGCAGAAGTATGAGAGTGTGGGGGTTGTCCTCCTTAAGGATTCATCCCTTATGGGTGTCTTTCCTACTTCGGATCCCCCAAACCATGTTGCTACGGTGAACATGATCTCCTCGTAGATTTCATCTAACCCCAACTCCATTGATTCATGGCTTGTACATGATGAAGCCACCACACACTTGTTTGGAGACACTATGCCTTTGTCACCCGCTGCACTCATGTATGACGCTATCCAGTCAGGACTGAAGGACCACTTAGCTGTGGCCTCCACATCCTGTTCTCTACAACAGACATCATTCGATCCTCTGCTACGGACTTTTCATTCTGACGAGTCCATTATGGAAATCATGAGCACAGATGATCCTTCGTGGGGAGACCTCCACCATCATTTGTCTTTCCTTCCCTTGTTCGACACTGTGGAGAACAACATTCACACGATCTTTACACCGAATGTCTACTCTCGCTCTCAACCTTTGATACACGTGTGTCAAACGAATTCTGAAGGAAAATTTGCTAACATCGAGCCCACCACTTTAATAGACATTTTGGTTACTCTTGGTGTAGTGGAACACATTCATTTAGGCCAGAAGTGTTCTTCTGAAGAAGCCATCACTGCCATGGCCTTATTCAAGCGATTCCAAGATGTGTTCACTTGGACCTATAAGGAGATGCCTGGGATAAAACCCTCCATCGTTTTACATGAGATTAAAACCTTTCCCAACATCAAACCTGTCCGCCAAAAGCTGCGACCGGTACACCCACAGAAGACTGCGGCAATCAAGGCAGAGATTGAGAAACTCTTGAAGGCCGGCTTCATCTATCCTATCCCACTGACAGAATGGGTCTCAAATGTCGTCCCCGTTACTAAAAAATAGGGTACCATTCGCGTCTGTGTCGACTATTGGGATCTCAACAAGGCTTGTCCCAAGGACAACTACTCGACTCCCTTTATAGACCAGATTATCGACAATTATGATAGAAGTGCCATTTTTTCATTCATGGATGGATTTTCCGGATAAAACCATTGAGATCCACCTCACCGACCAGCACCAGATTGCATTCATCTTCCCTTGGGGCATGTTTGCATATCGTAAACTTCCGTTTGGTCTTAAAAATGCTGGTGCCACATTCTAGTGGGCCATGCCGTACGCTTTCCACGATGTGAAGGACTTTGTGGAACCTTACTTGGATGACCTCCCTGCCCACTTGAAGCAGTGTGAGTTCCACTTAGATCATCTGACGACCATTTTTTTTCAGATGTAGACGGTACAATATCTGTCTGAATCCTCATAAGTGTGTTTTTTGTGTCGAGTCTGGATGCCTCTTAGGGTTCATCATCTTGAAAGATGGGATCCGCATTGATCCCTTAAAGGTGGAAGCCATTGTCGCTCTTCCACCTCCAACCAACATTACGAAACTTCAGAGTCTGCAAGGACGTGTGACTTATTTAAGTCATTTTGTTTGTAATTTCACACAAAAGATGTAGGTTTATATGAGATTGATGAAAAATGACGTCCCGTTCATTTGGGATGATCAAGCTCAACAATCTTTCGAAAGTTTGAAACATGCCATCACGCATGCCCCTGTGATCCAATCGCAGAATTAATATCGAGATTACATTTTATATCTCGCAGCTTTTGACAACACTATTGCCATGGTTTTGGTACAAGAAGACCAAAATGCCCAAGAACATGTGATATACTATGCCAGCAAAGGTCTCATTGACGCTGAAACTCGCTATTCACATGTCGAGAAGCTCGCTCTCGCTGAAGTCATTGCTGTGTATAATTTTCATCATTACATTATGCTCTGCACCACCACTATCATCGTTGATTCTAACCCCATGTACCACGTTCTGACTCGTCAGGTACTTGGGGGCAAGTATTCATGCTAGATCGTGATACTGTAAGAATTCAATCTTCTTTTTGAAAAGTCCAAGTCAAAAAAGTCTTTGGTGTTCGCTGAGCTCATCTGCGACCTCCCCCATACTGATACAGAATCTGAGCCCAATGACTTGTTTCTAGATGATTCATTGTTTCTTATCAATACGTCTGATCCGTGGTATGGAGATATCACATTGTAGCTTCAAACCCAACATTTCAACCCTAAATTGTCTCGTGATGATCGTCGTCGAATACGCCACCATGCAAAGTATTATCTGATTATCAGTGATACTTTGTACCGTCGTGGCATCGAATCTATCCTTCGACATTGTTTGACTCATGATGAGGATGAATGCGTTATGAATGACTGTCACGCTGGGGCATGTGGCGCTCACCTCTTTGGGATGGCTATAGCCCAAAACATTTTTCGCGCAGGATATTATTGGCCATCTATCTTCAAAAATTGCATCGAGGCCGTAAAAAAATGTCCTCCATGTCAACATTTTCATACAAAAAAATGCACCCATCCCGCCTTGTTACACCTGGTTATTGCCGTTGGCCCCTTCACTAAATGGGGCATCGATTTCATGCATTGTAAGCCTACCTCGACCAGAGGGCATAGTTAGGTCATTGTAGTTGTGGACTACTTTACAAAGTGGATCGAGGCAATGCCTACATACACGAATGACGGCAAGACCGCTGCACTCTTCATGTTTAATCATGTAATAACGCAGTTTGGAGTCCCTCAAGCGATAGTTACGGACCATGGTTCACACTTTATGAACCACATGGTTGACGAGTTGAGTGACAGATTGGGTTTCTGCCATGAAACATCAACACCGTACTACCCTCAGTCGAACGGACAGGTCGAGGCCATTAACAAGGTCTTAAAAACTATGGTCCAATGGATGGTGGGTATGCACAAGGTCAATTGGCATAATATGCTCTTCTCCGCGCTTTCGGATTATAGAACCTCCGTTAAAACTTCCACCAGATTTACTCCTTTCCAACTAGTGTATGGCTTGGAGGCGGTCCTTCCCATTGAGTGTGAGATTCCATCTCTCAAGCTCTCCATTGAACTTCTCCCAAACACTACTGTCGAGGAAGAACGCTTCTTGTACCTAGCTAAGCTCGATGAGAGTCGCCGAGATGCCTCTCTTAGCAACATTGCTAATAAGAAATGCATCAAAGTGCAGTACGACAAGTTGGTAGAACCTCACACCTACAGCGAGGGAGATTTGGTCCTCACATATGACCAGAAGCATGATAAGCTAGGGGTAGGAAAGTTTGAGTCCATGTGGCATGGACCTTATGTAGTGAAATGCGTCTTAGAGAAGGGAGCTTATGAGCTTGAAGACTATGACGGGATATCTTTGGGTGAACCCCGCAATGGGATTTACCTAAAGAGGTACTATGCTTGAGTCTTTTATGCATGGGTACTTTTATATATACAGTACATGGCATGCGTGTGTGTTTTCTGTGTGGTGTGATGCTTTGATTTCTTGCGTGTTTAGGTCTTGTTTTGTTTATTATACCATGTTTTGTCTGCATGTGCAAATGGAAACGTGTTATGGATTCACGGATGATGCTAGTCGGCATACCCGCAACCTTGCTTCGGCATCCTGGGTACTCTATTCACCTATCGGCGAGCTCATCAGCTCAGGGGGATTGTGTCTAGGTTTCGCAACCAACAATTCTGCAGAATATCAAGTAGTCATTGGAACCCTAACTGGCGCCATTTATTTGGGTATGGACCATGTTGTCATCCACCTGGATTCTCAACTAGTGGTCTCTCATCTTAACTGGGTCTACGTCATCTGCGGTCCTTCCTTACTCCCTCTCTATCGATGAGTCCGTCTTCTGGAAAGGTCCTTTGAGTCCATTCAGTACCTGCAAATTCCACGAGACGTTAAGACAGTTGTTGATTCTATGGCCAACTTCATTTTAGATTGGTACATTACACACACATGCACATATATTATGAATTGTTAAAAGTAGACATAACATGTAAATAACTCATTTTATATATAAGCAAACACATAACAAGACCACACCATTCATTCATTTGAAACACATAATGTATAAATTGTCGGAATGTCTGTATATATATATATATATATTTCAAAAAGTAGTGTTGGTAGAAAAATCTGAAGCACGACGGCTTTCAGTGAGTCTCTACAAAATCTGAATCCTTGTAGCTTTCAGTAGTACAAAATCTGAGACCTCTAAGCTCTTAGTACATACATAGTAACGACATAAGGCCCATAGAATGGCCTGTACAACCCTAGGTGGTCTAACAGCTCTGGCCTACTGAGTGTGGAAACAGTCAATTGCTCTCGCAAACCTGTGAAGCAGCTTGTTGAAGTGCACAGTCGCTCCAACCGTGTACACCTACATGGGTTGCGACACCTCATCCACCGTCGGCTCAAGAATGTCTAGTGTCAACCCACTTAGGTTGGCATAGAATCCATCCATCTTTGCAATGGCAGCATGCACTACAGGTCCCATGACTGCTCCCTCTCCTCTATCTCTCCTAGCAAGAAGAGAGACTCCCACCGGTCGTACAGGTCCCATGTCTGCACACACATGTTGTTTGCTTGTCAGCACTACATCAAAAAAATCATAAATGCACAAAAATTAAAAATTACAAGGGTTATTTGTTCTTACCAAGGTCTCCCCATGCTGCTCCTTCTGGCAACGGAAAGTATGGATCATCTCTAAAGTCTGTGCCACTGTATGGAAAGTCCTCCACCATTAGTAACTGGCCCTCCAACCAAGTGAAACATTCAGAACCATATCCAATGATGGGACCCCCACCATGACAGGTCATCACCCCCATCCATCTAGCCATGTGTGGATCCCTAGGATCCCTGTCCTCCAGTGGTACCTAAGGATGCAAGAGGGGAACCTGTTGCAGTAAGAACGAGATCACTATCGAACCATAGCCAAACTGTTTGAGCTCTCCCCACCGACACTTGGTCAGCTGAGCTCACATGTTTGCGAGGAGTCCCTCACACCGGTTAAAGATCTTTGGAGACATACAGTCCTCCGCATATAGCATCTGTGATTTGGTGGCTAAGTGAGGAGCTTGGATCCCCACCATCCTCGTAATGGTGAAAAGTATGGTGCGCAATGGACGTTCCCGCACATATTTTATGGGAATCTTCCCAATAGAAGCACGAGTGTTGGGAACATAATGCTGCAGGATCATGTCACCCATAGCCCGATCACTCCCACGTGATCCAGTCAGAAGCACATTGTCCCCTCTATGGGACAATACAGTCAGGAAATAGATGTCCTCGACATCTATGGTAAGCACGTGCTCACTGATCACGAAGTATTGCTGGGCCGCATCCTAGCATCGGAGCATATGGGTCAGTAGTGGGATTTGGGACCTCATCCCCTGAATCTCGAAGAACTTGAGGAGCCCACAATTCCTCAGTGCTTCCACACATCATGGATCATTTGCATCTTGTTCATCATCTAACTCATGCTCCCATTCATGCCACTCCAAAACCATTTTGGATGCTTGGAACCTGCCAAAAAGAGAGTTTAAACATTGTTAGAACTTGCTTCAACCACCAAGAGTTCCTTTTTTGAGCTTGGCTTGAGTTTGGGGATGGGCGTTTCCGTCGTCACACCCCATTTTTGCAAATAGTGCGACATCGTCGCAGTCTAGTTATGCGACCCTTGTGACGACTCAGTCTCATCACAGTTCCTGAAAGGGCAGACTGTGACGAGCCGAGGGCACAATGGCCCTTCCCAAACTAGGCCAAAACCCAAAAAAATGAATGAAATTCAAAAATGTAAACCACTACAATTATGATGGATGAAGTTTAGGGTTACCTGCTCCGGATGGTGGGTGAAATGGCTGCTCGTAGCTCCCAGAACCGGCGAGTGAAGTTTTGGCTCCAAACAACACTACTCCTCCCAAATTTGAAAAATAGAACAATGGTGACTATATTTGGTTTTTATTTCTATTTATAAACAAAATGGAATATTCCTTTTTCAAATATTTGATGCCTTTATGCCATTTTCTATAGTTTGGATCGATTTTATCATATTTGAATGTTCGGTTGACTATTTGACCTAGTTTCCGAGTGTGCAGGAGTTTCCAAGTGTCTTTTTGTGCCATTTTCGCATTGGAATGATCATCTCAAGTATGAACACCCCTTGTGAATTTTTGTCATTTATCTTTTCATTCATTAGATTGTAATTATTTAATGATTATGAGCTTACTCTTTGTTCTTTCTCGTGCTCTTGAAACTATGAGAATACGTTACCGAGTTACGATTTATCACTTTCCGATCTCGTTAAACTCCTATGGAAAAGGAACCCCCTAGAGTCTATCTTTAAGCTCTTTTCAAGCTCTCGAAATACGAAAAGATTGCCAAGCGAACTTGTCGTGTTCATGCTTGTAAAAGGATTTGAATGGTTGTCTTCCTAGTGATTGTTTACCCCTTTTTCAGACTAGGGGCACTACTTATGAAAAAGGTATACTCCACCCAATCATGATTGGAAGAGTCCTCTCCCATGTTGTTTTACCCTTTTTCAGGCGATGAGGCTAACTTTACGAAAAAGGACCGTTGGAGTCTTCTTTAGTTCTTTTAAGACTCTCTAAACATGAAATGACGACCGATTTTACCTTCTATGGACTCGTTAAATTTTTACATTGAAGGGCTCGCCATGGGACGAACCCCTCCTATCCCATGTTCGGAAAATGTTTGGGATTGGACTCATCTATGAGATGAGCTATACCGAGAATCTGGTTACCCCCATCAAGCTTGTAAAAAACACATGAGGCACTCATCATTCATGATGGGGAAAAAGGAAAAATTTTGTATTGCACCTTTATCTGTGGCAGTACTTAGTTGTTCTTGAACATGGCACTCATCTGCATTTGCATACAGTACTTGGATTATCTGTTTGTCCTCGAGTTCCATTTACTTCTTGAGTCTTGTTACTCCTTTGAGTCATTTAAAGAAATCTTCCATCATCAGTTGCATTAGGAGTTAGTGTCATGCTTGTCATGTCAATACTACCAAGTCATGCCATGCCCATGTTCAAGAATAATTTCACCATTCATTATCTGCAATCAGTACACTTCCATCATGTCGGTCTACTCTGAGTCAATAACGCATGTTACTGTACCATCCGATCCACTCTACACATCCTTTGTCATGTTTCATGTTGATGGTGCGGGATTCATCATGGCCCTCCTTCAATGGATTCATCCTTGTCGACTTCAACACATCATCCGAGGATTGAGTCTAGAAATCAACCAAGTACCTTGGCCCTACATGCCTCAATGGCAGGTTACCTCACCTTTGACATGAGTTTACATCATTGTTGGTCACAACACTGTTCTAGAGGTTTTCCAATGTAGACCTAGGTACTTCACGGTACAAGATACCAACAAAACCCCTATTCACCGGCCCTTTCGGCAATAGACTACAAGCAGCCTGAGGTCTCACCCGAGGTGAAGTTGAGGGGGTGGTTGCAGAAGAAGGTTTCCACAACCTTGTGATGTGAGTGTTTTCAAATGACTTATGTACAATGCGGTACAAGTCACGTGTTGCAATCAATGACTGCACAGAGTCTTCTACTCCGTGTCGAGTATTTTCAGGAACAGAGATATTTACACCCTTAGGGTGTCCCCAGACCATGTAGTAGGTTTATGAGATCTGATCACTTCTATTCACTTCTTAGTCGATAAACCTTAATCATTCATCATTACTTAGCTTGATAAACAACATTACTTATGCCAATATGTGAGATGCATAGCGCTATGAGATTTGATACTACGATTCAACCCTTAACAATTAACTATGTGGTTATCTCATCGATCCATTCATTCGAGACTTATAGGTGCTTTACTGTTTAATATTCCTCCATACATGAACTACTTAGCATCTTATCCCATCCTTTCCTCGGTGAATACAGATCACAATAAACATATAACAAGCAATAATAACTTCATGCATGCACTGTAAGTAAATTAGATCACAAATTAATGGCAGTCATACATAGCAATCACATAACACAATAGTTTAACATGGCTCACCCCCCTGAATGGGAAGCTACGTCCACAAGAACTGTTTTTTATTTATCTTGGAAAGGGTACAACAATTCTTCACCTGCGCACTCAGCTGTAGATGCTCTTCTCTTTCTCTCCCAAAATTAGGTCTTTGCGCACTCAGCTGCAGAGCATTTACAATGCTTCTCTCTAACAGACCTCACAATATTCAATATTAATCGACAAAAATGAAGACTTAACATTAACCCTTTCCCTTTACAAAATTGCCTTATTTATAGATCAAGACGCGTAGGTCATGTCTTTTACATCTTGAAGGCAGAACCCTTAGGTTTACAAAAACTGTCGTGGTTTTCCCAAAACCGGACTACTGATATCTGGCAATGGATCTTTTGTTATATGCGTGCCAACATGTTGCCTCCACCGAGCTGTTCCTTCCTTTCTAGGCTTAGATGACTGGTTGGAGTAGTAGTAGTCTTATGCCCATTGTGATCAGTCACCTACCTTTGATCTGCACCTACCCACTGCTTGGTAGTTATCGACGATCTTTGCCAAAAATAAGTCTTCTGTGACCTAACCAAAATAACTGCCTTTATCCATCCATGCTCTGCTTAGTTGGATCTTCATTGACGTGGCACATCGCGGTGCTATACGCCTCGCAGCACCGACCTTGTAGATCCTCCAATACTATGTTGCGCGCAACTTCGCAGCATACAAAAAATTATCCCAAAATTGTTCAAACTTAACTGCGCTTATCTCCGCAGTTCTCAAAATTCCTTCTGTTAAAAAATTCCCCATCTGGGCCAGGCCCAACAGGCCCCTAACACTTACATGTGGCTCGCCCCCGAGCCACTTGGAACTTCTTGAAGGTTTTCCGCTTCCTATTGGCTGATCTTCGTAGTGAACTCGTTGAATCTTTCCATCAGCTTTTCAACCGCGACCTTCGTATCTTGTTCAATTTGCCCAACTGTTTCTACCATTTGAAGTGTTATCTCTTGGCCGATCTAGCCTTCCACTTGTTCTTGATTTTGGTTCAGTTCCTTTAACTTTTCTTTGATCTCCTATGAGATTGTGCCGGCGTCTTCTAATAATGGCTGTGACTTATCGCCCATTTTTGTTTCCTTCTCCCTCAATGCTTTAACTTCCTTCTTGAGGTTGTTGATTTCCCTATATTCTAGAAGTTTCTTCCTTGCTGGCAACGCCTTAACCTCCTCACTCATCTTTTCTAGTTCTTCTTGTTTTTCCTTCACTTCCTTCTTTACTTGCTGTAAATGTTGATCCCTTCAAGGGCACTAAATGCCTTCAATGCTGCTTCCAGTAGGATCTGGCACTTAGTGACTTCGATAGCAATATTTTGCACTGCGGTCTACACTACTCCCTGTCTTAATTGTTTTTCATCTGGTGGAGTTTGTGGATTGAGATGTGCTTTCAGGGCAGCAATTTCAGACTCATGGAGAATCTCCATGTCTTCCTTCTCATTCTTAAGACTATTGACCAGATCGCCAATCTTTGTAATATTATCTTCTGGTTCTATTTGTACTTCAAAGTCATCAATGTTTTCTGCAATCGTAGTGATCATTGTATCCAATCTCAGCTGACGATCACTCTCATCCTGCAGTAGCATGGCTCTCTGCAAGCTCTCCTTTATATGCCCGTGAGATGATAATCAGTGTTATTTATAGGCGCGGTGGACCCTCCTCCGCGCCCTTGAACGACTATATATGCATTTAATGGTGGTATCCATTGGCCAAATCCGGTTTCCTTTGCTATCTTGTCTTTCAAAATTGTGATCAGAACCGCTATCTGTGCTTTAAATGCCCGAGTGGTCGGTAGGGAATTACTGTATAACAACTATATTCCCAACTGACACTTGTAATGACTATTTTCTGGATTCTTTCTTTGAACTGTGCGGTAGGTCATCGTTGGTTCTGCGTAGTGATTTCATGGCATATAATTTCTTTTCTTCCCAGTTGCTGCTTTTTGAATGTCGCAACAGGTGCATTGTTTCTTTTTTTTTAATGCGGGGCACTGTATAGATGTATCTCTTTTAGTCTATGTACAGACTTTTTCACAGTTTCTAGTGCCCAATTCCGACCATACTTGGCTCCTAGAAACATTTCCTTCTTTTGATCATTATGGACGCTGCGAAGCAGGACTATCGCGGTAAGCTTTAGTCTACTCCCATTTATCAGATTCGGTAATGATTCACCAGCTAAAGTGGCAAACTGTACTGTGCCACCATTAGTAACATCTATTACAGTATATGGTCCAAGCCAATGCATTTTAAATTTTCCAGGAAACTTCATGAATTTACTATCATATAGTAGGACTAGGTCACCTACCTGAAAAAGACTTATTCTTGATGTGGCGATCGTGCCATGCTTTTTCTCATTCTTTCTGCACTTGCTGATGGAATCCCGCGATGAAGCACTCTTCTTCCAATCCAACCAAGTGTGATAGCCTTTGTTCTAGTGCTTCGTGATCTGCCATCCCTGTAAATGCAGCTATTCTCAAGCTGGGTATAATGTGCTCCATTGGCATTATTGCTTCTTGTCCATAAGCCAATATGAAAGGTGTATGTCCAGTTAATTTCTTATATGTTGTTCTGTATGCCCATAATACAGATGGAATGCACAGGTCCCAGTCATCGCGGTTTACATTGCATACCTTGGTTAGTGCATTCTCAAGTACTTTATTAAATGCTTCGACAGTGCCATTCACTTGTGGGTGATAAGGCATACTGCGCTGATGATGGATGTAGAACTCTTCAGTTAATGCTTCAATAGTTTTGTTTAGAAAATGGTTGCCTTGATCACTCATCAAAATTTTTGGGCATCCAAATTGTGTAAGGATGTTCTCAAAAATAAATTGCACGGTTGTAGCTACGCTACAGTCTTTGACTAGTTTTGCTTCTACCCATCTGGTGAGGTAGTCAGTTGCTGTAATAATGTACCTCGCACCAGTTATTTTTCCTGGTGGGTTAATAGGTCACATGAAATCAATTGCCCATTTCTTGAATTCCTGTAAGGTCAACTGAGGATTCAATAGCATTTCGTCTGTTCTTGACGGTTTCCTTGTCCTTTGACAAACATCGCAATTCTGGCAATGTTCTTTGGAGTCCTTATGAATCGTAGGCCACCATAGCCTTGCATGCAATATCTTCTGCGCAGTAGCCCTTGCTGCATAATGACCTCCTGCGACTCCTGAATGTGCATGAGATAATATAAATGGTTTCTCATGTTCTAATACACATCTTCACAGCACTTCATCAGGTCCTAACTTGTAGGTTGTCCTGCAATAATGGTGAATTATGTGGCTCGCACTATCAGTTGCTTCTTTTGCTGCGTAGTGAATTTAGTAGGTGCGAACCTGGTAGTTAGAAGATAAATTATATCCTGATAGTAATCATCAGCAACCTGTATAGCAAATAATTGTGCATCGGGCAGATTGTCTTCTAGATTTGTTGGTTCTTCTCCTGACTCGATCCTTGATAGATGATCAGGGCCTAGATTTAATCTACCTAGTTCAACTATTATTTCAAAATTGTACTCTTGGAAGAGTAATAGCCATCTACAAATTCTCCCCCCTAACACTGGCTTATTGAACAGGTATTTTAATGTAGAATGGTCAATAAACATTGAGAAGTGCGCACCAAGCAAGTCCTTCCCTTTCAGTAGTGGTATAGTTTTTCTCAGCAGATACAACTTTCTGCTGGAAAATGCAATGGGATGATCAATTCCTCCTTCTCCTGGGTGAGCAAGAATGATACCCAATGCTATACATGAAGCATCAACATGTACGTGAAATGGATTTTACCAGTCTGGAAAAACTAGGATCGGCGCGGTGACCATTTTTTCTTTCAATGTGTCGAATCCTTTCTCGCAATCCTCGTCCAAATGAATGGTGCATCCTTTTTCAAAATCTTCTCCATTGCTACGGTTATCTGTGCATAACCTTTTATGAATTTTCTGTAGTATCCGGTATGCCCTAGTGTAGTGCGCAATTGTTTAACTGAACTTGGTGTAGGCAAATTTACAATAAATGCTATCTTCGCTGGATCAACCATTAACCCTTGCTTACGCACGATATGTCCCAGCAGAATCCCATACGGAACACATAAAATACATTTCTTTAAATTCAATGAAATTTGATGTTGTCTACATTTTTCTAATATCATTCTTAGGTTCGCGGCATGGTTCTTCAGTAACCCAAAAATGGTCCAATCATCAATGTAAACTTCTAGAAACTTGTGGATGAAGTCTTTGAATGCTGCGATCACTACTCTTGAAAATATGGCTGGTGCATTCTTCAAGCCAAAAGGAATCACTGTATACTGAAATGACCCCCATTCTGTTGCAAAAGTGGTTTTGTGCCTATCGGTTGGATCAATTTTTATCTGATGATATCTAGAAAATCCATCAGTGAAAGAGTATGCTTCATTCCCTCCAACGTTGTCAAGTACTTCATTGGTAAAAGGTGTAGGAAATGGATCGTGCATAGAGGCATCATTCAACTTTCTGAGATCAACACAGATCCTAATCTCAACCTTTGTTTTCTTGTCTTGGATGACCATTGGGCTTATCCATTCAAATTCTTCGACTGGCTCAATAATTCCCGCATTGAGCTTCTTATCGAGTTTTTCTTTAACTCGTTCCTTGTAGTGTGGATTCAGTCTATATGGCCTTTGTTTAATAGGTTTCGCTCCCGGCTTAAGAGGAATTCTCATCAGTCCTAAGTATCCCAAAATACCTTTCATTTCTATGAAATTTGTTGGGAATACTTCCTGATATTCCTATAATATAGCTGTGATCTCTACAACTGTGTCATCATCCCAGTAGTCTCCTATTGCTGCGAACTTCAGCTCTTCAGGGGTGTCGATGTTCACTTTCTTTGTTTTAACCGGTCCACTCATATGTGGAATTTCTAGTGGAGGTCCCTCTACCTCGTGTATACCTTCTAATTCTTGGATTTTTATGTTGCGTGTGTCCTCCACGTTGTTATCTTCAACTTCTTCAGCTATGTTGTAGCAGTCTAAAGCCTGCTCTAATTGTTCTGACCAATCTGGTTGTAGACTCGTAAGTACATTGTTTGTGTCAAAAATATCTTCTAATGTTATATCTTCCTCCTTGCAATGTGGGATAAATATCTTTTGCTTGATCAGTTGCAGCGTGTCATGTATAGTCGGAGAGTTATCTTGAAAATTAAAATCCTTCTGGAAGGTCGCAGTAAGGACAGACCAATCCACGGTTCCTGTGTGCATCTCCTCCTCTAGATACCACTTTTTTGGAATAGGCTCCTCCAACGTATGCACAAAGAGATGTATCCATTCTATCTACGGTCATTCCTTCCAAGCTTGTACACAAGCTGCGATATGATATTTTAGATCCCTCTGGCCATTATATTTCTCAAATGGTAGCATGACCTTATCAACAAATCTAATCTGTAGTTTTATTTTGCACTAGTCCCAAGTTGTCATTGTATTTTTGTGTGTAGCCCACCATTTGGAAGGTGTTTCTCTAAGTGAAATGTCTAATGCTGAGATGCGATGTTCATCTTCCCCTGCTACAGTGTATTCTTTGATAAATGAATAAATGTTAGCTGTACCATCATAAGTGGGGATTGGACTTACATGCTTTCCAATCCAGGGCAGTGACTTTGTAATTGTCGCGCATCTCCTGGAAGAAACTTCATGTATTTTGTGTTGTCAGTTTTCTAATCTTGCGTCTGAGTCTGAGATGTAAGAACTATCACAGCGCTAGTTGAGCATTCCATCCATAGTAGGATCGATATAATCTACAACATTTGTTGTTATTTGATAGATATAGTCAAGATTTTGAGCTCTGTACTCTTCTTGAATAGGTTCAACATATCGTTCTCCCTGCGAAGGATCCAATGGTGTGATGACCCTTATGTCGTTGCCTTCAAATATCATTTTCATTGTCTTGAGATTGATGACAGTGGAGTTCGTCATTGCCCAATCGATGCACAATAGTGCTGGATAAGGATTACTATCATCCACAATTTCAATTACTTCGAAGTCTGCATAACTTCGCACTCCATCAATGTCGACAATGGTATTGGTTAACCTTCCCATCGGTATAACTATGCCTTGATTAGCCATTCTTAACTGTATAGGTGACCACTGTAACTTTGGTTTTCGCATTTCCTGCCATGTCTTCTTGGTTAAGACATTCACTTCCGATCCGAGATCAAGAATGATCTCGTCCATCTCATAGTCTCGTATCTGTGCAGTGAACCGCATTTCCTTGCCAGTTCTTTTGGGAATTCTAATGTTATGTACTGCACCATGTGTTATTCCTTTCTTACTGCATGATTCATACTGATTTATCACTTTTTCAAATTCCATAAGAGTGTCCTTGTTTTTAAATAACTTGATGCAGCTTTGTAGAAACTGCGCAACAAAATTAGAGGTATTTGGTGCAGTGTGCGTTTGATCATATGCCAGTGGCATGTCTTGTATTTGTGGTTCTTGACTTCATAATGGAATCCTTGGTGAAGTAGGTTGTGGTTGTTTAAACATGTCTCGTGCTTCTTTGAATATTTCTTTGTTTTTCTGTAAGTTCAATGGAGGTGCATTCCCAGGAGCTTTTCTTATCCCTACTGTTCCTCCAGGGTTCTTCTTAGGATCAATTGTTCTAGAAGTCAAGGCTTCTGTGATGTTTTCTTTTCCTACATCAGCGCCACTTCGCGTTACTGCGTTGACACTCTGGCCTGTAGGTCTGTTCTTTGATGCGATCAGCTGGATGTTAGTGCTTGGTGATTCTGTTCTTCTCCTCTTCTGCATTTCTACCTCAAGCACCGGACAATATTCAATCACATGATCAAATGATTTACAGTAGTTGCATGTGGTGCATGGATTAGTACAATCCCTTGATACATGACCTGGCTTACCACAGTTATAACATATGACCTGGCCTCATCCTCTTCCTTGATTTTGACCATTATTTCTTCCTCTTCCGCGATATCCACCACCGCGGCCTCTATATCCTCCTTGATCATAGTGGGTGTTCTCTTGCTTTGGATGATTTTCCTCTTGGACGCGGTACATTCCAGCACCTCACATTGCTTCCATATCTCGCTTTCTTTCATTCATTAGTTCATAAGCACGACAGTTGGACTCATCATGTCCAATTGACTTACAGAAATTATAGTATAAGTTTTTAGGTGTCTTTACATATTTTGGTATCAGGTAGCAGTCCTTAGGTCTGTGTCCTCTGCTTCTACAAATTTCACACCATGGCGCCTGGTTCCGATTCATTATTATTGGGTTTGGTGCACCACTATTAAGGTACTCTTGAAATAAGGGGCAATATTCTCTGGTGTGGCCCTCTCCTTTGCATCCTGTGCACCAAAATCCATGTCGTTGTTCATGTATCTTCTCTTTTCCATTCTTCATACCTTGTAACTCTAATGTCAAGGTAGCCAATTGGTTCTGAATCTGTATCATCCCAGAACTACTTTCTCCAATTGGTGAAGCTTCCAACTTCATTGCAATCTCCAAGGCCTCAACTTGAGATACAACCTTCTGTTGCATTGGTGGTAGTCTAATGTGGGGCAACAGAGCAACAATGAACCATTCTTGATGCTGTTGCAGAGCTATAACAAAGCTCACTTGGTCCAACAATGTTTTGAATTTTTTGTCGAATTCCCAGACCGATTCAGTAGGTTTCTGCTTGATTTATTTCAACTCCATTATGCATTGTGATTCTGATTTGGGTTTCTTAAACTTGGCTGTAATCGCAATCTTGATATCTACTAAGGTTCTTGGATGTGTTTGAGAATATTTCATAAACCAATGCAGCGCTCTGTCTCTAAAATTAGTTATGAGTTGCGCTCTCTTGATAGAATCATCTATCACTTGCTTAACACTCCACACGGCTTCGCATAGAAACCAGTGCTGATAAGGGTCTTCTTGACCCATTCCTTTGAATATCGACAGTTTATATCATTATCTGTCATTCTGCTTCCGAATTTTGTACTATTTTGAGACTGATTCCCTATGACAAAAGTAGATATAGGTTGCTGGATCGTGCTAGGGATAGTATTCTGGGGAATGGGATGAGATGTATTGTTGTGAGTGCTCAGTCCTGTAGTGTTAGTAGTATTACTGATTTGTGGGATGGGTTGCGTGATGCTCGCAGTGGATGGGTTCTGGACTGATTGATTTTGAGGTATAATTCACTGGATTGTGGTTGATAACTGAGTGTTCTTACTATTGAGGTCACATGGAATTTCGGTATCTATATGAGTTCTAGAGGATGTGGGTTTCTTCTCGTTAGTAAGCTTGTATCTCTTTCCACTTCTCAAAGTATGGTTTTCTTCGTTAGAATCAATGTATGTGTTCTCTACCATGACAGAGTTTGAACTATTACTGCATTCTTAAAACACCTTTATCAGATAAAAGCATTTTAATGTATAGGGTTAGGTTTTTCAAGAACTTACCTCTGAATCCTTCAAAAAATTATGCTTCAGCTTGGCTGTATGATTTCAGTGTATCTACAGCAAACTCGATCAAAAAAAATTCTAGTATGCTATCAACCCAGAAGTCAACTGCTCGCGATAGTGGGCTGTCGATTGCTTTGAGTTAATCAGTAAGCTCCGGACTCCACTCTGTAGGTACTCTGCCTTGGGAGCAATTCTTTCTTTATGCTAGGTGCGATATCCACTCGTGTAGCTCATTTGGAAACGATGCCCAAAATATTTCATGGATGTCTCTCCACAAGTATCTATTCAACCATTGTTTGTCAGATAGACGTGGATGTCTGTTTTCTTTCTTTGCAAACTCTCTTTCGATCTTATCACACCAGGCCCAGATTTCTTTTTGTTCTGGATGCCAACTGTCGGACATTACTTTTCTGAATACACTATCACATCACCAGTCTTAGCACAGCAACGAAACCATTTGTTGGTCGCAGCACTGTTCTAGAGGTTTTCCAATGTAGACCTAGGTACTTCACGGTACAAGATACCAACAAAACCCCTATTCACCGACCCTTTCGGAAACAGACTGCAAGCAGCCTGAGGTCTCACTCGAGGTGAATTTGAGGGGGTGGTTGCAGAAGCAAGTTTCCACAACCTTGCGATGTGAGTGTTTTCAAATGACTTATGTACAGCGCGGTACAAGTTGCGTGCTACGGTTAATGACTGTGCGGAGTCTTCTACTCCACATCAAGTATTTTCAGGAACAAAGATATTTACACCCTCAGGGTGTCCCTAGACCATGTAGTAGGTTTATGAGATCCGATCACTTCTATTCACTTCTTAGTCGATAAACCTTAATCATTCATCATTACTTAGAATTATAAACAACATAACTTATGCCAATATGTGAGATGCGCAAAGCTGTGAGCTTTGATACTACGATTCAACCCTTAACAATTAACTGTGTGGCTATCTCATTGATCCATTCATTTGAGACTTATAGGTGCTTTACTGTTTAATATTCCTCCATACATGAACTACTTATCATCTTATCCCATTCTTTCCTCGGTGAATACAGATCACAGTAAACATATAACAAGCAATAATAACTTCATGCATGCACTGTAAGTAAATTAGATCACAAATTAATGGCAGTCATACACAGCAATCACATAACACAATAGTTTAATGTGGTTCACCCCCCGAAAGGGAAGCTACATCCACAAGAATTGTTGTTTATTTATCTTGCAAAGGGTACAACAGTTCTTCACCTACGCACTCAGCTGTAGACACTCTTCTCTTTCTCTCTCAAAATTAGGTCTCTGCACACTCAGCTGCAGAGCCTTTACAATGCTTCTCTCTAACAGACCTCACAATATTCAATATTAATCGACAAAAATGAAGACGTAACACTAACCCTTTCCCTTTACAAAATTTCCTTATTTATAGATCAAGACCTGTTGGTCATGTCTTTTATATCTTGAAGGCAGAACCCTTAGGTTTACAAAAACTGTCGCGGTTTTTCCAAAACCGGACTACTGATATCTGGAAGCGGATCTTCTATTATATGTGCACCAACATGTTTCCTCCGTCAAGATGTTCCTTCCTTTCTGGCCTTAGATGACTGGTTGGAGTAGTAGTAGTCTTCTGCCCGTTGTGACCAGTCACCTACCTTCGATCTGCACCTACCCACTGCTTGGTATTTATCGATGATCTTTGCCAAAAATAGGTCTTCTGTGACCTAACCAAAATAACTGCCTTGATCTGTCCATGCTCTGCTTAGCTGGATCTTCATTGACGTGGTACATCACGGTGTTGTACTCCTTGCAGCACCGACCTCGCAGCTCCTATGATACTATGTTGCGCGCAACTTCATAGCATACCAAAACTTATCCCAACATTGTTCAAACTTAACTGTGCTTAGCTCCGCAGTTCTCAAAATTCCTTCTGTTAAAAAATGCCCCATCTAGGCCAGGCCCAACAATCATTGACTCTTGATTGAAAGATTTTGTCTCGTGATCGACTCCAACTCATTTATTCACGCTTGGTGATATGTACTATGATACCTTGGGGATCATTGACGTCAATGGTGATTTCCCTCACACTTGTTAATGGTATACATCAATGACTGGTAATCAAGTGGTTTCTACCATGTTCAACGTCAAGACATTTGTAATCACATGGATAGATTCGTATCATTGCGGGTTCAGCTTGAAGACCCTGGGAGTCATGTTTTACCTAGGTTGCGATGGAGTTTGTATTGAGTCATATTACACGGATCCACATTTGTATTGGTTGTGGCTGTGTTACCATCTCATCATGGATCTATGCTTGTGTCTAGTAGCCATGATTGTGTTCAGTCAGTCATTACTACCATGGATCTGCATTGTATTTGTTGGAAGCCATGTTGCACATCATATGATATTGTCAGTTCAGATTCAGTTGTACTATAGAAGCATCCTTCATCCGACAAGTCCATTTGCCATTCTTCTGTCAAAGCATTTCACTTGTCCAATATTTCAAACAGCTTCATGCTTTGGGGGGCATTCTGCTACACCTAAAATCTTACCACCATTAGATTCAGTGTATACATCCCTGAATTTCCATTGGTTAAGTCATTTACCTGGAAATGACAACACTGTATTTATGCTAGGTACTGAGAGATCGTCGCAGGCTGCACTCATGCAACCTGCGATGTCACACCTTGCTCCAATATAGGGTGCGACGAAGACAATTAATGGGAAAAAATAGCTTCTTCGAGCTCATTCTCGAAGCCTACTGACTTGTATCCTTATCCCTGATCTCTTGGGGGAGCTAGCACTCAGTTCCTAAACTCTTGGAAGGATCCCCTATCTCTCTCCTACCATATCTCAACCTACCCTATCCATATCTTATCCACTTATCCCTATATAAGTGAAGCTCTACCCCTCTCAAAAGAGGAGGAACTTTATGGAACTCTTACGCTAGTGAAATTAGGCTTAATTGATTTAACACTCTAGCTTGAGAGACATCCACTTCTCTCTAGGAGCTTTGGCATGTCTTGTCGAAAGGAGCTTGCAATGTTAAGGAAATGGTTGTAATAATATTTTCTATTGTACTCTCCACTTTTCAATACAGTTAATACAATTGGTTTCCATAAATGTTGTCGCATTGATGATGTTTAGAGTTTTCCTCCTTAACTGTTAACTTAGATCTATCATATGAAATGTATTCTTTCACTATTCTTGGTCTATTATATGTTCAACAGGGTATAGCCATTTAAGATCTGGCAGCACTGGAGCATTGGATCAATGAAGGAGAAAGGGATCTGCAAATCCAAGGTAAACAATCTATCCTTCCATTTGCACTTCTATTTGATCTAGGAAAGTAGTTTGTGTTCTTTCCTATTTGTTCTAGACTTATGTTAAGCTAGGGAGATCAGGCCTTGAGTCCACTCTCAGTAGATTGTCCGTCAAACTTTGGATACATAGAGTAGGACAGTCAACAGTTGGACGTGTGATTGCAGTGGTACCTCTACTCGTTCAGGATCTCATTTAGATCGACAGATGAGACGAAAAGGTAGTAGATGGTCGTGCCCATTTTCTCATTTGGAATCTCATCTAGGTATGGGAGAAATCCCATCGACAGATGAGACATACAAGTAGCAAATGGTATAGCATAGATGGTACAACTGATATCTCAGATGTCGAGGATTGAGTGATTCTCCTAGACACACCAAAGGACTGGTGTAGATGACGCATGAAAACACTTCTCAGAGGACTGAGACTGTGTTGAAAACCTTCAATATGTATAGAGATGATGGAGATAGTATAGATGTACAAGATTTAACCCAGATGATCATGATGTTGATGAAGACCGAAGAATACCTTCCTCGTTAAGACAGAGTGTTGGGTTTTGTGCAGCTTCGGAAGATATTATTTATTGTATTTCTATTGTATTTGATTGTACCTACTAAGGGAGATGAACTTGATGTAAATGTCCATGCAAACCCTTGAAAGAATCAATGTAAACCTTGGGGAGAAAATAAGCAAAGTAAATTATTAAAATTAAATTATTATTTCCCCCCCAAGTGAAGTTGGGTCAGTCAAATAGAGAATTCAGCTCACCTAGGGTAAAAGTCAGTTTTACACTTGTATAAATAAGAGGTTATGTCACCTCATTATAACACTCACTCATCCACTCAAGTTCGCATCACTTGGGAGAGAGAGAAGTTCACATCTGCGGAGAAGAAGACTGTTTTTGGGTTTCTACTTTTGGAAGACATTTTTCCTTTTTTCTCTTTTATGATTGTACTATGATCTTGGGATTATCATCTCTATATGAAGGTTGATGAGTTTTCTCCCAATTGGGTCTCCCAGGATAAACTCTATGTTATTGTTTTGTGCTTTTCCTTTCTTATAGTGATCTTGTTTATGCATTTGAATTATTATGCCATGAATGTATGAAATATAACAAGTTGAAGCCACATGTATTTCCTCACATCTTCACTTATTGGTGTTTTCCCCCGAACTCCCAACATGGAGTTTCTCTCAAGCTCTTTTCTGAATCCTTAAAGAATGAAAATATCACTGAGAAATATTGCTTCCTTTCATGCTCATTAAAGTATCTAAAATGTATTCTATTCGGTATACGCTTACCCCTTTTTCGGGACGAATGGACTATTTATGAAAAAGGAATACTCTAGTCCCTTTTACTAGAAGAGTTCTCGACTGCATACATTTATGCTTTTTCAGACATTGGGGACTAACCTTCAAAAAAGAACACCCTTGGAGTATTCTTTTTTCTTTCAAACTCCTTAAAATTGAAAGCACCAATGAGCATTTAACGTCTCGGGATCGTCAAAATCCACACTATGGTACCATATCGAGCATAATTATATCCCTTATTCAAGCTCAATAAACTATGAAGAAGGCCCAAAAGGTGCCTTTCGATGCCCCTGCAGATCAAATATAGTCCCATGTTATGGAAACATTCCTAAGTATGGTCTCCTTTGTTTAGAGTATTCTGTAATGAGTCATCCCTGGTGTTAGCACCCAAATTGACCCTAAGGTTGCGGAAAGGTCTCCTTGGGGTAACACACACAACCACTTAAGGAGATATAAGCTAGCTTCCTATTCTCCAGACGGGGATCTCTCACAAATTGATCAAACAAGGCCAGATGTGGATAAAAACTGTGATTAAATTGTTTTTGGTTGAAAGAAAATGGACACACATTGGGCAATGGAGTCAAAACAGACAGAATATGATTATCATGACAAAATGCTTTTAAAAGAATCCCACGCAGAGGCAAGATAGCTACCAGCTCACAGTCAAAGAAATTTTGTTTGGTGGTTGAGAAGAATAAATGAACAGTCCATTAATATAGAGCATGCAACAATGAATTCTATATCAACTTTAGTAGAAAATAGTTGTGGATGCTTGAAATGAAAGGAACAAAGCATAATTTCTATGAATTCTATCCCAGTACAACACTTATCCAAGCATGAAAAACCATGACAAAATGAATTGAACAATGAAGGAAAACATTCACATGAGAAGAGGAGTAAACATACTATGAGACCAATAACACATGAATCTCTAATAGAATAACTTGCTCGCCCTTGCCATATTTTATTAAACAGTATCAAGATGCTCAACATAGAGAGGAATCCCGGGTTCCAAAGTTTTCAACCCTTTTTCATTCTATTACATTGCTTTTATAGCTCTTCTCATCCCTTAGGCTTGACCCAATATTAACAGAAAATGGTTACACTATGAGTGACACCTACTCAAGACAGGAAGGCCACTCCCGAGACTTAGTTACAAAAATAATAGAGAAGGTAGAAAACCGGGCTTAATTTTTCCTTTTTACACATTTACTGGGCGTTTTACACCATGAAAACAGATTATTAACAAAACTGAATAAGATGCCTTCATAACCATTTCTCCAGCTGGAAACTTCCACGACCTTCGAATCCTTTATGCACACAGCTTTAGCTTAGCCTTTCCATATTTCTCAATGAGCTTCCATTGCTCGATGGTTGGAAGATCTAACGTGGCTAGCTCCTTGAGAAGCACCCTCATTTATGTATTGTCTTTATAGGAATAATTCTGGAGGTGTGCACCTGCTTCTCTAAACATCATACACAGCTCAAAGTATTTGGTTAACTTGTCTACCATTGTCTGGCCAGACAACAACTCATCCATGCCTACAAAATTTGTATAGTCCAGCTTACACCCTATTGATTTGTTCTGATACTCCTCTTGGGTGATCAGAGTGCCATCTTCTTCCCAGAAAAGAGGAATCCCTTTCTTAAATAAGGGATCAAACATATCCCTGAGACCTTTCATATGGTGTTCCATAATATCAATTCCAAACTCAACAGTCTTCACCTGTTGGTGCTTAAGCATCACTCTCTTTGCCCAGATGATGAGGGATACCCTGTCTTTTATGCCAGTCGTCTTAGTCTCCTCCTGAGATAGACTATTTAGGAAATTAACAGCATTCTCAGCATGCTCAACAGGCTTCTTGTTTAATTTTTCATTAGCAGTTGCAAAACCCTGCTTTGCCAATTTTATTACCTCTTCTTTGTCTAAGACAGAATCGAGGAAGGGTCTCAATTTGTTTGCCTCCATGATGATGTTGTCCCAAAGCACTTGTCTAGCTTCTTGAAGTGAAATTTGGCCTGTATCTTTCTTTGTCAATTCATCATACTTAGTCTTCATCCCCTGGCACTTGGTTTCCCAAGCTTCCTTTTCCTTTTATGCAGTAAACAATAGAGTTTTCAAATTCTCATTCTGATTTTTTAATCTTGTCATGCCCATGTCCTCCAGACTAGCTTAAGCTATGGATCCTACCAGGGAGAAGTCTCCAGCTTCTATGGAAGGTGTTTCTACAGTATCCATTTCCTGAGTCTTATCCTGCCCTTCCATTTCCTGGTTTTTATCCTGGTCTTTCTCCTTCAGCTTCTTCTCAAGCTCCTCAACTTGTGCCTTTAAGAGCTTTTCACTGGCCACCACAATGGACAAATCTACCTGCCACTTCTTTTCCTTCTCTTCAAAGCTCAGCAACCTAGCTTCACAATCTATCAGCTTACCTTGGAGCTTTTCCTTCTCTTCTTCCAACTCAGCCAGCTCGGATGCATCCACCAATTTAGTGGAGGGAATTTTCAGCTTCAGCTTCATTTGCTAGATGAGCTTGTTTTTCTCATCTAACAACTTCTGTATGCTATCTCTTATGTCTTCATCAGTCTCATTGGTTAACAATGCAGTTTGGTGCTTTTTTACTTGTGCTTTCAGGGACTTGTTTTCTATCTTTTCTATTCTCAACTGGTTTTGGAATTTATCTTTATTTGCCTTCACTTTGGATAGATCCAGGGAAGCCTTCAACAACTTATTATAGATGACTTCACCAGTCTCCTTATGCAAATTGATTATATCTGTCATGGAGATGTCTTCCAGATTTACTTTCAGCTCAGTGGCCTTATTCTTGGTGGCCAAGGCGAGACTGAGGGTGTTATGGGTCAGGCTTCAGCTTGCCACCAAGGCCACATCTTTCTTTGAGATCTTTCTCAGATCCACATATGATTTGGCCTCTTCAGAGACTGTATCTATGTTTTCTTCATATTCTTCTAGTAACTCAGCCCTGCTTTTACTGGGTGCTGCCAACTTAGTGGATGGTTGGTTGAATTTATGTTCTTTAACTTCAAAAATAGGTACCTGGACCCTCACTTGTTTCTTCTTCTTGGTCTTCCCTGTTGGCACAGTTACTAATTTTTGTTCATTCTTCTCTACCTTTTTCCTCTTTGGGGCCCTTTCTGCATCACCATCAACCTGCATGGGCTCATTGCCCTCTAGCTTGCTGGATTTTTCTGAATTAATGGTAAGGGGGACAACTGCTGACACTAATGGGATCATGTAAGAGAACCATGCACTAGTGATGTGTTTCCTTGTGCCAAATAGGGGGAGCTTTCAAGTGTGTCTATCTCCATCTGGAACTTTTCAGGATACTCTAACCAATTTTCCATCTCAGCCAAACCTGTCAGCCCGAAATGCTCATAGCCTTTCCTATTACTCTCCTTCCTCCTTTCTGAAATGATATGGTCAAGATCATAGTTCATTTTTGTCTTGGATTGGAATCCCATGTCACTCAACATTTTCTCAAGGCATGGGAGAGCAGCCTTTCTCTTGACAATGAAAGGGCCTATTGTACATGGGAATCTGATGTCTAAGGACTTCTTGTCATCCAAGAAGTGCTCACATTCTACCTTCAACTTTTGTCTCATGAATTCCAAGCTAAGTATTCTAGGGGTCAAGAAAATAGGTAACACATAAGGAGCATGGGAATAGCCATGTGCCATGTTTCAGCAAGAACCAGTCTCCAACTACTTTCCCCATGGAGGGATGCAACAAGTCCTTCATTTCTGGCAGCACCCTAGGTAGCCTTTTCTAGAAGAAAATGAAGTATATCTCTGACAAAAGGTCATCCATGAATGCTTTATAATCCGAATAGATTTCTTTGGTGAGATGCAACTATGGCACCTATAGGTTATCCTCATGTGATACCAGGAACATCTTCAATAGGTATGATTGGAATCTAAAAGTCCTTGTCTTAGGGAATTCTACTAGCTGTGAGTGGATTCTTTCAGCTAGGGCTTCATCGAACTTGAGGCATGCACACTGGGTAGGTAGGATGGGTTTCTCTGACTCGATAGGGAAAGTACTTAAAACAAACATCAAGCTTATCAGTGGCTCAGTTATAGACTGGTCGCTATCTAGCCCTAAGAACTGGGCTAGCATGGAAATAACACATTTTGACTCTTCCTTAAAAAGGATGGCTTCAGTAGGGAAGGGTCAGAAAATGCCTTTATTTTTTTCAATTTGGAAGCGTCTTGTTTTTCGTTTGTAATCAATCACCCAAGTGAGGCAAATCATTTTCAGTTAAATAATCACACTTGCACCCAATCTGCCAAATTTTTAATTAACTGAGCCTTAAAATCTACCTTAACTCAACAAATGTTTTTAACCGCACTTGGGGAGCACTTAAAAGAATCTTGTAGTTAGGTAGGATTGAGGGGATAGGTGTTCCAATAACACCCCTCAATTATTTACATTTTAGACATAGTGTTTGTCCTTTAGGGTACCGAAAATCCCTTATACTTTTGACACGGTTATCAACCAATTTATCGGGAAGGCCTCTCCCATAGGAGGGTTGAAGTAGCCAAACTGGTTCCGAAAGCTTGAGTGGAATACCACAATCCATTCAGTAACTGAAGGATACCTTTTGAAGTTCTCGGTGTACACTCGTATGGGAGTACAACGCTGATAGAACCAAACTGCAGATTCACCCAACCGAACGTGTCATGAACGGGGTATCCTAGTTGCCATTTTTTAGGATTGTCTACTCGGTGTCCCTCCCGGTAGGGGGATATCTAGCCATTGATTCTACACTCTATATTGTCTGACTTTGATTTCATCACCTTGCAGAGGATATAGTTTGTCGACTCGCAATACTTCTAGTTAGGTGTTTGCATGATACAATACCCACCTTTGGTCTAGTGCGCACCACTTTTTTTTAGGAACTGTTTGACATTTGGTATTTTGACCACTTTTTTTTTTGGATCCCTCTACTTATTATAGCACAACTATTATAATAAGTGTTTTTGAGGTTGGTTGTTGGCCTTAGAGCCATTATTTTTTCACTCCCCTCTTGCACACATTGTTGCACTAGGGTTTGAGTTTTTTACATCACCACCATCCACTGACATTTTTTATACATTTCTCACCATTGAGAATTTAAGACTATCGCGCCATTTTCAGGGTGAACCCCCTCAGTTCGGTACACTTGACTCTACACGTCACAGACGTCGAGCATTATCCCTTGACTTGACACGTCATCGACATAGAACATAGTCATCTGATTCTGACGCGCCTCATTTCACATCTGATTCTGAGGCTGAATTCGAGCACCCTAATGAGACACCACCAACCAACCCCATGGCTGGATCACAATACGACCCCCTTTTCACCAATGCTATTGGAACTACATCAACAAACCCTACTACTACTATGCCACCCACGGTAACCACAACCCCCTTAGGCATGCCTAATATAGGGGCCATTCCTCCTTTAGGTATGCCCAACACAGGACCACTACCTACTATGGGTATGCCCAACATAGGGGTCACACCCCCTTTCATTACCACAACCTAGATCCCAGGAATTCTTGGCACTATTCCTAACCCCTCTACAACCCATGTTGCACTTGGGAGCACCAACCCTTCCCACACCACATCGGCTGGAGGACACATCCCTTCCATACCTAGCATACCCTTAGGGGCCATTGGACCACTACATAATGCTACCATTAACAGTTATGTCCCAGTCACTACGCCACACCCATCTGCCAGTTTACCATACATGGCTAGTCTGAACTTACCAGACCTAGCTAGGTTAACCAACCATCCTATTAGACACAACCCTACGTGGCCACCCATGCCCACAAAGCTTCCCTTAGACATCCTGAAGTTTGAAGGAAAAGCTGGGGAAGACCCCCAAAACCACATCATGTCATTTCACCTATGGTGTTCCTCTAACTCCATAGTAGATGATTCCATTAGACTGAGACTGTTACAACGAACGTTCATTGGCTCTGCAGCCAAGTGGTACATTGAGAAACCACATGGGACCCACAACACATTTACGTACCTCACCTCAACTTTCCTCCAGTTTTTTCAACTACCTATATGCTATGATGCAGGAGTAGAAATACTTTTTTCTTGTAGACAGAACACCGCTACACACATCACTGATCATATCCATGAATGGCGTAAGTGCCGCAGCCTCTGCAAGATAAAACATGACGACCGAATATTTTTGGACTGGTTTCTCAAATCACTCCTCCCCCTCATAGCCAAAGATGTAGCTTCCAAACGACCCCAATCAGAAGAAGAAGCTATCTTAAAAGCTCAGCAATTCGACCTCATATATGCCCAGTCAAGATATCTATACACTATTTTACCTGATGCCCCGCACAACGATCCATCCCGCCATGACGCACCGGGGGCATCCCATGCCACCAACGGTATTATCGGCCAGGTTACAACGAAAAACAAACCTTTTACCGTGACAAGTACAAACAACACCCAAGACCTTTCTAGGGCTTCATCCAATTCTGGGGCTACAACTTCATATGCTCTCGTAACACACACCCATCACATCCATGGACCTTCGTGTCCACCACAATGTTATGGGCATGCACCACCAGCTTATGCGCCAGCTCCATATTATAACCAACCGGCCCACCAGACTCCGGTCCAGTCACAAGTCCAAATGGCTTATTATCCTCAACAGGCAGCACCTCTTGCTCCAACACTTCTAGAAGCTCAAGGTTACCCACAACCATAGCGAATGCCAGGGCCACCTCAGAACCCTCCTATTTACTACCCACCGCAACCTGCTCTAGAGCTTGCACGACCTCAAAACCCACCTACTGTTCGAGGGCATGTTTATGCGCAGCAAAACCAACCTCCAAACCAAAACAACCAGCGAGGTCAACAAAACCGCGGAAGAGGACGTAACTGCGGAAACAACCAGCAACATAATCAAGGTGGACCACCACCTAATCCCCCAAATAACAATAAAGCTGCTCCCCCCAACCAAAACCCGGATCGTCCACCGAAACAGGCCAAAAATAATAACTTGAGAACAAACCATCCATGTTCCATATGTGGAGTCTATGGACATTACACACATAATTTCCCCCATTTAGATCGAGCGCATCAACTCTTGACCAATGACGCCCAACGACAAGGACATGCTGCACAGCCAGCCCCCCCTCAGCAACAACCCATGATATTGCAAAATCCCTTACCTAACCAAGGCACGGTCATTACTCGTCCAAATGATCCCCCTCAAGGATCCACTACAACACAGCAGCAATCACTTACACAGCAACTGACTACCAGCATGCAGAATCCAACACTTACCATTTGCTCATGATGTCATCAAATGATGTCAATCTTCAAACCTGTCGCAATCAATATGGATCCGCCCCGAAGGCTACACCTACCGACCCATCATCGAGTACTCTCCCAACTGATCAACCACTTCGCATACCCACTATGCCTATGGACGGGGGCCCCAAAGCACCTTGTTTCCCTTTGAGATAGATTAACAATAACCCGAATGCTCGTGCAGCTTCCAACCATAAAATTGTAGAGGATTTAGCTCAGTCCCCCGCTGCTATGTCTGCTCTTGAAATCTTAAAAAATTGTCCTGCACAGAGAAAGTTGTTGTTATTTTCCATCGGTGCCATAGATCCTAACGACTCTAACATGATGGCTTTCGACTTAGAGCAAGTTGAACCTTGCATGCCTGCATCTATAGCTTTTCAAGTTTCCTTCTCCATTCGCAACCTCATCATTCATCAATGCATAATCGATGAAGGGACCTCTACCTACGTCATGTCAACTTTTGTATGGCAGCAACTTGGATCCCTAATGCTACAACCATCCACTACCACATTACGATCTTACAATGGCCATGTATCTCAACCTCAAGGCTTGTTAGTGAACGTACCCATACAACTTGGGGGCAAACTGGTTCTCATAGATATAGAGGTCATTAACGCCCAACTTGATCACAATCTCCTTCTGGGACACAGCTACATGTATAAAATGAAAGTTGTCGCTTCTTTAGTTTTCCGCATCATGATGTTCCCCCATAAAGGATGCATAATCAAAATCGACCAGATTACATACTATGATCCCAATGCCCCCGCAGCACCAGAAAATGTTCTTCCCATGATCGAACAACCCGTTCTTAGTGCACCAACATCATTTGTCTCATCAGTCGGACCCAGGATATATTTGGATACCCCCTTGACCACCACTTTCCCTTCTATCCCACCCCCTCCCTAGGTAACTAAAGTATCCGATTTGTGCACCTTATTGCACAATGAACAACAACATCCTCAACAACCTCAACCACTACCACAAGCACCCATTGTGCCTAGTCATATCGGAACAACATCGATTCACACAATCCCGTTCTTGTTCCCGTTTTCAGGAGTTGTCAGCACGCCAGTAATGGCTACACTTAACCTTCTAGGTTTAATGTTAGAAATACCTGTATGGTACTTACCTGCCCCAACTCCCCCACCGACTCCAACCATTGTCCTACAACCAGTACAAGCTATGAATATGTCGAACCATCCACCACCTGGCATACCAAACCCCCAAAATCGCCCACCACCTAGTGGTTTGAACCCCCAAAACCGATCAATTACAATAGGGGGCACTACATCAACATCTAGTTATGTCCCCCCTCAATCTCGCAACACTGGGGGCAGAGGTCCACCAACCTACAACACTGCACCCACAACTCGCACCCCCCCAGTGACGCCCAAATTAGCTAAGAATCCCCCAACCCGTGTACTCCCTAAGTGCTCCTTGTGTGACGATATTGGCCACGCTACTCACCTATGTCCACAACTACCAGCACTTCAAGAACACATGAATATGTTGGATGATGACACCAATGTTCCAGTTTTCAAATTAGAATTTCCACCTCAACCTCATGATAAATCATTGCGAACAAACCAGCCTTGTGCAATATGCGGAATCTATGACCATTATTCACACCACTGCCCCGATCTCCCAGATAACAGAGCAGCCCTATACAAGATGAATAATGCTGACCTAGAGATATCCCCTCCTCTCATTGAGGAAATTCTTCTCCCACCATCTTCCTCCTCAGAAGATATTAACACAATTTACATGGTTTCCAATGGAGACCCCTCTTTCTGGTCGGCCCCTTCCATTGATCCCTCCGACCCACATATTCAACCTTTTCAAATCAAATAGGAAACCACATGTCCACAACATGGGGGTAGGCCTGATACCTTGCCTACCCATCATCATTATCATTCTCGTCGATGATACTAGGGGCATCCACCCCGCAAGGGGAATCCCCCATCATCGTATCATCACTTTGGCATGCCACCATGGCCCACAGCTTCATGGTACACCCCCCCTCTAGTAGTTGATCAATTCCCTGTTGATCCCTCTCTAAAACAACATCTGCACTGCATTGACACCTCTGAGTTTGGGGGCATAATAGATTACCTCGAACCTGGGATAGGGGGCATGATCAATCATTTTGACCCTACCCCATCACATCTATCTCAGCACATCCATAAGCCCATCGTTCAAACAACCACATATGTGATCCACAATCACAAAACCCATGCACATAGCATGGGGGCAGGTCATTAACCCTGCTCACTTTTTCACATTTGTGATCTCAACTATTTTTGAGGTCACATATCACTTGTATATTTGATTTGATTTGATACACCTAGTATTATTCCCCCGTGGGCCATCATTTCTCCCCACCACTGCATCCTTGGCTTGGTGGGCTCACCTTTATTTGTAGCCATTTTTTAACCTAGTTATTTCCTTTGACCATTCCGGAGTCCTTATGACCTCCGTTTGTTGCACCATTTGCACCGTCGGATTCATATTTCCGTGCCCGTGATGATGCTTGAGATCATTTCTTGCTCTCACAAAAAAATTTTGGGCATTCATTCCATGCCCCACGACACCTCGATTTGCATGCCACATCGGCTGTTGTGAGTTTATTGGCGATTTTTATACTGTCGGATTCAGTTTTCCATGCTCGTGATGATGTTTGAGATCATTTCTTGCTCTCACACCTAGATTTTTCAGGCATTTTTTACATGCCCCCTCGTCGCCTCGATTTGCATGCCACATCAGCTGTTGTCCATTTTTTACAACTCTTATATCACTGGATTCAGTTTTTTGCACCCGTGATGATACTTGAGATCATTTCTCACTCTCACGCCCAGATTTTTGGGCATTTTTTCAAAATGCCACTCATCACCTCGGTTTGCGTGCCACATCGACCATTGCCCATTTTTCACAATCTTTATGTCGCCGGATTCAGTTCTCCATGCTCGTGACGATGCTAGAGATTATTTCTCTCTCTCACCAATACCTTTTTGTTTGGTATATTTTTATTCCTTTTTTGGGCCGAGCAATTCTTTTACGAAAAAGGCACTTAGGGAGTTTCTATTAAGCTCTTTTCTGACTCCTAAAACAATGAAAATATCATCGAGCAACCTTGCTTCCTTTCATGCTCGCTAAAAGTATTTGAAAGGGCATCTACTTAGTATAAGTTTACCCCTTTTCCGGACCTTGTAGACTAATTACGAAAAAGGAATACTCTAGTCACATCGGCTAGAAGAGTTCTCCATTTGCATCATTTTATGCTTTTTCGGACCTTGGAGACTAACTTACAAAAACGAACACCAATGGAGTCTACTTACCACTTTCAGACTCTCAAAAAATGAAAGCAACAATGAGCAATCACCGTCTCGGGCTCGCATAAATCCACAGGACGGTACTCCTCCACCAATTCAGAGTCTTCTTATCATTTTCAGACTCCTTAAATATGAAAACACTCATGAGCACGAACAGTCCTGGGCTCACAAAATCCACAGGATAGTACCATTTCAGAGCACACTTTTATCCCTTCTTGGAGCTCATTAAAACTACGAAGAAGGATCCAATGGTGCTTCTGGGTGCCACAACAGATCACGTCTACTCATATGGTAGCTTCCCCATTTTGGTCGCCTTTGTTCAGAGCATTCTACAGTATTTCACCCTGAGAGTCCCTCTATAGCATCCATCGGCTTGTCCCCCCCAGAGTCACTCCAATCTACAATACATACCCTTCAAAGATATTATCCCCACACCTACAAGTCAGTTTCCTATGTTCCCAGGTCAACCATGTCATCATGCTCTGAACGAAGGAAGTTTGAGCCCACCCACTCTATGACCCTAGTTATTTCCCATCGCCATAGTATGTCAGTCCTACCATCAATACTATCACACTTCAATTCTACACCTCGCGCTCCTACCAAGGAAACATCATTGCCTTGGTAGTTGCTGGTCTCCCTCTATCGACGCCAACCAAATCTATTCCAGAGGATAGACCCAGAGGTCCCTGTGCCTTGGACTCATCACCATTAGTGATGAGTGCCTACGGATCATTTTGAAAGGAGTCCTCAGTGCCTCTCGAAATGATTGCTTCTCACATGCTCGACTTCAACACCTTGATCGCATCATTGAGACTTGTACAAGATATCGGTCCTTTCAATTATTTGTTGAAGACCCTAGATATCATCCGACTTTACCACATATAAGAGTCTAATTAAGGATACAACCAGTTACATATTCCTATGGATATTCGGGTTGCGCTTGGCGACAATTTTCAGATGTTGGACACCTTTAGTTTCAGCAGTTCATCAACCCTTCTAATACCTTATTCGGAATGGTTGTTGCATTCCAGTGTATCAGTTATTGAGATCAGTCATGTTATGATCATGAGTACATCCTAGAATAGTGTCCCCTTTGGACCATTATGATGTATCAGCATATTTTTATGTATTATTCAGGTCCCCCTTCTTGGGACTAATTGTTATGTATATGTCTTGATACGAGCATGGGTATGCCCGTCTCATCCATTATTAGTGATTATTCCTCATTCATCTTGAGGCCATGTAATATTTTTCATTTTTTTGCAGCTTCCAAAGGGGTCATTGTTCCAGTCTCCAATCGGTCTCTCCTCTACTCCAAACCCCAGGAAAAACACAAAAGAACTATGATGTCTATCGGCCATACGATGAGCTCCTTCCCTCACACATCAGGGGGCAATCTGTTAACACCCAAAAAGTGATCACTAGCTCATTCCCTTATTCACATGACCCATTTGTCCACTTTTCCACCATTTGAGCCTCTAAAGCCATCAAAAGGTCACCAAAAAACCATAATACACCTTTTTTCCCCTCAAAATATATATTTTTCCTCAAAAAACACAAAACACCCTCAAAAAGGGTCCAGAATTCCCAAAAAATATTAAAAGGGAATAAAAATATTCAAAATATTCAAAAAAGGAAAAAGAGGGAAAAAGAGACCTAAACCATGTTGGTTAATACCATTGGTTTCCTTAAAACCACAATGGTATTCCGCATCACCAAAAACTATAAAAAGGTGATAGGGGCTTCTCACTTTCCATCCATCCATCATCCTATCCTCATGATGTCAAAATCTCTCTTGATTTCTTTGACCATTGTAGCAATCTTGGAGAAGAGACCATTGGAGCCTGGAGCATCTCAACCTTGGAGCTTCTCAACACCAAACATCCTCACCATTTGAGGTATTATAATACAAAAGTCATTTTTTATTTCGTTTCTTGTTCTTGTTCTTAAATCTTTTCAAGTTTATTGTTATATGCACATGTTAGATTCAGATTAATTTATAGTTGTATTTGATTTCAATTTGAAGACTGCTACTACAAGTTAGTAGGTGCATCCTTGCACATGCTTGGTTGAAAAACCAAGCAACAAAGGGTACGCCCTAGACAGAGGCGTTTGGATGTAGGGAAGCATGGTAAAATCTATGTTTCAATGGAATTGGGGAGAGGCTGTAGTACTAGATTAGGGCTTCTTTGCTGTAGCTTTGGGATTTATGACAAAACTCGGTTGGAATGGCGAGGGATTTTCTAATAGTTAGGGGGTTCACATAACACAAAAACTTTGACCTGGAGGCTTACATGATCGCTTTTTGACTTGGGGAGTAATTGCAGGCACACCATTCTACAAACTCAAGACAACATGGGGTTTGAATGGTTGTGAATAAGTGGAAGGAGTGATAAACCCTATGAACATCTATGTTTTGGGTCCCTATGGCCTCCAATTTTTCTTTAGTAGTCTCTATGGAGCTGTTAAGCATCATAGGATCGTAAAAATCACTGTCTTTGTCCTCCACCATCTCACTTATCATTTGGTGCTCAAAACCAATGGGTTCCACAGATCTATCCATTTAAATACTTTAGCGGGGATGTGGACGACCTACCTGGTTATTTGATAGCTGTGTTTAGCTCCCGGGACCCTATATGGTTTGTCAGTTCCTGCACGGTCTTCTCGTATCGCATTCCAATGCAAACAAGACAAAATGGATGTAGATCTCTGTGCAGACGATCCCTTTTTATATTATAAATTCTGCCATATCATTCCTGTAGCTATGACAGTGAGGGAGCCATGTCAGCCATTCGTCCACACAATTGATCTCGAGCCATAGATCCTTCATCCTCCTCCGTGGATCCCAAATTTTTTGCGTGCCATCCTACTAGTACCTTTGATTTGTGAGAATACTTGCCAACCGTCGATCTAGTCCCTCCATAGATCTTGGCCATCCAAAGGTGTGGCCTTTTAATGACTTCGCAGATTTTGGGCCCGCCGATTTCACGTGCAAGTCAAATGTGCGAACTCACATCCAGTCATCGATCTCCTTCGCGCCAGATCTACATCGTTGGAAGGTGCAGGGTCTTACAAAAAGTTCACAAATAGGAGAATCAACTGCCTTCACTCATGTTGAAAATGTGAAGAAATTCCTAACTGTAGATTTGCGCTGGCAAAAGTTGATCCAACCTTTAACATGCCCGTCGGCTAACACTCCCGCCTGCATTTAAACGAACTCATCTTTATTTCGTGAAGCGTGCCTTTGGTCATAGATCTTCGCTACCGTCGATATAGACCGTCCATAGGTGCGACACATAATTGCAGGAATACTTCGCCATTTAAATCTATTTGCACTGTTTCAGGCCTCGGCTTTGATCATTTCCTTCTCTAATCCACAAACATTTATCCATACATTTTATCTTGGCTATCTTACGACTATTTGACTCACACCATTGGGCTTTCTTCATTCTCTTCAGGCATTCAACCTCCCACTTCACCCAGGTCGAAAATAGTGCCAATACCTGGAGTCCCCGTGATATCACCTCTTAGTTTTCCATCTAGAATATCACCCATTGCAGTCATAGTCCCTAGTCCCCTAAGCTATGGTCCTCTTCCCCCGAGATCGGTTTCATATGATTCCCAAGCAGCCCTACCGTCATACCCTGAAAAAAGTAAGCCCGAGTCTCATCACTCTGTGTCCCTCATATTCTTCCACAGTGTCTCAGTCTTAGGTCCAGTTCTATCACATATTGGTTGTATCGCTGGCCCTCCTATCAAGGAAGCCTCATTGCCTTGGTAGTTGCAGGTATCCCTTTGTCGATGCCAGGACACTTATTCTAGAGGATAGACCGAGAGGCTCCCTGCACCTTGGAATCATCACCATTAATGGTGAGTTCCTATGGACCACCTATGGGGAGTCCTTAGTACCCCTTAGAATGGTTGTTTCTCATGTGATCGACTCTAGATCCATCACTGTACTATTGAGATTTGTGCAGGGTATTTGTCCTTTCAGTTATTAGTTGAAGACCTCGGATGTCCCCTGACTCTAGCACATTGGTGAGTCTCTTTGGAACACCTCTAGTAGTATGTTCCTACAGATATCTAGGCTGCATTGGAGATAGTGTTGGGAATCCATTCAACCATATGCTTCCTAGATTATCTAGTCTAGATGCATCCCATTATCCCTCCCAGAGATCGACTCTCAGCCATTGATTCTATCTAGTTGTTGTGATACTGCATTAAGAAGGAATGCCATTTTTTCCATGTAACATCTCTTCATATCAGTCATGGTTGGACCATGATCACATTCCATATTTGAGTCCCCTCTGGAAAATTATGATGTACACATCATTTTTTCATGTATTATTCAGGCCCCCATTGGACACCATAATTTGTATAGATTGATACATTGATACGAGCATGGGAATTCCCACCTCATGTATATTTTGAGAATATATGTATATCTTTATGAGTATTATATTTATAGTTTATCTCATGTGTCATTTCGCTGAAGTATATGATCTTCTCCTAAGCAGTCTCTAATCTAGGTCAACACAACCATTCCATTGCTTTGAAGGTCCTATGATGTCTATCGATCATACGATTAACTCCTAACCGCACACATCAGGAGGCAATTTGTTAAAGCCAAAAAAATGACCATGCATAATCATACATACCCTATCCCTATGTTTAGACCCTCAACATGAAAATTAATGCAAAACACCCAAAATGGATGATATCCTAATTTCTAAAACCCACTTTGGACAAGCTCCCCAAAAAATAGGAAACCTCCACCAAAATAGGGGTTTCCAAAAAAATAGGGAAGTCCACCAAAGGTGGAGGATGTCCGCAGAAGAGAAAAACTCTGGCCCACATTCGAATTTTATTGTCGGAAAAAGAAAAAAAAAACCATGGTTTAGGGTTCTCAAAAAATCGTAAAACACACCTACATATATTGGGACTTTTACCCTCATTTGGACAGAGACAAATCATGTTTTCGGAAATCTCCAGCCCTTGAAAGCCAGCCTTTTCATTTTCCCCTATGTGAAGGTTGAACACCTCTTAGTTCCTTTCACTCCCATTCAGTAGATACCTTTCCCATTCAACCCCTGTGGTGGCTCAGTAGAGCAGAACCATTCAGAGAACTAGAGAGATGATCCAACTTCAAGTGGACACACGAGCCCTTTTCCCATTGAGGTAATCTAGAACCATTGTAAAGATCATTTATTGGAAATACAAAGAAACCAATTTTTTTTAGACCTAATATATTAATGTGTATGTTTTGGTTTTCACTACGGTTAATGTTGTTTTGAATTAAATAGTTATTGTTTTACTATTACCTGTTACATCACATACATATTTTTTCTTAGTTTATATTTGCATGCATAGTTCAATCTATATTTTACTTAGTTTCGATATTATTTATCGCACATATTTCACACATAGAGCTGCAAGAGATATTCTCTTACATGCTCTCTACATTGGCTTCCACAAGCCAATAGAACTGCTTTGTCACCTATTGAAGTGCGAAAGCACTAACAACAAATTATATGGAGTGAAATTGAAGGTTGCATTTAAAGGAAATAATATGAACAACTCTTAGATCTAGCTCCAATGCGAGTGATCCACTTTTCATTGATGATGTAGTGGGGAAGATAGATTTTGGGGACCAAATCAAACACTATTTTTGGAAACAATAGTTAGGGAATGTCCACTTTCATCAACTACAACTTTTTTGGATGTGCACCACAATTTAGAGTATCGAATTACGGTTTTAGGACCCTATTGTGGTTTTTGCGATTTTTAGTGTGATATGTTGTCGATAAATTTAATTGAAAATGCATGTACTACTAGTTAGAGTTGAAGTTTGATATTTCTTATATTTTTTGTCACATTGTTGAGATCATGTGGTGATGGAAGTGATATAAATGGGGTTGATATTTCTAGTAATTATGTACAATGGCAATGAGAATCACGACAAGGTAGGTGACAAAAATAAGGATGTTAACAAAATGGTTGAAGAAACTATATGAAGAAGACGGTGACAAACTGATGTATTGTACTTTAGATCCATTGGAATAAATGAATATTTTGCCTCCATAATATGTCCTAGCTTACTTTTGGAAGCATGATAGGGTTGAATTAATATTGAATATGATTTGTCCCCCTTAAGTTTTCACAAATAGAAAAGACACACATCATTATTGGTACCATATCTAGAGACCTATCCTAAAGAAGCACCTCTTGGTGGTATTATGTTTGGAAACATACCCAATTCCTATAACTAGATACAATGGATTGAGGTGATGGTCACATTACAATATATTAAGGTGATGGTCAATAGGTGTCCAACTATTCCTTAATCAAGGATGGAAATTCTATCAACCGTAACTCTTTATAACTACAATAGTTAAATGAACCAGTAATGATAGTTTGGAGGTAGAAGGAAAAATTAAGGAATGAAAGATTGAAGCATGGTGAAAGTCATTGCATCATTCTCTATAGGAAACCAATGCAAAAATCCTTGGAATTTTGGAGACTTGGACATCTTAAAAATTAAGGAAAGATAAACTTCATCCATACATGAAAACCCCATCTCAATAACTAAAGGGACTGAATCTCACGGAGGAAGTGGATTGATGGGAAGTAGTATTGATTTGGGGGAGATAATAAGGTTTCAAGGTAAAAAATAAGAAAACAATGTCAAGATTAGAGAGGCATAACCCAATTTAGTCTTGAGAGATACAAAATTATAGATGAAATGAAGGAGATGGAAAGAAAACCATTAACAAAGAAGTTATTTGGTAAAATAAGCTCACAAAAATGTATGGGTCAATCGATTGAGGTGGTATAGAAATTGGATTTGGGATATAATATTCTTCATTTCTATCTATTAAGAGGTCGACTAGCATATATTTTGATATCATCGAATCGTTTAGATATGACACCCAATAATAGATGGTATCAAAGTTCATTGGATTTAACTCTTAAAAAAGGTTCCCGATGTTTTTACCCTCACAGAAAATCCAACTCAAAACAATTTATTTGGGTCAAAATCATTGATCTCTATCTAAATTTATGGTCAAACAAAGTGTTAATGGAAATATGAAAATTATTAGGTATCTATGTTTATTTTGATCATTCCTGCAAAAGTAGCATCCCTATAATCATGGCGAATATTCTAGCAGAATTAGATCTCAAGGGAGGATTCTTGAATCCAAAGGAATAAGGGTGTAAAAATGGAAATATACATAGACATTAGATTATTTTGGGGTCTTATTCTAGTATTCTCAATGCTACTTCTATGGTTTGATAGCAGAGGATTACTCTATAAAATTCTCCAAATTTTAATCAAGGAGAAAATATCCTTAGCCAAAATTTAACGTCCTCTCCAATCATTCCAACTAAGGGGAGGGAACATGACACTTAATCCAGGATTTCACAAAAATTGAGCCCCATTAATATTTAACAAATCCATACAAGTAAAACATGTGTGCAAATATAATTCAAACAATCACAACTGAAGAAAAATTCTACTACCCATCTAGCATGCAATTGCCATCATAACTATAACATGAATCAATTAAAAACATTGCATAATTAAATACAAGAGAGTACTTATATTAAAATCAAGTAGTCCGGAGCATCTAGATATGCAACTGCAACGTTCAACCCAACCATAGGCCAACTGTTGACACTATATTTGAAAATACTCAAACCCTAAAAATTTGTCAAAAAATATCCAAAAGAAGTGGAATTACTACAAATGGGTTGAAGTAAAGGTTCATAATACACAAACAACAAGAAAAAACCCACATATGCAAAGTCCAAAAGTAATTTTTGAAAAGGTTATGTCTTGGTCAAGTTTCAACGGCGGAGATGAAAATAGTAGAGATGAACGACTGTTATAGTTTCCCGCACCGCCAAAAGGATCGTTTGCAAACGTTAGTAAGTGGTTGCGGACTTAATACTGCTAGATACGTGTCACAGCTTCATTGATCCGCATCAACGTGATAGTGGTATTACAAACCACTACAACGTCGTGCGGAACCACCAAAGGATAATGCGCGGTGGGCCATAGCACGTGGCAAGATAATAAGCGGCAGGCCATAGCACGTGGCAGATGGAGAAGGCGTAAGGGAATACGCCACATGTTGATATCAATTGGAGGGACAATATACATTGGGACAAAATCAACGACCAAGATTGATCCACATCAGGAAAAGTGCGCACTTGATAGAAGAAAGAGCGGTCGCGGAAATTAAACCACTCTAACAGGTGTCATAAAATGGTTGATCCGCACAAGGAAAAAACCAGAGAAGAAAACTGTTATTGGGATCGTGGATACCACCATGGGAGATAAAGGGACGCAAGATCTAACGGCTCAAACCAAAAGGCTCGTGATCAACGGTTGGATATAAACTACATTCAAAAAGATGCCAGAAAGTTAATAAAAAAGGCTTATATAAAACAAAAGGGTTTCAAATAACGACATTTTGTATATGTGTCGCTATCCCTGGGAGCTCTGAAGACTGGTGGAGATCAGCAATTGCGACAGAAGGATAAATACATGTCTATACAGGTAGGGTCTGGTGACCTGGCCCATTTTTTAAACGGAATTTTGTTTAAAGAACCATTTTAAATGGAAACTGTACATGATGTAGATGTTTTTAAAGCAAAGGAAGCCCTAGAAGATAGAGATGGGTACATTCATGATACCTTAACCAGGTTACTAGTCGCTGAAGTTAAACTTAGGTTGTCTAAATTATTAAAAGAAGGTATAGACATGCACAGAGTCCACCAGTCATCCTTGTTAGCCTTTTGCCTGGACCAAATCCCATCTTTTCCAAAATTTGTGTTGTGGTGTGCTAAGAATTATTCCAGAGAAGAGAGAACTATTTTAGATAGTCGGAAAACCAGAGTCGTTTGCAAAATAGAGCCTGCCGTCGTAATTAAAGCCCTAGAAATAGAATTTTCCCAAACCCTCGAGTTTGAGATTTTTTCTGAAACTTCTGTTATTGAATATTATCATCAAACCCTTCAAGATGATAGAGAAATTTTTTTGTCTACGTGTCTTAAACTAGAAACCAACATTTCAGATATCTCGTACCCTATAGATATCAATTTATTTGATGAAAATACCCAATTGGTTTTGACATTGTTGGCTTTAATCCTAGGGTTTGATACAGACATGTATGTAACCGAGTTTCAGTTGAGTCTTTTGTATAAAATGAGTACAATTCAATCAGGGATTGATGAAAATCAAATCCCTCGACTTCATTTTGAAGAATTTTTGACAGAGAAGATTCATGAACAGATGGTCAATTTTCCAACTCTGGGGCATTTCAGATTTCAGTCTTTTTTGATGAAAATGATCATGGTAGCCAGTCATGAAGAGTTACAATTCCCTGAGATCATTTTCACAACGTTATTAGAAAATAACATGTTCAATTACATAAATTATATGCTCTCTGAGATTTACAGAATGATTTTTGGTGAAAAATTGCCTAGAGTATTACCAGAAATGCAAGCATGTATGCAATTGAGTGCAGAGTACGCTGTAGGAGATTGGTTCTTGTCAAAGGATAGTACAGTGATCAGATTATACGATTTCAAACATAAACCTTATGTTTTACCAGCATTTCTTACCTTAAGGGTTTTTGCTTTGGAGTTCCTGAGACAGAAGTTAATTGTTGAGGATAATAATTTCTTGCTTTTCAAACAAGCAACAGATATCAAGTATTCGTTCACACTTGGCCCATTCACAGTGAAGAATAAAAACGTTGTTGTTTATATAAAGAAATTATTGAAATATATGGGTTTTGAGACAGACATGGCTATTTTGTATGATCCATTAAACATAATATCAAAACGGAGAACGGATCATTGCATCAAAGCGTTGAATCATCGGACGATTGAGGGAATGCTTGACAGAGCCAATTGGCTGGAGTATAAGGAAGAAATCATTCCAGATTCACATGATAAAGAAATGGTATTGATAGATACAATAGCAGAGGTAGGAAGCACGATGAATACTGCAATGGTGGGGTTTAAAAGACCCATATAGGATGTAGTGAACATTGAGGGTGAAGGAACAGAAAAAGGAAAAAAGTTGAAAATGGATGAAAAACAAGAGTTAATGGTAGTTTCAGAAGAGGAAAGAAGAATTGAAGTCAGAATACCAGAGGTCATGGTAATGGAGTACAATATTGAAGAATCCCCGGTGGAAGATGATGTAAATAGACCACACAATATGATGGATGTATTTAATGAACACAGTCAGAATAAACAGGAATCCTCTAGGCAAACCAGTCAGTTATTTCCAAAAGTTAGAAATATATCCAACACTAAAGTAAATTTGTTTACTATTTGAAATGTCAAAGAAAATTATTTAAAGTTTTCAGTTGTTACTAAAGATAAGATCTCAGAGATGAAGGTGGATTTGTCAAAAATCAATGCCCCAGATAAAATTTTATTGCACAGGCAAACACGAGAGGTTATATATTCAGATTATTTGGTAGCAATATTAAAGGCAGAAAAATTAAAAAATTCATTGGATAAATTGAATAACCAGTTGAGACAAGAGAAAGCAGAAAATAAGTCTCGACAACAACAAATAAAAAGATTGCAAATAGATTTGATAAACAAAGAGGGAGATGCAGCAGTAAAATTGCTCAAAGCAAAGGATGATACGATTCTAATGTTAAGGCGAAAACTAAAAATCCTAGACACTGTGCTTATCCAAGGAGATGAACTAACAGTACTGGAAAAATAAAAAGAAGATCTGTGAAATGAAGTAAAGGATGTGACTGCAAAAATGTTGAAGCTCGTCGAGGAAAAGATCATTGGGAAAAAGAAAAATTTAGTTTGGAAGAGCAATTGGAGGAAATAAAGAAAAAATTAGCAGAAATAAGTCAGCAATAGATACAGATGAAGATAAAAATGGATTAGATGGTCTCTTACAAGCCATGTCCCAAGTGAGTTTGAAAGAGGGTGAAATTAAAGAATTGAAGATGGGAATACAGAAGCTCAAAGAAGAAAATGAGACTAAAGATAAGGAAATTAAAACCTTGCAAATAAGGAATCAAGAATTAACTGATAATAATAAAGGTTTGGCAGCTCATGTGACAGGACAGGTTGCAATGCAAGGTTGCAAACATACGGTATGGGATCAAATCATAAAAGAAGTTGAAAAATTAAAACCTTATCTTGATTATATAAAAGTCAAAGAAAAAGTAGCCAAAGATTCCTTTGAGAGTTGCAGAGCAGTCAGAGAGAATTTAAACAAGAAGCCAAAAGAAATAGCACAAAAAGCAATAACTTTCTTAAACAGTTTAACTGAAGCAGATTTGACAGCAATGAAGATAATGAACAGAATTTCAGTCATTAAATGGGCCAGAAGAATCTTGGAAAAATATTCACATGTTGAAAATATTGAAGCTAAAGCTAGAGAGATACGGGAGGAAGTAATAAAGTTTAAGAAGCGATTTGAAAAATTAATAAACAAAGGATTCCCTGCTTTTTGGGATGAAAAGAATGAATTGATTCCTCCTAATGAATATAAGAGATTGTTGTTTGACATAAGAATGGATCACAAAAAGTTTCAGCAGTTGGATCATATGCTTACAGGAAAGATTTTAATGGAGAAAATTGCGGAAGACTTTGAAATTTTAAATATGTTGATCTCAACCTGTGAGAATATTCCTCTTGTTTCTTATGCAGGTCACGTTGAAATGCAAGTCTTGGTAAAAGAAATGAACAGTTATGATTTACCCAAGGCCGACCAATGGAAGTATGTGGACAAATATGGAAGGACAAGATATTCTGTCCATTCATAGATACATTTAGAATTTTTGCCAAGTGGCAAAATGATGCTTTTATTTTAAATTTGTAATATTGTTTAAAGACAGTTATCTTTTGAGTTAAGACATTTTCAGTTATTAGTTAAAAGAAGTAGTTATGTCAAGCTTCTTTCGAATTTTTTATAAAAGACAATGAGAGTCATTTTTGAAAGGGTTGGAAACTTTTTGAGAGATGAGATGTTTTGAAGTCAAATTTTTTGATAAATAAAAGGCCGTACAGTGGAAATACCTATCTTTTGAGACCAGAGATTCATGTGTTGATCAGTTTTTCAGTTTGTTTTTCCCTTCTCTTTATACGTGCATGTCTACTTTCTTTGTTATATCTTCCATTATGTTCTTCTTCTATATTTAAATGAATGTCTGAAATAAATCGGGATTCATACTGGTTATGCCTCGTTTTATCGCATTTAAATATCCACTATTTCTTCAAAGTTGACAATGGATTCATCCTAGTTAGATGCCTGTTGTTGATGGACTGTCATTATTTCTTTATTTACCACCTACAAAATCAAATTGACTGTGATATTGTTGCTATCTTGCCTCTGTGGAAATCTATTTGGTATAAATCTCTTGCTGGCACATTAAATATTTGAAAGTTGACTTCATGCCCAATGTTTCTTATTTCCTTTTCAACCAAGTAAATCCTTTTGAGAAATTTTGAGTGTATTTCTATATATTTTTAGCTTTTACATATATCTTGTGAGAGAGCCCTCTCTGGTGGAAAAAACGGCTAAGTTTTCTACCTAAAGTTTGGTTTGAAATAGGTTACCTTAGGTGTTATTCTTTTACAATTGGGATAAAATCTAAGTGCTAACACCAACTTTGCTCATCAATCTATAAGCAGAGTTGCACCCCCAGGCTGGACATGATTTCCACAAGGAAAAAGGGGAACAACAACTACACATAGCCAAGCCTATACACATCTCAGCCAAGCCGATCTACAATTGGGTTTATCAGGTTGTTAAGGTAGTATGAAGGAAGAATTGCCAATATAGTGTGGTGAACCACAGATATATTGGTACCTCTACAATATTTAACTAACTTGGCACCCACAATACCTACACACCCAACATAAGGAAGTATTCCCTTCATTGCTACACAGTCCCTTGGGCCATACCTCCCCTTCTAGTACTCTTCAGGGTGTCCATAGAAAAGTATCCAAATCCCTTTGATATTTTTGTGAGGTTACACTCTTCACTAGGTTTATCAAGCCAATTCTAATCCTCTTCACTCCTAGTTTCTTACTCATAAGTTCACGCCTAAATAAGGATGCACATAATAGCAAGACAAAAATGTTGGGCATGAAGAAAAACATTTTTAAATGTGGGATGAAAAAAACATGGTTTCCATGAGTGTTCCAAAATTGTGGGCACATGAAAACGAGTTGTGAGAGGGGAAATCAACCACAGGGAGCAAAAACCGATTTTTCCATGGGTATCTGAGCATTCAAATGGCCAAAAACGACCTCTATGAAACCCCAGTTTGAATTCCCTTGTTAGGATATCTCATCATTCAGTATGTACTTTGCATGCATGTATGCATCTGCATGCTCCCCAGTCACCAGTTTGATGCCTCCAGCACCTAGTTCCTAGTATGCCAACACTTGGGAGCTTCCTTCGACTCATTTTTAGTCCTCCTAGTGCTTAGTGCACCCAGCATGCACCTACCACCTGAGAGGGGCGCCTTTTCTCACCTACCACCTGAGAGGGGCACCTTTTCTCACCTACCACTCCAGTTCACTTCAGTTAGCTAGTTGTCTTTCCTCGATTTGAGGCTAGACTAACTCCTAACTGCTCTTACCACTCCGATGGACCTCCAGTGAGACTTGACTACCTATTCTGAGTTCAGTTAACTCCTCATGCACCATCCACTAAGCCTACTTCCCTACATTAGCGCCACTACCATCAATTAAACTTATTAGACTCAGTTAGACTTAGTTTGACACCTGGTTGACAGTTACTTGTGCATTGATGACCACCACTGATTGATGATGAGGACTCCTAGTTGGAGACAAGCTACACCATGCAGTATATTTGAATGAACTCCTTGGCTAATTCGAATTGCTCACTCATTGTGATAGTATTGTATTGTAATTCTACTATTTTGGATTATAGAGCACTGATGCATCTCTCTTGCACAATTTTTACTCCAATTTCTTTTACATCATTGTGATTGATATTCTTGTTCAATAGATTTGTTGTGACTAATTTTACATGGTATCAGAGCCATGGCAAGGACAAGACCTCTCTTCTATAGGTGTTATACATGAAGAATTGAGTGAATTTGCTCAAAAATACTAAAGTTTGGCATGCAAAATGTCATGTGCATTCATCCATGTGCATGCAAAGCTGAAAAATACTCTCCAATCCACTCGAGAAGCCTTGAGCTTTCCACAAAATTCCTAGATTTGATACATTGGATATTCAAGCTTGCTTGATCTCCAATCCCAGGTGTGATGCAACTCTAAAAGGGTGGATTGTTTGACCTTACTATTCTTGTTTTGATTGTGATTTGCAGGTTAATCATCTCCATCAAGTGCATTCGCTATCATTGAGATGGATTCTTCTTCTTCAAACCTACTCACTCCCTTCAATTATTTTGAATGGAAGAATGACATGGAGATTATGTTGCGCTCAAAAGGGTACTACAGAGTCACCATGGGCCTCAAAGTTGAGCCCAATACTCTCATTGAAAAATCCAAGCACTTCAACAAATTGGATGAAGAATATGGTCTTCTTTGTCTCAATATTTCCAAGGATCTTCACTTTCACCTCAGTGGATTGACTACTCCAAAGGAAGTATGGGAACAACTCGAAAAGCCTTTTGGAAAGCAAGATGACATTCGGTCTTTTCAATTGGAAAATGAATTGATTTCCTTGACTCCTGAGAATTTTGAGACCATCAATGATCTTTTCACAAGATTCAAGCATGTGGCCTTGCAATTGAAGAGTAGTGGAGTTGTCAAAGAGGATAAACAATTGATCCTCTCTATTCTTTCAAAACTTGGTAAATATTTCTCGGTATTTGTCTCTACTTTCAATTGCAGTAAGCTAACTACCCTGAATTGGAAGATGCCTACCTTGAATGCCTTCATAGAGTCCATTACCAAAGAGCATGATAAGCTAATTCAAATGGGGTCCATAAGATCCAAAGATTCAGCCCTCTTTGTTGGAGGATCCAAGAATTTGAATGGCAAAGGGAAGAAAAATAAAGAGAAGCCCAAATTCGAACCTTCCAAGCAAAGAGAGAAAAGCAAACCATCGGATTCACCATCTGGTTCAAGGAACAAGCAAAAGGGTAAAGAGGGTAAAGAAAAATCTAAATGTTCATATTGAAACCGTGGCTTTCATCTTGAAAGTTCATGCATGAAGAAAACAATATATCAAATGGCCCTCCTTTTGGAAAAGAATAACATAACTCTTCTTGACGGTGCACGGAAGAAGGATAGAAATGATGATCATGAAAGAGCTCAAGCACTCATGGAAACTGTTTCGAAACCCACCACTCTACTGATAGATTCCGGTGCCGCGAATCATATGGCTGAAAATATTGACTCATTTTCTTCATTTGATCCAAACAGCTCCATCCCCATCCATTTGGGAGATGACTCAAAAATTTCATCAAAGGGTAAAGGTACCATCCATTTAGAGCATGGAAGATTTCAGAATGTTCTTTATGTGCCTTCCTTGGCTTCTAATCTGATTTCTGTGTATCAAATGACACACACTGGTGCACTGAAGCAAGTTACATTCAGCCCTAACAAAGTTGAAATTTATGATATTTAAAGTGGAAGATTTATTGCAGTCGGAAAGGAAAATCATACTGCAAAATACTATGAGTTTTCACACTTTGTGCCATTTGAAAAGCCCACTGCTCTTCTCACTCATGGAAATGAGGTTAGTAGGCTTTGGCATGAAAGGTTTGGACACCTTAATTACAATTATTTGCTTCTATTACAAAACAAATCCATGGTTGATGGTATTCTGTACCTCCGTTCCTCGAAGGGAATTTGCCCAGGTTGCATCATTGGGAAGCACCCCGAGCACAAGTTCGACTGCGGCAAAGCTAGCAGAGATTATACTATTTTGGGTCTCGTACATTCTGATATCAGTGGTCTACTGCCAAATATGTCCATGAATGGTTCAAGGTATGTTTTGACATTCATCGATGACTTCTCCCGCTTTACTTGGGTCTTTTTTCTCAAAAACAAGTCAGAAGTGCTTGGAAAATTCAAGGATTTTAAGGCTTCTGTTGAGACCACCACTGAGAGAAAGATCAAAGCTCTTATATTTGATAATGGCGGAGAATATATCAATACTGAGTTGCTGCAACTTTGTGCTCAAAGAGGAATTCAGATCCAGCATACAATTCCCTACACACCCCAGCAGAACGGTGTAGCGGAAAGGAAGAATCAGTCATTGAAAGAGATGGCTACTTGTATGGTTGAGTCAAAAGGTTTGGTTGCAAATATTTGGGCTGAAGCCATGAATGTTTCTGCATACATTTAGAACGAATTTCCACATTCATCTGTGAAAGGTAAAACTCTTTTCGAAGCATTCACTGGTCACAAACCGGATGTGTCCAATTTGAGGGTTTTTGGCTCCACTGCATGGGATAGAATTCCTTCTGAAAAGAGAAAAGCTTTGGATCCACAAAGTACCGAATGCATCCTAATAGGATATGGAGAAGAATCAAAAGCATATAAACTCATGAATATCATATATGTTGGAGCATAGGCCGCAGCTATGTTAAAGCTGCCAAGTTTTGGGAAAAAGCACTAAGTTTAAAGGAAAAGTGCTAATTTTGAGGAAAAGCACCATTTTTGGCAGAAATGCACAGTGCGCAGTACGGCGCCAGATGGACGAGCTCACCGCAGAGTGCGGGCCGGAAATTGCGGAGCTCGCGTGCACAAGCCAAAGAAGAGTAAATGTGGCCGAGTAGAAAGCTCAACCACCACAATAAATGGAGCGGCGGAATAAAGGGCTCAGCTACCCTCATTAAGGAAAAGTACAGGAGTTATGGTTGCTCGGACCAAGGAAGAGCAACGGGACAAAGCATTGAAGGCGAAGGACAAGGAGAAAAGAACGATGAAGCGGCACCCATACTCGCGATCTGCGTCGGAAATCGCAGAGTCTGTAGGAAGCTGCGACGGGACTGCAAGAGGCGCCTAAAGTACACCTAGCCGTGTCAGTGGTTAGGGTTTTTGGGGATCACTGTTGGGGAAAGGCCCACAGTTTTGTAAAGGTGCGACCCTAAGGGCCACCTATATATATGTGTAATTGCAAAGGGAAAAGGGTTAGAAGGGATAAGGAGTTAGAGAATTGGGTAGCTGGAGAGCTAGTCACTGGGTTTACAGACAGTCTAAGTTGATGTCTAAGTCATTGTAATATTTGTAGAAGAAGAGAATAGATCTAAGAGAAGGGCTCCCAACTGTGTGCGTGGAGTTTCCCAGAAAGATCTAAGGCTACAACTATGTGCGCAGCGGAACTGTGTAATTCCCATCTCAAGCTAATATAAAATACAGTTCCTGTGGACGTGATTTCCCCGTGGAGATGAACCACATAACTCTTGTTGTTATGGTGATGTTTTACGTGATTTCATGTCTATGTTTTACTATCTAGGTTTACATGAATGTTTCGCTATCGTTATGAATGGGTATGTAAAGTAAGTCCTTGAAGCTCCCTTAGAAGTTATACTCATGCAGTGTTGAGGGAGCCTGTAAGAACGCTATCGTTGCAGCGCTTGAGGAGTGTGTTACTGCGTCGTGGATCAAGGCCAGAGATTATACCTAGTGTATTGGCGTAGCGGGTAAAAGCCTTGTGCGCAAGTGCAGGGCTACCACGCAGCTAGGCCGAGAAGAGTAAATTCCAGCGCTGTAGCACTGTGAGACTTGTGAAAGAGTAAGACACTCTGTTCATGGGTTACCTGCAAGAAGGTAAAAGAGAGAACTATAGACTCCACGCCACCTCGGTTAAGGAAACTTGATTCCTTAGCCCCCCCATAGCCACTTCGGGTGAGACTTCGGGCTGCTGCGCAGCTCGTTGCCGAAAGGGCCAGTGCGCTAAAGGGGTGTTTGTTGTTGTGCCTCCTGAAAAACCGGGTCTGTCCAGAAAGCACCCAACAATATCCAAAAAGATATTCATAGAGCGAAGTGTGAAGTTTGAAGAACCACTTCCAGATCTGAAACTAGTCGAGGAAAACATTGCCGATCCGCAGCCTCTACAAGAAGAAGTTTCAAGAGAATATGAAGAAAGAATTGGATCTGATATTTCTAATATTTTGTCAGACTTTGATGGCCATGACATATCAGGTTCGTAATCTGACCATAATGATCCTCCTTAGTTACCAAAGTGGGCCCAAAACACTCTACAATCTGCTGCTCCAAACATTGGAAATCCTACTGATTCAAGGAGAACAAGAACAAACTTTCAAAGAGCAGGTATGGCTCTTTCATTTTTTGATCCATTATTATCTGAGAAATTTTATTTGATTATTGGTTTGGATCCCAAATCATACTATCATGCCCACCGAGACCCAAGATGGCAAACCACCATGGATGAAGAGTACAGTTCTCTTCAAAAGAACAATACATGGGAGCTAGCTTCTCTTCCACCTGGAGAACAAAGTTACTGCTGATGGCTCTATCAACAAATACAAAGCTAGGCTAGTGGAAAAAGGTTTCTATCAAGTCCAAGGAGTGGACTACACTCATACTTTTGCACCAATTGCAAAGATGGATTCCATCTGCCTAGTTTTGGTTATTTCCGCATCCAAGCACTGGGAAGTGCACCATATGGACGTGAAGAGTGCTTTTCTACATGGAGATCTTGATGAAGAAGTATATATGAAGCATCCAGAAGGATACATATCAGATCTATCATTAGTTTGCAAATTGAAGAAATCTTTGTATGGATTGAAACAGGCCCCAAGAGCTTGGTACACAAAGATGGACTCCTTCCTTCTTTCTCAGAATTTCAAAAGATGAAAATCTGATCCGAATGTGTATCTACAACAAGTTAAAGGTAATTTGATGATTTTTTCTTCTTCATGTTTATGATTTTCTCATTACTGGTAGCACTCTCCTTACAATCAACAAGCTAAAAATTGCCTTAAATCTAGCTTTTGACATGAGCGAATTGGGCTTATTGAAGCAATTTTTGGGCTTGGAGATAGCTCAAAACTTTGATAGGATCACATTATCTCAGCAAAAGTATGCTTCAGACCTGCTATTAAATTTTAATATGGCAGAATGTAAGGCTGCTATGTTTCCATTCCTCTCAGGAATCAGTCTTGAGGAGGGAAATTCTACACCGCTTGCAGATTGCACTATGTATCGACAGTTGGTTGGTTCACTACTATAATTGAAACACTCAAGGCCTGATATTTCTTATGCCATGAGTGTTGTATCAAGGTATATGCAGCAGCCCCATGAGCTTCATTGGCGGGAATCCAAACGGATCTTGTAGTATGTGCAAGGTACGAGACATTTTGGCATACATTATGCTGCAGATTCTGAGTTAGATTTCATTGGTTTTACTGTTTTCATGATTGACCATGGCCCTATTTGTTGGTCAAGCAAAAAGCAGGAAGCCATTGCACTTTCTTCAGCAGAGGTAGAGTATCAAGGGGCAGTCAATGCCTGCATTCAGGCAGTTTTGTTGCAGGGTATTCTTTCCGAGTTTGATTTTGGTAGCACTACTTCGACTATCATATTTTGTGACAATCAAAGTGCTATTAATATATCCACAGATCCAGTTCAATGGCAGAGGACCAAGCACATTGAGATTCATATGCACTACATCCAAGAATTGGTGCATGATCGCACCATTATGCTGCAATATTGCCCTACTGATGAGCAAATTGCAGACATCTTCACCAAGAGCTTCACTGAGAAGAAGTTATCTTACCTCCGTTCACTGTTGGGGGTGAGTTCCATCATGGTGGAGACAGATTAGATCCATTTTATGTTTAGCTTGGGGGGGGGATTTCTTCCCATTGGGTTTTCCCTCTTTCCTCACTTAGCTTATTTTCATCATTTTTGGATTATTGTATTGGGGTGACCTTTGGTCTCAGTAACCAGGGCCCTACATTTTATTTTTTACATCATAGTATAGCTTGAGGGGGGGTGTTAGGATATCTCATCATTCAGTATGTACTTTGCATGCATGCATGCATCTGCATACATTACATGCATCCGCATGCTGCCCAGTCACCAGTTTGATGCCTCCAGCACCTAGTCCCCAGTCTTCCAGCACTCGGGAGATTCCTTCCACTCAGGTTTAGCCATCCTAGTGCTTAGTGCGCCCAACATGAACCTACCACCTGAGAGGGGCTCCTTTTCTCACCTACCACTCCATTTCACTTTAGTTAGCTAGTTGTCTTTCCTTGATTTGAGGCTAGACTGACTCCTAACTGTTTTTACCACTCCGATGGACCTCTAGTGAGACTTGACTACCTATTCTAAATTCAATTAACTCCTCATGCGCCCTCCACTAAGCCTACTTCCCTACATTAGTGCCATTACCATCAGTTACACTTATTACACTCAGTTAGACTCAGTTTGATACCTGGCTGATAGTTACTTGTGCATTGATGACCACCACTGATTGATGATGAGGACTCCTAGTTGAATCCAAGCTACACCATGCAGTATATTCAAATGACCTCCTTGGCTTATTTGAATTTCTCACTCATTGTGACAGTATTGTATTGTAATTCTACTATTCTAGATTATAGAGCACTGATGCATCTCTCTTGCACAGTTTTTACTCCAATTTGTTTTACATCATTGTGATTGATATTCTTGTTCAATATATCTGTTGTGACTAATTTTACATCCCTTTCCTCCCTACCATTCTACTACCCAAAAAATCCCTTCACAGCTAGAAAATGAAGGAATACTCAGCAAGAACATGGAGGAAAATTCCCAACATTCCCAAAACTCGTGAGAGAGCCAATCTAGTTAATGAATAATGGCTTGGGAAGCTAATTCATTAGTGTTTTCTTTCCCAAGAATCCAAACACGATTTTCAAAATTGATGGCTTCTCCATACACGAAATTGGGACATACATACTCTCCATTTCCCAAAATAATAACCACCTCAACCACCTCTTGGAAGAATCAAATGATTGGGTGCATAAGTCAAAATGGGTAGTTAATGGTTTATGGGTTCTCTCATTGACACTTGGCTTAACACTATTGGTTCACAGGTTTGAATATTTTCCTTCCCTATTCCTTGTAAAAACCATGCCCCCATAATCTTGTTGCATTGCATAGCTAGTTGTGGGTATTTTTTAATTAAAATACACATTTACATCATATTTACGAATTCTATCATTCCTAGCTAAAACACGATCCACATGCATCTATTTTTAATTTCCGATACATAAAACAATAAATCGATGGCGGAGACTCGGCCTTGCAATCCTCACCATGATTTTTATAATGATATTACATCATTTACAAGTTTAAAACAATGAGGTCAAAATCAGGATATTACAAAAAAAATTCAACAATAGGTAATTTTGAGTTGGCCAAGGGGTAGTCAATGGAAAACAAGTCTATTGAGGAATCTCAAAAGGGCCACTAACTCATAGCTTCCAAGGATCCAATCAAACAAAGTATTAACCCTAAACTTAGAATGGATCTAGAGGAATGCATTACAAAGGAGACCCAACTAATGTGTAACATCCCCTATCACCTCGATGACACATTTGGGATGATGCGGAACTCCATCAACACCCTTAACTACAAAATGCATCTTAGTCTAACTAAATCTAAAGGTCCAATAACTTACACTTATTCATTGAAGTGGAAAGCTAATTGAACATAAGCTCCAATACCAATCTGTTAATTGAACCTACTACTTTGATTATTTATCTATCATATTTAACTTCATTTCGAGAACAAAAATACCATTATAATGATCTATGCAGGGATTCATATGCATATACATAGTGGAATTGATCTTGAAATAAATATAAATATCCATGCAGTGATAATCAAGCTATTACAACATAATAACATTATAATTATGTAGTGGAATTGCATTACAATTGTTATCACTCAGAATTCTTCCAGGTTGCGGCAGAAGGGATCACTCAGGTAACTATTTCAATTACACTCTTGTGGATGGAAACTAGCCTTTCCAAACATAGAGAGGGCTCTCTCTCACACACAAATTTTTCAACATGAAAAATATCACTTGAATTGGCTAGTTGTGGATTAATAGTGGTGGCTAGACCTTTCAGATAAGGGTATTAGGGTTTTTAGTTGGTTGAGTTGAGGATAGGTACATCGCAAGGGCATGGAGTCAAAATTTCATAGGTGTTTTTTCACAAAGAATTGATTGGAATATAATTTTAGAAGCAGAGGAAAGATAAATGAATTTTTTTCAAGTTAGAGATATTAGCAGATGGTAGCTAAAAGGAAACAAAATCCATCACAAAATTAGAGCATTTAAAAATGAATTCTAACTTGAAAATTCAGAAGGAGGGGGTGGTGTATCCAATCATATGTATCTGAAGCATCAAATGATAGATGAATTTCAAACCATGTACTCTTGATTTAAACACTTTCGAAGAAGGCAATCAATGGAAAATACTAGCAAGGAAAACATACACATGAATTACAGACGTCAAAACATTCATTTCAAGAATTTTTGCTCCAAAATCAAGTCTTCACATTAATATAAAAGGATGGGTTTCATTACATTGCTCAAAACGTCTCATACAAAATCCCAACCCTTGGGTCTTATTCAAAACCTGCCTTTCTAGGCTTACAAAAATAAAAACCTTCTCGACTACTTAAACCATATGTGGTTGTTCATTAAATTCACAACTACAATTGTTGGTAATAAACTAGATTAGCTACTACTCTTATGGACTATTTATTGAAAATAAAAATAAAAACTAGAAGTGATGAGGCTGTTTTCCTTCTTCACTTTGAGCTGCTCGAACCAACTGCTTCTTGATCTGGAGATGAGCCGATGAGAAACTTCAGTGTACTGCTAGTGCAAAAATTGGGTTGTCGAACTGCTTGTTGTCCTTTAGATTGAGCCATTTAGGGCTGATTTGTAGGGATTGACATATTGTTCCTTTCTTTTGCCTTCAGATCATCCCCCAATCATGGAACAATTTGTTTATGCAGCCAAATATTATCAGGAATATTGATCTGATATATGTCTATCTTTATTTTTGATTGTTGGAATATTTAAAAAGCCACCTATACCATTCTAGACTTAGGATAAATTAATTAATCATTTATGATTAATTTCCTGAGTTTTGACTTGGTAAAATAGGCTAGTTTTGTCTTTTAGTGGACCACATTCCATCACTTTATATATAGAGTAAGACTATATCAAAGTCATAAGAATTAAGTTTTACTTACCCACTTTAGTTGTCTGTCATTCATCTCTTTTTGGGTCAAGAAATGCTTCAAGCTGTTGTGATCAGTCTTGACTATGAACTTGCCTCCCACTAGATACTGTCTGAATTTAGCCATGGCATGCATGATGGACAACATCTCTTTGTCATATATAGAATAATGCTTCTCATGTGGCTGCAATTTTCTGCTCTCATAAGAAATATGATGTGTATTCTGCATTAACACTGCTCCAATGCCTTCACCAGAGGCATTAGACTCCAATATGAAAAGTTGAGTGAAATCAGGAAGTGCAAGTACTGGGAAACTGCTCATGACTTCCTTCATTCCGTTAAAATATTTTTCAGCCTCATCTAACCAGCAAAAAGCACCCTTCTTGGTGAGATCTGTCAAAGGATATGTGAGCTTAGAAAATCCTTTTACAAATTTTCTGTAGTAGGTGCACAAACCAATGAATCCTCTTAAGGATGTTATGCTCTTTGGGCTTGGAAATTCAAGTATGGCTTTGATATTTTCCATATGTACCTTGAATCTTTCTTTCCCAATGATGTGACCAAGATAAAGGAATTCTGCCAAACCAAACTCACACTTTGACAATTAAACATAGAAAGACTGTTCTATGAGGAGTGTTAAGACATTGTCCAAATGATGCAAGTGCTCTTCCCATGTCCTAATATAAATCAGAATATCATAAAAAATAACAAGGACATACTTACGTAGCTTCTTACTGAAAATTATGTTCATGCAATATTGGAAAGTTGTTGGTGCATTGGTCAAGCCAAAAGGCATGACAAGGAACTCAAAATGCCCATAATGGCACCGGTAAGCATTTTTTTGAATGTCTTCATTTTTCATTATGATTTAGTGGTATCCAGAATGAAGATCAATCTTGGGAAAATATTTAGCTCCATGCAGCTCATCCATTAGTTCATCAATCATTGGGATAGGATATCTGTTCTTGATGGTATTCTTTTTCAAAGTCCTATAGTCAATGCACATGCGCATTGTTCCATCTTTCTTTTTTACTAGAACCACCGATGAAGCAAAGGGACCTGAGCTTGGTATTATGAACCCCATCTCAAGCTTCTCGTTGATGGTTCTATCAATATCATCCTTGAATCTATTGGGGTGTTTGTAAGGATGTATTTTTATAGGAAAAGTACCAGGTTCCAGCTCAATCCAATGCTCAGTACCCCTGTGAGGAGGCCTTCCATGTGGCAGATCTTCAAACACCTTTTTGTGTTTGTGGAGCAATATTTGGATGTCTTCCAGATGATTTGATACATCAATGGAATTCCCTTTAATGGTGAAAAAAAATTCATCATCCCACTCAATGTCACCATGCCTCAAAACTAATCTCATACTATGTGCATAAATTGTTCGGATATCCACATCATCTTTTTCAAGATCTTGCATGCAATTAGGGTTTGCATGCAAATTCTAGGGTTTGCATGCACTTTGCATGCATCCCAGTCACCAGGTTGATGCCTCCAGCACCTTAGCCACCTTATTCTAGCACCTAGGAGCCACTTACTACAGAGTTTTAGCCCTCCTAGGCTGAAAGGCACCCACTTCTCACCTACTGCCAGAGAAGGGCGCACTTGTTCACCTACCACTTCAGTTACATTCAGTTAGCTCCGATTCTCCCTGATTTGAGGCTAGTTTCACTCCCGACTAACTGTTTCACTTCCGTTGGACCTCCAGTTTGACTAGATGACTTGTTCTAACTTCAGTTAGTCTCGCATGCGCCCCCCACTGAGCCTCCTTCCCTTAATCAGTGCTACACACTTCAGTTACACATGACACACTCAGTTAGACTCAAATTGACACCTGGATGACTGGTTCTTGTGCATTGATGACCACCACCGATTGATGATGAGGACTCCTAGTTGGAGTCAAGCTACTCCATTCAGTGATTCGAATGGCCTACTTAGTCAATTCGAATTTCTCATTGACAGAGATTGTATTCTATTGTAATTCATTCACCCTTTCTGGGATATTGAGCACTGCTGCATGTTTTGCACAGTTTTACACCATATTTTCTATATTCATCTGTTGTGATTGATTTACTTGTTCATTAGATCTGCTGTGACTAATTTTACATGGTATCAGAGCCATGGCAGGGATAAGATTTCTTTTCTACAGGTGTTCTACATGAAGAGAGAGCAATCTTTGCTCACCAATATATTTCAGCAGCGGCATGCAAAATCTCATGTGCATTCGCTCATGTGCATGCAAGGCTGAAAACATAGTGTTTGTTTGTGTGTAATTTGCAGGTTTCTTACTTCTCCATGTGCATTCGCTAATGCAAAGATGGAGACTTCTTCTTCACAAAATCTTCTTACTCCATTCAACTATGATGAATGGAAACCAAAGATGATTGCATTCTTAAAGAGACAATGTCTTTTTGATATGTGCATTGGTAATACAAGAGTTTTTGATTCTGATGAAGAGGAGAATGATTGGCTCAATGATTGTGACAGAGCTTTTGGAGCAATATGTCTTGCTATGTCTCCTTGTATGTGCTACCTCAGTAAGACTGCTGAAAATCCAAGTGATCTATGGGTCCAACTTGGAAGAGAATTTGGAAGGCAGGAAGAAGAGGATCATGCTAGCCTTTTGGAGAACAAGCCCGGTGAGATCTCCTTATGTGTTCTTTTCGATCATGTGTTGGCCTCAACAATTGTTCAAGATGAAGAAGAAACTGTAGATTCAACACTCATTCTCTCAAAGTCTTCTATTTCGAATTCTGAGCAAGATAAACAAGCTCATACTCTAGATTCCGAAGAGGTTCTTGAATCCTCTCCTTCACATGAGTTTGTCGGCATGCAGAATAATGATCTACTTGATGTTTTGGAGGTAAAATCTGATTTTGGAGGTGAAGCATTCGCCCTCCTTGATTGCATGCCTTCTATAAACTTATGTTCTATCATTTGCAAAGTTTCTCAGAGTTTTAATGAAGATGAAGAAAACTACCATTCGCTTGAGTTCAATTCTCATGCACTTTTTGCTGATTTTGGTTTTGATCTCACCCTTGTTGGTTCAAAGGAGATCTCAAGAAACCATTCATCTATTCTTGGAGCTGATTTAACTTCTACTGATAAGAAGTTCAAGTTTCAAGAGCTATTTGATCTTATTGGAGCTTATCCTACCTCACTTGGTTCGAATCACAGGTTCCAGGATCATCCTCATATTCTCAAATTTGTTCTCACCATTTTCGGTATGAAGAGCAAGTTCATAAAGTCTCCACATTCGCTTGCATCCACTGATGGAGAATTCAAGCACATGTTTTTGGAGCATAATCCATTTACTCCCAAGAGTAAGATACCTCCAGACATATCTATTTTAGTTTGGAGCAGTTAAATCTTTTGGTGTGTTACAGTTCATTTTGAGGGGGGGTATTTTTCCCATGAGGTTTTCCCCATTTCCTCGGTTTATTTACTGTTATTAGTTTGGATTATTATTGTATTGGGGTGACCTTTGGTCTTAGTTACCAGGGCCCCACATTATTTTTTTCACATCATAGTCTAGCTTGAGGGGGGGTGTTCGGATATCCACATCATCTTTTTCAAGATCTTGCATGCAATTAGGGTTTGCATGCACTTTGCATGCATCCCAGTCACCAGGTTGATGCCTCCAGCACCTTAGCCACCTTATTCTAGAACCCGGGAGCCACTTACTACAGAGTTTTAGCCCTCCTAGGATGAAAGGCGCCCACTTCTCACCTACTGCCAGAGAAGGGCGCACTTGTTCACCTACCACTGCAGTTCCACTTCAGTTACATTCAGTTAGCTCCGATTCTCCCTGATTTGAGGCTAGTTTCACTCCTGACTGACTGTTTCACTTCCGTTGGACCTCCAGTTTGACTAGATGACTTGTTCTGACTTCAGTTAGTCTCCCATGCGCTCCCCACTGAGCCTCCTTCCCTTAATCAGTGCTACACACTTCAGTTACACATGACACACTCAGTTAGACTCAGATTGACACCTGGATGACTGGTTCTTGTGCATTGATGAACACCACCGATTGATGATGAGGACTCCTAGTTGGAGTCAAGCTACTCCATTCAGTGATTCGAATGGCCTACTTAGTCAATTCAAATTTCTCATTGACAGAGATTGTATTCTATTGTAATTCATTCACCCTTTCTGGGATATTGAGCACTACTGCATGTTTTGCATAGTTTTACACCATATTTTCTATATTCATCTGTTGTGATTGATTTACTTGTTCATTAGATCTACTGTGACTAATTTTACATAAATTACCTGTTTTGGGTAGGTGTTGACACCTGTCAAAATCACTTGTTTTCCTTCAGCATCTTTGAAGCACATCTATGGTAATTTACCAAATTATCACCAATGGAGTACAACCATTTCAATCCCAAAACCACATTTGTATCATCCACATCAACAATATAAAAACTATCAGCCACAGTATGGTCTCCAATAGTCACTTGTAGTTTTTGAATCCACCGGTCACACTGCATAGTGTTGTTTCCAGGTATAATGACTGTGACACCTCCAATTTTTTTTTTGTAATTTCCTCCTCTCTAACATGGCTTCATCAATAAAGTTATGGGAGGAACCCCATCGACCAAAACTGACACCTTTTTCCCTTGCACAACCCTTTTGAATCTCATGGTGTGGTAGCAGGGAACTCAACTTAAAAATGTAATTTTGCATTCTGGTTGCAAGGGTTGCTCTTCTCCTACTGTCTCATTCCCCTCTTCTGTTGGTACTTCTACTCCCATTTATTCTTCATCACTTTCAGAAAAAACTTCAATGTAATGGGTGTTAACACCCAAAAAGTGTTCACTACCTCATCTACCTCATTACATGGCTCATTTGTCCATTTTCCTACCATATTTCCCTTAAAAACCCTAAAAATCCCACTAAAAAGCCTCCAAAAGGCCTAAAATGCCTCCAAAAGGCCATAAAACCATCAAAAAAGCCTCAAAAAGGCTAAAAAACCCCCTTTTCCTCAAAAAATAGCAAAATCCCTCTAAAAAGGGAACAAAAAATATAAAATAATGAGGAAAAGGAGGAAAAAACCCTATACAGCTGCCCTAAACCATATGGTTCCCAAAACCATGGGCCAGCACTCCACCACCAAAAAACTATAAATAGGTAACGGAGACCCCTTATTCCACATCCACAATCAAGTATACCCTTACTCTGCCAAAATCTCTCTTGAAACCCTAGCTCACCATTGAGCCACTTTCACCTTGAGAGCCCCTTTTGGCCCATTTCCACCATTGGAGAAAGAGAAGGAGCACATTGGAGCTTGGAGCAACCCTCTTGGACATTGCAAGAGCTTCACCAACCTTCACATTGGAGGTAATATTAATACAAAAACCATTATTTACATCTTGTTGTTTATGTTTCATGCACATGTTTTAGAGTAGTTTACATTTCTGTTTTAGCATAATAATTTACATTTACTGAACTGCTACTAAGGAGTCCATTCTCCTTAGTAGGTGCTCATTTGCACAAGCTAGGGGTAAAACCCTAGCTACAGTTTTGGCGACTCCCCTAGTTTCAAATTTCTGGTTACAATTTTTAAATCTTTTTTCTGTTCGGCTGTCCCTTTCGGCCGCTGTATACTACATTTTTTCCCCCAACAGTTGCGTCCCGACCGCGTCTTTCAGGCACTTACCTGCGACCCAACCGCGGCTCTCAGACTGTTTCCGGCGACCTGCCGGCCGCTTTCAGTCTGTTACCTGCGATTCAGCCGCGGCTATTAGCCTGTTTGATCCAGTCTAACTGCGGCTATTTCCTTGTTTTCGGCATCCCGCCTGCGGCTTTCGGCCAGTTTCCCACAACCCGCCGGCGTCTTTCCTGCGTCCCGCCTACGACTTTTGGCCAGTTTCCCGCAACCCGCCGGTGCCTTTCGGCGTCTTTCCTGCGTCCCGCCTGCGGTTTTCGGCCAGTTTCCCGCAACCCGCCGGCGTCTTTCGACGTCTTTCCTGCGTCCCGCCTGCGGCTTTCGACCAGTTTTTCGCAACCTGCCGGCGACTTTCGGAGTTTTTCCTGCATCCCGACTGCGTTTTTCAGCCCCGAACCTGCAACCCGCCTGCGACTGTTCATCTATTTTTCCGCGGTCTGACTGCCCATATTTTCCCAAAACCTTCGGTCTGATTTCTGCAAATTTTTCCCTGTTTTGAACCCAAAACTTTGCTGCACTATTTTCTGCACCAGCACAGCCCTCTGTCCTACCTGCAGCCACCCTTCCTTACATCATTTTTCTGCAGTTTTTATTTCTGTTTCATTTACAGAATCGTTTTTACATTTTCAGCACTTTACATTGGAAAAAGAAAATTGTGCATTTTAAAAAGTTCATTTCTGTATTGTTATTGCTAGATAGAAAGTTGCCCTCCCTAGTGGCACTTTCTACTTGGGTTCATCATCACCTCACGAGCACACACTCTGTGACATAATTCAAGTGAGCCTTAAAAAACTATCTAACTCAACCAATATTCTAACCCCACTTGGGGAACACAAAAGAATCTTTGTAGTTAGGTAGGATCGGGGGGATAGGCTTCCAATAACACCCCTCGGTTACTTACACTTGAGACATAGTTGTTGTCTAATTAGGGAACCAAAATCCCCTAGTACTTTTTGGCACGGTCACAACCAGTTTACCAGAGGGCCTCTCCCCTAGGAGGGTTGAAGTTGCAAGACTGGTTCCGGAGGCCTGAGTGGAATACCGCACTCCATTCAGTAACCGAAGGGCAACCTTTCGCAGTTCTTGGGATATCCCTGTATTGGGGTATTGTGGTAAAAGGACCAAATGACAGATTCATCTTTCTGGACGTGTCATGAACGGGGTATCTTAGTTGCCATTCTTCTAGGATTGACTACCCGGTGTCCCTCCCGGTAGGGGGACATCTTAGCCACTTGGCTTTCCTATTCATATTGTCTGACTTGGATTTCATCACCTTGCAGAGGATATGTCTAGTTGAGTCAGAATACTTTTTAGTTAGGTGTTTGCATGCTCCCTTACCTCCTGGTCTAATGAGTCCACCATTTTATATTTTTAGGAAACCTGCTGCTTGTTGGTATTCTGACCATTTTGTTGGTACTCCACTTATTGTAGCACAGCTGTTACAGTAGGTGTTTTGAGTTGGTTGTTGGCCTGAGTGCCTTGTTTTTGAGCTCTCCTTCTGCACACTCGGTTGCATTAGGGTTTTCGAGCTATTTTTTACTCACCTCAACCCACAGAGTTTCGACACCATCTGTCACCATTGAGTCCCCGAGACATTCTCGGTGCCTCAGGGGCGAGCCCCCACAGCACGGTTCACTTGACACCACACGTCATCGCCACAGATCATCATCACTTGATACCACTCATCAAAAATCTAGAGCCTTGTCACTTGACTCCACTCGTCAACGGCATAGGACTCCGTCACCAGATATTGACGCCCCTTACTTTACCTCCGATTCTGAAGAAGAGTCTGAGAACCCCATTTACACTGCCCCTACTAGCCCCATGGTTGGCATGACTTCCACTCCTTTTGTTGTAGGGACCATTGGTGGCACGTCCACCACTACACTATTTACCACACCTGCTCTAGGAATGCCTTCGATGGGGGCCACATCCACAATCCCGGTCACCATTCCTATCCCAGTAGCTGGCATACATACCACCACTCCACCAGTGACTCACACTACCCATGGTGGTGCAGGCCCATCCTATACCACCTTTGTTCCCCCACTTGGGGGCAACATCCCACACCTTGTCCCTCCACTTGGGGGCATGGGCCCCAACTTGGTCCAACCCACTCCTGTGTCACATCCTTCTTCCAGTCTGCCATTCATGGCTAGCCTCAACCTACCTGACCTAGCCAGACTGACCAACGATCCTATCTGAAACGACCCTGCATGGCCTCACATGCCTACCAAGCTCCCCTCTGACATCCCTAAGTTCGAGGGAAAGGCAGGTGAGGACCCACAAAACCATATCATGTCTTTCCATCTATGGTGTTCCTCCAACTCCATAGTGGACGACTCTATTCACCTCCGTCTGTTATAGCGTACCTTCACTGGCTCTGCATCCAAGTGGTATATCGAGCAACCCCATGGGACCCATGCCACCTTTGCTTCCCTTGCCTCGACCTTCCTGCAGTTCTTCCAGTTACCTGTCCGCTATGACGCGGACGTTGAGATCCTCCTATCTTGCAGACAAAACACGGCTACCCACATCACGGACCACATTCATGAGTGGCATAGACGCCGTAGCTTATGCAAGATCAAGTTAGACGACCGTATCTTCCTATATTGGTTCCTCAAGTCCCTTCTTCCTATCATTGCTAAGGATGTAGCTTCCGAAAGACCCCAGTCTGAAGAAGAGACCATCCTTAAGGCACAGTAGTTCAACCTCATTTACGCCCAGTCGAGTTATCTCTATACCATTATACCTGATTCCCCTCGCAGCGAGTCCTCCCAGCACGATGCGCCGGGGGCATCCCACGCTGCAGACGACATCATTGGCCGTGTTTCTTCGAATCCCCAACCCTTTTCCATAGCACGTCCTACCCCGGGCCCCGACCTTTCGCGGGCTACCTCACAGTCTGGGGCTACCAACTCATATGCTCCTATGACACATCACCATCATTCCCATGGACCCAGCTGTCCACCTCAGTGCTTCCGTCATCTGCCCCCTGCTTACAACCCCCCGGTCGCACCTCAGCCCTATTACAACCAGCAGGCTGCACCAGCTCCTGCGCCTTCCCAAGCCCAACCCACTTATTACCACCAGCAGGCTGCACCAGCTCCTGCGCCTTCCCAAGCCCAACCAGCTTATTACCTGCCACAGGTAGCCCCTGCGGCAAACCCACAACCTTCTCCACAGACATATCAGCAACCTCCTCAAGGTTCCGCACCTACGCAGCCTCCACCTACCTATCATCCACCGCAGCCTGCTCCAGCACCTGCGCAACCCCAGAACCCACCTGCTGCTCAAGGGCAAGTTTACGCCCAAAACAACCCACATCAAAACCAAAACAACCAATGCAACTAGGGCCAACAAAACCGCGGTAAGGGCCGTAATCGTGGGAACAATCAACCTACGGACCAAGGTGGTCAACCGCCTAATCCCCCCGACAACAATAATGCAGCCCCCGCTAACCAAAACCCTGATCGCCCACCCAAGCAGGCTAAAAACCCCAATTTGCGAACAAACCATCCTTGTTCTATTTGCAGGGTCTATGGCCACTACACACATGCTTGCCCACATTTGGAGCGAGCTCGGAAACTTTGGGTTAATGATGCCCATCGCCAAGGACATGCAGATCCCCAAGTGCAGCCCAACCCCCCGCAACCTCAGCAGCAACCTTTGGTGGTGCAAAACCCCTTACTAACCCAAGGCGTAGTGAATGCTCAGTCGTTGGCTCCCCCTCAGGGAAACGCGCCACCACAACAATAACGGATCACATACGCCACCCCTGATCAACACATGTTTGACTCAGGTACCCACCACTTGTTGATGATGTCATCCACTGATGTCAACCTCCAGACCCGTCAGAACCAATATGGCTGCACCTATGAAGCCCCTCCCGTCGATAAAACCACTAATGCTCATCCCACTGATCAGGCGTTACGTATCCCTCCGCCCCCAATAGATGGCGCTTCCAAAGCTCCTCGTTTCCCACTTCGCCGTATCAACAAGAACCCCAATGCGCGCACTGCGTCAAACTACAGCATTGTAGATGACCTAGCCCAATCTCCCGCAGCCATGTCTGCGTTAGAAGTCTTGAAGAACTGCCCATCCCAGCATAAGACTTTACTCTCAGCCATTGGGGCTATTGACCCAAATGATTCGAATTTGATGGCATTTGATTTGGACCAGTCTGAACCACGCCTGCCTTCCACCTTAGCATTCCAAGTTTCTGTTTCCGTTCGGAATCTTGTCATCCATCGATGCATCATCGATGAAGGTGCCTCCACATGCATTATGTCTACATTCGTATGGCAGAAGTTGGGATCCCCTACCCTCCAACAGTTCACCACTGCGTTACGCACCTACGGCGGTCGTTCGGCTCAGCCCCAAGGTCTCCTAGCCAATGTCCCCATCCAGTTAGGTGGTAAAACCATCCTCATCGATATAGAGGTCATCAACGCCCAGCTTGATTACAACCTCTTACTCGATCGCAGCTACATGTATGTTATATGGGCGGTAGCTTCCTCTGTCTTTCATACCATGATGTTCCCCCATGACGGACGTGTGGTCAAGATTGACCAACTTACTTACTATGATCCAAATGCCCCCGCTGCCCCTGAAAATGTTCTCCCCATGGTTGAACAACCGGTCAGCGGTGCCGCTACCTCATTTGTTTCTTCCTTGGGACCCGGAGTTTACTCAGACCCGCCAATGACATCCACCTTCCAATCCATTCCTCCCCCGTCATCTACGGCCGAAGTGTCTGACTTATGTACCCTGTCTCATGATAACCAAACACCTAACACTCAACCACCCTTGTTGCCTAAACCACCATTGGTACCTATCCACATTGGTGTTACACCTATCCATACAATCCCCTTTCTAGTCCCTCCCTCGGGAGTAGTAAGCGCCCCGGTCATGGCTACCCTTAGCCTCCCTAGGCTAACCTTGGGATTACCCGTCTGGTATCTTTCGCCTCCCGTTCCCCCACCGACACCAAGCATCGTCCTCCAACCGATGCAACCCATGGCTACTACCACTCAGCCACCCCCCGGTGTCTCTACCCCTTCGTCCTCCACGAACCCTCCTCCTACTCCCAAACCCACTGGGGGCAGAGGTCCCCAACCTTACACTACTGTACCACTTCCCAAGATAGTCAAAAACCCCCCAGTATTTCGTGCTCCTCCCAAATGCTCATTGTGCGACGAGTTAGGCCATGCGACTCACCAGTGTCCACAGTTACCTGCATTACAGGAACACATGCATATGCTTGACGATGACCCCAGTTTCCCGGTTGTCAAACTAGATCCCACTCCTAAGCCTCGCGGCAAATCACTGCGCACTAACCACCCCTGTGCCATATGCGGTATTTACGGGCACTACTCACATCACTGTCCCGATCTCCCCGATTACAGAGTAGCTCTCTATGAGATGAACAATCTGGATCTCGAGACGGCACCAACCACTATTGAAGAGATTCACCCCCTGATCTCACCCCCATCAGGGGAGGTCAACACCATTTACATGATCTCTTCCACTACCATTCCCACGTCAATCGATTTGACGGCCCCAACTTTCCGTACTGATGAGGAGATTCTTGAGGCACTCACTGCCCTGGAGTATCCCTGGGATGACATGCACCATCGTTCGTATTTCCTCCCAGAAGCATCTTCCTCTAGCACCGCTACCCAATTTGCGATTGAATCCAAAGACTTCCTTCCCACGAAGGTCGACTGGTTCAAGGAACCTATTCCTACTCCTGACGCCTTCGAGGAAGGTAACATGGCTAACATCTCACCTGTCATCCAAATTGATATCGCTGCCCCCAGGAGTGCCCCTGAACTCATCACTTTAGGAGCCTTCTGCAGTAAGCAAGAGATTGAGGAATACACAAACCTCTTCAGAGAGTTCCGTGATGTCTTTTCCTGGTCCTATACCGAAATGCCCGGTCTTGACCCCGCCACTATAGAGCACCACATTGACACATGGCCTGATGTACCCCCCATCCGTCAGAAACAGTGTCCCATTCATCCCTCAAAGCTCCCAGCTGTGAAAGCAAAGATTGAGAAACTTCGCAAGGCAGGATTCATTTATCCTATTGCCTATACCACATGGGTTTCAAACCCCGTCCCCGTTAACAAAAAACAAGGCACCATTAGAGTATGCACTGACTTCCACGATTTAAACCGTGCTTGTCGCAAGGACTTCCCCATGCCATTTATTGACCAACTCATCGATGCGTGTGCGGGACATGAAGTCCTCTCTTTCATGGATGGTTTTTTCGGATACAACCAGATTCAGATCCGTAAGGACGACCAGTACAAAATTGCCTTTACTACCCCATGGGGCACCTTTTCCTATCGCGTCATGCCTTTCGGCCTCAAAAATGCTGGTGCCACATTCCAGCGGGCCATGACTTATTGCTTTCACAATTTGGTCCATATCCTGCTAGTCTATCTTGATGACCTTACAGCTCATTCTCGGAAACGATCAGACCATCTTAACGACCTTCGGCAAGTTTTTCTATGTTGTCGCAAATACCTAATCCGCTTGAACCCACACAAGTGTGTCTTTTGCTTTTCGGCAGGCCGATTGTTGGGTTTCATTGTTTCCCAGAAAGGAATTACTGTTGATCCCCTCAAAGTCCAAGCCATCGTAGACCTTCCCGCCCCTCGCACGCTCCGATAGCTCCAAAGTTTGCAGGGGCGATCCAATTTCCTTTGACGCTTCGTCCCTAATTACGCCACTACCGTTCACGGTTTCCTGCGCCTGCTTCGTACCCACGTACCCTTCATCTGGGATGAGCAAGCAGAAGCTACATTCGAAGCCCTCAAGAAAGCTCTCACACAAGCCCCCTTGATCTCCCCTCTAGATTTCTCTCAGGAATTCATCCTCTACATCTCGGCATCTGAGCATGTTGTGTCCGAAGTCTTTGTTCAAGAAGACGCTTCTCACCAGGAGCATGTCATTTACTACGTCAGCTAGACCTTATCTGGTCCACCTCTACGTTACCCATATGAGGAGAGACTAGCCCTAGCTATGGTCTTTTCTGTCCAAAAACTGCGACACTATATCTTACTTAGTCATACCACAGTAGTTGCTGACTCCAACCCCATGGTCTATCTCCTAAATCGGCGGCTACTGCAAGGTCGTGTCGCTAAATGGGTCATTATCCTCTAGGAATATGACCTCACTTTCCGAACACCTAAGAGCACTAAAGCCCTTGCGCTTTCCCAGCTCATCAATGATCTACCTTCCCTTCTCCCGGCCCCACAAATCTCCGACGAGTTACCCGACAATCACTTGTTCACTATCTCGTATGATGACCCATGGTACGGTTATATTTTGTTATACCTGCGCACGCAGAAGTTCAGACCCAAAGACACCCGTAATGGACGCCGTCGCATCCGTCACCAGGCCTCTCGATATCTCCTCTTAGGCGATGTCCTTTACCAACGGGGGGTTGACACCATTCTTCGTCGTTGCCTTACACACGAGGAAGCTGAACATGTCCTTAATGACTGTCATAGCGGTGCCTGCGGCGGCCATTTCTCTGGGATGGCCACTACCCAAAAGGTCGTCCGCGCCGGATATTTCTGGCCCACACTTTTCACCGACTGCATCACTGTGGTCAAGCACTGCCATAACTGCCAAATTTTTTCCCCCAAGGCTCGGACACCACCTGCTCCGTTACACCCAGTCGTCACCGTTGGTCCCTTTTGTAAGTGGGCTATCGACTTCATGGAGTGTAGACCTCCGTCTACCAACGGCCACAAATACATCATTGTCGCCGTTGATTACTTCACCAAATGGGCCGAAGCCATGCCTACCTTCAATTGTACCGTTGACACAGCTTCCCGTTTCTTTTTTAACCATGTTATCACTCGATTCGGGGTTCCTAAACAGTTAGTCTCAGACCATGGTTCACACTTCGAAGATTCCGTTTGGCATGAGTTATCCACCCTACTCAAGTTCGAACATCAGTTCTCCTCTGCTTACTACCCCCAAGGGAACGACCAAGTAGAGGCCATTAAGAAAATCTTAAAGACCATCCTCCAACGCACTGTTGACCGGCATAAGTCCAATTGGCACCATATGCTCTTCCCCGCCTTATGGGCTTACCGTACATCCACCAAGACCGCCACTGGTTTTACTCCGTTTCACCTAGTTCACGGAGTAGAATCTGTCCTCCCCATTGAGTGTCAGATACCTGCCTTACAAATCGCCGTCGAGCTTCTCCCCGATACCTCCCCACTCGAGCAACGTCTGCTATCCCTCGAACAAGCCGATGAAGACCGTCGTGCCACTCTCCAGACCATTGAAGCTGCCAAGAACCACTCCAAAGCTGGTTACGACAAACATGTACACCCTCGAACTTTCCACGAAGGGGATCTTGTCCTCGCCTATGACCAAGCCCATGACAAAACCGGCAAAGGGAAGTTCGAATCCATGTGGCAAGGCCCTTACATCGTGCAGACTTGTCTCGGCAAGGGGGCATACATTTTAGCTGACTCCAAAGGTCACCCTTTGCGCAACCCTCGTAACGGGTTGTACCTTAAACGCTTTTATCCCTAAAAAACTCGGGGCCTCATTGGTCCGCATTGTACAGTTTGCTCTCTTTTTTGTTTTTCACCTTTTTACCACGATGTTACATTCCTCATTTTTTGCATGACCATAGATGGACCATCTTCCACTTCAATATACTGGCTTCGCCGATGGAGCAAGCCGCTGGTCTCCCAACCTGGCTTCTACAGCGTGGGTCCTATATTCCCCTTCCCATGAAATGATTCACCTTGATGGAATCTGCATAAGCGCTGCTACCAATAACCAGGCGGAGTATGATGCTGTGACCGGTCTCCTGACTGCTGCCCTCCAGATGGGCATACGTCACCTTCATGTGTTCCTTGACTCCCAGCTGCTTGTCTCCCAGCTCAACAACTACTACCAGGTGCGTGATCCCTGCCTCTTTAGAAAATTCCTGCGCACAAAACAACTCAGCCGACAATTTGAATCCATAACATTCACCCATGTCCCAAGAGCTCAAAATAGTGTCGCAGATCAAATGGAGAACAACATCCTATATTGGCATATCAATCACACCATGTAACACCTCCATCATGCATCACCAGCTCATAGCATCTCATAAAAATATATAAAAAACCCAAAAATATTGCAAGGGGCATCCACGTGCCTATTATCACATAAACATTTGCATCCATGTGCAATAAAAAAAAATACGAACACACTCGTATACAGGGGCATCCACGTGCCTAGTCCTACATTCCTAGTGTTGCATCCATGTGCAATACATCACATAACATACACAAGGGGCATCCATGTGCCCAACATCCTATACTACTTGCATCCACATGCAATGTAAACCATATCACAAATCATAAAGCGCATCCACGTGCGTACAACTAAAACAGTATCACAAAAAGGTGCATCCACGTGCATATATATATATATCAAAAATACATGTTCAGTGCTATCCATGTCCTGAGTACCCCTGTACTCAGCTATACAAAAAATGGCTATACATCCCTAAAGCCTCATAAAATACATGCCGTAGCTACAAAACTCGGGGGGAGTCCCCTGTGCTCCCTAGTGAGATTCGTACCCTGCATCACTTCCTGCATCGGCCGCCTCTGAGTCCTCCCCCCGCTCCTCCTCCGGCAATTCCTCATCCCCTACGGGCTCCTGTGCCCGTGCCCTGTCCGCCAAGATCGCTACCCAGATCGCAATAGATCTGAACTCTTGGGGTGCTCTCATGCAATCCTGAACTACATCGGGATCCACATCCCGCCATCCCTCATCGGTTACTCCAACTAGTAACCGATCCAGCAACACTCGAACGGACTCCAAAGTCCCCTCCGCGTCCCTCCGACGCACCTCGCCTCGGCCGGGTAAGGCTGGTGCCGCCACATGTCCCCTACGTGCCACATGTCCTGGCGGTGGTCTCGGACCCACATCTGTAAATCACACATCAGTCAGTAACAGTATATGTCATACCACACATCATATATAAAACTTGACATCCATAACATGCAAGTAAACCAATACGTACCGTCTGGTGCCCATGCCTGTCCTGGTGCTCGCGGTGCCTCTAGGTCTCCCGTGTAGTCCATATCCCTATACAGATAGTCATCCAGTGGCAGTGGCATCTGTAGCCACTGCAGGTATAACTCATGGGTAAAGTACCTACCCACCTCCCCGCCACCACGGCGACGCATCATCTCGCCCCACCGCACCATCCGCGGCTCCCTCATACCTCCTGCCCTGATCGGTACCTGCGGCCGCAGGGTGGGTACCCTCTCCATGAAGAACGCACATAGGAAGGAACCATAGCAAAACCCCTTGCCAGATTCCTTCACCGCTGTCAGCTGTTGCTGTACACAGGTAAGGAACATCTGGCCCCACGCATAGTAGACCCGGTCCAGTACGTGCTCCACAAGCTGCATCTGGCCACCAGACACCTTCTCCGGTGACTGGGACCCCAACACACGTACCACGCATGCTGCAATCACCCATATCGCCGGCTCCTGTAGGTCTAGCACCCGGAGTGTGTTCCTATGCACCCTAGCCTATGGAGTACAGTATCGCTCCAGCATGTCCTCCATGTCCACATCGGCGGATACTCTCGGCTGCGTATCTCCCACTCTACCCAGATAGCGCAACCCTGTCAGGAAGTATACATCAGTCAGGGTGAGATCCACCCTCTCACCTTGCACCATGAAAGCCTGTATGTCTGGCTCCCAGAAACTCACTAGCCGGTTCAGCAGCAATCCTGCTGAACGCATCATGGGTACCTGTGCGAACTTCAGCAGTCCGCACATCCCTAACACCGCCCGCACATGACCATCATCCCGGATGTAATCCACTATCTCATCTGGGATCTCCCGCTCTCTCCATAGTACCAGCGGCATCCTGTCAAACACGCAAGGCAAACTCATCAGACTCATGTCAAAGAAATAAACCTTGCCCCTGCCCCCCTAGGGAAGTCCTAACAGCTCGATCCAAATTGCGGCTTCAGGCCCCCTTGCCGCAGTTTCCGACCGCGGCTGTTTGGCTCACAGTCGTGGTCCACAACCGCGACTGTCAGTCCCGAACACGAGGTCCCAAACCGCGTGTTCAACCTCGGAACACCCGGTCACAGACCATGTGTTCCGCATCGAACCCCGTGGTCTCCACGCGCATCATTCACCATGGAACCCGCAGTCTCCGACTGTGGCTCTCTCCTGAAAACCCGCGGTCCACCCCACGTGGACCGTACAAATCAACCCCGGGACCCACTACCCACCCCCCGAACCCAACAAACGTGCAGGTATGAGTTTGACGGAATACCTGTATCTCCCGGATCTGAAATCGGTCGGTCGGATCGTCCAGAAATGACACCTCAGCTCTGGTCCACTCTGATCACTAGTCAAAGTCAAATCAGTACAAATGACACTTGTCATATTGGACCCACTCACTATTTATAGTCAGTTGACTTTTTCCAGTTTTGGCCATTCTGAACCCATACGGAGTCCATTTTTTGAACCGTTTCCACCATTGGAATCAACACAATGAGACCATCCTAATGGTCACCTCGTTGCATTATTTTGTCCCCGTCATTTTTTACACATTTTTCAGACGCCACTAGTCACCTCGGTTTGCGTGCCACATCGGTCGTTCTCCATTTTTCGCATATTTTATATCATTGGATTCATTTTTTCGAGACGGTGATGATGCTTGAGATCATTTCTTGCTCTCACCCCCATATTTTTTGGGTCTTTTTTCCAAAACGCCCTCCACCTCGGTTTGCGTGCCACATTAGCTGTTCTCCGTTTTAGACAATCTTTATATCACCGGATTCATTTTTCTGAGCTCGTGATGATGCTTGAGATCATTTCTCGCTCTCACTCAGTACAGTTTCAACATTATGTCCCGACACCTTGTTTCTTCGGTTTGCGTGTGTTAACACCTAAAAAGTGCTCACTAGCTCATTCCCTTACTCACATGACCCATTTGTCCACTTTTCCACCATCTGAGCCTCTGAAACCAACAAAAGGTCACCAAAAGACCTTAGTACACCCCTTTTTCCATTAAAAAAGATTATTTTTCCAAGAAAATCATAAAAAACCCTCAAAAAGGGTCCAAATTCCCAAAAATATTAAAAAGGGAATTAAAATATTATTTTTATTCAAAAAAGGAAAAAGGAGGGAAAATTACCTAAACCATGTTGGTCAATACCATTGGTTTCCACAAAACCACAAATGGTATTCCTCACCACCAAAACCTATAAAAAGGTGGTAGGGGCTCCTCATTTCACATCCTTCCATTATCTCATCCTTATGCTGCTGAAATCTCCCCTGAGCACTTTTAGCCATTGAAGCAACCTTGGAGAAAGAGACCTATTGGAGTTTGGAGCTACTCATCTTGGGAGTTGCTCAACATCAACCTTCACCATTGAAGGTAATATCGCAAGCACTTGCTTGCCCCCCACTTTTCAATACAAAAATTATTTCTTATGTTTCTTGTTCTTGATTTTTGAAATATTTAAATTATTTGCTTAGATTCTTGCTTAGATCCATGAAAAGTATTGTTTATTTAGTTTATTGTTTTTATTTCTATTGAAACTGCTGCTACTAGTTAGCAGGTGCCCATAGCACTAAGCTTGGTTGCAAAACCGAGCCAACAGCGTGCCACATCGGCCGCCATCGGATTGTTCCACACTTTTAAATGAGCCATTCACTCCTGTCATACTGTAAATGGTTCGTTATTTTTCCACCATTCCATTCACCCCACAAGGAGGCCCACCAGTGTTCCCCCCTACCCTCGTTCTTGGTCATCATTTATGTTCCTTTATTGAACACTTCCTCCTTGCCTGGCCATTCCTTTTGTTCGGTATAATTTTATCCCTTTTTCGGGCCGGACAAGTCCTTTACGAAAAAGGCACTTAGGGAGTTTCTGTTAAGCTCTTTTCTGACTCCTAAAACAATGAAAAGATCGCCAAGGAATCTTGCTTACTTTCATGCTCGTTAAAGTACCTGAAAGGGCGTCTATCTGGTATAAGTTTACCCCTTTTCCGGACCTGGTAGACTAATTACGAAAAAGGAATACTCTAGTCACACCAGCTAGAAGAGTTCTTCATTGCATCCTTTTATGCTTCTTTGGGCCTTGGAGACTAACACATGAAAAAGAAACCCTCTGGAGTCTTCTTATCGCTTTCAGACTCTCTAAAATTGAAAGCAACCACGAGCACGAACTGTCCTGGGCTCGTAAAATCCACACGACAGTACCATTCCATTACTTCAGAGTCTTCTTATTGCTTTCAGACTCCTTAAAATTGAAAGCAACCACGAGCATGAACTGTCCTGGGCTCGTTTCAATCCACAAGACAGTACCATTTTACACACACTTCTTCTAGTTCCTTAACCCATGAAGAAGTCATCCCGTGCCTCCAGGCACTATGATCGATCATCTTGGCAGCACCCCCAATCAGGTCGCCTTTGTTCAGAGTATTCTGCAGTCTCCTGCCATTTTACCCCAGCATGAGTCTCCCTCAGCCCAGTCACCATCCCAGATCCAATACAGCTATGATCCCTTTCCCATCAGTCAGTTTCATATGCTTCCCGATCATCCCCATTTTCATACTCTGAACAAAGGAAGTTTGAGTCCACCCACTCTACTTGCCCAATTGTCTCCCTAGTTTGTCAGTCCTACCATCAGTACTATCACATTTCGGTTCTCTACCTCGCGCTCATATCAAGGAAACATCATTGCCTTGATAGTTGCAGGTCTCCCTCTGTCGACAACAACCCCTCTATTCCAAAGGATAGGCCTAGATGTCCCTGCGCCTTGGACCCATCACCATCTATGGTGAGTGCCTACGGACCATTTTGAGAGGAGTCATCATTGCCTCTCCGAATGGTTGTTTCTCACATGCTCGACTTCAGCACCTAGATCACATCGTTGAGAATCGCGCAGGATTTCCATACCTACCATTATTTGTCGAAGACCCCGGATTTCCCCCGACTCTAGCACATTGGTGAGTCACTCCGGAACACCCAGTTGTATGTTCCCGTGGATGTCCGGGCTGCATTGGCGATTGTATTCGGAAGCCATCCAGTTACATGCTTCCTCGAGTACCCAGTTCAGTCCCAGATCAGTTCCAGTTCAGTGTACCATTGCAAGTGTACCCCTTGTCACTCTGATCCAGCAGCTCATCCGTTCCTTTGGTACCACACTCAGTAGCACTATTGATTGTTCCAGTGTATCAGTTCTTCAGCTCAGACATGGTCAGCCCAGCAGTATGTCCCAGATTTGTGTCCCCTCTGGACTCTTATGATGTACACAATGGTTTTCTATGTATCTTACAGGTCCCTCTTTTCGGGCCTCACAGTTCTTTTTATGTATCTTGATACGAGCATGGGTATGCCCGCCTCGTCCATATATTGAGATTCTGCCTCATTCAGTATTTGAGGTCATATATATTTCAGGTCCCCGTTTTTTGGACCCCATTGTTATTATTATGTTCTATCCTGATACGAGCATGGGAATGCCCGCCTCGTCCATATGATCAGATGATTCCTCATCCATTATTGAGGTTATGTACTTTTAGTTCTTGCAATTTGTTCGGGATCGTTGTTCCGGGCTTCAGTTTGTTTCTTCTCTTCTCCATACGCCAGGAAAACCATATATGACTTATGATGTCCATCGGCCATACGATGAGCTCCTGCCCTCGCACATCAGGGGGCAATCTGTTAACACCCAAAAAGTGTTCACTACCTCATCTACCTCATTACATGGCTCATTTGTCCATTTTCCTACCATATTTCCCTTAAAAACCCTAAAAATCCCACTAAAAAGCCTCCAAAAGGCCTAAAATGCCTCCAAAAGGCCACAAAACCATCAAAAAAGCCTCAAAAAGGCTAAAAACCCCCTTTTCCTCCCAAAATAGCAAAATCCCTCTAAAAAGGGAATAAAAAATATAAAATAATGAGGAAAAGGAGGAAAAAACCCTATACAGCTGCCCTAAACCATATGGTTCCTAAAACCATGGGCCAGCACTCCACCACCAAAAAACTATAAATAGGTGATGGAGACCCCTTATTCCACATCCACAATCAAGTATACCCTTACTCTGCCAAAATCTCTCTTGAAACCCTAGCTCACCATTGAGCCACTTTCACCTTGAGAGCCCCTTTTGGCCCATTTCCACCATTGGAGAAAGAGAAGGAGCACATTCGATCTTGGAGCAACCCTCTTGGACATTGCAAGAGCTTCACCAACCTTCACATTGGAGGTAATATTAATACAAAAGCCATTATTTACATCTTGTTGTTTATGTTTCATGCACATGTTTTAGAGTAGTTTACATTTCTGTTTTAGCATAATAATTTACATTTACTGAACTGCTACTAAGGAGTCCATTCTCCTTAGTAGGTGCTCATTTGCACAAGCTAGGGGTAAAACCCTAGCTACAATGGGGTCTTCCATTGGCACATTTTTGCCCCGGAACCCAAGGTTCTTGGTAGGAAAAACAAAGTTTTTTCCTTCTTAACTCATCTTGATCTTTGTATGAGTATTCCTTCTTGTTTGGGGAAGCCACATTTCTGAATGGTGGCCTTTCGTTCTGAAATTTAGTAGGTGCATTAACCTTTGGTGGATATATGGTTCTTGGGATTGCATCTTGCAGATCCCTTGTTCTTCTCACTACTTCTTGTAAGGTAGTTGGTCAGTAGGATTTAACCAGCCCTTTAAATGGTTCTTCTAATCCTTCTATGAACAGTAGGATCAAGTGGAATTCAGATATGTCAGTGACGATAACTTCCAAATTTTGGAACTCTGATATGTAAGCTTCAACTCTTCCGGTCTGCTTAACATGTGCCAATTCCCTGAAGGAGATTTCAGGGTCTTTGCTATCGAATCTCTCCATTAGTCTCCTAGTGAATTCTTCATAGGAAGTCACATGATCATGTCCCAAATTCCTCATGCCATGGAACCAGCAATAATTATCCTCACCTTCCAAATGCAAAGTTTCCATTATGATGGAATCCCTTTAAGCCATTGCATTCAATTGGAAATAGGTGTCTAGATTTTGCACCCAGGAGCTAGTAGTACACTTTGATGACCCATCAAATAATGGTAATTTGATCTTACAAATTGCATTCCTTAGCTCATAATTATGTGTTGGCTGACTATGAACCCCTATTGGATGATTTATATATTGTGCTTCACAGAAATCCTTGAAAGACAATTCCACTCTCCATTCGTCACTCAAAGGTTGGTATACTACATACCGATCCTCCCATGAAGCAGCTGATTCAGTTGGAACTTCAGGATCCGCCTTGTGTTCCTCAAGGAACTTGAGCATGGTTTTTCGGGGCTGATACTTGAATTCTTCTTTGAATTCATTATGCCTATTATGAGGCCTAGTCTTTGAAAATATCAATCCAGTAGGGATCTTCCTTTCCTCATTTTGAGAACCACTGCTGCTCCCTTCTACATATTTATGTCCTAGTTGCTTAGCCAAGAATTCTCTGGTGTCTTTCCTAGATTGAATGATGTTCTGAGATATGTCATGCATCCCCTTAAAAAAATTCTACACAAAATGTCTGAACTCTTCATTCTCATCTAACTCAGACATGTTCTTTTACCCTTGTATTCTCCCTCCAGTAGATTCTACCTCTTCCTCCACAAAAGGTTCTTCAGCGTTATTTCCTTTGGGGAAGGGTATTCTCTTAGGAATCATAACCAAATTAAAGAGTGGGTTCATAGGATGATGCTCTGATACCATTGTAATATTCCAGCCAAGAATTGGCCAGAATACTATCTCCAACTTCCAAATTGATCAGGATTTTTAACTAGTAATTTTTTAACAATTTTTTTTATGGTGTGCAGGGTGTAACTGAGGAGTACTGGTTCACTGATCAAGGATGGTATGGATGAATTTTGATTCTGATTTTTATATGGAAAATGTGCAGCAACAAGTTAAGTCAGGGACAAACACTGAGTCCTACGAACAAGGTACTGGAGCCTTTCACTTTTCAACAACAGACAAGTCTATTTCCTACTTCGAGGCTTCCTGGGCTTCCATCATATGCATACTAGATTGGGAGTTGATTATGGATGGAATTAAGGGTTATATAAGTCATTAAACTCAGTAAAACATATTTTTGCAAATTTCATATGAGCTTGGGAGGTTACAAGTAGATTTGGAGGAAAACTAGTCATTGGCGCTACTGGTGATTGCTCAACCAGGAGGTTTACAGATTCCTCCAAACACTGTTATATGCTTAGAAAAAATTAGGGAGTTGGATGGCGTTGATTGTATAATGTATTAAAAGAATCATACAACTTACAGATATGAAAAATGATGCTTAGATAAAGAATTGCAGTAAATATGGAAAAACTAGTTATTTTAAAATTGCTCATTGAGCTAGTCTTGCATTCCTGGTTCTCTAACTGACTTGAAGGCTTACTAAATTCTGTTATAAAACATTATGTGATTCTGATAAATGTCCATTAACATTATCAGGCTGAAAATTGAAGTCTAGAATGCAAATTTGATATCTTATTACATTCATAATTACAAAGATCCTCACAGCTAGGAAAATATTACACACTGAGAGAGAATGAGTGTAAGAAGTAGAGAAGTGAATGGAACTCTGATATGAAACTGATATATGATTTTCAATAGGTATGATAACTTATATGAAGGGCACAATGATCCTCCTGAAGTGTCTTGGGTGCATTCACTAAGTTGTCTTCATTTTACTAGGTAATCTCTTCCAAAACTAGATCTAATGGCACTGGAACTGTGGAATACTCTCTGGATGCTAATAGATATTCAAAAATGGACTGATATGGATCTGAATATTAGTAATCCATAGCTCTGGATCTGATCATTAACTGGATGGAAAATCAAATGCCTTGGGGATCATCTCCCAAGAAAAGAGTTGAGGCACATCTCTCAACAATGGAGTAGCAAGAGCTCTCACTAGAAAAAACAAATTAACCACAAGATTTGAATGGGAGTTGGAACCATTCTTTTATATATGAGGTAAATTCATCTCCAAGTCACCCACATGTGTGAGAGAGGGAGGGTACATTCCTTGAGTAAATTAGCAATTTCTCTCTTTCCAAACTTTCTTGTTTTGTGTGTCCTCTCACTAAAATTGGCAAGTGCACCTTTCTTTGGATTTTTTGAATGTTGCTTGCTTTTCAGACTAACTGCTTTTTGTACTTTCCCTCTTTTCTTTCCTGCTTTGTGCTTTTTCTTGTTTTTCTTCTTTCTTTTGTCAGTTTCCACTTCCTCTTGTTGCTATCTTTCCTTTAGCTAAATCCTTGATTTTCTGAGCTTGTCCACTTAGGAGAGTGAGGTCCACATTGACCCTATGCGCCTTCCTAGATATGTCATCATCAATTCTCTCCGCAAAATTAATTAGTAATGATGATGCATTTTTTATAAACATAATTCAAAACTATGCATATTAATAATTAATTAATAACTATGGTATTTGTGCCTCAAAATTTACCCCCAATAATTATTCTTCATTAATTAATTCTCTTAGACCCCCTATGGATGGGAGGATCCAAGTCTTGACCAAGGCCATTAGGGAAGGGCCATGACAAACAACCTTCATGGCATGTATGTAATTTCGTACTAGGAGTAGGTTATAGTTGAGTTGTACGTTGACGACTTCGATGTCAATCAGGATAGTTTTACCATCCAATTAAACTAGAACATTGGACAGTAGGCCCTGGGGTTGAGTTCAATGGCCATCATAGGCTCGTAAGGAAGTCGTGGATGGTTGTAGTGTAGGAGATCCGAGTTTCTACCACACAAATGTAGACATAATGCATGTAGAGGCATCTTCATCGATGGTGCATCGGTGGATAACAAGATTTCGTACTGAAACAAAAACATGGAATGCTAATGTGGAAGGCATGTGTGGTTCAGATTGGTTTAAATTGAATGCCATCTTCCGTGAGTCGGAAGGGTTTATCACACCTATGGTGGATAGCAGTGTTTTGCGCTGTGCCAGGAATTTATTTAAAATTTCGAGGGCTGACATAAAAACAAGGGACTAGGATAATTCATCCACGATATTATAGTTGGGGGAAGCACGAGCGTTGGGGTTATTATTAATGCGACGCAGAGGAAAGCGAGGAGCTTTGGGAGCCCTATCGAACGATGCTGGGGGTATTCGTAATGACTGATCTGTGGGAAGAGCGTTAGAAGCCTAGTCGACAGGAATGGTTTCGGTGGTGGAACCATATTGGTTACTACGTGTTTGAAGGTTGATATCAGCCGAAGACATCATCAAAAGGTGGTGGGTGCCTGATTCAATAGGGTGACTAACAAGCACAATGTAAGTGATTTGTTTTTGTGGTGCGGAAGCCCCTTGAGGGGGAGCCAACAGTTTTGAGGTTACTACCCCTTGCGTGGGTAGGGGGTTCTGCAACACCATAGGTTATGCATGAGGTTGCAGGGGGTTCAGTGGTGCTGGAGATACAACATGTCCTCGGCGTTAGGCGTCATCAGTCCATAGTTGGAGAGCTCGCTCCAAATGGGGACAATTGTGTGTATAATGGTCATATATTCCGTAGATAGAACATGTGTGGTTAGTATGTAAATTGGGGTTTTTAACTTGCCGCGGTTGTCTATCGGGATTTCGGTTAGCTAGAGAAGTACCATTGTTGTTTGGAGGGTTTGGTGGAGGGCCGCCTCTATCTGGAGGTTGGTTGTTACTACGGTTATGGCCTCATCCTCTATTATGTTGTCCTTGTTGCTTCCTTTGGGCAGGTTGTGTGTGCGGGTTGTTTTGTTGGGAATAAAATTTCCCTTGGGGAACTGGGGGATTCTAGGGTTGAACAGGTGTAGGGGAAGGTTACGGTGGATAATAAGTGGGAGGGGTTTGGGTTTGTGCAGGCATAGGTGTTGATGGTTGATGGTAGTACGCAGGTGGTGTGGTAGGGGGCGTAAGCTGGAGGTGTACATCTATAGCAATGTGTCAGATAGGAAGGTTTGTGTATGTGGGGTACTTGGGCTGGGGGATCATATGAAGGTGTTGCTCCCAACTAGGTGGTGGATTTAGAAAGGTTGGGACCACTCATGGAGGGGTTAGGTGTAGGATTATAAGCCAAGATGGTGGAAGGGGGAATATGGACATATGGCTGACTATGAGATGCAACGTGTCCAATAATTTCATTCGCAGCATGGGATTCCCCCGACATGTCTTTCGTGGAGGAATTGCGACAGGGAGCATCAGGTAAAATGGAATATAGGTAGCTTGACTGAGTGTAGATAAGATTGAATTGTTGGGATTTGAGGATGGATTCTTCTTCAGTTTGGGGCCATTCGAATGCCACATACTGGTGATAACTGGTATGAGGGATTTCAAGAACCAATCTAAGAAGATGTAGTCATCTAGCTTGATCTTGCATAAACTATTGCTTCTGCGCCATTCATGAATATGGTCAGCGATATGGGTGGCTATGTTCTGTCTGCAAGCGAGTAAAATCTCAACACCAGCGTCATAACAGATAGGTAACTTAAAGAACTGCAGGAAATTCGAAGCAAGGGATGTAAATGTGGAATGGGTTCCATATGGCTGTTCAATATACCACTTAGTTGTAGAACCAGTGAGCGTCCATTGCAAAAGTCGTAGGTAGACCGAGTCATCCACTATGGAGTTGGAGGAACACCATAAGTGGAAGGACATGATATGGTTTTGGGGGTCTTCCCCAACCTTCCCTTCAAACTTTGGGATGTCTGAAGGGATTTTGGTAGGAATGGGGGTCCATGTGGGATCATGTCGGATCGGATCGTTGGTCAATTGTGCCATATCAGGTAGGTTGAGATTGGAGATGAATGGAAAACTAGAAGAAGGATATGACATAGTCGAAGTGGCCTACGTGATATCCATGGAAGTGATCGTGGGGCCACCTCCGTTGAGTGGTGGGGCAGTGGAATGCGTCATAACGGGGATCGAGGGACCCCTGGTAAGGAGCAGAGGGATCCTATAGGAAGGGCCAATGCCCCTAAGTGTACTATTGGTGACCAAAGGGATGGTAGTCAGAATGTATCCGCTAGAGATGGGTATGGATGTAGTAACTAGAATGCTAGGTGTAGGTCCTGCAGATGGTATAGCAGGGATGGATGTTGAAATGGTAGTCGGGTTATTTGAGGAACCACTACCGATGATCCCGCTAGTAAAGGGGTTGGGATTCATTCCTTCCATGGGGCTAGACAAAGTTGTGTATATGGGTAAATATGATTCAAAATCAGAGGTAAAATAAGGTGCATCGGGATAAAGATCCGACGACAAAGTTGTACGTTTGTGATGGGCAGTGTCAAGTGGAACATGCTATAGGGATAATCCCCATAGGAAACGAGAGTGTCTTGATGAATGAATGGTGACATGTGAAAAAGTGCTGACAAGTTGTGGGAGATAAAATGCTCAAAAATCCTAGTGCAACCATGTGTGCAAAAGGAGAGCTCTCAATAAAGACGGTGCTCAGGCCAACAACAGACTCAAAAACACGTGTTGCAACAATGTGCTACAACAAGTGGAGCGGTAATACAATGGTCAAAATACCAACAAGAAACACTCCTAAAAAATGAAAAAGGTAGACTCACTTACCGAATGGTGGTATAGGAGCATGCAAACAAATATCTAAAAGATATGAAAGCTCACACAAATCGTATCCCCTGCAAAGTGATGAAATCCGCAGTCAAGCAATACGAAATGGAGAACCAAGTGGCTAAAGGATATCCCTCTACCTAGAGGTAATACGGGTAAAAGAGTCCTATACGAAAGGAAACTAAGCTACCCCATTCATGGAACGTCCAGAAAGGTGTCCCGTAGCTTCAATTCTTTGGCTGTCATACACCTGGTATGGGATCCATCATGCATGACGAGAACAACAAGTTGGTGTCCTTCAATACATATTTGAGTGCAGTATTTCACTCAAACCTCTGGAACCAATCTTGCTACTTTCCCTCCTAAGTGAGAGGCCCTCCGACAAATCAGTGTTAACTGTACCAATAATAAATAGAGAATTTTGGCTCCCTAAAAGAAAACATCTATGTCGCAAATGTAAATGAAAAAGGGGGTGTTGTTTGGATATCTTACCCCGATATCCTACCTAGATACAAAATTGTTTCTATATTCCCCAAGGGGGGTTAAAGTGAGTTTAATTAAATCCATTTTAAGTCTCTCTTGAATTATGGGGAGTGTGTGTGTGCACAAGTGCTATGTACCCAATATCACTAGATAGTAAATGCTGAAAGAAACAACTGAGACTGAACACTAAAACTTTTTTCTTTTTCTTTTCAAATAAAAATACTAACTGTTGGAAAACAAAATGCATGCAAATGGTGCAACGAAACTTAGAGTAATTTCTGTAATATTCTATGCATAATTTTTAAAAACAGAATACATATATGAATTATTCTAAAAAATAACTGATCTAAAAATAAACAGTCAATTTCGAGTCCCAGAGGCCAAGATATTTGAGTTTGAAAATGTGTAATTTTCAGCAGATTTCCGTAGAGACAACAAGTTTGGAAATGATATGTCTCCACACTGTGTGATCAGATAGTGACCATATTAGTGTCATTGGATTTGAATCTGATAAATGGTGACCAATAGGGAACACATATGACTCTAAATGGAGATATTTGGTAGGGATCACGGCCCAGATCCAAAGATTTGCTAAAAATAAAACAAACCAAGCAAGATAAAATGAAAAACAAACAGGTAAGGATGGTCAAAAGAAACGGCAGATCTGTAGAGATCGAACCCAATGGGAGTCGCCAAAACTGTAGCTAGATTTTTCACACTAGCTTGTGCTAAAGAGAACCTACTAAGGATTCAAGAACCCTTAGTAGCAGTTCATAAACATGGATAAAAACTAAACAATAAGCAAATGATGTATGCAAATAACAAACATGGAATAGATCTAACTATTGCAATAAAATGGAAAATCAATAGGAATCCATAAATAAAATTTTCACTTTTATATTATATGGAAAAGAAGGGTTTGTAGTAATGGTTACCTCAAAAGAAGAGGTGATGAGGTGGGTCTCCATAGTTCCTTGCTCTTCTCCAAATGTTCAATGGCTTTGCCAAGATTCAACTAACTGGGCACAAAATCTTGAAATGGGAGGCTAAAGTGCAATAGAGAATTTGGCAGCATGAGGGTGTGAAGAGTGATTCATGTGAAATGGGGGGCCTCCATCACCTTTTAATAGTGATTTTGAGTGGTGGAGTATTGGCCCATAGTTTTGGGCAACTACTGGTATGGGAAATGGTATTAGGTATTTTCCCTCTTTTTTGAATTTATTTTGATTTCTTCCCCTTTTTTATTTTATTTTGGATATTTTTGGACCCTTTTGTGGGTTTTTAACCATTTTTGAAGGAATTTAATTATTTTTTAGGGAAATAATTTTTTTTGCCTATTTGGTTGCCAATTTAGGGTTTTTGGGGGTTTTGGAGGCCAAAAATGTGGGAAAACTGGACAAATGGGTTATGTGACTAGGGATATGAACTAGTGAACAATTTTTGGGTGTTAACAATATGTGCCAATCTGGGCTTTCATCCTCATTTCTCTTCCTGTTTTCTTCTTGTGCAACCGATTTACTGTCTGATCTTTTTGCCCTTCCTCTTGTTGATACAAGAGGCTATCTATCTCTACCAGCGCATCTTGATCCTTTGCTAATGTCAAGCAACTTTCCAGAATATTTCTCAGAGTACTGACCTTCCTTGGTGACCTCTACAAATTTGTCGTATCAAAAATATACAACATCTCATAGACAGGTTCCTTTTGGACTATAGGTGTCAACTTAGTATTATTATTTCTTAGTGCATCTCGTGCTTCCAAAAACATTTCCTTTTCTGCTTCAACATCAAATCGAACCTGCTTCCGGGTTGTAGGCCATACATTTGGTAATGGCCCATTGATGTCGCAGCTCCTCCTCTGGTTACCACTACGACATTTACGGGTCAAATTCTTATCTCAACTGAGATCTTCTACACATTTGGATTAGGGTTCTGGTTCTGATTTAGGTTCATATTTGGTTGTGTTTGTGGTGCATTCTTAGTCTGCTACTTTGCGATTAACTGTGGAAAATATTCGACATTGTGATCGATTACGTTGCAATAGGTACACTGCGGGGTCCGATTTGTGAAATATGTCTGATAATTTATGATATGGACACAATTATAGCATGTGACCAGTCCTCGACCTTGACCAAAGGTTCCTCCATGACCAAAATCTCCAACACGACCACCGTGAAATCCTCCTCTGAATCCGCCTCACGGCTGATCATATTGTGGCGGATTATACTGTGGTTGATTATATTGCGGCTGCGGTTGATTATACTACAACTGCAGTTGTGTAGGAGGTTGCGCATCTCCATTCATGAAATACGTATTTGTAGTTCTTTCTTGGAGCAAATCATATGCTCTATAGTCTCTCTCCTCATCACTGATAGATCGACATAAGTTATAGAAAATATTAGCCGACTTAGAAACAACCTTCTGTAAATACACAATGTAGCTGGAGTTTTCACACCAGCTCGTGCTAAAGAGAACCTACTAAGGATTCCAGAACCCTTAGTAGCAATTCATAAACATGGATAAAAACCAAACAATAAGAAAATGATGTATGAAAATAAGAAACATGAAATAGATCTAACTACTGCAGTAAAATGGAAGATCAATAGGAGCCGATAAATGAAATTTGCATTTTTATATTATATGGAAAACAAGGGTTTGCAATAATGGTTACCTCAAAAGAAGAGGTGATGAGGGCCCTTGCAGCAGTACGAAGAGTAGTGTGTTGGGCAGGGAAATTTTTAGGGGCGAAATTTCGCCAATTGGCTATTTTTTGGGCATTTTTTCAAAAAATAAATTCGTTATTTGGTCATTTTTAGGCTCTAATATCGCCTATATTTACATAAAATATGTTTTTTTATCATAATATTCTCCAAATTTTACAAATTTCAGTAGTAAATTGTATGTTTCATAATTAATATTCACCTACCAATCTATATTTATGTTTTTTTCAATCCAAAATAATCGCCTAGAATACTACACTTAAGCATACTTTTATAATCCTTAAAAAATACTCTGGTGTCGGGTCTCCAGAGTTCCTTTCTCTTCTCCAAATGTTCAATGGGTTGGCCAAGATTCAACTAACTGGGCATAAAATCTTGAAATGGGAGGCTAAAGTGTAGTAGGGAATTTGGCAGCATGAGGGTGTGAAGAGTGATTCATGTGAAATGGGGGGCCTCCATCACCTTTTTATAGTGATTTTGAGTGGTGGAGTATTGGCCCATAGTTTTGGGAAACTAATGGTATTGGGAAATGGTATTAGGTATTTTCCCTCTTTTTTGAATTTATTTTGATTTCCCCCCTTTTTCTTTTATTTTGGGGATTTTTTGACCCTTTTGTGGGTTTTTAACATTGTTTTAAGGAATTTAATTATTTTTAGGGAAATCATGTTTTTTGGCCTATTTGGTTACTAATTTATGGTGTTTTGGGGTTTTGGAGGCCAAAAATGTGGGAAAAGTGGACAAATGGGTTATGTGACTAGGGATATGAGCTAGTGAACAATTTTTGGGTGTTAACACACACATTACTTCGAGCGATGTTCCCTTTTTTGACAAATTCGACACCAGGGCATTCCTCCTTGACTGAGCATATTTGGTGCACCGAACTATAAATATTCACGGAATTCAGGACACTGATCTTTATGATGTCCTTAAGACTTGCATCAACTGCACCATACCTCTTCGCGAACTTCCCTCCCTTTCATAATTTATAGTAGCTGGATAGTCAAATTGCTAGTTACGACTTGATCTAGCTCATGCTAACCCCTATTTCGCCAATCGATGAAGCTTCGAGCTTCATTGTGATTTCCAACATCTCCGCCTGTGATAGGATCTTTTAATGCATCAACGACATCCGAATGTGCGATATCAATCCTATAGTAAACCATTCCTTATGTTGTATGTCGCTCATTCCAAAACTAAATTTATCCATCAGAGTTTTGAACCTTTGATCAAACTCCCACACCGACTCATTAGGAAATTGCTTGATCTCCTTTAATTCTATGATATACTACGATTCCAATTTCGGTTTCTTAAATTTGTCGATCAATCCAGATCTGATTTCTGATAGGGTTTTCTGCGAATGCCCTGTAGTTACTTGTATAAACTTCATGTACTAGTCTAGCACACGACCTCTAAAGGTCGTCGCCAATTGTCCTTTCTTAAAATTGTCATCCTGCACCTATTTGACTGTCCACAACGCTTTGTGTAAGAACCAATATTACTTGGGATCCTTAGTCCTTTTACCCTGAAAGAGGCATATTTTCATCGTCTCCCACCATCCTTGGTTTTCTACCGGTGTTTGTCTATCCAATACTCTTACTACTGTTCTGAGACACGGGAAAACCCTGCGAAGAGCTTGTGTTTCTTCCTCCAAATCTTGGAAAAGTGCACGGGACGTTGTAGCTTTGGGTCTGTCCTCCCTCAGGTTCAAGGGTAGCCTAGTTTTCCTCTTCATCATCGTAGGTTCGCTTAGTCCCTGGTTGTCCCGTTTCACAGTTCTTTGTTCCGGTCGCACTAAGACTCTCTCTCTCTATCTCAGTCCTCTTCTTCTTCTTCGTGCAGAACCTCACCCCACCTCTCAGGAGACCAAAATATTCCATAGATTCCCTCACAATTTCGTCATAGCTCATATCCATCTACCCCGCAACATTCTATCAGACCCGCATTTGCACAGTACCCACATCCTCCGCGCACCCGGGATTTACTCATCAGAGTTCATCTTCAATATTCCTTTTTCACAAATGAGCATCTTGATCCACAATTGTAGTGACAATAGATACCTTCCTATAGGTCCCTTAAATAAATTCCTTTCTGCATCGCTGTATGATCTAATTGTGTCAACAACAAGCTTAGTAATGTATCTTTCCAAAATTATATTTACCAAACATCGACAACCCTTGAATCTTTGTTGTTAACTTGAATCAATTGTTGGATCAGTTCCAGGGTCCAATGTTCAGGATCACCTCCTTGGAAATTCTTATTATGAAAAGTTAGTTGCGCCAACCATTCATACAACAATATAGGGAATTCACAAAATAATACCTCATGGATATCATATTATATGTACTTATGCAACCACTCGTCTGTTGACCATCCAGGGTTCCTATTTTCTTCCTCCACGAATTCTCACGTCTTTTTATGGAACCAATCCATGATCTCCAACTTTGTTGGATGCCACATCATGTCCTCTCTCCTTTGCACTAGGGTCCCGATAATGGAACCATTTGCTGACATAGGTATATTGACAAGGGTTCACTTCGCACTATCTCAAAAAAACCCAACACCAACTCCCATAGATACCTACCCAGAAAGGGTTTAGAATTTCCAGTAACACCCGCAAAGTGAGTAAGGTCTCACCTGAGATATCTAAGGGGGCTGCAGGAAACCCGTTTCTGTAGATATAAGAGAACATGCATCATTCACATTCAATCACAATATAACCTGTAGATCGACATAATCATCACTTCACATCAGAACATGCTAAGCAGTTCTACGCAATAATAGATTATAGAAGCATATTTAACCAGTCTGAGATACATAACACTACTGCAAAATTATATATGCATTTGTAAACCATGTTTAACCATGCTGTGAAATCATACATTCAATTATACTGTGATAACACATAGTCAATCATACTACGACAAACAATAGAGACAACGACATAGACAAAACGATCCTTCTCATTACTCATCACATCGTAGAATCAGGGATACACATCCACATAAATCAAAGTAGATCAAAGATACCCAATACAAGATAAAATGTCCAAATATGCACCAAAAAGATATCATAAGATCAAATAAAAAAGGATAGATAAAGATCGATACCAAGATGCCCTTAGGATTACAATGCTACTCCTATTTATAGGCTCACTTGGCCATTACACTTGGTCCAATTCGCAGAGTGACTCATTAACTAACTAACTAATTAACCAATTATTCTGCATTATCCGCTTAACTTCCAGTTTATCCGCTCCACGAATGGTCCTTTACCCTTGTCGCTATCCCTTTCATTGCTGAATGTACCAAAACTTGTGTGCCTTGGCCCCATGCCAACAGATGGTGAACATAATGATGTTGCAGATCTGTGATGATTGAACTAAGACAAAAAATTCATAATGCAAAGGATATGCAAGTGAATGAGGACCTAATGACCATATTCTAGATAGCACACAAACATTCACAAATGTTGTAAGGAGTATCTATGTAGAGACACACATGAAGTATATCAGAACATGCGCGGAGTGAAGAATTTTGACTGATGTATGATGATTGAGTTGAAGTGTGCTAAGTAAAGAAGATCATGAGATGCACAGATACCGAGTAGTAGAAGAATCAAATATGTGCGTCACGATGAGGAGGATCCAAGGAAAGTGCGTTAAATCGAAAGGAAAAATCATATGATGCACAGCATGTCATAGTTTGTCTGAAATAATATGGCACTTAAACATAATGGACACATTTGAGTAAGTGCACAATTCCATTTGATATTTGTGCATGCCATCAGAACAACAAGTCATCAGTTCATGCAAAATATAAGTTGAGAGTGTAGTTGCGCATTAGTAGAATGACATAGTAAATCAGTGGCGCAAACTATAGTAGATGCAGTAGCACACAATATCAAGTGTCACATCAGTTGAAGTGAAGTGTTGAGTGGAATGAGAAGTCAAGTGAGGTATGTAGGGAAGTGACAACAACGTGACTACATACAGAAGGGGTACATAGAAGAACAAACATCATAAGATTAGAGGTGTGTGCATGTTGGAAGTTTAACAAGGTAATATCTTATTTTGTTTATCTGGTGGTAGGATGAGGCAAGGAACAGGGGGTCATAGGCTCATTGCAATTGGTGCTGGAGAACATAGGGAGTTGGTGATTCCTTCAAGTCGGTTCATGTAAAACCAAAGGGTTAGTTCCTCCTTCCAGTTGGTGCTAGTAAATACAAGAAGTCGGTGCTTCCTTGAATGCAATATTTTCATCACAAAAGAGAATTATGTGGTTTCCTCTCGTTTGGGTTTCCATGTCAAAATCATGTGTGTTCTTCGTTCTTTGTCTTGGTGCACATGTGGATGAATGTTTTATTTATGTTGGATGCATAATTCCAGATTAATATTAAGTTCAGACTAATATGTTAGAGAAGTTAAAAACTGATCATAACTTCGCTAATATTGATTCACCCCCCATCTCAGTATTAAATAATTTCCAACATTACCGTGTCGTTCTGCTGCTGTGCAACTACACTCTCAATTGATACTGTGTATTAACTGATGACTTGTTGTTCTGATGTTGCAAACTAGTATCAGATGGAACTCCACACTTACAAAGATGTGTCTGTTCTATTTAAGTGCCAGATTATTTCATACAATCAGCGACATGTTGTGCATCATATGATTGGTCGTTTTGGTTTAACACATTTGCCTCAGATCATCCTCATGATGATGCACATACTTGATTCTACTGCAAATCGGTCTCTGCGCATCTCATGGACTTATTTTCATAGCACACTTCAACTCAATCCTCATACATAATTCAAAGTTCTTCACTTCTCACATGTTTTGATATACTCCATGTATGTCTTTACACGAATCCACCTTAGAACGTATGTGACTATATCTGTGTTGTCTGCAATATGGTCATTTGGTCCTCACGCACTTGTGCATCCTCTTCATTCTTCCTTTTCCATCTTAGCGCAATCGTCACAGATCTACACCATAATTTTGCATACTATCATCTATCTCATTCCTCTGCATGTGTGCACTCGGCTCTTTATCTAGATCATACTATTCTTCTTCCATGAGCCCTTGATTCCCCAAATATAAATGTATGTCTTCCACTTAGAAGCTCTTCATATTTTCTATCAAGCTTACTTCAAATCTCCAACTTGCTTTCCATTTTATACATGTCGTGCATGGATTGTATGTCCACAAGTTGGTTGTGTCATTCCCTCTTCATTTATTCATGGTTTTTGCTTCTGCCACATGGCATATTATGCTCTATTGATGTGTCATCTCATGTGGGTCATGCGTACACATTGTTTTCAACTAGGTGATATTTTAACTCTTGCGGTACCATCATTTGTGGGTCTTGCGCACTAGCTGTGCCGTTTGCTGTGGAATTTGCACATATACAAACTTTAATAACTACACCCTTCTTTGGAACTTGTGTGCGCTTTCACCATTGAAATATTCTTTTGATTGGTGAGACTTGGACTCTTTTAGGAATGTTCAACCATAAGTTTATTCCTAATCCTTTTCCATTCAAGGCTTGACTTTTTTTCAAACTCTAGAATATTCTCTTGACTTCCTTGTGCACACTAGACTTTGTTCAACCAACTCTTTGGATTGCTTGTGCACTTGTACCTTTTCCCAACCAACTCTTTGGATTTTTATCTTGAAGGAATATGACTTGGTGGACTAATGTCTACGCATGTACCACTTGCATTCCTTATGTACTTATTCAAACTAGTTATGCATGATGTACCCCTAGACACATTTATTCAGACTAGATGCAACTTATATATATACTTATGTTGGTTGTGGATCTTGATCTTCCTTATTTATAGGTCATGTTTCAGCTGTGTCTGGACTCCAGCCCATGAAGGGGGGTTTTGGGTGGGATTTGCCCCCAAAAATAGTTTCAATGGGGGATCCACGGGGGGGTGACTAGTTTGGGAGCACCCCTAGCGAGGGTTCAGGGACAATGCCCTCATAGTGAAAATTTTGGAAAAATTCCTTGTAAAATGTTGTAATTTCATAGTCATGACTTGGTCAATAATGAGTGATTTATGGGTCCATGGTATTGGGTGTTCCATAGTATTTTCCCATGACAATTTCTCTTTAAAAGGAAGGCATTGTAATACGAGTGTGTATTATAGCATTGTAAAAATATCTGATTATGTGAGAGAGACTGTGAGAGAGTGAAGAGGAAGTTGCAACGGATGTGCTGTAGGTTGTATTCCTTTAGTTTTTGGATGGTATAATAATAAGGAATGACAATTTATGTGTGGACGTAGCCCATATTGGGTGAACTACAATATATTGGTGTCTCTCTTGTAATGTGTTTTATGTGTTTAAAATTTGCATCTTTTTACTGTTATTTCTCTATGATCCTTTTTTCTAACAACTTCTTCAGACTAGAATCCATATCATTCAACGTCTTCCTTCCTCATATGCTTCTTCAATGTGGTATTTCTATATTTCTTCAATATGGCATGGGAATACTGAATCCATTTTGACATCAATTGACATCAATGACTCAACCCGAATTAGTTGACATCCTCTTTTCCATTAGCTGACATCAATGACAACCAAAGTTCAACATCTTCTTATCCATTCCTTTTCATTTCTTCTTCTTGTAGTCTCTAAGTATTTTCTGCCAAGATAGTTTGCAGTCTATTCCCTTTTTTCTTGCAACTTCTTCTAGGTATTCTTGTGTCGATGTGTCAGATGGTTTGCTAGAAATTTCCCCTTTCATTTTGCTGATTCTTTTGTTTAATTCTGCAATATTCTTTACTCATTTATATACTTCCTCCTCTAGTAAGAACTGATCTGCATATGCATAATTAATCCCAACTGATTGGCAACGTAGAGCCACCTTATGGTGACTCACTCTTGATAGATTGTTTTTCACCATAATGATATGAATCCAAATATTTCACAATTTCTTGGGAATCCTTGACCTTATTAAATCTGTATGCTCCAATTGTGAGCAAGAGTGGGGGCCAAAAAGCTTTTGTATTTTCATGCAAGAATTGTCCAATAACATTTATAAAGGTCTCTCTCACAATCTCCTTTAAAATGATGTAATCAATGACATATTTTGACATCAATAGTGGACCTTTTGAACCTCCATAAATAAGTAAATAAGTACCTTCAGTAGTAAAAAAATAGTCTCCTAACTACGTGACCACTCTAAGGGCCTCATTGGACATACCATTGGGTTCCTTCTACAAAATTATCTTGTATAATGGGACCACGAAATATTTGCAAATTTCAATTGTAATAACTTGCATGTTTTTGAATCCATAGAATCTGATATGCCACATACACCAGACTTTCACTGGGATTCCACCTACACCCGAGGAATGGACATGGATTTAAGGTCATGAGACAATCTATCAAGTAGGATGAAGTGTGAAATTTGGATTTCTTTTCTTTAAGTCCTTTTCGTGGATCATAGATATCCTACACCATGTCCTCAGAGATAATATCGACCCAATTGAACACTGTACCATGCATTGTGATGTGAATGATAATAGAGGTATCCAACTAAGTTTGTAGTTGGATAAGATGGATCTTCCATATAATCTACATAGGAGAGTGGCAACAATTTTGAAAGGAGTTTTTAGAAACTTAGTCTCATACTCTCCACTACTTCTTTGATGTAAATGCTTCCCATTCAATAACATCTTCTTCGCAAACTCTGCATAATCTATCTTAAAGATTTTAATCCAATCTTCTATCAAAAAGAATTTTGGTGCTGGGAGTTTGTAATCCTTTCCTATATGCACTGGATGGAATTAAGCCAAACATGTTCTTGTAGAACTTATGGTGTTATGAGCTTTAATGTAAACATAGGGGAGAATCCACCCTATCATTTCGAAGCATGGGAACAAATTTGGTTGTGCAACAACATTGTGGATACCTGACTTCTTAATATATTGGTAGATCAAATCCTCTTCAATCATTGGTTCAGGTACATTTTGATCTCTGATCAAATGATATAGTTCAAACCACTTGAACTTAGGGGCTACTCCTACAATTGATTGAGTATCATCAAATTGAATCTCTTAATCCATTTCTAGGCGTCTTCATTATATGAATCCAATATAGCTTTAGAATAACGTTTTGGACCCCTTTTCGACATCTCTGAATCCTGTTAAGCAAAAGAAGTATCATTATGTTGCATAGAATCCATTAAAATTTTAAACTAGATGCAGTTTAAGCCAACAAGGAATAGTTGTAAAATTTTCAATGAACAATGCTCTTAAAGGCTTGAATGTATAATCTCACGCAAATGCAAATAACGCTAGATCCATTCTTAAGAAAACGTAATTGCGAATCCGATACCCCTTTGAAAGACGCGAACAGTATATGCACGGTGCGTTTAGGGTTTAGGCAATTTTTTAGAACTTTTCAACAAAACACATATGAGAGACATATCTGAATACTAGTGCTCCAAATGAAAACACGTATAGAAATAGGGTGACCAAAGCCTTTGTATTCTAATGGATTTTTAGCTGGCCAATTAAATGAAGACTTAAATGGTTTTCCCTAACCACCAATCATACATTCATCTTTTATGATACTAATCCTTTAATTACAGGTGGGAAAATTGACCAAGATTAGGACAAAAATTGCTTACCTGGTCAGATGACAAGTGTACCAGTTTAGTTTGTGGCCGTACTAATCGAGACTCCTATTCCATATGGCACGGAGGGTACAAACGACGTCGAGAAGAGACACAACATGAGCTTGCTGATAGGGTTTAAATCCTATAAGGACTTTCTTAAAAAACCCTAACTTGTTTTACAAATGAACCCATACGGTTGAGTTGTGATACGGCTGAGTTGTTCTTTTAAAAGGTTTTGAAATTGATTTAGTAGGTAAAGAAAAAAACTCTCTCTACCACATATCGGAGGATATTTTCTCCATCCTAGCCTTAGCGTTCCATCCTTTTTCATTACAAATAACAAAGGTATTCCCCATGGCGATACAATTGGGTGTATTTACCCCTTCTTCAACAACTCTTTTAGCTGCATCTATAGCTCCTTTAATTTCGGCTTGCTCATTTTGTATGGAATTTTGGAAACTAGGGAAGTTCCAGGCATTATATTGATATAGAAATCAATATCTCTCTTTGGTGTAAATCTTGGTATTTCTTAAAATATATCAGAGAACTATTGTAACATTGGAAAGTATTCTAGGTTGTGACTTTTACCCATTATTCGCTACTCCACATGAATTGTGTACAATTGATATCCCTTTTTGAAGCATATTTTCCACTGTAATGGTGAGATTTCCGTAATAGAAATTTTCCTTGGAATGCCCTTTATTGTTCTTTGTTGGCCTTCATCATCAAGACAAGTAAATTTCTTGTTATGGAAATATAGCACCACATGATGTGCATTTAACAAATCCCTCCCAATCAACACACCATAATAACATTGTGGTATTATGTTCAGATCATCAAAAATATTTAGTCCATTGATATCCAATGGACAACCTTTAATATAGTCATTAATTTTTCTCTCGGTTCCAATAACCAACTAGACCATCCATGCTTTATCATGCTTACTTATTTTTAGCTAAAATGTTTCAACTAAATTGGGAGTAACATAGTTGTGACTTGCTTTTCAATCAATCAAAATAGAAATAGGTTGATTTGTAATTTTACCTTCAACTTCTATCATGCTACATTAGTGTGTTGACTACATGTTGTCCAAGGCTGCATAAATTCTAGGAATGATCATTTCCATATCATCCATGGTTTCTACATTATGTATGTTATGTACATCCCTCTACCTATATTCGCGTGAGGACACTCTCGAAACAAATGGTCTCCTTCACATCCCCAACATGTAATTTGTTTCCTTATTAATTGTCCTTGGAACTCTATCCTCCTAGGTCCATCTTGAGATCGATTTCTTTGCTGATATGAATATTGGTTCTTGAATAAAGGTGGACTAAATCCTTTGTTTCTCTGATCTTGATGCACTTTCTTCTTATCTCTCTAAGATCCCTGCACATCTTATCTTCCCATCTTATGGTCATATGATCTCTTATCCTTCATGATAGTTTCCTCCACAGTGTTGGGATCATCATACTAGATTTATCATTGTAGAAATAAGGGAACCCAATTAAATACCTATGTAATTTTACCTTCTCTTCCTTGATGAACCCCACATATATCATTATCTCCATGAACTTCTTGTCACATTCTTACATGCTCATACTTCCCAAATTGAGTTCAAATAACTCCTCCATCTTTTTTTTGTAATAATGCTCAAACAAGTACTTTCCGTGGAACTAATTCTTGAACTACCTCCATGATATATGATTTTCATTAATATACTTTAGATGAACCAGTTGGTCCAGCCAAATGGAATATTTTCTCTACAAATAATATATGGAAACCCTAGCCTCCATGTTGGATGAATAATTATGTAACTAGAGATATATTATCATGCCTAACATCCATGCATCCTAGCCTCCAAACCTCCCGGTCAATTAAGATCCATAAAAAATTTTCTATCTAGTTTGTGGAGGGATCTATAACCTCATTTTTATAATCAGTTTTTTCATTTAGATACTTCTAATGGTAAACTTCCCAATGACTATATCTGTGCTCAATTTTGAGATCTAAGTTAAAATTTATAGCCTTTTAAAGTTGACCATTTTTCCACATTTACTTTTGTTCACGTAGCTACACTATATTAACATCAGGATTTCCCAAATGAGCTAGAATTTTCATCACATCAGTATTTTCCCCATTGAAATTGTTCAACATTGTTTAAAGTTCTGCACCCTGATGTCTTGTGTTCGATAAAGAACATGGGTTTGTTGGCTGGGAAAACTATCCTTGGCCAACTTATGGAGAAACAACCCACACAGAAGACTTAGTGCAATCTTATGTATGTTTAAAGTAATTCTTTCTCATAGGATTTAGGCCCTGTTTCCTTTGTGATTTTCTCTCCGAGTAGAGAGTCTCTTGAATATGTATGAGTAATCAGGTTTCCTAACTAAAATGCTAACTAACCAGAAAGATAAACTTATTGACTACCTAGCTCTAAGGACTATCCTAATTAAAACATGTAAAATTTAGTAGCTCCTAAATCTAATCTAAGGTAACCTAATGTCTATTTTCCTATCTCGGCCAGGAGCACGAAGTAATAATGTGATTTAAAGTCTAAAAGTAAAAATAAATTTAACACTTCAACATGGTAGACAAATCCCCAACATTAAAATAAAACTGTAATCATTCTGCAAAGAGGAAACCTTCTGTAAAATGATTATAAATATGATTTCAAACAAAAAACCGAATAATGCTAATTATCATGCAACTCTGAGTATATAAGAACATATGATTACACCTTAGCTTGCATATTGAACAAATAAAACATACACGTTAGGAATAAGAGCAAGTCTACTTATACAAAACATGAAATAACAAGAAAGCAACCCGTTACTTTCAGTGTTTGAACAAATTGCTCATAAACTCAAAATCAACATATTAATTCAAATCCATAAAGATAACTCCACATACAATAGCACAATATACATATGTAGGTACAAAATTAACATAAAGAAGGAACAAGAAATAGATATAGAATCAATTATATATATATATATATATATATATATATATATATATATATATCAGAAACTTGATCAGAGTTTCCAATCTCTGCAATATATTTGGTTTCCGGAATAAGTTCAGAAAACACAAATCAAAGCCAAAATGTATTGAAATATACTATTTCGATATAATATTCCTATGTTGTCGAGAATTCGAACCCCTATTACAATGTCTTGAATTTCATTATATAGAACCCTTCGAGCATCTAACATTATGACTAACTTATCCAAACATGACTATGTGGATCATCCTCAAAATGCCCAACAGAATCTAGCACAATCTGATGCCAAATATCCCTCGAATTAGGCTACCATTAACTCAGGTTCAGAATGAGGGAGCATGGAAAAACAACTAACTTACTGGAGAAAGCCAGCACTACGCTCCTTGGATGAAGATGATTGTTTGATCCGATATTCCTGAAACTGCCTCCGCCAAAAATAGAACAAGCAACCAGAAAGCACGCAAATCATTCCACAACTATAGCATCAAGCATCAAATAAGATCCAATGGACACGTTTCAATCCCGAAGACAACATAATTATGCTCCATGTATGAGCAAAATGACACCTGCATCATTCAAAACAAAATTAATGACAAAGTGATAAATATAAAAAAAAATGTAAAGGATGCCTGCAGAATCTTTGATTCTGTAGGTATCCTCATATAAACACTTTGTATTAAAAAGATAGGCTTCACAATCTAAATCTTTTACCTATATCTATCGTTTCTTTAAAACCCTGTAAACTGACAAAAACATTTAGTCATCAAAAAGAAAAATTCAAAAATGTAAAGCATCAGGATTTTTTGGATGGTTCAAAAGACACTTGAACGGGCTTATTTCTCCTCGCTTCAGTCAACTTAGATTTGAGTTTCAAAGGTCTGATGTTACTAACCTTGGTTTGTTTGACTAATTTATCGTTCTTTAACAACAAATTTTTTCTGAGAGCTTTGTACCTATTTTTCTTCTCTTTCATGTAATTCCATTTGTCAATCCAGGTTACCAATTCACTTTTCAGATGAGTGATTTCTTCAGTGGCAAAGATATTGATTAACTGGGATTCTTTAACATCAATTTCTAGTAAGGATATTTGATGGACTTGGTACATAGAGACGAATTCTTCAATATCTTTCTCATTCAGTTCATTAACCGTCTCCACAACATTTACAGGCTTCTGATCAACCTTTTGGTTTGATTGATGGGGAGGATTAGATTGCTAAGCATTTCTTTCCCTCATCTCAGAAGTAGAATCATACATGAATTTAGGGTCAGCTGGATTCATGATATCATGGTTTTGATGAGATGCTGATGAATCACTAAGCTCGATGACAACGACATCCTCATCAAGCAAATTCCTTTCTACAAAGAGAGCTTCGGTCATGCTGCATGTAGTCCGATGAGTTGCCCTGTCACTCATGGACTTACTAGTCTCATCTTCATCTTGAGGGTGACTACAGGTTGGAATTAGACAAAGGGGATCCTTATCGAGGTTACCATCAAAAATCAAAAGTTCGTTTATCTCCACTTAAGGGTTTTCATGTACCATCTGAGAGTTTGGCTCGAGTTCTACTTCAGGTTTACCCTCACCTAGGGTTTTAGCAGAACCCATTTCTTCACCTTCACAACTGGTTTCAAGGTTAGGTTTCTCGAAATCAAACCCTCTGCTCTTGCGTCGGGTTTTTGGACTGTGCTGAGGCCATTCCTCATTTACTCCATACCCATTCCTTGTGAGAAATGAATCCCTGCTGTCACCTAATTCACTCAACCTATGCGAAACCAGAATTTTAATCAGCCCATGATGAAAGAGGCTTCTGTCTTTCTCAGCTCCATTGTATTGAAATGCATAGGCCATTTTCTATAGACTGTTAATGAAATAATAGGGCATATTTATAGGACGACCCTTGAACACCGACAATAACCTAAGGTGATAAAAATGAGTTTGGCAGAAATGACCTTCACAAGTAATGTACCTTATGATCATTCCAAGCAGCGACTGCCATTTCTTCTTCAACATTCGTGAAGGAAAATTGAACTTAGATTCCATTTGTTGATTAGCTTTGATCATGAACCCCTTCCATTCATCATTCTTCTTATGTTTTCCTTTGAGCCATCGTTCGCCAGTTAATGGCAACCTTATTTCCTAAGAGACAAACTCCTCTGTTAATTGGAGCTCAACATCCCCAATTCGTGCTGTTGAACCATCAAACGAGGAAGCGAACGCCCGAGAAACGACCATGTTGAATCCTGAAAACTTCTATAAAAACCCCAGCCAACCTACTTCCTTATCTGGCTCTTCGCATTCTGGGAAAGCATGCAAATACTCATCCCTAATGAGATCAAATCATGAAACGGGAGCCATAAGAGTAAAGGCGGTTGTCCAAGTTATAGAAAGGTCCAAAATTGGAACAGGAAAATGAATGTAACTTACCCTTGCAGCTCGCCAATTCATCAATATTATAACCGACCCCATGTTACCCAGGTACAAGCGAAACTCGGACATGTGTGAGGGATGCTGAGTAATGATACCTCTGAACCTGGAAGAAGTATTGGGATTTACAGACGACACTAAGTGCTATGATTTCTTTCGAGAGGGTGACGAGCGGGCAATAATCATATATGACATTTGTGCCACCGTCGACCAACATATGGCAGTGCCTTCTCATGAAAACACCAAACCATTAAGCTTTCACATTAATGCCAATACTAAGATCGACATACCTCGTTATTAGTTTGATCAATATAATGGTTTGGTCTTACCTTAAAGTTTTAATTTAATGATTATAATGATATCAATTCTCCCCAATACAAATTAATAATGAAAAATTAAGTAGGTAGTAAATGAATGATCATCACGAAGTCATGGTTAATATTATAATAATATGAACTAAAAATTTAATATAACCACAACTATAATCATGCCTTGAGATGATTTGATTCTTTGAGCGAAATGAAACACGAGGATAGATTAAAAACGTTTGAACAATGCAAAATATTACCAATAGATTAAGTGTCAGAACTAATGTATGTAATACTTTGCATATCAAATTTTATATTATTATTGATCTAATCCATAAAATTTAGGAGCTGCAAAAATTTGAAGTTTCATTTCAATCATTTAAACCTTAACAATCAAACTGAAATGTGAAGTATGATAAATATAGTCAAACCAATTTGATAACCCATAACATTTCCAATCCTAATGCCCTGATCAAGATTCTAACCTTATTGGGAGTAACTTTAGAATCAAAGGTTCTAAAGGAACTCCTAAAATATAAATTTATGAGTATTGATATATGACATTCAAAGATTCATGAAAGAACATATCGAATTAATAATCAAATTGGTCCAAAGGGTGTTGCTGGCCAACAGGGTTCCAATTGCATCGACCTTGTCTCTTCAATTTATTTTACATTTTCACTATTGACCTTTCCGATGAGTGATGTCTGATTAGCATATTGGCCAACTTTTATCGTGTAGGGTTCTCCATGTTGGACTAGTTATACAATCCAAAATTTGGTTTTCCCTGATGATCCACATCCAACTGATAACATTGGTCCCGATCATATCGAGTTTCCTCTGTCAGATTGGTTCCATGTTGCAATTTTTTGGATTTCCCCGACAACCTATCTCTAACTGATCACATCAACCTCCTATTGGGAGAATTTTTGTCACATTGAATGATTCTCATTCAACTGGTTTCATGTCTCTAATTTGTGTTTTCCCTAATCGACCTATATTGACGCATAGTATTATCCATGATAGCATTAACTCCTAGAATTTGGAAATTCATCTCTTTGAGTTCATACCATTGAACCTATTTTATATTAGTACTTTTGTAATTTTTGGATGGCCTTTTCATAATCAATGTCATCCGTACCAATCACATCAGACTTGAAATCTCAAGTTAGTTCCATGGTACCTATTCTTGCACTTCCTAAAAGAATCTATATAATGTCCATTGTCCAATTCATCGGGTTATAAAATCCCGATCATCCCAGTTTGATGTCCTTTATCTGACTGTATTGGATCAGAATGCTCAGATCAGAGTTATCATTAATTTATGAACTTTGGAAATATAGATTGATCTTATCTGATGGTTGATGTCCGATATTAGATTTTGTTTCATTGAATCAATCTCATCATCTTTATGTGATATTTTGTGCTTCTATTTGTTTCAATGACCCAATCCCAATACACTTATCAGTACATCACTTCAGATATCTCCCATTAGCCTCATGCGTTAATATGCTCTCATGCAATATCTAATGATTCAATAACGATACACTTATTGATGCATTACATCTGTGTTGTGAGGAAAAACTATCCTATGACTAGGGTTGAGGTCACCAACATACTATGGTTGAAAAAAAGAAATATCTAGGGTTCTCCAACAATCAAAATAAACAAAGAGCTTAAAAGATAGAATGGAATGTACCTTATTGATGGTGTTTGATCCTATATTTATATGAATCTTTGAGATTTGATCCTAATATTCAGTCAAAGAACCTTCAAAACCAAATCAAAATCCTTCCTGAAGCATATTTGGATACAAATACATGATTGAAGTTCAAATAGAGCATAAAAATATAATTTAATGAACATCAACAAGTAACCAAATATGATACAAGCATAAACACAACTATTAGGAAAGGAAATATGTCTATTATTTAATTAATAATTGAATCAAGTAAAAATATAGCTTGCTTCTACTCAAGCACATCATGAAACCTTGATTCAGGATCTCCTACTTCTCTTCTCCAAGAATCCCAACCACAACTTAGATGCATTAGGGTTTGATAGCAACTAATTCATAAATCGCAAGGGAAAGAGGTTAATAATTTATCCAGCATAAAATAAATTGGGCTAAGAGTCCTCATGTCCCATCTCCCTTTATTTTATAGTAGAAGTAGATGGTTGGATCGAGGAGGGAGCAGTTGTAATCGAGGAGGAGATTTCCAAAACCACCCAAACTGCCCCAAATTCGAGATTTTTTTATATTCTTTGGCATTTTTAAAGGAAAAAAAAGGTTATACAAGGGAAAGGTGTGCACTAGACATAGGTGATCCAAGTGAAACATGTGTGAGGGTGAAAAAATAGGCTAAAAATGCCATTTTGAGGGTTTTTTAGGGGGTGTTTTTGTCTTCAAATATGGCCAGAAGCTCCCTAAATGATGGATAATCAATGAATAAGTTAATTCCACCTTACTGAGCACCAAATTATGGATCTTCCATCCATAGTGTCATTTTTTGTCACCAACAACTGCTTCATGAAGTGTCATCATGAAAGTGTTGTCATGAGATCATCAACATGCAAGTGTCATCACAGATGGAGAAGTGCCAATTTTGGTTATAACAAATGCCCCCTAATGTGTGAGGTCATAAGGGAATATGATGGATGAAATACATTATAAAAAATGAGTGGTTTGGATATGGACTCGAGGAAACTGGAGGACTCAAGAATCATAGGATCAACGATGTACCTGAAATAGAAAAAGGTGTTAGACAAACTTATCCCTGGGATAAATTTCCACATTCAAATGATAGAACATGATATCTAAGAAGATATAATGATGGTCCAATACATATGTGTAGCTATGCATATATCACGGCCACAGAAATACAAAACTTGATCCATGAGAAATAAATGGATCATGGTCACAATTGATAAAGTGGATCTATGTCTCATCAAAATCCAAAAGAGTATGGCTCAGTCTTATGCAACTTGGGAAAAATATGTTATTATTAAACCAAGGTCTTCAAACCAATCCTCTAGGGGTGCGAATCCAAACCAAATGAATAAATGAGATGAGTTCAAACATGGAGGAAACCGTTTGATTACCGTTCATTGATGTAAACCGTTAAAAAATGTAAGGGAGTCCGTCGGTAATGAAAAAGGACCCCAAGGTACCTAGTACATTCTAATAGGTGTGAATATATGTTCTTGAAGTTGAATACCTAAAGAATCCATCGAGTAGAGGACATTGATGTATTCCTACAACTCGATAGCTAGGGAAATTGCCACTAATGATTGCAATCCCCAAGATACTATCAAAACTCTAAAATTCACTTCCAAAGAAAAATGAGTTGAAATCGATGGGAAGAAGCCCATTGGAAGGGAATCCTTAAGGAATCCTTCATCATCCAATATGAGGAACAAACAAGGACTGATTTGATTTAGAGTAGGACTAAGTACATGATGAAACATACTAACACTAGGGAATGGTCGACATATCAAGTCAACGAAACTGTAGAATGTACGACATAGGTTTTATCCTTGAACAATGAGCATGACATAGTAGTGACTTAGGAAAATTTGAAAACAAAGGTGCCTATGATATAAATCCACAATGTAGAAGACGTTGACAGATTCTCCATATGATTGGAAGAGAAACCAACTAGATGAGTAATAAATTTGAGATCAGGTTTATCCTGAGGCCAAAACTAGAACACAACTTGTTTGATAGACTTGAAATAGGTCCTTTGTTCAAGGACAATTTTGACTTGATGCCATTATATTGAGAGATATTTGATATCCTTCCCTTCCCTTTTTCTCTTTTTAGGTACCTTCTTCATTTTGTAATGGTCTTAAAAAATAAATAAAATCTTGTTTGATATAGCTCACCTAACAATGAGTCCCTTATCATATATTTAACAAACCTAAGAAAGGAGGGGTTTGGTGCCAAAGAGGGTCCTTCAATGTATATTTTTACGAGTCCATAGAAGGAAAAATCGACAGTTCCTCCATGTTTAGTGAGCTTGAAGAGAATATAGAAGAATGCTCCATAAAATACTGATCCATGGATTTTATATCAATCCCGAACCTGTTCGTGCTCACCAGTGTTTTCAATTTTAAAGAGTCTAGAAAAATTAAACAAGAAATCTATTCACCATCTCGTGGATTTTATATTGAGCCCGAGTTGGTAGATGCTTGTTGGTGTTTTCATCTGTAGAGAGTCTGAAAAACCTAAAGAAGACTCCAAAGTGGATTTTTTCATAAATTTAGTCTCCTCTCCCAAGAAAGGATAAAAGAATGCACTTCTAGCCAAGTATAACTAGAGTATTCATTTTTCGCAGATAGTCTAAATAACCCGGAAAGGGGTTAAACTTATACCGTATATACAACCTTTCAAGTACTTTAACAATTATGAAAGAGACAAGTTGACTCAACAATATTTTCCTATTTAAGGAGTTAGAAAAGAGCTTAAATAAGACTCCATAAAAATATTTTCCATGAAAATTTAATGAGCCCGAAAAAGTAAACTCATGGCCTCCTTTTGTTTTTAGCGAGATTGAAGGAAGGATGGGAGAATGTTCTTAACCTAGGAGGAGACTAGTTTCAAGGGAATGCAGAACTAGTTACAGGAACATGGAAAAAGACTATGCATAATGCAAGGAATATGAGCAAGATAAGGACACTGAGGGTGTGTCTCCTCTAGGTAAGAGGTGTCAAGTTGAAAAGAAAAAATGATACATGTATTAACATTAATGAGATAAGAGATGGAGGATTATATAATGAATTTAAAGAATGGAATCTGACATCAGGATCATAAGGGAAAACGGGGTCAAGCCAAATTCATATGTGAATTAAACACAAAAATGGGAGACTTATAAAGAATAGCCAGAAATATATGAGAAAGAAAGACATGAGGCTTATTCTAAAATTCATAGTAAAACTAGAAAATCTCCTGAGCCTAGGAGAAAAACTCACCATGGCCAACAAAATGGCATGGGGGTCTTGATTAGGGTGGTCCATGTTAGGTAGGATCTACTATTAGACTAGTGCACACTGCATATAGAGATGGATAACAAACCAATATCCAACAGGTTTGACCTTATGGTGAATTCAAATGGAAAAAAGGTTCAAATGCATCATAACAGTGGGGAGACCTAAACCTATATGCAAGTTTCCGAATATACCTAAAGGAATCAAGAAATTTGTTGAAAAGAACCAGTAAGCAACCATAAATCCAACTAAAATTCTTGTCTCCAAGAAACAACAATACCAAGATCATATCCAAAAAATGTGTAAAGAAAGATCTGATATAGGTCACTTTGGTAGAAATGCTTTCAATTTTTCTATCATCAATAACAAGCATAATCAAGGCAGAGTTAACCCATGAAGAGAGCACTTGTTTGGGGTTTTGTCTTTGTACTTTCGATCATCTATATTGAGGATTTTTTGTTGGGTTTTCTTCCCCTAGAGGGTTTCCCAGGATAAATCCGTGTCTATCTTTTGATTGTGTTTCTTTCAGTGATCTTGTATATGCTATTGTTGTGAAATTGAATTGAAGACTAATGTTATCTATCTTAGCATATTGAATATTAACATGGTTTTAGAGCTAACCTGAATACGACGTCTTTCACAAGGTGAAACTCTCTCTTCTCCCTCAGGCAATAAATTAGGGTTTCTATCAAAGTTGGAATTTTGGAAATCTGATTGCATAGAAAGGTGCGCCTCTCCAAAAGCGAAATTTTGAGCCCTAGTTCAAAGTTTTTGAGAGGGTAGATCTTTGGGAAATTCAATGCCTAGTTTGACTTTGGACCAGAAAAACCAGAAAACTAGAAAACCAGAAAACTAAAAAAATTGTAGATCAGAATTTCGCAAGTCAATTTTGAGAGGTGAAATTTTGGAATCTCCAAAAACCAAGTGTACCAGTCAACTTGATTCAGTTAAGCACATCTCCTGGTAAGGTCAATTTTTCATTTTGAGAAATTTCATTTTTTAGTGACCTCCTGGATAAGATGGCCCCAAGCAATAAGCTTGAGGATAAGCTAGAAGACATAGGGAATTTCCAAGCATGGAAATATAGTATTGGCCCCATTCTTGAAGAGAATGATCTTTCCAAATACATCGAGGAAGAAGTCGCAGAACCTGGAGAGGATGAAGCTAAGGAGAAGCACCAGAAGGACCTAATTAGGGTAAAGAGGATCATTGTTGATTCCATCAAAGACCACTTGATTCCTCATGTGTCATCCAAGAAGACCCTGAAGGAGATGTATGATTCCCTAGCCATAATGTATGAAGGAAATAACATCAATAGGAAGATGAATTTGAGAATTCAATTGAAGAGTACCAAGATGTTCTAAGGAGAATCCATTCAAGAATACTTTACAAGGGTTTCCCAATTCAAGGAACAACTAGAAGATATTGGAGACACCCTTCACAAAGATGATTTGGTAATGAATGCTCTCAATGGTATCACTAAACCTTGGGATTCATTCATCCAAACTATGTGTGCCAGAAAGGAAATCATGAAATTTGACATTGTATGGGAAGACTACATCCAAGAGGAGGCTAGAGTAGCCAATAGAGATTCTCTACTTAAAGAATATGATCAAGCCCTAGCCACCCATACCAAGAGAGGAAGAATTCAATCTAACTTAAATAAGGAAAGACACAAGGAGTCTCAAAATCCCAAGAAGTTCCAAAGGACAAGAGGAAACAATCCAATAAGAAAGTACTCCAACTTTCAATGTTTCAATTGTCACAAGCTAGGACACATTGCCAGAAATTGTCCATTGAAGCAAGAAGAATACAAGAAGAGGAACAAAAAAAAAAGACATAATGCACACCTAGCTAAAGATGAAGATAAAGAAGAAGAGGAAGAAGGAACTCAAAGGAATCAATCAAAGGAAGAAGTTGAACAATATGTCTTGTGATAGTGGTGCATCAAAGCACATGACAGGTCAGAAGAAGACTCTCTCCAGTTTAGAAGAAAAGGACTCCGCTTAGAAAGGATCACTAGGAGAATAGGAGAACCAAAATACAAGCTTGATGATGGAGTAGAGTTCACCATCAGACATTCTAGTAATACTTGCAAGGATACTAGGATCAAAAGAGATCCTACCAAGCAAACAAATATAAGTATTTGAATTGTCATTTCTATCACATTGTTTAAATTATAGTATCCAGTTGTATACACATTTATTTAGGATGTGTGTTAGGATGTTTGCAGTGTTATGCATGTGATGGGGAAGTAGTTTATGGTGCTATACAACATTCCATTGCTACTTATCTAGAGTGAAACCTGTTTGTTGACATATTGGTAGTAGTGCACGCTCTTAATAATGTCATGGTAGAGTTGGAAGGCATCTACAAAGTTACCATATGAATATGGGATATAGATGAATGTTGTAGCATTAGTTAATATATAATGACTTATGTTTTTATGCATATATTTGGAAACTATGAAATGTTTCTAACCATGCTATTGAATTTGATTTGTAGGAAGTGTAGTACACGATCACCTACAAATAAAGAATGATGATACTTGTTCAATAGAACAATTGACAATGGTTCAACTATAAACAAGGCTTATAAGGAAGTCGACCATGACGAGATGTTACTCTAGTAACCAGAATCATGGCATGATCAAGATATCGAGCAATCATATGTGTAGATTGAAGAAGACTTTATACGGGATGGAATGATGAGATCAAGGATCACCTAGAGAAATGAGACATCAACCTTTTCTACAAGGTTGAAGATGAGAAACTCATAGATGGGTGCAAGAGAGAAATTGCAACAAAGTTCAAGATATTTGGTTGTCCAGTGTTTGTTCATATTCCAAAAGAGAAAAGAGCCAAATTAGATCCTCCCAGAAAGAAAGGAATCTTTGTTGGATACTGTGAGGCCTCCAAGACCTTCAGGATCTATATACCAGGCTATCATCACATGTATATTGGTAGAGATATAACATTTGATGAAGAAACATCTCTCAAGAGATCCAGAAAGTGCTAGCATGAAGAAGTATATGAAGAATATGTACCTCCCATAACTGTAGAAGTTGCACACTCCCCTGAAGATGAAATGCCAGAATACCATGATGTGCTAGAACCTCAAGAACCTCCCACTATGAATATATCATGAAAGAGAAATCCTACTTGGGAAAGACAACTTATACAAGAAGCAACGAAGTATAGATCTCTAGAAGGCTCCACAAGAGTAAGCAAGAAGCCAAATCCATTTTCCAGTTATGTGCCTTTGATGTGTGATCTTGTAGATCAAGAACGTACCAGTTATGAATAAGATATACAGAAGAAATAATGGGTAGAATCAATGAAGGAAGAATACCAATCAATAATGAAGAATGATGTTTTGGAAAAAGATAAGGCAAAAGTGTGGTATCTTCCAAGTGGATCTACAAGATAAAACATGTAGCTGATGGAAGTATTGAGAAATACAAGGTAAGGTTTGTGGATAGAGGATTCTCTCAGGAAGAGGGAATTGATTATGAAGAGACATTTGCGCTAGTATCAAGGTACACTTCCATTAGAACCATCATGGAACTTGCATCCATGATGAAGTGGAGTTTACACCAAATGGATGGGAAGATAGCTTTCCCGAATGGTGTGATTGAGGAACAAGTGTAGATATAACAACCACAGGGATTTCAAGTTGAAGACAGACAAAATCACTTATGTTATTTGAAGAAGGATCTATATGGATTGAAGCAAGCTCCTAGATTTTGGTACGGAAGGATAGATAGCTTCTTAACAAGCTTGGGATTTACCAAAAGTAAAGATGACCCTAACCTTTACTTTAAGGTTATGGATGATGAACCTATCATATTATTTCTGTATGTGGATGATTTATTTCTAGCAAGAAATAAGAAACAGATTGTAGAGTGCAAGAAAAAGCTCGCTGAAGAATTTGAGATGAAAGACCTTGGATTGATGCCCTAATTTCTAGGTTTGGAAGTATGGCAAATCCCAGAAGGAATCTTTCTCAACCAGGGAAAGTATGTTGTGGAAATCCTAAAAATATTGATATGTTGGAATGTAAAGACATGGCCACACCCATGGATACCAACCTAAATTTGTTAGCTAATGAATCGTTAGAGTTAGTGGATGTGACTCAGTACAGACAGATTATTGGGTCATTGATGTATCTGACGAATACTAGGCCAGATATATGCTTTGTTGTGAACACCCTGAGTCAGTATCTAGTTGAGCCTAGACATGTTCACCTGGTAGTTTCAAAGAATGTGATGAGGTACCTGAAAGGTACGATAGAATTTGGTATATACTATGTTGAAGATCACGACTAGATATTGTATGGTTATATAGATGTAGATTGGATTGAAGTGTCTCGGAATGGAATAGCATCTCAGGCGGATCCGCCATGATCTCATGGTTTAGCATTAAGGTACGATGTTATTGTCTGGGATCCGCCATGATCTCATGGTTTAGCAGTAAGCAGTCCAATGTTTCTCTCAACACAGTTGAAGCAGATTATATAGCAACTTGTTCTTCTAGTTGTGAATCCATATGGCTTCAAAAATTGCTGTCAGGTCTGTTTGACCTGGATTTGGATACCATGGTGATTCTATGTGAAAACCAGAGTTGTATAAAGATGACAGAGAACCTAGTGTTCCATGACAAGTCAAAGCACATAGAAATATGGTATTTTTACATACGGGATATGGTACAGAAGGGAGATACAAAGCTCCAGCATGTGAGCACTGATGAGCAAGTTGATGATGTGTTGACTAAACCTCTGTCTCGAGTGAAGTTTGAGTACTTCTGTGACAAGCTTGGTGTGGCTCGAAAGCACCTTCCTCGAAAGGGGGAGCAGTGATGAGGATGTTGCAGTGGGATTGTATTATCCCTAGACATTAGTCCTAAAGTGATACACATACTTTTGTCTCCGTGATGTAGTTTCAGTGATGATGATGTTGCAGTGGGATTGTATCATCCCTGGACATTAGTCCTAAAGTCATCCGTATAATTTTGTCTCCATGATGTGGATGGAATTGTATCATCCCTGGACATTAGTCCTAAAAGTGATCTGCAGACTTTTGTCCCCGTGATGTTGTTGGGATTGTGTCATTCCTGTACATTAGTCGTAAAGTGATCTCCATATGTTTGTCTCCATGATGTGGTTGGGATGGTATCATCCCTGGACATTAGTCCTAAAGTGATCCACATAATTTTGTCTTCGTGATGTGGTTGGGATTGTATCATCCCTAGACAGTAGTCCTAAATTGATCCTCAGACTTTTGCCTCAGTGATGTGGTTAGGATTGCATCATCCTTGGACTTATGTCTTAAAGTGAGAGGGATTGATCATCCTGTAATTGGATCATGTGTGTTGCAGCTTATGTTGTTGCAGATGATGTTGTTGCTAATCGAGAAATCAAGTGTTTTTGTATACAATCGATAGATCAAGTGTTGTTGTAGATGATCGAGCGATCGAGTGCTGCAGAAGATGAAGATCAATGATGAAGACTCAATGTTGTAGAAGATGATGCTCCAGTACTAAATATGTTGAAGATGTTCCAGTAACTGTTCTAGTTGCTGATATTGTTAAAGAAATACTTCCGATGATTTATAGATGTATCACCTTGATGTTGTTGATTTTTCTCTCTCTCTTTGATCCTACATTTGATGTTGTTGTTTTCAGTAGAATACCCTTCTCGTTAATGGGGAGTGTTGAAATATTGTAAATTCAAATAATATTCTACTGGATTTTATTATTGTAATTTATTTGGAGATGTTTTATTCCTCCGTCGGGATGTTATTATTGTATTTGGTCATCATAGAGTCATGAGGTAAAACCTCCCCTGTAATTAGGATCGATAGAACCCTCTAGAAAGTAATATTATATTGTTCTGAGTCTTCCTAGGTAAGTTGGCCCAGTTAAGTTTGGTGGGGCCGACCTAGTTAGTGAAAAATTCAAGTGGAAGATAAATTATAAATAGGAGTGATGTGCTCCTCATTTGGACACATAGACTCACCTGTGTAATTAGCATAGGAGAGAGAGAGATATCTACAAGGAGAAGGAGCACTTTTTTGGGGTTTTGTCTTTGTACTTTTGATCATCTATATTGAGGAAGTTTTGTTGGGTTTTCTTCCCATAGAGGGTTTCCCAAGATCTATCTTAGCATATTGAATCTTAACACCAAGGTGTGATGATCTACAATCAACAAGATCAAATTCAGGAGGCAAATGAAAGTTTAAAGAAGTGATGGAATCTATAGGAACAAAATCATCATTGCGGGAGTCGGAAATTCTACAAACATAATCAAACTCAATAGGAACACCGAGTTGAATCACTATGGGATAGTCTAAAGACTCAAAAGTACCAGTGTGTGAGGAATTATAAATAGTAATATTAGACTCCAAAGGAAAAACAAGGATGGATTTAATTGCAAGTGGAGAAACATCCGAATGAATGGCGGACTGTATTATAGATTCTAGGAAAACTTCATCAAAAGAAATTATATCATCCCAGATAGACCACATGTCCAAGAATTTATTTGGATCAATAGGGTGGAGAGAAAGCTCCAATGATCCCATTATATGGATCACCTAATCGACTACCGAGACCGAGCCCCAAGAAGGTAAGCATGAACTTAGAATCTTCCTCTCAGTAGAAATTGTATAGAAGGGATATAAAGGTTGGTTGGTATGACTACACCCAATTTTAGAGGATAAACACTTCCAAGTGTTTTTAAAGTACAAAGTATCAAATTGAGACACCTTATATGTGAAAGCTGTAGCAATTGTTGAAATTGTTTGCACTGGAGATGCGTTAACATGCAGATCATGTGGGGGAATATTAAAAGTACCCATTAATGAAGGGTACATCGCCACACCAATTTTTTCACAGTTCCTCGCGGAAAGGGATACTAAAGGAATATTGGATCCATGATCCTAGTTAAACTCGTTACTGTTTAAGGCTAGTTGGACAATTGTTACAATCTTTCCTTCATGAGGAAACTTGATGATGTGAAATATCGAAGAGACTACTGCCATCATAGATTGAGTCCAACTTATCCCTAGTAAAAAATTATTGTAAAGTGGGGAATCAACCACTTCCACATCCACCTCGATTACTTCCCCCCCTAGCTCGAGAGGAAAAGATGGGGTAATTCCATGAGGTTGGAAAAGGTGGTCGTCGAAATATTTCAACATGGTGACAGGAGAAACCACGTTTGGTGATCTTAAATCCTTCTATCATGATAAAGAAATGACACATGTGGAGGCACCCTCATCTACAATTGTCTGATGAATTTTTGTGTTTCTAGATACACCTTGAATTTGAAAAATAAGCATGGTGGGGTAAATGAGGATTCCAATTCAAAAAATCGAAAGAAATCACTTGATTGTCTAGAGGATTTAGATCTCCTAAAACTTAAATTAAGGTCTTCCTTTGAGTTGGAAAAATCTAGAGTACCACTAGTGTAGACATTGCACATGGAGCCTGAGCCAAATCTTCGACTATACTATATTTTGAGTAGCACACACATTAGGATTATATGTGGCTTTATTGAGAAGACCCTTTGGTATTTTGGGAATAATATCAATTGGAGCCTTGTTTATGTGTAAAGAATTGTCATTATCAACATTAATGTGTTCTTTAATTTTGGATCTATACTTATTAGGTTCATAATTATTGTTCCTAGTCTAGAGATAAATATCCTATTCACACATGAAAACATATCGTGGGCATGAGTTGTTCCCTTGAAAGGAGGTTCCCTAGTTTCCCCCTGTGAGGATAGAGGGTTTTGGTGAGCACCACCAATCATATGTTGTTGATGTTGAGAAAATGGATTAGTTAATATAGTGGGTTGGGATTACCCTTCCTACTGAGCCAACATATTTTGAGCCATTTCCATCTTAGGGAATTTATAAGTTAGATGATCTTCCTTGCATAAAAAGCAAGGGAATTTTGTTTTACCTTTTTTAGTTATTTTCCCTACCATAATTTGTGTTGTTGTTATTGGTGTTTTCATTGTTTGTCCCCTTATTCCCATTTTTCTTGTTCTTATTTTTCTTCCCTCTAGGTTGTTGGTTTCCCTAAGAGTTCTATATTGACAGAACATCAGAAGGAGGGTTGGGTTTAAGGTTCTGTGTGTTCTTCTGACAAGTTGCTAGTGATTTGACTTGAAAAGTTTTTACCTAGGATAAATGGATTGTTCTAAATTATACATGAGGTGTAGGGATGGGTTTTGTTGGGTTAGATTCTACTCTAGGAGCAGTGGACATAATCTCATACAACATCTTGGATTGGGAATAAACCAAATCCAATTGCTGGGATTGAATAATAGACTGCTCTTTAGTCTGAACCGCAGAAAGATCCACGTCTTTTGCAATAACAGGTTGCAATGACTTAATGAACCAATCACCAAGTAATTCATTAGGGATCTTATCCTTAATCAAGATATGCCTCTGCCACCACTCATGGATGTAGTCAGAGATATGAGTATATTTATCCTGAAAAAATGATGTTAACAACTTTGTTTCGGTTTCATAACGAACTAGTAGCTGGAAGTGGTTTAAAAATACAATCGTATCTGCATTAAAAGTTTGAAAAGATGCTTTTGGTAACTCATTGTGCCATTTTTTCGCTACCACAGTTAAAGTCCTTAGGAAAAAACATAATCTAATAGAATCATCCATTAAAGAGTTGGATGAACACTATAGATGAAAAGTCATCACATGGTTGGTTGGGTCTTCCCTAGGTTTACGTTCAAACTTAGGCATGTCTGAAGGAATTTTAGTGGGTAGGGGTCGCCATCTTGGGTCATGTAACACTATATCATTGGTCAACTTTGAAATATTAGGAAAATTCAAAGTAGCCAAAAATGGCAACTTTGGCTCAGCCATTGGGTTCTAGGTTCCGAGAGCATTAGCTTCCCATTGATTGGTGTTGGTGTATGGTTGTCCCAAAATATATATATTTCTAGCATTAGTGAAAAGTGGATTAGGTTGTCCAAAGTTCTTACTATAGTGGTTTTGAAAAGAAGGAAAAGCTATTCCAAAAGTAACTCATTTCCATCCTAATGGTTGAATTCCTTGTAATAAACTTGTCATAACAGGGTTAGCCATATTGTAACCTACCATCCTTGAAATGGGGACATTTTCTTGAGTGGTATTTTTCCCCCATGTAAATCCAGTACTGGTGCCCCATAGTATAAATGAATTATCTTGTGGTACATTTAATCCAAAGGGGTTGCCTGAACTCATACCTCCAATAGATTGGAAAGAGAAGCTTAACTAGGGTAGAGTGGAGTTAGAAAGCACTCTAGTGAAGGAATGGTTTGGGCCTAAACATTTTTCCATTGAAGGGTGGGAAATTATGTAAAGGGACAGATGGAATACTACTTCAAGAAGTGGTCAAAATTGAACTAGGAGGAATTGTTCTAGATTTATGTGGGAACGAAATGAAAGACTATATTAATGTTCACATATAAAGATATATGGCAAGAAACACAATAATACATTAAACTCAGATTCTATTAAAACGAATGAAATATAACAAACTGTAAAATAAAAGCAACTAGAATGGTGGTAGCTATATCTCTGAGAAGAGATATTGCGGCTATGCTCATTTGTGACAAGTTGAATACAAGAAGAGGAAGAAAGAGACTATTTATCATAAGCATGAGGTAAAGAAACCTATACATCCAAAAACCTAACCCGAGAAGATGAATCGTCATAAAGTTTGCGGCCCTAAGGTGGTTAGTTGAACAGTCAACTTCTTGGGGTCATCACTTTTGCATACGATCTCTGTTTGGGGCACTCGTTAGCCCGTTGGAAAGGTCTATCCGATATTTACAACTTTCTTATTGGGGGCCAATTTGGGTTGTTGGGGACCATTGCCCCCACCAAATTTTCATAAAACGTCGTTTAGGGCCCCAAAACGGCCCCGGAAGTGTTATACCTCAAAGTTACACTTCGAGATTTAGTGTCGCATCTTTATACCATGTGACCTAGCGACATTTCTCCATAATGAATGTTACATGTTGTCGGTACCCTCCTTGGTCTCATCTGGACATCTCGGAGACAATATCCACCCTTTGTTGGTCGAGACACAACCTACTAGGTCAAATGTCACCTTTGTTTGACCTTGTTTACCTTCATTTTCGCACCCTTCACATCCACCAGCCCGCGAAAAAACCAAATTTTCACTCTCTGCATAACCCTTGCACTGAGAAAATCCCAAATTTTTGCGTTATGCTTAGTTTCTAGGGCACTAAAATCCCAATTTATCCCTTGGCCTTGGATCTTGGATCTGTACCTTCTGAGAGATTACCTTGGGATTGACATCCTTGATTTGATCTCAACCCCCTCTCTCTGTTTAGCTTGATTAATCCACTAAACCCTCATGAGATCCACCTTCCTCTCCTTATGGTTAACCCCTCAAGTGCTATAAAGGATGGGACATCCATGAGCCATGGGGGGAAATACTTGGGGTATCCAACCTATTATCTTAAGAGATTTGCAAAGATAGCAAGAGGGATTAAATCTTAGAGCTGGAGCTGGCTTGGACATCAAGCAACCCTATGTAAGTGTTTTCAAGCTTCTTATTAATGATAATTTGTCTTGTTTCCAATTTCATGTGTACTATGTTTGAATTATTGGCATGAAATGTATCTAGTAGGATTTGGATCTAACTTGTACATTCAAGGTGTTTGGGAGATTGTGTGTTTGTTTCTTGTTTGATATTGATAGATTCTACTCGGGAGCTTTGGGATCAAAACTGGAAGTGGGACAAACGCATGATTGGAAGGTAAGTTACATCCTTCTATCTCTATCAAGTACACTTAATCTTGTGTATAAGTTGCATTCAGGATTCAAGTTTGCATTGGTTTACTAAATTGTCTTAGATTAGAGCTAGTACATCCTAGTCTAACCTGAGATAGCCTCTTCTTATCCGTAGGAAGAAATTTCTATAACAAAAACTGGTGACTCCACTCGTTTGAATCCATTTTCTTTTGATTGCGAAGTTTGCTTTAAGTTTCATTCAAATTGGTTGTGAAATTGGGTATTTTTACCCTCATTCACACCCCTATTCTCTGCATTGGATTACTGTCCTTCAGTTTAAACTCAACATCTAGTTCCCTGGGTTGGAAAACCCTAGAAAAAATTATATTTTTTCTTAAACATTCACCTTTATTTTACTCTCTGTGTATTTTCGCGCCCTGCACACCCTTACCAGAGAAAAAAACATCATATTTTCCTTTCGTGAACACTGTGAAATGCGAAAAATCTAGTACTTTCGCGCTTGGGCTGTATGTAGACCCAAGAAAATTCCCTGAGAAATTCATTTTTTGATTTCTTTTTTTGTTGGTTTCACTTCATTTTTGGTTCTCTACTCCAAGTTGTTTTGCTGACATTTGCCAGACCTCTGTGACCTATGGTTGCAGTACATCGCTTGCATTTTAGTTTCTTTTCAACTCCTTTTAATCTTTGCTTGATTTTCAAGATCCTTTGGTAGACATCTTGAACAATTTGAGACCTAGGTCATTGTTATAGTAGCACCTACATTCTCAGCATTTCCCTGTATCTTGTCTACATATTCATCTCGATATCCCTTAGCAAATTTGCAAGTGTGTTTGGTTTGTTTCATTTATTATTTGAGATTGCATTTTATGAGTCTTGTGACATTATAACTAGCTTGTTTTCCTCCTTACCATAGTATCAAAAGATTGGTCTTTTCTCCATAATCAAGGTCCTGTGAACATACATATTTGAAATCCTTGATTACATTATTGGGATAGTATATTGTTTTGAAGTAGCATATTTCTATCTATTTCATAAATTTTGATATTGAAAGACTTCTTTGAGACACTCTTTCCCTTCTTTTGAAAAGATCAAAGTCATATTTTGTGTTTGGGAAGCATATTTTCGTTGTTATTTGTCATATAGTTATACTCATTAGAAGTAGAATCAGTGATAGATCAGATCCCTCTTGAAAGAAGTAACATTAGTTTGGCAGATTTAAAGAAAAAAATTTGATTGGTTTTCTCATCTTTTTGAAAAAGTTCATGCTTGCATTGATCAAAGAACTCTCTCCTTACCTTAGATAGCATTCATTGAAAGGAAATGATTATTTGATTCATACTCATTTGCATGGTTTGAGTCAGTCATCACACCACGAGTTGCACTTCTGTTACTCGATTGAGTAATACAACAACCATTAAAATTCATCTCCATAACTCAACACACTTTAACCTCTCTTGGGGATAAAAATAATTTGGTAGTTAGGTAGGACACCGGGGATAGGAATCCAAATAATTCCCACTTATCATTTTCATTTGAGACATAGTGTTTTTCCTTTAGGGTGCTAAAATTCTCTTGTACTTATTGACACGGTCATCGACCAGTTTGTGGAGAGGGCCTCGTGTTCCACGGGGGTAAGCCACGAGGACAGGTTCTTGATGGACTTTGTGGAATGTCGCACTCCACTTAGCGCCTAAGGACATCTATCCATTGTCTTCCTTGTATTTACCGTAAAGGGGATACTTGGGCTCAAAGGCAGAAGTGCCAGTTCACTTTCTATGATGTGTCCTGAATGAGTTAGCCTAGTGACTCTTCTTCTAAGTATCTTTTACCCAGGTTCCCTTCCGGTAGAGGGATATCCTTCCACTTTGGTCTCTCATTTCATATTGTTCGACTTGGATTTCATCACCTTGTGAAGGATACGATTTGTCGAGGTCTCCAGCTCCTAGTTAGGAAGTTTTCTTGCTATTTCATCTCTTTAGAGGTTCTTTTTATTTTTAGTGCTTCTTGTTGGCATTCTCGCCACTTTTGTTTCAGATTTCTTACTATGACACCAATCCCAATACAGTTTTTTGAGCTTGGTTTTTGGCCTGTGAGCCTTGTATTTTCCTAGATCCCCTTTTGCACACTCGGTTTCTCTAGGGTTTTTGAGTTCTTTTTTCACAAGAATATCCCCAGAACTTTTCAATACCATCACGTGGATGATCAAAGGAAATCATAGAGACAATAGGGAAGAAGCCCCGAACAACCACTACGGACTTCTTATCCACTTGCTTCACATATCCCTACCCCTGCCGGCCGCAGAGCTGGTCGGGGGACTATTCCACCATATACTAGTACAACACCTTCAGTTACTTCTGAACCCCTGAACCATGGCATCATCTCAAAGCCTAGCACAATACCTGAAACTAGTAGTACACCTGATATCCATGCAGTTCCACAATCCACTATTGTACAAAAAAATCACACCGCAGTGGACAGTATGATAGCTTCTGAGGTCAGTACTTCACCTGATGTTACACTGTAAGGCCCTATCCTCCCAGAAACTAGCACTGCACCAAAAATGACAACATTGTTTAAAGTCCCTGATGGGTACATTGAAATCATTGAAGAATTTGATCCCATACCTCCTATACTGTATCATCTATCTCATTTTGATTTTGTGTATCCTATTGCACAGCTGGAAACTCCACATGTGATCACTACATCATTAATCACACATAGTTATGAAATATGCTCTTCTAGTAATGTACTGTTCAGCTTATCGTTCCCTAATCTCCCTTCAGGACCTGAGATTATGGCATCCATTCAAGCCAATATGGTTAGTCTAGCCAATTCACCACTAACATCGAGCCGCTTTAGACATGACACAGCTAGAATGCTCACTTCGGCTTCAAAATACCCCCATGCACCTACTTCCAAAACGACAGACCCTCCTGATTTCCAAGCTTCCCGACTTCATTCTAATACAGAATATCATGAATCATTCGTAGGTCGATCCAGACCCTCATACTGGACTATACCAGCACTCCTTCCGGACCCAAATGAGATAACTCCCCTTTTTTATCCAGCATCCACTTTATGGGATACATTTCTGGGCCAAGCCCTCGACGATCTTCGCACCGTTCCAATTCCTATGGACATGACACTTGAAAGTCCTCGACTATTGTCCCCACACTTATTGTGGCACAACATGTTCAGCCTACCTTCAGGGGATGAACCCCTTATGAGGACCAACCCAATATTTTCACCGTCACCACCGCGATCTGTAACCGTTGCAAGATCCTCTTCACAAGTCGGCACCTTTAGTGCAATTGGCCAATCTCCACCGCCTCACTCTTCTAGTGCCATTATATGAAGAATGCCTACCTCTACTGTTCCAACCCCCAACGTGACTGGAGGTCATTCTTCAGCCACAATATATACCATTTCCAGAGGACAACCGTTTGTTGGAACCATTAGTCCCAGTAACCAACCTCCTCCGTTGAGACCATCTACATCATGGGTGCCACCGATCCCATCTGTTGGAGGACAACTACTTGTTTCTGCCCCAAGCAGGGCCACTCAACAACTGCCTCCATTAGTTTCATCGGCTCAATGAGGCCCACATACCACATCTTCTTGAGGATTACCATTTGTTAGTGCCACAACTGACACTATCCAACAACCTCTTCCATTAGTATCATCTGCTCCATGGGGAGCACATACTCAACCTAGCAACGGAAAACCTTATGTTAGTTGTTGGGCCTAGCCCAAGTAAGGCATTTTTGTGTAAGTCATTTTTGAGTAAGGCATTTTTTATGCAAGACAGTTTTGGAACTGTGAAGTTGAGTGCAGTACAGATGAAGACAGTTTTTGAGGAGCTGCAAAGTTGAGTGCAATGTAGTATCGGCAGGATGGGAACCGCGCAGCTGAGATCCGGTTTTGCGAAGTGGTAGCACCGCGAGGTTCTAGTAGGGCACCTATTTTGGGTAAAGAATGAATGGAAGGTCGAGCTAAGAAAGTGAGTTGTTTTGGTTGAAGTACTCCATGATTCCTAGCAGGCGGGTAAGGAGTGGTGCGGAAGGAAATACTAGTCACACGAGCAGAGGAAGGACGACGTGAACCGGCTGCACAAAGCTGTTAGAGAAGGAACGATAGGGTGAAAGAGACAGGTCGACATGCGGTCGATAGGGAAGGCTGAAAGCGACGTGACCACATGCAGAAGGATGGCCACGATGGAGAAGTCGATATCGGAGCCAACAGTCCTAGTTAGCGAAGTAACCATGACGGTTTTGGTTAACCTTAGGGTTTTTGAGCCTATGTATTGTAAAGAAATGACCTAAGGGAACGATCTATAAAAGGGCACATTTTGTAAGGGAAAGGGTTAATGTTGAATAATCTCTTACTCAGATCTTCGTTGTAAAATCTCTGTTAGAGAGTTATTGGATTGAATCTTCTATTTATGAAATGTCGATCTTTGTTGTTGAACAATGATCTCTGTTGAGAGAAGATTGTAAAGTCTATGCAATCTGCATGCGCAGAGGCCCATTGAGGGAGAAGAGAGTCTGCAGCTGAGTGCGCATACTGGAACTCTTGTACCCTTCCCAAATATAATACAACAACAGTTCCTGTGGACGTAGCTCCCATCCTAGGGGTGAACCACGTTAAATTCTTTGTTATGCGATTGCTATGTGTTTGCATTTGTGTCTTTACTTGTGATGAATGGTTAAGTGTTGTCTATGAGTTTATGTGCTTTGCTTTTATATGTATTTGCCATAAGGATGATGATGGGAATAATATGTTAATTAATCACATGTATGAATGAGCGTCGAATGCACTAGTATTTCGCAGTTAGATGAATGCATGAACTAGTCAAATAAACACTAAGCACAACACCGTAAGTGCGTAGTGATATCGTTGTTTTTAGAGTGTATAAGGTTGCAAGATTTTGTCTATTATGCTTGTTGAATGCATTTGTTTACACTAAGTAAGATCTATTGAGTTGCATAAGTGTTGGTAAGAAGCGCAGTCTCCAGTTGCGCCGTCCTATCATTGAAGAGTCGCCTCGCATCGTGAAGTCATTGGATGTGTGATAGTCTAAGTGTTAGTCACGAAGAAGTGGACTTCGCGCAGTCTGAAGCTCACAGCATGAGTCATGGAGTGTGCTGATCGCCAGTTTTATTGAAGAACTCATCACCTAGTTGTGGAAACCTGATTCCACACCCCCCATTACTTCGCCTCGGGTGAGACCTCAGTCTGCTTGCAGATTGTTGCCGAAAGGGCTGGTGAAAAGGGGTTTTGTTGGTTCCTCGAACTGCATAGAACCTGGGTATTTATATAAAATCTCAAGAACAGCTTAGACAACCAACATTAGTACCCCAACCATAACTAATTTCAAAATTCCCTTGTCAGGCCCAATTCCTTCTTGGAGACCTCAAATCCCACCAAGTGGGGGGTATTCCTTATTTGGAAACCCGAATCAAGATAGGGGGAAACCTAATAAGCATCAAACTTTTGTTCCCCCAACTTGAATTATGGAATCCCTTACCCCACCGCCTCAAACACTCCATGGAACCCACATTTTCAAGTTCCACCTTTTAATCAAGGCAGACCAAACATTCCATGGGATCCATTTTTCGAGGAACCCCCTACCTCAGGCATGGGTAATCCACCCAATCAAGTATCTGGAAACATCCTTGGGACACAACAGTCCCAGGGACCTCCACCCCTCATCCCCATCCAGCATTACACTCAATAACCGGTCTCTGATTCGATTCTGAATCAATTTGTTAATCCTATGATTTTGAACCCAGCACCGGTTAACCAGATGGTCCACAACCCACAAAACTTTCAACAGTATCCTACCGGTAACATGTTTGGGTACAATATGTAGCAATATGTTGTGTAGGGTCCCATAGGTATCCTTGTAGCCTATCAATATTACTCATAGCCATAGCACAACCTGAAACTTCCATTCTTGGAAACGTTAGATTTGCCCAATTTGTCTAGACTCATCAATGATCCTATCTGGCATGAACCACACTGGCCACCCATCCTGACTAAACTACCATCAAACATCCCAAAGTTTGATGCCAAGCCCAGGGAAGACCCAAAGGACCACGTTATGACCTTCCATCTATGGTGTTCGTCAAACTCATTGATGGATGATTCCGTTCAGTTACGGATCTTCCAACGCATAATTACCGGACGATAGAAAAATGGTATATCGAGCTGCCCCAACACTCATTTCGAGATTTCAATACCCTGTACATGCAGTTCTTGACACATTTCCAGCTCCCCATTTGATACGAGACTAGAACAGACTTGTTAAATTTGCTACGCCAAACCACTTCCACACATATATCCGATCACATTCATGAGTGGAGACGACGCTGAAGATTAATAAAAGCACCGATTCCAGACCAATTAATGGCTGATTGGTTCACAAAGTCATTTATACACCCCATTTCCAGGGATATTTCTATGGGAGGACTTGTTGCGGAGGAACAAGCCATCTCTCATGTACAGTATATGGATTTGGTTTATACCCAATCCGAAACATTATACGAGCTCATTCCTCATGCCTCACGCACCACCACTTATCCAACAAATCCCACCACTGTACCCCCCATTGACAGTATCGTTGGTTCAATTAAGGCCCAAACTACAACCAAATCGAGTGGGAAACAAAATACTACTGCTCCATCTCAAACTTAGTCCACACCTACGACTTCTACTTCTCCTACTCACTCCTCTGAGGTGAATGTGATTCAATCCTCGTCACAACAATCCAGAGGAAAATATAAGAACAATAGAGGAAAACCTAAGAAAAATTCTACTCAGCAGGAAAACCCCAAACCTCAACAGACCAACAACGATAACAAATGAAGATGGGAAGCGAAGTTTCCCTGCCTCATCTGTTAGGAAGATCATTACACTAGAGAATGTCCTTACAAAGAGGAAGTCAACAAATTCGTAAAAGGTTCTTCCCGCTCGGCAGTGTTAACCGACCCTTTTCCTCACCAACAACAACAAATGGTCACGCAAGAACCCCCGTAAGGGGGCAACCAAAACAACCCTTCCTGAGCAGATTCTTCCTGGAATAGTGAATTCCTTATGATGACTAACGAAACGGTTCACATATCTACACACGCAAAGACACATGATACTCCTGTTAGAAAAACAGGATCGCAGAGCAATAACAATAAACAGAAATGCAAATATAATCACACACACATTACAAGAGAGACACAGATATATTGTGGTTCACCCCAACTTGGGCTATGTCCACACTGAAGTTGCCAGTCCTTATTATTATTTTGTCCAGCAAAGTGAAGGGACACAACCTGTAGCACAACTGCTGCACTTCCTGTTCACTGTCTCACAGTCTCTCTTCTTGATCTCAGAGATATTTACAATGCATAATACCTAATACATCAACCCTAGCCGTGTTACAATGTCTTTCTTTTATAAGGGAAATACAATGGGAAAATACCACGGGTTACCCAAAACTATGGGCCTGAAAACGGGTGGCAATAATAGCCCCAAAATTTTCCTCGTGGGATACACCCCCAAACCCTCATTTTCTCGGGGGTGTTTCCCCCAAACCCCCTTTCTCGATGGCGCTTCCCCCGACGGGGGCCCGCTGGCCCCTGTACCCCCCAGCCAGGGGAGTGCAACCACTCCCCCAGACCCCCTGGGGATCGTGTCGGGATCATAACCAAACTTGGGGTACAGACACGGCTGAATAATAATATCTATGAATTTGGAGATTAGGCTCCATAACCAACAAATCCCCCATGTTCAGAAAAAACTACGACTGCCTAAGGCAAGTCTCCCTCAGAAGAATCTCCCTCGACTCCCCTTAATGGTCACCTCCACATTGAGAGACTTGTTGATGAAACCATGTTGCGCCCTCCCAAGGCCACCATTCAGAAGGAGAAATTCAATCCCAATGCGTGATCATCCCAAGACTACAACATCGTTGAATACTTAGCTTAGGTGCTGTAATGTCCCCATTCAAATAAATGCATAGTAAGACAATCCCATCAATCCTACTAGTTTCCTAGGTTGGATGGGCACATGTGGGATGGTAATAAGGAAAATAATAAATTATATTTAGACATTAGAAGGGTTCAAGCATTTAATAAATATGATGAATAAATAAATTCAAGAGAAATTCTAGGTGGCAAGTGGTTTTGGAGACATATGGAGGTGGTGGGACCCACACTAGCTTGATTTTTCAATGACACATGGCAGCTCTCTCTTGCCAATTCAAATTCATGGGAAGGTGAACACTCTTGGGTGAGTTGGTAAGTCATAACACATGGCATTGAGCATATTAGGTCGAAATGGGAAGGAATAGTAACCTCCATGGGAGAGGAAGAGTCAAATTGGAGACTAGTGGACACATGGGCTAGATTCCCTAGTTTTATGACAACAATAATGAAGCATCTATGACATTTTATGAAAAAATTCAGACCTGACTTCTTACACCTGACAATTATGACATGTCAGCCCCAAAAATAGGCTCAAGAAGGCGCTCATGGAGTTGGAGGAATCTAAAGAGACTCAAATTCGAATTTGGAAGAAGATGGAAGGTTGGAACTAGGAGACAAGTGGCAAATGAGGAATATTTTCTAAATGGAAAATTATTGAATCTATTGAGAGGATTTCGACCCCTTGAAGGCTAATGTTGGTTATAAAATGTAGAAATCAAGTATGAGAATGGATTTTGATGATTTGAGAAAAATTGCATTTGTGAAGAGAGAGCTAGTGGATGACTAGTTTCTTGCCTTAGCCAATTTCGAGGGTGAAAGATTCCCATCCAAGTTGGTGTTTGGAGAGGCCACTCAGGTCTTTCATGGTGCTTCAATGGAGTTTGTATTTGCAGGTATCAGCTACAGGACGTTTCATGGTTTGGTTTAGTGCAACACTTTCTCTCCATCGTTTCCAGTTTTGAAGGCATATTCGTGCTCCTTGAGGGAGGGTGTTTTTGGTGAGCACTTGTGCTTCTTGAGAGAGGTTATCATTACATATTTATGATTGTAATAGATTCATATACTCTGTTATTCATATTCAGAAAGTCTCAGGTCGAAATACCCACTGGTTGTATGCAAAACTATTGATTAATGAGCAAACAATGTCCATTTCCCCAATGCATTGATGTATGGCACTATAATGTTGATTATTTCGAATGGATGGATGATTCTCTGATATATTTGTGATAAGTATACTGCCATGGATGTCTTATACAATTTTCATGTACTGTACTTGAGCATTTGAATAATTTTTACTCAGTTTAGTTGTATTGGGAGGTGAAATAGTGCCATTTCCCCAAGGGTCGAATTGGGGGTTTTTTGCTGTTGAATGTGAGAGAGTTAGAACAGTATTAAAAATCAATTAATGGTGCATATGAGACCTTAATAACATACTTAACACATTATATACCTCTGTTCATAAATTTGTGGGAGTTTGGAGGCATTTGGAAGGCCATTTGCAGTGTTACCCGAGGGGGATTTGATGCACAAATTACTAGTCAAAATTACATATATTGATCAGAATACAAATCAAGTTTGCAGCAGTATTTGGAGGGCCATAAAACATCCCTGAACCTTATATTCAAGTCTAAATACCATTCATACACTCCTACAGAAGATTTGGGAGCATTTGGGTTGATTTGGAGGTCAAAACAGTAAAACTAGTCAAAGGTCGAAATTGGGAAAAAAGTGGAAAATTGGGCATTTTAATAAAATTTGAAAAAGGGATATTACAAGTGGTATCAGAGCATGGTCTTGGAACCTGATGGTATTAACAAGAAGCCAAACAAATAAAACACCACCCTTTGAATCAGTAGTTGAAGAATTTTTGGTTGAAGAAGAGATAGTAGCAGAAAAATAGTTTTTTTCTAAAACAATGGGTAGAGAGGAGGAGGAAAAATTAAGACATAAGGAGGAATTTATTGAAGCCTTAAAACCATGTTTTGAAGGACTTACCATGGTTATTCTAGATATGAATAAACAAATGATGAAAGGTTTCGAATTGTTGGGTAGCCAACTTTCAGGCAAAGGGATGATAGGAGATAATAGTGGTTCACACTCAGGGGAAAAGATGAAAGGGAATGAGCATATTTTCTCAAGTACAGGACCTCATAATAGACCTGATGAATTTAAAAGCACACAAAGGCATACTGCACCTAAATTTCTCACACCCAAAGAAGAGCCCAATCTTGAATTGGATTACAAGAAACTAGTAAATGATTGGAATGATTTGAATGAAGAGTGTAAAAGAGGTGTACCACTCAGTGACTACATTGATGCTATGCAAAAGATTAAAATGAAGGGAGACAATAGGAGTCCATTCCATAACAAAGAATTGAATAGTGCTATTGGAAAAATGTCACTTCCTACTTTTGATGGTTCTTCTCAAAATTCTGCTAACACTTGGGTGCAAAAATTGGATGTATATTTTCAGTTGAATCCTATGTTGGAAGAGGATGCATTAAAAATGGCCATTTTGCATTTGGAAGGAGATGCCAATGAATGGTGGTTTCATGGGCTGAAAACCTTGGGTCATAATCAGGTTAAAACATATGGAGAATTTGTTGACAGGGTACTAGAAAGATTTGAACAAAAAGATCCAGAATTGCCTTTCAAAGAACTAGCTCAATTGAAGCAAACTGGGTCCCCTACCGAATATATGTTGGACTTTGAAAAATTATCAGTCAAGGTGGCTGATGTATCTATGGGAAGATTAGTATTGATGTTCATTGAAGGTTTGGCTGAACCCTTAAGAGGTTTGGTCAAATCCCATAAGCCAACTACATTAAAAGATGCAATGAGCTTGACTAGGGATCTCCAAAATGTGCTTCCTAGAACGAGATTTCCTCCTAAGCCTAGCTATAAATTTGAAAAGAAACCTTGGCAAAGGGATGGATATGATAAGAAACCTTGGAAAAGAGAGTCATTTGAGAGGAATAAAAAAGAGGGACTAAACAGGGATGAACTTAGAAAAAAGAAACTATGCTTCACATGCTTCCAACCATGGACACCGGGGCACAAATGTACCAAAGGAAAGGATCAATACATAGAAGTATTTTCTGATAATGAGGGGTATGATGGGGGCATGGATGAAGATGGACATATTTCAGATCAAGAAGAGGCATATGAGACAGCAGTAGAAGAGGAAAGACAAGAATAAAATCAGCCTTCACCGGACAAAGCAAGAATGGCAGTGCTTTCAGCAGTACCTCGCTATCATACTATCCGATGCAAAGGTGTGGTACAAGGACAAAGAACTTCAGTTTTGGTAGATGGAGGAGCCACTCATAACTTCATTGATGCAGAGATGGTAGATAAAAGAAAGATACCTATTGAACCATTTGATGGCTTCACAGTTGTCATTCCCGGTCACAACACAATGCAATGCAAAACATGGGTTCCAAAGCTGCAAGTCACCGTAGGTAACTATACTTTTGTTGATAGTTTTTATGTGGTTGATGTTGCTGATACTAATGTGGTTTTGGGAGTGCAATGGTTGTATTCAATAGGAGAGCATACAGTAAATTATCAAATTCCCGAAATGAAATTCCAAGATTCAAAAGGAGTACAAAGAGTTGTGAGAGGGCAACACACTTATCCAAATCAAGTAGTGACTTGCAATAGCATGAGATCTATATTGAGGCATGGGGATATAGAATGGGCTGCTGAATGTCATATTACATCTCCCAAGCCAACTATAAATATTGTCAAACACCCAAAGGAGATAGAGAAACTTTTGCAAAAATATGAAAAGGTTTTTAGAGACCTTCCACATGGTAGGCCACCAGATAGGGGGGTTGAGCACAGTATTGTTTTGGAGGAGGGTACTTCACCCATTCAGATACCACCTTATAGACATCCTAAAAGGTTTAGAGATGAGATTGAAAAATATATCCAAGAACTCCTAGAGTTTGGGCTCATTAGACCAAGCTCTAGCCCTTATGCTTCTTCAGTAGTGCTAGTGAAGAAAAAAGATGGGACATTGAGAATGTGCATAGATTTTAGAGCCTTGAACAAAAAGATTATCAAGAATAGGTATCCTATTCCTAGGATTGATGAGCTCATGGATGAGCTACATGGGGACAAATACTTCTAAAAAATTGACCTTATATCAGGGTATCACCAAATTCGAATGAAAGATGAAGATGTGCAAAAGACCGCTTTTCGATGTCATTTTGGCCACTTTGAATTTCTTTTCATGCCTTTTGGGTTAACTAATGCTCCAGCCACCTTTCAAGCATGTATGAATAGGATATTTTGCAAGCAACTAAGAAGGTTTGTTTTGGTTTTCCTTGATGATATTCTCATTTACAGTAAAACATGGGAAGAGCATTTGCAACAATTAGAGATTGTGTTGAAAATCTTGCAAGAAGAGTCCTTATTTGCTAAATTATCAAAATGTGAGTTTGGGATGAAAGAACTACTGTATCTTGGGCACATTATTGGGCAAGAAGGAGTTAAGGTACACATGGAAAAAATCAGGGCTATCTTGGAATGGCCATCACCAAAAAATATTACCGAATTAAGAGGCTTTATTGGCATATGCACCTACTACAGAAAATTTGTGAAAGGGTTCTCCAAGTTGACTTCTCCACTCACTGATTTGACTAAGAAGGATGCTTTCAAGTGGGATGAAGAGGCTGAAAAATCATTCCAAAAAATGAAAGAGGTAATGAGTAGTTGTCCCATACTTGCACTTCCTGATTTTACTAAACCTTTTGTTGTGAAATGTGATGCTTCAGGTGGAGGAATAGGGGTTGTCCTAAAGCAAGGCCAACACCCCATATCCTTTGAGAGCAGAAAGTTGAAGCCTCATGAAAAAATTTACTCCATCTATGATAAAGAAATGCTGGCCATTATGCATGCATTGGCCAAATTCAGACAATACTTGGTGGGCAGCAAGTTTGTGGTGAAAACTAACCATAATAGTCTAAGACACTTTCTCACCCAAAAAGATCTAAATGAAAGGCAACAAAAGTGGGTAAGCAATATTCAAGCTTATGATTTTGATATTGAATATGTCAAAGGAAAGAATAATATAGTAGCAGATGCTTTGTCAAGAAGGCCTTCCTTTTCTCTCATGGATATTGCCAAGGATTGGAAAAACATGCTACTAGTTGAATATGCCAAAGACAAATTTGCTTGTGATGTGTTGGATGGAATCAAAGGGGATGATAATTATAGGATTTTGAATGGAATGATATATTATAAGGGAAGAATTTATTTAGTTCATAAATCCAAGCTCAAGTACCGAATTTTGCAAGAAGCACATGATTCCCCACTAGCGGGCCATCCGGGGATCTTCAAAACTTATAGATAGTTGAGGCAAATATTTTTTTGGAAGGGGCTGAAGGAAGATGTTCAGAAGTATGTGAATGAATGTAAAGCATGTCAACAAAACAAATTGGAACTTACATGTCCAGCCGGCCTATTACAACCATTGCCCATTCCGGAGCAAAAATGGGACAGTGTTTCCATGGATTTCATCACCGGATTGCCTAAATCCTTAGGTAAGGATTGCATCTATGTGGTAGTTGATAGGTTGAAAAAATTTGCTCATTTAGTTTCTGTTACATCATCTTTTAGTGCTGCACAAGTGGCTGATATTTTTTTCAAAGAAATCTTCAGATTGCATGGGCTCCCCAAGAGCATTGTCAGTGATAGAGATAGTAGATTCATGGGTGCTTTTTGGCAAGAACTTTTTAGATTGGTAGGCACTCAATTGACTCCAAGTACCAGCTATCATCCACAAATTGATGGACAAACAGAGAGGGTAAACCAATGGTTGGAAGGATACCTAAGAAACTATGTGGGAGGGCAGCAAAAAGCATGGGCAAAATGGCTACACTTGGGTGAGTTTTGCTACAACACCACTTATCATATGTCAATAGGAATGTCTCCTTTCAAAGAATTATATGGTTATGATGCACTTACATTTTCTGACATTATATTTGGTGATAGTAGAGCCCCAAAGGCTAAAGATTGGGTGGAAGAGAGCCAAGAAATTTTAAAGCTCTTGAAAGACAATTTGCAGGTTGCTCAAAATCAGTAAAAACAATATGCTGATAGACATAGAGAAGAGAGAACCTTTCAAGTCAATGATTTAGTATATTTAAGGTTTCATCCCTATAAACAAACATCTCTCAAAAAGAATGGAGCAGAAAAATTAAAACCAAGGTACTATGGGCCATACAAGGTAGTGCGGAAGGTTGGAGAAGTAGCATATGAACTAGAACTTCCGGAAGGGAGTAAAATCCACAATGTATTTCATGTTTCTTGTCTTAAGAAAGCTCTTGGTCAGCAAATCATCACTTCAGAAATACTTCCTCCTTTGGATGATGAAGGTCAGCTCACACTTGTTCCGGAAAAGATTTTGAAAACATGGGAAAGAAGGTTGAGGAGTAGAATCATCAAAGAATATTTAGTGCAATGGAAGGACTTACCAAATGAAGATGCCACATGGGAAGAGGAGAAGATTTTGCAGCATCCAAATTTGAAATTGCTTGAGGACAAGCAATCTTGGGTGGGGAGGACTGTAATGTCCCCATTCAAATAAATGCATAGTAAGACAATCCCATCAATCCTACTAGTTTCCTAGGTTGGATGGGCACATGTGGGATGGTAATAAGGAAACTAATAAATTATATTTAGACATTAGAAGGGTTCAAGCATTTAATAAATATGATGAATAAATAAATTCAAGAGAAATTCTAGGTGGCAAGTGGTTTTGGAGACATATGGAGGTGGTGGGACCCACACTAGCTTGATTTTTCAATGACACATGGAAGCTCTCTCTTGCCAATTCGAATTCATGGGAAGGTGAACACTCTTGGGTGAGTTGGTAAGTCATAACACATGGCATTGAGCATATTAGGTCGAAATGGGAAGGAATAGTAACCTCCATGGGAGAGGAAGAGTCAAATTGGAGACTAGTGGACACATGGGCTAGATTCCCTAGTTTTATGACAACAATAATGAAGCATCTATGACATTTTATGACAAAATTCAGACCTGACTTCTTACACCTGACCATTATGACATGTCAGCCCCAAAAATAGGCTCAAGAAGGCGCTCATGGAGTTGGAGGAATCTAAAGAGACTCAAATTCGAATTTGGGAGAAGATGGAAGGTTGGAACTAGGAGACAAGTGGCAAATGAGGAATATTTTCTAAATGGAAAATTATTGAATCTATTGAGAGGATTTCGACCACTTGAAGGCTAATGTTGGTTATAAAATGTAGAAATCAAGTATGAGAATGGCTTTTGATGATTTGAGAAAAATTGCATTTGTGAAGAGAGAGCTAGTGGATGACTAGTTTCTTGCCTTAGCCAATTTCGAGGGTGAAAGATTCCCATCCAAGTTGGTGTTTGGAGAGGCCACTCAGGTCTTTCATGGTGCTTCAATGGAGTTTGTATTTGTAGGTAGCAGCTACAGGAAGTTTCATGGTTTGGTTTAGTGCAACACTTTCTCTCCACCGTTTCCAGTTTTGAAGGCATATTCGTGCTCCTTGAGGGAGGGCATTTTTGGTGAGCACTTGTGCTTCTTGAGAAAGATTCTCATTACATATTTATGATTGTAATAGCTTAATATCCTTTGTTATTCATATTCAGAAAGTCTCAGGTCGAAATACCCACTGGTTGTATGCAAAACTATTGATTAATGAGCAAACAATGTCCATTTCCCCAATGCATTGATGTATGGCACTATAATGTTGATTATTTCGAATGGATGGATGATTCTCTGATATATTTGTGATAAATATACTGCCATGGATGTCTTCTACAAGTTTCATTTACTGTACTTGAGCATTTGAAGCATTTTTACTCAGTTTAGTTGTATTGGGAGGTGAAATAGTGCCATTTCCCCAAGGGTCGAATTGGGGGTTTTTTGCTGTTGAATGTGAGAGAGTTAGAACAGTATTAAAAATCAATTAATGGTGCATATGAGACCTTAATCACATACTTAACACATTATATACCTCTTTTCATAAATTTGTGGGAGTTTGGAGGCATTTGGAAGGCCATTTGCAGTGTTACCCGAGGGGGATTTGATGCACAAATTACTAGTCAAAATTACATATATTGATTAGAATACAAATCAAGTTTGCAGCAGTATTTGGAGGGCCATAAAACATCCCTGAACCTTATATTCAAGTCTAAATACCATTCATACACTCCTGCAGAAGATTTGGGAGCATTTGGGTTGATTTGGAGGTCAAAACAGTAAAACTAGTCAAAGGTTGAAATTGGGAAAAAAGTGGAAAATTGGGCATTTTAATAAAATTTGAAAAAGGGATATTACAGGTGGCTTGTGCTATGTCGACCCTTGAAGTTCTCCAGCACTGTCCTGTATAGCGTAGAACTTTTTTATTAGCATTGGGAGCCGTTGATCCAGATTCTTCCAACACAATTTTGTTTAACCTGGAATACTTCAAACCTAGGCTTTACCACTAGTTAATCTTCCAAATCCATACTCGGATCAGTGGACACAACATCCATCACACTGTTTTGGATGAAGGTGCTTCCACCTCGATTATGTCTTTGTCCTATTGGAGATCCATTGGTTCTACAGAAGTGACCCAATCTCCTACTACTTTAAAATCATTTGATGGATGTGGTTTTCAACCATACAGACTCATCCCATCGCTTTCCATAGAGCTACGGGAAAAAACTATGTCTAATCATGTGGAAATTGTAGATGCTCCGTTAGACTACAATCTCTTACTCGGTCGCAATTGGTTTTACTCCATGACCGCCATAGCATCCTCCGTTTTTCGCTTAGTGCAATTCCCCCATCGAGGGAAGATCATCACGATAGACCAACTAGATTTTTTCACTTCGGACATACATCAGAATTCCACCAACAATGTCCCATTACTGGAAAACTCCCAGCCTCACTTTGAAGACATTGGAGTTGGTCTTTTGAAGGATTCCTCCATCACAGGGGTATTTTCGGAAGTTACACCCCCGGTCTTTTCGATTAACATGATTTCGACAAACACTTCTCTACCCTACAAATCTACTGACTCATGGGTGATACTGAGTCCTTCCAAGTTCGAAACCCTTGGCATCATTATTCCTTTGAACCAAAATTTAGCAACCTATCAGGAGATTCAGTCGGCTCTCGACTAGATCGACACAATTGACCACCATCATGTGGCAGGTTCATCATCTCGTATCCCTTCATCCTTACCTTACAATGACTCCCTTACACATATTTTTCCTATGTACAAATCTATAATGGAGATCATGAGGCTGGATGAACCCCCTTAGGAAGATCACAACCATTGGTCATCTTTCCCCACGTTTTGAGCCATAGATCCTGATTCTAAATCCATTTCTTCACTGGATAATGTCAACAATAAGACTCTCGTATGTTCATATCACATGTTCCCTGAAGGGAACTTAGAAAACATTATGGAGACCATCCCGATTGACATATCTATGAAACCTGGTGTCATGGAACACATCCATATCGGCAAAACATGCACTCCTACGGATATAGAATTCTATACTGCCCTATTGAAAGATTTCTATGACGTTTGCGCTTGGAAATATGAAGAAATGTCAGGTGTTGGCGGATATTAGTCTGTTGGCGGATATTTCTACCCTATAGTCAGGAAACTAAACTATCAACTTGGTTGGGGTGACAGGTAAGTGTATTTATGTCATTTACAGAAGTGTTTGCAAAAGAAATAGATTACAGATTTAGAGAACATACCTTTTACTGGAGTCTGATCCTAGCCTTGACCCAGCCTTGTGTCCAGCTCTCAAATCTTCCTTCTTTCAGCAAACCTGAAACAACAATACCTTCCTCAAACACTTTGGGAAACATATAAATCATAAAATAAACAAATATTATGTTGAATATCCAGTATTGACCAAAATGAATCCAACTCAAAATGCCATTTGATAACACCTTCAGATTGGAACAAGGAAACACTTCAACCTTTATTTGTCAAAATAGTATGCAGTACAAATATACCTGATAATGAAGCAGGCTCCTGCAACTAGATCCTGGGCTCTGGCTCTGCTCTGGTTTGAATGTCTTCTGCAACAGTTTCTCCATTAACTCATCCTCTCTTTCTTTAGTAAGTATTTGCATTCATAATTTCTTCTAACCTTGCTCCCTTAGCCTTCTAGGAATTTATAGGTTTAAGGAAGCAGTTCCAGTCGATGAGGAGGTTGGGGAAGTTAAGAAACTGTCTTCAACTAATCCTCTTCGATGGATTAATATATTTTTTAATCATTTTTTAGGGTACACGCGACTATTACACAGTGGAGTAGCGTATAGGGCGCTACTCTATTGTTTAAACAATAGCGCTCATTTAGTTTTAAATTGTGAGCGCTACTTTGATGAGACAGAGTAGCGTATATACTGATATGGGCGCTACTATTATGCACTGGAGTCGCGTATGGGCGCTAGTCTCTTTAAGTAGAGTAGCGCTCATACCTCAAAATGATGTTTTTGTATGTTTTTCAGTATTCTCGGGAAATGGGATGAGTTGTCATGATATCCAAGGTCAACATGCTCCTCCATCCAAGTTGTCCTTTTGTGTGATCAGCAGCTCAGGGTGATCACGGACGGAGAGGTGCAAGTTTGACCTATAACAGATGCCCCCTAATGTGTGAGATCAGAGGGTAACGATGGCCGAAATACATTATAATCCAAAACCAGAGAGAGAGCACAGAACTGCAGAACAAAGTCGCAGAAAACCTGCAACAAAAATCAAGGTCAGCGAGCAATTACATTGTTGACATCTTATAGATGTGTAGAGTGATACAACATGATCTCCGATACATAACAAGGAGATGTATATAAAAGCATGGCCACTTGAAATACAAGCGTGGATCCATGTCAAACTAAGAGATCATAGCCATAACAACACACTGGATCTATGTCTCATGGAGAGCCGTATAGAAGTGAGGCTCAGTCTTGCGCAACTTGGGTGATAACAAAATGGGGTTATGTCATCCAAATCCCAAGGTCTTCATCCCATAACAACTCTAGGTACAAACCCGAGCCATGTGAATAGATGAGTTGATAGTCGAACATGGAGGGCATCGTCTGATTACCGGTCATTGATGTATACCGTTAACAAACGCAAGGACTTCCACCGATAATAATGATGGAGTCCAAGGTACCAAGTACGATTCGCCAAATGTGAATAGATGGACTTGGAGTCGAACACTTGGGAATCCTGTCGAAGAAGAGACATTGATGTATTCTCATCATTCAACAGCGAGGACAATTGCCACTGGTGACTGCAATATCCAAGGTACTAACTGAAACTCTAAACTTCAAACCCAGAATAATGATTTGATGTCGATGGGAAGAAGTCCGTTGGAAGGGAGGCCTTAAGGTATCCTCCATCATCCAACTCGAGGAACACTCAACTGGTAAGAGATGATATGAAATGATATGTAAGAAGACTGACACTAGGAAGGCCGACACATGAGGTCAAGGTAAACTGCAGAATGGCCGACACAGGGTATATCCTTGAACATTGAGCACGACACAAAGTGACTTAGGCAGTTTTTGACATAATGGGGTAAATAAGTCTGAAACGTAAGAAACATTAGCAGACCCTCCATATGGTTGGAAGAATAACCAACCGGGGGAGTAAATAACTCGGAGGAAAGGTTCACCTTAAAGCCAAAAACTAAACCCAACCGACAAGATAGACTCAAGTAGGTGCTGTGTTCAAGGATAGGACTTGACTGATACTGCCTTTAACAATGAAGATATGCTGTGTTTTCCCATTCCTTATTCTTTTTAGATAAAAGAATACCCTTCTTGTGGATTTAATGAGTCCAAGAAAGAATGAAAACTCAATAGGTCCAACCATGTAAATAATTTAATGAGCCCATGGGAGGAAGACTCAGTACCTTCTTCATAATTTAAAGAGTTCGAAGAAGAGATAGAAGATTACTCTATATGTACTGATCTCTGGATTTTAGTATCGAGCCGAGATGTGTTCTTGCTCGCCGGTGTTTTCAATTTTAAGGAGTCTGAAAAACTTAAACAATAACTCCATATATCTGCTCGTGGATTTTAGTATCGAGCCCAAACAGATTAATGCTCGCCGGTGTTTTCCTGTTTATAGAGTCTGAAAAACTTAAACAATCCTCTTTTCACCTATCCGTGGATTTTATATCGAGCCCGGATTGGTCTGTGCTCGCTTGGTATTTTCATATTTAGAGAGTCTGAAAACCCTAAAGAGAGACTCTAGAAGGTCCTTTTTCGTATAGTTAGTCTCCTCCCCCGAAAAAGTATAAAACAATGAAAGGAGAACTCTTCTAGCGCATACTGACGTATACCTAGAGTATACCTTTTCCGTAGTTAATCCACTGAGGCCCGGAAAAGGGGTAATTCTATACCTGAGTGGATGAGCCTTCGGGTACTTTAACGAGCTTGAAGAGGACAAGTCTGCTCGGCAATCTTGTTTAGGTTTAAATAGTCCAAACAAGAGCTTAAAATGACTTAAAGGTCAGCTTCTGGGATCATAACTTCATGTCCTGCCAAAACTAGGTTTTCAACAAAATATTAGTTGATGACGCGAAAATCTTAAAGAATATATGGATTTGAAATGTTTAGCTAACTGACAAGTTTCATCGTTTAAGAAATTTGAGGTCAAGAGACGAATTCGACAACATGTTAGTGAAAAATGAACTTGGATCAGTTTTATACCTTATTTTGTGTTTCAATTAATTAATTAGGGTTTTTGAAAATGTTTGAAACTATAGAAAATTAAAAATTATGGGTAAAAATTAAAATCCAATTATATATATAATTTCAATATTAACAAATCAATTTTCATTTTGTGTTGTAGGGCAAACATTGGGCACATTTTCACGAATTTCAAATCTCTCTTGTGATCAAACGGAGCATCCACACGCCAAACTACTTCCATCAAGTAAGTAACAATCAACCCACCTTGCATTTCAATGGTTTATTTTTAAAATTTTGAGGAAAAATGGCCCGAAACGCTATGCTCATAAAGTTTTATGCGCGGGCGCTACTGTGTGTACATAACAGTAGCGTATGAAGGCGAATGGGCGCTACTTTACTCAAACAGAGTAGCGCCTACACGCTACTGTGTAATACACACAGTAGCGTACACATTTGCAAAGCCAAAATGAAGCGCCGAGACTCAAAACTTTTGGGGTTTTTGTGCAGGATGGTCTTACAATGGAGGGAAAGGGAGCATGAAGACATGGATAGACTAGCTATGCAAGACCCTGCTACCCTTCATGCGCTCCGTAGATGCGGTTTGTTGAAATTTTATCGAACCGTAAACATGCGGGCACTAAACAAGCTGTTTCGGAGATTGATTCAGTATTGGGATGTTGATACTAATACCTTCATCATCCGGGGGCAAACTCTTGAGCTTACCGTTGAGGATATATATTTTATTACCGGTCTCTCAAGAAGAGGAGACGTAATCAATCTAAAAGGGACATCTCGCTTGGGTGCACGGTCCGTGCAAGAATATGTGAACACCTACTGTGTTGCCGGAGCAGAAAAATCGGGAAGCCAAGTCCTGATTTCAACTATTGATGGTCTCCCGCTGAAAGTAATAGTGAGTATGATCAACCGGGTATCCGGTAGTGCATCACAACACTTGGCTTCTAGGAACTCGATGCATGTCGGTGTACAGTGCTTGCATGGGCATGTTTATGATTGGAGTACTAGCTTGTTGGCTAACATGAAGTATCAATTGACAAGTTGCAAATCTGGTACAATGAAGAATTTCGGGTACGGGAGTATCTTGTGTACTTTCTTCTTCGAGAGAATGCCTGCTATTAGTTTGGGAATGCCATTACCACAGGTTAACCCCCGTGAGCCCAGACTAGGCCGTTGGGGTGACATTTTTCTCCGCCAAGGTGGTGGGGAGAGTCACTACTGTTACCATACAGATGACTTCTGGGGGTGGTGGGAGAGACAAGTTCCCGCTTTTGAGCAGTTTCCCTATGCTGGACTAGATTTTCGTCATGACCCAGAGCTGGTACTTCCGCCAGGTGGTGCCTGGGGAGATATTGGTATGTTTACTTTTTGAGAATTTATTTAATTTTTTCAAATTTTTCAAATATTTTATTTTTTATGAAATGAGTTTTGGAGTTATAATCGAGTGTTCAATGCAGATGTTGGGCCTGTTCGTCCCGAGGGCCATCCTACTATCTATGTGAGGCCAGCTGATATCACCGCAGCAGAAGCTATGCTGGGAACCCTAGAGAGGAAAATGAGTCGGCTGACTCATGAGATTCCTACCAGCCGCATGGACCAGATACCTGTTGACATGCAGGAGGATGTTGTTGGGGTGCCCCCAGCATGGCTTAGATTACTGCGTAGGGTTGCTAGACTAGTGATATGCTACCGTAATGCGGTAGATGATGAGGAGGTTCCTCCTTCTCCATAGGAGAAGAAAAACATTATATGTATATATTTTTGAGGCTGCCATGCCCAACTTTTGTACTTTTATGACTTGACTTATGAAACTCGTGACTCGAAACTCATATTTTTTGATACGGTATCAGTTATATATACAGTATCGGTTATTTACATGTGAATGTGTTTTTAAATCTTATGTGTGGAATGTTGTTTACAATGTATGATGCAAATGCCAATCTAACACATAGTTTGCTAACGAATCAGCTAAATTGTTTAAATTTCTTGGAATGTGTTCATATCTGATAGAATGAAAATGTCTTTCCAATAATCTAACTCGTAGAAACTGTCGTAGCAATCCTGGATCTCTGATCCGATAGACACCTGTTAACTGAAATACAATTAGTTGTGAGTCAAGCCTTACCTCCAGGTATGAAATGCCATGACTGAGGGCATCTCGGAGAAGTTCTATAACTGCACTGTATTCAGCCACATTGTTCGTGGTAGGTCCCAAACAAACCCCCCCCGAAGAGACAAGTTGGTCAGCGGGTGAATAAATGACCCAAGCTGCTGCAGCCAACTGACAGGTGTGGCGACTGGCGCCATCAGCAAATCCTAAGAAATGTGCGGTTGACATCTGGTACATGAAACGAGAAACACACATCAGATCACCTAACGAGCATAACAAAACTAACTATACAGAAATATACAGCTATGTTACAAGAAAAAGTACTTCAACCTAGGCGTAGTACTTCTTCAGGTAGAGTCAACGCCTGGATCTTCCTCAGGAGGCCGGGCAAAGGTATTATGGAACTCACGGAAAAGGTTAGCATATGGGATTATTTCATCGAGATAACATCCCGTTTCAAAGAGAATGTTTCCGTTAACTCCAGTAAAAATGTTCACCAATGAGGTATGTGCTCTATTGGCTTCAACAATGGCAACTTGTGAAGGGGTGAGACCAGTGTTCTCATCGGGTGGTGAACAAAATTCTCCTCTCTCTAATAAGTGAAGAAAAGGAAACAAAAATGACACACGATTTATAGGTTCACGAGGATGGTCTGGGTCATTCAAAGCTTCTAACATTTCTTCATCAGAAGGTAAAGTAATTCCTGAACTGTTGAGAGAATGAATTGGGTCAGGTGTCCGAGTAGTGGCAGAATCTATGTTTGACTCGACAGACACCATTTGAGTCGACATATGTCCTGTTGTAGTTTGATGAGACTCCAAATGGGTAACTTCTACAACAGGGGTAGGTACGGAGGGATTTGTATTAGTTGAGAGAAACTCGGAATCAATTGTTGAACTACTCGTAGGAGTTTCAGACGATGAACATCCTTCAGTACCGACAAATAAAGTAGGAGCGGGTAGGTCAAAAGTGCCAATCAGTGATCCAAAAAGTCCTGCTCCTAAACTCTCGCTAACTGGGGTGGTTTGATCAATCATAGGAATCGTGGTTTCTGTAGAAGTCTGGTGTTTTCCTTGAGTGAAAGAAAGTTGATCGACTGTGACGATCTTACCTTCAAATGGGAACATGACCACTCGGAAAACTGCCGATGCTATAGCTTGCATGGCATAAGTCCAACTCCTACCCAACAACATGTTGTAATCGAGCGGAGCGTCCAGAACTTCAATCTCAACAGCAACTGTCTTACCGGCCAAAGTGACATTAAATGATGGCAAAACTCCATGTGGACGGAAAGTTCTGCCATCAAATGCAGTAAGCATTGTGTTGGAAGGGACTAACTCAGGAGAACCTAGAGCTTTCCAGCAGGAAATAGACATTACGCAAGTCGACGCTCCCTCATCTACTACAGCTCGTCTTATGGTCATTGGACCATGAACGACTTCAATCTGGAGGGCAACGTGATATGGCAACCGGTATTTGACATCAGTCATATCAAATCGCGCAGACATGTTGGAGGACTCCATACTCCCAATAGCTGCCAGAAGTGCATTTCGTTGCAAAGGACAACTCTGCAAGACTTCTAAGGTAGACATGGCACAAGGAGTTTGAGCTAGATCTTCAACCACATTGTAGTTGGAAGTAGCCCGCGTGTTGGGATTGTGCGATGCCCTCTTTAAGACACCTTTCGGAATCTTAGGCATTGGGTCCACAGGTATGTGGAGTGGAGTGGAAGATTCAGCAATCTCCTTATCCTTTCTCTGCGTTTCCGGGGTATAGTTTTTAGCTCTGGTTTGCAAAAGTGCATCTGAGTTGACCATGTTTATGAATGTTTGATCAACCGAAGCGTGTGAGGTGCCCCCAGTTTTGGAGGTGCCAGAAGTGGAGCCTTGCCCTTTGGGAAATGGATCTTTCAAGACGGAAGGCTTCTTCTCTTTCAAAAGCTTCTAGGCTTCTTCTAGTAGAGGGCATTGATGAGTAAGGTGGTTTTGTTTGCAAAGTTTACAAGGAAACCTAACCTTCTTCTCTTCTTTATTACCCTCTTCGGCATTATCTTTTTTGGGCTTTTGTTGGTTCCCCTCTCCTTTCTTGCCCTTCTTTTTGTTATTGGGCTGCCGAGGGCCCTTTTGATTGTTCTGAACCTGATTAACAGATTCAGAAGTAGAAGGAGAGGTTGTGACGGAAGCAATGTCTGCAGTCGAATGTTTGATAGTTAAGGCTTGGACCTGTTTGGTCAGTGCTTCGAAAGCTGCAGAGTTAACCGAACCCACTATGCCGTCAGCATGTGGTCCGGGTTTGGGTCTACTTAGATCAGTGTTTGATCTCGGTGCGTCTGGTATAATCTCATACAGTAAACCAGATTGTGCGTATACAAGGTCTAACTGTTGAGTCCTTAAAATGGCCTCTTCTTCATTGGAGACTCCAGATGTTGCTACTTCCTTAGAAATATAAGGAAGGAGTGATTTCAAGTACCACTCGAGTAGGAACTCTGGAGGGATATTGGCCTTTATGAGCCTTTTCCGTCTTCGCCACTCCTGAATGTGGTCAGATAGGTGAGTGGCTTTGTTTTGTCTAAAAGTAGACAAAAGTTCTGTTCCGGCATCATACCGGACAGGAAGTTGGAAATGGTTCAAAAAGACGGTGGCCAGATCCCCAAAACTAGAGAAAGTAGCCGCAGGCAACTCAATGTACCATTTGGCCGCGGGACCAGTTAAGGTCCTTTGAAACAATCTCAGTCTGATGGAATCTTCGTTCAATGAATTTGAAGAACACCACCAGTGAAAGGTAGTGACATGGTCACCAGGATCTTCACCAGCTTTGCCTTCGAATTTGGGAATATCCGAAGGTAATTTGGTGGGAACTGGTGGCCATGCTGAGTTATGACACACCGGATCATTAGTCAATTTCGAAAGGTCTGGCAAATTCAAAGTTGCCAGAAAAGGTAGACGAGGCCGATAAGATGGAGCTTGATAAGGGAAAGCACCCATTGTTTGTCCCATGAATTGTTGGTAGGGGTTGCCCCCAGCCATTTGGTGATTAGGGTTGCCCCCGGCCATGTGTTGGTAGGGGTTTCCGCCTCCCAACTGTTGATAGGGGTTACCCCCAGTTAACTGTTGGTAGGGGTTGCCCCCAGATATTTGTTGGTAGGGGTTGCCCCCTACCAGTTGTTGTTGTTGTGAGAAAGAATGATTAAAATTTCCCCACCCATACGAGAGCGGATTAGTGCTTTGTTGGTTCGTCCATTGTGGCTGGGTGTTAGCCCCGCCATATTGCTGGTTGAAAAAGTTGCCCCCTCCCCCTGAGAATAAGGAAAAAGGAACATTATTTGCAGGCATGCTACCCTGATTCAAGTTAGGGCCTACAAAGTTGTTGAAACCAGCCGAAGCTGATGTGGACGGTGCAGTCATGGTACCCATGACTGGCATGTTTGCTGAAACACTTGGTCCTACCACAGGTGTGGAAACCCAAGTACTAGGGATCTGATATAAAGGTTGTGAAGTAGAAGGTGTTGCACAGTTAGCCATACTGCTAGGTCTAACAGTAGGCGTGGGAATAGATGCCATTGTTGTGAAACTAGGCATTCCTAAGGTACTAGTGTTAAAACTAAAAGATGGGGTAGGCACAGACGTAGTTTGTGCCTGACTAGATGTAGCAGTAAAAGAAGGGTTAACTGTGCTAGTATTCATACCTAAGGTGGGAGTTTGGGGACCCCCTGGTTCACCTCCTGTGTTAGTCATCAGATAATCGGGAAACAAAAGATCTGCACTGAAAAGAGGCTGTTGGAAACCAACAGGTGACAGCACCGGAATTCTAGTGTCAGTTAAGGGAGGATTGAAAGGAGTGCTATACTCCGCGGAAGTAAGATCTTCCACCTCAACAGTACTAAAATGTTGTTGTTCTTTGATACCTGGTGATGGTTCCTCAAGAACCTCAGTTTCAAGGTTTTCTGTTATAAGTATTTCTTCAAGCAGTTCTATTTCAGAGGTAATTTCTGAAGAAACACTGGGGTTTACCCTCTGTCTTGTAGCTGGTTGTAAAGGATCTATCCTAACAGGCGGAAGGTTTTGAATCCTTCTCGATCTACGGAGTTGTTGATTCTCCGTGATTATAGATATCCAATAAACAGCCTATAACCTAGTGGCCACTAAGACTAGGGGGCAAACAGCACACCAACTAAAAATTCCTAAGTATTCAAACCAATCAAACAAAGGTGCCTTCCGGAGAAGAGTCTGGGATGATGAGGGCCCAGAACAGATCAACGAAGGATGAAGAACAGTTACCCGGGGTCCACAATACAATGACTAAGGGTGCAAGCGCTGGAATCACCCAACCGCCCTCCCAAAGACCTCCAAGGGATTTCCTCCCGCGTCTGTCCTAGGTACAGCAGATATACCCTCTGCTGTCACCTGTGTAAGAACCTAAAAGTCTGATACTAAGGATACCAAAACACTGAAAAATCCTGGGGGAACAGTCACCGGTCGAATCAGAAAGCGTGGGCAGGGTAGCTAAGCCCGAAACTCGAAAGAGTCCCCAATACGCTATCCAATCCTGGCGTATGCTCAATCAGAAAGTAGGAGAGGTATTCCCACAAACCGATCTCACATTGACCTACTGCATATGCTCCCAGGCAATTTTTGAGTGTAGTGGATTTGCCTAAAAGATAATCTCACTACGATTATTGCGCAATGTGTGATCTTGGGTGGTTTAAGGTGATTTAAACCCAAGACCCTAACCAAGACTAGTTGGTGTAGTGTGCCCTAAAAAAGAAAAGGTTTCTAGTTCATTTTATTAATAAATTTTAAGGGCTTTTATTACGCAAAGGGGATAGTGAGTGTGTGAACGTGGTTATAACAAGAAAACTAAATGCAAATATATTCAAAATTTCTTACAACAAAACTCTTTTATTTTTTACTTTTTCATCTATCTTTTTCGAAAATGCAAATCTAAGCAAACTTTCCTACTAATTTTTTGTTTTCTTTTTTAATTAAACAAAATATACTAAGCTATTTTGCATTGGCAAAAACAAGTTCTATTTAACTCAAAGTACCAAATTTTTTTGCTTTTTCAATGATCGAAAAAGAACTATATAAAAAAAATGGAAAGCCAAATAAACTTCTTATGCAAAAGTGGAAGTATGGCAAATGTTCTTGAGCCTACAGCTATCGAAATCTAACTCGAGAAAGGCTTAATCTACAGGTTTTTTACTCAGGAAAAAGCCTATAAACTTGGACACTAAGTGGAAGAAAAACAAGGAGAGAAAACACCTAAGGACTGACCTAAAGTGCTTAACCCTAACAAGACCACGAAGCCAAGTATGTAGATAAGCAGGCTGTTCTGCTAACACGAAGAAAACTGAGAGGTGGAGACTAGCCTAGAGCTGTTAAAGAAGCACTTGTGACCATCAAAAGACAAAAAGTCTCGGGAAAAACATGAAACTAGACACAAAGAAGACACCCTAAAAGCTCTACCAAAGACCAAAACCCTAAACAAAGGACATGGACAGTAGAGAACATACAACTTCACCACAAACAACAGACACAGGAGTGTACAGGTTTGTAAATGGGCAAAAGTAGTCAGGGTCTGAAAACAAGTGAAAATGTTCGTCACCGAACACCACTAGGTCTTCCAAATAGGTCAAAAAGGTCTCAAAGAAATCCAAAGGTCAACAAATGGTTTAAAACATGGAAAAACTTTAAAGAGTGGTTCTATGACTTGAATCAACGATTACAACCTTAAGCAATCATCCCAAGAATCCTACAACAAAGTCAGAAAATCTCCAAAGGGCCAAAAGCAAGAAAAATCAAAAAATGGCTGCTTCAGAAAAAATACTCTACTGTGCAGTAGAGCAACTCGCGCCCATGCCAAAACGGGCGCTACTGTATATACAGTACAGTAGCGTATGGGCGCTACTGTGTATATGAAATAGTAGCGCTCATCTTTAAAAAGCTAGGAAACTGACCTTGGGGGGAAAGGAAATTGATGAAAGCAGGCAAGCCAAGACAAAAGATACCTGAAAAGGTTCTTAGCAAGTCGAAGAAATCAAAATCAACCGAGAAGACAACCAACAACAATGGTTTCCTAAAGCCAAAACACTTAGTTCCGCAGCGGAGTCGCCAGTCTGTTGGCGGATATTTCTACCCTATAGTCAGGAAACTAAACTATCAACTTGGTTGGGGTGACAGGTAAGTGTATTTATGTCATTTACAGAAGTGTTTGCAAAAGAAATAGATTACAGATTTAGAGAACATACCTTTTACTGGAGTCTGATCCTAGCCTTGACCCAGCCTTGTGTCCAGCTCTCAAATCTTCCTTCTTTCAGCAAACCTGAAACAATAATACCTTCCTCAAACACTTTGGGCAACATATAAATCATAAAATAAACAAAGATTATGTTGAATATCCAGTATTGACCAAAATGAATCCAACTCAAAATGCCATTTGATAACACCTTCAGATTGGAACAAGGAAACACTTCAACCTTTATTTGTCAAAATAGTATGCAGTACAAATATACCTGATAATGAAGCAGGCTCCTGCAACTAGATCCCGGGCTCTGGCTCTGCTCTGGTTTGAATGTCTTCTGCAACAGTTTCTCCATTAACTCATCCTCTCTTTCTTTAGTAAGTATTTGCATTCATAATTTCTTCTAACCTTGCTCCCTTAGCCTTCTAGGAATTTATAGGTTTAAGGAAGCAGTTCCAGTCGATGAGGAGGTTGGGGAAGTTAAGAAACTGTCTTCAACTAATCCTCTTCGATGGATTAATATATTTTTTAATCATTTTTTAGGGTACACGCGACTATTACACAGTGGAGTAGCGTATAGGGCGCTACTCTATTGTTTAAACAATAGCGCTCATTTAGTTTTAAATTGTGAGCGCTACTTTGATGAGACAGAGTAGCGTATATACTGATATGGGCGCTACTATTATGCACTGGAGTCGCGTATGGGCGCTAGTCTCTTTAAGTAGAGTAGCGCTCATACCTCAAAATGATGTTTTTGTATGTTTTTCAGTATTCTCGGGAAATGGGATGAGTTGTCATGATATCCAAGGTCAACATGCTCCTCCATCCAAGTTGTCCTTTTGTGTGATCAGCAGCTCAGGGTGATCACGGACGGAGAGGTGCAAGTTTGACCTATAACATCAGGGATAGACCCATCCATTGTGGTACATGAAATTCAAGTCTATCCTAGTGCCCAACCAATCCGACAGAAACTGCGGCCCATACATCCTCGGAAAATAGATGCCATCAAAGCGCAAGTTGAAAAAATTCTTCATGATGGGTTCATCTATCCTATCCCGTTGACATATTGGGTGTGCAATATCGTCCCCGTCGCAAAGAAACAGGGCACGATCAGGGACTGCGTCGAATATAGAGATCTAAACAAGGGTTGTCCAAAAGACAATTATCCAACACCTTTCATCAACCAAATTATTGATAACTATGCCGATAGTGTCATCTTCTCATTTATGGATGGCTTCTGCGGCTACAATCAGATAGAGATACTCCCTTCGGACCAGCATAAGACCACCTTTATTTTCCCATGGGGAACCTTTGCGTACCGCAAGTTACCCTTTGGTCTCAAGAACGCTGCGGAAACCTTTCAACGAGAAATGTCATACACGTTTCATGATATCAAACATGTTGTAGAGCTGTATCTGGATGACTTACCCGCTCATTATGATACAAGAGAGCATCACCCAGATCATATGAGTGCCATTTTCTCACAATGTCGGCACTATAACATATGTTTCAATCTGCATAAATGCGTGTTTTGTGTGGAAGCCTACAGATTGTTGGGTTTCATCATTTCCAAGGATGGCATACGTCTCGAACCCGCAAAGGTAGAAGCAATTTTAGCCTTGCCTTCACCCTCCAACATACTAGAACTCCAGAGTTTGCAAGGGCATGCAAAAATTTTACGTCACTTTGTCTGCAATTTTGCTGAGATAACAAAGGGCTACATGAGGCTTCTGAAGAAAGATGTCCCATTCTTTTGGGACGACGAAACCCAACGATCATTGACAACTTAAAGAAGGCCCTGACCAGTGCTCCAGTTATTCAACCACCCAACTATACACGATACTTTATTCTATATCTTGTCACTTCCCTTACCACCATTGGCATGGTGCTGGTGCAAGAAGACGACAACGATAATGAACATGTGATTTATTATCTCAGTAAAAGTCTTTCAGACTACGAAACCCGCTATTCACATGTGGAGAAGCTGGCTCTGGCTACATTATTTGTTGTCCATAGATTCTGTCATTACATACTGCTCAGGAAAACTACCGTCATTCTAGACTTCAATACCATGTATTATATCCTAACACGTCAAGTGCTAGGGGGGAAATACTCTCACTGGATTGTGGTTCTCCAAGAGTTTGACTTGGAATTTTCCAAGGAAAAAGCCAAGAAATCCTTAGTTTTTGTTGAGCTCATGTGTGCATTGTCCTGTGCCACTGACCAAGCTGAGCCCATCGATTCTCTTCCCGATGAATTGTTGTTTCTCATTGGCACGTCTGATCCTTGGTATTGAGATATCATTTTGTATCTCCAAACCCAATTTTTTCGGCCGAACCTCAACCGAGATGAACGTCACCGTATCCGACATGACGCCAATTACTACCTTATAGTTAGTGATACTCTTTATCACCGTGGTGTTGACTCCATCTTCCAACGTTATCTAACTCTAGAAGAGGCTGAACACGTTCTTAATGACTACCACTCTGGAGCATGTGGTGGTCACCTTTATGGGATGGCTACAACCCATAAAATCTTACGGGCATGATACTTCTGGCCCTCAATCTTCAAGGACTGTATCGAGACAGTCAAGAAATGTCCTCCATGTCAATTCTTCCATAGTAAGAAGCGTTCGCACCCTGCTCCACTCCATCCTATTATTTCCATCGGCCCCTTTTCAAAATGGGGCATTCATTTTATGCATTGTAAGCCTACTTCAGCTAGGGCATGGCTATTTCATAGTAGCCGTGGATTAGTAGCTGGGGCATTGCTTGAAATGGGATCAAGAAATGCCTACTTATGCAGAGGATGGAAAAACAACCGCACTTTTCATATTCAGCCATATTATTGCTAGGTTTGGAGTTCCACAGGCTATCGTGACCAATCATGGTTCCCATTTTAGGAAACATATGATTGATGAACTAAGCACCAAGTTGGGTTTTCGCCACGAAAACTCAACCCCATATTACCCATAGGCGAACGGTCAAGTAGAGGCCATAAATAAGGTCTTGAAGTGCATGATCCAGTGCACTGTAGGTACTCAGAAGTCAAATTAGCACTTAGCTCTATTTTATGCTCTTTGGGCCTATCGAACCTGAGTAAAAAATGCAACCGGGTTTACACCATTTCAACTGGTGTATGGCTTGGAAGCTATCTTACCAATTGAATGTGAAATTCCATCACTGAAGCTAGCCATCACGCTGCATTGGTGAATGAAGCTCATATAGGTGCGTCAAATCCCAATACGATAAATCCGTCTAGTCTCGGATCTTCAATGAAGGGGACATAGTCCTTACCTACGATCAGATGCATGATAAGTTAGGCAAGGGAAAATTGGAATTTATGTGGTATGGTCTTTATATCGTGAAATGAGTATTGGAGAAAGGAGCTTACGACCTTGTCGAATGTGATGGCACACCCTTGGCACGGCCCCGTAACGGTCTCTACCTCAAGAGGTTCTACATGTATGATTGTCCTGCGTGAGATACCGTGTACATAATGTACTTAGCTTGTTTTTTTCCATTTGTTTGTGTGTGTATGGATTCCATTTCATATACCTTTATTTATGCCAACTTGTGCTTCTATGCATAGATTTTAGTTTACTACGGGTTCACAAATGGCGCTTGCCAAAATACCCAAAACCTTGCTTCCGCATCATGGGTACTCTATTTCCCTCCTAGCAAGTTGATATCCTCAGGTGGCATGTGCTTGGGCCCCACAACCAATAACATTGTGGAGTACCATGTAGTCATTAGACTCCTAACTGAAGCCACTTCCCTTGTTATCCACACCCTTTCGGTCTACCTAGATTTCCAACTTGTGGTATCTCATTTGAATTGTGTCTACACTATTCGTGATCCTACATTACTTTGGTTATTCATAAGATTATGCCTCTTGAAGAAATCTTTTGATTTCATTCAATATCAACATATACCAAGAGAATTCAATACGGTAGTTGATTCATTGGCTAACTATGTATTGGATAGGCATCTAGCTCATACATAAAACACATCATAACAAACACATAAGTCGCTGTAAATAAGCAAAGCACATAAATAGATCCACTTGTATATAAATCACATACAATAGTTTTTCTGAGTACATATAATAAAATGTGTCAAAAAGAAAAAATTGGGTTCATGTCCTATCCAAAAACTGGCTCTCAAGTCTACATATCGTATACTTGTTGTTGAAAATGCTACTACCTATATCCTAATCCTAGGGCTCGCGGTGCTCATGGTAGCACATGACTACTCTCGCCACACAGTGAAGCAATCTACCAATCCGCTCTGGTACACCAACGGTATGCCTCTGAACATGATATGGTACCTCGGGCAGTCTCATCGGAGGGACACCCATAGTCAATCCCTGGAGATTCCACTCAACATCGCGCAAACCCCCTTCCTCCTCCTCATCCTCGGAGTCATCCTGATGCTGGACCCCTCCTCGACGCAGTGGTGAGTATCCCGCTGGCCTCCTTGTCCCGCGATCTGCAACATTACATAGACATATGTGAGGTCTTTTTCTCACATTAAAAAAACAACAAAACAAAATGTTATATATTACAAAAATATTAAAAAAACATGTCTATGAAGGTCATATATCTGAGTCATCCTAATCAACATCCTTCGGCAGTGCTAGGTCAATGTCCTCCCGGAATTCCACCCCATCATAAGGGTAGTCCTCAATCATAACGATCTGATGTTCAAGCCACGAAAATAAGTCCTCGCCGAAAGCTAAGACTTGTAACCCACCGAGCCGCCCAACATAATCACTCCACCTCGCCATCCGAGGCTCGTGTGTAGGATGGATTGGCATACTCACTTGAGGAAGTAGTAAAGGCACCCTCTCTAGGAAGAACGTCACAAGGATGCTCCCATATCCAAACTGGGTAACATTCCCATTCCTGCACTTGGTGAATTGGTCCTTGATGTTTACTAGGACCCCTTCGCACCAGTTGAACAACCTTGGTTCCATACACTTGACCGCATAAGTCATCTATGCTTTGGTAGCATGGTGAGCACCCACACTTCCCTCCACATGCGCTATGGTGTATAAAATCATTCTCAAAGGAAGTTTGATCACATTCACAATGGGCACCTTCTCGCTCGTCTTGCGGGACCCCTGTCTACAATAACGGGCAACGTAGGCCTTTGTGGTCTCTTCCATGGTCCGATTCCCAGCCAAAATAAATCGTGCTCCTATCTTGGAGAGACCAGTCAAGATATAAATGTCCTCGAGCTCTAGCTCGAGCATGTTCTCTCCAACACAGAAAGCTTGGATGTCGTTGTCCCACATCTGAATGATGTAGTTTAATAGCTTTCCTTTCTTTCGGATTCCCCTTGTTTTGAATAACTTTAGTAAGCCACATTCCCTCAGTGCCACAAGCGCGACATTGTCATTTAGGGCTTCTCTATCAACATCTTCACTCTCTCTCTCTCTTTCCAGTCAACCATCTTCGCCCAAACAAGTTGCAAACTCCTTCAAAACACCAAAGAAAACATCTATGAGAAGATGAAGACCTGATTTTTTTCCAAACATGGGAAACCAACCTGCATTTTTACCTACTCTGCGGATTTTCACGCCTGGGAATTTACGGCCACGTGAAAAGTGTAAATTTCGTGCCCCCACTCAAGGAAGAAACGTGAAAACCCTGAAATTTTCACACCTCTCGATGTAGAGAGGCCACAAAAATTCCAGAGGGAAAATTTTTTGCCCTAGAGTTCCTCAGAAACCCAAAAATATGGCTTGAAATAGAAAAATAAAGGTATGAAATTAAATACCTGGTTCAGACGGTGGTCGAAACAGTGCCCTGGATCTCCGGATATCGTCACTTGAAGATTTTCCCTTCACAAAGTGAAATTTCTTCTTTGGGTAAAAATGGCCAAGTTAAAATGGGTAACTTCTTCTTTTACCCTCTCTTTATACCTGTTAAGTGGCTATTTTTGCTTATTATTTTATTTTTGAATTTTTTTTAGGTCAAATTTTTCATATATCTTAATTACTAATGTCCCATTTCCAAGGTCTTTTAACCGATTTTGAGAGGATCTCCTATGTTGTTCACATTGGTGGTATGATGCTTTTTTGACCTTCACTCGAGCTTACCTTATCTTTTTCGTGCTCTGGACCTAAACCTGAAAAATATTCCAAGCGCTTTTTCACACCCGTATCATGCTTGTTAAAACTCAGTAAATGGTGTCGATCTTAGTCGACTTTACTCGTGCTCGTAAAGCGATGAGGAAAGTATCATTTTGGTATTATTTTATTCCTTTTTCGGACCAAGATTATTAGCATTACGAAAATGGACCTTTGGAGTTCCCTTTAAGCTCTTTTTGGGCTCCCTCGTTATGAAAAGATCGCCAAGTGCACTTGTCTCTTTCACACTTGTAAAAGTATTTGAAAGGACGTCTATTTGGTGATAGGTTACCCCTTTTTCGGCCTGTCTAGACTATTTACAAGAAAGGTATACCTCATTCAACTTTTGACTGGGAGAGTTCTCTCAGAAACTGTTTTATACTTTTTCGGGTCTGGGGGACTAACTTTACGAAAAAGTACATCTTGGAGTCTTCTTTAAGTTTTTTAGACTCTCTAAATATGAAAAACTGTCGATTTTTCCTTCGTTGGACTTGTTAAAATTTGGCATCGAAGGGTCCACATTGGGACAAACCCTCCTTTCTCAGGTTCATAAAACGTGTGAGATTTGATTCATCCATCAGATGAGCTATACCGAGCATCTATTATGCTCTTCAAGCCCATAAAACAACAAAGAGATACTCGTTAGTTATGATGGGGGAAAATGGGAAATGGGACAAGCTTACCTTTTGGCAGCTCAAAAGTCGTCACCTTTGAACATAGCATGCATCCACACCTTGTCTTCTTTTGGGTATTCAGTCCTCTCTGATCAGTTCTAATCACAATCATGCGTCGTCTCCTTGGTATCTAGTCTATTCTCCTTGTGGTTGTTCTTTGCTAACTCAATCCCTGCTTCCAAGCTCTGCTTCATACCATTATATGTTCAAAGGGCCAGTGTTGCTTTGAGTCATCCATTATGTCAAACCTTCCATTGTGTCAGTTCATATCCTTTCGGTATGTTTCTTCACATCCCTCTCTCACGCCGATTTCATGTCGATGAGGTGGGATTCATTATGGCCCACCTTTGAAAAATCTATTCCTATCGACATCAACTCATTATCCAGGAATTAGGCTTAGGGATCAACATTTAGTACCTTGGTACCTGCATGCCTTAATGGCAGGTTTCCTCGCACTCGACAATAGGTTTTCATAATTGACCTCTGATCGAATGATCTTACAAATGTTTGATGTCAACTCATCTATTCACATTTTGTCGAGATGTACTGTTGATGCCCAATTTTGTCATCATTTTGAATCATTGATCGTGCTATGGTCATATCATTTTGCCATTTTTGATGCATCAAGTCTTATTTCTCGTCGTTCAGACCTCCATACGGACTCAGGTATAAATACATTTAAATCTCTTATGAATTTCAATTGATTATCATATTTGATGGCTAGTTAATATTAATTTAACACTTCTAGATATGTTGGGAATATATTTTTTATTTTCCAGGCTATGGTTTTGATACAGACGTTCATTCGAACACTCATTCGCATTCGGATGTCCATTCAACCCCTCGTTCACACCGCATGAATCGTTTGTTAGCATACTTGGATGCATTGAAGACGCAAATGAAGACGTGGGTTTTGTTTTCCACCTGGAACTTATGGATCATGAGCTTCTTCCTGAGAAGGTTCATGTCATAATTGTCCCAAGCCTCCAGCGCATCCACTGTCCACGTCTAGGAAACCACCACGCACGAATTGGGGGGGGGGGAAACGACCTGTGTGTTAATGAGTCATTTTTAGTATTGAAGGCACTCTATTTTTAGAGAGGTCGACTACTGAAAGGATCGACCTTCTCTCCATTGTAAAATGTTATATAAATACGTCTTGGGTTTTGAAGAGAGCATAGAAAACGTTTTTGTAAACTTTGCTTCTGATTTTAATACAAAAGCTCTATTCAGTTGTTGATTTTGTTTTCCATTTTAGTGTAGAACATCCATTGTTCTTGAGAAGGGCCCCTCAACAACGACGGATTCACCTATCCTGTTTGTGCTAGAAATTGTCCCTAGACTACAAAGGGAACAAGCTAGTACAATCTCAAAACAATGAACAAAAAATAGGGCTTGTTTTTGTAACTTTTTGGTTTGAGAGTTTCATTTTCAAGAAAGTAATCACTCATCCAAATAATGCAAAAACTAAATCATGTAATGATATCCAAGAACTGAGATATAAAAATATAAGATAATAAATATAAACCATAAATAATCGTTTGCACTGTACTGGTTCAGTCCACAACACATGAGCATTCACATGAGAAATAAATTTAAACAAGGAATGAAATCATAGGTTGAGTGGTCAAAATGGCCATAAACAGAATCAATAGATAAAATATAGTGGCTTATATTCATGTATAAATCAGTTTCAGTCTTCAAAACTTACATCAGAGTCATATGAATCAGTATGAATGTATATCCAAATGCGGCCATCTCTATATCCTTCTTGAAACAAAAATCAAACCCTTCTAAACTAAACTTTCTTCCTTTTATCCTTTACAAAATAAAGTAGTTTTGTAACTACCTTTTGGTATATCTTTGAAGTAATTACATTTAAGAAATTACATCCTAACTTCCCATCTTTAAAACAACCTATTAACAACTATGTATATGATAACAAAATGAACTACTTCACAGTTGGAGATTAGGTGGCTCATAACTTCTTGGCATCCTTAGCCAACATGGATATGCCTTCCAAGGCATGAGATTTCTTCTTATCTCAAGTATGTCATGTCTCCATTCCTCGAACTTTGTTAAGTAATACCATGTTCTGCTTGTGTAACTCTTCTATTTGCTTTGCCATTTCTTCAGCCTGTACTTCTACCTGTCATTTCCTTCTTAAAGCTTCTTTAGCTACTAAAATAAGTTCTTGGTAATGAGCATTTATGTCTTCTAAATCCTCCCTTATCCTTTTATTAGTAGTTCTAAGACTCTCATTAGATTCATTCAAGAATGTTTCTTGGGACCTATACTGTTGTACTGATTTCTTGAGGTTATCAATTTCTGTGTCCAAATGCACATCTTGATGTATATTTGAATGCTCTTCTGCCCCAAATGGATTATTGAACTTCTTAAAAATCAACTCTTCTTCCTCCTTAGTTCTGATTACCACACTTGAGAATGAAAACAATGAAGTCATTGCCTGTTCAACATTTGGAATGATTTCTTGTTCTATCACCATTTCCCGTTCTACAATATTTTCACATTCCTTAACTAGTTTAGAAATCATTTCATGCTCCTTCTCTGTATTTGTCTTAATCTCCTTTGAATTTAACTCTCCTTTACTATCCTCATCCTCCTCTCCTAAAGAATCTTTAATGAGGGTGACCTTCTCTTCCTTCAGCTTAGGATCTAAAATCCTTCTCATATTCAGTCTGAGCCTATTGGTGGCCCTAGTTGTAGGTCGCCATTTAGTTTCCCTAAGCTCTGTCAAGGATTTAACATCAGCACTAAAATATGGAATGTGCAATATCTCTTCTTTAATACTTACAACAGGAAGAATTAGGGTTGATTTTTTTTTTTCTGAATTATATCCTAGGATATGTTCATGTTGTTCTTCAAGCATGTTTTCTGGCTCTACATCCTTGGCGTTTTTAAACTTAATCATCTTGTATTACATCCTCCCCTGCATCTCTTTTAAACTTCTTCACAAAACTTGACTGCTTATTAGGCATATGCTTCTTTCCTTGCTCGTCTTGCTTAACTACCAATCCTGACCAGAACAAGAAATGATCCCAATTTCGACCTTCCTTATGCAAAACTGTGCAAATTATCAGCTTAATCAAACCATGATGGAATAATGACTGGTTTGAGTCTTCAGTGTGACTCTTTACCCTGTTAGACATCTTCTAGAGACTTTTTAATTGGAAGAAGGATAGATTTATTTTGGACTGTTGAGTTAGATGCAGCAAAAACCTAATGTGGTAATTGAAAACAGAGGTAAACCGACCCTCACAATTAATGTAACTCTATATGGTCCCAATCACTTCTCTCCATTCTAGTTTGAAATTCTTTAGTTGCATGCCTTTACTCCAGCCAAGGGATCCATCTTCTGGTATCAAAAACATGCTAGGGTCGAAGTCAAAAGGAGCCTTTTAAACCATAGTTCTGCCTCTAATGGCACACTGATTGCTTCAGAAATTAGGGCTTATGTCAATTCAAATTTTAGGGTATTGAAACTCACACAACTATTGATAATATGCTGAGCGAAAGCATGAGTTACCTTGACATTAAACCCTATAATCCTTTCAAAAAACTTAAACCATCCCGCGGTTTTGAAAAACGCAACACACTCAGGAAATTCTACTGCCCAGGTAGTATTTGTCGGTTCAAACCAACTCAACTTACCACTCCTACCCATATTCTCACTGTAACTCTGCAAATTCACTAATTTACTGTCTTGTAACTGAATGAAGGGAGAAAAACTTCAATCAAAACTTCAACACTACGTGTCTTGGCAATAAATTTGAAATCCCCAAATATGAGATTGTGGCATTTAAAATCCCCAAATTCCTTGATGATAATTTCAACAGGCTCATACGTATGTCATAATAAGGTGAACAGGTGTCTGGAAGCTCCCTGTCATTATCAAATGTAGTGACCATGTCCTGCGATCAATGAACCATGAACTCTCATGATCTTAGATTCCTGCAGCGTGTTAGAGTATATGATTTGGACTTTGTGCTGCGAGAATGTCTCAAAATGCAAATTTGGCATATCAACTCAAAAAATGAAGGTTAAAGTTTGGACATAGCATTAGAATAGACCTAAGTAAGTAATTTTAAAGACTTCTGAAAAGAAATATAACATTGAATAAGCCACTAAGGATAAAATCAATTAAAACAAAAAAAAGCTATAACATAAAAAACTAAAAGAATATCAAATCATTTAAAAATTAAAATAAAAATAAAATGAAAGAGAGAAAGAGGAATAAACATTTAAGAAAAACACACAAAAACTGAGGACAATTTCAGTGTTAACATCTGGCTCCTGCTGAGGGATGACATCCTCCTTGTGAGGTTTCAAGAACCTGTAGACTAGTGCCTTCTGTCATATGAAGCGAAACTTCTCTTTATTCCACAGGCTTCCATTGGGTAACTGGAGTCTTATTTCTAACCGGTATGTACAATGAGTGTAATTTCTTCCACTTTCAATAACTGTAAAAATGTTTGAGGAATTGTCCATTGACTGGAGTGGACAATTATTCACCTTCCAAAGTCTGCAATAAGAAAGTATTATTTTCCAAAATCTTTGAAATTATAAAGGGACCTAGCCACAAACTATCAAACTTACCATGCTGACCCCTTTGGTCTCTCCTAGCATCCCACCTGAGCACCATGTCACCAGGAGAAAAAGTATCTTCTTTTACTTTCTTATCAAACCTTCCTTTGATTTTATTTCTGTATGTTTGATCCTTTTCTACTATAGCTTCTCTTTCTTGCTTCAATTCAACCAATGAGAAAATCCTTCTTTGAAAACCATTAGGTTCTTCATGACTATCTTGGAAAAATTTCATTACTAGAATACCTAGTTGAATGGGAAAAACTGCATCTGTACCATACACCAACTAAAATGGAGACAAACCTATTGATTTCTTGGTGGTTATCCTATCTTCCCACAATGCATACTTTAGCATTGAATCCGAGGATCTCTTCTTTTGGTTTAACAACTTTTTGATACTCTGGATGATGTTTTTGTTTGATGACTCTGCTAATCCATTACCCTGGGGGTAATAGGGTGTAGAATGTCTCAGGTTATTTCCATTCTGTTCACAAAAACTAACCATGGCCTTTGAATTAAAAGCTATTGCATTACCAGTTAACAACTTCTGAGGACAACCAAATCTACTCAAAACGTTTTCTTGCATAAAATTCATGATGACCTTATCAGTTGCATTACGCATTGGAATTGCCTCCACCCATTTAGTAAAGAAATCTGTAGCTGTCAGAATCCATCTGTGTTGATCACTAGAGGTAGGATTGATCTCTCCTATGAATTCTAACCCCCATTGTTGAAAAGGAGCATTCACTGCACTAGGATTTTATGGTAAGGATACAAGCTTCTGCTTACAAGCAAATTTTTGACATTGAGCACAAGCTCTGACCTGTTGATACACATATGAAAATAAAGAAGGCTAGTAATAGCCATATCTGACAATCTTATAGGTTGTATCTTTCCAATACTTGTGACCCCCACAAGCACCTTCATGCAATTCTAAAATGACCTCTTCTTTCTGTGTCTTTTCTAAACACCTGAGTAGCACTCCACCTGGATCTTTCCAGTATAACTGTTGATTTATCAAACAATATTTGGTAGCCTTTAATTTCAATGACCTGGATTCTTTCTTATCAAAATGAGCAGGACATTGCAAATGCAATAAAAAGTGAACTATATTAGCATACCACTCTAGTTATGCATATTTATCCAAGGTCTGTTCTTCATTTTGTTTCATTTGCAATTCTTCCTATGTTGGATGACTAGTCATCAAATGAAGTGCTAAAGCCTCACAATTTGAATCAGCCAATAATCTTGCTAAACCTTGTCCTTTCACTAGCTTGGTAGGTCTGATCTCTACCTCATACTCCATAATATTTCCAATCCATCTTCCTCTCTTACCTTAACTATCTGGATGAGTTAGAATCTCTTTAATAGCAACATTGGGTACATAGGCAATAATCTTCGAATGCAAAATATAGATCCTAAAAAACTTCAAGCCTTTAACCAATGCATATGCTTGTTTTTCAAGTGTACTGTACTTTAATTCTGAACCTCTAAGAGTCTTACTGAAGAAATCTATAGGCTTCTCTAAGCCATTTGCATTTCTTTGTAAAAGAACAACAACTATAGTATCCTAGGATGCAAAAGAGAAAGTTAAGAAGGCTTTTGTAAAGTCTGGGCTTACCAGCACTGGAGCTTCTGCCAACGCTAGTTTAATTTTCTTGAATGAATCTCTTGCTTCTACTATCCACTTCACCTCCTAATCCTTCCTCAACATAGATGTTATATGTTTGATAGTTTCAGCAAACTTCGGGATGAACCATCTTCGAAAATTTATTTTCCCAATGAAAGATTGGACATCCTTTTTACTTCTTGGTATACAGATCTTCAAAATTTCTTTGACTCTCTCAGGGTCTATTATAATTGCATCCGCTGAAACAAGATTCCCTAGAAGCTTTCCCTCCACAAATTTTTCTTTTTCTCCCACAAAGGATATATCCATAGATCTTTGAAATGTCACACCCGCATTCATCAAAATAAATGGCATCTTATCGTACATAAATGTACCCCAAGGAGTTGTAAAGGATGTTTTTTCTCTATCATCTCGATGCACAACAATTTTATTATACCCTGAAAATCCATCAACCATTGAAATCCTCTAGGCACCTACCACTTTCTGCAAAATTTGCTCAGTCTTGGGCAATGGATAGTTATCCTTCAGTGATGCTCTATTCAAATTTCAAAAGTCAACACACAACCTAATCTCCTCATTCTTCTTTCGTACTGTAACCAAATTCGCCACTCATGATGAATATCTGAGTGGAACAATTATTTTTGCATCTAATAATTTCTTGACCTCCTTTTCTATGACTGGTAGCAAGGCTGGATTGATTCTCCTTAATTTATGTCTAAAAGGTTTCACATTTGGATTTAAAGGAACCTTATGCTAAATAATACTAGTTTCATAGGTTCTTAAATGTTCATAACACCAAGCAAAAATGTTGTGATGCACCTGCAACAATTACTTAATAAAAATATGCGAAATAGCAAAAATAATAGAACAGAATCACTTTTATATTGATCATGGGCCACTTCGAGGGGGCAACCTCCTTTGAGCAAGCTCAATACAATTAACTTCACGATGCCTTCAATGACCTCAACACACACTTATATACTAAGTCTATGCCCAATACCATGAGTCAAAACCATGGTACATATAATACTACGGGACGACTTACAAAGCATATGCGTCTAATACTATGGGTCAATACTATGGGCTAATATAAACTACGGATCAACAAATACTACGGGACGACTTACAAAGCATATGCGTCCAATAACAATATACTAACATAGTAAAGAGAAGGGTTTACATAGGTTCCTAACATCCCCTCTCCCTTAGAAAAATCTTTGTCCTCAAATCTTTGGTTGGAGAAATTGCTGCAGAAGCTGAAGGAGTGGTTCCCCGGTAGCATCCTCGGGTTGCATTTCAGGCCACTGACGCCTTTGGAGTGTCAAGGAGGATTGCTTGGAAGGCTGTAGATGAAGAAGAACCCTGTCAGCTGCATGGAAAATGTGCTCAGAATGGTGCTGATCGGCTTGTTGATTCAGGCAAATTCTGGCCATGTGAAGATTGTCCTGCAGAATGAGAAGAATCTGATTGCGGTTTCGAAGAACCAAGTCAATTGCCTGAACTGGGGAGCTGCTAAGAGTGTATGGAAGAAGAACTGGCGGTGTTTGTCCATAGACCGCTTCATATGGTGTTATGTGAGATGTGGTATTGTACCACCACAACGCTGCTAGGAAATCCATAGAAATAGTTGGCCAAAGCTGTTTAGTGATGGGCAAGGGTTTGACCAATCCCGAAAGGAGTGTCATTTCACCCTTGTTGACTTGGAAAGTATCATCGTCAACCACCATCTGTTGAATTGTCATTTTTAGTCCTTGCCAAAAGAAGTTACATTGTTCTTGGTCATACCTGTTGCAGAACCCAAAGTTCCCTATTGATGAAGAAGCATGGAGTTCATAGAAGAGAGAACCCTGTTGAACATATTGCACCCAATTTGGAACAAGCAGAGAAAGAGTTGTAAGAGAAACTGGATCATCAATTGTGCAAGAAGGAGCATCTTCCACCATATTGTCCTTACCCTTCTTGTAAGTGATCACATAGGGATAACCCATGAGGTGGATAACCCATTTCAGGTGTGTTGGGGAGGAGAACCATTGTTCAAGAAAATTTTCCAGACTCGGGAGATCAGTCTTGATGCAGAAATAATTCCCTAATAGGTATGGCTGCCACTTCTGTATTGCATGCAAAATAGCCATCATTTCCTGCTGAGAGGTAGATGTGGCTAAATTCTTACTGGAAAGGTCTCGTGAAGGTAGCAAGCGCATTGGTTCAGCAAAGATACCTACATATCTATCCAAGGAAGTAGTGGAGACTGTTGATGGGTGCATCTAAATGGAATTGAGCTGAGCGATGACACCATGTGAATTCTTCTTAAGGAGTTTTTCCAAGCGATGTGAACTGATGATGCAGAGAGACCCTGGTTGTAAGCCCATAAATTTGTGTTGTGCCCCATTGACTTTAAACTGCATCCAAAGTTCAGCAAAATCCCATAAGATGGGGCCAAGTGTGCGTAACCATTGAACGCCCAAAACTACATCACATCCGCCTAAGGGCAAGGCAAACATGTCAGAGCGTAGGTTATAATCTTCCATAGAGATATGCACATTGTGACACTTCCCCTTGCAAGGTAAGGTGCCCCCATTGGCAACCATGACTTCAAAGCTGGAGCAAGGATGGACAAAACAATCATCCTATTTGGCAATCCGAGGGTCAATGAAGTTATGAGTGCTACCAGAATCAATGAGTATGGTAAGAGGGATCTTCTTGAAATATCCCTTGAACCGCATTGTTTGTGGGGTGGTGACGTCGGTTACAGCATGGAGAGAGATCTCAGGTGGGTCGTCCTAAAATGGGGTGTCAACAGGCGGGTGTTGAATGTCGATCTGATCATCCACTGTATCTGTAGTTGCTTCACCAAGTTCTAAGGCAGGCGGAGAATCCACATCCAAGAGATAGAGCTTTTGTTGAACACATCTATGTCCCCGAGTGAATTTCTCATCACAATTATAGCAAAGCCCTTTTTCTCGGCGTACCTGCATTTCTATTTCAGACAAATGCTTGATAGGAGTTGGTTGAGGAGAAGGCGTGATGGGAGGTCGTTGGGAACCCATATTTCTGAAGGGAACAAGGGTGGGTTTGGAGCGTTGTTGAGCTGCAATCTTGTCCTCAGCCAGCTTAACCAACCCTAGGACTTCCATCATTGTGTTGGGACAAAACATTTTGACCTCTGAGTGAATTTCATCCTTGAGACCACTTATAAAACAACTCCTGTAGAATTCATCAGACAATCCTTCTGTGTGATTGGCCAATTTCTCAAATTCTGTCTGATACTCTCTCACTGTGCCAATTTGTTGAAGTTTAGTGAGTGCTCCTGTGAATTCATCAAAAGCACTAGGGCCAAATCATGGCAAAATGAGTTGGCAAAAATCTGTCTAGTTTGGCTCGGGATGAGCTTTGATGTACCAACGGTACCATTGAAGGGCTTCCAGTTCCAAATGAAAGGATGCAAGTGGAACTTTCTGGACATCAAAAGTATTATGTAGACTGAAATATTGTTCTGCTCGGTATATCCATCCAGTCAGATCAGTACCATTGAAGCGAGGAAAATCAAGCTTCGGCCCATGAAAATTGTTGGAAGAAGAGAACCCGGTGGCTGCAAAAGATTCTGGCTATCGGTTATTGTTCATGGTTGAATGCTGAAGATGGAGGCTGAGAAATTTTTCATCCAGATCTTGGAGTTTGGTTTGGATGGCTGCAAGTGCTTCCTCCATGGTGTTTGCTCCTGCACGGGTGACAACCATAACCAGGTTTTTTTTTTCTTTTTCTTTTTCTTTTTCCAGACTGGAGCGGCTACGGCTCGAAATGGATCTGGAACAACGCTGAATGGATTGAAAACGACTGAATCTGGAACGGCTTGCAAACGGCGCAGCAGTGATCAACAATAGTTCAGTTGAAAGTAGATATGGACCCCAGGTATGTGCGGCTTCCTAACAGTTCAGGGGTTTCACTCGACCACCAATGCTGTCTGACGGCTTGCGTATTGGGGCAGTACCCCTCACTCCATGGCTCAGGTAAAACTGATAACCACTTTGCCACAAACAATAACTCTTGGTTTACCTCACGGGTGGGAACTAGTCAATCAGGTAGGGGTCATTGCCCTTTTCGCTGGCAGTTCCTCTCAATGGGCCAGCTACTTCAGGGTTCCTGTGGTACTCCTCACAATGAGTTTTAGGGCTTATGCTCAAGTACTTTTCACAGTTAAGCGGATAGGGATGATTCCCAAATCCGAACCTGCAACAGAAAAAATTTGGGCAAAAATTCCACCCAATGTTCAAAAACCAAGTCTATATTGCTCAGAATCAATATTATAGCATGTTTCCGGAACTGGAACAACCACTCTGCTTCTACCCACGAAAGCGAAATAGAAATCTGGGCACTCGGTCAAAATATTTTCTCACCGCAATTTCCACAGCCGTCACCGAAATTCTGACAAATTGCTGATTTTAAATCCGCGATATCTCCACTTTTAGAACTCCAAATGAGATGATTTTTTTTTTTGAAACTGCGTATTTTTGAAAGAGGAATTTAGATATGCAATCGGTTTCTTCTGATTTTGTGCAAAAAGTTTCAAAAATTGATCTAAAAGTTGCTTCCCAAAAAAAGAAAAAAAAATTTCCCACTTGTGCCAAGGAAAGTGCTCTGATACCAGATGTGACGCACCTGCAACAATTACTTAATAAAAGTATGCAAAATAGCAGAAAATAATAGAACATAATCACTTTTATATTGATCACGGGCCACTTCGAGGGGGAAACCTCCTTTGAGCAAGCTCAATACAATTAACTTCACGATGCCTTCAATGACCTCAACACACACTTATATACTAAGTCTATGCCCAATACCATGAGTCAAAATCATGGGACATATAATACTATGAGACGACTTACAAAGCATATGCGTCCAATACTATGGGTCAATACTATGGGCTAATATAAACTACGGATCAACAAATACTACGAGACAACTTACAAAGCATATGCGTCCAATAACAATATACTAAAATAGTAAAGAGAAGGGTTTACATAGGTTCCTAACAAATGTCAACAAACTCCTTCAACAATTTAATGTACCTATTCCTTTCTTCAACTGAGAGAGATTTAGAAACCTTCACCATCTTTGGCTGATCTTTTGTACCAATGTTACAGCTTATAATGTTCTCTTCTGAAGATTGCATGGAAGGTTTTAGCAAGTGTCATCTTTAGAAAATATTCTCTCAAGTGGAACCAAACCCTTGGGAATAAAATTTCCTTTCAATTCTATAATCTTATGTCAGCCACAGGGGATTCACTAGAAGGCAATAAAATACCACGTTCATTCATATTGCGGTATTAAATATTCCTGAAAACCTAAAAATTGTATTGCTTATATATTAAGGGGCAAAGGGTTTTTTTTATTTAATGTAACAATACAAAAATACTTTGGGGTCTTTTTTATATGGGCAGGATGACAAATATCCGCCAAATGGAGATGGCGGGATCACGGCCAGGTGAGAAATCGGGTTGAGGCAAGGCTCAGGATTACCAGTACACAGGGAAATCACATCTTGAGGCATGCTTGAGGCTAGGGGGTTTCATGGTGAAGTGGGTTTCCAGTCGATCATAGTCGAGAGACAATGGTCATTGACAACCAATTGTTACCAATAGCTTTGGGAGGATTTAAGCCTCCAGGGCCTGTTACAGGCCCTCAATAGGCCTTGGGGGCTTGAATAGACAACCACTCATGCCTATTAGACCTAAAAAAAAAAAAAAAAAAAAAGAAAAATATATATATGTATAGTGGAAGCTGCACAGTTTGAAATTTTTGGTACTGCGAAGTAGCCGCGCAGGGTTGCAGATGGCTTTCTGTGTAGTTCGGTGCAGCACTCAGACAAAAATAGTCGTTGCATGGCTTTTTAGAAAAATAGTTGTTAGATGACTGTTGCAGTAACCGCTTCAACATTTAAAGAGAAGATAGCCGTTCTGAGCACGCTGACGATAGAAAAGACCGAAGGATACGCTCAAATTCACTAACGGACACCACATTAGTTGCTTATCTAGCCATTGAAGGGTGCGGGAGAGGGTCTGCTGCGCCTATAAATAACACCGTTGGGAGGCTCGCGGCCGTTACCAAGCACTTAGAATTTTGCTTGCGATTAACCTCTTTGAGCTAGTAGCCATCTGTATTCTGTCTACCTTAGCCGCTACCTCATTTATGAATGTCTGAACCTTCCTTTAGAGAAGAAGAACTCACCATTGAATAAGCACTGAGGATCTTTCAGCATGGAGGGATTCAACATTTAATGAAAACTCCAGTTAAGAAGGTCGCTGTAGAACAAGGTGAAGGATCCCACAGATCACCAAGAATTAATCCGACAATGCAGGAAAAAGCAAAAGATAAAGGAAAAGTTGTAACTGCACCTCGATCCAACATCATAAAGATGGGCTCCCCGGCACAGAAATTGCCAGTATTTCAGACAGAACCTTTGAAGATGACACCTGAATATATCTCCCCGCGGGCACTGAATGCCCCTGTGTTTAAATTGTCCAAAAATGTGAGATACGACATCCCACTGTCATCTATCTCAAAGCATGTAAACATTGCTAAGAATCTGCTGGGAAAGATAGCAGATTATAAATGGGAGGATTATGACCTCTTAGGAATGAAGAAAGACGAGCTAGATGTTCCCAAATACCCAGATTTTCAACCAGACCAGTATATGTGCTGGAAAAAGGATGCCAAGGGAACTCTAAACTTGGTAGCTGACAGTTGGTTAGCACCTGTCGTTCATTAGGGACTACTGAACTTGCTGAGATTGCCACATTTTGACCGTTCTCCAGAACTGAATATCGTGGTTCACACACTCATGGCACGAATCCACCAAGGTTATCTGTGGTTGGACAAGAACATTGATATTAACATTGATTTGATCCATCGCATCACCAGGCTAAGCAAGCGCGGTAAGGATCCTAAGCAATTCTTCCAAGGGAAGAGTAAAGAAAAAGAGGTTGTTGAGAAGATGAAGAAAACCCATTCGGTGGTGAAGGAAAAAAGAGGTTTCCCGACAGAAGATATAGAGGACAGAGCAACAAGATTTGTAACACAGTTGCTCGTAGGCAAGATACTCAAAACAGCTAAGCCTTCAGAGGTGCCTGCTTCTTTCAAAAGGGATGGGGCAACCGTTCTTAGTCTGCACACTCAACTGCAGACTCTCCTTTCTCTCGACTAGGTCCATGCGCACATAGCTGCAGAGCCTTTACAATATTCTCATCTTAGAGAGATGTTACAATACAAAAATGTTATCTCCGGATTACTCTAATCCCCAATCAACTAACCAACCCCCATCCCATACAAAAGTGTCTTCTTAAATAGATCATGCCCGAAGGTCATGTCTGTACAAGGTCAAATACCTCAAACCCAAAACCCTAAGGGTTTCCAAAACTGTGCCGGTTTTCCAAACCGGCTTGCTAGCTCCTGGTAGCATCTGCTTGATCATGGCGGATCTCCACGTCCTCATTCTGTCGCTATCAGCCTTCCTGTCACACGCATTCCTATGGGCTACTTCTGCCGAACCGTTTCTCTCTAACAGTTTTACCTTCTAAGCGTGCCAAATGTCACTTTCCTTAACAACCCATGTGTGGCCGCCTTCCTGTTTTGCCTACGTCCGCTGCTCGGCAATCCTGGAATATCTTTCCAAAAATGGTTGCTACTGGTCGAGCTAGTATCTACACTTGATACTTGTCCAACACACTGCTTTGTTGGCTCTACATGGCCTCCTAACTCCGCAGCACTGCTTCGACGTAGTAATGGTCTTCGCATCACAGCCAGAACTTCGATGCTGCGCGCAACTCCACAGTTTGGTCAAAAGTTGGATGCTGCGCGCAACTTCGCAGCATCCTCAATACTTAGCCAAAAATGTGTTTCTAAGTTGCGCTCATCTCAGCTTTCCCTGCTTGCCTCAAAAAGGTGCTTCTAAAACTTTATCTCAACCTAGGCCCAACATCCAATTGTTACCAATAACACTCAGCCAGTTGTTACCAATAGCCTTGGGAGGCTCTAAGCCTCCAGGGCCTGTTACAGGCCCTCAATAGGCCTTGGGGGCTTGAATAGCCAACCATGCGTGCCTATTATAGGCCTTGGGAGGTTTAGTCATCCTCCTAGAGCTTGTTACAGGCCCTGGGGGCTTGGATACCTAGCCCACAACAGGATTAGTCAGCAATTGGGGAACTGCAACATGCAATCTAAATGTTGTACTATGTGCATTGGCTCTAGTGACATACAAGAAGTGATCTCCTATCTCTTCATTAGACCATTAGATGTTGCAAATCATAATGATATGTGGTTGAGTAATTGCATTGTGGGTGAAGTAATGTGCATCCACGATATACATCGAAAGAAGCAAGGTGTTAGCACCTATATATTTTTTTGCTCTTTTGCAGCATAAAAAACTGTATATGAAAGCTAGAGGTTCAGACAACTACCTGATGAAATATTGAAGTAATCTCGATCCTCGATGGCCAAATCCTAAGACATGAAAGGGAATGGTCTAGAAAAGGTCCAGTCCAATAAAGATGGACTAATGTCAAAGGCTAGGTATTAATAGGCAAATAAAATGACAAAAGGAAAGTGGAGAATACCCTAAAACCTATAGTCTGTGGGCGAATCATGAAAGACTAAGAGTCGCATAGGTCGGTACCATTTATCAAGAGAGGGAGCAAGATCTACGGCTTTCAATGGACCGTCGTAGGGCCAAGTTGTGAGGAAGAAAGGGAGTATGTGTATGCGATAGGTGTTAAGATTATTCTAATTTGACTAGCAAGATCACTGAAAGAAACATAATCACAAGATAGACAAAGATATTACCTTGGGAAACCCTCATAGGCTAGAAAACCCAGCAAAGCTTTCCTCAATAAGATGATCAACCAAAATACAAGATGTGCTCCTATGCAGACCTCTCAAACACAAGTGTGCTACTTTCTGAGTTGAGCAAGTGTGTCAAATGAGGAGCTCTCCTCCTCTACTTATATTGATTCCCGACTAACCAAAATCCCTAATGGGGCCGACCTCTCCTAGTGAATTCTAATGACCCCTAAATAATAAAATTAGGGCCGACCCCCACATGGGGGGTCTAATAACCCTGGTTACCACAATTCATCAGAGGAATAAACATCTCCGAATACATAATAGAATTACCTCAGAGGGATAAAACATCTCCGGAATAATAAAGTACCAATATAATGTTCTTAGAAGTTACAATATTCAACACTCCCCCTTAACGAGAAGGATATTATAACAACATCTGCAGCAGCAAGGAGTCATCGAATACATCATACATGATACATCTGTAAATCATCGGAAGCTTTCTTCAATACATCATCATCAGTAACTCAACCAGTTACTAGAACATCAACATCATCATCATCGTCATCGCACGATCATCAGCATCGTCATCACATGATCATCAACATCATCATCGCACGATCATCAACATCGTCATCACACGATCATTATCATCATCATCGCACGATCATCAACATTGTCATCACATGATCATCAACATCGTCATCACATGATCATCATCATCACACGATCATCAGCATCGTCATCGCATGATCATCAGCATCGTCATCACACGATCATCAGCATCGTCATCGTATGATCATCAACATCGTCATCACACGATCATCGTCATCACATGATCATCAACATCTTCATCACACGATCATCGTCATCCCACGATCATTAGCATCGTCATCACACGATCATCAACATCATCATCACATGATCATCTTACAGGATGATCAATTCTGATCTCTTTAGGACAGAGGTCCATGGATGATACAATCCAAATCACATATCCTTTGAACCGAGGTCCAGGGACGATATAGTCCTATCAACTCTAGTGATCCTTCCTTTCGGAATTACGGGATCCATCACAATCATGTTTAAGACTATCCTTCCTTTTGGAATTACAGGATTTATGGTCTAAGGATGATTAGTCCCACACCATTCATTTAGGACTATGTCCAAGGATGATTTAATCCACACCATTCATTTAGGACTATGTCCAAGGACGATTTAATCCACACCATTCATTTAGTACTATGTCCAAGGATGATTTAATCCACACCATTCATTTAGGACTATGTCCAAGGACGATTTAATCCACACCATTCATTTAGGACTATGTCCAAGGATGATTTAATCCCCACATGTCCGTCAAGGATTTCATTCTCGGAGACATATGTCTACGTCTCACTTTAGGACTGAAGTCCATGGATGATCCAATCCCACTCGTCCACTAAGGACTTCATTCTCGGAGACCATACGTCTATTGATCAATTCAAGGGACCGAAGTCCGGGGACGATCCAATCCCCACTCATCCACTAAGGACTTCATTCTCAGAGACATATGTCTACGGCTCACTTTAGGACTGAAGTCCAGGGATGATCCAATCCCTACCTATATCCTCATCAATACAGATATCGTTAGTACATCAATAGTACAAGTACATATAGGTATCCTCATCAATACATGTATACATATGTATCCTCATCAATACATCAATATAAGAACATATATTAAAGCATGTATTCTCATCAATACATATATCATCAAAGCATGTATCCTCATCAATACAAGTAAATATATCATCAAAACATGTATCCTCATCAATACAAGTACATATATCATCAAAACATGTATCCACATCAATACATCAATATAAAAAAACAAGTAGTGTAAGTATTCTAAGTATAAGTGTCCTAAATCTAAGTAATCTAAGCATACATAAATATCTAGGTGTAGTAAAGAGGTATCCTCATCATCGACCTGGCTGTCGATGAGGGCAATCTCATCATCAGTGACTATATCACTCCTCCTTTCGAGGAGGGTCCTTTTGAACAAGACCAAGCTTGTCTCGGAAATATTCAAATTTTACTCGAGACAGAGGTTTGGTCAATGTATCAGCAATCTGTTCCTCAGTGCTCACATACTCGAGCTTAATAGCTCCTCTCTGCACCATATCTTTTATGTAGAAATATCGGATCTCTATGTGTTTTGACTTATCATGGAATACTGGATTTTCTGTCATCTTAATAAAGCTTTGATTGTCACACATGATCACAGTGGGATCCATTTCTAAGTCAAACACTCCAGATAATAGCTTCCGAAGCCACACTGCTTCACAACTGGCAGAGCAAGCAGCTATATATTCTGCTTCAGCAGTATTGAGAGCCACACTAGATTGTTTCTTGCTGAACCATGAGATCATGGCAGATCCAAGACCATAACATCCACCTGATGTACTCTTTCTATCTGAGACACTTCCTTCCCAATCAGAATCTGAGTAACCATGTAATCTGAGTTCATGATTTCCAAGATAATATAGACCAAAATCTAATGTACCTTTTAGATACCTCATTACATGCTTTGCAGCTATTAAGTGAACCTTTCTAGGTTCTACTAGATATTGACTTAGGGTATTTATAGCAAAGCATATATCTGGTCTGGTATTTCTTAAATACATCAATGACCCAATGATTTGTCTATATAGAGTTATGTCCACTAATTCTGAGGAGTCATTAATTAACAACTTCAAGTTGGAGTCCATGGGAGTGGCCATGGATTTACACTCTAACATATCAAATCTTTTTAGAATCTCCATAGCATACTTACCTTGATTTAGAAAGATTCCTTTTGGTTCCTGCCATACTTCTAGACCTAAGAAGTAATGCATTAATCCGAGATCTTTCATCTCGAATTCTGAAGAAAGCTTCTTCTTGCATTTGATAATTTGTTTCTCATTTCCAGTTAGAAATAGATAATCTACATACAACAACAGTATAACTGGTTCATCATCCATTACCTTGAGATAAAGATTAGGGTTAGATTTACTCTTGGTAAAGCCCATGCTTGTTAAGAAATTGTCAATCCTTCCGTACCAAGCTCTGGGAGCTTGCTTCAATCCATATAATGCCTTTTTTCAGTTTGCATACATGTGTTCTCCCATCTTTAACCTCAAACCCTTGTGGTTGCTCGGTGTACACTTCTTATTCAATTACACCATTCAGAAAAGCTGTCTTAACATCCATTTGGTGTAATTTCCACTTAATCATAGATGCAAGTGCCATGATAGTTCTAATTGAAGTGTACCTAGCAACTGGTGCAAACATTTCTTCATAGTAAATTCCCTCTTTCTGAGAGAATCCTCTGGCTACAAATCTTGCCTTGTATTTTTCAATGCTACCATCTGCAGCATGTTTTCTTTTGAATATCCATTTGGAAGAAACCACACTTTTATCTTTTGGTTTGGGAACTATATCCCAAACATCATTTTTCATTATTGACTGATATTTTTCTGTCATTGCTTCTACCCACTCTTTCTTTTGAGCTGCTTCTTCATAGCTAGTAGGTTGTTGATCCACAAGATCACATATCAAGGCCACATAGTTGGATACTAGCTTTGGTTTCTTTCTTTCTCTAGTGGAGCCTTCAAGAGCTCCATATTTTTCAGCTCCTTGAATAATGTCTCTAGCCCATGATGGCCTTCTTTTCTTAGATAAGTTTGTAATAGAGGGTTCTTGTGGTTCCAACATGTCATGATCCTCTGGTGTATCATCTTCAGGGATGGGCACAACTTCTGTGATTCTAGGAGGTGTATCTTCTTCATAGATTTCTTCAAGTTGGCACTTCCTAGATTTCTTGAGAGATGCTTCTTCATCAAATGTTACATCTCTACTTATTTCCATATGATGAAAACCAGGTATGTAAATTCTTAAAGCTTTGGATGATTCACAATATCCAACAATATTCCCTTCTTACCATAGGGGTCCAACTTGGTTCTCTTTTCTTTTGGAATGTGAATGTTCATAGGACATCCAAATATTTTGAGTTGACTTACCTCAGGCTTCTTTCCTATGAACACTTCTTTTGGAGTCTTGAATTCAAGAGCACTATGGGAAAGTCTATTTTGTACATAGACTTATCTTAGCTGCTTCAACCCATAGATACATGGGTAGATCTTGGTCATGTATCATAGTCTTTACAGCTTCCATGATAGTTCTATTCTTTCTTTCAGCAACCACATTTTGTTGGGGATTGTAGGGAGTGGTTAGTTCCCTCTTGATTCTAGCTTCTTTACAAAAGTCTTCAAAGTCCTTTGAAGTATATTCTACGCCATTATCTGTCCTAAGAATCTTGATTTTCTTTTCTGAGAGATTTTCTATTAAGGCCTTGAACTCTTTGAATTTTCCAAAGACTTCATTCTTACCTTTTAGAAAGTATATCCAAGTCTTCCTTGAATAGTCATCAATGAAAGAGAGATAGTATTCAAACCCACTTAGGGATGTGGTGGGAATTGGTCCACATACATCTGAGTGTATTAACTCCAAAATGTTCTTAGTCTTTGTTTCACTCTTTGGAAAAGGGTTCTTGACATTCTTCCCTTTTTCACATCCTTTGCATGAGCCATTATGGTCAATCTTTAAGTCTAGTAATCCTATGACCAACTTGCTCACATAGGGTAGGGCCTTGTAGTTAATGTGAGCAAGCCTTCTATGCCATAGTTCAGTGGGGCTAGTGGTTTCATGGACAAGGGTAGCTTTTGGGTGACCCTTGAGTTTGTAAAGACCTCCTTCCTCTCACCAATACCAATTGCATCCTCAATTGATTTTCCTTTGGGCCACATAAGTACTTGACCATCAATAAATGCAATTCTAAATCCTTTCTTATCTAGTGCTGAGATAGAAAGTAGGTTTTTCTTCAAACCTGGAACATATAAAATTTCTTTCATCTTCAAGGTTGTTCCAAAATCAAGCTTGTAGCTTGCTTCACCAATTCCCTTGATGGGATATTGATAATCATCTCCTAGTGATACCTTTTGTGGATAAGACTTTTCTTCAAGTCTTGAGAGAGTTTTCTTTTGACCTATCATGTGCTTTGAAGCACCACTATCAATGAGCCATGTATCTTCTCCAGGAGACACAAATCCACAGAGTGCAGAAAATAGTACTCTTCTGCATCTTCTTCTTCATTCCTTCTAGATCTTTTCCTAGGGAGGGGCCTTTATTCTTCTTCTTCATTTCTTTTGGATCTTTTCCTATGAGGCCTTACTTCCTCTTCTTCTTCTTCACTATCATCTTCTGCAAGATGTGCTTGATGTCTTTTATAGTGAAGATTTTTCTTCTTCTTTGAAGGACAAAATCTAGCAACGTGTCATTCTTTATGATAGTTGAAACATTGGAAGGAAGAGAACTTTCCTTTTCCTTTCTTTTGAAATATTTGTGGAGATTGAGACTCCTTGTGATTGTCCTTCTTGAAGTAAGATTGATTCTTCCTTCTCTTAGTGTGTGTAGCCAAGTCTTGGTAATCCTCCTTGAGAAGGGCTTCTCTGTTGGCTACCCTAGCTTCTTCTTGAACACAATCCTCGCATACTACATCAAACTTCATACTTTCTTTTTTGGCACACATGGTTTGTATGAATGAATCCCAAGGTCTAGTGAGACCATTTATAGCATTCATCACAAGTTCATCTTCATCAAGAGTGTCACCAATGGCATCTAGTTGCTCCTTGATTTGGGAGACCCTTGAGAAGTAGTCTTGAATGGATTCTCCTTTGCGCATCTTGGTACTCTTCAACTGAGTTCTTAGATTCATCTTCCTATTGATGTTCTTTCCTTCATACATTATTCCTAGGGCATCATACATTTCCTTTGGAGTCTTCTTGGATGCCACTTGGGGAATCAAGCGGTCTCTAATAGAATCAACAATGATTCTCTTTGCCCTAATCAAATCCTTTGTATGCTTCTATTTGGATTCATCTCCTTCAGGTTCTGCAACTTCATCCTTGATATATTGAGCAAGATCATTCTCTTTAAGAATGAGACCAATTCTGTATTTCCATGCCCGGAAATTCTCTATACCTTCAAGCTTGTCTTCAAGCTTAGTGCTTGGAGCCATCTTTTCTTGGGGGAGTCCAAGAGATAAATGATAGAGTAGGAAACTTTACCTTTTCACTTTTCCGGATCTGCAACAGAATTTCTCGTTTATCGCACTTTTGGTAATACTAGGGTTTGACTTTCCTAGAGTTCTACCCAACCAAAAACCTCGATCCAAATCTCAAAAGATAGATATTTAGAATGGCTATTCAGCCATGCAACCAAAATCCAAAAATACTAACTTTTGCAGAAACGATAATTTTGGGAGAGAGAGAAATATAATTTCACCTTGTGAAAGATGTTCTATTCAGGCTAGCTCTGATACCATGTTAAGATTATTCTAACTTGACTAGCAAGATCACTGAAAGAAACATAATCACAAGATAGAAAAATATATTACCTTGGGAAACCCTCATGGGGTAGAAAACCCAACAAAGCTTTCCTCAATAAGATGATCAACCAAAATACAAGATGTGCTCCAAGACTTGACCTCCTTCTTCTCTACCTCCTATGCAGACCTCTCAAACATAAGTGCACTACTTTCTGAGTTGAGCAAGTGTGTCAAATGAGGAGCTCTCCTCCTCTACTTATACTGATTCCCGACTGACCAAAATCCCTAATGGGGTTGACCTCTCCTAGTGAAGTCTAATATCCCCTAAATAATAAACTCAGGGCCGAACCCCACATGGTTGGTCTAATAACCCTAGTTACCACAATTCATAGGAGGAATAAACATCTCCGGATACATAATAGAATTACCTCGGAGGGATAAAACATGTCCGGAATAATAAAGTACAAATATAATATTCCTAGAAGTTACAATATTCAACAATAGGCTTGGTCATGCTGGACAGGTGTCGGTTGGAGAAGGTGTCGCAAGGAGAAAGGAGCAGTGAGCAATGCCATATCAGGTGCATGTGAAGGTGGGGACGGGTGCAAGGATCTATGGAAGAGGTTATCCTTTTGAAATCGAAGGGTTCGGGTTCACTAAATACGATAAAATCCTAGGTTCCCAGCAGATCTACGGTTCAAATGGCAAGGGAAACCACATCAACGGCTAGTGGACGTAAAAAATGCATGGAAGATAATAGGAAAATCCCTGGAAAATACAGATGACCTAGGGGTTAATCTAAGAGTAAATATCCACTGTGGATGTACGTTAGGAAGGAGATGGACAGTCCTTATGGATAGTCACATCAAGAAGTAGTGCATGGGATAGTGGCAAGGCAGATGTGATGGATAGCTCCTACCGGATAGGTGTCAACTCCAGAACTCGTTGCACGATGGAAGGAACGATGCTGGGGATCACTTTGGTGTAATGCGATGCCGCCTCATGGAGGCATGTGGATAAGATGGACGGCATGTATGAAATCCATAAAGCAGATCTGACGATGGAAAGTTCGCACGTGGAAGATCAATGGTGAATATTAAAGGACAGTTGGCAAAGAAAGGCGGGAGTTAGGTGAGCAATGTTATATATATAGGAAAAACACACAAAGGTTGACATTTGTTCTCGAAGCATGTCGAAGTCAAAATGTCTCTCGGCGTGTGGCACACGGCGAAGGCGACAGAACCTTCAATAGGGCACGCTCGCGACTTCCAGTGGGAGGTAGTACATTGTAACTGATTATTCTCTGCATAAAAATTTGTCTTTTTAGTTGCAAATGGAGGAAGGACAGGCTTCTACTAGTTCTAGGGTTAAGGTTGCCCTGGAACATAGAGACGCCGATGTGTTTGACACATACATTTGGCTCCCAGTTCTGCAAATTAAGAAGAGATTGGAATCCTTGCATGGACAAGGACTGGATATACATGGAATCTTTAGGTCATCATTCATTTTCTTCTGCCTTGACCAGGTGTCCCCTTTCCCTGAGTTTGTAACATGGTGTTCTTCGAAATACTCGGAACCCCAAAGAGAAATTATGGACTCCCATAAGACCAGAGTCATCTGTAATGTAGATGCGTCAGTTGTTAGGAATTCTTCTTTCATTCCCGACTCACAGTACCAGAAACTGGAGTGTTTTTCTGAAGAGTTTGTGGTTTCCCTGTATCGCCAAATCACCCCCAAAAGACATCAAGATTTCTTATCCACGTGTTCAAAACCCAGTTCTAAAATCATCGAAGAACCCTACCCCTCAAATGTCATCCTTTTTTATGACAATTCCCAGTTGGTTTTTTCTTTGGTGGCTCAATTTTTAGGGTTGGACACAGATTTGTGGGTGACTGAAGTCTAGTTAAGTTTACTTTTTAGGATTAGCATCAGTTTGGCCAGGTATGAAAGTGGGTTCATCCCATCCCTGAGGATTGATGAATTTTTGGTGGAAAGGATACATGTACAATTGAGTAATTTCTCGAATACTAGGTTTTTTAAATATCAGACACAGTTGATGAAAATGATGATGTACAGCAGCACCGAAAGCCCACATTTTTCTTCACTGCTTGAAATAGACACTTTGATAGACAATGTTTTCAATTATCTGAACTATGTTTTACCTCCTGTTTACAAAATCATCTATGGGGAAGAACTACCTAGGGTTTTTCCAAAAATGAAATCAATGATGCAGTTAAAAAGTGAACTGGAAGTCGGTGACTGGTTTCTATTTGAGGATGCTACAGTCATCAAGCTGTATGGTTTTATAAAGGAGCCCTATGTTTTGCCTGCTTTTCTAACATTGCGGATCTTTTCTCTTGAGTTTATCAGACAAAAATTGCTTCTGGAGGAGGAGCATTTCCTGCAATATAAGAAGGGCACGGATGTGAAGTAGCCTTGGAAGGTAGGTCCTTTCATCGTGAAGAATAAGGAAGATTTGTCAAATGTAGAAGAATTATTGAGGCCACTAGGGTTCAAGAAAGATGTGGCCATCGAATACGACCCCTTCCACAATATTTCCAAGAGAAGGAAAGATTGTAATCTAAGCGCTTTTGAACAAAAAGAGCCAGAAGGGGTACTAAAGGGTCGAAATTTGTTGTGCTCAGAACCCGAGGCGGGGGAAGCCATGGAGACACAGGAAGGAGATATCATGTTATCCAATTTAATAATGGACTTAGATCAGGTGTCAGACACTGTGGATGTGGGCCGGAAAAGAGACTTAGAAGAAGTCAAAGATATGGATACTGAAGAAGGAAGTGGGGACAAGAGGCCTAAATTGGAAACACAAGTTGAGTTGATTGTTGCGGCTACTCAAGCCGAACTAGTTGTCTCTCCCACTAAAGAGGAGCTTGTTGTTGCAGTGTCTCAAGAAGAGTTTACTATTCCGATGGATGGTGAGAGAGTAGATGATGAGGATTCTTTGGCTCCTAAAATCCAAATGATAGAATATAAGTTTCAAGATGTTAAGGAAGGTGATAATGTTAAAAAGTTTCGATCCAAAGCTGACCTGTGCAAACAGTATGATCAAAACAAACAGACCTCAGCCCAAAGGTTGTTTGATTTGATGCCTATAGCCAGGGGTTTTTCTAATACCAAAACTTCCTTGATGGCCAGCAAAGATATGAAGGATAACACTTTTAACTTGGCGGTATTGACAGAGGATGAAGTGATCGAAACAAAGCTCAATTGGAAAAAGATACAAGTGTCGGACAAAATCCAGTTTCACAAGCAGATTAGTGATCTTGTGTATGATGATTTTGTGAAAGCAACAATGAAAAGCGACAATTTGGGTTACCGTAAGAAAGCTAGAAAATGAATTGAAGCAAGAGAAAAGTGAAAACCGAGCTCTTCAACAGAAGGTCAAGAAGGTACAATATAACCTAGCTATAAGTGATGGTGGAGGAAAAACCATGAGCAAACTATTGGCTGAGAAAGATAAGCTAATTCTGAAACTACAGAAAAAGGAGAAAGTTCCTAATATCCGGCTAATCGAATCTCTCGAAGAAACAGACTTTGAAATACAAAAGGAAGCCTTGTCTAAAGAATTAAGTGAGTGTAAAGCAGAGTTGCTAAAATTTACAGGGAAGGAAGATAGTGGGAAAAAGGAGAAGATAAGCTTAGAAAAACAGCTTGATGACTTGAAAATTAACTTGTCCAAATTGGACATGCGGCCTATCAATATGAACCAAAATGGGGATAACAGTGGTACCGACAGTCTTGTGCAGGCTATGTCTCACATTAGCCTGAAAGATGTGGAAATCATGGAGCTGAAGGAAAAGGCTCAGAGGTTGGAAGAAGAGAGTAAAAGAAGGGAAAACAAAGCAAAGGTCCTCCAAGAGAAACACAAGGAATTAATTGGCATCAATAAAAATCTCACTCATCAAGTTACCAAGAAGGCAACGTTACAAGGGTGCAAAAATTTGGTGTGGGACTGGATCATTAAAGAAGCTGAGAACTTTAGACCCTACTTAGAGTTTATAAGAGTAAAAGAGAAGACTATCAGTGATGCCCTCATAGGTTGTGAATTTGCAAGGGAGACCCTAATCCAAAGACCTAAGGGAACGACACTAAATGCTATCACTTTCTTAAATGATCTATCACAAGAGGAAAGGATGAAACTGAATATTGGAAACCGGATCACAACCCTTGCAGCAGCATGAAGGGTCCTGGGGAAATATGTGTAGATTGAGAGCATGGAAGCTAAAGTCGAATAAATAAAGGGGCAAGTGGTGGAGTTCAAAGGATTGTTTGATAATCTGGTTGAAAGGGGGTTACCTTTGTTCTGGAATAATAACCAGGAACTGATCTCCCAAAATGGTTATAAAAACTTGCTTTGGGAAATAAGGATAGATCATACAAAGTTCAAGCGGTTGAACCAACTACTCATTGGAAAAACTATGATAAAGATGATCGAAGATGACTTTGAAATCTTGAACTGGTTGATCACCATTGGTGAAAGGATTCCTCCATTTTTCTACACAGAGCACATCGAGATACGCATTATGGTAAAGGAGATGGTAGACTATGACCTCCCACCCGCAGACCAATGGAGCAATGTAGAAAAATATGGCAAATCACTATACGCTCTCCATCCTCCACGGTGATAGTTGAATTTTAATAGTTGTTGTTGCTTATTTGAGATCAGAGACTTTTAAAAAACTTTATCATTTTTGAGAAATTTGTAATATTTTTTGAGGCGTTTATATAAATAGCCAGCTGGAACTATTGCTTTACTATTTTTGTTTTTTACTTGAAGTAAATGTTACTTAGTAATAATACCAATGGATGTAAGAAAACAGTTAGGCCGGTTCTACCTGTTTCTGTTTTGTAATAGTAGTGGCAAATAAACTTGAATGACGTGTCACTCTGATATAACTGTTTTTCTTATTCGAGCAAGGGATTCCTGGCATATATATATGCGATGTAATGAAATGATAAAGGGTTGAAAAATCTTATTGAAAATCTTTTTGGAGTTTTGAGAATCAATCTGTAAGACATTTTGAGTTGTTTTAATAAAGTTTGCAGAGCCTAGCGTGTGTTTTTCCAGGGATTCTTGTGTAATTTGTTTGGTAGTCCATCTTTCTTTTTCCTATGTTAATTGTTCTTCTTTCACTGTTAATCCATGACTGTAATATTCCTTCATACTTGGTGCATTGTAGCAGTTAAGTGGAATTCATACAAATTATGCCCTGCTTAATTCTTTCCAAGTATTTCACCATTATTCTCTGCTAAAGTTGGTGTAGGATTTATCATCGTATGCCTTACATCAATGGACTATTCCTTTTTCTTCTGTTCCACCAATAAAAATCACTTTGACTACTAGCTGCTTACTACCTCGGCCCTGTGTGAATGCATTCGCAGAACCTTGTGAATAATTTTTTTTAGATTTGTTTAATGTGACTCCATTGCCCAAATAGAGATTCATATATTTCAGCCAGACGACGTTTAATCCAATTTGTTTTCTAGCAGAAATCTGATCTTCTGTGAGTTGTAATTGAATATTTTGAATGATGAATGTTGGTGTTTTTCTTCATTATTGACAATATTGATGAGTTCCAGTATTCTATGAATTTTTACGAGAGACCCTTCTCTGTTTGTGTTGGGTCAGTAGCACAAGCTAAAGATTGGTTAGTGGTTACCCTGAATTGCCTTCTCTCACAACCTTGGGGGTTAATTTGAATGTTAACAAATTGGCGCCGTTGCTGGGGCCGTGATTTTTTTATTAGCCCTGGGAGAATGAAAAAAGATTCTGAAGATTCGAAGAAAGGAGAGATCCTTGTGGGAAAACAGAGATTTTCATATTTTTATAGGGTTGTGTATTTTTTCCCTGGTGACTCCACTCGCAAAGATCTACTTTCAAGAAAGACTCCACTAGGGAAGATCGACGAGCCAAGTTCATTTCTGAAGAAATATTGAAAAAAGGAATCCTGGCCTCAAGAAAGATCCATACGAGAGGTAATCCGATTTCTGAAATTCTGTTAAGTGTGGAAAATCCAGAAATATTACTTAGACATAAGACCAGAAAGTATAAAGCTAATACCTCCATCCTTAAAAGAATTGGGTGTAAAGAAGAGTTACTTTTTTTACAAGAATTAGATATAGAGATAGATATCGAGAATCCTTTGCCGAGATCAAGATCCGAGTCTTATCTAATCCTAGGTGAAGAAGGTCTGAATGCACCCGAGTCCTATTTGTTAGACCATGTCTGGCTTAAGTTGCAGAATATAATAAAAGCCGAAAGAGCTAGACTTGGTTTTCAGGGCCCCCAATCTCATCCCACAACCCCTGCAAGTAACCCTGCCCAGAGTGTCCATCCCCAAACTCAAAATCCTCCTAGACCCATGGTTTCCAGATTTGCACCATTAGCCCTACTAACTGTATTGCATGATCTCCCTCAAAACTATGCCCATAGAATCGTCTCTTATGATGGAGAGGGGGGTTTTTCTGCCAGGCAGCATGTAGATAGATTCGAGTATTTTATTGATTTGGAGGAAGTAGATCATGACGATGCTAAGATGAGGTTGTTTGCTCAGAGTTTATTTGGAGAGCCGAAGAAATGGTTCAAACAGTTATCGAATGCTTCTATCAATGATTTTGCAGCCTTTAAGACATTGTTCTTAGAAAGGTGGGAAATGATAGGGAGTCCTGCCCTAGTCTTGTCCCAGTATAACCATCTGAAGAAAGGAGGTTTTGAATCTATTCATGAGTTTTCTGCTAGGTTTATGAGGGCCTATAATTCTATTCCAGATGACCTAAAACCATCAATAGGTGTTGCAAAGCTCCATTATGCAGATGCCTTTGATGGAGATTTCTCATGTACATTAAGAGAGAGAAAATCTTCCACCTTACCCACTATGCTCAAGGATGCCATGGAGGTGGAAGTCAACATGATGGCTTCGGGAAAAACAAAGGGAAAAAAGAAGCAGATACAAAGAAGCAAGAAGCCCAAGCCTCTACCTCCTCCTCTTCTAGTGATGCCAAGTTTGATACTATGATGAAAACCATGGAAAAGCTGATGGATAGGTTAGCCATGGAAAATAAACCTCCTGCTAGGGAACAACCTGAAAATCAAATAAGAAATCCTAACTTTAGAAGGCCGCCCCCTCCAAGAAATCCAAGAAATCAAGAAGACCACCAGATGAGGCCTCCTTTCCCTGAAAATTTGGTGGATGAGGAAGGACCTGAAAACCCTGCTGGAGACCAAATCCATCTCCTTGACACCCTCGACCATGAAGTAAATTTAACCCAAAGGGAACATGACTTTTTCACCATGGGGAATGCTAGTAAAGCTGCTGAATTTGATTCTGAGCAGTACCAAATGGGTTACATGAATGTTGTAGATGATATCCAAAGAAAGATGAATTTAAGAAGCAGGGAGATACCAATAAACAAAGGAAAGTCTGCCCATACTCAGCCCTCCAAGACTCAGCAGAATATGGAAAAGCTAAAAGAAAAATAGCCAGAAGTTGCTCCACAGAAAACTTCAGATGATAGGGGGTAGCATTCTAAAGAAGGTAGGAAACCAGAAGTCACTAAAGTAGTGAGGACAGCTTCAACATTCAACCTGAAAGCTGAACTATCCAAGGTGAAGATCTCTATCCCCTTAAATGAGCTGTTAAGAAACAATGAATATAGGGAAGAGATAACTAGCCTAGTAAAAGGACAGGCAGAGAGTATGTAGGACATGATAGAACTAACAGATGATGCCCCCACTATAATCTTCGATTCCAAGATGCAAGAACCGGATGATGAATAAGTCCCTCCCTTTTATTTGAGTTTGAATATCCATGGTATGTTATTGCACAATGCCTTGATAGATTCTAGGGATTCGCACAACTTAATGCCAAAATCAGTGGTGGATCAGTTGGGACTAGAAGTCACCAGACCCTACAAAGATCTGTATTCTTTTGATTCGAGAAAGGTACCATGTTTGGGTTTGATTAAAGATGTAGTCGTGACCCTTGCCCAAATTCCAGCAAAGAGCATTGTGATGGATGTGATAGTGGCTGAGGTGCCTACTAAGTTTGGGATGTTGTTATCAAGGTCCTGGGTAAAAAAGTTGAAGGGAACCATGCAGATGGACTTGTCTTATGCCACTATACCTCTGTTTGGGAGCAATAGAAAGCTATATAGAGAGAAAAGAATGGCCTATGTGGTCAACAGTGACAACCAACTTGAAAATCACCCCATATACACAAGAGACACTGGCATAGGTTCCTCTATTCTCTTCAATGATGGCCCACATACTAATCCTGTACCCCCATTTTTTGACAAAGTCAAGAAAGAAAAGGAGTTTGCAGCAAGGTATGAGGCCTCAGAGAGGCAGAAAAATGAGGAAGGACTGTGGAATATGTACTTAGATGGATCACTGAGCAAGAGTGGTGCTGGGGAAGGGGTTTGGATCATACCTCCCGACCAAGATTCCAGAGCCCTCTCATACAAGCTAACTTTTGAGTGGACTAATAATGTGGCTGAGTATGAAGCTCTGTTTCTGGGACTAAGACCTTTGAAATATTTGGGAGCAAAAAGGATACATGTTTTTGGAGATTCGGAATTGGTGGTCAATCAAGTAAATGACATTATCAGGAAAAACACCCCAGGATGAGGGCCTATAGAAATGAAGTTTGGGATATGTTTGGAAAATGTTTCACCGAACACAAGATCTGGGTGATCCCAAGATTTGAAAATCAGGTGGCAGACTCTTTGGCCACCATTGCTGGTGGTTTTAAGACCCCTATCTTTTCTCAAGAAAAATATGAGGTAGAAGTGGTGAATAGGCTATCTATTCCAGACAATGTTAAATATCGGCAAGTATTTGAAGATGATTTACAAATTAAAATATTTTTGGAATTGTCTGACGAATTTGCTAATGTTCAGATTAATGCTGAAAACGAAAACATAGAAGGATTGATGGACCAGGAGCAATCAGAGGAGGAAGAAAGAGAAAGAAAACAATGGAAAAACATGTTGGGGTGAAAGGATATCGTTCAATTAAAGAATAATTACATCCCCAAGGGACTGATACCCCTAGAGAGGCTGCTTGAGTAGAATGATGTAGCAAAAAAATTGAAGTTTGAACCTCCCAGAGATGCGGTAGAAGACCATAACTTGGGTACTAAAGAAGAGCCCTGGATGGTAAACCTATCTAAAAAGCTATATGCTAAAAAGAAGGAGCAATATGTAGAGTTGATGAAAAAATATGTTGCGTTTGTGTGGAGTTATGAAGAACTAAAGGAGTATGATACCTCTATAATACAACATTCCATTCCAATCAGACCAGGAGAGAAACCTTTCAAGCACAAGTTAAGGAGGATAAACCCTAAACTAGTGCCTATGATAGAAAAACAGATCAAAAGATTATTTAATGCAAAAATCATTGTCACTTTGAGATTATTTGGAACAAGTTTTCATGAAATGTATAAAATACGGTATTTCCCTTAACCCTAAGAAATCACATTTCGCATTAGAAGAAGCTAAGCTCTTGGGTCATATTATATCCAAGGGTGATATCAAGATTGACCCTGAGAAGGTTAGTGCCATTTAAAAAGTTGGAGAGCCAAGAAGCAAAAAGAAGGTGTAGTCTTTCATCGGACAAGTGGGTTTTCTGAGAAGGTTTATTCCTAGTTTTGTAGAAATTATGATGAATATTACCAATATGTTAAGAAAGAAAAATCAGGTAAAGTGGACTGAAGAAGCGAGAGATTCATTTAAAGGAATTAAGAATTCTATCACCGAAGCCCCGGTATTAGCCAATCCAAATTTTTCTAAAGAGTTTTTGATTTTTTCTTACGCCTTAGAGCATATACTTATAGGGGTTCTGTTATAGAAAAATGCCTAGAACATTGAGCAACCAATTGCTTTCTTCAGCAGGGTACTGAGAGATGCAGAACTGAAATATGATATCATGGAAAAGTAGGCCTATGCCCTAATCAAGTCACTAAAATATTTCAGGGTTTACATCCTCCATTCCCACATCATTGCTCATGTCCCAAACATTGTTGTGAAGGGTATCCTCACCCAAGCAGACCCTGAAGGAAGAAGAGCAAAATGGATTTCTGTATTGTTAGAATATATCCTGGAGATAAAACCTAGCAAACTGGTAAAGGGGAAAGGGTTAGAAAAACTAATGACCAAGGCCAACTGTGATTCTTTACAATTGAACTTCTTACAAGATTTTTGAAATCTGCTGGATATAGTAATACAAGTGAAGCCAGAATTCTCTGCATCCCCTTGGTATGCTAACATTGTGTATGCATTACAAAACTTACAAGCTCCTCTAGGGTTAAGCAAAAGCAGGGCTAGAGCTGTGAAACTAAAGGCCGCGAAGTACTGTATTATGAATCAATTCTTATACTGGAAATATCCTAGAGGGGTGCTACTAAATTGCTTGCTTGAGGAAGAGGATAAACACACAAAGCAGGAGTTTCACAAGGGAGGCTGTGGTGGACACCATTCCTGGAAGGTGACAGTTAATAAAATCCTGAGGGTTGGTTTCTACTGGCCTACCATGTTTTCATATGTATATAAAGAAACTGTTGCTTGTCACCAGTGGTAGATCTTTGAAGGAAAAAGAAAAGTTGTTTCACTACCCTTTCACCCTGTCATAATAGAAGCTCCTTTCTAGCAGTGGGGTTTGGACTTCATCGAAGAGATAAATCCTAACTCCTTAGGGTAGCGTAGATGGATATTGACAACCACTGACTATTTCACTAAGTGGATAGAGTCCATACCAACTAGGAAAGCAACAAAAGGTGTTATCATGGATTTTCTGGAAGATAATATCCTGTCAAGATTTGGGTGACCTAAAAGAATAATGATAGACAACGCACCTACATTTTGTTCCAAGAAAATGATAATTTTTTGTCACAAATACCATATCATCCTAAATCATTCCGTAGCCTACTACTCTCAAGGAAATGGACTAGTAGATTCATCCAACAAAAGCTTAGTAAGAATCATAAAGAAGTTGTTAGAGGAAAACAAGAGAGCTTGGCACACAAAACTAAAATATGCTCTATGGGTTGATAGAATAAGTACAAAACGGGCCATTGGGATGTCCCCTTTTCAGCTGGTGTATGGAGCTGAGGTAGTTTTTTCGGCCTCGCTAGGGTTGCCAGTCATGAGGTTGCTGCAAGGGATAGAAGAAGAACTGTAGCTAGGGTTTTCACCCTAGCTTGTGCAAATGAGCACCTACTAAGGAGAATAGACTCCTTAGTAGCAGTTCAATAAACAGTAAATTAAAGTAATAAAACAATACGAATTCTAAACTAGCATGAGCATTCATAAACATAACAAAACATGGAAATATGGTGAAGATCTTTCTTTTTTGTATTAAAATTTTACCTCAGGTGTAGAGGTTGGTGAAGTTCTTGCAATGGTCCAAGAGGGTTGCTCCAAACTCCATCTTTGCTCCTTCTCTTTCTCCAACGGGTTGGAAATGGGACAAAAGGGGCACTCAAGGGTGAAAGTAGCTCAAGGGTGAGCTAGGGTTTCGAGAGTGATTTTGGCAGAGTAAGGGTGTATTTGACCGTGGATATGAAATGAGGGGTCTCCATCACCTATTTATAGGTTTTTAGTGGTGGAGTGTTGGCCCATGGTTTTGGGAACCATATGGTTTAGGTCAGCTATATAGGGTTTGTTCCTCCTTTTTCTCTCTTTTTCCTCTTTTTTTATATTTTTTATTCCCTTTTTAGAGGATTTTTGCTATTTTGGAGGAATTTTGGATAATTTTTTTGGGGAAAAGGGGTTTTTTAGCCTTTTGGAGGGTTTTTGGGCCTTTTGGAGGCTTTTTAATGGGATTTTAAGGTTTTGAAGGTAGATATGGTAGGAAATATGGACAAATGAGTTATGTAATGGGGTAGATGAGGTAGTGAGCGCTTTTTTGGTGTTAACAGATTGCCCCCTGATGTGTGAGGGCAGGAGCTCATCTTATGGCCGATAGACATCATAAGTCTTGTATGGGTTTCCTGGGGTGTGGAGAAGAGAAGAAACAAACTGGAGCCCGGAACAACGGTCCCGAACAAACTGCAAAAACTATGAGTACATACCCTCAATAATGGATGAGGAATAATCTGATCATATGGACGAGGCGAGCATTCCCATGCTCGTATCAAGATATAGAACAACAATAATAATGGAGTCCAAAACATGGGGACCTGAAATATACATGGCCTCAAATAATGAATGAGGAAGAATCTCAATATATGGACGAGGTAGGCATACCCATGCTCGTATCAAGATACATAAAAAATAACAGTGAGGCCCAAAAAGGGGGACCTGTAGGATACATAGAGAACCACTGTGTACATCATAAGGGTCCAGAGGGGACACAAATCTAGGACATACTGCTGGGCTGACCATGTCTGAGCTGAAGAACTGGTACACTGGAATAACAACAGTACTGCTTAGTGTGGTACTAGAGGAACTGTTGAGCTGCTGGAGCATAGTGACAAGGAGTCATGTCCTCAATGGTACATTGAACTGGAACTGAACTGGGTACTCAAGGAAGCATAGAACTGAATGGCTTCCGAATACAATCGCCAACGCAACCCGAACATCCATGGGAACATATAACGGGGCATTTCGAAGAGACTCACCAATGTGCTAGAGTCGGGGGAAATACGGGGTCTTCGACCAATAACTGAAGGGAAATAAACCCTGCGCGATTCTCAACGATGCAATCATGGTGTTGAAGTCGAGCATGTGAGAAACAACCACGCAGAGAGGCAATGATGACTCCTCTCAAAATGGTCCGTAGGCACTCACCACAAATGGTGATGGGTCCAAGGCATAAGGACCTCTCGGTTTATCCTCTGGAATAGAGGGGTTGTCGTCGACAGAGGGAGACCTGCAACTATCAAGGCAATGATGTTTCCTTTATAGGAGCGCGAGGTGGAGAACCGAAGTGTGAGAGTACTGATGGTAGGACTGACATACTGTGGGGAATAACTGGGCATGTAGAGTGGGTGGACTCAAACTTCCTTTGTTTAGAGTATGATGGTGGGGATGATCGGGCAGCATATGAAATTGACTGATGGGAAAGGGATCATAGCTGTAATGGATCAAGGATAGTGACTGAGATGAGTGATACTCAAGCTGGTGTAAACTGGAAGGAGACTGCAGACTACTCTGAACAAAGGCAACCTGATTGGGGGTGCTACCGAGATGATCGATCATAGTGCCAAGAGGCACGAGGGGAATTCCTCATGGGTTAAGGAATTAGAAGAAGTGCATGTAAAATGGTACTGTCGTGTGGATTTATATGAGCCTAGGACAGTTCATGCTCATGATTGCTTTCAATTTTAAGGAGTCTAAAAGCAATAAGAAGACTCTGAAATAATGGAATGGTACTGTCGTGTGGATTTGTACGAGCCCAGGACAGTTCATGCTCATGGTTGCTTTCAATTTTAGAGATTCTGAAAGCGATAAGAAGACTCCAGGGGGTTGCTTTTTCGTGTGTTAGTCTCCAAGGCCCGAAGAAGCATAAAAGGATGCAATGAAGAACTCTTCTAGCCGGTGTGACTAGAGTATTCATTTTTTGTAATTAATCTACCAGGTCCAGAAAAGGGTTAAACTTATACTAGATAGATGCCCTTTCAGGTACTTTAACGAGCATGAAAGGAATCAAGATTGCTCGACGATCTTTTCATTGTTTTAGGAGTCAGAAAAGAGCTTAACAGAAACTCCCTAAGTGCCTTTTTCGTAAAGGACTTGTCCGACCCAAAAAAGGGGTAAAATTATACTGAACAAAAGGAATGGCCAGGTAAGGAGAAAGTGCTCAATCAAGGAACATTGATGATGACCAAGAACAAGGGTAGGGGGGAACACTGGTGGGCCTCCTTGCGGGATAATGAATGGTGGAAAAATAATGAAATAATTGCAGTATGACAGGAGTGAATGGCTCATGTAAAAATGTGGAACAATCCGATGGTGGTCGATGTGGCACGCAAATCGAGGCAACAAGGTGTCAGGACACAATGTTGAAACTGTACCAAGTGAGAGCGAGAAATGATCTCAAGCATCATCACAAGCTCGAAAAAATGAATTCGGCAATATAAAACGTGTCAAAAACAGATAACGGCCGATGTGGCACACAAACTGAGGTGACGGGGGGCGTTTTGGAAAAATACCCAAAAAATATGTGGGTGAGAGCGAGAAATGATCTCAAGCATCATCACGGGCTCGAAAAAATGAATCCTATGATATAAAATATACCAAAAATGGAGAGCAGTCGAAGTGGCATGCAAACCGAGGCGACGAGTGGTGTCTAAAAAATGCTCAAAAATGAAGTGGAAAAACTAAGAGAACAAGTTGACCATCATGACGGTCGTGTCGTACTAATTTCAGTGGTGGAAACGGTTCGAAAAATGGAGTCTGTATGGGTTCAGAATGGCCAAAACAAGAAAAAGTCAACGGACTATAAATAGTAAGTGGGTCCAACATGACAAGTGTCATTTGGACTTGTTGACTTTGACTAGTGATTAGAGTGGACTAGAGCTAAGGTGGCATTTTTGGATGATCTGACTGGCTGTTTTCAGATTCGGGAGTTACAGGTATTCCGACAAACTCATACCTGCATGGTCAAAGGAAATAACTAGGTTAAAAAATGGTTACAAATAAAGGTGATCCCACCAAGCGAAGGATGCAGTGGTGGGGATAAATGATGGCTCGCGGGGGAGAACTACTAGGCGTATCAAATCAAATCAAACATACAAGTGACACGTGACCTCAAAAAATGGTTGAGATCACAAATGTGAAAAAGTGAGCAGGGTTAATGACCTGCCCCCGTGCTATGTGCATGGAGTTTGTGATTGTGGATCACATATGTGTTGGTTTGAACGATGGGTTCATTGATATGCTAAGATAGATGTGATGGGGAAGGTTCAAAATGGTTGATCATGCCCCCTATCCCAGGGTCGAGGTAATCTAATATTCTCCCTAACTCAGAGGTGTCAATATGGTGCTCTATGATAGCAGGGTAAAGACCAGGCATTTCGGTATAGGACCAAGAAAAGACATCACGGAACTCTTGGAAAAGTTTTTTGTACTCTCCAATATCATACTCAGTGCAAGAGGCTCCTAATGTAATGATTGTAGGAGCACCAGCTAGGGCAGAGATATCAATGTGGATTATAGGTGAGATATTGGCCATGTTACCCTCCTCAAAGGCATCAGGAGCGGGAATGGGATCCTTAAACCAATCGACTTTGGTGGGAAGGAAATCTTTGGACTCAACCACAAATTGGGTGGCTATGGTGGAGGAGGACTCTTCTGGGAGGAAATAGGAACGATGGTGCATGTCTTCCCAGGGATAATCTGGGCCAGTGAGAGCCTCTAGAATCTCCTCATCATTGCGGAAACTTTGAGTTGTCAAATCGGTTGATGAGGGAGTGGTAGTCGAAGAGATCATATAAATGGTTTTAATCTCTCCAGGTGAGGGTGATACTGGGGGGTGGATCTCCTCAATTGTGGGGGGTGCCATCTCAAGGTCCAAATTATTCATCTCGTAGAGAGATGCTCTGTAATCTGGGAGATCAGGACAGTGATGTGAGTAATGGCCGTAAATACCGCATATTGCACAAGGGTGGTTGGTATGCAGTGATTTATCACGAGGCTTAGGGGTTGGATCGAGTTCAAAAACCGGGATGTTGGGGTCGTCGTCAAGCATTTGCATGTGTTCCTGTAATGCAGGTAATTATGGAAATTGATGAGTTGGATGGCCTAACTCATCACACAATGAGCATTCGGGGGGAGCACGAAACACCGGGGGGGGGTTTAACTGCCTTGGGAGGGGGTACAGCAATGTATGGTTGTGGGCCTCTGCCCCCAGGGGGATTGATAACAGGAGGGGGATTCGTAGATGACGAAGGGGTAGTGACACCGGGAGGTGGTTGACTAGTAGTGACAATGGGTTAAAGACGCTAGCGAATTGCAGAAAAATGGCTGAAAGCCACAGGCAGGATGCGGGAAAATGGCTTTAAGACATCGGTGGGTTGCAGAAAGATGGCTGAAAGCTGCAGGCAGGACACAGGAAAATGGCCTAAAGATGCCGAAGGGTTGCAGAAAAATGTCTGAAAGCCGCAAGCGGAATGCGGTAAAAGGGTTAACAGTCGTTGTTGGACCGCACGAAACAAGCTAATAGCCACGATCGGATCGCAGGTAACAGACTTGAATCTGCCGGCAGGGCACCGAAAATAGTCTGAGAGCCGTGGTCGGATTGCAGGTAAAGGCCTTGAAGACGTGGTCAGAACGTAACTACGGGAAGTAAAAGATGCAGTTTACGGCAGCCGAAAGGAAAAAATAGAAAAATATTTAAAAATGTTTAACACTTTAAAACTATAACCAGAAATTCGAAAGAAACACAAGCGGAGTAACCAAAACTGTAGCTAGGGTTTTCACCCCAGCTTGTGCAAATGAGCACATACCAAGGAGAATGGACTCCTTAGTAGCAGTTCAATAAACAGTAAATTAAAGTAATAAAACAATATGAATTCTAAACTAGCATGAGCATTCATAAACATAACAAAACATGGAAATATGGTGAAGATCTTTCTTTTTTGTATTAAAATTTTACCTCAGGTGTAGAGGTTGGTGAAGTTCTTGCAATGGTCCAAGAGGGTTGCTCCAAACTCCAGCTTTGCTCCTTCTCTTTCTCCAAAGGGTTGGAAATGGGCCAAAATGGGCACTCAAGGTTGAAAGTAGCTCAAGGGTGAGCTAGGGTTTCGAGAGTGATTTTGGCAGAGTAAGGGTGTATTTGACTGTGGATATGAAATGAGGGGTCCCCATCACCTATTTATAGGTTTTTAGTGGTGGAGTGCTGGCCCATGGTTTTGGGAACCATATGGTTTAGGTCAGCTATATAGGGTTTGTTCCTCCTTTTTCCCTCTTTTTTCTCTTTTTTTATATTTTTATTCCCTTTTTAGAGGGTTTTTGCTATTTTGGAGGAATTTTGGATAATTTTTTGGGGGAAAAAGGGGTTTTTTTAGCCTTTTGGAGGATTTTTGGATGGTTTTTTAGCCTTTTGGAGGCTTTTTAATGGGATTTTAAGGTTTTGAAGGTAGATATGGTAGGAAATATGGACAAATGAGTCATGCAATGGGGTAGATGAGGTAGTGAGCACTTTTTTGGTGTTAACAAGAACCTAACCACATGTAGAGAAGGGTAAGTTAGATAATCGAGCTAAATGAGCTAAGAACTGAAGCATACGACAAAGTACAGGGGCATTAGGAGAAGATAAAGGAAGCTTTTGACAGGAAAGCTAAAGAAGATGAATTTCAGGTGAATGATTTGGTCCTGAAGTGGGACGCTCCCAGGGAGGATAAACATGGGAAATTTGACCATATGTGGATGGGGCCATATATTATTGCAGCAACCCGAGGGATAAATTATTTCATCTTGGAACACCAAGAAAGATTTGCTTGGTCAGGAGGTCCAGTCAATGGAATATTTTTGAACCATTACCTGTCCTAAAGGAAGCAGGTAACTTATGTAAAATAGCTTGTATATATTTTCATTTTTTCACAGTTATTTTGAGGTTTTAATGGCAAACCAGAAAAATTTGAAGCCCGAAGCGAAGGCCCTAAGGTCTGAAAGGGGAGCCATGTTTTTTATTTTTTGAATTTTTAGCCTAGACATGAAAGCAGGCACAGTTTAAGTTTTTAGACAAATTTTTCAGTCTAGGGTTTGGAAGATATGCCTAATGGATCAGGCACTTAGTCTATGGAGTTCTTTGCTACCTCACTGGGAGGATAGCATCCCCGGTTGGAGCCAATTGTTAGCACCTATATATTTTTTTTCTCTTTTGCATCATAAAAAACTGTATATGAAAGTTAGAGGGTCGGACAACTACCTGATGGAAGCTCGAAGTAATCTCCATCCTCGATGGCCAGATCCTAAGACATGAAAGTGGATGGTCTAGAAAAGGTCCAGTGCAATAAAGATGGAGTAATGTCAAAGGCTAGGTATTAATAGGCGAATAAAATGACAAAAGGCAAATGGAGAATACCCTAAAACGTATAGTCCATGGGCGAATCATGAAAGACTAAGCATCGCATAGGTCGGCATCGTTGATCAATAGCGAGAGCAAGATCTACGTCTTTCAATGGACTGTCGCATGGCCAAGTTGCGAGGAAGAAAGGGAATATGTGGATGCGATAGGCTTTGTCCTTTCGGACAGGTGTCGATTGGAGAAGGCATCACAAGGAGAAAGGAGCAGTGAGAAATGCCATATCGGGCGCATGCGATGGTGGGGACGGGTGCAAGGATCTATGGTGGAGGTTACCCTTTTGAAATATAAGGGTTCGGGTTCACTAAATACAATAAACGCCCAGGTTCCCAGCAGATCTATGGTTCAGATGGCAAGGGAAACCACATCAGCGGCTGGTGGAAGTCGAAAATGCACGAAAGATAATAGGAAAAGCCCTGGAAGCATACGGATGACCTAGGAGTTAAGCTGAGAGTAAATCTCCACCGTAGATGTATGCCAGGAAGGAGATGGACGGTCCTTATGGATAGTCGTATCAAGAAGTAGCACGCAGGATAGCGGCAAGGAGGATGTGATGGATAGTTCCTATCGGACAGGTTTCAACTCCAGAACTCGTCGCATGATGGAAGGAACGATGCTGGGGACCACTTTGGTGTAATGCAATGTTGCCTCATGGAGGCATGTGGATAAGATGGATGGCACATATGAAAGCCAGAAAGCAGATCTAACAATGGAAAGTGAGCACATGGAAAATCAATGGTGAAGATTAAAGGACAGTTGGCAAAGGAAGGAAGGACTTAGGTGAGCAATGTTATATATATAGGAAAAACACACAAAGGTTGACATTTTTTCTCGAAGTCTGTCAAAGTCAGAAAGTCTCTCGGCATGTGGCAGACGGCGAAGGCGACAGAACCTTCGACAGGGCATGCTCGCGACTTCCAGTGGCAGGTAGGACCTTGTAACCAATTATTCTCTGCATAAAACTGAGTCTTTTTAGTTGCAAATGGAGGAAGGATAGGCTTCTACTAGTTCTAGGGTTAAGGTTTCCCTGAAAGATAGAGATGCCAATGTGTTTGACACATACATTCGACTCCCGGTTCCAGAAATTAAGAATAGATTGGAAGCCTTGCATGGACATGGACTAGATATACATGCAATCTTTAGGTCATAATTCATTTTTTTCTACCTTGACCAGGTGTCCCCTTTCCCTGAGTTTGTAACATGGTGTTCTTCGAAATACTCGAAACCCCAAAGAGTAATTATGGATGCCCATAACACCAGAGTCGTCTGTAATGTAGATGCGTCAGTTGTTAGGAATTCTTTTTTCATTCCCGAGTCATAGTACTAGGAGTTGGAGTGTTTTTCTGAAGAGTCTGTGATTTCCCTATATTGCCAAATCACCCCCGAAAGCCATCAAGATTTCTTAGCCACGTGTCTAAAACCTGGCTCTAAAATCACCGAAGAACCCTACCCCTTAAATGTCAGCGTTTTTGATGACGATTCCCAGTTGGTTTTTTCTTTAGTGGCTCAATTTTTAGGGTTGGACACAGATTTGTGGGTGAATGAAGTCCAGTTAAGTTTACTTTTTAGGATTAGCATCAGTTTGGCCAGGTCTGAAAGTGGGCTCATCCCATCCCTGAGGTTTGATGAATTTTTGGTGGAAAGGATACATGTACAATTGAGTAATTTTCTGAATGCTAGTTTTTTTAGTATCAGACACAGTTGATGAAAATGATTATGTATAGCAGTGTGGAAAGCCCACATTTTTCTTCACTGCTTGAAATAGATGCTTTGATAGACAATGTTTTCAATTATGTGAACTATGTTTTATCTCCTGTTTACAAAATCATCTATGGGGAAGAACTACCTAGGGTTTTGCCGAAAATGAAATCAATGATGCAGTTAAAAAGTGAACTGGCGGTCGGTGACTGGTTTCTATTTGAGGATGCTACCTTCATCGGGCTGTATGGTTTTATAAAGGAGCCCTGTGTTTTGCTTGCTTTTCTAACATTGTGGATCTTTGCTGTTGAGTTTATCAGACAAAAATTGATTCTGGAGGAGGAGCATTTCCCGCAATATAAGAAGGGCACGGATGTGAAGTACCCTTGGAAGGTAGGTCCTTTCATTGTGAAGAATAAGGAAGCTTTGTCAAATGTAGAAGAATTATTGAGGCCGCTAGGGTTCAAGAAAGATGTGGCCATCAAATATGACCCCCTACACAATATTTCCAAGAGAAGGAAAGATTGTAATCTAAGCGCTTTTGAACATAAAGAGCAAGAAGGGGTACTAAACGAGTGAAATTTGTTGTGCTGGTAACCTGAGCCGGGGGAAGCCATGGAGACACAGGAAGGAGATCTAATGTTATTCGATTTAATAATGGACTTAGATCAGGTGTCGGACACCATGGATGTGGGCCGGAAAAGAGACTTAGAAGAAGTCAGAGATATGGATACTGAAGAAGGAAGTGGGGACAAGCAGCCTAAATTGGAAACACAAGTTGAGTTGATTGTTGCGGCTACTCAAGTCGAATAAGTTGTCTCTCCCACTAAAGAGGAGCTTGTTGTTGCAGCGTCTCAAGAAGAATTGACTGTTCTGATGGATGGTGAGAGATCGGATGATGAGGAGTCTTCGACTCCTGAAATTCAGATTATAGAATATAAGTTTCAAGATGTTAAGGAAGGTGATAATGGTAAAATGTTTTGATCCAAAGCCGACCTGTGCAAACAGTACGATCAAAACAAACAGACCTCAGCCCAGAGTTTGTTTGATTTGATGCCTATAGCTAGGGGTTTGTCTAATACCAAAACTTCCTTGATGGCCAATAGAGATATGAAGGATAACACTTTTAACCTGGTGGTATTGATAGAGGATGAAGTGACCGAAATAAAGCTCAATTGGCAAAAGATACCAGTGTCAAACAAAATCCAGTTTCAAAAGCAGATTAGTGATCTTGTGTATGATGATTTTGTGAAAGCAGCAATGAAAAGAGACAATTTGTAGGTTACTGTAAGAAAGCTATAAAACCAATTAAAGCAAGAAAAAAGTGAAAACTAAGCTCTTCAACAGTAGGTCAAGAAGGTAAAATCTGACCTAGTTATAAGTGACGGTGGAGGCAAAACCACAAGCAAACTATTGGTTGAGAAAGATAAGTTGATTCTGAAACTATAGAAAAAAGAGAAAGTTCCTAATATCCGGCTAATCAAATCTCCCGAAGAAACAGACTTTGAAATACAAAGGAAGCCTTGTCTAAAGAATTAAGTGAGTGTAAAGCAGAGTTGCTAAAATTTGCAGGGAAGGAAGATAGTTAGAAAAATGAGAAGATAAGCTTAGAAAAACAGCTTGATGACTTGAAAATTGACTTGTCCAAATTGGACATGCGGCCTACCAAAATAAACCAAAATGGGGATAATAGTGGTACCGACAATCTTGTGCAGGCTATGTCTCACATTAGCCTGAAAGATGTGGAAATCAGGGAGTTGAAGGAAAAGGCTCAGAGGTTGGAAGAAGAGAGTAAAAGAAGGGAAGACGAAGCAAAGATCCTTCAGGAGAAACACAAGGAATTAATAAAAAGCTCACTCATTAGGTTACTGGGCAGGCAGCGTTACAAGGGTGCAGACATTTGGTGTAGGACCGGATCATTAAAGAAGCTCAGAACTTTAGACCCTACTTAGAGTTTATAAGAGTAAAAGAGAAGACTATCAGTGATTCCCTCACAAGTTGTGAAGTTGCAAGTAAGACCCTAATCCAAATACCTAAGGGAATGGCCCTAAATGCTATTACTTTCTTAAATGATCTATTAGAAGCGGAAATGATGAAACTGAATATTAGAAATCAGATCACAATGCTTGCAGCAACATGAAGGGTCCTGGGGAAATATGTGTAGATTGAGAGCATGGAAGATAAAGTTGAAGAAATGAAGGGGCAAGTGGTGGAGTTCAAAGGATTGTTTGATAAGCTGGTTAAAAGGGGGTTACCTTCGTTCTGGAATAATAACTAGGAATTGATCTCCCAAAATGATTATAAAAACTTGCTTTGGGCAATAAGGATGGATCATACAAAGTTCAAGTGGATGAACCAGCTACTCATAGACAAAACTCTGATGGAGAAGATCGAAGATGACTTTGAAATCTTGAACTGGTTGATCGCCATTGGTGAAAGGCTTCCTCCATTTTTCTACACATAGCACATTGAGATACGAGTTATGGTAAAGAAGATGGTGGGCTGCGACCTCCCACTCGCAGACCAATGGACTAATGTAGAAAAATATGGCAAAGCACTATATGCTCTCCATCCTCCACGATGATAGTTGAATTTTAATAGTTGTTGGTGCTTATTTGAGATCAGAGACTTTTAAAAAACTTTATCATTTTTTAGAAATTTGTAATATTTTTTGAGGCGGCTATATAAATAGCGAGCTGGAACTATTACTTTACTATTTCTGTTTTTTACTTGAAGTAAATGTTACTTAGTAATAATACCGATGGATGTAAGAAAACAGTTAGGTCGTTTCTACCTGTTTCTGTTTTGTAGTAGTAGTGGCAAATAAACCTGAATGACGTGTCACTCCGATATAATTGTTTTTCTTATTCGAGCAAAGGATTCCTGGCATATATATATGCAATGTAATGAAATGATAAAGGGTTGAAAAATCTTATTGAAAAGCTTTTTGGAGTTTTGAGAATCAATTTGTAAGACATTTTGAGTTGTTTTGATAAAGTTTGCAGAGCCAAGCGTGCGTTTTTCCAGGGATTCTTGTGTAATTGGTCTGGTAGTCTTTCTTTCTTTTTCCTATGTTAATTGTGCTTCTTTCACTATTAATCCATGACTGTAATATTCCTTCATACTTGGTGCAGTGTAGTAGTTAAGTGGAATTCATAGAAATTATGCTTTACTTAATTCTTTCCAAGTATTTCACCATTATTCTCTACTAAAGTTGGTGTAGGATTCATCATCGTATGCCTTACATCAATGGACTGTTCCTTTTTCTTCTGTTCCACCAATAAAAATCACTTTCACTACTAGCTGCGTACTACCTCGCCCCTGTGTGAATGCATTCGCAGAACCTTTGTGAATAACGTTTTTTAGATCTGTTTAATGTGACTCCATTGCCCAAATAGAGATTCATATATTTCACCCAGACGACCTTTATTCCAATTTGTTTTCTAGCAGAAATCCGATCTTCTGTGAGTTGTAATTGAATATTTTGAATGATGAATGCTGGTGTGTTTCTTCATTATTGTCAATCTTGATGAGTTCTAGTATTCTTTGAATATTTACGAGAGAGCCCTCTCTATTTGTGTTGAGTCATTAGCACAAGCTAAAGATTGGTTAGTGGTTACCTTGAATTGCCTTCTCTCACAAACTTGGGGGTTAATTTGGGTGTTAACACAAGGTGCATTGTAGAATGCATGTGGGGTCATAAGAGGGGTATCATATCAATATATTAGGTAGAAATATAAAGGGGTATAAAAAATGTTAATGAAAAAATTGATACATACAATATCTAGTGAAAATAAGGGTTTTTTTAAATTGGGAAGGCATATTCGGAGGGGGTAAAAAAATGATTTTGGAAGGTATTTTCCAATATTTAGTGAAATTAGGGGTATTTTTTCATATGCCACGAATGAATGTGCTATGATAGCGGTTTATTGAGTGAAGCCCCCGTGTGTTCAGCAATTGTGTTTTCTTAATATGCAGCAGTATCATCACCTTCATCATCCTGGTCCTGATCAATTAATGAATCAGAAAACTCTCCAGCTCACTCCAAGAATTTTTTAATTTCAACATCATCCTCAAAAACTCTCCATTGTTTAATATTGTCTAGTACTGAAGGCCTATATTTTACTTCAATTGGATATTTTAGCTGAGTATGTTTTGGAATATTGAAGTGTGTGGCTTCCAAAGCCAATGAATCAGTTGTTTGATTCTGGTCTCTAGGAATGAACGAAATATTGAATTATATGAAGAAATTATCAATCATATCCCATACCTCATTTCTATATACCTTCAACAAATATTGTTTTACCTGATACTTTCCCTTCACTTGTTGGACAACTACTTTGGAGTCATCATAAACAGAATGTTGTTGAATTCCTAGGTCCTTTGCAGCCCTTAAACCAAGTATTAAAGCCTCATATTCTGCTGTGTTATTAGTAGTCACAAATTCCAACTTATACATCAAACAGATCACCTCTCCACCAAGAGAAATCAAAACAATGTCCACTCCTGCTCCTTCCTTGGATGAGGAGCCATCAAAGTACAACTACCATAGCTCATCTTTCTGTTCAATACTAGGTTTAACTGATCTTTCTTTTCCTACCTATATTATCCCAGTTGTGCTTTCATCATTGAAATGAAGTATACAAGATCCCAATTCTTCATCTACTGCATAAAGGGGATGATTTGTTGGGTTCTTGTCATCTATGACTATAAAAGCATATTGCAATTCCCTATACAATCTTCTATTCTCTCCCCCAAAGACTAGAATGGTTGCATATGCTAAATCCATCTGTAAAGTTCCCCCTATTTTCTTTTCTCAAGACCTTGATAGTAACATACCAAACTTAGGAGAGATATAAACTACTACCATGTCCATAATAACACTCTTCATAGGTAACTGAGTAAGATTTACCACAAGATATTTAATCACTCCTATGCATTTTAGAGCTCTGGAATCAAATGTAAATAAATCATGGTATGGCTTTGTGACACTCAAACCAAGGGCCTCCATGACTACTTGAAGCATCAGGTTGTGAGAGGCTCCAAAATCTAAAAGGTAGTTATGAATCATTTGATCATGTATAGTTAGGGTTATATAAAAAGGTAGAGGAAAGTTTGAACCATTTTCAAGCTTATCAAATGAGGCATAACCAAGAATAATTGTACGGTATTCTTCTTGTAAATTTACAGTATCCAAATGAGGATGATTAGCTTGAGCATTTAGTATCTTACATGCAGAATCTCTAAAACAAGGAGTCTTCATTAATTCAGTCAATGGCACTGGAATCTTGATCTTACACAACATTCTCAAAGTTAAAAGTTTGCACATTTTTGTTAGTTTCTTCAATCTCTGCTGCTTTGGCTTGATCACCATGATTCTGTCTCTTTTCTTGTGTTTGATTAGGTAACTGTTTAGCAAGTGGAACCATCTTCTTTTTTGGAATTTGAACAATTTGTTTTGGACCTGATCTTAAGTTATAAGATTTTTTAGGTTCAGTTTGACACATTCCAGCTGAAATTTCAGGTCCATGATCACATTCTTCTTGATGATTATATGAATCATAATTTTTAGAATTCTGGTAGCTATATAGTTGTAAAACCCTTTGATGACAATTCCCCAAAGTAATTTAAATTCTGATTTGGATCTTCATACTACAAATCCTCAACTTCTTCAACCTCCTCTATAAAATTATTTTGGAAAGGGGGAGGAACTCTTTGGTCTTCATTCTCTCTTCTCTCCCTCTGAATATCATTATTACTTCTTTCTCAAGGGATGAATCTAGGAATAAATGTACGTCTAAACTCATTAGGATTTATTTCTCCTTCTTGTGTAGGTTTATTTGAATTCTTTTCCAATTCCAACTTGCTCACTTTTGTAGTCAAAGTTTTAATCAACTTATTCATCTCATCTATTTTACTCTCTTCTATCTTTGAAGCAGAAGCTGAAGGCATCATTTCATTTTTACCCTTCTGATCATGAACTTGATAATCTGACTGATCTTTAAGTCTATTCGAAGCTAAAACGTTTGATTCAACTTCCAGGGTAGCCTCTTGCATGTTCAATAAAGCCACTAACCTTCTTTCTCTTAAATGCAAGGAAAACTCATGATCAAAGGAATTAGCATAGTTTAACTTAGCTGAGGTTATAGAAGGCTTGATTTCACCTAGAATCCTTCCATACATCTTATTGAAACGTTTAGAGAATTCTACTACAGTTTCATATTTTTTCCTTTTCAATGCTGCAAATTTTGTTATGTAATAAGTATGATCTTTAGTATCTCCCCACTGTCTCATAAAAATTTCTTGAAGCTCTTCAATTGGGGTTATTGAATTAGCTAGCAATTCCCGAAACCATTTTATTACTTCCCCATCTAAACTCTGTACGAACATTCTCATCCACACATCTTTAGCTTCAATATTTTGGTTGTCTGCATAACTTAGAAATGCATTCCAATGTTCCTCATCAGTGATTTCACCCTGGCCATTAAACCTAGGAAGGTATTTCTTATAGTGTCCTCTAGGAAGAGCATTTAGAGGCTGAGGGAGAACTAGGGGAGCATACCTAGAATCTACCATTCGATCCATCATGTCAAGTTGTTGTTTTCCTGCCATCTTGGAAGTAGTTTGACTTGATGAAGACAAAGGATTATGGATAGTTTTACTTGGACTTGGCTGATGGGTAAGAATATTAGTTCTTGGGTGAACAAAGGTTATCTTACCATAAAACTAAGTTTAAGCTTTTGGGAAGACAAAGAGATAGTAAAAAAATGAGTATCAACCTGAGTAGCGGGTATAAACCATGAAAATTCTTATTTTGTCTCCTCTAATTTGGATTCTGAAAACACAAATGAAGATGTTGACTTGTGATTTATCATGAAAAAATAAGGAAGGTGAAGAGTGAGATCTTCCAAAAGATGGTTCTTGTTTAGTCGAGCATGCAATCATGGTGTTGAAGTCGAGCATGTGAGAAACAACCACGCAGAGAGGCAATGATGACTCCTCTCAAAATGGTCCGTAGGCACTCACCACAAATGGTGATGGGTCCAAGGCATAAGGACCTCTCGGTTTATCCTCTGGAATAGAGGGGTTGTCGTCGACAGAGGGAGACCTGCAACTATCAAGGCAATGATGTTTCCTTTATAGGAGCACGAGGTGGAGAACCGAAGTGTGAGAGTACTGATGGTAGGACTGACATACTGTGGGGAATAACTGGGCATGTAGAGTGGGTGGACTCAAACTTCCTTTGTTTAGAGTATGATGGTGGGGATGATCGGGCAGCATATGAAATTGACTGATGGGAAAGGGATCATAGCTGTAATGGATCAAGGATAGTGACTGGGATGAGTGATACTCAAGCTGGTGTAAACTGGCAGGAGACTGCAGACTACTCTGAACAAAGGCAACCTGATTGGGGGTGCTACCGAGATGATCGATCATAGTGCCAAGAGGCACGAGGGGAATTCCTCATGGGTTAAGGAATTAGAAGAAGTGCATGTAAAATGGTACTGTCGTGTGGATTTATATGAGCCTAGGACAGTTCATGCTCATGATTGCTTTCAATTTTAAGGAGTCTAAAAGCAATAAGAAGACTCTGAAATAATGGAATGGTACTGTCGTGTGGATTTGTACGAGCCCAGGACAGTTCATGCTCATGGTTGCTTTCAATTTTAGAGATTCTGAAAGCGATAAGAAGACTCCAGGGGGTTGCTTTTTCGTGTGTTAGTCTCCAAGGCCCGAAGAAGCATAAAAGGATGCAATGAAGAACTCTTCTAGCCGGTGTGACTAGAGTATTCATTTTTTGTAATTAATCTACCAGGTCCAGAAAAGGGTTAAACTTATACTAGATAGATGCCCTTTCAGGTACTTTAACGAGCATGAAAGGAATCAAGATTGCTCGACGATCTTTTCATTGTTTTAGGAGTCAGAAAAGAGCTTAACAGAAACTCCCTAAGTGCCTTTTTCGTAAAGGACTTGTCCGACCCAAAAAAGGGGTAAAATTATACTGAACAAAAGGAATGGCCAGGTAAGGAGAAAGTGCTCAATCAAGGAACATTGATGATGACCAAGAACAAGGGTAGGGGGGAACACTGGTGGGCCTCCTTGCGGGATAATGAATGGTGGAAAAATAATGAAATAATTGCAGTATGACAGGAGTGAATGGCTCATGTAAAAATGTGGAACAATCCGATGGTGGTCGATGTGGCACGCAAATTGAGGCAACAAGGTGTCAGGACACAATGTTGAAACTGTACCAAGTGAGAGCGAGAAATGATCTCAAGCATCATCACAAGCTCGGAAAAATGAATTCGGCAATATAAAACGTGTCAAAAACAGATAACGGCCGATGTGGCACACAAACTGAGGTGACGGGGGGCGTTTTGGAAAAATACCCAAAAAATATGTGGGTGAGAGCGAGAAATGATCTCAAGCATCATCACGGGCTCGAAAAAATGAATCATATGATATAAAATTTACCAAAAATGGAGAGCAGTCGAAGTGGCATGCAAACCGAGGCGACGAGTGGTGTCTAAAAAATGCTCAAAAATGAAGTGGAAAAACTAAGAGAACAAGTTGACCATCATGACGGTCGTGTCGTACTAATTTCAGTGGTGGAAACGGTTCGAAAAATGGAGTCTGTATGGGTTCAGAATGGCCAAAACAAGAAAAAGTCAACGGACTATAAATAGTAAGTGGGTCCAACATGACAAGTGTCATTTGGACTTGTTGACTTTGACTAGTGATTAGAGTGGACTAGAGCTAAGGTGGCATTTTTGGATGATCTGACTGGCTGTTTTCAGATTCGGGAGTTACAGGTATTCCGACAAACTCATACCTGCATGGTCAAAGGAAATAACTAGGTTAAAAAATGGTTACAAATAAAGGTGATCCCACCAAGCGAAGGATGCAGTGGTGGGGATAAATGATGGCTCGCGGGGGAGAACTACTAGGCGTATCAAATCAAATCAAACATACAAGTGACACGTGACCTCAAAAAATGGTTGAGATCACAAATGTGAAAAAGTGAGCAGGGTTAATGACCTGCCCCCGTGCTATGTGCATGGAGTTTGTGATTGTGGATCACATATGTGTTGGTTTGAACGATGGGTTCATTGATATGCTAAGATAGATGTGATGGGGAAGGTTCAAAATGGTTGATCATGCCCCCTATCCCAGGGTCGAGGTAATCTAATATTCTCCCTAACTCAGAGGTGTCAATATGGTGCTCTATGATAGCAGGGTAAAGACCAGGCATTTCGGTATAGGACCAAGAAAAGACATCACGGAACTCTTGGAAAAGTTTTTTGTACTCTCCAATATCATACTCAGTGCAAGAGGCTCCTAATGTAATGATTGTAGGAGCACCAGCTAGGGCAGAGATATCAATGTGGATTATAGGTGAGATATTGGCCATGTTACCCTCCTCAAAGGCATCAGGAGCGGGAATGGGATCCTTAAACCAGTCGACTTTGGTGGGAAGGAAATCTTTGGACTCAACCACAAATTGGGTGGCTATGGTGGAGGAGGACTCTTCTGGGAGGAAATAGGAACGATGGTGCATGTCTTCCCAGGGATAATCTGGGCCAGTGAGAGCCTCTAGAATCTCCTCATCATTGCGGAAACTTTGAGTTGTCAAATCGGTTGATGAGGGAGTGGTAGTCGAAGAGATCATATAAATGGTTTTAATCTCTCCATGTGAGGGTGATACTGGGGGGTGGATCTCCTCAATTGTGGGGGGTGCCATCTCAAGGTCCAAATTATTCATCTCGTAGAGAGATGCTCTGTAATCTGGGAGATCAGGACAGTGATGTGAGTAATGGCCGTAAATACCGCATATTGCACAAGGGTGGTTGGTATGCAGTGATTTATCACGAGGCTTAGGGGTTGGATCGAGTTCGAAAACCGGGATGTTGGGGTCGTCGTCAAGCATTTGCATGTGTTCCTGTAATGCAGGTAATTATGGAAATTGATGAGTTGGATGGCCTAACTCATCACACAATGAGCATTCGGGGGGAGCACGAAACACCGGGGGGGGGGTTTAACTGCCTTGGGAGGGGGTACAGCAATGTATGGTTGTGGGCCTCTGCCCCCAGGGGGATTGATAACAGGAGGGGGATTCGTAGATGACGAAGGGGTAGTGACACCGGGAGGTGGTTGACTAGTAGTGACAATGGGTTAAAGACGCTAGCGAGTTGCAGAAAAATGGCTGAAAGCCACAGGCAGGATGCGGGAAAATGGCTTTAAGACATCGGTGGGTTGCAGAAAGATGGCTGAAAGCTGCAGGCAGGACACAGGAAAATGGCCTAAAGATGCCGAAGGGTTGCAGAAAAATGTCTGAAAGCCGCAAGCGGAATGCGGTAAAAGGGTTAACAGTCGTTGTCGGACCGCACGAAACAAGCTAATAGCCACGATCGGATCGCAGGTAACAGACTTGAATCTGCCGGCAGGGCACCGAAAATAGTCTGAGAGCCGTGGTCGGATTGCAGGTAAAGGCCTTGAAGACGTGGTCAGAACGTAACTACGGGAAGTAAAAGATGCAGTTTACGGCAGCCGAAAGGAAAAAATAGAAAAATATTTAAAAATGTTTAACACTTTAAAACTATAACCAGAAATTCGAAAGAAACACAAGCGGAGTAACCAAAACTGTAGCTAGGGTTTTCACCCCAGCTTGTGCAAATGAGCACATACTAAGGAGAATGGACTCCTTAGTAGCAGTTCAATAAACAGTAAATTAAAGTAATAAAACAATATGAATTCTAAACTAGCATGAGCATTCATAAACATAACAAAACATGGAAATATGGTGAAGATCTTTCTTTTTTGTATTAAAATTTTACCTCAGGTGTAGAGGTTGGTGAAGTTCTTGCAATGGTCCAAGAGGGTTGCTCCAAACTCCAGCTTTGCTCCTTCTCTTTCTCCAAAGGGTTGGAAATGGGCCAAAATGGGCACTCAAGGTTGAAAGTAGCTCAAGGGTGAGCTAGGGTTTCGAGAGTGATTTTGGCAGAGTAAGGGTGTATTTGACTGTGGATATGAAATGAGGGGTCCCCATCACCTATTTATAGGTTTTTAGTGGTGGAGTGCTGGCCCATGGTTTTGGGAACCATATGGTTTAGGTCAGCTATATAGGGTTTGTTCCTCCTTTTTCCCTCTTTTTTCTCTTTTTTTATATTTTTATTCCCTTTTTAGAGGGTTTTTGCTATTTTGGAGGAATTTTGGATAATTTTTTGGGGAAAAAGGGGTTTTTTAGCCTTTTGGAGGATTTTTGGATGGTTTTTTAGCCTTTTGGAGGCTTTTTAATGGGATTTTAAGGTTTTGAAGGTAGATATGGTAGGAAATATGGACAAATGAGTCATGCAATGGGGTAGATGAGGTAGTGAGCACTTTTTTGGTGTTAACAAGAACCTAACCACATGTAGAGAAGGGTAAGTTAGATAATCGAGCTAAATGAGCTAAGAACTGAAGCATACGACAAAGTACAGGGGCATTAGGAGAAGATAAAGGAAGCTTTTGACAGGAAAGCTAAAGAAGATGAATTTCAGGTGAATGATTTGGTCCTGAAGTGGGACGCTCCCAGGGAGGATAAACATGGGAAATTTGACCATATGTGGATGGGGCCATATATTATTGCAGCAACCCGAGGGATAAATTATTTCATCTTGGAACACCAAGAAAGATTTGCTTGGTCAGGAGGTCCAGTCAATGGAATATTTTTGAACCATTACCTGTCCTAAAGGAAGCAGGTAACTTATGTAAAATAGCTTGTATATATTTTCATTTTTTCACAGTTATTTTGAGGTTTTAATGGCAAACCAGAAAAATTTGAAGCCCGAAGCGAAGGCCCTAAGGTCTGAAAGGGGAGCCATGTTTTTTATTTTTTGAATTTTTAGCCTAGACATGAAAGCAGGCACAGTTTAAGTTTTTAGACAAATTTTTCAGTCTAGGGTTTGGAAGATATGCCTAATGGATCAGGCACTTAGTCTATGGAGTTCTTTGCTACCTCACTGGGAGGATAGCATCCCCGGTTGGAGCCAATTGTTAGCACCTATATATTTTTTTTCTCTTTTGCATCATAAAAAACTGTATATGAAAGTTAGAGGGTCGGACAACTACCTGATGGAAGCTCGAAGTAATCTCCATCCTCGATGGCCAGATCCTAAGACATGAAAGTGGATGGTCTAGAAAAGGTCCAGTGCAATAAAGATGGAGTAATGTCAAAGGCTAGGTATTAATAGGCGAATAAAATGACAAAAGGCAAATGGAGAATACCCTAAAACGTATAGTCCATGGGCGAATCATGAAAGACTAAGCATCGCATAGGTCGGCATCGTTGATCAATAGCGAGAGCAAGATCTACGTCTTTCAATGGACTGTCGCATGGCCAAGTTGCGAGGAAGAAAGGGAATATGTGGATGCGATAGGCTTTGTCCTTTCGGACAGGTGTCGATTGGAGAAGGCATCACAAGGAGAAAGGAGCAGTGAGAAATGCCATATCGGGCGCATGCGATGGTGGGGACGGGTGCAAGGATCTATGGTGGAGGTTACCCTTTTGAAATATAAGGGTTCGGGTTCACTAAATACAATAAACGCCCAGGTTCCCAGCAGATCTATGGTTCAGATGGCAAGGGAAACCACATCAGCGGCTGGTGGAAGTCGAAAATGCACGAAAGATAATAGGAAAAGCCCTGGAAGCATACGGATGACCTAGGAGTTAAGCTGAGAGTAAATCTCCACCGTAGATGTATGCCAGGAAGGAGATGGACGGTCCTTATGGATAGTCGTATCAAGAAGTAGCACGCAGGATAGCGGCAAGGAGGATGTGATGGATAGTTCCTATCGGACAGGTTTCAACTCCAGAACTCGTCGCATGATGGAAGGAACGATGCTGGGGACCACTTTGGTGTAATGCAATGTTGCCTCATGGAGGCATGTGGATAAGATGGATGGCACATATGAAAGCCAGAAAGCAGATCTAACAATGGAAAGTGAGCACATGGAAAATCAATGGTGAAGATTAAAGGACAGTTGGCAAAGGAAGGCAGGACTTAGGTGAGCAATGTTATATATATAGGAAAAACACACAAAGGTTGACATTTTTTCTCGAAGTCTGTCAAAGTCAGAAAGTCTCTCGGCATGTGGCAGACGGCGAAGGCGACAGAACCTTCGACAGGGCATGCTCGCGACTTCCAGTGGCAGGTAGGACCTTGTAACCAATTATTCTCTGCATAAAACTGAGTCTTTTTAGTTGCAAATGGAGGAAGGATAGGCTTCTACTAGTTCTAGGGTTAAGGTTTCCCTGAAAGATAGAGACGCCAATGTGTTTGACACATACATTCGACTCCCGGTTCCAGAAATTAAGAATAGATTGGAAGCCTTGCATGGACATGGACTAGATATACATGCAATCTTTAGGTCATAATTCATTTTTTTCTACCTTGACCAGGTGTCCCCTTTCCCTGAGTTTGTAACATGGTGTTCTTCGAAATACTCGAAACCCCAAAGAGTAATTATGGATGCCCATAACACCAGAGTCGTCTGTAATGTAGATGCGTCAGTTGTTAGGAATTCTTTTTTCATTCCCGAGTCATAGTACTAGGAGTTGGAGTGTTTTTCTGAAGAGTCTGTGATTTCCCTATATTGCCAAATCACCCCCGAAAGCCATCAAGATTTCTTAGCCACGTGTCTAAAACCTGGCTCTAAAATCACCGAAGAACCCTACCCCTTAAATGTCAGCGTTTTTGATGACGATTCCCAGTTGGTTTTTTCTTTAGTGGCTCAATTTTTAGGGTTGGACACAGATTTGTGGGTGAATGAAGTCCAGTTAAGTTTACTTTTTAGGATTAGCATCAGTTTGGCCAGGTCTGAAAGTGGGCTCATCCCATCCCTGAGGTTTGATGAATTTTTGGTGGAAAGGATACATGTACAATTGAGTAATTTTCTGAATGCTAGTTTTTTTAGTATCAGACACAGTTGATGAAAATGATTATGTATAGCAGTGTGGAAAGCCCACATTTTTCTTCACTGCTTGAAATAGATGCTTTGATAGACAATGTTTTCAATTATGTGAACTATGTTTTATCTCCTGTTTACAAAATCATCTATGGGGAAGAACTACCTAGGGTTTTGCCGAAAATGAAATCAATGATGCAGTTAAAAAGTGAACTGGCGGTCGGTGACTGGTTTCTATTTGAGGATGCTACCTTCATCGGGCTGTATGGTTTTATAAAGGAGCCTTGTGTTTTGCTTGCTTTTCTAACATTGTGGATCTTTGCTGTTGAGTTTATCAGACAAATATTGATTCTGGAGGAGGAGCATTTCCCGCAATATAAGAAGGGCACGGATGTGAAGTACCCTTGGAAGGTAGGTCCTTTCATTGTGAAGAATAAGGAAGCTTTGTCAAATGTAGAAGAATTATTGAGGCCGCTAGGGTTCAAGAAAGATGTGGCCATCAAATATGACCCCCTACACAATATTTCCAAGAGAAGGAAAGATTGTAATCTAAGCGCTTTTGAACATAAAGAGCAAGAAGGGGTACTAAACGAGTGAAATTTGTTGTGCTGGTAACCTGAGCCGGGGGAAGCCATGGAGACACAGGAAGGAGATCTAATGTTATTCGATTTAATAATGGACTTAGATCAGGTGTCGGACACCATGGATGTGGGCCGGAAAAGAGACTTAGAAGAAGTCAGAGATATGGATACTGAAGAAGGAAGTGGGGACAAGCAGCCTAAATTGGAAACACAAGTTGAGTTGATTGTTGCGGCTACTCAAGTCGAATAAGTTGTCTCTCCCACTAAAGAGGAGCTTGTTGTTGCAGCGTCTCAAGAAGAATTGACTGTTCTGATGGATGGTGAGAGATCGGATGATGAGGAGTCTTCGACTCCTGAAATTCAGATTATAGAATATAAGTTTCAAGATGTTAAGGAAGGTGATAATGGTAAAATGTTTTGATCCAAAGCCGACCTGTGCAAACAGTACGATCAAAACAAACAGACCTCAGCCCAGAGTTTGTTTGATTTGATGCCTATAGCTAGGGGTTTGTCTAATACCAAAACTTCCTTGATGGCCAATAGAGATATGAAGGATAACACTTTTAACCTGGTGGTATTGATAGAGGATGAAGTGACCGAAATAAAGCTCAATTGGCAAAAGATACCAGTGTCAAACAAAATCCAGTTTCAAAAGCAGATTAGTGATCTTGTGTATGATGATTTTGTGAAAGCAGCAATGAAAAGAGACAATTTGTAGGTTACTGTAAGAAAGCTATAAAACCAATTAAAGCAAGAAAAAAGTGAAAACTAAGCTCTTCAACAGTAGGTCAAGAAGGTAAAATCTGACCTAGTTATAAGTGACGGTGGAGGCAAAACCACAAGCAAACTATTGGTTGAGAAAGATAAGTTGATTCTGAAACTATAGAAAAAAGAGAAAGTTCCTAATATCCGGCTAATCAAATCTCCTGAAGAAACAGACTTTGAAATACAAAAGGAAGCCTTGTCTAAAGAATTAAGTGAGTGTAAAGCAGAGTTGCTAAAATTTGCAGGGAAGGAAGATAGTTAGAAAAATGAGAAGATAAGCTTAGAAAAACAGCTTGATGACTTGAAAATTGACTTGTCCAAATTGGACATGCGGCCTACCAAAATAAACCAAAATGGGGATAATAGTGGTACCGACAATCTTGTGCAGGCTATGTCTCACATTAGCCTGAAAGATGTGGAAATCAGGGAGTTGAAGGAAAAGGCTCAGAGGTTGGAAGAAGAGAGTAAAAGAAGGGAAGACGAAGCAAAGATCCTTCAGGAGAAACACAAGGAATTAATAAAAAGCTCACTCATTAGGTTACCGGGCAGGCAGCGTTACAAGGGTGCAGACATTTGGTGTAGGACCGGATCATTAAAGAAGCTCAGAACTTTAGACCCTACTTAGAGTTTATAAGAGTAAAAGAGAAGACTATCAGTGATTCCCTCACAAGTTGTGAAGTTGCAAGTAAGACCCTAATCCAAATACCTAAGGGAATGGCCCTAAATGCTATTACTTTCTTAAATGATCTATTAGAAGCGGAAATGATGAAACTGAATATTAGAAATCAGATCACAATGCTTGCAGCAACATGAAGGGTCCTGGGGAAATATGTGTAGATTGAGAGCATGGAAGATAAAGTTGAAGAAATGAAGGGGCAAGTGGTGGAGTTCAAAGGATTGTTTGATAAGCTGGTTAAAAGGGGGTTACCTTCGTTCTGGAATAATAACTAGGAATTGATCTCCCAAAATGATTATAAAAACTTGCTTTGGGCAATAAGGATGGATCATACAAAGTTCAAGTGGATGAACCAGCTACTCATAGACAAAACTCTGATGGAGAAGATCGAAGATGACTTTGAAATCTTGAACTGGTTGATCGCCATTGGTGAAAGGCTTCCTCCATTTTTCTACACATAGCACATTGAGATACGAGTTATGGTAAAGAAGATGGTGGGCTGCGACCTCCCACTCGCAGACCAATGGACTAATGTAGAAAAATATGGCAAAGCACTATATGCTCTCCATCCTCCACGATGATAGTTGAATTTTAATAGTTGTTGGTGCTTATTTGAGATCAGAGACTTTTAAAAAACTTTATCATTTTTTAGAAATTTGTAATATTTTTTGAGGCGGCTATATAAATAGCGAGCTGGAACTATTACTTTACTATTTCTGTTTTTTACTTGAAGTAAATGTTACTTAGTAATAATACCGATGGATGTAAGAAAACAGTTAGGTCGTTTCTACCTGTTTCTGTTTTGTAGTAGTAGTGGCAAATAAACCTGAATGACGTGTCACTCCGATATAATTGTTTTTCTTATTCGAGCAAAGGATTCCTGGCATATATATATGCAATGTAATGAAATGATAAAGGGTTGAAAAATCTTATTGAAAAGCTTTTTGGAGTTTTGAGAATCAATTTGTAAGACATTTTGAGTTGTTTTGATAAAGTTTGCAGAGCCAAGCGTGCGTTTTTCCAGGGATTCTTGTGTAATTGGTCTGGTAGTCTTTCTTTCTTTTTCCTATGTTAATTGTGCTTCTTTCACTATTAATCCATGACTGTAATATTCCTTCATACTTGGTGCAGTGTAGTAGTTAAGTGGAATTCATAGAAATTATGCTTTACTTAATTCTTTCCAAGTATTTCACCATTATTCTCTACTAAAGTTGGTGTAGGATTCATCATCGTATGCCTTACATCAATGGACTGTTCCTTTTTCTTCTGTTCCACCAATAAAAATCACTTTCACTACTAGCTGCGTACTACCTCGCCCCTGTGTGAATGCATTCGCAGAACCTTTGTGAATAACGTTTTTTAGATCTGTTTAATGTGACTCCATTGCCCAAATAGAGATTCATATATTTCACCCAGACGACCTTTATTCCAATTTGTTTTCTAGCAGAAATCCGATCTTCTGTGAGTTGTAATTGAATATTTTGAATGATGAATGCTGGTGTGTTTCTTCATTATTGTCAATCTTGATGAGTTCTAGTATTCTTTGAATATTTACGAGAGAGCCCTCTCTATTTGTGTTGAGTCATTAGCACAAGCTAAAGATTGGTTAGTGGTTACCTTGAATTGCCTTCTCTCACAAACTTGGGGGTTAATTTGGGTGTTAACACAAGGTGCATTGTAGAATGCATGTGGGGTCATAAGAGGGGTATCATATCAATATATTAGGTAGAAATATAAAGGGGTATAAAAAATGTTAATGAAAAAATTGATACATACAATATCTAGTGAAAATAAGGGTTTTTTTAAATTGAGAAGGCATATTCGGAGGGGGTAAAAAAATGATTTTGGAAGGTATTTTCCAATATTTAGTGAAATTAGGGGTATTTTTTCATATGCCACGAATGAATGTGCTATGATAGCGGTTTATTGAGTGAAGCCCCCGTGTGTTCAGCAATTGTGTTTTCTTAATATGCAGCAGTATCATCACCTTCATCATCCTGGTCCTGATCAATTAATGAATCAGAAAACTCTCCAGCTCACTCCAAGAATTTTTTAATTTCAACATCATCCTCAAAAACTCTCCATTGTTTAATATTGTCTAGTACTGAAGGCCTATATTTTACTTCAATTGGATATTTTAGCTGAGTATGTTTTGGAATATTGAAGTGTGTGGCTTCCAAAGCCAATGAATCAGTTGTTTGATTCTGGTCTCTAGGAATGAACGAAATATTGAATTATATGAAGAAATTATCAATCATATCCCATACCTCATTTCTATATACCTTCAACAAATATTGTTTTACCTGATACTTTCCCTTCACTTGTTGGACAACTACTTTGGAGTCATCATAAACAGAATGTTGTTGAATTCCTAGGTCCTTTGCAGCCCTTAAACCAAGTATTAAAGCCTCATATTCTGCTGTGTTATTAGTAGTCACAAATTCCAACTTATACATCAAACAGATCACCTCTCCACCAAGAGAAATCAAAACAATGTCCACTCCTGCTCCTTCCTTGGATGAGGAGCCATCAAAGTACAACTACCATAGCTCATCTTTCTGTTCAATACTAGGTTTAACTGATCTTTCTTTTCCTACCTATATTATCCCAGTTGTGCTTTCATCATTGAAATGAAGTATACAAGATCCCAATTCTTCATCTACTGCATAAAGGGGATGATTTGTTGGGTTCTTGTCATCTATGACTATAAAAGCATATTGCAATTCCCTATACAATCTTCTATTCTCTCCCCCAAAGACTAGAATGGTTGCATATGCTAAATCCATCTGTAAAGTTCCCCCTATTTTCTTTTCTCAAGACCTTGATAGTAACATACCAAACTTAGGAGAGATATAAACTACTACCATGTCCATAATAACACTCTTCATAGGTAACTGAGTAAGATTTACCACAAGATATTTAATCACTCCTATGCATTTTAGAGCTCTGGAATCAAATGTAAATAAATCATGGTATGGCTTTGTGACACTCAAACCAAGGGCCTCCATGACTACTTGAAGCATCAGGTTGTGAGAGGCTCCAAAATCTAAAAGGTAGTTATGAATCATTTGATCATGTATAGTTAGGGTTATATAAAAAGGTAGAGGAAAGTTTGAACCATTTTCAAGCTTATCAAATGAGGCATAACCAAGAATAATTGTACGGTATTCTTCTTGTAAATTTACAGTATCCAAATGAGGATGATTAGCTTGAGCATTTAGTATCTTACATGCAGAATCTCTAAAACAAGGAGTCTTCATTAATTCAGTCAATGGCACTGGAATCTTGATCTTACACAACATTCTCAAAGTTAAAAGTTTGCACATTTTTGTTAGTTTCTTCAATCTCTGCTGCTTTGGCTTGATCACCATGATTCTGTCTCTTTTCTTGTGTTTGATTAGGTAACTGTTTAGCAAGTGGAACCATCTTCTTTTTTGGAATTTGAACAATTTGTTTTGGACCTGATCTTAAGTTATAAGATTTTTTAGGTTCAGTTTGACACATTCCAGCTGAAATTTCAGGTCCATGATCACATTCTTCTTGATGATTATATGAATCATAATTTTTAGAATTCTGGTAGCTATATAGTTGTAAAACCCTTTGATGACAATTCCCCAAAGTAATTTAAATTCTGATTTGGATCTTCATACTACAAATCCTCAACTTCTTCAACCTCCTCTATAAAATTATTTTGGAAAGGGGGAGGAACTCTTTGGTCTTCATTCTCTCTTCTCTCCCTCTGAATATCATTATTACTTCTTTCTCAAGGGATGAATCTAGGAATAAATGTACGTCTAAACTCATTAGGATTTATTTCTCCTTCTTGTGTAGGTTTATTTGAATTCTTTTCCAATTCCAACTTGCTCACTTTTGTAGTCAAAGTTTTAATCAACTTATTCATCTCATCTATTTTACTCTCTTCTATCTTTGAAGCAGAAGCTGAAGGCATCATTTCATTTTTACCCTTCTGATCATGAACTTGATAATCTGACTGATCTTTAAGTCTATTCGAAGCTAAAACGTTTGATTCAACTTCCAGGGTAGCCTCTTGCATGTTCAATAAAGCCACTAACCTTCTTTCTCTTAAATGCAAGGAAAACTCATGATCAAAGGAATTAGCATAGTTTAACTTAGCTGAGGTTATAGAAGGCTTGATTTCACCTAGAATCCTTCCATACATCTTATTGAAATGTTTAGAGAATTCTACTACAGTTTCATATTTTTTCCTTTTCAATGCTGCAAATTTTGTTATGTAATAAGTATGATCTTTAGTATCTCCCCACTGTCTCATAAAAATTTCTTGAAGCTCTTCAATTGGGGTTATTGAATTAGCTAGCAATTCCCGAAACCATTTTATTACTTCCCCATCTAAACTCTGTACGAACATTCTCATCCACACATCTTTAGCTTCAATATTTTGGTTGTCTGCATAACTTAGAAATGCATTCCAATGTTCCTCATCAGTGATTTCACCCTGGCCATTAAACCTAGGAAGGTATTTCTTATAGTGTCCTCTAGGAAGAGCATTTAGAGGCTGAGGGAGAACTAGGGGAGCATACCTAGAATCTACCATTCGATCCATCATGTCAAGTTGTTGTTTTCCTGCCATCTTGGAAGTAGTTTGACTTGATGAAGACAAAGGATTATGGATAGTTTTACTTGGACTTGGCTGATGGGTAAGAATATTAGTTCTTGGGTGAACAAAGGTTATCTTACCATAAAACTAAGTTTAAGCTTTTGGGAAGACAAAGAGATAGTAAAAAAATGAGTATCAACCTGAGTAGCGGGTATAAACCATGAAAATTCTTATTTTGTCTCCTCTAATTTGGATTCTGAAAACACAAATGAAGATGTTGACTTGTGATTTATCATGAAAAAATAAGGAAGGTGAAGAGTGAGATCTTCCAAAAGATGGTTCTTGTTTAGCCTTCTTCAAAATTTGTTCTGGATCTGACACACCTAGATATAAGGTTGATATAGGTTTTTGTCTTCTTCCAATCCTCCTAGAAGACACTATGAACCACTGTTTCGGTGAAGATGTAGTCTGAAATAAAAATTTCTGATCTTGTTCACCTCGAAACTAGAACAATATAGATACCTCACGGAAGATATAACCTCACTTTCGTCCCTGGAAATGGCGCCAAAGATGTTTGTGCTAGACATTGTCCCTAGAATACAAAGGGAACAAGCTAGTACAATCTCAAAACAATGAATAGAAAATAGGGCTTGTTTTCGTAATTTTTTGGTTTGAGAGTTTCATTTTCAAGAAAGTAATCACTCATCCAACTAATGCAAAAACTAAATCATGTAATGATATCCAAGAACTGAGATATAAAAATATAAGATAATAAATATAAACCATAAATAATCGTTTGCACTGTACTGGTTCAATCCACAACACATGAGCATTCACATGAGAAAAAGTTTTAAACAAGGAATGAAATCATAGGTTGAGTGGTCAAAATGGCCATAAACAGAATCAATAGATAAAATATAGTGGCTTATATTCATGTATAAATCAGTTTCAGTCTTCAAAACTTAAATCAGAGTCATATGCATCAATATGAATGTATATCCAAATGCTCCCATCTCTATATCCTTCTTGAAACAAAAATTGAACCCTTCTAAACTAAACTTTCTTTCTTTTACCCTTTACAAAATAAAGCAGTTTTGTAACTACCTTTTGGTCTATATTTGAAGTAATTAAATTTAAGAAATTACATCCTAACTTCCCATCTTTAAAACAACCTATTAACAACTATGTATATGATAACAAAATGAACTACTTGAAAGTTGTAGATTAGGTGGCTCATAACTTCTTGGTAGCCTTAGCCAGCATGGCGATGCCTTCCAAGGTGTGAGATTTCTTCTTATCTTGAGTTTGTTGTGTCTCCATTCCTTGAACTTTGTTAAGTAATACCATGTTCTGCTTGCTTAACTATTCTATTTTCTTTTCCATTTCTTTAGCCTGTACTTCTACGTGTCCTTTCCTTCTTAAAGATTCTTTAGCTACTCAACTAAGTTCTTGGTAATGAGAATTTATGTCTTCTAAATCCTCCCTTAGCCTTTTATTAGTAGTTCTAAGCCTCTCATTAGATTCATTTAGGAATGTTTCTTGGGACCTATACTGCTGTACTGATTTCTAGAGGTTATCAATTTCTGTGTCCATTTGTGCATCTTGATGTATATTTAAATGCTTTTCTGCCCCAAATGGAATATTCAACTTCTTAAAAATCAACTTTTCTTCCTCCTTAGTTCTGGTTGTTGCACCTGAGAATGAAAACAATGAAGTCATTTCCTGTTCAACATTTGGAATGATTTCTTGTTCTATCACCATTTCCCGTTCTACAATCTTTTCACATTCCTTAACTAGTTTAGAAATCATTTCATGCTCCTTCTCTGTATTTGTATGAATCTCCTTTGAATTTAACTCTCCTTTCCTATCCTCATCCTCCTATCCTGAAGAATATTCAAGGAGGGTGACCTTCTTTGCCTTCAGCTTAGGATCTAAAATCCTTATCATATTCAGTTTGAGTCTATTGGTAGCCATTTAGTTTCCCTAAGCTCTATCAAGGATTTAACATCAGCACTAAAATATGGAACATGCAATATCTCTTCTTTAATACTTATAGAAGGAAGAATTCGGGCTGAGCTCCCTTTCTCAAAAATGAAACTATGTGTTCCTTCTTTCGAGCTAGCAGCTTCTTCTTTGTCAGTAGGAGAAATATATTTCTCTAAATTATCTCATGGGATATGTTGATGTTGTTCTTCAAGCATGTTTTCTGACTCTACATCCTTGGGGTTTTTAAACTTTTCTTCTACATCAACATTCTGCAGATAATATTGTATTACATCCTCCCCTGCATCGCTGTTAAACTTATTCACAAAACTTGAATACTTATTAGGAATATGCTTCTTTCCTTACTCGTCTTGCTTAACTACAAATCCTGACCAGAACAAGATATGATCCCAATTTCAACCTTCCTTCTACCAAAATGTGTAAATTATCAGCTTAATCAAACCATGATGGAATAATGACTGGTTTGAGTCTTCAGTGTGACTCTTTACCCTATTAACATCTTCTGGAAACTTTTTAATAGGAAGACGGGTAGATTCATTTTAGACTATTGAGTTAGATGCATCAAAAAACTAATGTGGTACTTGAAAACAGAGGCAAACCAACCCTCACAAGTAATGTAACTCTATATGATCCCAATCACTTCTCTCCATTCTGGTTTGAAATGATTTAGTTGCATGCCTTTACTCCAGTCAAGGGATCCAACTTCTGGTATCAAAAACATGCTAGGGTGGAAGCCAAAAGGAGCCTTTTTAAACCATAGTTCTCCCTCTAATGGCACACCGATTGCTTCAGAAATTAGGGCTTCTGTCAATTCAAATTTTAGGGTATCGAAACTCACACTACTATTGATAATATGCTGAGCAAAAGCATGAGTTACCTTGACATTAAACCCTGTAATCCTTTCAAAAAACTCAAACAATCCTGCGGTTTTGAAAAACGCGACACACTTTGGAAATTCTGTTGCCTAGGTAGTATTTGTCGGTTCATACCAACTCAACTTACCACTCCTTCCCATATTATCACAGTAACTCTACAAATTCACTAATTTACTATCTTGTAACTGAATGAAGGGAGAAAAACTTCAATCAGAACTTCAACACTATGTGTCTTGGCAATAAATTTGAAAGCCCCAAATATGAGATCGTGGCATTTAAAATCCCCAAATTACTTGATGATAATTTCAACAGGTTCATACATGTGTCATAATAAGGTGAACCGGTGTCTGTAAGCTCTCTATCAACATCAAATGCAATGACCATGTCCCGCGATCAAGGAACCATGAACTCTCGTGATCTTGGATTCCTGCAGTGCGTTAGGGTATATGATTTGGACTTTGCGCTGCGAGAATGTCTCAACATGAAAATTTGGCATATCAACTCAAAAAATGAAAATTGAAGTTTGGACATAGCATTAGAATAGACCTAAGTAAGTATTTTTAAAGACATCTGAAAAGAAATATAACATTAAATAAGCCACTACGGATAAAATCAATTAAAACAAAAAAAACTATAACATAAAAAACTAAAATAATATCAAAATCATTAAAAAATTAAAATAAAAATAAAATGAAAGAGAGAAAGAGGAATAAACATTTGAGAAAAACACACAAAAATTGAGGACAATTTCAGTGTTAACATGTCCATATAATTCTTTTTTGCTTTCTTTTGTATAGATAAGTCTTTTAACTTTCATTATTGTGAATATTCATGAGCTTCCAGTCATTTTTCCTGTATGTATAAATTCAGCTTGTGTAAAAATCATTTTGCTTGCTTCTGTTAATAATTTGTGTCATTTTTATCATTCAGCATGTCGTGCACACCAGGCATTCAGACTGCCATTCGACCTCTAATATTTTCTGTTGCATTTTATGATTAACTAGGGTTTAAATTCTTGGATTTTGGTATTTCACTTACATTATGTAGCTGGCTAGCACTTGAATTTAGAGTCAGGGTCTTATTTCTATTTGAATAGCACAATGTTATCATAAAACTTATTTAACTTCATTTAGATTTTAGTTCTTTTCATTTCTGTATCTACAAGAACCTTTAACATTTCATTTCCAATTTGCATTTTGAACTTACAGCCAATACTTTACCTTTTCATAGCATGTTATTGATGGTTTCATTTTTAGCTTAGTTTGTTTCGTTGATGTAGGTGTAAAAGAATATAAGTTAATTTTTAATTCAAACTTAGTAATCTCATTTGGATTTCAAAGGTGTCGTACTTCCAAGTTAATTATTATGCTTTTCAATTAAAGATCAGTTTAACTAGTTTAGCATAGTTATGTTTTTCAATTTTTAGATTAGCTTGCATTATCTTTTCATAATTTCTTAAAATGCCTTAGCTTATGGTTTGATTTACTATAGAAGTATACTAAGAGTACCTTGTTTCTATTTTTGCTTCTAAATTGAGTTCATTTCCAGCCATTTGAGTATGCTTAGGTTTGCTTAGGTTACTTTTGTATTTGATGTTTTACAAGATAGGTTTAAGTTTTGATGGGATACAATTAGAAGTTGATAGGTATTGCATGAGTTTGATAGGTAGGCATTGCATATTTTAATTCTGGAGTAGTCATTAGAGTGCATGCTTTTGATTTCTTGTCAATAGGATTAGATTGTTAAGTAGCATTTCATTTGAATTATTTCCAAGCATTGTAATTAGGTTTTTAAATGTCATTTGCTTGATGGATAAGTAGTAGTTTACAATGTTCAAATTCGCTTGCAATTGGTCCATTCTTAGCTTGCATCTCTTTCTAGAAGTTAAATTAGATTTGCTTCCTTTTTGTTTTTCTATAGAATTCGAAAGTCATTTTGATACAATCTCTCAAGGAGAGTGGAATTAGGTAGTTTAGATAAGTCTTGAGTCATTTATTGTTTGAAAGATTAATTGTCAAATGCATGAGTAGTTTAACTATTGGATTGGATTTCTTAGGTTAATTAATTAGTTGTCTCTTTTAAAGTAACATAGTTTCCTACTTTTTTTTTATAGTTAGCTGCAATCAAATTTATTTCATAGTTAGAATTCTGATATCGTATAATAAAGTAGTTTTCTAATTTCTAGAATAAATTAGAATGATTGTTTCCGTAGTATAATTTGTTTTCACTTAAGCATTGTTTCCTACGACAGTAATATCCCTTCATTTTTGCAATCTAAATTTCCGTTCTTAGAATTAGTATAGAGTTAGGTTTATAGTTAGGTTTTACATTTTGAAATTGCATCATAATTCTTTCAAGTTGCTGGGTCAAGTTTGAATTCATTTAGTAGATTGTAGTTTAATACTTTTTAACTCGGTTTTTTTATTTCGAAAGAAAACATCTCTAGGATCTACATAGTACACATCTTAGTTTCCTTTCTACCTCAGCATATATTTTGTGAAAAATCTAAGTGTACAAACCCCAGTCAATAAATTAAATATTGGTTGAATATTTAATATACATAAATTACAACAACATTTTGGCGTCGTTGCCAGGGATTTGTAGATAGGTAGAATTTCCTTATGAAACTTAGTGATAGGCTGGTGGCGGGTGAGCGGTAACACGAGAGGTACGAACCTGCGCATCTGTTATAACAGGAATCCCCAAAACCCAGTAGTAGCAGTAATGCAATTAGGTTTTGCTTTAGTTTTAGCTTTGCTTCTTGGTATTTTGTTTCTTTCTTTTATGCAAAGATTTAGTGTGAGTTTATTTATTTCGTGCAAGTGTGGGACTTTTTTACAATTAAATAACTTAGTGGTGTTGTAAGTGCCACCCATCCTGCTAACAAACTGACAGGAACATTCGAAAGAGGAGCCTCAATATAGAGCATGAAGAACTACTTATATTGTGGGAAGATATGGAAGGAGAGAAGGATGAAGAAGTTGTTACCTTTGAATTCCCTATTAGAGATCCAGGAGGAGTGGCACAAATGCAAAGCATTCCCCCATCCATTCTACCAAATTTTCACAGACTAGAGAACGAAGACCCTGATGAATTTTTATTTCAATTTGAAATAATTTGTAGAGGATATGATGTTCAAAATCTGAAATTTTTTCCTCTTACTTTGAAAGGAGCAGCCCTCCGATGGTTCATGAGCCTAGGTGGGAACTCCATTCAAACTTGGGAAGACATGAAAAATATATTCTTGAAAATATACCAAGATTATTGTAGGGTCAATGAGGATATCTTCGAAATAACACAAGGAGAAGAAGAAACTTTGGAAAATTACATCGAATGCTTTCAATAAAACCTTCAAAGATCAAAACTAAGATAGTTGGGGAAATATATCTTGAAAAGAATTTTACTCAAAGGAATAAAAAATGAATATTTAGAAATCCTAAATCTAGTGGGAGAAGGTGATGTATTTCAGTTACCATATGATGATGTTTGTGAATTATGTAGAAGGTGTTCAAGAGGAAAATTCAAGACTGGTAAGAATATACCCTCTTCTCAGTTTTCAAAGTCTGCTACACGAATTGGAATTACAAGAGCTGAAGTTGGTGATTTATTTGAAATACTCGAATATGACATTATCAGCTCTCTAAATTCACAAATGAATATTTTGCAGGTTGGGAAAAATAAGCAATTTGAAGAAATGGTTTTCCCTCGGTGCCAAAAGAAACATCTTGCAATGGATTTTCCTTTGGATAGTATCACAATTTGTGGCATATGTGACTTGAAGCATTCCATAGATTGTTGCCCCTCCTTACCCACGATGAAAGCAACATATGAAAGAGATCTAGGAGTTGCAACAAATTTATTGCAACAGTCATGGCAACCGTGGCCTTCATGTATGGTTCAAAAATCTATCCCTCCATTTCCTTACTCTCATAATCAATCAGTGAATACTCAGACACCATGGCAGCTATTGCAGCCTCAACTTAACCCCTACCAACCTTGTTCACAAAGCCTTCATGTCCCATCTTATGATCATATGGATACTCTATCTTATGTTGCGACACTACCTGGTCCTCTATACCCTCCACAATTTTTTCAACAATATCCTATTTATCCGGTAGGATCAACCACACAAGACAATCAACTACACCTACCACAACCACCTTCTCATAAAACTCCTATATTACCTACGCACATTCTTGTTCAGTCCATTACACATTCTGACAAAAATAAAGCAGTACAATATGCTTACAGTGTTGAATTGCAACATTTACCCACCTTTCCTACCTCACTGACATTGCTGCAAGAAATTCATACGAGGTCTGGAGAGGTTATAGATCTAGGAGTCGTAGAAAATATGGAAGAAAAGTAAGTTTCTACTTGGCCTTATCCACAAAGACAAGATCAACATGGCAGGCATCAAATTTGATGAGGGATAGACATTAGAACCTGAATATTCCCCAACCAAACTCAGATTCTTTATTCATTCTAGAGTTTGATGAAAGACCCCGTGACATAAAAAATGAAGACGAAAAACCATAATACAAGGATTACATTGAGATCAAGTTCCACGAGGTAACCAAGCCACGATACCATTCTCTCCTTCAATACTTCTTGCTGCTAAAACAAGTAAGTTGGTGGATTTTCCACATCCAGGTAATAACTGCTATAACTTTTTCATATGTGGATAAAGGTATCCTTTTCATTTTTCTTTGCACTTGGTTACATTGGAAAAGCTCATATACTTGAATAAAAATATTTTCTTTGTTCTTAGGTAGAATAGGAAAATATGTATATAAATAAAGAGTTGCATATTTAGTCCAGAAATTAAAAATATGTATATAAATATTCATTTGTATATATGTAAATATATTTTTGTTTCTTTAAATAAATTCTGACAGTTGGTTTATATTTACACATAAATATTTTGATCAACGCATAAGGCTTCATCAATTAAAAAGGGGAAGACTCTTCTCTCTCTCTCCTAGTTCTTGAAAAATTTTCATATGATTTTGCTTTGTACATATGTTTTTGCTTCGAATAAATCTGAATCATTATTGACAAGTGGTTTACAATATGGTTACAGGAACTTTATCTATACAATCGGATCATAAATATAATTATCCGAAAAAGGGAAGTGCTCTAAAAACTCATAACATATTTCGATCCCTTCCCTCCTGATTATTTGTTCTAAGAATTGTAAAATTCATATTGAGAATTTTTAAGTGTTCTTTGTATAATCTTTTTCGACTTATCTGATATGATTCTTGCAGCCTTTCTAATAAGCTTTCCAGATATTTTATGTCAATGATCCTATCTTTATAAAGAGGTTGATAACTAAAAAAAAATTCTCCATCTGAAGCCCAGAGGCTCTCGGTGCATTTTGACCTTGTTGTTAAGTTAGTAAGTAGAGCAATCTTTACTAAATGGAAACAGGAGGGAGCCTCGGGGATCTTCTTTTTGAGAAACACTATTGTAATCTTTTGAAGAAGGAAACTTGTACTAGAGAGAGATCTTTTTACTATTATCTTCTGGCTCCATCCACTACACACTAATGCAATCAACCATATGTATCTTTGATTTGACAGACTTTTTATTCACTTGGTCTATATAAAAAACAGTTGATCTTGTAGCATGGTTTTCAGAGCTCCTCCCCGATCCACTCACTCATAGGAAATTATTTCCGAATATTTATAGAGGGTGGAAATACTGGGACACGAGCCTCTGATGCAAAAAGGGTTCAAGAGGCTACCCACTGGAGTACTGAACAGGCTTGCTGACAGCGGGTACCAGCCTGTGGTATGACCAAGTAAACTCGACAGGGGTATTGAAAAGGCCTGACTTATAGAGGGGAATCTTCCTGGGGAGGACATCTTGTTTATCAAAAAAACGTGTAAAGAAAAATCGTGAAATAGTTATGTTATATGTTAAATTGGTGTAGGTCTAACCGAAGAGAAGTATATATGGTTTATTTTAAGAAAATAAACTTCATCAATTGGCCAAGAGAGAATAGCCTCAAGATTGTCTTAGGACGAGTTACCTAACCTTCATGGGATTAAATATTTCTTATCTTGCTAGGTGGAGCCATATACTTAAGATTTCCAGGGACCTGAATGTGAAATTCGGTAGGATTTCTCTATGTACTGTGATTCTTGGACTCTAGGGAAGTTTGATTGAGTTCCTATGAGCATCTTTGATGAGAAAATCTGATTAAGTTTGATATTCTCCTCTTACCCATATAAGGATCACTGTAATTTTATCTGAAAGTCTTAGATGAAGAGAGGCATATATTTCTTTTATAAATTAAAATATCAAGGATAATTGGTTTCCTTTAAGCTTCTTGCACTATCTATACTGTCATCACTTATATGGTCTTCATGTGTGGATCATTGTTGAAATTTCTTATTGATAAAATTACATGTATGGATCACTTTTATAGTTAGTTAATATTGCTTTCTCATACAATAATAACATCTTTTTAGAGTTATCTGCTGACTGTTAATTGGAAGTGTTTGAATATCAATCAGTTTTTTTTATTTTATTTTGATGGCTTGAGGACATGCCATATTTTTGGTTTGGGGGAGAGGATTCATAATTATTCCTATTATTTGTTTACCTGTAAGCAACTAAAAAGTTCATTTATCTCTGATGAAGTGATCTGTTATTTCAGGAATGATGCAAGTAGCAGATGAAAAGACTGTTCTGATCCATGTTGAAAAGAAGAAAGAGTCAGAAGTAGTTTATCAGCCAGATGTTTCAAGAAGAAGAAGCCTCTCCACTGCAACTATATTGCTGGCATCACATTTTGAAGCAGTCATAGAAGCAACAACTTCATTTATTTTTAGACTGCCCGTAGCTTCTGAAATGATTTGCATAATCAAAAGACAGTCAGATTCAGCAAGCACATCCTGTCCAGTTAAATGGTAGGTATAAAGGGTCAAATCAAGTGTCGAATGGAATGCCAAATGAAGTGTCTAATGGCGTTCTACATGAACTGTGGCTCTGTAATAGCTCAATTGAACATGCCAAGGTATACAATTTTAATTTTTGATCCAATTGTTAACCATATCAAGAGTATTGTTGGCAGGCGGTTTGGTAAGGAAGAATCATAGCATCACTGATGTTGCGACACATCAGAAGATGTTGCAGAAGGCAGTGAGCTAGGCATAAAGAGGATTATTTTATGCATTTTTGGGTCAATTGTACTGTAGTTTGCTAGTTTTGGGTCATTTGGACCATATGTGATGTAATTTTGGGTTAATTGTCCCACAGAATGTAGGTTTTTGGGGCATTTGGACCGTGTCAGTTAGATTTTAGGTCATTTGTCCAAAATGTCAGTTAGGAAGTTGCTAGTAAGTGGACAAGCATTGTAAGGGCGGAAACCTATATATAGACATAAGTTGTAAGTGTTGAAAAATCTTAGTATGGATCCTTGGATGATGATGTGTGCGTCTTTGAGTCTTTATCTGAGATCAAGAGATATTGGCTAGATCTGGTTTTGCGGAGATATTGTATCAGGGTTTTGCTGAAGTAATATGACATGATGGAACTATTTGGTGAAATTCCCTGTGTATATTTATAGTAATGCATGTTGCGATTCATGAATGATGCTATGTTTTCTTGCTACAACTAGTGCTTAATGTTATACTTGTTGCGATGAAAGATCCTGTTGAATGATGCTATGAATATGAATGATTTTAAATCTGAATCCATGTATCTGTCTTTGAATGTCGTGATAAGTTAAGTAATTAGTGCCGCAAACATCCTCCTTCATTCAACGGAAACATGGTTCTGTCCACTCTCCCTTGAATGCCTCCGGTGAGACCTCATATGCTCCGCATGTGTTGCTAGACAGGGTAAAACCTGTCTGGGCCAGTGCTTAGGGAGGTCCCGGTGGGTTGGTGTCTACAGTGATAAGAACCCCTGTCGACTGGGTTTGAGTCAACAAGTATCAAGTACCATCTTTGCACATATATCTTTATATACTTATCATCCATTAATCCATTTCGATTTCAAAAAAAAAATTGGTTAACTCACATAATACTGCATGAATATGATCTCCAAATTTTTTTTCTGATTATATCACTCATCATAGAGTTTTATTCTTCATCTTATCTGAATCAATTCGTATAGAAGGATCATTATGCAAGCCATCTTTTTTTATTTTTGGATCAATTGAGGGACATCATCATTTTTAAAATGAGCCTTATGTTATGAGCCCATGATGGCGAATGTATTTTGGTATATCTTTAACCTGCCCAAAGTTTACAACTTTGGACATGGTTGAAGATTTTATATGGTTTATGATGGCATCTATACACCTCTTCTCATCATAACTCATGATTTGAAATTAAATGATGAACTGGTCATTTAAGCGTGCCAAATTTCATTTAGCCACCCAATCGAACCTCATTTATAACCCAATTCAGGCTCTATTTTGTTTTCTATTCCACCAAGAGCCTTGCTCCTCTCCATTTCGACTGTACCTGACCGCATCCCCTGTTCCACTTACCTCACCCTTTCATTGGATGATTCTCTTGCGGACCTTCCTGATGCTTCCATTCTTGAGCTCCCTCGTACTCTCATTGCAGACCAGGCCCATACTAAATCGACCACCTTTGCTGACCCCAAAACGTATTCTATGGGACTGAGCCCTCATAAAATTTTCGAACGCCCTGTAGAGTCTTCCACTCCAAGCCACCAAACAGTGAATAGATTAACACAAGATGTGGCTCACCTAACATATCAGAATCAAAAGTACATTGAATTTACCAATCAGCTCCGTCAACATAATCTGAATTTGCGTCTTCCAATGCAAAATATCAAGGATGCTAATAAAACTATCACCTCTTCTCATGACATTCTCCAGAAAAAGTGTGATAATTTGGAGGGTCCGTCTAACAATTCTAAATCAAAGTCTATTTCATCCTCTTCAAAGTCGAAGGAAGCTATTGTCGCAGCTCAGCCTTCTTCCTGATTTCCTTTTCTCTTTACTCAGTGGGACCTGGCATCTCCTCGGTTTGGGGGAGTGTTGATGCCCAATTTTGTCATCATTTTGAATCATTGATCGTGATATGGTTATATCATTTTTCCATTTTAGATGCATAAAGTCATATTTCTCATTGTTCAGACCTCCATACGAACTCAGGTATAAATACATTTAAATATCTTATGAATTTCAATTGATTATCATTTTTATGGCTAATCAATATTAATTTAACACTTCTAGACCTGTTGGGCATATAGTTTTGATTTTCAAGGCTGTGGTTTTCATACGACATTCATTTGGACGCTAATTTGCATTCGAACGCTCATTCGCATTCAAACGTCCATTCAACCCCTCGTTCAAACTGCAGAAATCATTTGTTAGCATACTTGGGAGCATTGAAGACGCAAATGAAGACGTGGTATTTGTTTCCCAACTGGCACTTATGGATCATGAGCTTCTGCCTGAGAAGGTTCATGTCATAACTGGCCCAAGCCTCCAGTGCATCGATTGTCTACATCCAGGAAACCACCACGCACGAATTGGGGGAAAAAACAACCTGTGTGTTAATGAGTCATTTTTAGCATTGAAGGCACTCTATTTTTAGAGAGGTCAACCACTAAAAGTATCGACCTGCTCTCCATTGTAAAACATTATATAAATACGCCCTAGAATTTTAAGAGAGGATAGAAAACGTTTTTGTAAACTTTGCTTCTGATTTTAATACAAAATATTTGTTCAACTGTTGATTTCATTTTCCATTTTAGCGTAGAACATCCATTGTTCTTGATAAGGGCCCCTCAACAACAACGGATTCACCTATCCATATAATTTGTTTTTTCTTTCTTTTGTAAGGATAAGTCATTTAACTTTCAGTATTGTGAATATTCATGAGCTTCCAGTTGCTTTTCCTGTATGTATAAATTAAACTTGTGTAAAAATCATTTAGCTTGGTTCTGTTCATAATTTGTGTAATTTTTATCATTCATCCTATCGTGCACACCAGGCTTTCGGACTTCCATTCAACCTCTAATATTTTCTATTGCATTTTATGATTAACTAGGGTTTAAATTCTTGTATTTTAGTATTCCACTTACATTTTGTCGCTGGCCAGGATTTGAATTTACAGTCAGAGTATTATTTCTATTTGAATAGCACAATGTTATCATAAAACTTATTTAACTTCATTTAGATTTTAGTTCTTTTCATTTCTGTATTTACAAGAACCTTTAACATTTCATTTCCAATTTGCATTTTGAACTTACAGCCAATACTTCACCTCTATTTTCATAGCATGTTATTGCTGGTTCCATTTTTAGTTTAGTTTGTTTCATTGTTGTAGGTGTAAAAGAATAGAAGTTAATTTTTAATTCAAACTTAGTAATCTCATTTGGATTTCGAAGATGTCATAGTTCCAAGTTAATTGTTATGCTTTTCAATTAAAGATCAGTTTAACTAGTTTAGCATAGTTCTGATTTTCAATTTTTAGATTAGCTTGCATTATATTTTCATAATTTCTTAAAATGCCTTAGCTTATTGGTTTGATTTACTATAGATGTGATGCACCTGCAACAATTAATTAACAAGAATATGCGAAATAGCAGAAATGACAGAACTCATAATCACTTTTATATTGATCACAGGCCACTTCGAGGGGGCAACCTCCTTTGAGCAAGCTCAATACAATTAACTTCACGGTGCCTTCATAGGTCTCAACACACACTTATATACTAATTCTAGGCGCCAATATTATGGGTCAAAACCATGGGCCATTACAAACTATGGATCAACAATACTACAGGCGACTTACAAAGCATATGCACCAAGAACATTAACATAAACTATTGATCAACAAATACTATGGGACGACTTACAAAGCATATGCGTCCAACAACAACATACTAACAAAGTAAAGACATGGGTTCCTAACATCCCCTCCCCCTTAAAAACAATCTTTGTCTTCAAAGCTTTAGATGTGGAAATTGTTGTTGAATCTGAAGGAGTGGTTCTCGTGTAGCATCCTCTGGTTGCATGTCATGCCACTGAATTAAGACCTCTGTGATAGAGCGAGAGCGAAGCTGACGCGTGCGCCGATCAAGGATGGCCTCTGGATCCAAAAGGATGGATCCTTCATTATCCAGTTCGGGTAAAATCGTTTGTCCACTGATGTTAGTGCCAAGAACTTTCTTCAGACAAGAGACATGAAAGACTGGATGAATGCGGGAAGAAGGAGGAAGTTCCAATTTATAAGCAACAGACCCAATCTTTTGAAGAATCCGATATGGCCCATAGAACTTTGGAGTGAGCTTATGATGCCCTTTGAGTTTCAAGGATGATTGTTTGTACGGCTGGAGACGAAGAAAAACCATATCGCCGACTTGAAAAGTGCGCTCAGAACGGTGCTGATCAGCTTGTTGCTTCATGCGATTTCTTGCCATGTGAAGATTGTCCCGCAAAATGCGAAGAATCTGATCGCGGTTTCGAAGGACCGTGTCAACTTCCGGAACTGGTGAATTGGTGGGGGTGTATGGAAGAAGAGTTGGAGGTGCTTGACCATATACTGCTTCATATGGGGTCATTTTAGAGGCAGTGTGGTAAGAGGTATTGTACCACCATTCAGCGAGAGGGAGCCATTTTCCCCACTGATGTTGTTGTTCCGAGGTGAAGCAACGAAGATACGTTTCCAAGCATTTATTGACAATTTCAGTCTGATCATCTATTTGTGGGTGATACCCTGAACTCATCTTCAGTTTGGTGCCAGTGTGGCGAAATAGTTCTGTCCAAAAATGACTGGTGAAAGTCGCATCACGATCCGAGACAATGGAAGAAGGGATACCATGAAGACGAAAGATCTGGTCAATTAAAATTTGAGCGATGGAGGAGGCTGTATAGGGATGGCTGAGAGCACAAAAATGACTATATTTGGAGAGGCGATCAACCACAACGAGAATCATTGTCTTCCCGCCAGATTTAGGGAGCCCTTCAATGAAATCCATAGAAATATCTGTCCAAATCCATGTAGGTCTGGGAAAGGGTTCAAGCAATCCTGGAAGGAGCGTTGTTTCACCCTTATTGCGCTGGCAGGTATCACATTCGGCCACCATCTGTTGAATTGTCCTTTTCATGCCCTGCCAAAAGAAGTTACGTCGTACTCGTTCATACATTTTGAGGAACCCAGAGTGCCCTGCCGATGGAGAAGCATGGAGTTCATAGAAGACATCCTGTTGAAGATCTGTGCTCTGGGGAAGCACCAGATGACCCTTGTATCGCAGAGAAGCACCATCCCAAGAGTAATGTGGTACAGCAGAAGGGTTGTTGGTCAAGCGTTGGATGATTTGAGATAAGGAGGAGTCATTGACATAACCCTGTTGAACAGATTGCAACCAATTTGGAACAGGCATAGAAATAGCTGAAAGAGAACCTTGGGCCTCAAATGTGCGAGAAAGAGCATCTGCCACAATATTGTCTTTACCCTTCTTGTAAGTGATCTCATAGTCATAACCCATGAGTTTGCTAACCCATTTCTGTTGTGCCGGGGAGGAGACACGCTGGTCCAAGAAATATTTCAGACTCTAGTGATCAATCTTGATGCAGAAATGATTCCCTAATAGGTATGGGCGCCACTTCTGTACTGCACGCAAAATAGACATCATTTCCTTCTCATAGGTAGAGGCAGCTAGATTCTTACCTGAAAGGGTTTTGCTGGTGAACGCAATGGGGTGTTCATCTTGAAGGAGAACAACACCAAGTCCATTGCCGCAAGCATCACTCTCAATAGTGAAGGGCTTGGAAAAATAGGGCATATCTAGCACAGGTGTAGTACACATAGCTTGTTTTAGTTTGTCAAATGCACACTGAGTAGAAGGTGTCCATGTGAAGGCATCCTTTTTCAATAGAGCAGTTAATGGAGCTACAATCTTGCCATAATCCTTGACAAACTTGCGGTAGTATCCAGTCAACCCCAAAAAACCACGAAGGCTCCTGAGTGTCTGAGGATGCGGCCAATTGTTCATGGCATCGATTTTTGCAGGATCCACGCGAACCCCTTGTGTTGAGATAATGTGCCCGAGATACTCAACTTCCTTCTGTCCAAAAACACATTTAGACTGCTTGGCATGGAGATGATGGTCAGAGAAAAGTTGCATGACAAGATCCAAATGCTGGAGATGTTCATCCCATGTTTTACTGCAGATGAGGATATCATCAAAGAATACCAGAATGAATTTCCGCAAGTAGGGTCGAAATATTTTATTCATTAAGGCCTGGAATGTGGAAGGAGCATTAGTGAGGCCAAAGGGCATGACCAAAAACTCATAATGGCCATCATGTGTGTGGAAAGCTGCTTTAGGGATATCATCCTCATGAACCCGAATTTGATGATACCCAGAACGAAGATCCAACTTGGAGAAAAAGTGAGCCCCATGAAGCTCATCAACAACGGGAATCAGAAACTTATCCTTGATGGTGAGGTGATTAAGTACTCGGAAGTCAATGCAGAGGCACCATGACCCATCTTTTTTGCAGACAAGAATAACTGGAGAAGAAAAGGAACTAGTGCTTGGGCGAATAATACCTTGCTTCAATAAGTCCCGAACGAGCATTTCAATCTCTGTTTTTTGGTGAAATGGGTAGCGATAGGGCCTGATGTTGGGAGGAACGCTTCCAGGAAGGAGCTGAATACGATGGTCTTCTGGCCTGGAAGGTGGAAATCCCACTGGTTCAGCAAAGACACCTGTATATCGATCCAGAATTTGTTGTAGATCCAAAGGAGTAGTGGAGACCGCTGATGGTTGCATCTTGATGGAATGGATCTGAGGGATGAAACCATGTGAATTCTTCTTGAGGAGTTTTTCCATACGATGTGAACTGATGATGCTGAGAGAACCTGGTTGTAATCCTGTCAATGTGTGTTTGTGTCCATTGAGGGAAAACTGCATCCAAAGTTCAACAAAATCCCACAAGATAGGGCCAAGTGTGCGTAGCCATTGAGCGCCCAAAACCACATCACATTTTCCTAAGGGCAAGGCAAACATGTCAAAGCGCAAGGTATAATATCCCATAGAGATACGTACATTTTGACACTTCCCTTTGCAAGGTAAGGTGCCCCCATTGGCAACCATGACTTCAAAGTTGGAGCAAGGATGGATAAAACAATCAGCTTGTTTGGAGATCCGAGGGTCAATGAAATTATGAGTGATACCAGAATCAATGAGTATTGTAAGAGGAAGCTTCTTGAAGTAACCCCTGACCTGCATTGTTTGGGGGGTGGTGATTCCAACTAAAGCATGGAGAGATATCTCTGGCTGGTCATCCTGAGACGGAGGGTCAATAGGCGGTTCCTGAATGTCGACCGGAGCATCCAGTGTTTCTGGATCTTCGTCACCAATTTCAGAGGTAGGCGGAGACTCCACATCCAAGAGATAGAGCTTTTGTTGAACAAATCTATGTCCCTAAGTGAATTTCTCATCACAATTATAGCAAAGCCCCTTTTCTCTGCGTGCTTGCATCTCTGTTTCAGACAAACGCTTGATAGGAGTCAGTCGAGGAGCCTGCGGTATAGGTGGTCCCTGAGAACCCATATTTCGGAAGGGAACAAAAGTGGGCTTGGAGCGTTGTTGGGATGCATTCTTGTCTTCTGCCAACTTAGCCAACCCTAGTGTTTCCATCATTGTGTTGGGACAAAACATTTTGACCTCAGAGCGGATGGCATCCTTTAGACCACTGATAAAACAACTCCAGTAAAAGTCATTAGAAAATCCTTCGGTGTGGTTGGCTAGATTCTCAAATTTGGTTTGATACTCTCTCACAGTGTCAGTTTGGCGAAGTTTAGTGAGGGCTCCTGTGAAGTCATCAAAAGCACTAGGACCAAATTGTTGCAAAAGGAGCTGGAAAAAGTCTGGCCATTTGGGCTCTGGATGAGCCTTGATTTACCAATGGTACCATTGAAGAGCTTCCTGCTCCAAATGAAAGGAGGCCAACGGAACTTTGTTGACATCAAAAGTATTATGCAAACTGAAATACTGTTCTGCACAATAGATCCATCCAGTTGGATCGGTACCATTGAAGCAAGGAAAATCAAGCTTTGGACCACGGAAATTGCTGGAAGAAGAGAACCTATTGTTTGCTGAAGACTCGGACTGTCGTTTGTTGTTCATAGCTGAATGTTCAAGATGGAGACCAAGAAATTTTTCATCCAAATCCTGGAGTTTGGCTTGGATGGCTGCAAGTGCGTCCTCCATGGTTTTTGCTCCTGCATGGGTGACAACCATAATTTTTTATTTATTTATTTATTTATTTTATTTATTTTTTTTTTTTTTTTTTTTTTTTTTTATTTTATTTTTTTTTTTTTTTTTTTTTTTTTTTTTTTTTTTTATTTTTTTTCGGTTGACTGGGTAGGAAAACAAAAACAGAAACTACTTCAGTAAAGGAAAATCTGGACTTGGGAAAAAATCAGAAGGGTAATTGGGGTTTGACTAGGTTTTGGACCCTATTGAATAGACAGGGAAGAAAAAATGAGGATTTCAGGAGCGGGGTGAAAGAATGGGAAAATTTGGTAGAGGGGAACAAAGAAGGAGAATTCAGAAAGAAATTCTGTGGTAAAATTTGAAGGTGATTGGGTGAAATCTGAGGAAGTTATGGCAAACCCTAAAAATAGACAAATGTGGGATTTCAAGCTTTGGGAAGGGGAATTGGGGATAGGGTCCCCAGGACTGAAATATGCAGAATGGGATGACAGGGGTTCCCCAAAAATTTCAAGGAAAACAGAGTGAAAATAAGGGAGATATGGAGAAAAAATTGAATTTTTTTAGACTGGAGCGGCTACGGCTCGAAAGGGATCTGGAACAGCGCCGAATGGATTGAAAATGGTTGAATCTGGAATGGCTTGCAAAATGGATCTGAAACGGCGCAGCAGTGATCGATAACAGTTTAGCTGAAAGTAGATATGGACCCGAGGTATGTGCGGCTTCCTAACAGTTCAAGGGTTTCACTCGGCCACCAATGTTGTCTGACGGCTTGTGTATTGGGGCAGTACCCCTCATGCCACAGCTCAGGTAAAACTGATAACTGCTTTGCCACAAACGATAGCTCTTGGTTTACCTCACGGGTGGGAACTAGTTAATCAGGTAGGGGTCGTTGCCCTTTTCGCTGGCAGGTCCTCTCAATGGGCCAGCTACTTCGGGGTTCCTGTGGTACTCCTCACAATGAGTTTTAGGGCTTATGCCCAAGTACTTCCCATAGCTAAGTGGATAGGGATTATTCCCAAATCCGAACCTGCAACAGATGCGAAAAAAAATTTGGCAGAAATTTCACCCAGCAAGCCCAAGAAAGTGCTCTGATACCAGATCTGATGCACCTGCAACAATTAATTAACAAGAATATGCGAAATAGCAGAAATGACAGAACTCAGAATCACTTTTATATTGATTACAGGCCACTTCGAGGGGGGCAACCTCCTTTGAGCAATCTCAATACAATTAACTTCACAGTGCCTTCATAGGTCTCAACACACACTTATATACTAATTCTAGGCGCCAATACTATGGGTCAAAACCATGGGCCGTTACAAACTATGGATCAACAATACTACAGGCGACTTACAAAGCATATGCACCAAGAACAATAACATAAACTATTGATCAACAAATACTACGGGACGACTTACAAAGCATATGCGTCCAACAACAACATACTAACAAAGTAAAGACATGGGTTCCTAACAATAGAAGTAGACTAATAGTACCTTGTTTTTGTTTTCTCTTGCAAATTGAGTTCATTTCCAGCCATTTGAGTATGCTTAGGTTCTCTTAGGTTACTTTTGGTTTTGATATTTTACAAGATAGGTTGAATTTTTGATGGGATACAATTAGAAGTTGATAGGTATTGCATGAGTTTGATAGGTAGGCATTGCATATTTCAATTCCGGAGTAGTCATTAGAGTGCATGCTTTTGATTTATTATCAATAGGGTTAGTTGTTAAGTAGCATTTCATTTTGAATTATTTCCAAGCATTGTAATTAGGTTTTTAAATGTCATTTGTTTGATGGATAAGTAGTAGTGTACAATGTTCAAATTCGCTTGCAATTGGTCCATTCATAGCTTGCATCTCTTTCTAGAAGTTAAATTAGATTTACTTCCTTTTTGTTTTTCTGTAGCATTCGAAAGTCATTTTGATACAATCTCTCAAGGAGAGTGGAATTAGGTAGTTTAGATAAGTCTTGAGTCATTTACTGTTTCAAATATTAATTGTCAAATGCATGAGTAGTTTAACTGTTGGATTGGATTTCTTAGGTTAATTAATTAGTTGTCTCTTTTAATGTAATATAGTTTCCTACTTTTTTTATAGTTAGCTGCAATCAAATTTATTTCATAGTTAGAATTCTAATATCGTATAACAAAGTAGTTTTCCAATTTCTAGAATAAATTAGAATGATTGTTTCTGTAGTATAGTTTGCTTTCACTTAAGCATTCTTTCCTAGGACAATAATCTCCCTTCATTTTTGCAATCTCAATTTCCGTTCTTAGAATTAGTATAGAGTTAGTTTTATAGTTAGGTTTTACATTTTGAAATTGCATCATAATTGTTTCAAGTTACTAGGTCAAGTTTGAATTCATTTAGTAGATTGTAGTTTAATACTTTTTAACCCGGTTTTTCATTTTGAAAGAAAACATCTCTAGGATCTGCATAGTACACATCTTAGTTTCCTTTCTACCTCAACATATATTTTGTGAAAACTCTAAGTGTACAAACCCCGTTCGATAAATTAGATATTGGTTGAATATTTAATAGACATAAATTACACCAACATGTATTAGAGATACCTTGGGGATCATTGTCATCATTGGTGATTTCCCTCATACTTGTTAACAACTTACATCATTGGTTGGTAATCAAATAGTTTCTGCCATGTTCGACTTCAAGACATTGTAATCACATGGTCAGATTCGTATAATTTTGGGATTGGGTAGAAGACCCTGGATGTTCCTGATATTGTTTCCACGTCCAGGTTGTAATGGCGAGTATTGTATTGTCACACAGATCCACTATTGTATTGGTCGTGTCTATGTTATTATCATCTCATGGATCTACGATTGTTCATAGTAGCCATGAATTTTCCACAAGCTATATCATCTTAGTTATCATGGATTTGTAGTGTATTGGTCAGCATCCATGCTTTGAGTCCATTGTTCCGAGCATGGGAATGCCCACCTCGGTGGTATTTGACATCTTTTTTCCTTGCAGCTCCTCTCCGACTCCCTCGATGTTATCTTTGCACAATTCATTGGTAAAGTCTTTCAGCCATTAGTTTCTTCTGACCTGACACTTTAGGGGGCATCTTTTATACCTCAAAGTTACACTTCGAGCTTTAGTGTCGCATATTTATACCCTGTGACCTAGCGAAATTTCTCCCTAATGAATGTTACATGTTGTCGGTACCCTCCTTGGTCTCATTTGGACACCTTGGAGACAAAATATGTTAGTTTTTCAGAATTTACTTTAATCTGATCTAGGATATTAACTGAGAGAACACAATGTACAACATATCTACATCATATCAATCATGGACATAATAATACAAGCACACAAGAGACAATAGACACACAGAGTTTCACTGGGGAAAACCATAAAGGTGAAAAACCCCACAACTTCCTCAGAGATAGATACAACAATAATACAACCCAAGCATAAGAGATAGTCTTCTCCTAGCAGCAGCTTCTCCTCCTCCACAAGTGCCCCACTCTCCAATGAGAGTATGAGTGAGAAAGTGAATGATCCAATAGAGTGCCTCCTGCACTCTATTTATACTTGACTTGACTTGCCTAATAACCTTTACTAGGTCAACCTTAACTTAACCACATAACATAATGCTGATAGGGCCGACCCCCAATAGGGTGGTCTAATAACCCTTCGACCCACATGACTTATACAGGGCCAACCCCACCAAGGTGGTCTAATAACCCATCAAGTATAAGTTACGACACTTACAATATAAATGATGACACTTCCGTATAGAGGAATAATAACATCTCTATAGGAATACAAACAGTTCCGTATAGAGGAATAATAACATCACCATAGGAATACAATATACATATATGAAATGCGTTCCGAAGTTACAAATACATCAACACTCCCTCTTAACTAGGAAGGTATTTCTCGACACAGGTCTTCTAGCACAATTCTTCTTCTCTGGATCATCGTCACTATACCATCGTCATCAAATCATCGTCATTGTCACTATTGCTGCTATCTCAATCAATCTCTGAACTACTCATCATAGGAAGTTCTACAGAGCTAGTCCGTTTTCATACTGGATGTAGGCCCACCACCTATAGGTCTTCATCATCACTTGACATATTGTGGAATCCCAAGGATTGATTACGTGCGTTAAGCCAAAACCTCGAAAGAGCATCGCAAGACTGATTACGAGCATACTGCTCAACCTATCGGATCTCCTAGGATCTTTTACATGCAACTGCATAACTTGTCCACGGACACAGACTATCATCCTAATACTCATGATCATACTAATCATGTCATCTCAGCGAGCAAGCCATCAAGTAGGTACACCTCAGGACTGATTACACTACCTCTGCAAAACCTGCAAGATCTCCCAGGACTGATTACACTGCCTCTGCAAAACCTACAAGAGCATCTCAGGACTAATCATATGCCTCTACAAAACATGCAAGAGCATCTCAGGACTAATCATATGCCTCTACAAAACCTGTGTACCATACTATCACATCATCGTCTTCAAATAATCGTCATCGTCCACGGAGCACAACCCAAATGCACATCACACAACACTTAAACTCACCAACATGGGAAGACACACCTCAACCATCCATGAAAGGCTCAACCCTTTTATCTACGCCATGGGAAGACACACCTCAACCATGTGAGAATGGAACTACACTTATATCCATAGCCATGGGAAGACACACCTCAACCATGCTAGGAATGGCACCGCACTTATCTCCATATCCATGGGAAGAAACACCTCAACCATGCTAGGAGTGGCACCGCACTTATATCCACAACCATAGAAAGACACACCTCAACCATGCTAGGAATGGCACAACACTTATATCGCATCCATGGGAAGACACACCTCAACCATGCTCGAATGGCCCAGTACTTATATCGTAGCCATGGGAAGACACACCTCAACCATGCTCGAATGGCCCAGCCCTTACATCTGCACCATGGGAGGACCATACCTACCACCATGTGAGAATGGACCTAGCCCTTACATCTCACCATAGGAGGACCATACCTACTACTATGTGAGAATGGCTCATGTGCATCTGTGTCTCCAGACTCATCACTTCCCTTTGGAAGGTATCTCGATTTGAAGTACACCAAGTCTCCCTCTGAAGTTTTCAAGCTTCACTCTGGCAAGCGGCTTGGTCAACACATCGGCTATCTACTCGTCCGTCGCAACATACAGGAGCTTCACTACTCCTCTCTACACCATATCCCTGATATAGTGATAGTTCATCTCGATGTGCTTCGACTTGTCATGGAACACTGGGTTCTCTAACAACTTCACACAACTCTGGTTGTCGCAATATATACAAGTAACACGCAGCTGGAGATAAAAAAAATCAGACAATAGCTTCCTAAGCCATATTGCCTCACAACTAGCTGAACAAGCTACGACATACTCTGCTTTGGTTGTACTCAGTGCCACACGGGACTGCTTCCTACTAAACAAAGAGATCATACTGGATCTCGTACTGAAGCAGCACCCCAAAGTGCTCTTCTGATCAATGGCACTTCCTGCCCAATCCAAATCAACATAACCCTCAAGGTTAAAATTTTGATTCGCCTTATACTTGAGCCCATAGTCAACTATACCCTTCAAGTACCTTAGAATATGCTTTGCAGATATCAGGTGAACATGTCTCAAATATGTCAAATACTTGCTCAAGGTGTTCACCGCAAAGCAGATATATGGTCTTGTATTCGTTGGGTACATCAAGGACCCAATCATCTGATGATACATCATCACATGATCATCCTCATCATCATCACATCATCATCCTGATGCATATCATCTGGAGAAACACCCTGAAGCTCATCATCCATGATCATCTTGATCATACAGTGCATCCACCTGATGCATACCAAGTATTTACCTGATGTATATCATCATACATGATCTACCTGATCATACAATGTATCAACCTGATACATATCATCATACATGATATACTTGATCATAATAAGCTTCCAACATGATGCATATACATATACATGATCCAACTGATCATAACAAGCATCCAACATGATGCATATACAGATACATGATCCAACTGATCATAACAAGCATCCATCATGATGCATATACAGAGCAGTAACTGGAGCATCGTTCTAATGCTCATCATCCAACGCTTAGATCTACAGCCATGGGAAGGATCCTCCTCTCACCATGCTTGGAATGGCTCCAGCAAATGTGTCCATCACTTCTTCCTTGAAGTGTCGTCAATCTGAATAACACCAAGCAAGAAAGTTGTCTTCACATCCATCTGGTGTATCTTCCATTTCATCATTTGCTTGTATTTCTCTATGCTGCTTTCTGCATCATGCTTGATCTTATAGATCCACTTGGAAGTCACAACAGACTTCCCTTCAGGTCTTGGGACCACATCCCAAACATCATTCTTCATGATCGATGGATCATGGAATTCTTCCCCGAATCCTGGGAACTTCAATATATTCAATATCTTCAATAGATAACTTTTTTGTTGGAACAAATGTTGTAGTCCTTCTTTTGTAGGTGCTCGTATACGATCTTTCCTACAAAACAAGTTAAATTGCATGATTAGAAACTTCTCATAGTTTTCAGAACAAATTCTTACACATAAAGAAATATGTCATATAGTCATGCAATTATTGTAGCCAATGCTTCAATACAACATTTATCCATATCCCGTAACTTTCTAGATGCCTTCCAATCTCTACCAGAACATTGTTAAGAGTTTGCACTACTCCCAACATGTCAACAAAGAGGCTTCATTCTAGATAAGTAGCAATGGAATGTTGTACAGTGCCATAGGCCACTTACCCATCAAATGCATATTAGTAGTATACTATTCATTAATGCAATTATTCTAATATGCATAATACACACCCAGAGTCTAGGAACATAAGCATATACATCATTGAACAATATTATTTAAACAAACAAATATGCAATAAATGACAATTCAAATACTTATCTTTGTTTGGTTTGTAGGGTGGACTCCCTCTTGATTTGTATTACCTGTGTTTGAACTTATATCCATCCTTGATCACTATGCATAATTATTAGTATCATCATTGTGTTATCCTCGAGATCTCATACATACATTCATTATTATAATCTTAATACTATCAAAAACATTATGCTTCTAAGTAATATTAAACATGTATGGTCAAGATCATTTCATACATAGATAATAAACATTTGTATTCAAGGTTTCAGAGGAATACTTCTTTTACTCATGCATATTCTTTATTTGACCAAATGACTTTTCTGGTTAGTCATATCATCAATCAAGGTAAGAGTCATAATATGCATAAACCCTTTATTACTTACATTTTTAACTTCATGAATAATCATTATCAACCATACAACAGTATAAGATCCTAACACAAGGTAGGATTCTAACTTGACATAGGAAAAACATACCTGGTTATCATATTTGCTAGTTATGTCTAGCAATGTCTTCTTGTTCTCTTCAATGGCTTCTGCTAATAACCCGGATATCTCATAGGTTAAGCATTGTAGAATCAAATTATACATACCTCGTAAGTAGAGCTTCAATGTGATCCATGACAATGGATGAATATTTGTCTTCATGTCACCATGGTCATATGTTCTTGAACTAGAACATGATTTGTCTTTCGTGATGTACCTTTCATGTTAGCGGACGAAATCAACCTCATACAACACCACAATGCATTAGTACAATCATAAGTGTCAAAACCCTAATCAATGAATATCTTCTATCATGCATTCATATTTTTATTAAGGTGATATGACAAGTCCAAAATTAATCAAGATTATACTAATCTTATTGAAGACAAACATAAACTTAATCATGAATAGATTTCAAACATACCGATAAGTCATACCTATCGAGTTTTCTTGTAATCTTCTTATGTAAGGTCTTAGCCTCATCTCCCTCTGAAACATGAACTTCTTAACTTATGTAGGTGACCAATCCATTCTCTTCTAGGATTAACCCAATCCACTTGATTTGTAGAAACTGGATCTGGAGCTGGATTAGGGTTTGTCAAGGAAACCCTAAAAATTCAAACTTTGAATTTCAAACTTCTGAAAGGATGGAAAGATGCGCCTTGATGCGTAGATCAACCTAGTATACTCAGAATTTAAAACTGCAAAGTTTCACCCCTCAAAATTGCCTTTTAGATTCTCGGATTCATTAGGGAGGACCCTGAATTAGGGTTTGAGTTTCCCAAAGCTTCACCCAACCAAATAGTTTGATCCAAAGCTCTAAACTTCAATTTTTCCAAGGAGATTCCAGCTATGGTCACAGATTTCAAAAATTCCCATTTTTGCAGAAGCCCTAATTTTTCACTTTTCCGATCAAAGTCCCGAACTAGGGCTTGATCATGCCCGACCTTCTTCCCAACCAAAAAATTCGATCTTGGTCTCTAAATTTTGATTTTGATGAGGAGCATTCAGTCGTGGTCTCCGATACAAAAATTCCAACATTCTCTGAAACCTTAAATTCACGGAGCCATGAATGAAGGTGCTCAAAATCCAATTCTGTTTGGACAAAAATATGCACCTGATTGTTTCTAGTGTAACTCCGAAATTACAAATCGACAGGGTCTGAAACTGCGACCTATGGTAGTCTGACCTGTCATCTTTCCAACCCCATAGGTCTAACCCCAATTGAATTCTCTGAGAGAGATTTATTCCAAGTGTCGCAACGTGACCTGTTTATGGGATAAAACAAGAGAGTGAACTTGTACAGAGTGCCACGTGTCATTGGTTCACTTTCAGCCTCTAAACCTTCAGATTGTGAAAGTAAAGTCCATGCCCTACCTGTCACATTTTATGAAATTTCATTTGGAACTTCCTAGCCCATGTTGTGACCTTTTTTCCTAGGTCACCTGTTTATGACTGAGATTTGGAAGAGGCAGAAACCCTAGATTGTATAGATCATAAAACACAAAGTACAATGAATTAGAAGTTGTTCTTTGGACACAAGGTACATTGGGATCTTATCTTCGACGTGTAAATGTTTTAGATCATGAAACTTTTCCAAAATGGATTTATAGTGAAAGTTCTATGATTATGGGTTTTTTCTATATCAAGCCCTAGCTTCGCAAGTGCAACAAGTGTCATAAATGCCATACCATGCCTTCTTTCAAGCTAGCTATGATACCATGTTAGTTTTTAAGAATTTACTTCAATATGATGTAGGATATTAACTAAGAGAACAACATGTACAACATATCTACAGCATATCAATCATGGACATAATGCAAGCACACAAGAGGCAATAGACACACAGAGTTTCACTGGGAAAAACCATAAAGGTGAAAACCCCACAACTTCCTCAGAGATAGATAGAGAAATGATACAACCCAAGCATAAGAGATAGTCTTCTCCTAGCAGCAGCTTCTCCTCCTCCACAAGTGCACCACCCTCCAATTAGAGTATGAGTGAGAAAGTGAATGATCAAATAGAGTGCCTCCCGCACTCTATTTATACTTGACTTTACTTGCCTAATAACCTTTACTAGGTCGGCCTTAACTTAACCACATAGCATAATGCTGACAGGGCCGACCTCCAATAGGGTGGTCTAATAACCCTTTGACCCACATGACTTATATATGGCCAACCCCACCAAGGTGGTCTAATAACCCATCAAGTATAAGTTACGACACTTACAATATAAATGACGACACTTCTGTATAGAGGAATAATAACATCTCTATAGGAATACAAACACTTCCATATAGAGGAATAATAGCATATCCATAGGAATACAATATACATATATGAAATACATTCCGAAGTTACAAATACATCAACAAAATCCACCCTTTGTTGGTCGAGACACAACCTACTAGGTCAAATGTCACCTTTGTTTGACCTTGTTTACCTTGATTTTCGTGCCATGCACATCTACCAGCCCACGAAAACACCAAATTTTCGTGCTCTGCATAACCCTTGCCCCGTGAAAATCACCAAATTTTCACGTTATGTTTAGTGTTTGGGGCACGAAAATCCTAATTTATCCCTTGTCCTTGGATCTTGGATTTATACCTTCCGAGAGATTACCTTGGGATTGACATCCTTGATTCGATCTCAACCCCCTCTCTCTGTTTAGCTTGGTCTATCCACTAAACCCTCATGAGATCCACCTTCGGGTGAAATCGCAAACCTGGGAAATAGTTTTGTGACAAACGGAGTGAAAAAAATGGAGTGCGGGAGGATGATCATGCAAAAATAAGTCAACCTCAAACTCTAGGCCGAGAGTTTAAAAAACTCTAGGCTGAGAGTTTAAAAAACTCTAGGACGAGAGTTTAAAAAAACTCTAGGCCAAGAGTTTGAACCAATTGCCGCACGGTATTTTAAAAAAAACTCTTGGATGAGAGTTTGAACTAAACTCTCGGTTGAGAGTTTGGAAGATATTTTTTCGACCGAGAGTTTATGGTCAAGAAAACCTGCGAAAATATCAAGCATCTTTCTAGAACCTGCAACTTCAGCAAGCCCGAATCCCTACAAATTTTAAGTATTATTTGTCGGACTTGGTAGCAATGGATTCATCTCTTAATCTAGTTTCCAATGATATAATAATTGTTTCATTTCGATTTGAATTACTATTTATTAATAATTTTTTTCTAAACCTTATCCCTTAAGAATTTTATTACTCTGAAAATCACCCAAAATGAAAATTCAATATCATAACAAAGACAACACCAAAAAATTTGAAATTGCACAAATATCATAATTGGCTCGTCCTCTTCAAAAGTGAACTTTTATTTTTTCCAATAAGAGTCACATTTGAAAGAAAATGTGAAGACAAAAATATGTGTCGATAATTTACCATTTTCTGAACATACGTTGTTTCGATAAATAATAAAAAATAGTTCCCAAGTCTTAAAAAACTCAAAATATAGTCCAGGATCTAGTGCAGTGTGAGTAGATTATGAGCCTACAATGTTTTTCCCTAAAATGAATAACCATCTATCAAAAAACCATTGTCAACACAGGTCACTCATTATCCATACCTACAATTTTCAAGTATATGCCGTATGTTGACAACAAATTTGTCCCACGATATGTCCATAATTTAAAAAAAAAAAAATACAAGTAGAAAGCTAATTCAATTCTCTAAAACCTTTTTGTTTACTTCAAGTTGAAATTTCTAAGGGAGATATGGGTTTGAAGATATCGAAGTTGAAAAACATAAAACTTAGAAGTTTTGTTTGTAAAAAACAAGCCAAAATTGTTTCCCAACTTCATGTTTTCACCCCTTCTTCTCCTTATGGTTAACCCCTTGTTATAGCTTGAAATGACACCTCTCCGTCTGTGACGACACTTGTTTCCCTTGGTCACATGACGACACTTCTTGAGATCAAGTTCAGTCACACAACAGGACATTTGTGGATGGAGGAGTCATTTGGGAGACTAAAAATGGTTGAAATGACCTCATTCTTGACCCATTTGATGTATATGACCCTTAGGAACATTTTTCCAGACCAAACCATCTCCTGAAAATGAGCAGAAAAGCCTGTTTTTGGCCATTTTTTAACATGAGAGCGACTCTGCTGTTGAAATAGTAGCGCTCAAACCCTTCTGAGCGCGACTCCATTGTTGAAATAGTAGCGCTCAACTCCATATGTACGCTACTTTGTCTACTGTAGAGTAGCGTACACCCCTGTTTTGGCCAAAATATCGAAATTTGAGTAAATTAAGTTGGTTGGGAAACCTCTTGAGTGGTTATAACTTCTTTTCTTCTTCCTCACTAACTATACAAGGAGGGTAGAAGGGCCATAGAAGGGGACTAATCCCAATTACAAAGTTATGCTAGAGGAATGGAGACCCTTATCCCCCTCTCTTGCGCTTCAGTTTTGGTAAACCCTAGCACAGTTGATTAGAGGCTGGAATCCTTGGAGAACAGAAGCAGGAGACCTTGAATCTAGGTTTCGTGAGGTGCCAAGCTTGAAGGTAGGTATAACATTATACACTTTCTTTCATTCATTAATAAAGATAAAACGTTCTTCTCTTTTCAAAAAAGACCTATTAATGTGTCTTAGATTTTGTAATGTCCCCTTCTCCTATTAAATGCAGGGAAGGAAACATCAACAACGCACCGGGCTTTTGTAAACTTAGCCGCAATATTTTTGCTCATAAAAAATTTCATAACAATTAAAAACTTATGTATGCAGATTCGACTTCAATAAAACACAGCGGAATTAAACGTAATAACACACATGAGAACAAACCGAAGATGATTCCATATTCAAGGGTTCAATCCCCTTCATATGCTATGCACAAACTTCATTTCAATTTCATTAACATGAAGAATAATCATTCAAATAACACATTGCAGAACCCAGATATATATACAAATTAAAGTCACGGAGAGCACTTATCTTGAAACGCAATATCCAACGACTGGCTACATGAGAGCAACGTTCCACCCAACCATAGATCTCTGTCCAGCCTGTATTCTTTCAGCTGAGAGATCACCCCCGAGCTGGGCTGTGTATCCACTAAGGAGGAACTAGATGGCTCACCCACAGTCAGGGTTTCACTCAGACAACCATGCTAAGCCAACACACAGTTGGGTTTTTCAAGCATGCAATGGGAAATGGAGAGGAATGCTAGTCCATTGAGCTCAATCCCAGAGCTAGGTACACATCAAGCTAGACTCAAACGATCCCAGCCTCCATTCGAACATCCACACTTGGATTTCTCACAGCTTTGTTCAGCAAATAACCCCAAATCGGTCACTGATTTTCTGGGCAATTTAAACTGGGCTTTCCCATGGATTTTGGGGTAGCTATTGCTCCCAAATTCACCCCAAGGTTCCTACCAATGGATCCCCCATTGGATTTCACTGTCCAATACCAAATCGGGATGTTTTTGGCTTCCCAAAACGTGGGTTCTCTCACAATCGCGATTTCTGGTTTTCTCACTGTTGGGAGCTCGTTTTTGGATGGAGAAAGATGTCCCATACTTCCACAGTGGAATGGGGATAAGGATGGAGCAACCCCCCAAGATGTAGAGTGACTTGTGGGACAATTCAAAAGAGCCCATACCTTTCCACACGAATTCAGGGCTGCCCATACTCCATTGAAGCCATGGGCTGACATCTCAACCATTCTCTTACAACATGAATAAATGTCATCTAGAAAGGTCAAATGGGTTCTCATAAAGACATATGGCACCCTATGGTTCACTCCCATATCCCCCTCACCACTCCCTAGTGGATACATGTGGCCCCTTCTCATTCGTTGCCTCCATAGCCAGTCTTGGGATTTTATATTGCCTGATGTTTATTTACATCCTATTACAATTTCCATGGCTTAAGAGCACATGGTATCAAAATATCAATACTTGCCCTTTAAATAAAATTCGGCTTTCACTAGCGGGGCCTTGGCCTTGAGCTCCACGCTAGGAAAACATACATCACATGTACACATTATTTACATTAAAGGCTAATATATCCTAAGGGTAGAATTGGGGGTATTACAGATTTGATTACTGTTTAATTATAGTTTGATGTCTTGTTGTGTCATGGATATCAGTCTTATATATGTAGTCAAATGTGTTTGAGAAAGGTATCAAGTTGTTTTGCAGGTCTGGGCATTGCGACACTAGATAAGCATTGAAGAGCGAGGGAGTAAAAGCTAGGATCAACCTTCTGAATGAGGTGCCTACATCTCTAAACCCTAATCTATTCATTTATTTGTTGTACTTGCAGAATGCTTGTAAGTCTATCTTTATCACCATAAGTTGGTAGTTTCTCCCCTTAACTATAGGTGCATTTTCCCCATAACAGAATGGCGACCATACTGGGGACATCCTAACTGCTTAGGGGTATCCAAGGTCATTTCTTCAGTCTTGTTTGATGGTATTTGTTCATTTTCTTGATTAGGATCAGTTAGTAGGCTCTGTTTGACCCTACTGGGATTTTATAGACCCTTCCCGGCCCTTGCAAACCCTTGTGGGCCTAGGTGTGGTGGTTTTAACCCCATTTTCCCAACTTTTTCCACTTGTACACTACTATTTGTACAACACAGTAGCGCCCATATGCTACTTTTCCTCTGCACAGTAGCGCCCATCCTGCTATGGGCGCTGGTATGCCTCATACACAGGAGTGCTCAAAATCTGGGTTTGATTTTTTTTGAGTTTTTGGGTTGTAGACCCAAATCTAGGGGTTGTGGATGCATTTTTTGGGGTCCTTGATGACCCTAGGTCTGTGTTAAACCCATGTAAGTGGTATCCCATCCTTGTACTGATCCTGCATTCATGATTTGAACCTCTTTTGATCAATTTGAGCTTGTTTGGAAAGTTTTGGGGTTTTTTGACCCAAGTTGGGGGGTTGTGGACTTGTTTGGTGTTTTGTACCCTAAATTTGAGTCTAACTGAACTTGCTTGCCCCATTTCCACTGGATTTGAAACCTCTTGAGTCTTCTTGACTCTATTTGTATCTATTTGAGTGAAATTTCTCCTTTAGGTTGGTTTCTTATCCTCCCTTATGCTTTTAGTTTTTCTTTTGTAGTGAAAGTTCAAGTGTTTTGGTTGTTGTTCAAGACCTTGTTTGCATTGTTTATGTGCAGACCTTACTTTACCAAACCATACTTCTCCGTAGGTAATTTGCTTTGTTTGGGTCTAAAAGTAGTTTTTGTACTCTTTTCCCAATGGTTGGCATGCTTACATCAATAAGAATTTGAAAGTCATATTTGGTAGCTTTTACTGTTTCATAAAGAGAACCTAAAAGTTTCTTTTCTTTGCTTTGATAGTAGGTTAGTTTCAGTTTTGTTTGTTACCTTTGAAAGCATAAAGAATTTTGATTCATTTTCTGAATAGAGTACCTTGCAAGTGGCTTAAAAGATTTTAGAGTGCTTTGCATAAAAAAGAACAAGTTTTCTTTTGCATACCTAGTTGCTTGAGTAGCTGCATTCTTAGGTTTTGAGTTTAATTTTGTACATTTAGACTTTATTTTTACCCTTTTTTGCATTCGAAAGATTAAAAATTGCATTTGCATATGCATTCTAGATCAGAATTTTAAGACTTGCATTGAAAAGAAAAAGATTTGTTTCGTGGTAAATATTTCATTTTCAGTACTCTATCTCTACTATAACCACTCTCACACACCCACTACCTTTTTTAGTAAGCAAGTAACCTTTAAAATGTACTAGCAACATTTTCTTTTCTAGGTTACACTACACCAACTAGTCTTGGTTAGGATCTTGGGTTTAAAACACCTTAAACCACCCAAGATCACACATTACGCAAAAATCGTAGTTCGACTATCACAGGTAAACCCACTTCATTCAACACTTGCCTGGGATCTATGCAGTAGGTCTTGTGAGATCAGATTGTTGGGAATACCCCTCCTACTTTCTGTTTCGAGCATATACCAGGATTGGATCGCATTTGGGGACTCTTTTGAGTTTTGGGCTCAGTTACCCTGCCCACGCCTTCTTATTCGACCAGCAACTGTTCCCCCAGGAGTTTTCGGTGTTGTGGTATCCTTAGTATCTGACCATAGGTTCATACACAGGTGACAGCGAAGGGTATATCTGCTGTACCTAGGACAAACGTGGGAGGAAATCCTTTGCAGGTCTTTGGGAGGGCAGTTGGGTGATTCCAGCGCTTGTACCCTTAGTCATTGTATTGCGGACCCCAGGTAACTGTTCTTCATCCTTTGTTGATCTGTTCTGGGCCCTCATCATCCCAGACTCTTCTCCGGAAGGCATTTGTTTGCCTGGTTTGATTTACCTAGGACCTTTTTTTAGTGGTGTGCTCTTTGTGCTACTTGTCTTAGTTTTCCTTAGAGAACTTCTTGCTCATTTGAGCAGGAAACTATGTCTAGCATTCTGGTGAGTGCCAATCAAGGTACCCCTATTCCAGGGGATCCTTGTGTTGTTCCATTCATTAGAAACATTGGTGCTCCCTTAATGGCTACTCTGAATCTTCTTGGATTCACTATTGGGCTGCCGGTTTGGTTGTTTTCCACTCCGAATGCCTTGCATGCTCCTGACGCTTCTTTTGTGAGCACCTCAAATCAAGAGCATCAGAACCCTACGCATCCTTTGCCAGTAACATCTTCTCCTCCTCCTTCTACCTCATGTGGCGAAAGTAGCAATACTAGTAACCAGCAGTCTAAAAGGAATATATGGAGGAAGACTAGGAAGAAGATGCCAAAACAAGGGGGCAGCAACCTAGCCTCTGCAAGTCATGCTGGGGGCAAGCACCCTTCCTATGCAAGTCATGCAGGGGGCACCTACCCATCCTCTGGAGGTCATGCTGGGAGAAAAATTTTAGTCACTAAAAATCATACTAAAAGTTTGTCTTCAACCACTGTCAGTCATGTTGAGGACACGTCATTGATCACTGCTAGTCATATTAATGACAAGTCACCAGTTCCTGTGAGTCATACTGGAGACACCAGAACAGCCACTGCAAGTCATGCTGAGGAAGTTGACATTGTCGACAAACCAAACAAACAGAAGCTTAAGTTCCCTTGTAAGTTTTGCGAGGGAGATCACCTTACTTAATTGTGCCATGTACTTCCAGAAGTGCAAAAAGTGTGGTCCTTAGTTCAAAAGTATGATTCTTCTGAGCAACCAGCCTCTGTGAGTCATGATGGGGGCAAGTTGTCAGCCAATGCTAGTCATGCTGAGAGTACTGATGTTGTAAAGGAGTCTAAACCTATATGACGGAAACCAAAGTTCCCTTGTAAACTTTGTAAGGGAGATCACCTTACTCACCGATGCCCTGCCATTCCAGAGGCACAAAGAGTGTGGAAGGAACCTCTGTTCCTGAGTTGTCTATAGATTCCCTACAGTCAGATCAACCTTTGGTTGATAAAGTGGTTGAACCAATGCAATCTTTGGTCGACCCCACTCTTCCTTCAGAGAGTGAAGTGATCGAATCGATGCAATCTTTGATCAATCCCATCAGTCCTTCGGAGATTGATGCACCTACTGCTGAAGTCTTCCGCATTACCAGTTTGGATATTCCTGAAAAAGGGGGCACTTCACATGTGCCATGTGAACCCATACCAAGCCCTAGGATTGTTTCCTTTGATTGGAATAGTCTAGCCGGGCCTCGTCTTCCTTCTTCGACACCTTTCCAGATAAAGGTTGATATCGGGAACCATACAGTTGATAGATGCATTGTTGATGAAGGTGCTTATGTTAGTATCTTATCCGCTTATGCTTGGAGAGATTTGGGTTTCCCTAATGTTATTCCAGCTGGTAATTGGCCGTTGACCTTTGATAAAATATCTAGTAAACCTATCGGATTCCTCCGTCAGGCACCTGTTACCTTGGGTGGAAAAACAGTCTTAGTTGATTTTATGGTTTTAAAGGACCCTGTGGACTTTGATATGATCCTCGGGCGTGATTACATTTATGCTATGCATGCTGTGGTGTCTACACTTTTTCGTGTGATGCATTTCCCTCATAACGAAAACATTGTCACCATCGACCATCTTACATTCGTTGATCCTCCTTACTACCCAACTGTAGACCAGTCTGATCCCTCGTCATTAGGCACTACTATGTCACATGGGACTTATGTGGCATATTGTTCCTTGAGTTCAACTACTACTGAGAAGAAGTCTTTGAGTTCATGCTTACCTTCTCGGGACTTGGTCCCAGCTTTTGACCAAGGGACACCTCCATCTGAATGTTTAGATATGTGTTCTATCTGGGATGATATAATTCCTTTCGATGAAGTTTTCCTAGAGTCCATAGTATAGTCTGCCATTCATTTGGATGTTGATCCATTTGCAGTTATGTCCAGCCCCGGTTTGACCTTAAAGTCTGATCTTCCTACTGTTGAGTCTTTGGACTCTCCTATAGATCCGCAAATCGGTGTTCCTGCTGAGTTTGATTCTGCTTCTAGAATTTTCAACTCCCGTGATGATGAATTTGTTTCTGCAAATTCCATCATGTCCTTCAACTTTGATCTTCATCCTGAAGTTGATCTTGTTGATTGCAAGTTCTCGGGCTTGGGTACCATAGAGTCTTCATTTGAAAACTCTGCCTTGTTTATGCCTGTTGTTGATGATATTGAAGTTGAAAGTATTTCTACCACAGTGACTTGTATCGGGTCTTTCCTTACATATGTTTTAGATATGATCCTGGTACTAATGTTTCTTGGAGACAGGATTCTTAGCTGGATGTATACTCGCTTATTGGTCCTTTTCAACACCTTGTGCGACCATGTCAGGTATATTCATAACCTTGCATATAGGTTTAGACATCCCCGTTGTTATGTTGCATTTGAACCTTTTTCCATCCAAATTCGCCATAGGGTCGAACCTGTTGGATATTGTTGTGTTAGCCATCTCTTTATGCATTGTGTACCAGTCCGACAGCAGAGCCTACCTAACATGGGTCACCCTAGTGAGCACCCTTATGCCATTCTGGTGCCCATGCTGATTTTTTCTCATAGGCTCGGGAGCCTTTTTAGATTTACCATGACTTTGAGAAGAAGCCTCATATCTTTCTTCCTCATATATTTATGGCCATCCCTGATAAGGCTCCCATATTTGTGTTCAAATTGCATATGCATCTATTATGATCCCGCTTATGCTAATGAGCCTGAAGCCGGCTTCCACTCTTTTAGCTCGTTATATAAGCCTCCATCTCTGATCTTATTTCCGCTAAGCCCTGTAACATTTTGCCTTTGCAATTTGACACATTTTACTTGGAGGAGACACACCCTGAGTGTCCTTATCTTGCTCATGTTCCTTGAATTAGGCATAGTTTTGTTCCATGCGCTTGGAGCTAGTTTTGCATGTCCCTGACACTCGTCTCATCCCATTTCGAGCATTCTTCTTTTACTTCGAGCTCGTTAAAAACAGTAAGCAAGTTTTGAGCATTCTTCTTTTACTTCGAGCTCATTAAAAATAGTAAGTAGGTTTCGAGCATTCTTCTTTTACTTCGAGCTCGTTAAAAACAATAAGTAGGTTTCGAGCATTCTTCTTTTACTTCGAGCTCGTTAAAAACAGTAAGTAGGTTTCGAGCATTCTTCTTTTACTTCAAGCTCGTTAAAAACAGTAAGTAGGTTTCGAGCATTCTTCTTTTACTTCAAGCTCGTTAAAAATAGTAAGTAGGTTTCGAGCATTCTTCTTTTACTTCGAGCTCATTAAAAACAGTAAGTAGGTTTCGAGCATTCTTCTTTTACTTCGAGCTCGTTAAAAACAGTAAGTAGGTTTCGAGCATTCTTCTTTTACTTCGAGCTCGTTAAAAATAGTAAGTAGGTTATGAGCATTTCTTCCACCTTTCCTTCAAGCTCATTAAAAACAGTAAGGAAGTTATGAGCATTTTCTATATCTCCTTTGAGCTCATTAAAAACAGTAAGGAGGTCATGAGTTTACTTTTCCAGACTCGTTAAACCTTTACGGAAAAGATCCCTATGGAGTTCCTTTAAGCCCTTTTCAGACTCCTTAAATAGGAAAAGTTTGCTGAGCATAGTTGTCTTTTTGGGATCGTTAAAATAACTGAACCGACTTCCACTTAGGTATAGAATTACCCCTTTTCCGGGTCTTGGTGGATAATTTACGGAAAAGGTATACTCTAGGTATACTCTTGTATGCGCTAGAAGAGTTCTTCTTCCACTATTTTACACTTTTTCAGGGAAGGAGACTAACTTTACGAAAAAGGACCTTTGGAGTCGTCTTTAGGGTTTTCAGACTCTCGAAATGTGAAAACACCAAGCAAGCATTCACCTACTCGGGATCGATGTGAAATTCACGAGATGGTTGATAGAGGACTGTTTAAGTTTTTCAACTCTATAAATAAGAAAACACTGCCAAGCACATACCAATCCGGGCTCGATATAAAATCCACGGATAGGTGTATAGAAAACTATTTAAGTTTTTCAACTCTATAAGCAAGAAAACACCATCGAGCATAGACCAATCTGGGCTGAATATAAAATCCATGGATAGGTGTATGGAGTTTTCTTCTAGGTTTTTCAGACTCCTTAAATATGAAAATATCGTCGAGCATGCTTTAGTTCTTTGTCAAGCTCGTTAAAACATGAAAAAGGAAAGGGAAGGGAAGAATGTTAAAATATCTTTCAATATGATGGAAGCAAGTCAACTATCTCCTTGAACAAAGCACCTGTTTTGAGTCTATCAAACAAGTTGGGTTCTAGCATTGGACTTAGGGTAAACCTGATCTCAGAGTTCCTACTCCTCCGTTTGGTTAGTCTTCCAATAATTTGGAGAATCTGTTAATGTCTCCTACATTGCAGATTTGTATCATGGTTTCTTTGTGTTCAAAGCTACCTAAGTCACACTTGTGTCATGCTCACTGTTCAAGGATACAACCTGTGTCGGCCATTCTGCAGTTGCCTTGACCTCATGTGTCGGCCATTCCTTGGTGTCAGTATGTTTCATCTTGTGTTCAGTCCTACTCCAAATCAGCTCATACCTATTGAGTGTCCCTCATGTTGGATGATGGAGGATGCATTAAGGCCTCCCTTCCAATGGACTTCTTCCCATCGACTTCAGCTCATTGTGCTCTGGGAATGAAGTTTAGAGTTTCGGTTAGTACCTTGGGGATTGCAGTCATTAGTGGCAGTTTCCTTCACTATTGGATAGATGGGAATACATCAATGTCTCCTATCCGATGGATTCTTCAAGTGCTCGATGGCAAGACCACTTATTCGCACTTGCTTGAATGTACTAGGTACCTTGGGTTTCATTTTCATTATTGGTGGACACCCTCGCGTTTGTTAACGGTACACATCAATGATCGGTAATCAAACGATACCTCCCATGTTCGACATCAACTCATTTATTCGCATGGATAGGTTTGTACCTTGGGTTGTTTTTGGATGAAGACCTTGGGTTCCTTGATAGCATCACCTCATTTATGTTATCACCCAAATTGTGCAAGACTGAGCCACACTCTTTTTGGGCTCTTGATGAGACATAGATCCAGCTTGTTCTCTATGGCTATGTTCTCCAGTTTTGACATAGATCCACCTTGTATTTATGTGGCTATGTTTACACTTATGTTCCTCATGGATCCACGCTTGTATTCTAGTGGCCATGATATATGCATAAGTATTTTGTATCGTTATTGTATCCTCTTGGAGGTCATGTTCCACTATTTGAACATGGACAGTTACCCCAAGGATAAGTTTGTCTGACATTGCCTTTGCTTTCAGGTACTTCATTTGAGCCTATGATTCTTGGTTTCTCCGTTCCTCCATGATTACACTCTTTGTTATTTATAATGTATTTTGGCCATCATTTCCTACACTCCCTCTGACCTCATACATTAGGGGGCATCTGTTATAGCTTGAAATGACACCTCTCCGTCCGTGATGACACTTTCTTCTCTTGGTCGCATGACGACACTTCTTGAGATCAAGTTCAGTCACACAACATGACATTTGTGGATGGAGGAGTCATTTGGGACACTAAAAATGGTTGAAATTACCTCATTCTTGACCCATTTGATGTATATGACCCTTAGGAACATTTTTCCAGACCAAACCGTCTCCTGAAAATGAGCAGAAAAGCCTATTTTTGGCCATTTTTTAAAATGAGCGCGAATCCACTGTTGAAATAGTAGCGCTCAAACCCTTCTAAGTGCGACTCCACTGTTGAAATAGTAGCGCTCAACTCCATATGTATGCTACTTTGTCTACTATAGAGTAGCGTACACCCTTGTTTTGGTCAAAATCTCGAAATTCGAGTAAGTTAAGTTGGTTGGGAAACCTCTTGAGTGGTTATAACTTATTTTATTCTTCCTCACTGACTATATAAGGAGGGTAGAAGGGCCATAGAAGGGGACTAAGCCCAATTACAAATTTATGCTGGAGGAATGGAGACCCTTATCCCCCTCTCTTGTGCTTCAGTTTTGGTAAACCCTAGCACAGTTAATTAGAGGCTGGAATCCTTGGAGAACAGAAGCAGGAGACCTTGAATCTAGGTTTCGTGAGGTACCAAGCTTGAAGGAAGGTATAACTTTATATACTTTCTTTCATTCATTAATAAAGATCAGACGTTCTTCTCTTTCCAAATATGACCCATTAATGTGTCTTAGATTTGATTACTGTTTAATTATAGTTTGATGTCTTGTTGTGTCATGGATATCAGTCTTATATATGTAGTCAAATGTGTTTGAGAAAGGTATCAAGTTGTTTTGCAGGTCTGGGCATTGTGACACTAGATAAGCATTGAAGAGCGATGGAGGAAAAGATAGGATCAACCTTCTGAATGAGGTGCCTACATCTCTAAACCATAATCTCTTCATTTATTTGTTGTACTTATAGAATGCTTGTAAGTTTATCTTTATCACCGTAAGTTGGTAGTTTCTCCCCTTAACTATAGGTGCATTTTCCCCACAACACCCCTCAAGTGTTATAAAGGAGAGCCCATCCATGAGCCATGGGGGGAACTACTTTGGGTATCCAACCTATGATCTTAAGAGATTTGTAGAGATAGCAAGAGGGAGGAAGTATTGGAGCTGGAGCTAGCTTGGACATCAAGCAACCCTATGTAAGTGTTTTCAAGCTTCTTATTAATGATAACTTGTCTTGATTCCCATTTCATGTGTATTATGTTTGAATTATTGGCATGAAATGTATCTAGTATGATTTGGATATAACTTGTACATTCAAGGTGTTTGGGAGATTGTGTGTTTGTTTCTTGTTTGATCTTGACAGATTCTACTCGGGAGCTTCAGTATCAAAGCTGGAAGTGGGACAAACGCCTGATTGGAAGGTAAGTTACATCCTTCTATCTCTATCAAGTACACTTAATCTTGTGTATGAGTTGAATTCAGGATTCAAGATTGCATTTGTTTACTAAATTCTCTTATATTAGAGCTAGTACATCCTAGTCTAACCTAAGAGAGCCTCCCTGATTGGAAGGTAAGTTACATCCTTCTATCTCTATCAAGTACACTTAATCTTGTGTATGAGTTGCATTCAGGATTCAAGGTAGAATTTGTTTACTAAATTGTCTTATATTAGAGCTAGTACATCCTAGTCTAACCTAAGAGAGCCTCTTCTTATCTGTAGGAAGGAAGTTCTATAACAGAAAGTTCAGGACCCTAAAAAATTGTAGAAAATTTACTAGAAAACTGCTAAAATGGAAAACTATTTTGAGCTAGTGGAATATGTGGGTGGCCACCTACATACATATGGATCAGTCCTCACCCCTTAGCAAGCAATGGTATCCATTGCATTGAGTTCCCCCATAAAATGGGGAAAATTATGCTGAACTTGACTCTTGGTGAGCCACTTGCCTTGGTGGAGTAGTTTCCCCGCTTTGACAATCCAATATAGTTGGATATTCTACTGGAGGGTGTCCTTAACTTGTGTATCCATGATCTGATCAATAGTTTCCTATTCAATGCTGGAGGGATTAAGCTATGTAGGTGTCAATTTCTCTTCCTCCTCCGAGGTGTCCAACAATGGTGAAAAATATGGGCAAAGGAGCTCCACATTGAATACTGGGTGCAGGCCAAGGAATGGAGGGATTCTTAATTCCTAGACATTTTCACCAAATTCCTTGGTGATAGTGTATAGTCCATATTGATGTGGGAGAAGCTTGCGATGTGGTCCCATGAGCCTCTATCTTTGCAAATGAAACAAAACCTTATCACCCACCCGGAACTTGTGTGGAACCCAATGCTGGTCATGTCGCTACTTGTACTTAGTGTTGGCCTTTTCCAAAATGTCATGGACTTGTTGGCGGATGTGTTGGATCCATTCAAAAAATATGGTGTCCTTATAAACCTTAGTATAAGCATGGGAAGATTCCTCTAATGTAGATGTAATGGGCAGATGTTGGTTGCTTTCTGGACAGACCCGGGTTTTCAGGATGCGCAGCAACAAACACCCCTTTGGCGCACTGGCCATTTCGGCAACAAGCTACGCAGCAGCCCAAAGTCTCACCCGAAGTGGCTATGGGGGGCTAAGGAATCAGGTTTCCTTATCCTAGGTGGTGTGGATTCTACAGTCTTCTCCCTTCCCTTCCGGGACGATACCCCGGAACAGAACGTCTTACTCTTCCACAGGTCTCACAGCGCTACAGCGTGGGAACTCACTCTTCCCAGCCTGGCTGCGCAGTAGCTCCGCACCTGCGCACGAGGCGTTTACCTGCTACGTCTGATACACTATGTATCGCTTCTTCCCTCATGCCACAGCGCAGTAACACACTCCTTAAGCGCTACGGCGATAATGTTCTTACAGACTCCTTCGACAATGCACAAGTACGCTTCTAAGGGAGCTTCAAGGATTTACTTTACTTAATCATTCATAAATATAGCGGAACATTCATGGAAACATAGACAGTAAACCAAAGAAATGCAATCACATAAAGCATCACCACAACAAGACTTATGTAGTTCACCTCCAGGAGGGAAACCACGTCCATGGGACTGTTTTATATTACCTTAAGATGGGGATAACACAGTTTCGCTGCGCACACAGCTGCAGCCTTAGATCTTTCCGGGAAACTCCACGCACACAGCTGCGAGCCCTTCTCTTAGATCTACTCTCTCCTTCTACAGATATTACAATGAAAAAGGCATACACTTACATTCCCCTCAGTCCTCTTTCGACTGGTCGATACATACAATGGCCTTTACGCCAAATGGTCTCCTGCAAGATCGCGGCCTTCTTACATGCACAAAACGATCATTAACAGCTTTACAAGACACAGCAATACAAGTGACTTAATGACTATCAACTATCTAGCCAACCCAACCAATCAACCAACCAACCAACCAACCCTTTTCCCTTTTACAATTACACATATATATAGGTGGCCTTGAGGGTCGCACCTTTACAAAACTGTGGGCCTTTCCCAATAGTGATCCCCAAAAATGCTAACCACTGACACAGCTAGGTGTACTGTAGGTGCCTCTTGCAGTCACGTTGCAGCTTCCTGCAGACTCCGCGATTTTCGGTGCAGATCGCGGGTATGGGCGCCGCTTCATCGTTCTTTGCTCCTAGTCCTTCACCTTCAATGCTTCGGCCCATTGCTCTTCCTTGGTCCGAGCAACCATAACTCTTGTACTTTGCCTTAATGAGGGTAGCTGAGCCCTCTTCCGTCGCTTCATTTGTTGTGGTGGTTGAGCTTTCTACTCGTCCACCTTATTTACTCTTTCCTTTGACGTGCACGCGAGCTCCACGATTTCTGGCCCGCAATCAGCGGTGAGCTCATCCATCTGGCGCCATACTATGCACTGTTCATTTCTGCCCAAAAATGTTGCTTTTCCTCAAAATTTGGCAGCTTTACCATAGTTGCGGCCTATGCTCCAACAAGCCCCTAACACTTACTTGTGGCTCATTCCCGAGCCACTCGCACTAGCTTGCGGTCGTTTTAGTTGTGCATCTGACTTGGCTTGGGTTGCAGCGAAGGCTTGCTTCTACTGCGCAATAGCGGAGTCCATGTCTTGCATGCATTCCGTGGCTGTCTGCACCAGATCTGCAGTAGCTTCTTCTCCTTTTACGCCGTCGATCAACTCTTGAGACTCAGCAAATGCTTTGACCTTGGCCTCTACTTGGGTAGCAAGTTCAGCATACTCATCCATAAACGGCTGAATGATGTTGGCGAGAGTAGCATCTTTGTTTCTGAGCCTGTGTAGTTCTTGCTGGACTTTGCGGACTTCGCTCATATTTCTCATTTTGGCTAAGCCTTCCAAGGGCTTAGCTTCTTTGTTCAGAACAATTAGGGACTGTTCTGTAGCTTCCACCTGTTCCACAAGGGAAACTTTAGAAGGGAGCTTCTCGAGCTCATCCCAAGCCTGCATAGCTTGCATCATTAACTGCTGGGCTTCATCTGTTCTGCACTTCATTTGGGTAGAAGCTATGTGCAGTGCTTCAAGTCGTTCTTGTGTCTCATCTACAGGAGGCACTACGACATGAGGTTCCAACTCGGTGAGCTGCTTTCTATGGTCTTCAGCCATAGCAACTACTTGTTGTTCTAGGGCTTGCGCCCTTCTGTCGATGCGTTGCACTTTCTCAACTAAAGGAAGGTCTGGTTGAATCTGGCAGGCTGGCAGCTTTTGGGCGATTTCATCGATGACATTCCTTAGCCCAGTGTCTTGCGCTTCGTGGAGTTCAAGCTGCGCAGAGATATCCTTATAGCCTGCCCTTAACTCTACTTCCTGCGTCTGCAGTCTTTGATTGGCATGGAATGTGGAGAGCTCCCTAGCTCTCAGCTCAGTAGAGACCTGCTCCTGAACCAACTGCAGAGTTTCCAACGGAATTAGTGACAAATTTATTTCAATAGGGCCAACCGCGCTTACCCGCAATGCATCCAGAGGATGCGGGAGTGTCATGCTTGTAGGCGGGATGTGGATGACAGTGTGCCTCTCTGTAGGTACTTCAACCCACTCGGTGCTTGTAGATGCTTACGACACCTACGAGCCGGATGCTGGCGCATGGGTCTGCGTAACTCGTCTTGCGAGACCCTTCAACTCCACGAGCTGCAGGTCCAGAGCACTTCTGATATTGGCCTGAGAGGCATGCAGCTCATGAAATTGCACCTTCAAGTACTGGTTGAGCCCCGCAGCAAGGGTCTCATAGGGGTCTCCAGTCGCTTCTGTGGGTTGCGACAGCTTCTGCTTCTTGGTAGTCGGTCTTGACGGACCTTCATCATTCTTTTGCGCGACCTTTTCCTTGCCCTTATATTTCTATGGCGTCGTAGGGGGTGTCATCGTGGCAACGATTTCAGTGGCCTGCTTCCATTCATCTGGCCAGGACTTCACAGTGTCCTCCACGTCTTGGGTAGTCATTCGGTAGAGCCCTATGACCCATTCTTTCGACTGAATTCCGTGAGGGCGGAAATAGATTTCATGCAAGTTGGCAGAAAAGACCAACTTCGTTCCATAGATTTTTGCCGTCTCCTTAGTAAGCCTCGGCATCTGCAGGATGGTATCCCTGAGGAGATGGTAGTACTCGAAGAACACGGCGTGGTTCATCTTGCACTTCATAGGATTATTAGAATCCCAGAGGTTGACATAGCGCATCCCTGTAACCTCTCCTGAACGATGCGGAAGAAACTGAGTGTTGGGAAGTTCCTTCCACCTGACAAAGGCACACAAGATCAAGAGCCAAGAGAAATGGAACAGTTGATTGGCGGTGTCCTGAACGTTGCGGTAGTCATCCAAGAATGTATTCAAGAGGAAGAGACACCAGTTGTATTGCTCACCCTTCGCAGCTACAACTGCGGGCTCTACAACAGCTCCAGGGACTTCTTTAGGTTGGCACTTCGTTAAAAGTCTACCTGCGAGCAGACTACCTGTGAATCTAAGTGCTTCATCTTAAACTACAGTGAGGTCATAAGCCCGACCTCCTCTCGACAATTTATATTTCTGCACCACCTGTGCAGCCAGCTTTCGGTCCTTGTCTTTACCAATGAAATGGATGTTGGGGTCCTTACCAACCTTAGATAGGCCGGTAATTCGGTGAATCAGGTCCACATTCAGATCAATTGGCCTCCCTAGCCAAAGATAGCCACTGTGAACCCAGGATAACAGGACCTTGACAACCGCATTAACTTCATTGCTACGCCCGAAGTGCGGTAGCTTCAACAAGTTCAACAGTCCAGGCCTTTCTAGATTTACTGCAAATTCCTGCGGGACGAATTCGTTAATCTTCTTAGTAGGATTATGGACCACTGTCAGATAGTGATCTGGTGCGAACTGAGGATATGTTCTATAATCCCCCAAGTTGAAGTCAGAAAACTTAACCAGCGGGAGATGTCCAAGCAGGGATCCTTCTTCTTGCACGACTTCCGCCATTGGTGGCAGCGGAATCGAATACTTGGCATTCTTGGGAATGCGCACCTCGGGTGCATCATCTGGGCACGGAGGAATGTAGTTAACCAGAGTGGCCAAGGGCTCTGGAATGGGTTCCTCCGACTGCTACTATTGCTGAGACGCCCTTGTGCCCGGGGACTACCTGGGATCAGGAAAACTAGGAAGCTTGACAATCTTGATCGGGGTACCCATACCGAAATCTAACCCTCTACGTCTGAATTGACGGACGAATTCTTCAGTTGACAGTTTCTTCATCATGAACTTGCATACATGACAAAAACTGAACCGAAAAGGTGGAACAGCGTAGGATGCGAACTCTGAAAACGGGAAAGCAGTCTGCACGACACGGCTCTGAAAACAATGACTTAGACTCTCAAACAGGACAACTATACAACGCAATAGCAAGGAAAAGTAACCCAAGCATATACGAATGAGGGGTATTTATAGCTGAAGGCGGTAGTAGATGCGGACAAGTGGCACTAATAACCATTGGCTCCTAAGCAAATGAGTTGACAACCCCCATACCCACTGCGCCTCTGTGGTGCATTAAATGCGAGGGATGGGCTCTGACAGCCTTCGGGATATGAGCTAAGGCCTTCGGCTCCTTAATTTAATGCATATCTTATGGAAATCAAGCTGAATCTGTTAGAGCAAATACAATTAAATGGCGGTCTCGTCCTTCATTAAGACTCAGACGTGGCTACAGAACTACCGCAATTCAAATTTTTGGTGGGTAACTTCAGCATGGGTTACTATGCACATGGAGGGCTCCACGGTGAGGAGAACTCCGCAAGAGCGACAAATAGACAACAAGGAACTCCGCAAGAGTGAAAGTTCGACAACCCGGGGGGATTTGCAAGAGCGACAATAGGATTGCTCAGAACAGGCTTTATAGAGACTGAAACATGTCTCGCGACTTCCGCGTAGACTGATAAGTGCGATGCCTCTTTCAACTACACTGGACATCTACACAACTTTAGCAACTGATTAGGTCGACAGGGCTGAGTGGTCATCGCGATAAAGCTTGAGCCGACTCCCGTTGATCATTGTGGGCAGCAACTCTCCATTAAGCTTTGCAAGCTGAACTGCTCCACCTTCGGTTATCTTCATCACTTGAAAAGGGCCTAACCAATGTACACAAAACTTGCCTGGAAACTTGATGAATTTACTATCATAGAGGAGTACCAAGTCTCCTTCCTGAAAGACTTTATTCTTAATATGCCTGTCATGCCAAGCGTTCTGTCTCACCTTCTGCACTTGTTGATGGAATCTAGCTAAAATCCTGTCTTCTTCTAAGGCAACCAAATGTGACAGCCTTTCACTCATAGTACCAGTATCTTCCATTTCTGTAATTTGAGCAATTCTGAGACTGGGAACAATGTATTCCATGGGCATGAATTCTTCTTGTCCATACACCAAACTGAAAGGTGTGTGACCTGTTAATTTATTGCATGTGGTTCTATAAGCCCATAACACAGCTGTGACTCTAAGGTCCCAATAATCTCTTTGTTGATTACAGATCTTGGTCAGGGAATTCTCCAGAATCTTATTGAATGCCTCCACCATACCATTAGCTTGAGGGTGGTAGGGTGTACTCTTATGGTGACTAATGTGGAATTCTTCAGTAAGGGCCTCTATAGTCTTGTTTAGGAAATGTGTGCCCTGATCACTCATTGGAATGAGTGGACATCCAAATCTAGTGACAATATTCTCAAATATGAACTGCGCGGCAGTGACAGCGTCGCAATTCTTAACTGGCTTCGCCTCAGCCCATCTGGTGAGGTATTCAGTAGCTGTGATGATGTATCTTGCGCCAGTTCTCTTTCCTAGTGGGTTGATAGGTCCCACAAAATCAATGGCCCACTTATCAAAAGCACGCAATGTTATCTGAGGTCTTAGCGGCATTTCATCTCTTCTTGAAGGTTTTCCTGCTCACTGGCACACATCGCAACACTTGCAGAATTCCTTAGTATCCTTGTGCAATGTTGGCCACCAAAGACCTACGGCAAAGATCTTCTGCGCAGTCGGCTTTCCTACGAAATGGCCTCCTACGGTTCCTGAGTGCGCTTCAGCGATTATGGAGTTCTTCTCATGCGGTAAAATGCATATGCGCAAGACTTCATCAGGGCCCAACTTATAGAGTTGGCCTGCTATCAAAGTGAAGTCTGCGGCTTTGACAACAAGTTGTTTCTTCTGTTGTATTGTGAACTCAACTGACGCCTACCTTGTAGTGAGAAACTCAAGAATATCGGAATAATATTCGTCTGCTGCTTGAACAAAAAACAGCTGCGCATCAGGCAGATTGTCCTCCAAATTTGTAGGTTCCTCCCCTGACTCTATCCTAGATAAATGGTCAGGTCCTGCATTCAATCTACCTGACTTCACAATAATCTCAAAATCATACTCCTGGAAGAGGAGTAGCCATCTGCAAATTCTTCCCCCTAACACTGGCTTATTGACCAAGTACTTCAAGGCAGAATGGTCAGTATACATTTTAAAATGAGCACCCAATAGATAGTGTTTGAACTTCTATAAGGCATACACCATAGCTAGTCCTTCTCTTTCTGTAGTGGTGTAGTTCTTCTCGGCTGTAGACAGCTTTCTGCTAGAGTAAGCAATGGGGTGGTCAATACCTCCTTCTCTCAGTTGTGTCAGTACAACACCCAATGCTATGGAAGAAGCATCTACATGAACATGAAAGGGTTTTCTCCAGTCTGGGAAAACTAGAATAGGCGCTGTGACCATCTTTCCTTTAAGTGTGTCCAGGCTCTGTTGGCATTCTTCGGTCCATTGGAATTTCGACTCCTTTTTCAGCAGTCTTTCCATAGGCGCAGTGATCTTTGCATAACCCTTGATAAATTTCCTGTAGTATCCTGTATGTCCCAATGTAGTGCGCAATTGTTTGACTGAGTTGGGCGTAGGAAAGTTAGCAATGATGGCAACCTTTGCAGGATCCATCATGAGTCCTTGTCTACACACAATGTGACCCAACAAAATACCAAAAGGAGCACAGAAGATACATTTTTTCAAGTTAAGGGAGATCTGATACTGTCTGCATTTTTCTAACATCATCCTTAGATTCCCTATATGGTTATTTAGTAAACCAAACACAATCCAGTCATCAAAATAGACTTCTAGAAACTTATGAATGAATTCTTTAAAAACAACAACAACGACTCGAGAGAAAATAGTAGGAGCATTTTTAAGACCAAAGGGCATTACCGTATATTGGAATGAGCCCCATTCAGTCGCAAAAGTGGTCTTATGGCGGTCCTCTGGATGGATTCTGATCTAATGGTATCCTGAAAAGCCATCAGTGAAGGAGTAAGCCTCTTGTCCTCCAACATTGTCAAGCACTTCGTCTATAAAGGGCATAAGAAATGGGTCATGCGCTGATGCGTCGTTGAGCTTGCGCAGGTCCACGCAGATTCTTATTTCACCTTTTTTATTTTTCTCCTGTACCACCATAGGACTAATCCAATCACTTTCCTCTACTGGCTCGATGATACCAGCTGCGAGCATCTTATCAATTTCTTCTCTGACCTTTTCTTTATATCGCGGGTTCAACCTATATGGGTGTTTTTTTACTGGATTAGCGTCCGCTTTCAAAGGTATGCGCATAACTCCTAAATCTCCTAGGATGCCTTTCATTTCTGTAAACTTGGTAGGAAAGATATCCTGGTACTCATGTAGTAAATTTGCAATATGGCCAACAGTTTCATCATCCCAATAATCTCCTATAGAGGCAACCTTAGGTTCGGCCTCTGTACCAATGTTAATCTTCTTGAGCTTGATGTGTTCTGTAATGGCAGGGATATCAAGCTAAGGGCCTTTGACTTTGCACATCCCTTCTGACTCTGGAATATTTATGTTGCAAGGATCATCATCCTCTTCTCCAGCGGCTAAATTATAGCATTCCAAGGCATGTTCCATCTGGACAGCCCAATCTGGTTGAGAATACTCTGGTAAAGGACATTGTCCAAATACCTTCTTTCTAATACACTTTAAAGCCTGATCGATGCTTGGATGTTCTGACTCGAAGCTTAAAGTGAGTTGAAAACTTTCAATCATGAGAGGCCAAGTGATAGTGCCTTTGCACAATTCTGTTTCAGTGTACCAGTTCCTTGGAATTATATCCAACGTGTGGATGAATAGGTGAACCCACTCATCCTTTGGAATATCTAACCATTGCTGAATACATGCTTCAACATGTGACCTGGGGTCACTCTGTCCATCATATTTGTGCAAAACTCCTGTTGTGGTCTCTTGAAATCTGCGCAGTATCAACCTGCGATAGTCTTTCCATGTGTCGATATTTTCTTTATGCGCACCCCACCATCTTGTGGGTGTAGCGCGCAGTGCTACATCCGATGCTTGTATGCGCTGCTCATCTGGGATTTCTTGTTCATATGCATGCATGAATTCACTTACTCCAGTTAAACCATCAAATATTGGAGTGTTATTCAATTCTGTGCCAATCCATCGAATAGATTTAGTCATCATGGCGCAACGCCTTGCAGAAACCTCATGTAAGCAATTCTGCTAGTTTTCTAGTCCTGCTTCCGAATTTGATGTGCACGAGCTATCGCATTGCCAGCTGATATGGCCATCCGTTGAGGGATTGACATAATCATTATGAATAGTAGTCATCTGATACAAACTTTCCATGTGGAGCACTTCTTCTTCTGCTCGAATGGGTTCAATATACCTTGGTCCTTGAAGGGGATCAAGTGGTGCAATGACCCTAATTTGGTCATCCTCAAAAGTCATCTGTCTTTTCTTCAAATTAATGACAGCCAGATTATCAAATGCCCATTCTATGCCTAAAAGTGTTGGATAAGGTTTACTGTCATCCAGAATTTTGATTACTTCAAAGTCTGCATAACTTCTTACTCCCTCAATATCAATGGGTACATTGGGTAATTTGCCCAATGGAGAAACTCGTTGTTGATTTGCTAGTCTTAGATGGATAGGAGGTCTGATAAGCTGAGGCTACCCATCTGTTCCCATGTCTGCATGGTAAGAACATTAACTTTTGAGCCTAAATCCAAAATGACTTCGTCCATTTCAAATGCTCCAATCTGCGCTGTGAGTCTCATCTCTCTTCCAGTTCTAGTATGACTCCCGATCTGATGAACAGCATGCTGCGGTATGTTCATCGAAGAAGATTGTTAACACTGATCCAACAGGTGTTGGAGTTCCATAGTTTCTTTTTCATTGCGCAACAACTTTAAGCAGCTTCTTAGGAGAGCATGAACACTGCCTAGTGTATCCTCCTCATCAGGCCTTCCAGATGTAGTGGCCTGCTCTCGTACCAGGTTCTCTTTTCGTGGCACATGCGGCCTGATATCATTGTGCGGTATTGCGATAGAACTTGAAGCTCGTGGATCTGAAAAATACTCTTGAGCTTGCTTGAAGGATTCTTTTTGCTTCTGTAGGTCAAGCAGGGATGGTTTATTATTAGCGCGACGCACCCATTATGTCGCTGGCTTTCCAGTTCCCGACTCTGGCGCACCAGTGGTTGTACCACTGCGTGTCACTATATTAACTGTAGGGTCTGGTTATCTTTTTTCTGCTGCAATCAACTGAATATTCTGGTTAACCTGTGGCTTCTTTTCTTGCATCTTGGCCATCAAATGAGGGCATTCTTCAATGACATGATCATAAGATTTACAGTATCTACAGGTGGTTGCAGGGTTTTGGCAATCCCTTGCATAATGGCCTTGAGCTCCACAGTTATAGCAAGTGATCTATCCTCATCCACGACCAAAACCTCCTGCGCGTCCTCAGCCCCTGTAATTTCCTCCACGGCCTTCGCGAGCTGGGTCATACTACGGACCTGCTGTGGGTCCCTATGGTTTTGACTGTACTATATAAACATCATGTTTTCTTTCTATCATAAGCTCATATGCTCTGCAATTGTTCTCATCATGGCCTACTGATTTACAGAAATTGCAATATAGATTCTTTAGAGTTTGTACATATTTTTGTAACAAGTGACACTCTTGTGTTCTGTGGCCTCTAGTTCTACAGATTTCACACCAAGGCCCCTGAGCCTGTGGTAAAGGTTTAGGTGCTCCAGTTGCAATATAATCTATGAAAACAGGACAATGGTCCTTTGAATGTCCTTGTGCTCTACACTTTGTACACCAAATTTATTCTTTAACATCCTTTCCTTTCTTAATATCATGCACTTACAAGGTTAGGTTTGCTGTTTGGTTCTGCAACTGCGCAACATCGTTGCTTATTCCAGCAATTGGTGAAGCTTCTAGTTTCATAGCCATCTCTAGAGCTTGTTCTTGAGTAGTGAGATTCTGTTGCATAAGAAGAAGTCTAATATGAGGAAGCAGCGCAGCAATGAACCATTCCTTATGCTGCTGCGGTGCAAACTCAAAGCTTACTTGATCTATCAAGGCTTTGAACTTCTGGTCAAAGTCCCATACTGATTGTGTAGGTAACTGTTTTATGTCTTTGAGTTCTGTTATGCACTGTGATTCTGATTTAGGTTTCTTGAATTCTTTAATCATAGCACTTCTTACATCAGCAAGCGTCCTATTCTGTGCTGCTGAGTATTTCATAAACTAGGTTAAGGCTCTCTCTCTTAGTGTGGTTGCTAACTGAACCAGCTTAACATCATCATCATTAATTTGCTTAATCGTCCAAATGGCTTCACATAGAAACCAGTGCTGCTCAGGGTCTTCTATCCCTATTCCTCTAAAGGTTGGTAACTTCATGTCATCACCCATCCTTCTTGTGCTAGGTTGATGTGGAGGTGCTGTGGCACTGCCTCCAGGATGGTTAAACAAAGGTGGGGCTGAGCTACTAGAAGTACCGTGCAAGCTACTAGAGGATGTTACTGCGGGGTTATGCTGATCCCCATCTGGCTTTTGCGGTGTAAAAGGGTGGTAAGGGATATGAGCACTCCCTTTTCTCTCTATATGGATCGCTCTACGAGCTCGACTATCTTCTGGGCTACACTCAAAAGAATGCTGGTCGAGGCCTACTTTATACCGTTTTCCGCTACAAGTGCAACCAATAACTTCAAGATCACTATCAGAATATGCGGACATTACTTGTCTATGCTATTCATCAGAAGCTATGAATAGTTTTCCTTTTTCATATAAGAGCATTTTAATCAACAAGTTCAGAGAATTTAAGAACTTACCCCTGTATGCTTTGAAGAAGCTCCTCTCAGCCTTGCTGAAACTCTTTCTCGTATCTACTGCAAACTCAGTGATGAAACCTTCCAGCAGACTGTTCAACCAAAAGTCTACTGCGCGGGACACAGGATTATCTACCCGCTTCAAAATGCTTACTAACTCAGGCGTCCAAACAACAGGTTGATCAACATGCAGAGTGGGTCGAGTATCTGTTAGCTTGGATACCCACTCATGCAACTTGAGTGCAAATGTTACAAAGAATATTTCGTGAAGGTCAGTATAAATATGCTTCTGCAACCAGTCCTCTGTCTGAATCCTAAGGCTTCTATTTTCACGTTCAATGAACTCTCTAGCCTTTGAATCAAACCACTCTTGAATTTATTTAGCTGTAGGATTCCAGGACCACATTTCCTTCAAAATAATAGGGTTAAATCCGGGAACGGAACCATTTGTTGGCTGCTTTCTGGACAGACCCAAGTTTTCAGGATGCGCAACAACAAACACCCCTTTGGCACACTGGCCCTTTCGGAAAAGAGCTGCGCAGCAGCCCGAAGTCTCACCCGAAGTGGCTATGGGGGGCTAATGAATCAGGTTTCCTTAGCCTAGGTGGTGTGGAGTCTATAATATTCTCCCTTCCCTTCCGAGAGGATACCCTGGAACAGAACGTCTTATTCTTCCATAGGTCTCACAGCGCTACAGCGCAGGAACTCACTCTTCCCAGCTTGGCTGCGCGATAGCTCTGCGCCTGTGCACGAGGAATTTATTCCCTACGTCCGATACACTATTTATCGCTTCTGCCCTCACGCCACAGCGCAGTAACACACTCCTTAAGCACTACGGTGATAGTGTTCTTACAGACTCCTTCAACAATGCACAAGCACGCTTCTAAGGGAGCTTCAAGGATTTACTTTACATAATCATTCATAAATATAGCGGAACATTCATGGAAACATAGACAGTAAAGAAAAGAAATGCAATCACATAAATCATCACCACAACAAGACTTATGTAGTTCACCTCCAGGAGGGAAACCATGTCCACGGGACTGTTTTATATTACCTTAAGATGGGGATAACATAGTTCCGCTGTGCACATAGCTGCAGCCTTAGATGTTTCCGGGAAACTCCACGCACACAGCTGCGAGCCCTTCTCTTAGATCTATTCTCTCCTTCTACAGATATTACAATGACAAAGGCATACACTTACATTCCCCTCAGTCCTCTTTCGACTAGTCGATACATACAATGGCCTTTACGCCAAGCGGTCTCCTGCGAGATCGCGGCCTTCTTACATGCACAAAACGATCATTAATAGCTTTACAAGACACAGCAATACAAGTGACTCAGTGACTATCAACTATCTAGCCAACCCAACCAATCAACCAACCAACCAACCAGCCCTTTTCCCTTTTACAATTACACATATATATAGGTGGCCCTGAGGGTCGCACCTTTAAAAAACTGTGGGCCTTTCCCAACAGTGATCCCCAAAAACCCTAACCACTGACACGGCTAGGTGTACTGTAGGCACCTCTTGCAGTCACGTTGCAGCTTCCTGCAGACTCTGTGATTTCCGGCGCAGATCGTGGGTATGGGCACCGCTTCATCATTCTTTGCTCCTTGTCCTTCGCCTTCAATGCTTCGGCCCATTGCTCTTCCTTGGTCTGAGCAACCATAACTCCTGTACTTTTCCTTAATGAGGATAGCTGAGCCCTCTTCCACCGCTTCATTTATTGTGGTGGTTGAGCTTTCTACTCGGCCACCTTATTTACTCTTTCATTTGACGTGCACGCGAGCTCCACGATTTTTGGCCCACAATCTGCGGTGAGCTCGTCCATTTGGCGCCGTACCGCGCACTGTTCATTTCTACCCAAAAATGGTGCTTTTCCTCAAAATTTGGCAACTTTAGCATAGCTGCGGCCTATGCTCCAACAACAGAGCTACATCAATTGGGGCCAGTGGTTGGAACTCCAGGAACAATTGAAAAGGGTTGTGGCTAGTAGAGATATGAAGGGATCTGTTATAGCTATGCTGAACATAAGGAAGGATCTCATCTCACATATGAGGATGTTTAGAATTGTACATTCTCAGAATAAGCACAATCATCATGTTGACTACCTCTATTTTTCCATCGCTATAGGGGTGGAAGGAAGTCGATTTAGTGAGCTTGGTATCCATAAATGACCATAGGATGGACTAGAAAGTGATTAGGAACCTGCTATCCTGATTGGAAATGATAGTATGTGGAACCCCAAAATAAACCCAAACATGCTCAAAGAAGAGCTTAGCGGTGGCTTCAACATAGATGTTCTTCTTGCAAGATATTATAATGGCCATATTAGAGAAGCGATCCACGACCATAAACATGCAATCATTACCATGCTTAGTTGAAGGTAGTCCAGACATGTAATCCATGGAGATGGTGATCCACATCACAGTTGGCATTTGTTGTCAAATACTAACTTTGACATCCTCGACTAGTCTTCATTGTTGATACAACTTCGACAAGTTTCAACGTGACATGACATCGACAACTTCATCACCTTCGACATGTTCAGCAACCTCACAGTTCGCGACATTGACATGCAGTGTTGACATGTGACCAATGATTGTCGAACCTCGACAAACTGTCTCTTTGTCTTCCAGTTGACTGTAACAGTTGAACTGTCTAACCGCTCTAACTTCTTCTTCTAACTGAACGTAATGGGAAAGCACCCAAGCGTCTCATATTTTGTTATAAGCATGTAAACTATTGTAATATACATCTGAGCTTGATCAAACTAGAATAGTTCACATTCCTGCATATTGTATGTGTGTATTGTGTCATCTGTATTGCGTGATCCTACTTTTGCTCATTCTGTTTATTAAGCTTCTTCCATAACATAGCCGACTCATTCAGTCGAAATGTTGTCCCCCTCGTGCTTCCTAGACACGATACGGATCATTGGTATCAGAGAGTACTTAGTTTTCTTGCGTAAGTTCTGCGTATACACTTCTCTCGAAGTTACCTGACTTATGCCTGTTCAAACTCTCTCGCAATCTCAACAATCCAAGCAGATGCGATATCCAGATATGGCAAAAGAAACAAACAATAGACATGCATCCGACGAGACAGCACAGCTTATTGAGCAAGCTCTGGCTCGACAACGAACTAAAATGTTCGCCCAGTTCAATGAGATTCTCTTGTGATTCGCTTCGACATCCAGAGGATCCTCGACGAGAACTCACTCCAATAAAATTAGCCCCTTCAAAGTGCAAATGAATCTCGACATACCGAATCTTGAAGGAAATATTGACACAGAATCCATCGACAATTGGGTGCAACAATTGGAATACTATTACGCTGTAAATCAACTCTCCGAAGTTGAAAAAGTCACCATTGCATCCTTAAAGATGTCAACCTTTGTGCACTACTGGTGGGAGAACCTCTTGACAAAGATGGAGAAAAATGGAGACCCCATCGACACATGGGATAAATTCGTCGAACACATCTGGAAGGAATTTTACCCATTGAAATACCTCGAGCAGTAGTATAAGAAGTGGCAGCAGCTAAGGCAATGGAAAGACCAATCAATACAGAGTTACACCGACGAGTTCTACCCACTCATGGCAAGACTTGGCATCCAAGAAGAAGAGAAATTGCTTGTTCTGAAATACACCAGCGGATTGTCTCAGTACATCCAGTAGGAGATGGAATTTTTTACTGTCAATACACTTGCGAATGCTTTCCACTATGCCAGCAAACTAGAAACCAAGCAGAAAGGAAAATCACATTTCATGACAAAGTCAACATCAGGAAGACCACCTGATAAGAAGACACCAGCCGAATATTACAAGTCGAGATCTTCTCAGCTGACACCACCAAAGCCTGACAATGGTAAGAAGCCTTTTCACAAAAGGGAACGTAGCAAACAACCTTCGACCAGAAAATGGTGCGATTACCACCACTCAAATTTCCATGATACATCTGAATGCAAAGCTTGGAAGACATTTTTGACAAAAGTGTCGACCTCCGACGCGTTCAACAAGATGGTGGAAGAATCTGATCCATACGCGATGACTCTTTTGACCTCGACAACTGAAGTAGCCTCGATTATTGTCAACGAGGAATGAGAGCGCCTATTCCATACACGGATATGGGTCCAGAGCAAACCATTGCATCTGATCATGGACAATGGGAGCCAAAAGAACTTCGTTTTTGAAGAACTGGTAAAGAAATTAGGTCTTGTTACCACCTCACATCCTCAGCCTTACAACATCAGTTGGATGAAGGATGGACAAGAACTATGGATCACTCGACAATGCAAGATCGCCTACTCCATAAAACCATTTGAAGATGAAGTACTCTGTGACGTGGCACCACTCTCCGTAGCCAATGCCCTGTTGGGAAACCTTACCTCTGGGATAGACATGGAAGTTATCAATCACGGCCTCAGAAGGTGATTGTCAGAATCCGAAATCGATGGTTCAGCATACCAAAGCGTCAAACTACACCGACGGTTGCATTGATATCTACCAAACAAATGAAGAAGCTCATCAATCATGCTCAGAAATTTGCATTAATCATGATCAAGCTGCAACATTCTAAGATGACTATAGCAACAAGTCGAGTCACCGACCAATGCATCTCTCGACAGAAGCAGCAAGTCTATCATATTCTTGATGAGTACCAGAATGTCTTTCAAGCTCCAAATGGAGTACCTCAGCGTTGCCAGGTAAAACACTCCATTGAACCTTTTCTTGGTTCTTCTTTTCCTAACGCATCTATTTACATAAGATCCATTCTCGAAAATGAATAGATTCACAAACAAATCCAAGAGTTAATCAACAAAGGTCATATCCGACCCAGCTCCTCTCCTTGTAGAAGTCCAGTCGTCCTATTTCCGAAGAAAGACAGGACTTGGCGCATGTACATCAACTACAGAGATCTCAACAAAATGTCGGTAAAGAATCAGTAACCTCTGCCGCGGATAGACGAGCTTATCGATTGTCTGAAAGGTGCTAAATTCTTTACTAAGCTCGACCTCAAGTCGGGATACGATCATATTCCAATCGAGCCCTCAGATGTGTGGAAAAATGCTTTCAAGACCAAGGAAGGATTGTTCAAATGGTTAGTCATGCCTTTCGGCTTAACCAACACACCTGCGACCTTCATGCGACATATGGATAACCTTCTCCGACCTTTCATCAGAAAATGGGTTATTGACAATCTCAATGACATATTGATTTTTAGTCGATCATGGGAAGAACATGTCAGACATCTTCGACAAGTCCTCGACACTCTCCAACAACATCGGCTCTATTTGAACATGGACAAGTGCTCTTTTCCGATGACCAACATCAAATATTTGGGGTATGTAATTGACTCTACAAGCATTCATGTCGATCCAAACAAAGTACAGATCCTCAAAGATTGGCCCATTCCTAGAAGCATTCAAGAACTAAGAAGTTTTCTTGGTTTGGCGAATTTCTATCGATGATTCATACTCGGCCTCAATCACATAGATTGGCCCTTGAATCAGTTGACGAAGGGAAATGGGAAAACTGTCTTCCAATGGACAAAAACACATCAAGCATCTTTCAAACAGCTCAAACATAGGCTCTGCACTGCACCAGTACTTGTGTTACCTAATTTGCATCAACCCTTTGAAATTGAGACGGACTCATCGGACTATGCCTTAGGCGCAGTGATTACTTAGTCTGGTCACCCAGTCGCTTTTCATTCCAAGACTTTTAACGACATGGTTAGAAGATACTCGACATACGAAACAGAACTGTATACCATTGTGCAAGATCTCAAGCAATGGAGGCATTACATCCTTGGCAAGGAAACGGTCATTCTTATTGATCACAAGCCTCTACAGTTCGCTCCGACACAATCAAAGTTGCAGACAAATCGACAACTCAAGTGGATTAATTACCTACAACAATTTCAGTTGGTGATTAAGTATCAAAAAGGCAAGGCTAATGCTGCTGCAAATTGCCTCAGTCAACCACCCATTACTCTCCTCTTGACAATGATGAGTATGCAGGGTTATGACACAACCACTTGGCAACAGTTGTACGAGGACGAGATCAACTTCTCAGCAGTCTATCGACAGTTACAGACTAACAAGTCGTTGAACTCATACTCCGAATACTTCCTAAAAGATACCTTGCTATACAAGCTTGGACAGCTTTGTGTACCGACCGGTGAGCAATGACAACATCTCATTTGGGATGCGCACTACAACAAGACCACCAGACACTTTGGAGTAGCAAATACACTTACTATTCTGCGGAAGTATTTCTTCTGGCCTACACTTAAATCTGACGTCAACAAGTATATTCGATCATGCGTGGTTTGTGCCATTTCTAAACTGCCTAATCGATAACAGGGATTGTACACCCCTCTGCCAGTTCCTAGCCAACCATGGGAATCTATGTTGAAATATTGTAACTTCTAAGAATATTATATTTGTACTTTATTATTCCAGAGATGTTTCATTCCTCCTTGAAGACCTTATTGTATATCCGGAGATGTTTATTCCTCTGTCGGAATGTGGTAACTTGGGTTATTAGACTTCCCTAGTGGGGGTCGGCCCTGTAAGTGTTATGTGGGTCAAAGGTTTATTAGACCACCCTAGAGGGGTTGGCCCAATAAATTGTATTGGGATGTTTAACCTAGTGGTTAAGTTGGGGCCGACCTAGTTAATATAAAAGACAAGTCGGAGATGTGTATAAATAGAGGAGGTGTGTTCCTCATTTAACACACACACTCACTTGTGAATAGTGCATAGGTGAGGGAGAGGTATGCTATGGAGGAGAAGGAGCTCATGTCTAGGGTTTGCATCTTTGTATTTGCTGGTCATCTATATTGAGGAAGCTTTGCTGGGTTTTCTACCCCATGAGGGTTTCCCAGAATAAATCTGTGTCTCTTGTGTTTATGTTGTGCTTGTTGTTCTTTCAGTGATCCTGTATATGCTATTGTTATGAAATGAAATGATTATATTTTCTATCTTAGCATATTGAATCTTAACATGGTATCAGAGCTAACCTGAAGGAAGGCAATGTATGGCACTTACGACACTTGCTTCACTTGCGATAATTTGAAGGTTAAGGTTTTGTATATCAAAAACCAATCATCGTGGCACTTTCGCTATAAATCCATTTTGGAGAAGGTTAAGGATTGGAAACCTTTACAGGTCATAGATAACATCCCCATGTACCTTGTGACCAAATTACACCCTCATATTTATTTTACTTTGTGAGTTATGATCCATACACGTTAGGGTTTCTGCCTCTTCCATATCTCAATCATAATCAGGTGGCCGAGGAAAAAAGGTCATAACTTGGGATAGGAAGCTCCAAATGACATTTCTTAAAATAGAACATGTAGTGCACGGACTGTACTATCTCAGGTAACTTTTTCAGAGGCTGAAGTTGAACCAGTGACATGTGGCACGCCGTACAAGTTTGCTCTTCTGTTTTATCCCATAAACAGGTCACGTTGCGACACTTGGCATAACTCTCTCTCAAAGAATCCAATTCAAGTCATACCTGTGGGCTTGGAAAGAGGACAGGTCGGGTCACCATAGGAAGAATTTTTAGACTCTTTGGATTCGTGGCTTCGGAGTTACACCATAAATAATCAGGTGCATATTTGTGTCAAAACAGATTTGGATTTTGAGCACCTTCATTCTTGAATCGTCACTGCTATGGAAAATTAGGGTTTCAAAGAAAGTTGGAATTTTTGGAAGTGGATTCCATGGTTGAATGCTACTCATCAAAATAAAAATTTAGAGATCAATATCGAATTTTTTGGTTGGGTAGAAGGCCGGGCTTGATCAAACCCCAGTTCGGGATTTTGATTGGAAAGGTGGAAAATTAGGGCTTCTGCAAAAGTTGGATTTTTTTAAGTTTGTGACCACGGCTAGAAGCTCCTCAGAAAAATAAGACTTTAGAGCTTTGGATCAAACCTTTTGATTGGGAAGAAGGGTGGGCTTCATCAAACCCTAGTTCGGGATCCTGTCCAGAAGATCCAGAAATTTCAAAGGCAATTTTGAGGGGTCAAATTTTGGAGATTTCAAAATTGAAGTATGCTAGTTTGATTAGCTCAGCAAGGCACATATTTCCAGCCATTCAGAAGTGTGAAATTCAAAATTTGAATTTTTAGGGTTTCTCTGACAAACCCTAATCAAGCTCCAGATCCAGTTTCAGGGGGAGATGAGGCTAAGGCCTTACATAAGAAGACTACAAGAAATCTCGACAGGTATGACTTAAGAAGATACAGGTATGTTTTGAAATTTGATTCTTGATTAAGTTCATAATATGGTTGTCTTCATATTATTTAGGTTAGTACAATCTTGATTAATGTAAAAGTATGAATGCATGAGAATGATAGAAGACATTCTTTGATCAAGGTTATATGATTGTACTAATGCACCTGTGGTGTTGTATGAGGATGATGTTGTCTGCTAACAAAAGACAGGTACATCAAGAAAGACAAATCAAGCTCTATGACCATGATGACATAAAGAAAAAGACTTATGCATAGTTTTTAGAAGCTCTACTTACGAGGTATGTATGATTTATTTATACTATGCTTAACTGATGAGGTATGTAGGTTACTATCACAAGGTCTCTAAATCATTGAAGAGACTAAAGATATTGTTTGGGTATGTTAGAAATCAATAAGCATGTATCTAATCCAGGTTTGTCTTCCTATGTTAGAATCCTGCTTTGTGATAGGATCTTAGATACCCATGTATTGAATGATCATGACCATACATATTCAATATTATTTAGAATTATAATGTTTTGATAATATTGAGATTATACTAGTGAATCTATGTTTGTGTATGAGATCATGAGGATGACACTAGTGCACACTTGAGCATGCACAGTGGTACAAAATGAATAGAAGTTCAAAAGACATATAGAAGATAAAGTGGGAGGAAACCACACAAACATAAAAGATAAGTATTTGAGTTGTTATTTGAATCTCTGAAATAGTAAATGATATTTCTTGTAATGGTTGTATGCATATTTGTATTTCTAGATTATATCATGCTGAGTGTAAACACTCATATAGCATTGAACAATATACTACTAATATGCATATGATTGATAAGTTGTACAAACATTCCATTGTTGATTGTCTAGAATGAAACCTCTTTGCTAACATGATGAGAACTGTGCACGCTCTCGATAGTATGTTCTGGTAGAGATGGAAGGCATCTAGATAGCCATTGTATGCATACAGGATATGGAAAAGTGTTGTGCCAAATTATTGGTAAAGATTGTTGCATAACTATGAAAATCATATTTGTATGCATAATAGGTTATCATGTCAACATGATTTGATGATTATGAAGTATTACTAATCATGTACTTAATTTTGATTTGTAGGAAAGATCATGAAGAATGATGAACACTGAACAAGTGATGGATGTTCAACAAGAAGACTTACAAATCAAACATACTATAGAAGGCTCGTGGCTAGAAGATTCTCTTAGAAAAAGGAAGAGGATCATGATGAGGTGTTTGCTCCAAGTTGCTCGATAAGACCATTCTCTTAATGGTGTAATTGAAGAAAGCTCTGTACGAGCACCCAAGATCGATAGTTATTTGATGAGATTTGCTACAAGGTTGAGGATGGTATCTATACACATATGCAAGAAGGAACTCACCACAAGTTGGAATGATCTTAAGACTCATATTAGTAGGCCCATTTGACGAAAGATGGCACAGATAGATATGCAGAAGATCACTCAATGCAGAGTGTGAATGATGTTCATTCACAGAGGGAGAATTGACAGTTTCTTGACAAGCTTGGGATTTCACAGAAGTAAAGCTAATCCTAACCTTTATCCTAAGGTTATGGATGATACTATTATTGTATATGGATGATCTCTCTCTGAAGGAATGAGAAACAGATCATGGAAAGCAAGAAGAAGCTAGCTACAAAATTTGAGATGAAATATCTTAGATTGATGCATTACTTCCTAGGTCTAGAAGTATGGCAAGGCCCAGAAGGAATCTTTCTCAACCAGGGAAAGGATTTGATATGTTGGAATGTACAACCATGGCCACTCTCATGGGTTTTGACTTGAAGCTGTTAGCTGATGACTCATCAGAGTTAGTGGATGTGACTCCATACAGACAGATTATTGGGTCATTGATGTATTTGACAAATATTAGACTAGACATATGCTTTGCCGTAATACCTTGAGTCAGTATCTAGTGGAACCTAGAAGAGTTCACTTAATAGCTGCAAAGCATGTGATGAGGTATCTAAAGGGTATGATAGATTTTGGTCTATATTATCTTGGAGATCATGACTTGATATTACATGGCTACTCAGATGTTGATTGGGCAGGAAGTGTCTCATATAGGAAGAGTACATCAGGTGGATGTTATTGTCTTGGATCTACCATAATCTCGTGGTTTAGCAAGAAGTAGTCTAGTGTGGCTCTTAGCACAACCGAAGCGGAATATATAGTTACTTGCTCTTCTAATTGCGAAGTGATATGGCTTCAGAAGTTATTATCTGGTTTATTTGACTTAGAGATGGAACCCACTGAGATCCTGTGTGAAAACTAGAGTTGTATCAATATGACAGAAAATGCAATGTTCCATGATAAGTAAAAAACATACAGATCCGATACTTTTATATACGGGATATGGTGCAGAAAGGAGCTATCAAGCTCGAGTATGTAAGCACTGACGAACAAGTTCCTGATATATTGAACAAACCTCTGTCTCGAGTAAAGTTTGAGTATTTCTGAGACAAGCTTGGTGTAGTTCAGAAGGACCCTCCTTGAAAGGGGGAGTGATGTGGTCACTTATGATGAGATTGTTCGCATCGATAGTGAGGTTGATGATGTGGATACCTATATTGGTGATGCTGACAGAGAGGTTGGTGGATGGTCCTTAGACAGGGTCTAAGTTGACAAGGGGATTGCATCATCCTTGAACACATGTTCTAAAAGGATCTGTAGACATATGTCTCCAAGAAAGAAGAGGGATTGCATCATCCCTAGAATTCGGTCCCAGAATTGATCTGTAGACATATGTCTCCGAGAAAGAAGAGGGATTGCATCATCCCTAGACTTCATTAGAGAGATTTTGAGGTCAAAAAAGGGCCTCCTAAGAGATGTACTACAAAAATATGAGATATATTAAAATATTATGAATTGGGGGTTTTATGGGGTAGGTATATATGACAAGTCACCTCCCACACTATTTTCTATGCACAATATAAATAACCATGGTTGAGTTACTTTTAAAAATTCACTAGAAATAAAATTAATAAAATAAGTCTGCATTGATGTGACTAAGATTCATTGTAAATTCCCAAAAATGTATTGTCCTTTAACATTTATTTGTCTTGAACTTGCAAATGAAATTAAATAATAAAAAACATTTTTAAGAGATTTTTTTTAAAATTTTATGTTGACTTTTTATATTTAGTACTTTTCTCATGAATTTAATAATGTAATTTAATTGAAAATTTATTTACATGTAAAATGTCAATAATATTATTATAATCCACATTGCATTATTATTATTATTATTATTATTTATTAAATCTATTATTATTCTTTATTAGTTTGACATTATGTTATTAAATAGAATGGAGTGAATATATAATTTAAAATTAAAAACATAAAAATGATAATATATTATTTTATAAAAAAATGTGAAAAGACTTTCTTTATGAATTAAGAGTACTTCACTTGAAAATGACAATAATATTATTTTATGTGAAAGTGTGAAAAGACATTCATTATGAGTACTTTACTTGAAAATGACAATAATATTATTTTATGAAAAGACTATCATTATGGGTACTTTACTTTATGACTTAAAAGTACTTACACCACTACCTTGGTTAACTATGTGTTTTCATCCACCATAGAAAACATGACAAATAAGCATTCTTAACTCATGCAATGCCACCTCACCAAGGGGGATGATGTCATCTACTAGAATGTGATTGGTTGTATTTTATAGTACATTTTCTTTGTTTTGAGGCCCTTCTTTGACCTCAAAATTTCTCTAATGCGGTCCCAGAATTAATCCATAGACAGATTTCTCCGAGAATGAATTCCTTAGTGGACAGGTGGGGATTGTATCTTCCCCGGACTTTGGTCCCAGAATTGATCCGTAGACAGGTGTCTCTGAGAATGAATTCCTCAGTGGACAGGTGAGGATTGTATCGTCCCTAGACTTCAGTCCCAAAATTGATCTGTAGACAGATGTATCCGAGAATGAAGTTTTTAGTGGAAAGGTGGGGATTGTATCTTCCCTGAACTTCGGTCCCAGAATTGATCCGAAGAAAGATGTATCTGAGAATGGGTCCTTACCGGACGAGTGGGGATTGTATCTTCCTCGGACTTCGGTCCCATAATTGATCGGTAGACAGATGTCTCTTAGAATGGGTCCTTAGCGGATGAGTGGGGATTGTATCTTCTCCGAACTTCGGTCCTAGAATTGATCCGTAGACATTTGTCTCCAAAAAATGATGATAGGACTACATCATCCTTGGATATTTGGTTCAAAATGTATGTGATAGGATTGCATCTTCCTTGGACTCATGTCTTAAAGTGATAAGGATTGATCATCCTGGAACTTGATCTGGATTGTATCATCCATGGACCTATTTCCTAAAGTGAGAGGGATTGATCATCCCGTAATAGGATCTTGTGTATTGTTGAGTATGTTGCTATGACGATGCTGTCAATCAAGAGGATCTAGTTGATGATCCAGATGCTGTAGATCAAGATGATCCAGATGTTGTAGATAGAGATGATCTAGATGCTATAGATCGAGATGATTTAGATGCTATAGATCGAGATGATCCAGATGTTGTATATCGAGATGATCCAGATGCTGATGATCGTGTGATGACAATGTTGATGATTGTGTGATGATGATGCTAATGATTGTGTGATGACGACGATGATGATCATGTGTTGATGATACTGATGATCGTGAGGATCTAGATGTTGATGTTGATGTTGCTGTAGCTGTTCAAGTGTTGTAGAAGATGAAGACTCAGTACTGAAGATGTTGATGTTCAAGTATTGAAGATGTTCTAGTAACTGCTTGAGTTACTGATGATGTTGAGAAAGCTTCCAATGATTTATCGATGTATCATGTATGATGTTGATGACTCCTTGCTCCTGTAGATGTTGTTATAATATCCTTCTCGTTAAGGGGGAGTGTTGAAATATTGTAACTTCTAAGAATATTATATTTGTACTTTATTATTTTGGAGATGTTTCATTCCTCTGTGAAGACCTTATTGTATATCCAAAGATGTTTATTCCTCCGTCAGAATGTGGTAACTTGGGTTATTAGACTTCCCTAGTGGGGGTTGGCCCTGTATGTGTTATGTGGGTCAAAGGGTTATTAGACCACCCTAGAGGGGTCAACCCAGTCAATTGTAATGGGGTGTTTAACCCAGTGGTTAAGTTGGGGCCGACCTAGTTAATATAAAAGGCAAGTCGGAGATGTGTATAAATAGAGGAGGTGTGTTCATCATTTAACACACACAATCACTTGTGAATAACGCATAGGTGAGGGAGAGGTCTGCTATGGAGGAGAAGAAGCTCATGTCTAGGGTTTGCATCTTTGTATTTGCTGGTCATCTATATTGAGGAAGCTTTGTTGGGTTTTCTACCCCATGAGGGTTTCCCAGGATAAATATGTGTCTCTTGTGTTTAAGCTGTGCTTGTTGTTCTTTCAGTGATCCTGTATATGCTATTGTTGTGAAATGAAATGCAATGCTGATATTTTCTGTCTTAGCATATTGAATCTTAACAATCTATTTCTATGGACTACTTGACGGGTTATCGTACTACCAAACATCAACATGATGCGATATTAGTAGTAGTCAACCGATTTTCCAAGATGGCCATTCTCATACCATGTAAGAAGACCATGAAAGTATAGTAGATTGCTCAGCTCTTCTTTACACATGTTTGGAAACACTTTGGTTTACCCACAACCATCATTTCCGATCGAGATGCCAGATTCGTCCGCATCTTTTGGAAGACCCTCTGGCAACAGCTAGACACGCGACTCTCATTGTTGATAGCTTTCCATCCTTAGACCAACGGACAGACGGAAGTTGTAAATATCTTGGTAGTACAATTTCTTCGCATGTACAATCACCAGCATCGACGCACATGGGATGAAAGTCTTACATACATTCAGTACAGCTACAATCGTGCTCAGCACAGCTCTACAGGAAAGATTCCCTTTAAAGTCTGTTACGGATTTCAACCCTCAGTGCCTATTGACTTGATCAGTTCCTTGACATAGCCAAACTCCAACACAGATCGCAGTCAGCGAGAAGTTGATAAAGCAGTCAAGTTTCGAGAACAGATTTGTGACATTCAGTGACAAGCACAAGATATGTTGCATAGAGAAAATGAGAAAGCTAAGGACCGACACGACAAGCATCACATTCGTCATACATTTCTCATTGGGGATAAGGTCTGGCTACATCTTAAGAAGGAGCGCTTCACAGGTCCTTTCAAGAAGTTAAAACCTTTGCGATATGGTCCATACAGTATTCTTTGACATATTTTTGAGAACGCTTTCCATCTTGACATTCCTGCTTTCCTGGGTCTTCATCCAGTCTTTAATGTGGATCTACTTCGACCATACCATGCACCCTTGTTGGAATAGAATGACTTCTCAACAGCAGAACCCGAAGACATCCACCCAGATGTTCAGGATCCTCTTCCTTGCGACACCATTGTGGGATGACGGGTATGCCTTACAAGGATGAACAAAATTCCCTTGTTTCAGGATTCAAAAGTTGGTCAGATCCCATCTCAAGGAAAGTGGTACTCTGCTACTGAAGTGATCAACAAGTTTCCTCACCTTCACGAGCAAACATTGGTGTCCATTGTTTCTTAAGGAAGGAGTTCTGATCCACATCGCAGTTGGCATTTGTTGTCGGACACTAACTTCGACATCCTCGACTAGTCTTCGCTATTGATACAACTTCAACAAGTTTCGACGCGACATGAATTTGAAAAATTCATCACCTTCAACATGTTGAGCGACCTCGTAGTTTTGCAACATAGACATGCAACGGTGACATGCGACCAGTGACTGTCGAACCTCGACAGACTATCTTTCTATCTTCTAGTCGACTGTAATGGTTGAACAGTTGAACCACTCTAACTTCTTCTTATAACTTAACGTAACGGGAAGGCACCCAAGCATCTCATATTTCATTATAAGCATGTAAACTATTGTAATTAACATCTGATCTTGATCAATCTAGAACAGTTCGCACTCCTGCATATTGTCTGTGTGTATTGTGTCATCTATATTGCATGATCCTGCTTTGCTCATTTTGTTTATTAAGCTTCCACCATAACAGAGCCGATTCATTCAGTTGAACTATTGTCCCCCTTGTGCTTCCTGGACACGATACGGATCAGATGGATTCCCATGGCCCATTAGGAGTGGGAAGAGGGGTGTAAATCCCCTTCTTTTTGGAGGCATATTTCGCGATGGCACAAGATGTGCAGTATCTGATGTATCAAACAACATCTTGTTGGATCTTGGGACAATAAAAATGATTATGCAATATGGCCACCATATTTTAGGTGCCGAAGTGCCCTGACACCCAACTGTAACGCACTTCCCAAATCATCTTCGCATGCTCGATTGAAGGAATACAGAGATGGACCAGGTGGCATAGAAATCTTTCCTAGATATTAAAGTTTTCCAAGGATGTGCCTACACACAGGGATTGATAGATGGGATAAAACTCAAGATCACTGCTATATATTTGGGGCCACTCAAAGGTCTCGTGGCCAAAAGAGTTTATCATTGTGGTTAGTGTTGTTACTGGAGCTCGACTGAGGAAATAATTGACTCGATTGGTGCTGCCATTCTTATATTTAATTTTCAGGTGGAATTACTAAAGTAAGTGGACCACTTCTGGTGGAGTTCATTTTGTAAATTCCCTTGGGTTTGCATGAACTGTAGAGTCTTGTGATCAGTGTGGATGACTGTTTCTTTTCCAAGGTTGTAATGCTTCCATTGGCGATAGGCTTGGAAAATGGAATACATTTCCTTGTCATAGGTGGGGTACTTACGTCCTATATCTAAAAGTGTGAAGAACTTGCAACAATTAATTAATGAAAATACACCAGATAGCAGAAATAACAGAACTCAGAATCACTTTTATATTGATCGCAGGTCACTTCGAGGGGGAAACCTCCTTTGAGCAAGCTCAATATAAATAACTTCACAGTTCCTTCATTGGCCTCAACACAAACTTATATACTAAGTCTAGGTGCCAATACCATGGGTCAATACCATGTGTCAATACAAACCATGGGCCAATACAAAATATGGATCAACAATTACTACGGGATGAGTTACAAAGCATATGCATCCAACAACAATAATACAAACTATGGATCAACAATTCCCAAAAATGTATTGTCCTTTAACATTTATTTGTCTTGAACTTGCAAATGAAATTAAATAATAAAAAACATTTTTAAGAGATTTTTTTTAAAATTTTATGTTGACTTTTTATATTTAGTACTTTTCTCATGAATTTAATAATGTAATTTAATTGAAAATTTATTTACATGTAAAATGTCAATAATATTATTATAATCCACATTGCATTATTATTATTATTATTATTATTTATTAAATCTATTATTATTCTTTATTAGTTTGACATTATGTTATTAAATAGAATGGAGTGAATATATAATTTAAAATTAAAAACATAAAAATGATAATATATTATTTTATAAAAAAATGTGAAAAGACTTTCTTTATGAATTAAGAGTACTTCACTTGAAAATGACAATAATATTATTTTATGTGAAAGTGTGAAAAGACATTCATTATGAGTACTTTACTTGAAAATGACAATAATATTATTTTATGAAAAGACTATCATTATGGGTACTTTACTTTATGACTTAAAAGTACTTACACCACTACCTTGGTTAACTATGTGTTTTCATCCACCATAGAAAATTTGACAAATAAGCATTCTTAACTCATGCAATGCCACCTCGCCAAGGGGGATGATGTCATCTACTAGAATGTGATTGGTTGTATTTTATAGTACATTTTCTTTGTTTTGAGGCCCTTTTTTGACCTCAAAATTTCTCTAATGCGGTCCCAGAATTAATCCATAGACAGATTTCTCCGAGAATGAATTCCTTAGTGGACAGGTGGGGATTGTATCTTCCCCGGACTTTGGTCCCAGAATTGATCCGTAGACAGGTGTCTCTGAGAATGAAGTCCTTAGTGGACAGGTGAGGATTGTATCGTCCCTAGACTTCAGTCCCAAAATTGATCTGTAGACAGATGTCTCCGAGAATGAAGTTTTTAGTGGAAAGGTGGGGATTGTATCTTCCCTGAACTTCGGTCCCAGAATTGATCCGAAGAAAGATGTATCTGATAATGGGTCCTTACCGGACGAGTGGGGATTGTATCTTCCTCGGACTTCGGTCCCATAATTGATCGGTAGACAGATGTCTCTTAGAATGGGTCCTTAGCGGATGAGTGGGGATTGTATCTTCCCCGAACTTCGGTCCTAGAATTGATCCGTAGACATTTGTCTCCAAAAAATGATGATAGGACTACATCATCCTTGGATATTTGGTTCAAAATGTATGTGATAGGATTGCATCTTCCTTGGACTCATGTCTTAAAGTGATAAGGATTGATCATCCTGGAACTTGATCTGGATTGTATCATCCATGGACCTATTTCCTAAAGTGAGAGGGATTGATCATCCCGTAATAGGATCTTGTGTATTGTAGAGTATGTTGCTATGACGATGCTTTCAATCAAGAGGATCTAGTTAATGATCCAGATGCTGTAGATCAAGATGATCCAGATGTTGTAGATACAGATGATCTAGATGCTATAGATCGAGATGATTTAGATGCTAAAGATCGAGATGATCCAGATGTTGTATATCGAGATGATCCAGATGCTGATGATCGTGTGATGACAATGTTGATGATTGTGTGATGATGATGCTAATGATTGTGTGATGACGACGATGATGATCATGTGTTGATGATACTGATGATCGTGAGGATCTAGATGTTGATGTTGATGTTGATGTTGCTGTAGCTGTTCAAGTGTTGTAGAAGATGAAGACTCAGTACTGAAGATGTTGATGTTCAAGTATTGAAGATGTTCTAGTAACTGCTTGAGTTACTGATGATGTTGAGAAAGCTTCCAATGATTTATCGATGTATCATGTATGATGTTGATGACTCCTTGCTCCTGTAGATGTTGTTATAATATCCTTCTCGTTAAGGGGGAGTGTTGAAATATTGTAACTTCTAAGAATATTATATTTGTACTTTATTATTCTGGAGATGTTTCATTCCTCTGTGAAGACCTTATTGTATATCCAAAGATTTTTATTCCTCCGTCAGAATGTGGTAACTTGGGTTATTAGACTTCCCTAGTGGGGGTTGGCCCTGTATGTGTTATGTGGGTCAAAGGGTTATTAGACCACCCTAGAGGGGTCAACCCAGTCAATTGTAATGGGGTGTTTAACCCAGTGGTTAAGTTGGGGATGACCTAGTTAATATAAAAGACAAGTCGGAGATGTGTATAAATAGAGGAGGTGTGTTCATCATTTAACACACACAATCACTTGTGAATAACGCATAGGTGAGGGAGAGGTCTGCTATGGAGGAGAAGAAGCTCATGTCTAGGGTTTGCATCTTTGTATTTGCTGGTCATCTATATTGAGGAAGCTTTGTTGGGTTTTCTACCCCATGAGGGTTTCCCAGGATAAATCTGTGTCTCTTGTGTTTAAGCTGTGCTTGTTGTTCTTTCAGTGATCCTGTATATGCTATTGTTGTGAAATGAAATGCAATGCTGATATTTTCTGTCTTAGCATATTGAATCTTAACAATCTATTTCTATGGACTACTTGACGGGTTATCGTACTACCAAACATCAACTTGATGCGATATTAGTAGTAGTCAACCGATTTTCCAAGATGGCCATTCTCATACCATGTAAGAAGACCATGAAAGCATAGTAGATTGCTCAGCTCTTCTTTACACATGTTTGGAAACACTTTGGTTTACCCACAACCATCATTTCCGATCGAGATGCCAGATTCGTCAACATCTTTTGTAAGACCCTCTGGCAACAGCTAGACACGCGACTCTCATTGTTGATAGCTTTCCATCCTTAGACCAACGGACAGACGGAAGTTGTAAATATCTTGGTAGTACAATTTCTTCGCATGTACAATCACCAGCATCGACGCACATGGGATGAAAGTCTTACATACATTCAGTACAGCCACAATCGTGCTCAGCACAGCTCTACAGGAAATATTCCCTTTATGGTCTGTTACGGATTTCAACCCTCTGTGCCTATCGACTTGATCAGTTCCTTGACATAGCCAAACTCCAACACAGATCGCAGTCAGCGAGAAGTTGATAAAGCAGTCAAATTTCGAGAACAGATTTGTGACATTCAGTGACAAGCACAAGATATGTTGCATAGAGAAAATGAGAAAGCTAAGGACCGACACGACAAGCATCACATTCGTCATACATTTCTCATTGGGGATAAGGTCTGGCTACATCTTAAGAAGGAGCGCTTCACAGGTCCTTTCAAGAAGTTAAAACCTTTGCGATATGGTCCATACAGTATTCTTTGACATATTTTTGAGAACGCTTTCCAGCTCGACATTCCTGCTTTCCTGGGTCTTCATCCAGTCTTTAATGTGGATCTACTTCGACCATACCATGCAGCCTTGTTGGAATAGAATGACTTCTCAACAGCAGAACCCGAAGACATCCACCCAGATGTTCAGGATCCTCTTCCTTGCGACACCATTGTGGGATGACGGGTATGCCTTACAAGGATGAACAAAATTCCTTTGTTTCAGGATTCAAAAGTTGGTCAGATCCCATCTCAAGGAAAGTGGTACTCTGCTACTGAAGTGATCAACAAGTTTCCTCACCTTCACGAGCAAACATTGGTGTCCATTGTTTCTTAAGGAAGGAGTTCTGATCCACATCGCAGTTGGCATTTGTTGTCGGACACTAACTTCGACATTCTCGACTAGTCTTTGCTATTGATACAACTTCAACAAGTTTCGACGCGACATGAATTTGAAAAATTCATCACCTTCAACATGTTGAGCGACCTCGTAGTTTTGAAACATAGACATGTAACGTTGACATGCGACCAGTGACTGTCGAACCTCGACAGACTATCTTTCTATCTTCTAGTCGACTGTGATGGTTGAACAGTTGAACCACTCTAACTTCTTCTTATAACTTAACGTAATGGGAAGGCACCCAAGCATCTCAGATTTCATTATAAGCATGTAAACTATTGTAATTAACATCTGATCTTGATCAATCTAGAATAGTTCGCACTCCTACATATTGTCTGTGTTTATTGTGTCATCTATATTGCGTGATCCTGCTTTGCTCATTTTGTTTATTAAGCTTCCACCATAACAGAGCCGATTCATTCAGTCGAACTATTTTCCCCCTTGTGCTTCCTGGACACGATACGGATCAGATGGATTCCCATGGCCCATTAGGAGTGGGAAGAGGGGTGTAAATCCCCTTCTTTTTGGAGGCAGATTTCGCGATGGCACAAGATGTGCAGTATCTGATGTATCAAACAACATCTTGTTGGATCTTGGGACAATAAAAATGATTATGCAATATGGCCACCATATTTTAGGTGTCGAAGTGCCCTGACACCCAACTGTAACGCACTTCCCAAATCATCTTCGCATGCTCGATTGAAGGAATACAGAGATGGACCAGGTGGCATAGAAATCGTTCCTAGATATTAAAGTTTTCCAAGGATGTGCCTACACACAGGGATTGATAGATGGGATAAAACTCAAGATCACTGCTATATATTTGGGGCCACTCAAAGGTCTCGTGGCCAAAAGAGTTTATCATTGTGGTTAGTGTTGTTACTGGAGCTCGACTGAGGAAATAATTGACTCGATTGGTGCTGCCATTCTTATATTTAATTTTCAGGTGGAATTACTAAAGTAAGTGGACCACTTCTGGTGGAGTTCATTTTGTAAATTCCCTTGGGTTTGCATGAACTGTAGAGTCTTGTGATCAGTGTGGATGACTGTTTCTTTTCCAAGGTTGTAATGCTTCCATTGGCGATAGGCTTGGAAAATGGAATACATTTCCTTGTCATAGGTGGGGTACTTACGTCCTATATCTAAAAGTGTGAAGAACTTGCAACAATTAATTAATGAAAATACACCAGATAGCAGAAATAACAGAACTCAGAATCACTTTTATATTGATCGCAGGTCACTTCGAGGGGGAAACCTCCTTTGAGCAAGCTCAATATAAATAACTTCACAGTTCCTTCATTGGCCTCAACACAAACTTATATACTAAGTCTAGGTGCCAATACCATGGGTCAATACCATGTGTCAATACAAACCATGGGCCAATACAAAATATGGATCAACAATTACTACGGGATGAGTTACAAAGCATATGAATCCAACAATAATAATACAAACTATGGATCAACAATTACTACGGGACGACTTAAAAAGCATATGCATCCAACAACAATATACTAACAAAGTAAATAGAAGGGTTGACATGGGTTCCTAACATCCCCTCTCCCTTAGAAAAATTTTTGTCCTTAAAGCTTTAGATGTGGAAATTGATGCAGAATCTGAAGGAGTGGTTCCCCTATAGCATCCTTGGGTTGCATTCTGACCCACTGATGCCTTTTTAGTTTTAGGGAGGATTTCTTGGAAGGATGTAGACAAAGAAGGACCATATCAGCTATGTGAAAAGTGTGCTCAGAACGGTGCTAATCGTCTTGTTGTTTCAGTCAAATTCCTGCCATGTGAAAATTGTCTTGTAGAATGAGAAGAATCTGATTGCAGTTTCGAAGACTTGAGTCAATTGCCTGAACTAGGGAGCTGCTGAGCGTGTATGAAATAAGAGCTAGCGGTGCCTGTCCATAAACTGCTTCATATGGTGTCCTTTTAGATGTGGTATTGTACCACTGGAGTGCTTCTAGGAAATCCATAGAAATAGTTGTCCACATCTATGTAGGGATGGGAAAGGGTTCGAGCAGTCTCGAAAGGAATGTCATTTCACCCTTGTTGACCATCTATTGAATTTTCATTTTCAGTCCCTGCCAAAAGAAGTTACATTGTTCCCGGTCATACATTTTGGGGAACCCAAAGTGCCCTCTTGATGAAGAAGCATGGATTTCATAGAAGAGATAGCCCTGTTGAACAGATTGCAACCAATTTGGAACAAGCAGAGAAATAGTTGTAAGAGAAACTGGGTCATCAAATGTGCGAGAAGGAGCATTTGCCACCATATTTTCCTTACCCTTCTTGTAAGTGATCGCATAGGCATAAACCAGGAGTTGGATAACCCATTTCAGGTGTGCTGGGGAGGAGACCCATTTAGCCAAGAAATTTTCCAGACTCTGGAGATCAGTCTTGATGCAGAAATAATTCCCTAATAGGTCTGGTGACCACTTCTGTACTGCAAGCCAAATAGTCATCATTTCCTACTGAGATGTAGATGCAGCTAAATTCTTACAGGTAAGGTCTCTTGAAGGAGATAATCCCACTTGTTCATCAAGGACACCTACAGATCTATCCAAGGACGTAGGGGAGACCATTGATGAGTGCATCTGAATGGAATGGATTTGAGCAATGGCACCATGTGAATTCTTCTTAAGGATATTTTCTAGGAGATGTGAACTGATGATGCGGAGAGACCCTTGTTGTAAGCCCTTAAATTTCTTTTGTTTCCCATTGACTGAAAACTACATCCAAAGTTTAGAAAAATCCCATAAGATGGGGCCAAGTGTGCGTAGCCATTGAACGCCCAAAACCACATCACATCCACCTAAGGACAAGGAAAACATGTCAGAGTGCAGGTTATAATTTTCCAGAGAGATACGCACATTGTGACACTTCCCCTTGCAAGGTAAGGTGCCCCCATTGGCAACCATGACTTCAAAGTTGGAGCAAGGATGGACAAAACAATCAGCATGTTTGGTGATCCGAGGGTCAATGAAGTTATGAGTGCTACCAGAATCAATAAGTATTGTAAGAGGAAGCTTCTTGAAGTAACCCTTGACCCACATTGTTTGGGGGGTGGTGACGCTGGACAAAGCATGGAGATATATCTCTGGTTGTTCATCCTGAGATGGGGGGTCAATAGGTGGCTCCTAAATGTTGACCTGATCATCCATTATATCTGGAGCTTCTTCACCAATTTTAGAGGTAGGCGGAGAATCCATATCCAAGAGATAGAGATTTTGTTGAACACATCTATGTCCCTAAGTGAATTTCTCATCACAATTATAACAAATCCCTTTTTCTCTCCGTACCTGCATCTCTGTTTCAGACAAATGCTTGATAGGAGTTGGTCGAGGAGCTGGCAGGATGGGAGGTCGTTGAGAACCCATATTTCAGAAGGGAACAAAAGTGGGTTTGGAGCGTTGTTGGGTTGCAATCTCGTCTTCTGCCAACTTATCCAACCCTAGGACTTCCATCATTGTGTTGGGACAAAACATTTTAACCTCTGACTGGATTTCATCCTTAAGACCATTGATAAAACAACTCCTGTAGAATTCATCAGACAATCCTTTTGTGTGATTGGCTAGTTTCTCAAATCATGTCTGATACTCTCTCACAGTGCCACTTTGATGAAGTTTAGTGAGTGCTCCGGTGAAGTCATCAAAAGCACTAGGACCAAATCATTGCAAAAGGATTTGGCATAAATCTGTCCATTTTGGCTCATCGTGAGCCTTGATGTACCAACGGTACCATTGAAGGGCTTCCTGTTCCAAATGAAAGGATGCAAGTGGAACTTTTTGGACATCAAAAGTATTATGCAGACTGAAATACTGTTCTGCACGACAGATCCATCTAGTCATATTGGTACCATTGAAGTGAGGAAATTCAAGCTTTGGACCACGAAAATTGCTGGAAGAAGATAACCCATTGGTTGTAGAAGATTCTTGTTGTTGGTTATTGTTCGTTCATGGCTGAATGCTGAAGATGGAGGCTGAGAAATTTTTCTTCCAGATCTTGGAGTTTGGTTTGGATGGCTACAAGTGCTTCCTCCATGGTGTTTGCTCCTGTGTGGTGACAACCATAACCAGGAGTTTTTTTGGGGGGGGGGTGGGGGGGGGGGGGAATGGATAGAAAAATAGAAACAAAAGCTTATTTAGTAAAGGGAAATTTGGATTTGGGAAAAAATCGGAGGGGTAATTAGGGTTTGACTTGGTTTTGTACACTTTCTTATGGACAGGGAAGCATAAAATGAGGATTTTAGAAGTGGGGTGAAAGAATGAGAAAATTTGGTAGAGAGGGACAAAGAAGTAGAATGAGGAAAGGAACTCTGTGATAAAATTTGAAGGCGATTGGGTGAAATCCGAAGAAGTTATGGCAAACCTTAATAATAGACAAATATGGGATTTTGGGCTTTGGGAAGTGGAATTTGGGATAGGGTCCTCAGGAATGAAATATGCAGAATGGGATTATCGGGGTGTCAGGGAAGTTTCAAGGGAAACAGAGTGAAAACAAGGGAGATATGGCCAAAAATAGTTTTTTTTTTTTCCAGGAATGGATCCGCAACAGCGTGGAGGGATCTGAAATAGATAGATATGCAATGGCATAGAAGTGATTAGAAACATAGGGATCTGAAACAAAGCCGACTGGATCAAAAACAGTTGGATCTGAAATAGATCTGGTTGGATCTGGAATGACTTTCAGAATGAATCTGAAATGGCGCGGAAGTGTTCTGCAATAGTTGAGCTGAAAATAGATATGGACCCCAGGTATGTGCGGCTTCCTAATAGTTTAGGGGTTTCACTCGGCTAACAATGCTGTCTGATGGCTTGAGTATTGGGGTAGTACCCCTCACTCCATGGCTCAGGTAATATTGATAACCACTTTTTCCACAAATGACAGCTCTTGGTTTACCTCACGAGTGGGAACTAGTCAATCAGGTACGGGTCGTTGCCCTTTTCACTGGCAGGTCCTCTTAATGGGCCAGCTACTTTGGAGTTCTTGTGGTACTCCTCACAGTGAGTGTTAGGGCTTATGCCCAAGTACTTCCCACAGTTAAGCGAATAGGGATTATTCCCAGATCCGAAGCTGAAACAGATGCAAAAAAAAAAAATTGTCAAAAATTTCACCCAGCAAGCCCAAGAAAGTGCTCTTATACCAGATGTGAAGAACCTACAACAATTAATTAATGAAAATACACCAGATAGTAGAAATAACAGAACTCAAAATCACTTTTATAATGATCGCAGGCCACTTCGAGGGGGAAACCTCCTTTGAGCAAGCTCAATAAAAATAACTTCACAGTACCTTCATTGGACTCAACACAAACTTATAGACTAAGTCTAGGCACCAATACCATGGGTCAATACCATGTGTCAATACAAACCATGGGCCAATACAAAATATGAATCAACAATTACTACGGGATGACTTACAAAGCATATGCGTCCAACAACAATAATACAAACTATGGATCAACAATTACTACGAGACAACTTACAAAGCATATGCGTCCAACAACAATATACTAACAAAGTAAATAGAAGGGTTGACATGGGTTCCTAACAGAAAGTGTCTCACTGTGATATGCCACTGGATGGCCATGCTAAGTGAGGATTGCACCAACAACATAGTTTGAAGCATCTGTCTCAATCTCAAAGGATTGTTGTAGATATGGTAAGGCAAGGATGGGTGATGAAAATAAGCATTGATTCAAATCCTCAAATTCTCATTGTTGTGTCTTGAACTCGATAAACTTGTACTTAGATCCCCCTTTGGTCACCTAGATAAGGTACCAAGCAATATTAGAGAATCCCAACACAAATCTGCAATAGAATTTGGAAAGGCGTAGGAAGTTGCGAAGCTATGTGAGAGTTTTTGGGGTTTCCTAATCGTGAATGGATTGGATCTTGACCGTATACACATGAAAACAATGTTCGTCCAATATTTATCCCAGATACTGAGCCCTCTCCATGCCAAATGAGCACTTCTCTAGATTGGCATATAAATTGTGTTGTCACACGGTGCTGAGGACTTGGTGGATATCATGCAAATGTTCCTCCCATGTTCTATTGTAGATGAGGATATCATCTAGATATATGGCCACAAGATAATTGTTGAATGGCCGTAGGATATCATCCATCATCCTTATGAAGGTTTCTATAGAATTAGTCAAGCCGAAAGGCATGACCAACCACTCAAAGATGCCTTTGTAGGATTTGAAGGCAGTCTTTTAGACATATGTCTGCTCAATTGGCACTAGATGATAGCCAAACTTCATATCAATCTTATTGAAATATTTTCCACCCTTGAGCTGGTCAAGAAGGTAATTCATCTGAGGAATGAGATATTGATTCCAGATTGTGATATTGTTTAGAGATCGACAATCAATACAGAGTAGCCATGTCACATATTTCTTCTGTATCAATACAATTTCCCCCCCCACTGTTGATGTATTTGTAACTTCGGAATGTATTTCATATATGTATATTGTATTCCTATAGAGATGTTATTATTCCTCTATACAGAAGTGTCATCATTTATATTGTAAGTCTCATAACTTATACTTGATAGGTTATTAGACCACTTTGATGGGGTCGGCCCTGTATAAGTCATGTGGGTTAAAGGGTTATCAGACCACCCTAGTGGGGTCGGACCTGTCAGCATTATATTATGTGATTAAGTTGAGTCCAACCTAGTAAGGTTATTAGGAAAGTCAATTTATGTATAAATAGAGTGCGGGAGGCACTATTTGATCATTCACTTTCTCACTTATACACTCATTGGAGAGTGGCGCACTAGTGGAGGAGGAGATGCTGCTACTAGGAGACTATCTCTCATGCTTGGGTTTTGTATCATTGCTCTATCTATCTCTGAGGAAGTTATTGGGGTTTTTCACCTTATTGGTTTTCCCCAAGGAAACTCTGTGTGTCTATTTTCTCTTGTGATTGATATGCTGTACATGTTATTCTCTCAGTAAAGATCCTAGATCATATTGAATTGATGCTAAAAAATTAACATGGTATCAGAGCTAACCTGAGAAGAAGACATTGTGCAATTGCAGAAGCTAGGGCTTCTTATTTTTTGGGTTTCTCTCCACAGATCTTGAAAGGCAGGAGGCTAGATTGACTCTCCTCAGTAAGGCACATCTTTCTGTCCAATCAGAATTCAATTCTGAGCACTTTCTGTTTTGGCCCTAAAAATTAGGGTTTCCACAAAAAGGGGAATTTCTGAAATCTGAGACCATGGCTAGAAGCTCCTTGGAAAAATCAAAGTTTAGAGAACAAGATCGAACTTTTTGGTTGGGTGAAGCTCCGGGAAAATCAAACCCTAATTCAAGGTCCTCCTTGTTAAATTTTGAGCATTAATTCACAATACTCTAGGATCTTCACTGAGAGAATAACATATACAGTATATCAATGCATAACAATCACAATAAGCATCACAAGCATCACAAGAATCAAAAGCATGAGAGACAAGAGATACAGAGTTTCCGTGGGGAAAACCCTAAGGTGAAAAACCCCACAACTTCCTCAGAGATAGAGAGAGCAATGGCTCAACCAAAGTACAACAAAAATACACTTGAGATAGTCTCCTAGAAGCAGATGATCCTCCTCCTCACTAGTGCACCACTTTTTGGGTGATAGAGAGATGACTTTCCAAATGATATAAATAGAGATCTCCTGATCTCTATTTATACTAACCTGTTTTCCTAGTGACCTTATGGGGATGACTTGTCTAGCTAGGTACATCCACAATATAATATATATTTCAGGGTCGACCCCACACATGGTGGTCTAATAACCCATCGGCAAGTACACACACTTGCGACACTTGTCAATCCACATGACGACACTTCCTTATAGAGGAATAAAACATCTCTAATAAGGGTACAATAAATATATATGAAATACATTCCGAAGTTACATATACATCAACACTCCCTCTTAACTAGGAAGGTATTTCTCGACACAGATCTGCTAGACAAGTCTTCTTCTCGGGATCATCGTCATCGATGCATCGTCACTGCTGCTGCTATCTCAACCAATCTCCGACTCTACTCATCATAGGAAGTTCTACAGAGCCAGTCCTTTTTCATACTGGATGTAGGCCCACCACCTGTAGGTCTTCATCATCACTGGCCATAATGTGGAAATCTCAGGACTTATTACATGCGTCACAAAACCTTAAAAGAGTATCTTGACTAACAAGAACCCTAAAGAGCATCTGAGGCCTTTTTCATCCTGTCCAGATCTCTAGGACTTATTACATGTGACCCCACCACAAAACCTCGAAAGAGAATCCCAGGACTGATTACGAGCACAAGGCTCAACCTATCGGATCTCCCAAGGAACAAATTACATGTGGTCACCACAAAACCTCGAAAGAGCATCCCAAGACTGATTACGAGCACAAGGCTCAACCTATCAGATATCCCAGGGCACAAATTACATGTGGTCATGGAAAAACCTCGAAAAAGCATCCCAGGATTGATTACGAGCACATGGCTCAACCTATCAGATCTCCCAGGGCACAAATTACATGCCATAGGACAAAACCTCGAAAGAGCATCTGCCAGATATCCCAAGGCACAAATTACATGCGATAGGAAAAATCTTGAAAGACTATCTGTAGATCTCCCAGGGCACAAATTATATGTCCTCCCAAGCAAAACCTCGAAAGAGTATTTTCCAGATATCCCAGGGTACAAATTATATGCCATAGGCAAAACCTCGAAAGACTATCGGCAAATCTCCCAGGGCACAAATTACATGCTTATCTGCACAACCTGTTCCACGGCCACAGAGTATCAACCTGATACTCACCATACATCATCCTGATATACACATGATCATCCTAATCATCATCACTGCAACATCCTGAAGCTCGTCATCCATGATCATCTTGATCATACAATGCATCTACCTGATACATATCATCATACATGATCCACCTGATCATACAGTGTATCCACTTGATACAAATACAAATACATGATACATATCAATCATACATGATCTACCTGATCATACAATGTATCCACCTGATACATATACAGATACATGGTCCAAGCATCCAACATGATGCATATACAAAATACATACACATAATCCAAACGATCATATCCAGCATCCAACATGATGCGTACATACATATAAATGATCCAACTGATCATATCCAGCATCCAACATGATGCGTACATACATATACATGTAAATGATCCAACTGATCATATCCAGCATCCAACATGATGCATACATACATACATATAAAAATGATCCAACTGATCATACAAAGTAGAAACCAGAACATCATCCTGATGCTGTATATATAAAAATGATCCAACTGATCATACAAAGCAGAAACCAGAACATCATCCTGATGCTCATCATCCAGCGCTTACATCCATAGCCATGTGAAGGATCCTCCTTCCAACATGCTTGGAATGGCTTCAGCAAATGTGTCCATCACTTCTTCCTTGAAGTGTCATCAATCCGAAGAACACCAAGCCTCTCTCTGAAGTACTCGAACTTCACCATGTCTAGTGGCTTCGTCAGCACATCTGCAATCTGCTTGTCCGTCGCAACATACAGGAGCTTCACAGCTCCTCTCTGCACCATATCCCTGATATAGTGATATTTGATCTCTATGTGTTTCGACCTGTCATGAAACACTGGGTTCTCGGACAGCTTCACACAACTCTGGTTATCACAGAAGATACCAGTAGCATCCAACGGGAGATCAAATAATTCAGACAGTAGATTCCATAGCCATACTACCTCACAATTATCTAAGCAGGATGCAACATACTCTGCCTCAGCTGTACTCAGTGCCACACAGGATTGCTTCCGGCTAAACCAAGAGATCACACCTGATCCCATACTGAAGCAGCACCCAGATGTGCTCTTCCTATCTGTAGCACTGTTAGCCCAATCTAAATCAACATAACCCTGCAGGTTAAACTTTTGATTCGCCTCATACTTGAGCCCATAATCCATTGTACCCTTCAGGTACCTCAGAACATGCTTTACAGCAACCAGATGAACACTCCTCGGATCTATCAGGAACTGACTCAATGTGTTCACCGCAAAGCAAATATCTGGTCTAGTGTTCACCAGGTACATCAAGGACCCAATCATCTGACGATACATAGAGACATCAACCGGCTTAGATGAAGCATCACATAGAAGCTTCAGATTCAATGCCATAGCTATGGCCATGGCTTTGCAATCCATCATCCCGAATCTCTTCAGGATATCTACTGTGTACTTCCCTTAACCAAGGAAGATCCCACTTGTACTCTGCCACACCTCCATACCTAGGAAATAATGCATCATTCCCAAATCTTTCATATCGAACTCGGCAGCAAGCTTCCTCTTCGTATCTGCAATCAATTTGTCATCTCCTTTTCTAAATAAGTCAGCCACATACAGGAGTAGAATCACAGGATTCCCTTCCTCAACCTTGTATTAAAGGTTGGAATCCCCTTTACTTTTGGTAAAGCCCAAACTAGATAGGAAACTGTCCATTCTGCCATACCACGTTTTGGGAGCTTGCTTCAAGCCATACAAGGATTTCTTCAATCTGCACACATACGACTCCCTGTCATGTATTTCGAAACCAATTGGCTGCTCCACATATACTTCCTCTTCAACTACACCATTCAAGAAGACAATCTTGACATCCATCTGGTGTATTTTCCATTTCATCGCTGCAACCAGGGAAAGTACTGTTCTGATGGAAGTATACCTGGATACAAGTGCAAAAGTTTCTTCATAATCTATTCCCTCTTTCTGAGAAAAGCCATGGTCTACGAATCTTGCTTTGTATTTCTCTACACTGCCATCTGCAGCATGCTTGATTTTGTAGATCCATTTATAAGTCACAACAGACTTCTCTTTAGGTCTTGGTACAACATCCCAAACATCATTCTTCATTATTGATTGGTATTCCTCAACCATGGAATCCTTCCATTCTTTCTTTTCCACTACTTCTTCATAACTGGAAGGCTCTTTGTTCATAATGTCACAGAGTAAAGCAACATATCTGGTATGTGATCTAGTTCTCTTCTTTGCTCTGTGTTCTTCTTCTGGAATGCCAAATCTTTCTGCATCTTGAATAAGCTCTCTAGCCCATGCAGGTTTCCTCTTGTGAGAGTTATCCTCACGGGGTGGATCTACAGGTTCTTGTGGATCTTCAAACTCACGAACAACTTCTGGAACTACTTCAGTCATGGTAGTGTCTTGAAATCTAGTTTCCTTAGGTTCTTCATAAACTTCGATAGGTTCCTTCCTTGATTTGATGAAGGCTGAGTTTTCATCAAATGTTACATCCCTGATGACATCAATCTTCTTGAACCCTGGAAAGTATATTCTGTAAGCCTTCGACATTTCACTGTAACCCACAAAGATACCCTTCTTCCCTGAAGGATCTAGTTTAGTCCTCTTTTCCTTTGGGACATGAGTGTATATTGGACAACCAAATATTCTGAGATGGCTGACTTCAGGTTTCTTACCATAAAATACCTCTTCTGGTGTCTTGTTATCCAATATCTTGTGGGGTGTTCTGTTCTGCACATATACAACTTATCAAGTTGCTTCTGCCCATAGATGCATAGGTAGATCCTGGTCACGCAGCCTTTCCCTTGTTGCTTCCATGATTGTTATGGTCTTCCTTTTTGCAACTCCATTTTGTTGAGGATTATAAGGAGCAGTCAACTCCCTCTTAATCCCTGAATCAATACAAAGCTTCTTGAAGTCACCTAAGGTGAATTCTCCACCATTGTCGGATCTGAATGTTTTGATCTTCTTGTCAGTTTGATTCTCCATCAAGGTTTTGAATTCCTTGAATTTATCAAACACCTCATCTTTGCTCTTCAATAAGTATACCCAAGTCTTCCTGGAGAAGTCATCAATAAATGAGACATAGTAAACATACCCACTCAGAGAGCTAGATGACATAGGACCACATACATCTGAGTCTAGTATGTCTTTTGCCTTGCTTTCACTGCTTGGGAAAGCCTTCTTAATGTTCTTACCTTTTGCACATCCTTTGCAAACACCTTCATGTTTGGTCTTGATCTCAAGAAGACCCTCTACAGCCTTTCTTGCAATTGGAAGTGCCCTATAGTGCATATGAGCAAGTCTTCTATGCCAAAGTTCACTTGGCTCCATGGATTCATGTACCATGGCATGTTCAGGTTGTCCCTTCAATTTATACAAACCTCCCTCTTGCTCTCCAATCACTACGGCATCATCTATGTTCTTTCTTTTTGGCCACATTAGGACTTGGCCATCCACAAATGCAACCCTCATACCTTTTGCATCCAATGCAGAGATGGATAGTAAGTTCTTCTTGAGCCCAAGTACATAAAGGACTTCTTTCATCTTCAAAGATTTTCCAGAATCTAGGTTGTAGGAGGCTTCACCACTTCCTTTGATTGGGTATTGATAATCATCCCCAAGTTTCACCTTATGGGGTGATTCATGTTTAGATAGATTCACAAAAGATTCCTTAAACCTAGTCATGTGTTTGGAGGCCCCACTGTCAATCAACCAATCATTACAACCGTGGGAGATAGTACCTGTAAGAGCAGAAATTAGAACATACTCTTCTTCACTTGATGAGTCATCATCACTATCACTTTCTGCCCTAGCCTTCTTCTTTGGGGGTTCATCATCTTCGGCAACATGAGCATGATATCTTCTTTTGTTATTCTTCTTCTTCTTATTGAAGTTGTTGTTGTTGTCTTTCTTCTTCTTGGGACAATCTGAAGCAAAGTGTCCCTTCTCATTGCAATTGAAGCATCTGAGATCTTTCTTAACTTTATGATAATGGTGGTGTAAGAATCTTCTGTTATGAGATGATTCCTTCTTGGAATTCCCTTTCTTGGCATGTGTTGTGAGAGCTTGATCTTCATTTCCCATCTTTTCTTCTTGGGCCACAAGCCTAGCTTCTTCTTGAGAGCATTCTTCCCGCAATCTGTTGAAGGAGATCAACTTCTTCCTTGCACAGATTCCTTGAATAAAGGAATCCCATGACCTGGGTAGGCCATTTAGAGTGATCATCACCACTTCACCATTCTCCACCATTTCATCCATTGCTTCTAGTTGTTCCTTGATCTGGGAGACCCTTGAAAATAAGATTGAATGGTTTCTCCATTCTGAAACTTTACTCCTTTCAATTGGTTCCGTAGGGTCATCTTCCGATTTATGTTCTTCCCTTCAAATAGCTTGGTCAAAGAGTCAAACATCTCCTTGGGTGTCTTTAGAGAAGACACATGGGGTATGAGATGGTCTTTGATAGAATCAGCAATGATTCTCTTTGCCTTGACCAAGTTTTTCTTATGCAATACCTTAGCCTCTTCATCCTCTGGGATAGGGATGTCTTCTTTTACATATGAGTCCAACTCATTCTCTTCCAGGATTAACCCAATCCTATACTTCCAAGCTTGGAAGTTATCAGCTCCTTCAAGCTTATCCTCAAGCTTGGTGTGGTGAGACATCTCAAAGAGTAATTCAAATGGAAATAGAAAAGATTTAGGTCTTACCACTTGAAATGCTGAAAACTGGATCTGGTCCCGGATTTGGGTTTGTCGAAAAAACCCTAAAAATTCAAAATGTGAATTTCAATTTTCTAAAAGGATAGAAATATGTGCCTTGATGAGCTGATCAGCCTGGTGTATTCAGAATTTGAGATTAGCAAAGCTTTACCCTTTAGATTTGCCTTTTTGTTCTCCCGGGTTCACTAGGGATAGCCCTGAATTAGGGTTTGAGTTTCTCGGAGATCTACCCAGCCAAAAATATTGATCCAAAGCTCTAAAATTTGATTTTTGCAAGGAGCTTCCAGCTATGGCTTCAGATTTCAGAAATTCCTATTTTTGTGGAAACCCTAATTTTTAGGGCTAAATCTGAAAATGCTCATAATTGAATTCTGATTGGACAGATAGATTCTTCTTGATGAGTAGAGTTAATCTACTATACTGCTTTTCCAAAATCTGTGGAGAGAAACCCAATAAAGAAGAAACTCAAGTTTTCGTCACTGCAAAATGTCTTCTTCTCAGGTTAGCTCTGATACCATGCTAAATTTTGAGCATTAATTCACAATACTCTAGGATATTCGCTGATAGAATAACATATAAAGTATATCAATGCATAACAATCACAATAAGCATCACAAGAATCAAAAGCATGAGAGACAAGAGATACAGAGTTTCTGTGGGGAAAACCCTAAGGTGAAAAACCCCACAACTTCCTCAGAGATAGAGAGAGCAATGGCTCAACCAAAGTACAACCAAAATACACTTGAGATAGTCTCCTAGAAGCATATGATCCTCCTCCTCACTAGTGCGCCACTTTCTGGTTGAGAGAGAGATGACTTTCTGAATGATCTAAATATCTCTTGATCTCTATTTATACTAACATGTTTTCCCAGTGACCTTATGGGGCCGACTTGTCTAGCTAGGTACATCCACAATATAATATATATTTTAGGGCTGACCCCACACATGGTGGTCTAATAACCCATCGGCAAGTACACACACTTGCGACACTTGTCAATCCACATGACAACACTTCCTTATAGAGGAATAACACATCTCTAATAAGGGTACAATAAATATATATGAAATACATAGATGAAATACATTCTGAAGTTACATATACATCAACACTCCTAAGTGAATCTAGAAGTTTGAAAAGAAAATTTGAGGGGTGAAACTTTGCAGTTTTCAAATTTTGAGTATACCATCTTGATCATCAAGGCACATCTTTCTATCATTTTAGAAGTTTGAAATTCAAATTTTGAATTTTTAGGGTTTCTCTGAGAAACCCTAATCCAGCTCCATATCCAGTTTTCAGCAAATCAAGTGGTAAGACCTAATAACTTTTCTATTTCCATTTGAAGTACTTCTTAAGATGTCTCACCACACCAAGCTTGAGGATAAGCTTGAAGGGGTTGATAAATTCCGAGCATGGAAGTATAGGATTGGGTTAATCCTAGAAGAGAGTGAGTTGGACACCTACATAAGTGAAGGGGTTCCTGTCTCAGAGGGAGAAGAGACTAAGGCCTTACACAAAAGAAACTTGGTCAAAGGCAAGAGAATCATTGTTGATTCTGTTAAGGACTATCTCACACCCCATGTGTCTTCCCTAAGGACACCTAAGGAGATGTTTGATTCCTTGACCAAGCTATTTGAACGGAAGAACATAAATTGGAAGATGAAATTGAGGATTCAACTAAAGAACATCTAGATCCAGAATGCAGAGACCATGTAGTCTTACTCTTCAAGGGTCTCCCAGATAAAAGAACAACTTAAAGCCATAGAGAATGGAGAGGTGGTAATGACCACTCTTAATGGCCTTCCTAGGTCATGGTATTCCTTCATCCAATGAATTTGTGCTAGGAAGAAACTTATCTCTTTCAACAGGCTGTGAGAAGAATCCTCACAGGAATAAGCTCAGATTATGGCTCGAGAAGAAAAGATGGGAAATGAAGATCAAGCTCTCACAGCACATACCAAGGAGAGGACACTTTTCCTCAGATTTTCCTAAGAACAAAAGGAACAACAACAACAACTACTACAAGCAATATGACAGGTATGACTTACAAGTATGTTTTGAAATATGTTCACGATTACGTTTATAATAGGATTGTCTTCATATTATTAAGTTTAGTATCAATCTTGTTTAATTTTAGACTTGTCTTATCACCCTAGTAAAAGTATGAATGCATGATAGAAGACATTAATTGATTAGGGTTATGACACTTATGATTGTATTATGAATGTACTAATGCACTGTGGTGTTGTATGAGGAGAATGTTATCCGCTAGCATGAAGGTACAAATCAAGTCCTAGATCAAGACCATATTGACATGAAGACAAAGACTCATCCATAGTCATGGATCACATAGAGGTATGTATAATTTGGTTCTACAATGGTTAACTTATGAGTTATGTAGGTCATTGAAGAGAACAAGAAAACATTGTTAGACATAACTAGCAAATATGATGACTAGGTATGTTTTTCCTATCTCAAGTTAGAATCCTACCCTATGTAAGGATCTTATACTTTTGTATGATTGATAATGATTACTCATGAAGTTACAAGTTTGAGTAATCTAGGGCTTATGCATATTATGTCTCTTACCTTGATTGATGATATGACTAACCAAAAGAGTTCTATGGTCAAATATGAATATGCATGAGTAAGAGAAGTCTTCCCTGAAACTTTGAATGCTAATGCATATTATTTGTGTTTGAAATGATCATGACTATACATGTTTAATATTATTGTGTTTTGATAGTATTAAGATTATACTAATGAATGGATGATTATGTATGAGATCTCGAGGATAACACAATGATGATACTAGTAATAGTGATCGAGGATGGATATAAGTTCAAGGATAGGTAATCCAGGAAGCAAAGATCAAGAGGGAGCACACTCCAGTAGTTCCTGCAAGGAAGCAAATATTGAGAGGGAGTCCACCCAACAAACAAACAAAGATAAGTATTTGAATTGTCATTTCTTGTATATTTGATTGTTTAAATGATTTATATACTTATGTTCCTAGACTTAGGTTATGTATCATGCATATTAGAATAATTGCATTAATGAACAGTATACCACTAATATGCATGTAATGGGTAAGTGGCCTATGGCACTGTACAACATTACATTGCTACTTATCTAGAATGAAACCTCTTTGTTGACATGTTGAGAGTTGTGAACACTCTTAACAATGTTCTGGTAGAGATTGGAAGGCATCTAGAAAGTTATGGGATATGGATAAATGTTGTATTGAAGCATCGGCTAAATTAATTGCATGACTGTATGACATATTTCTTCATGTGTAAGAATTTGTTCTGAAAACTATGAGATGTTTCTAATCATCCAATTTAACTTGTTTTTGTAGGAAAGATCGTATATGAGTACCTACAAAAGGACTACAACATTTGTTCAGCAACAACTCTATCTATTGAAGAATATGAAGTTCCCAAGATCCGAGATGAAGTAATGATGCCACGATCGATGATCATGAAGAATGATGTTTGGGATGTGGTCCCAAGACCAAAAGAGAAGTCTTTTGTGACTTCCAAGTGGATTTATAAGATCAAGCATGCTGCAGATGGTAGCATAGAGAAATATAAAGTAAGTGATGAAATGGAAGATACACCAGATGGATGTCAAGACAGCCTTCTTGAATGGTGTAGTCGAGGAGGAAGTATATGTGGAGCAGCCACTTGATTTTGAGACACATGACAGAGAGTCATATGTGTGTAGGTTGAAGAAATCCTTGTATGGCTTGAAGCAAGCTCCTAGGACTTGGTATGGTAGGATAGACAGCTTTCTATCCAGTTTGGGCTTTACCAAGAGTAAAGCGGATTCCAACCTTTACTGCAAGGTTGAGGAAGGCAATCTTGTGATACTCTTATTGTATGTGGATGACCTGTTTGTAATAGGAGAGGATAGATTGATTGCCGATACGAAGAGGAAGCTTCCTTCCGAGTTCGAGATGAAGGACTTGGGGATGGTGCACTATTTTCTAGGCATGGAGGTGTGGCAGAGTGTAGATGGAATCTTCCTTGGACAAGGGAAGTATGCAGTAGAGATTCTGAAGAGGTTCAGGATGATGGAATGCAAGGCCATGGCCACACCTATGGCATCGAACCTAAAGCTTCTGTGTGATGCTTCATCTGATCCAGTTGATGTCACTATGTATCGTCAAATGATTGGGTCCTTGATGTACCTAATGAACACAAGACCAGATATTTGCTTTGCGGTGAATACATTGAGCCAATTCCTGACAGATCCAAGAAGTGTTCACCTGGTTGCTGTAAAGCATATTTTGAGGTACCTAAAGGGTACAATTTATTATGGGCTCAAGTATGATGTGAATCAAAATTTTAACCTGCAGGGTTATGTTGATTCGAACTGAGCAGGCAGTGATGCAGATAGGAAGAGCACTTCTAGGTGTTGCTTCAATATGGGATCAGGTGTGATCTCTTGGTTTAGCAAGAAGTAGTCCTACGTAGCACTGAGTACAGCTGAAGTAGAGTATGTTGCAGCTTGTTTGGCTAGTTGTGAGGAAGTATGGCATAGGAGGCTACTATCTGAGTTATTTGATCTCCCGTTGGATGCTACTGTTATCTTTTGTGACAATCAGAGTTGTCTGAAGCTGTCTGAGAAACTGGTGTTCAACGACAGGTCGAAGCACATTGAGATTAAATATCACTATATCAAGGATATGGTGCAAAGAGGAGTAGTGAAGCTCATGTATGTTGCGACGGATGAGCAGGTTGCAGATGTGTTGACGAAACCACTATCCAGAGTGAAGTTTGAATACTTCAGAGAGAGGCTTGGTGTTCTTCAGATTGATGACACTTCGAGGAAGAAGTGATGGACACATTTGCAAGAGCCATTCCAAGCATGGTGAGAGGAGGATTTAAGCACTGTGTGATGAAGCATTAGGACGATGCTCCAGTTTCTTCTTTGTATGATCAGTTTGATCATGTATATGTATATGCATCATGTTGGATGCTTTGTATGATCAGTTGGATCATGTATATATATATGCATCATGTTGGATGCTTTTTATGATCAGTTAGATCATGTATATGTATATGCATCATGATGGATGCTTTGTATAATCAGTTGGATCATGTATTTGTATATGTATCAGGTAGATGCATTGATGTGATCAGGTAGATCATGTATTTGTATATGTATCAGGTGGATACATTGTATGATCAGGTAGATACTTGGTATGCATCAGGTAGATGCATTGTTTGATCAGGATGATCACTGATGATGAGCTACAGGATGTTGCTCCAGATGACATGCATCAAGATGATGCAATGATGATGATTGGGTTAATCATGCATATCAGGTTGATACTCTGTGGCCGTGGAAAGGTTGTGCAGGTAGCATAGAAAATATCCTTTAAAATCTGAATAGGTAGAATGGTGTGCTCATAACTACCTGGGATGCTCTATAGAGATCCAGATAGGTAGAGTGGTGTGCTTGTAACATCTTGGGATTCTCTGAGTAGGTTTTGCTATGGTTTTGCATAGAAAACATCCTTTAAAATCCAGACAGGTATGTTCGGATATCCACATCATCTATTTCGGGATACATCATCTATTTCAGGATCTTGCATGATCTATTTCAGGATATTATCTATTTCAGGATTCCTATTTCAGGATATGATCTATTTCAGGATTCTGCATGCACAGGCATGCATCCCAGTCACCAGTTTGATGCCTCCAGCACCTTATCCACCTTCTTCTAGCACCCGGGAGCCACCTACCACAGATTTTTAGCCCTCCTAAGCTGAAAGGCGCCCTCTTCTCACCTACTGACAGAGAAGGGCGCACTTGTTCACCTACCACTGCAGATTCACTCCAGTTACATTCAGTTAGCTCCGATTCTGATTGATTTCACTCCGATTTCACTCCTGACTGACTGTTTCACCTCCGATTGACCTCCAGTTCGATTAGGTGACTTGCTCTGACTCCAGTTAGCCTCCCATGCGCCCCCACTGAGCCTCCAGATCCTATATCAGTGCTACACACTTCAGTTACATTTATTATGATCAGTTAGACTCAGCTTGACACCTGGATGACTGTTTGTTGTGATTGATGAGCAAAACCGATGATTGATGAGGACTCCTAGATAGAGTCAAGCTACTCCATTCAGTGATTCGAATGACCTCCTTAGGCAATTCGAATTGCTCTGTTCATTGTGACAGTTTGTATTGTAATTCATTCACCCTTTCTGGGATAGAGAGCACTGCTGCATGTTTTGCACAGTTTTGCACCATATTTTCTATGTTCATCTGTTGTGATTGATTTACTTGTTCATTAGATCTGTTGTGACTAATTTTACATGGTATCAGAGCCATGACAGGGACAAGATTTCTTTTCTACAGGTGTTCTACATGAAGAGAGAGCAATCTTTGCTCACCAATATATTTCAGCAGCGGCATGCAAAATCTTATGTGCATTCGCTCATGTGCATGCAAGGCTGAAAACATAGTGTTTGTTTGTGTGTGATTTGCAGGTTTCTTACTTCCTCCATGTGCATTCGCTAATGCAAAGATGGAGACTTCTTCTTCACAAAATATTCTTACTCCATTCAACTATGATGAATGGAAACCAAAGATGATTGCATTCTTGAAGAGACAATGTCTTTTTGATATGTGCATTGGTAATACAAGAGATTTTGATTCCGATGAAGAGGAGAATGATTGGCTCAATGATTGTGATAGAGCTTTTGGAGCAATATGTCTTGCTATGTCTCCTTGTATGCGCTACCTCATTAAGACTGCTGAAAATCCAAGTGATCTATGGGTCCAACTTGACAGAGAATTTGGAAAGCAGGAAGAAGAGGATCATGCTAGCCTTTTGGAGAACAAGCCCAGTGAGATCTCCTTATGTGTTCTTTCCGATCATGTGTTGGCCTCAACAATTGTTCAAGATGAAGAAGAAACTGTAGATTCAACACTCATTCTCTCAAAGTCTTCTATTTCGAATTCTGAGCAAGATAAACAAGCTCATACTCTAGATTCCGAAGAGGTTCTTGAATCCTCTCTTTCACATGAGTTTGTCGGCATGCGGAATAATGATCTACTTGATGTTTTGGAGGTAAAATCTGATTTTGGAGGTGAAGCATTCGCCCTCCTTGATTGCATGCCTTCTATAAACTTATGTTCTATCATTTGCAAAGTTTCTCAGAGTTTTAATGAAGATGAAGAGCACTACCATTCGCTTGAGTTCAATTCTCATGCACTTTTTGCTGATTTTGGTTTTGATCTCACCCTTGTTGGTTCAAAGGAGATCTCAAGAAACCATTCATCTATTTTTGGAGCTGATTTAACTTCTATTGATAAGAAGTTCAAGTTTCAAGATCTATTTGATCCGATTGGAGCTATTCCTACCTCACTTGGTTCGAATCACAGGTTCCAGGATCATCCTCATATTTTCAGATTTGTTCTCACCATTTTCGGTATGAAGAGCAAGTTCATAAAGTCTCCACATTCGCTTGCATCCACTGATGGAGAATTCAAGCACATGTTTTTGGAGCATAATCCATTTACTCCCAAGAGTAAGATACCTCCAGACATATCTATTTGAGTTTGGAGTAGTTAAAACTTTTGGTGTGTTACAGTTCATTTTGAGGGGGGGTATTTTTCCCATGAGGTTTTCCCCATTTCCTTGGTTTATTTACTGTTATTAGTTTGGATTATTATTGTATTGGGGTGACCTTTGGTCTTAGTTACCAGGGCCCCACATTATTTTAGTTGGCACATCATAGTCTAGCTTGAGGGGGGGTGTTCGGATATCCACATCATCTATTTCGGGATACATCATCTATTTCAGGATCTTGCATGATCTATTTCAGGATATTATCTATTTCAGGATTCCTATTTCAGGATATGATCTATTTCAGGATTCTGCATGCACAGGCATGCATCCCAGTCACCAGTTTGATGCCTCCAGCACCTTATCCACCTTCTTCTAGCACCCGGGAGCCACCTACCACAGAGTTTTAGCCCTCCTAAGCTGAAAGGCGCCCTCTTCTCACCTACTGACAGAGAAGGGAGCACTTGTTCACCTACCACTACAGATTCACTCCAGTTACATTCAGTTAGCTCCGATTCTGATTGATTTCACTCCGATTTCACTCCTGACTGACTGTTTCACCTCCGATTGACCTCCAGTTCGATTAGGTGACTTGCTCTGACTCCAGTTAGCCTCCCATGCGCCCCCACTGAGCCTCCAGATCCTATATCAGTGCTACACACTTCAGTTACATTTATTATGATCAGTTAGACTCAGCTTGACACCTGGATGACTGTTTGTTGTGATTGATGAGCAACACCGATGATTGATGAGGACTACTAGATAGAGTCAAGCTACTCCATTCAGTGATTCGAATGACCTCCTTAGGCAATTCGAATTGCTCTGTTCATTGTGACAGTTTGTATTGTAATTCATTCACCCTTTCTGGGATAGAGAGCACTGCTGCATGTTTTGCACAGTTTTGCACCATATTTTCTATGTTCATCTGTTGTGATTGATTTACTTGTTCATTAGATCTGCTGTGACTAATTTTACAAGGTAGAGCGTTGTGCTCGTAACAACCTGGGATTCTCTATCGAGATCCGTATAGGTAGAGTGGTGTGCTCGTAACATCTTGGAATGCTCTAAGTAGATTTTGTGAAAGTTCACATAGAAAAGATCCTTTAAAATCCGGACAGGTAGAACAGTGTGCTCATAACAGCTTGGGATGCTCTATCGAGATCCAGACAGGTAGAGCAATGTCCTTGTAACATCCTGGGATGCTCTGAGTAGGTTTTGTGAAGGTCAACATGTAAAAGATCCTATATTCTACTATAGGTTTTGTTGACGCATGTAATAAGTCCTAGGTTCCATAGTATGACCACTGATGATGAAGACCTACAGGTGGTGGGCCTACATCCAGCATGAAAAAGGGCTAGCTCTGTAGAACTTCCTCTGATGAGTATATTGGATATTGATTGAGATAGTAGTAGCAGCAACGATGATGATGATTCGATGACGATGATCCAGTGATGATGATCCAGAGAAGAAGACTTGTGCTAGCAAATCTGTGTCGAGAAATACCTTCCTAGTTAAGAGGGAGTTTTGATGTATTTGTAACTTCGGAATGTATTTCATATAAGTATATTGTATTCCTATATAGATGTTATTATTCCTCTATATGGAAGTGTCGTCATTTATATTGTAAGTGTCGTAAATTATACTTGATGAGTTATTAGACCACCTTGATGGGGTTGGCCCTGTATAAGTCATGTGGGTTAAAGGGTGATTAGACCACCCTAGTGGGTCGGCCCTGTCAGCATTATATTATGTGATTAAGTTGAGGCTGACCTAGTAAGGTTATTAGGCAAGTCAAGTCATGTATAAATAGAGTGCGGGAGGCACTCTATTTGATCATTCACTTTCTCACTTATACACTCATTGGAGAGTGGTGCACTAGTGGAGGAGGAGAATTTGTTGCTAGGAGACTATCTCTTATGCTTGGTTTTTGTATCATTGATCTATCTATCTCTGAGGAAGTTATTGGGGTTTTTCACCTTATTGGTTTTCCCCAAGAAAACGCTATGTGTCTATTGTCTCTTGTGATTGCTTCTTGTGATTGATATGCTGTACATGTTATTCTCTCAGTCAAGATCCTAGATCATATTGAATTGATGCTCAAAAATTAACACCCACAAGGTGAGGAGCTGGGACGAATGTGCCCCTTTTGTATTAGATATTGAATCGAGCATTTTATTTCTTCATTTTCCATGAGGGAATGCCTGAATACTGGCTCATTAGGTAGAGGCACACCGGGTATCAAATCAATGGAATGCTTGACTTGGAAATGTACTGGCACCCCACCAAGTGTAGTGAAGATGTCTTTGTATGGTTCCACAATCTTGTCCACCTATTTCTGCTGCATAGAGGGGTTTTGTGTGGAGTTGGTGGATGTTGCTGAAATATTTTGTTCACATTTAGAACAATCCATGAAGAGGGTGAATTTCCCTTTTTGGGATATTATCTTGTTGCACTACTTAGTTTTGATGAGGGACATTGCAGTAGTGGGAAGTGTATCTGGTACCCTGTAGATTGTTTTTACCAAAGTAATAATCATACTACAAGGTCGAGACTCATACAAAACATGAAGTTTCCACATATATGGTTTTCCTAAAAGAACATCACAAAATTCAAGCAGGGAAACATCACACACGCCTTCATCTTTGAAGGGCTTGATGCCATATGAAAGGAGACATTGTTGAATGACGTGGATGTCTCATCCTTGGCTAATCCAACCGATGTTGTAGGGTTAGGGATGTGGAACCATCCGAAGCTTCAACCTTTTTATGACCTTGACTGAGATGAGGTTATTCTGGATACCACTATCAACAATTAAATGTAGTGGAGTCCCCTGCACCCACAGTTGTGAATGGAAGAGATTCTCCCCTTCCTCTAGTTCCTCTGACTCTTATGTTTGGATCTTTGTGGTTGCGATGGTGGCACTAGTTTCCCGTTAATGATATACTTTCAATTTTTTGTCTCTGCATTAGAGTCCAAGCCAGAGTCTGGATCCAAGGATTTAGTATTGGATAACAAGCATTGTTTTGAGTGGCATTCATCAATGTTGTGCCAAGGGCTATTGTGGAATTCACACCACTTTCCAGTTTCCTTATTCGATTTCCCATTACCCTTCTTTTTGTGTGGCTTGGGATGGTTGTGAGAGCTTTGGACATACTTCCTCTGTCCTTTTCTTTGTGAATTAGGGCCACCTTTCTCAGGATTCTACTACTGATTTGCAGACCCAAAATCACACTTATTCTTTTACTTAAACTTCTGCTCGATCTTGACAACATACCAATAAGCTGATCCTAGTGAGGATATGTCCAGGAAATCCATCTCCGCCTGAATGTACCTATGTATGGCATTGTAGTAATTTAGGACCAAGTGCCATTTAGAGTCTCTAATACCCAGTTTGGAGAGAAGGGTATGGAACCTATTGGTAAAATATGGCACTCTCTCGTCTCTCTCCTAGCGCAAATTTGTCCACCTAGTGTACTAGTCATCATAGTTTCCAACTGGGTATAAGAACTACTCCTTGATGACATTGACAAAATATTCCCAAGTGGGGTATGTCCTGAACAGTTCAGACTCATCTCTTGCCTGCCTCTCGATGTACCCGTCCCACCAGTATTTGATATGGAAAAGGAACTTAAGGAGTGTGAAAGTGATATTTTTGTTGTCAGACAATTTTTGAACAAAGAAGTAACCCTCTAACAGATTTAACCATTTCTCCAAATAACCTCAATCTATATTTTCTTCAAATAATGGAATTTCAAATTCAACTTGTACCTTGAATGGAGTCACAACCCTGAAACGACTGCTCATTGAAAGTGCATTCACAGTCATCGACATTCTTCGAAGGATTTGGGTGAATTTATCCATCATATCGTTCCTTTTTCGCGTGAGGGATTCCTCGAGAAACAGCTTAATAGGATCTCCTGCTTCATCATATCTCTTTTATTCTCCCACCATGTGAGGCTGTTTGGGCTGACGAGAGGGTTTTCCCCAAGCTCAACTAATTCGAGACCCAACTCTCTATATTCGCATCTTTTCAAGGACATGCACTGAGAAACCACAAGAGCAGAAGGATCTTATACAACTAATCTTGATTTATGTGAGAACGAAATGAAGGATTATATATATGTTCACTTACATAGATATATGGCTAGAAACACAGTAAACTCAGATTCTATTAAAATGAATGAAATACAACAAGCTGTAAAATAAAATTAGCTAGAATGTTGGTAGTTGTATCTCTGAAATGATATGTGGAGGCTACGCTCATTCGTGACAGATTGAATACAAGAAGAGGCCAAAAGAGCCTATTCATCATAAGCATGAGGGAAAAAATCCCTAAACATCCAAAAACCTAACCCTAGAAGATGAACCATCATAAATTTTGTTTTCATAAGGTGGTTAGTTGAAAAATCAACTTCTTGGGGTCATAATGTTTCCATACGATCTATGTTTGGGGTGCTTGATAGCCCCCTTGAATTTCCAAAAAATGTTGTTTAGGGCCTCAAAATGCCCCCAGAAGTTCAGGACCCGCAAAACTATAGAAAAATTACTAGAAAGATACCAAAATGGATCATTTTTTTGAGACAGTGGAATAGGTGGGTCGCCACCTATGCCCATATGGATAAGGAATAGTGATAGGTATATATTGAAACCCTGAAAAAAGAAATCTAAAAGAGAAAGGGTTCGAACTAAATTGAGTTGACGAACTAGTACCAGTGAGTATCATCGAGGATGGTGGGTACAATACTGATGCTGTTGTGGATTCCATATTAAAAGTAAATCCTCCTACAGAGGTTGTACTAACTGGACTAGATATGTCCCTTGAAGTAAAAAATTGTTCTTTGGTTTCCATCTTAAACCACCTAGACAATGGATTATGAATGCTGATACTAGCTATTTAGGAAAACTAGGACTTTTTGGTGAGTTCAAAAGTCCAGACGCATCTGAGGGGTCCTCAATTTCAATGGGACCTAAATTCTTTTCAAAATGAGGAAAATGGACTGTATGAGATTTATTCAACTTCTCCTCAATCTATCTAAAATGTCCTTCGTCAGAATAACTCTCAAACTCACTCGACCTATAACTTTTTTCTTCTATTGGTTGTTCTATTTGATCTTATTGGTTTTCCTCTTCTTCCCCTTCAGGGGGTGGATTAGTATAATCTAGTATTCACTTTGTTGCAAGGACTTCTCTCTGTTCAGGAGAGTGTCCTTGTATTTTTTGGGACCTGCACTGAGGTTGATTGGCCACAGTGGCACAAAGAAGACACTAATAAGAAAATATACAAAAAATAAAATTCAAACAAAACACACTAGAAAGTCCTTGAAATATCTCAAACAAGTAAACAACCCTTACAATGAAAAGAACTTAGATGCAAGTACCTTTCAATGCAGAGAAAGATAAGGTCTCCCATATATCAACCTAGGATGATGCGAGCCCAAGTCTAATCAATGAATATTAGAGAGCAGTTACCAAGGCTGGGTATGTTTCCCTTCTTGGTGCAAGTTTTTTACTATATAGATATAGAAAACACTCTCCAAGGGTACTGATGCTCCAGTCACTAGGTCAGGCCAAGGTGGTCACAAAACCTCCTCTGCTAGCACCTGTGTATGACCCTAAAGACAAGATTATATGGCTACGAGTCCATAGACAGTTTCCAGGTGAATAGTCGCAGGTCAAGATCATGCGTATTGGTGAGGTAACTAATCCTGAAGCTCTACAACAACTCTCTATATTATTGAAAGTCCCCGTACATGCAAAATCCCCGGTTGGTGCTAGATTAAGTATTGCATGGATACCTTTGCTACTTAATCTCACATGACCTCATGCTTGACTCTTGTGTTAGAGGATCTTCGAGGCCACACTTCTTACGAGAATGGATTTCATCCCTTATGATAGACACCTATGTTTTAAAAGTTTGATTGATCTGGGAGGAGTTAACTCTCAACTCTCTAAATACAAAATACTAGCTTAGCTATTAGGTGTCTTTATATCTAGAAGAAAACCTAGGATCCTATCTCAATTACTGATTGCCTGCTTAAAATGCAATTTCAATTTTTTTCAAAGGAAGCAAAGCAAGTGAAACTAAAGATAAAATGTTCTTTAACTGAAATATGAATCACTGTACTGCTACAATCATGCACTTTTCATTTTCAATTTCTTTCCAATGCAAGTTATAAAGATATGATTTGGAATTCAAATGCAATTTTTCAATATACAATGCATTTTTTTTGTCTTTTCAATGCCTAAGGAAACTAAAATTTTACAACCTAAATGCAAAACAAAGCCTACAACATAAGCATGAAACTACCCTTCAAAGTGCATATACAAATTCAATTTGATAAAGATACACAAATGTAGAATTTGAAAGCAAATGCAACTTTTTTTTGGTAAACAAGTTCAAATGGAATCCTAAAATGAGAAAAAGGACTCATTTGAATATGCACGCTTAAGAACTAAATGCAAGACCTTTTTCAGAATTTTTGTTTTAAAATGCAGATTTGAGATGAAACTTGATCTAAAAACAAAAGAAACTAAGAAAATGAATTTTCTGTTTCCGATATAAAGCAATTCCAAATCCTTTAAGACACTTACACTGTACTCAACCAATGCTAACTCAAAACTGAACCAAACTTTTATTCTTTTTCAAAATGAGGAACAAAATAAAAACTCAAAATAACACAACTAAATTAATGCAAATGCTTCTAATCTCCTTTATTAAACAATCAAATCATCCATAAACACTAGACTTCTCATTAATGTAAGCATGCCAAGTTGCAAAAACTAAAAATGAAGACTTTTAGACTCAACCAAAGAAAAAGACCTATTAAGAAACAAGGTTTGGTAAAGTCAGGTCTGCATACAACAAATGAAATCAAGGTTCTAAACAACTTAAACAAACCATGAGCTTTCACTTTAAAGGAGTATTCAAAAGAAAAAAACTCAAACAACAGAATAACCCTACCAAAAGAGGACCCTTTAGTAAAAAAAGATACTAATTGACTCAAACAACCTCAATTGGTTCCAAAACAACTCAAACAGGCCCAAATTGATTCAAACAGATCCAAATTGGGTCAAAATATCCAAATTGGTTCAAAAAACTCCAACTTGGGTAAAAAAGATTTAAATTGGTCCAAATAAGCCCAAATTGGGTAAAACATATCCCAAAAACCAAGCCAAGAGCAATCAAAAGTCCAAGCTCACACTTCCAAGGGATCCTAACCAGTCAAAGACCAACAAAGACTCCAAAAAATCCAACTAAAAGCTCTTAGGTAGAGCCAAAATTGAAAACACAAGCTACAAGAGGAACATGCTGGTGAAGTATTGACAGAGTAGGGTGTAACATTCCCTTGAGATGATCATCACCTACATGTTTCTAGCTTACATTCTACTGTCATAAGGATCACTGTTCGTGGGTACTGAAAGTCTCCAAAAATAAATTCTAATTCAAAAACTTGATAGTGGAAGGGTTTATTAAATCCCTAAGACCATTCCTAACTTGAAAATAGACTCAGAACTTCAAAAAAATGGAGAAATAAACTTGGAAACCCCAAAGCAGATAGGCTTCTCCTCGGTGGAGTCACCAATTCTCTTGTTAGGAAAAACTATCCTATTACTAGGGCTAACTTCACCAACATACTAGGGTGGAAAAAGAAGACATCTACGATTCTACAACAAGAAAAATAAACAAAGAGTTTGAAAGTTAGAAGGAAATGTACCTTATTTATGGAGTTTGATCCTAGATTTCTTTGAATCTTTGAGCCTTTATCCTGATCTTCAGTCAAAGAATATGCAAAAACAACTAAAATACCTTCCTCAAACACATTTGGATACAAATAATTGATTGAAGTTCAAATAAAGCATAAAAACCTAATCTAATGAACATCAACAAGTAACCAAATCTGATACAAGCATAAACACAACTGTTAGGAAAGGAAAAATGTCTATTCATTCATTAATAATTGAAGAAAGTAAAAATATACCTTCCTTCTATTCAAGAACCTCATGAATCCTTGATTCAGGATCTCATACTTCTCTTCTCCAAGAATCCCAACCACAACTCAAATGCATTAGGGTTTGATAGAAACTAGGGCATAAATGGAAAGGGAAAGAGGGTAATAATTTCTCCATCATAACAATACTTGGGATAAGAGTCCTTCTCATGGACCATCTCCCTCTCATTTATAGTATAAGGAGATGGTTGGATCGAGGAGGGAGTAGTTGTAACCGAGCAGGAGGTTTCCAAAACCACCCAAACTGCCCTAAATTTGAGTTTTTTAATTTTTTTTGGAATTTTTAAAGGAGAAAAGGGAAAGGTGTGCACCACACGTAGGTGATGCCATTGCAACATGCGCGTGGGTGAAAAAATAGGCTAAAAATTCCATTTTGAGGGGTTTTCAGGGGGTGTTTTGGTCTCCAAATATGGTCAAAATATCCCTAATTGTTGGATAATCAATCAATAAGTTAAGGCCACCTTACTGAGAACCCAATTATGGCTCTTCCATCCATAGTTTCCTTTTGTGTGACCAACAATAGATTCAATAAATGTCATCATCAAAGTGTTGTCATGAGAACATCAACATGCAAGTGTCGTCACAGATCGAGAAGTGCCAATTTTGGTTATAACAATATGATAGATCCCATCGGGATCTTGCATTAGTTATTCCCACACAATCTTCGATGGGACAATGCCAGTACACTTATCGGAATTCATCATATCAGATATCTTGTTGGATCCTTCATTTTGGAGTATCCCAAGAAGTTGTGGAAGTAGCGGAAGAAGACCAGAAGTCGCAGAAAGTAAGGAAGTAGCAGAAGTAGTGGAAGAAGAAGAAGAGTAGCGGAATAAGACTAGAAGTTGCAGAAAGCACTAGAAGTCACAAAATCAAGGTCACCACTGCAATAGTTTTGGACCAATTTTGAACCCAACACGCACCTATAAAAGGAAGTAGAATATAAAAGGAGAAAAGAGAGAGAGAGAGAGAGAGAGAGATCCCAAGATATAGTTTCGAGAGATTAGATCTAAGCCAGTAGCAATAGAAATATATTACTCTGGGTTTTGGGCCTTGGGTCTTGTAATGGATTTTGGGGTTTTTTCCTATGATGGGTAATTCTGAGGCGAATGTAAATCCCATGGACATGATGTATAATCATACTGTGAAAATCATATTATAATGGAAGGAATCCCCCCCCCCAAATTTTGTTGGACACGTGTCAATTTTGTTTCTACAATTGTCTATGTAATGATATCTTGTTGATTAATGGTGTTTACTATGATGAATGAATGATGAATGTGTTTTACTATCACTACATAATGATGAATCTTACTATTATGTTTACTGTTGTGAATTCATGTCACAGCCATAAAGTTAACTAAAACTTACTCTACGTTGGTATGGGTTGTGCTTTGGGTGAGACTTTCCCGCTCAAGGGGAATGAAAATTCTAGCACACTAGACTACAAAGACTCCCTTTTGTTGGCCCATGAACAAGAACCATGGTATCCATTTTGTACCAACAAATGGTTCTATTGCTGGGACCTGGTTATAAACAAGATTTTGTTAACTGTATGGTTGAATTAGGGATACCAAGTGAGATTCACAATTGGTGGGAAAACAATATCAAGGGTTTTTCAACCCAAGAGACTAATCTATGAGGGTGGGAAGTAACCAAGTTCAGACAATACCTTTTTATGTAGGGAATATTCTAGATCAGTACGAAGTATTGTGGGTTGAGCTCTCGGTAAATCTAGAGACGTGGTTACAACAAATTGTGGAAGCACCCGAGTACCTATTGATGCCCCAAAATTCGTAGCACCAACAGTAGGGATTCTCCCCAGTAAGCAAGCCCAATTAGATCGCTCACCATTTGGTGTGGGGAATCCATCCGGTTAATGGTCTGGCTACCATATGTGTGATTATTAATGCTCTTTACCGGTTGCATCCTGGTTCACCGTTTATGTAATTTTATCTTTAATTATGAGATGCAAGTGCCCTAATTAAATGCATATAATTGGTAGGCAGAAACCACACTAACGATGTGCAGGTTCTTACCTCTTGTATTACCGCTCCCGCCTCATCAATTATATATTTATTCCTACACTAAGCTAACAATCCTATCCCTGCAGGGAGCAAGTTTGAATTAAGAGTAATATACTAGAAACGTAAATACAAGTCTAATAGATAGTTGTTTCAACACATCATTCACATTTACAGCAGAAAGAATACCAAAGATAGCTCTCATATAATTAAAACGATTATTACTCATTTACACATAAGCCTTTGCATAGAAAGTAAAATCATTCATCACCAATGAATTAATTCAAGAAAGTTAGAACGATCTCACAGTATGAGTTATGAATGCAAGAAGAAGTAGTTCCACTTTAAGCATTCTACACATTCCAGGCAAAAATCTCTGTGCAACTTTCCCCAACAAACAAATCCTTCTTATTAGCAGAAAAATAGTTCTCTTACAAAATGGTCCAACTTCTATTATGCTAGCAAAAGTCCTTACATCTCTATTATCCTCCTCTATTTATCTTAAAAAGCGTTTGTCCTCTAGTGACTCCTCGTTTACCCTAACCCTAGGGATTCCCAAAAAAAATTCATTTAGTGCTTACATCAAAAAATACAAAAATATTTACAATTTAGATTTATGTGGGCCTAGCTAAACTAGAGAAATATTCTTCCCACGCATTAGCCCCTTCAAATATTACATTAGTTCTACTAGGCTCCAATACTTGGAAAGATACTTCATGATATGACAGCTGAGTCTCAATGTGTGCCATCCCTGCTTCCACGACCTTGCAACTATCTTCCAGGAAATATGCATGTATAAATGTTTGCCCTACAAAGTGGTGGATATCTTCTTTAGTGAGGGCGTCCAACTTTCCGATGTATTCTAACTCCCCTTGCAACCCACTCTGCAGTTCCGCTATGCGTAGATCACTTGAAGGAAGTTTGTTCATCTGCGGGAGTGGACAGAGATGGCATTTTTCATGAACTTGACAGATTTTCTCGTAAAAATTGTGACACTTCTGAATAGTCGTTGGAATGTCATTATTTAGTTTTCTGGGATCCTCCCTACAGAATTCCAGAAACTCCATTTCTGACTTCAAGTTTGCTGCTATCTTTGGAGGAAAATGGTCAGGGTATTCAGAGTTGGATTCTCTCCAGACCATTTGACTCCTGACCTTTTCTTCAACATCATACAACCTTTTCTTGAATTCTAGCGACCAGGGTATTTTTTAAGGATTCTAATATTATACTTAAGTATAGTATTCTAGGCAATTATTTTGGATTTAAAAAAACATATATATAGATAGGTAGGCGAATATCAAATATGAAACATACATTTTACTACTGAAATTTGTAAATTTTGGTGAAAATTATGATTAAAAAACATATTTTATGTATATATAGGCGATATTAGAGACTAAGAATGACCAAATAGCGAATTTATTTTTTGAAAAAAAGCCCCAAAAATAGCCAATTGGCGAAATTTCGCCCCTAAAAATTACCCTGCTAGTGACTCTCCAGCTATCCCATTCATCCTTGCCATTGCCAACATCATCTTGAATATTTCATTTGTGAGAAATTATTGGAAATGGTATATTTTTTCTTGAATATTGCGGACTTGATCGCAAAATGGAGTTATGTATAGCTTCCTCTTATCTTCCAACTCCGGTTGCTCCACCAAAGATTCGTTTTCCTTAACCAACTCTTCTATCTGAGCTTTGAGCTCCTCAACCTATTGGTTTGCGACCGACTCTCCTAATTCTAGCTGAGTGATCCAAGCTTCAAAGTCACTCCTCTCTCCTTCCATAATCATTAACTGTACAATTAATGCTTCCTTTTCTGTGTCCAAAATCTGGTATTGATTCATTATCCTTTCCTTCTCGGATAGTAGGGAGCCATGTTTCCTTTTCAATTCCATCCCTTCTCCTCGCTTCTTTACCAAATTATCTTTTAATTTGGGCATATTCTCTTTAATTCGCTCAATATCATTCATTAATTTGCAAACATTATCTGCATTCACTTGCACAATAGCTATGTTGACAGATGCCATGAACTGTGGGTCTTTGTGTGTACCCTTCGTGATGGTGCTCTCCTAAACAATGACAACATCGGGTTTGGAGCCCATTTTCAGCCTATGTTCTTGTCTCTTTGTGATGGTTTTCTTTTCTGATGAAAGATGATAATGTCCAATTTGGCCACGGTATGATGGTTTGACGAGGTGAATGGGGTAAGTCTGAGCTCTTGAAATGGGAACTGTCCTCTGATGATTATTACATTAGACATCTCAGGTGGGTCTACATCCATATCTTACACACTCGAGATTCTCTTTTCCACAGCTTCCTTGGACTTTTCTTCCTCCTCCTTTTGCTTTTGTTGTTCATATGCTTCTTTGTCTGCTCTTTCTCTCATTTCTTCCAACATTGTGGCTTCTTCTTTCTGGATCCTTTTAGCCTCTTCCCTCCAGACTCTTTCAGTCTCTTCTTTCTAAATTTTGTCAGCCTCTTCTTTATGGATCTTTTCGGCTTCCTCCTTCTGGATTCTTTCGGCCTCTTCCAATAGATTCCTTTCAGCTTCCGCTAATTGCAACCTTATGAATTCATCCTTTTGTTTCCTTTCTGCATCCTCCCTTTGCTTCCTCTCTGCTTCCTTGAGAGTGCTAGCCTTAGAACTGGAACCAGCTCCGCCTTTGTGACGAAAACACTTGTTTAGCTCAGTCATTTTTATTGCGCTCCAATACACTTCTTCATCTTTCAAGAAGAGATGCGCATATTCAAAGTTAATCCTATAGGAAGCATAATGGGAAGCAACCTTACCTTCACTATCGTTCCTTCTAAAAATATTAGTCCCGAAATGAAAGGCCTCTAAATCCTTAACAAAATCCTCAGCCTCTTTTTCCTTGGGGAAATTTTATGCACCAATAGTGAATGGCAGCGGCGGGTAGGAAGCCTATTTCTTGTCATGAAGAAACTTACCAACCCCATTGATGAAGACTTGTCTCACGGCCTCTTTATGTACAACAAAATCATGGGCATACTAAGTCAATATAGAAGGGGGTTGGGTTCCCCCATACATCCTGATATATGTTCCTTCCACGGAGAAGTAATAATCTCCATGTTCCTCAATAATTGACAAGGAATTCTCGAACATACAATTCGGTTCTTCTTTGAATATTAGCCGGTATAGTGGCATGATCAAACCCTCCCAAATCCATTTTTAGTGACTTATGTATTTGTGAGCCCATTTCATCTGATAGGCTACATGGAGGGGAGATGTGGCCATCTTCCAAACACACCCAAAATCAGTGAAAGGGTGTATGATCAATATGCAATCCAAGAGGTAAGAGGACCTGAAGAAGTAATATTTTTTCTGTGTTAGGCCTCGTGCTATAGCAATTTGTGACACCATACTCTCATAAATGATCTCAGCCCAGTTGAAAATTGTACCATGTGTGGAAATATGGTAAATCACTATTACCCAATTGAGTTTATATGTGTTTTTTCTCACCGAGCCAAAAATCTGGCTCAAAATCAGAACAATGGTCCTATATGGGGTCCTCAGGTTTTGGATATCGTATTCTCCGATGGACCTTGGTCTTAACTTCCTTTTAGGGATCGTCATCTTCTTAGCATAATCAAAATGATCCATATTGACCCCCTTTATCCAGTCATCGGACATCATGACTTTAGGGGAGGGCAGCTTGTACGTTGTAGCTATTTGGTCTAGTTGGAAGGATGCAATCCCTTCTCCTTTGACATCTGAAATGATCCTGGTGCTAACATCCACCTGGGGAATAATCCACCCAATAACCTCCGAGCATGGAAATAAATCTGGGTGTGTCGACGCCTTATGGAGGTCGGACTTCTTTACATTCTAGTAGACCATTGACTCTTCGATGGAAGCGTCAGGGACATTTCCATCTCTGATGGATTTGTATATCTTGCCCCATTTGAATTCCTAGGTGATCCCCGTCACGACTTGAGTGTCCTCGAACACAGTTTCTAGTGAGGTATACAATAATATTTCTACGTTTGAGTCTAATTCTACTAGCTTGTATTTTTTCCTGGAGGACCGCTTATGCATATCAAGTCTGTTGAGACACAGAATGAGCCAATGATGAATAAAAATATTTATAAAAAATTTAGTATTGATGGTACAACAAATGAGCAGAATTGGAACAATGTTAAAATGCTATGAGTGTTTGTTTTGCTTTTATTTTGCAATGAAGTTTTCAAGTACAAAGTTGTTTGCATCAAAATTTAAAACTTAGGGTGAAAGACAAACTTAATTTCCTTTTCTTAATGCCCAAATAGTTATAGAAAGAAAAATGAATCTTCGAGATACCATAAAAAGCAAAAACAGTCAAGAAAATAATGATTTTCATGCCGACAGAAAAAGTTATTAAGGTTTGAAAAGTCCCAGGGATGTGCATAAACGTGGAAGCAGGGAGCGAATGGACAAGTAAAAACCTTCTGGCACATCTTTAACCAATGGTTGTTTCAGTCCTAAAACCTCGCTCGGAAGAAAAATATGTCTTCTTCTCTAATCAAAACACATCTCGACGAGCACGACGAGCTAAAAAACTACGACAGAGGGAGATGTCGTGTGAGTCTTGGAGACAAAAAGGTTCGGCGGCACGAGTGTTTGCTTTGAAATGCGAAAACTTGAACTACAAGCTAGGACCAAAAATGGTCTTCTGTGTGGTTGCTAGGTTCTTAAAAAACCCTAGTAAAACGTAGAAGGTACTAGCCACGACTGACTAAACCAGCCAAAAACACACATTCATGCTGACCAGAGAAGGTACGTGGGTTACGACGGGCAACCAGGTTTAAGGCTAAGGTGGGTAACACTGAGCAAGAATTTTAGATGGCTACGGTGACCTTAAGTGACAAGAAAAATGATACTAATCCTGAACTTGGATGAAATTTCCCCCAAAACCCTCGAAAGCTCGAAGCCAATGGAAAAAATCCCAAAATGAAGTTTAAAACAAACCCCAAGCAACCAATTAAAAATAGAAAAGGTTCTAGACTTCCTACCTGTCACTACCAGGATGGTTGAGCTGGTGAGTGAGCCTAGTAGTCAAAAGCTACTTGGAATCCTCTGACTAGCGGTGATTCAATATGCTCAAACAACGTTCTCTTTTGTTTTGTAAACAAAACTAAAACAACCCCCATTTTCTATATATATAGACAAATACAACATAAATGTGAACGAGGTTGATGGGTGGGGTCATTTAATGATGCTATCCGCTGGCTTTAATGCCTCTTTTCCCGCTAACAAAAAAAAACTCTCGTCGACCGTTTCGGCGAACTTTCCCCAGCTACTACGAAATTGTCGGCGATAACTCTGTCAAACACCCCGTAGCTGTCAGCAAAAAACTTCCTAAGAAACTGCGATGCGACAACGGGAATATTTCACAAGGGTAGTGAAAAAGGCCAGCAAAAAGTTCTTCGGTCGTAGTGAAATGGTCAGCGCTAACTCTTCAAACTGGGGCAAAATGGTCGGCAGAAATATTTCTAACCATGGCGAAACAGTCGGAGAATTTTTCCCAAACCACGACGAATTATCCCAGCTAACAATTCTTTGGTCGGAGTGAAATGGTCGGGGGGTTCTGGCCAGATGGTAGGAAAACGGTTGGTGCTTTTCTCAAACGACAATGAAATGTCGGCGAGAAACTGTCTAAAACTTTGTGACAAAGACTAGGGAAGACTTGTCAAAACACAACGATGGGTGGACGCTAACTCACCAAAATGCTCCGAAAAGCCGGGGATAAAACCGTCAGGAGGTAGCGAAATGGTCAGCTCTTACTCGCCAAAAAACTATGAAACGTCGGTGAAATTTGTCCACATCATTGCGATTTGGTTGGCGCAAATTCTTCAAAACACTGCGACTATTTCGATGAAAAAACCTAAGTTGTACCTAAGCTGAAAAACACTTGTTCTTCAAGATTTTCTAAGAAAATTCTAAGTGTCAAAAGGGGAATCTTCAAAGAAGCAAAAAACTCTAAAAAAACAGAGGGGCCCTACAAATTTTAAGAAAATTTTGGGGATCAGGTTGCAGCAGCAACAGTTGGCGATTCGCTAGTGAACACAGATCTCTGAATAATCCCTCTTTAAGGTAAAAAAAGCTTACATGTTGTTGACCCTGTATATAACATAAAGTTTTAAAGACAAGACTTCATACACTAGAGTACTCCTACTTCTATCACATTGGTCATTAGGGAGTAAGGGTAACTTTGAGCCAGACTTCTTGATCACTCTCCCAAGGCCAAAATGTGGGTTTCATTTTAGTTCCATCTTTAAATAGGACTCCACGGGATCGTAACAAAATCACAAAGATGTATTCATTTATTCCTCATTCCCATGCTATCATCATTTCTTTAGATGCTTTCTTTATTGATGAATTTTGTCGTTTGAGTATTCCATGATAGCTTTCTTCAATCTTCATCATTTGACTTGGGTTTTTCCATCCATAATGTCCTTTTGTGTGAGCAAGAGAGATAATTGTTTGTCATGCTCACGGACGGAGAAGGACCTTGCCGAGCTGACTACTAGGGAAAATTTCTTGATTAGATATCTTTTTTTTTTCACAACCTTTTCTTTGATGGAGATGAAATTTCCCGGAAATATGACTCTTTGATGTAAGCTCTTTTGGATTTTAATTTGCAGCATGGGATCATTTTAAATGCCATACATCTGTGAGACCTACTTCCTCAACGTAGGTCCATCATAGTGAGCTTCCTAATATGGTTATTTATGTGAGGCGAATGGAGCCCCATGATAGTAATTCATAAATCATAAGTATTATTTAATTTACAGGGATTACATGACTCAATTATGAAGCTGAAGTGGATTTTCCCTTTCTAAAAATGGATCAACGAAAAGCAATGTCACATAGAGAAACTTTATTTTATAAGTAGATCCTGAATTTTTAGGAGATGCCTTTGAGATTGTTCAGAGTCCTATATTTCCATATACCAGTATGTCGAGCTAGAGTTTATTCGAAATGAAATAAGGGAATCAAACAATAAGCAAACAAAATGAAGCTAGTGAAAAGAAGACACGACAAAATAGACTAATCAATTCATAAAACAACAAAGTTGAAAAGGCAATGTTTATTTATGTACAAAAAAGTTCCTAAACATATGTGAAGTACTATTGTTGGCTTGGTTTTTCAACCAAGCTTAGTGCAATGGGCACCTGATAACTAGTAGCAGCAGTTTCAATAGAAATAAATAATAATAAACTAAATTATAAGCTAAACTAAACTAGCATGTGCATTTTTGAATTAAAGAACAAGAAAAAGAAATATGAGAAATAATTTTGTATTAAAAAATGGGGGCAAGCAAATGCTTGCAATAAGAATACCTTCGATTGATGAAGATAGTTGGGAAGCTCCAATGGTGAGCAGCTCCAATCTCCAATGGGTCCTTTCTCCAAGGTTGCTACAATGGCCAAAAAATCAAGGGAGATTTTGGCAGTATGAGGATAGGAATATGGATGGATGTGAAATGAGGAGCCCCTACCACCTTTTTATAGGTTTCGATGGTGGGGAATACCATTTGTGGTTTTGTGGAAACCAATGGTATTGACCAAAATGGTTTAGGTACTTTTCCCTCCTTTTTCCTTTTTTGAATATTTATATTATTTTTATTCCCTTTTTAATATTTTTGGGAATTTTGGACCCTTTTTTAGGGTTTTTTATGCTTTTTTAGGAAAAATAATCTTTTTGAGTGGGAAAAGAGGTGTACTAAGGCCTTTTGGTGACCTTTTGTTGGCTTGAGAGGCTCAGATGGTGGAAAAAGTGGACAAATGGGTCATGTGAATAAGGGAATGAGCTAGTGAGCACTTTTTGGGTGTTAACAGATTGCCCCCTGATGTGTGAGGGCAGGAGCTCATCGTATGGCCGATAGACATCATAGTTCTTTTGTCTCTTTTCTGGGGTTTTGGGGAGGAGAAGAGACCGATTGGAGACTGGATCCGCGGCCCTTGGAAGCTGCAAAAAATAAACAATATTACATGGCCTCAATATGAATGAGGAATAGTCTCTGATAATGGACGAGGCGGGCATACCCATGCTCGTATCAAGACATATATAAACAATTAGTCCCAAGAAGGGGGACGTGAGAAAATACATAAAAAAACTGCTGGTACATCATACGGGTCCAGAGGGGACATCATTTTGGGATGTACTCATGATCATATCATGACTGTTCTCAATAACTGATACACTGGAATAACTGGTGAACTGCTGAAACTGAAGGTGTCCAATATCCGTAGGGACTCAATGACTATGAGCCATCTCTGGGAAGTACATGTAAATGTAACTATATACTCGAGGGAGTATTAAAACTGGGGTACATCTGAATACTGTCGCCATGGGCAACCCGGATATCTATAGAAAAAGTGTAACTGGTTGTATCCATAGGTAGACTCTCAAATGTGGAGGAGTCAAATGGTATCCGGGGTCTTCGACTAATAACTGAGCCGACCAATACCCTGTGCGAGTCTCAACGATGCGATCAAGGTGTTGAAGTCGAGCATGTGAGAAACAACCATTTGGAGAAGCACTAAGGACTCTTCTCGAAATGATTCGTAGGCACTCATCATAAATGGTGATGAGTCCAAGACACAGGGACCTCTAGGTCTATCCTCTGGAATAAATTTGGTTGTCGTCGACAAAGGGAGACCAGCAACTAACAAGGCAATGATGTTTCCTTGATAGGAGCGCGAGGTGTAAAACTGAAGTGTGGTAGTATTGATGGTAGGACTGACATACTTGTGGGTATGGGAAGTAACTGGGGTCAAATAGTGGGTACAGTCAAACTTCCTTTGTTCAGAGCATGATGACATGGTTGACCTGGCAGCGTAGGGAACTGACTTATAGGTGTGGGGATCATAGCTTTTAGGGACTGAAGGGTATGTATTGACTCTGGGGGGGGGGTCGAGCTGATGGGTGCTGTCGAGGTATTCTCAGGGTGACATACTGCAGAATACTCTGAACAAAGGCGACCAAAATGGGGAAGCTGCTATATGAGTAGACGTGATCTGTTGTGGCACCGAGAAGCACCATTGGGTCCTTCTTCATAGTTTTAATGAGCTCTAAGAAGGGATAAAAGTGTGCTTTGAAATGGTACTGTCCTGTGGATTTTGCGAGCCCAGGACTGTTCGTGCTCATTGGTGCTTTCATTTCTAAGGAGTCTGAAAATGATAAGAAGACTCTGCAATGGTTATGATTACTATCCTGTTGGTTTTATGAGCCCAGGATGGTGATTGCTCATGGTCTCTTTCATGTTTAGAGAGTCTGAAAGCGGTAAGTGGACTCCATTGGTGTTCTTTTTCGTGAGTTAGTCTCCAAGGCCTGAAAAAAGCATAAAATGATGCAAATGGAGAACTCTTCTAGCCGATGTGACTAGAGTATTCCTTTTTCGTAATTAGTCTACAAGGTCCGGAAAAGGGGTAAACTTATACCAGGTAGATGCCCTTTTAGATACATTTAGCGAGCATGAAAGGAAGCAAGGTTGCTCGACGATCTTTTCATTGTTTTAGGAGTCAGAAAAGAGCTTAACAGAAACTCCCTAAGTGCCTTTTTCGTAAAAAGGGATTGCTCGGCCCGAAAAAGGGATAAAATTATACTGAACAAAAAAGGATTGATGGGAGCGAGAAAAGGTCTCAAGCATCATCATGAGTGCGGAAAACTGGATCCGGTGACATAAAGATTGTCAAATAGGGGCAACAGCCAATGTGGCATGCAAACCGAGGTGATGGGTGACATTTTAAAAAATGCCTAAAAAATCTGGAGGTGTGAGCGAGAAATGATCTCAATCATCATCACGAGCGCGAAAAACTGAATCCGACGATATAAGGCATGTCAAAAATGGACGACGGTCGATGTGGCACGCAAACCGAGGCGACGAGGGGGCATGGAAAAATGGTCCCCTAAAAATATGGAGGTGAGAGAGAGAAATGATCTCAAGCATCATCACGAGCATGGAAAACTGAATCCGACAATATAAAGATTGTCAAAAACGGAGAACGGCGAATGTGGAACGCAAACCGAGGTGACGAGGGGGGCATGGGAAAAATGCCAAAAAAAATCTGGGCGTGAGAGCGAGACATGATCTCAAGCGTCATCACGAGCGCGGAAATATGAATCCAGTGGTGCAAATGGTGCAAAAAACGGAGGTCATAAGGACTCCGGAATGGTCAAAGCAAATAACTAGGTTAAAAAATGGCTACAAATCAAGGTGAGCCCACCAAGCCACCAAGCCACCAAGCCAAGGATGCAGTGGTGGGGAGAAATGATGACCCGCGGGGGGAGAATACTAGGTGTATCAAATCAAATCGAATATACAAGTGATATGTGACCTCAAAAAATGGTTGAGATCATGCATGTGAAGAAGTTAGTAGGGTTAATGACCTGCCCCATGCTATGTGCATGGGGTTTGTGATTGTGGATCACATATGTGTTGGTTTGAACGATGGGATCATTGAGGTGTTGAGATAGAGATGATGGGGAAGGTTCAAAATGATTGATCATGCCCCCTATCCCGGGGTCAAGGTAATCTATTATGCCCCCTAACTCAGAGGTGTCAATGTGGTGCGGATGTTGTCTCAGAGAGAGATCAATAGGGCATTGAGCAACTACTGGCGGGGTGTTATACCATGAGGTTGTGGGCTATGGTAGCCTACTGAAGTGATGACATGATGATGGGGGATTCCCTTTGTGGGGTGGATGCCCCTAGTATCTCCGACGAGAATCACGATGATGATGAGTAGGCAAGGTTTTGGGCCTGCCCCCATGTTGTGGACATGTGTTTTCCTCGTCGATTTGAAAGGGTTGAACATGTGTGTCAAAGGGATCAACGGAAGGGGCCGACCAGACAGAGGGGTATCCAGTGGAAACCGTGTAAATGGTGTTAATTTCTTCCAAGGAGGAAGATGGTGGGGGATGAATTTCCTCAATTGTGGGGGGCGCCATCTCAAGGTCCAAATTATTCATCTCGTAGAGAGATGCTCTGTAATCTAGGATATCAGGACAGTGATGTGAGTAATGGCCGTAAATACCGCATATCGCACAAGGGTGGTTGGTACACAGTGATTTATCACGAGGCTTGGTGTTTGGGTCGATTTTGACAACTGGGATGTTGGGGTCATCGTCAAGCATTTGCATGTGTTCCTGTAATGCAGGTAATTGTGGACATTGATGAGTTGGATGGCCTAACTCATCACACAACGAGCATTTAGGAGGAGCACGAAACACAGGGGGAGGTTTAACTGCTTTGGGAAGAGGTACCGCAGTGTATGGTTGTGGGACTCTGCCCCCAGTGGGCTTGATAAGAGGAGGGGGATTTGTAGCTGACGAAGGGGTAGTGATACCGAGAGGTGGTTGGGTAGAAGTGACAATGGGTTGCACCGGTTTTAGGATGACATTTGGTGTCGGCGGGCGAACGGGAGGCGAAATATACCACACGGGTAATCCCAATGTTAACCTGGGGAGACTGAGGGTAGCCATAACCAGAGCGCTTACTACGCCCGAGGGAGGGAATAGAAAGTGGATTGTGTGGGTGGGTGTAACACCAATGTGACTAGGTACCAATGGTGGTTTGGGTAACAAGAGTGGTTGATTGTTGGGTGGTTGATTCATGTCAGATGATGACATCATAAGGAGATGATGAGTATTTGAATCCATTGGTTGGTTTGTGTGTGAAGCATATGTGATTTGCTGTTGTGGTGCTATGGTTCCTTGAGGAGGATCCAAAAGATGAGTTTTCACCACTCCTTGTGTGGGAAAAGGATTTTGCAACACCATGGGTTGTGGTTGAGGAGGTGGTGTTGGTTGTGCCGCGTGCCCTTGGCGTTGGGCGTCATCAAACCACAGTTGGCGTGCTCTTCCCAAATGGGGGCAAGTGTGTGTATAATGGCCGTATACCCTGCATATGGAACATGGGTGGTTTGTTCGTAAATTGGGGTTCTTACCCTGTTTCGGTGGTCGATTAGGGTTTTGGTTGGTGGGGGTAGCATTGTTGTTGTTTGGAGGATAAGTCTGAGTGATCGGAGGTTGTGGTGCAGAAAGGACTACCTGTGGTGGGAAATAAGCTGTTGGGGCTTATGAGTGAACAGGAGCATGTGTGGTCTGTTGATGGTAATAGATTGGTTGTGGCGGGAACTGAATCGGGTTCTGGGTGGTAGGTTGGTTATAGTATGTGGGAGGTGCATATGCCAATGGCACTTGCCCATAGCAATGTTGTGGACAAGAGGGTCCATGAGTGTGATGAGTCTGATTTGTTGGAGCGTAGGAAGTTGTCGCTCCAGAATTAGATGTAGCCCTAGAGAGGTCGGGGGCATTTATGGTGCTCACCATGCTAAAAGGTTTAATTTGCGGTGTGACCTGGCCAATAATACCATCAGCGGCATGTGATGCCCTCGGCGCGTCACCACGTGAAGAATCACCTCGTGGGGCATCTGGTATGATGGTGTAGAGATAGCCTGATTGGGCGTAAATTAGGTCGAATTCCTGAGTTTTTAGGATAGCTTCTTCCTCGGACTGGGGTCGTTCGGATGCCACATCCTTGGAAATGAGAGGGAGGATGGATTTTAGAAACCAATCTAAGAAGATACGGTCATCTAACTTGATTTTGCAGAGGCTTCGTCGTCGACGCCACTCATGAATGTGGTCAGTGATGTGGGTGGCCGTGTTCTGTCTGCAAGACAGTAGGATCTCGACTCCAGCATCATAGCGGACAGGTAACTGGAAGAACTGCAGGAAGGTCGAGGCAAGGGAGGTAAAGGTGGCATGGGTCCCATGGGGCTGCTCGATATACCACTTGGCTGCAGAGCCAGTGAAGGTGCGTTGTAACAGACGGAGGCGGACAGAGTCGTCCACTATGGAGTTGGAGGAACACCATAGATGGAAGGACATGATATGGTTCTGGGGGTCCTCACCTGCCTTGCCCTCAAACTTAGGGATGTCGGAGGGGAGTTTGGTGGGCATGTGAGTCCACGCAGGGTCATGTATGATAGGATCATTGGTTAACCTGGCTAAGTCTGGTAAGTTCAGACACACCATGTACGGTAAGCTAGCAGATGAATGTGGCGTAGTGACTGGGACATGACTAGTCATGGTGGTATGATGTAGGGGTCCAATAGAACCTAAAGGTATGCTAGGTATTGAAGGTATGTGTCCTCCAATAGCTGTGGTCTGGTATGGGCCAGCGCTTCCAAGTGCAACATGGGTTACTCTAGGGTTAGGAATAGTAGTAGGGATTCCTGGGATATGGGTTGTGGAAATGAGAGGGGGTGTGACCCCTATGTTCGGCATACCCGAAATAGGAGGTGGTCCTGTGTTGGGCATTCCTAAAAATGGAGTGTCCCCCATATTAGGCATACCCAGGGGGGTGGTTGTTTCCATGGATGGCACCGCAGTAGAAGGGTCTGTGGATGTATCACCTATGGTGCTGGTAAAAAGTGGGTCGAATTGTGTCCCATCCATGAGGTTGGTTGGTAATAACTTGGTAGGGTTTTTGGATTCTGCCTCAAAATATAATGTGAAGTAAGGCACGTTAGAATCGGATGACTGTTTGTTTGACCAACGATGTGTCGAGTCAAGGGATAAGGCTCGGCGTCGATGATGTGGAGAGCCAAGTAGACTGAAATCTGGGAGTTCTCCCTGAAGACGACGAGAGCGTCTAAAATTCTTAATGGTGAGAAAAAAGTTTTTTGTGAAAAAATCTTCTGTGTAGAATGGTAATGTATAAAAAACTAAAACCCCTAATGCAACCAAGGGTGCAAGAAGGGGAGTGAAAATGAAGGCTCTCAGGCCAAAAAATCAACCTCAAAAATGCACTTATTATAGCAGCTGTGCTATAATAAGTGGAGGGATGCAAAAAATGGTCAAAGTACCAACATGCAAACAGCTTCTAGAAAAAAGAGGTGCTACTAGACCAAAGGTGGATTGTATCATGCAAACACCTAACTAAAAGTATTGTGAATCAACAAACGATATTCTCTGCAAGGTGATGAAATCCAAGTCAGACAATATTGAGTGTTGAATCAACGGCTAGATATCCCCCTACCGGGAGGGACACCGGGTAATCAATCCTAAAGAATGGCAACTAGGATACTCCGTTCATGACACGTCCAGAAAAGGTAAATCTGCCATTTGGTCCTTTTACCGCAATATCCCCATACAGGGATATCCCGAAAACTGCGAATGGCAGCCCTTCGGTTACTGAATGGATTTCGGTATTCCACTCAGGCTTCCGGAACCATCCTCGTGACTTCAACCCTCCTAGGGGAGAGGCCTTCCCATAAACCGGTTGTGACCGTGCCAATAAATACTAGGATATTTTGGCTCCCTAATGGAGAACAACTATGTCTCAGATGTAATAACTGAGGGGTGTTATTGGAACACCTATCCCCTCAATACTACCTAGCTACAAAGTTCTTTTAGTGTTCCCCAAGTGGGGTTAAAAGTGGGTTGAAATTAGGGTAAGTTTTAAGGCTCAGTTTAAAATTAGTGTTTGAGTGGGTGCATGTGTGATATTTTAAACTGAAATTGAAAAAGTAAATGCTAAGTATTCAAAGAACAAAGGATCTTTTGAAATAAAAAGCAAATATTATGACTTTTTCAATAAATGGAAATTAAATGCTTTTCAAGGACTATTCAAAAAACAAAGGATCTTTTGAAATAGGAAAGCAAATAATAAAACTTCTTTACGAAATAAATGGATTTCTTTTAAAATTCTGCTATGGGAAAAAATATCAAAGAAATAAACAGTAAAAATTTTAATCTAGATAAAATGCAATCAAATCCTTCTTTCAATTTCTGAAAATATTTAAAAAGACTTTTTCACATGTGCATTGTAAATAGTAAAATTTTTCTATGGCTGTAAAATATGCAGGATTTCTAATACTCGAAAATGTGCTATGTGGGAAGAAAATACAGTAAGAAATTAATTCTTTTTAAATGATTCGGCCGAATGAAAAAATTAGCATCGCGGGTTTTGACAGAATAGTTGCGATGGACTGCGCGGGTTTCTATCGCACAGTCGCGATGGGCAGCGCGGGTTTTGACCAAGAAGCCGCGATGTGCAGGGCGGGATTTCGTCACACAGTCACGATGTGCAACGCGGAAAATGTCCGCGAAGCCGCGATGTGCAGCGCGCTAAATGGGCGCGAAGCCACGGTGGACCGTGCGGAAAAAAGACGCGCAGTCGCGATGAGTCGCGCGACTGTTGGGAAAAAAGCCACAAGGCGAAAGCCGTACACGAACGCCGAAAAACGAACTCAAAAATTGAGAATTTTGGGCTGTTAATGGCTAAAAAATGGGCCAAGACCTAGGACAGCAATGGATATGCTGTCTAGGGTGGCAGATCTATGAATTAAACTAACTAATACTATCAAAAAGTAAGATCTAAAGCAAAAGTGAGATCTAAAGATTCAAAAGCAGCGGAGTCGCCAAAAACTGTTGGCTTGGTTTTTCAACCAAGCTTAGTGCAATGGGCACCTGATAACTAGTAGCAGCAGTTTCAATAGAAATAAATAATAATAAATTAAATTCTAAGCTAAACTAAACTAGCATGTGCATTTTTGAATTAAGGAACAAGAAAAAGAAATATGAGAAATAATTTTGTATTAAAAAATGGGGGCAAGCAAATGCTTGCAATAAGAATACCTTCGATTGATGAAGATAGTTGGGAAGCTCCAATGGTGAGCAGCTCCAATCTCCAATGGGTCCTTTCTCCAAGGTTGCTACAATGGCCAAAAACTCAAGGGATATTTTGGCAGCATGAGGAGAGGAATATGGATGGATGTGAAATGAGGAGCCCCTACCACCTTTTTATAGGTTTTGGTGGTGGGGAATACCATTTGTGGTTTTGTGGAAACCAATGGTATTGACCAAAATGGTTTAGGTACTTTTCCCTCCTTTTTCCTTTTTTGAATATTTATATTATTTTTATTCCCTTTTTAATATTTTTGGGAATTTTGGACCCTTTTTGAGGGTTTTTTATGCTTTTTTAGGAAAAATAATCTTTTTGAGTGAGAAAAGGGGTGTACTAAGGCCTTTTGGTGACCTTTTGTTGGCTTGAGAGGCTCAGATGGTGGAAAAAGTGGACAAATGGGTCATGTGAATAAGGGAATGAGCTAGTGAGCACTTTTTGGGTGTTAACAACTGTTTCAGAGCAAGTCCGTTGAGAGGGAGATTCTCTTCCTCCCCTTGTAAATATTGCAGTTTGTATGTCGACGAGAAAAAAATTTCAGCAATCTGGTAAGGGCCAAGCCATAATTGTTGAAAGTTCGTATGCTTCCCCTTTTCCTCATGTGGGTGATCCCACTTCAGAACTAAGTCTCCTACCTCAAAAGTTCCTTTACCAGACTTCCATTTATCAAACCATCTCTTGAAAATATCTTGGTGCTGATGGAATCTATCTTTGGCCTTTTGCCATGATTCTTCGAGTTTCAGCAGGGTATTGATTCGTGACTGAAGGATTTCACTACTGGAACCTTGAGAGGCCTAGGCTAGTTACAAGGATGGAAGTAGTATATTAGGTGGGAGTATGGCTTCTTTCCCATAAACTAGTGTATAAGGGGAGACTCCTAAGGAATTATTTGGAGTAACCCTTGTTACACCTAAATCTTACCATCATGAGACTTAGTGTAATCATCCCTAAAGTTTCCTTGACTAAGTTATTGACCTGGAAGAGATATAAACCCATTCATACTAGGTTTTGAGAGGTCGTCATAGGTTGTCCTCATGCAACCTGTGACGTCGCAGGTTGTCCTCTTGCAGCTTGCAATGATGTCAATTAATGGACAAAGATAGCTCCTTCGAGCCCATTCTCGAAGCTAGCTGACATGGATCCCTATCCCTAACCTTTTAGGAGAGCTAGCACTTGGTTCCTAACCTCTTGGAAGGATCCCCTATCTCTTTCCTACGATATCTCAACCTACCCTATCCACTTAGTCCTATATAATTGAAGCTCACTCCCATTCCAAAGGGAGGAAGTCTATAGTGTCTACATGCTGGTGAAATCATCTTAGGAGAGATCCCTACTCATATATTGGGAGACTCACACTTCCTTGGGAGGCTTTGGATTTGGTTTGATCGGATGAGGATTGCTACATCAAGTCAATGGTTGTAATCTTTCTATCCTATGTACTTATCTTTTCAATACAGTAATATAATTGCTTTCCACCAAAATATCATTGTGTTAATGATATCATGTGTAGTTTTCCTGCTTGACTGCTTACTTAGATCGATTATTATATAGATGCGTTTTACTTGTTGGTTGTCTTGTTATCTTGATAGGTTTTGCATCTCGGATATGAAGATCATCAAGTTTGGAGCAGCATTCAGGGAGAAAAGGATTAGCGATCTATAAGGTAAACATGTCTAGTTCCTTGATCCTTAATTAGATCTAGGAAAGTGATTTATATTCTGTCCTATTTGTTCTAGACTCACGTTGAGCTAGGGAGATCATGCCCCGAGTCTTCTCTTGGTAGATTATCCGTCAAACAAATATGGTGACCATACTGGGGAAGACATTGTTCGTAGTTGTCAATTTGAATACAATTTTCAGTTGATTGCTTTTGCAAACCATCCATAATCTTGTTTGCCTTGTAAGCCTTGTTTCACCATCAAATCTTCACTTTGAAGAGCCTGTAGTCCTCCTATGAGTTTGTACTCATCATTTTCAAACCATTTCATTGCTCACTGTTTGGAGATTTATTCATTCTTGAACTTGGATCTCGCTTGTCGCACTTGGTCAGTGGACTCAGAGCGACATTGTGTCATTTTATATCTCTGTTCTCTGTCTGTTGGAATATCGTCGCAACCCTTTCATTAGTCTACTGCGACATCGTCGCACTTTCCGCATTGGTAAACTGCAACGTCGCTCTGTGTACAAACACAGACTGCGTCGATCTGTCAAAATTGGCATACAGGCATCTCTTCTCCATTTCTAATTTGAGTTGTGGTTTGATGTACAAACCCCCTATGTACAGCAAGATCCAGTGAGAGACCCTATTTTGATTTATGTGTTGAAGTGTTTGGTTTCATTTGGAGTTGGTTTGGGGTCCCATCTTGGTCAAGTCTGAGATTTGGTAGTGGTGGACACTTTGGTATCCCCCACCTACATCCACTCGCATTTGCATTCCCTCCTCTCCTTACCTGATCTGGTCATTGCATTGGATCAGCATCTAGACCTCGTTTGCATACATCTTTTGGTTTTGCTTGCATTTGGTTGATTTTGGGTCTTTTGGGTTTTGGATCCATGTTTGGCCCCTTGAGTCAAAACAAGTGTTTTTCTTACATTTTTAAGTGAAATGGGTTCTATTTTTGAAAAAAATTCCCCCTCATGGCCAAGGGGGGCCATGAATCATATATCCTACAGTCGTTTTGACCCATATTAAGGTTTCAAGTTAAAGTTTTGGTTTGGTGTGATTGGTTTGGTTTGAAAAGTCTTGAAAAGTGTGGGATATCCATGCCTTTTTTAGCCTCTTTTTCTTGGGTTATGCATCTTGTTTCCCTTATATGCTAAGCTATTAAATCATTTTTGGGAAAGATTGTTTCCTTGTCTCCACTTTAGTTCAAACAGAAGCGTGAGTTTGTCCTTCTTTTGCTATACTCACAAATTTGGAAAACGTAAATATTCTTCTTACTTTATTTTCATCATTTGATATTATTGGTCTTGCCATCATAAGAAGAAGAAAGGCTTGTTTCAGATTTGTGTGCATTTGAGTTAGATAAGATTGTTAAGTGCTTATCTTTGTCTTGCATTTGATTGGAAACGTTTGTGGAATATTTCTTTCCATAGCTTAGATGTGTCTTTTTCAAGTGTAAAAAGATAGGAAATGGTTTGGAATTATTGTATGTGGTGTTCATAAAAGGATCTCTTTTATTGCTTTGGGTTAGTTTTGGGTACATCTTTTACTTCTTTCCATCATTTTGAAATAAATAAAATTGCATTTGCATTGGGTTGTGCATTTGGGAAGAAAACATATCTCTCTCTCCTTGTTAAGTAGGACTTCATTGAAAGGAAGACTTGCATTTTCATATATATCAGATTTGCATCTTGTTTAAATTCCAAATCTTCACATCATGCATCCACTTAACCGCATAAGATAAAATTAATGCTAGCTTAGGTTAAAATCATTTAGTAACTGTGTGTAAGTTAGAGACGTGTTCCGACGTATTTAAGCATGACAGTTGTTGTTACTTGCCAGCACTGTATTCCGGGGGTATTGTAGTCTTCCACGTACTCATCGGTATATCGAAGCTCTTTCATGTACCAACCAAGTATATCAAAGCTCTTTCACATACCCACCAAGTACTACGTGTACTTGGTGTATATTGTTAGGTGTTTCACGTACTTGGCATATATAGAAAGGTGTTTCACATACTCGGTGGTATATAGGAAGGTCTCGTGTCATACGGTTGTGCATTAGACAACACCACTATGGATTTGAGCTCCCACTTACCTTGCATATATCGGGAGACACCATTAGGATTCATGTGACCAACTAAGTTAACCACCTGGCCATCTTGGCATCACAGTACACCAAGAACAACACTCAGAGAGATTACTATGCACGTGCCATCTATGTAGTCGGGTATTCAGGCAAGGGTACGGTCCCAATTCTCCTTGTCGTGTTTTACTATTGGACCCTGCGGTATATAGCGAGTTCTAGCACCTTGACAATCTTGATTGCTTATCCACTCCTTTCACAAGTTTGCCTGTTGCTTTTAGTTTTGAGTAGTGTTTCTTGTGCGTGGTAATTAGAAGGACTTAGCGAGTTGAGATATGGAAACCTCTTCTGGGACAACCAATCAAGAGGCCCCTTTTCAAGGGGTACCTTTTGCCTTTCCTCCATTTGGATATATTGGTCCTCCCTTTCATCAACTTTTGGGGGCGGTTTGTCAAAACCCCCCCTAAAAGTCATGAGAATTGAACTTTGGGAGGAGGTTTGTTTGGAACCCCCCTTAAAAGTCATGAGAATTGAACTTTTGGAGGCGGTTTTTTGAAAACCCCCCCCAAAAGCCCAAATCTCATGACTTTTAGGGGCAGTTTGTCAAACCCCCCCCTAAAAGTCATGAGAATTGAACTTTGGGAGGCGATTTGTTTGGAACCCCCCTTAAAAGTCATGAGAATTGAACTTTTGGAGGTGGTTGTTTGAAAAGCCCCATTGAAAGCCCAGTTCTCATAACTTGTGGGGGCAGTTTATCAAAACCCCCACTAAAAGTCATGAGAATTGAACTTTTGGAGGTGGTTTTTTTGGAACCCCCCTTAAAACTCATGAGAATTGAACTTTTGGAGGCATTTTTTTGGCATTGAACTCATGAGTTTGCATAGGGATTTTAGCATTGAACCATGACATATGCATTGAGAACCATGTCTAGTATTAGAAAGAGGAAAATTTCTAACATATCTCATTTGTAGGCTAATGATTCCCTATGGAGGGTATGTGTGGCGATTTGAGAGCTTGAAAATGGACCATGAGCTTAGAGAAAAATGTTATGACCTAAGACCCTTATTTAACCTTATATCATACATGGGCCTTGAAAATCATCACTAGCGTGCCCTTCCTCAAAATGGTGAACATGTCTCGCATATAGGCTAAGATTCCCCACGTAGGCCTTGTGTTATAATATAGGCCTCCATTCATGGGCCATGATCCCCAAGGTAATTCATATGTCCTTGTACCCTAAAACCTTGGTCCATGGCCTAGGGACTAAAATCCATACTTGGTGTGCCAAACCTCAAAATGGCCAACATATCTTACTCATTGGCTAAATATTACCTATGTAGTATATGGGACCTTTGAGGTGGTCTAGGGCGTCACACATGACCCATAAGCCCCTTACCCTTAGACGTTATGTTTTGACTTGATAATATGGCCCAATCAATGATAACCATTCTTGGTCACATAGAGCTTGAAATGGCCATTTCTCACTTGTAAGCTGAATATTTCCCACATAGAGATGACGTTATGGAATAGGGCACCATTTTTGGGCCCCGATCCATTGAGGAAAATGTTATGGACTAGGACTATATATGTTTACCCTAGAACATGGACTAGGCCATGAGAGCCATCCTTAGTGTGCCAAACTTGAAATGAACACTATGTTCCACTTACATGATAAAGATTCCCTTTATAGGGCTTGTATGGTGGACATAGGCCTATTAATGTCACATGATCCCTAGAGACAAAATGGCCTAAGGTAAGGTTGATGCAAAAGAATTATCCTTGCTTACATGGCATATTTGGATGTGTGAGGTTTTGAGTTTAATTAATGTGTCCTCCTACCTTGTAAGTGGCCAGCTTTTGCCTTGTATTTGTCCATTTTCCTTGACACATTAATCACATATTACATTCTTTTACTCCCTTGAATTCCTCACTAGTCATGTCTTCAACAAATGAAGGTCAATGTCCAAACTATGATGATAATCTTAAAAGGTACCATGATGTAATGCCCTCACTCTTTGACAATGTTTGTTGGTAATTGTAACTGGTATGTCAAATCCACTCCAAGTATCTACTAGGTCCACATATGGAAACAACAAGACCAATGTAATAACATCTCTCCATGCTTGAAACAATGCATATCTCCATTGTAGCATTCTTTTAAACAATTTGTGAGCCTCATTGATTTTCTCATTTTATATGCAATCCCAAATCACAACATTCCACAAGACAACATTATTCTCAAGCATGTTATTAAACATCGTTGAGCTTTGTGCATCCTACCATTATGGGCATATTTCATAAGCATTATAGTACACAAAATGGTGTCTCATTGAGACATTCCATAAGCCACATGATGAGCATATTATAATCAACCCTCCACACCAATTGTTCCAAGTGAAGATGGCATTCTTTGGAAATACATCCACAAATTATCAATGCTCTAAAAGGTCCCGGAGAATCTAGCTTTCCGCATCCAACCTTTACACTCATCCTTTCTTTTCAAAGAGGGACTTTGTTGTGGTTAGGCCGTATTCTCTAACGATTCAATGTTCCTAATTGGGAAGGACCTTAATCATACTTACGATTTCCAAACATTAATCTAGAATTTGGCAAGGATCAATGAACCCATATACATTAGTTATATTTCCTTTTACCCTTGAGTCTAAAGTATAATTCGCTAGTCACTTATCAATAGATGGTATGTTGGTTTTATAGATCCATGTTTATGGGATCCTACATCATTGCTACAACTCTTGAAAATCCTCTCAATCCTCTAGTCGAACAATCGCATCCTCCCCATATCATTTTGGTGAATTTATACATGTTATACAATTTGCATTTTGTTTATTGAATTAACACTACGTCTAGTTCTTCTACTCTTATTTTGTTTTTCAAAATGGTTTGTTTCTTAGGTGCATTATTGCCCCTTATGTTCCACAAGATAATTTTCATTTAGAAGGCCTAGGTGTTTGAAGAAATGTATCCTTAAGTGAGGTTGTTTGTCTCGGGTTAATTAATTGCTCCCTTTTCTCCTTCAAGTTATCATTGACAAGTTTCTCGCCTCGTACCAACTTAGATTTTGTCAAATTTGTGGGATTTGTGTCTATTCATGATCATTTCTTATGGGAACTTGAAAATCCTTCAACATTTCTATCCTCCAATTTCCATTTATCATGTGCTAGTGTAGATTCACCAGTTGCTAACTTGAAAGGGAAATTATAAATGTTTTATTATAATGCAAGGATAATAACACCATGTCCACTTCTTCCACATCCTCCTCCTCCTACTGCATTCAATTCTAATTTATATGTCTTCTTTATGCTCTCTTGTTGATCTTTGATCCTTTCTCTCTGGACAGACCCGGGCTGGCGGTAATCTTTTAGACCAACAGAACCCTTAGCTCACTGGCCCTTTCGGCAACAGGTCGCAGAAGCAACCTGAAGTCTCACCCGAAGTGATTCTAATGGGAGGCAGAAGACTCAAGTGTCCTCAGCCAAGTTCCGAGGCATCCAGGGTGGTTAAACCCTCCTTAACCCCTTTCACAGAAGCTGTCTATCTCATTCCATTACTCCGGCTACGCCTCTGTCTTATCACGGTATGCAGGGAATGCGATAAGTCTTTCCCTATGTGAAACCGTCTAGCGATACCCAAGATATCGTAGGTGTGATATCTTCCCCTTCTAGTTCCTGCGGCAAGCGAACTTTGACCGCTTCCTGGGTTAATAGGTGGTCTTAGCTACCCTTATCCTGGTACTGCAGTTAGCAACAACATTCAGCCTACAAGCCTAACCCTCGCTAATGAACTCGACCCTTGATATCTCGCAACCCGTAACTAGGTAGAACATTACTTTGCGCAATGTCTAAATAAACCATTCATGCCTCATATTCAGTTCTTACTCGCACATTAACCTCTGTTTAACACTTATCTAGTTCGCAAAGAGGTTAGCTATGATTATCGCAATTGTTATACATCATTCAGAAGTTAACTGACGACCATGTACATTACTTATAACAGATTGAAGCATTCATATATATAGCACAAACACATGAATGAGATCAATGGCTACACAATTACAATAGTGCTACTTAGATAAGCACCTTGATACTCCCAGGGCAGAGACTACGCCCAGGGGAACTGCGGTTCTTGCTTACAACTCGGGGGAATAAACACAGCTCCGTTCCACTCTTTACAACAGGGGTCTTCTGGGAAACTCCACCTCAGTGGGATCCCTTCTCTATAGACCTCTTTTCTCTTCTTGCCTTTACAGTGCACTCTCTTCCTCTCGCAATCCCTGCGGATTGCACTCTCTCAACAGGTCGGCCCTTGTCGTCTCAGGGATGTTCAGGCTTGCAACAACAAAAGACTTGACTAGCATCTACCTGATGTCTCTATCGCTATGTGGCCAACCCCTTATCCTATAAAAAGACTACTATATATAGATGGCCCGAAGGTCTCATCGCAGTTACAAAACTGTGGGCCTTATCCCAACAGTGACTCAACCCTAACCACTTACAGTCAACTGGCTGTACTTCCATGGCCGCCTTCTGTCTCGTCGCCGCTTCCTGCAGTCCTTAGTCTTTAATGCATCGGCCCGTCGCTTCTTCTTGGTTCAAGCAACGCTGACTGTGGTCCTTCTTCTTTAATGAGGGTAGCTGAACCCTCTCTTCATCTCCGGCGCCTTTATTGCGGTGGTTGAGCTCTCCCTTCGGCCTCTTCTTTGTACCACATGCTTGACTTTTCTGTACCTATCGCCGTGATTCCCGCCGGAATTTGTGCTACGGCGATATCTTTGTCTTACCGCCAAAATTGGTACTTTCTCTCCAAAATTAGTTATCCTTCCCAAAATTAGCAGCTTCCTAAATGCTGCGGAAGTTCTCTCCAACAACTCCCCTAACACTTACTTGTGGCTCGTCCCCGAGCCACTTGCAACAACAGCCTGATTCATCTGCCTAAGCTTATCCTTTGCTGCTCGTGAGATTGCTGCGAATTGTGCCTTAAGCGCTTTAATACTTTCATCCATGTGTGTTACTTCTTCCTGCGCTGCGCTGAGCAGCTCAGCGGTTACCAAGGAGTCCTCTGTGCCCTCAATGACTCCTTTACTTGAGGTGAAGCTTTTCACCTTTTGCTCCAGTTCATCAACCAGATGTGCGATTTTGCTTTCATGCGGGCTAACTTCGTTAGCCAGGTTGATCTGCTGTTCTCTGTATTTCTGCACCTGCTGCTGAATTTGTGTGATTTCTCCTTTCTTTCTTATCTTCGCAAGAGCACTCAAGCCCTTGTACTCTTCTTCAGCTCTTGATATCGCATCTTCATAGTGCTTAATGTGCTGATCGAGCTCGGCTTTCTGTGGGAGCTCCTCTAGCTCCAGCCATGTCTTTGATGCATCCTCCAGGATGGCCTCTGCTGCTTCCACCCGACAGTGCATCTGTGTCTGTACAACCCTGAAAGCTTGCACTCGTGCTTCTTGGATCTCCTCTGGAGTAGGTGGCTTATTTGCTTCTAGTGCAGCAATCCTTGCTTCGTATTCTTCCTCCATCTTTCTCTTCTCTTCATCTAGAGCCTTTGCTCTTTCCGCTATTTTTCTGATCTTTTGAGTTATTTCTAACTCAGGCCTGATATCGCACTGCGGAAGCTCTGCTGCGATATTCTTTAAAACAAGAGAGACATCCTGCTCTCGCTGAACATATTGCGTCAACTGGGCACTCTCTGCCTCATGCTGCGCAATGAGCTGCACATTGTCGTTAGACAGCAAAACATTTTGCTCATATGTGACTTGTTCTCTGTGCCTCAGCTCCGTGCCTATCTGCTGGAAAATTTCGTACAACTGATCCATAGGTACCTCTGGTAGGTTCACCTCAAGAGGATGAACCATCTGCACTTCCATAGGTACAGGGAACTTAATACTTCCCGGCGGTATACGAACAATGTTCGTGCGGTCCCTTGCAATGCTTTCTTCTCTGCTCTGCGAAGGGGGCTGCGAACTTTCTGCGACTGCAGTTGGAGCTGGCTGAATCTGCATGGAAGCAGTCTTCTCAGTGATTGCCTTCAACTCTCGCAGTTTGTTGTCGAGGCTGATGCGCATACGATCCTGCGATGACTGAATCGCAGCGAATTTATCCCGCATCTTCTCCTGTATTCGGCTGGCGATGAGATCATACTCATCCTCTGTCATGACTGGTGCCTGCGGTTCGTCGGAAGTAACCGCCTTTGTTCTCTTCTTCTTTGCTCGCACCGAAGAAGGGCCTTCAATAGCCTTTCTCTTAGAACCCATTGGTTCTTTCTCTTTGTCTTTAGGATCTACCTCCTGAACATCTTCTGGATCCTCAGCTGGGGGATCAACTGGAACTAGGCCAGAGGATAGATCATCATACATTTGTTTCATGTCCTCGTCGAAACAGTTCTTAATGGTATCTTCGACCTGCTGGATTTCCATGCGATATGGGCCGGGGGCCCATTCGTTATGTTTCCTGAATCCTTTGGGTCTGATGTAGGTTTTATCCCTGTCGACTTTAAATTCCAGCTTGGACTGATAAAGATCAACGACCGGCGAGTCGACACGCGGAATCGTTGCGACGGATTCAAGCAATAGCGTATAATATTCATGGAATACCATTGCGTTATTCTTGTGTTTCTCTGGGTGACTACTCGCCCAAAGATTGGAGTACCTCGACCCTCTGCACGCCCCTGGCGGCAGTTGTGGAAACTGGGAATTGGGCGGCTCTTTCCATCCAATGAAAGCCATAAGGATCAGCAGCCACGAGAAGTGGAAGCTGTGAAGTGGATCCTGCTGCGCCTGCGCACAGTCTTGAAAGAAACTATTTAACAAAAATAAACTCCAGTTGTAAGGTTTACCGTTTATGACTTCGATCGCTAGGCGGATAACTGAGCCTGTGACCTCCTTCGGCCTCACCTTGAGAAGGAGTTTTCCGGCCAACAGACTAACAGTAAACCGCAAGGCGTCATCCTGTATTGAATTGACATCATAGGCGCGACCTCCTCTTTGCAGCTTGTACTCCGCAACCTGCTTGGTTGAGAGCCTGGTATCCTTTGTGGCGCCATCAATATTTATCTGCGGGTCGAAACCAGTCTTCGACAGACCGGTAATGCGGTGAATGAGGTCAACATTGACATCTATTCGGTTACCCAACCATAAGTAACCGCCATGCACGCATGAAAGTAGCGTCCGCACCACAACATTGACCTCCGGGCCCCGTCCGAAGTGTGGAATCTCCAGGAGATTGAGCAGTCCCGACGGTACTAAATGGCTTACATGGTCCATGGGGACGAACTCATCGTGCTGTGTCCTTGGGTTCCTCTGAATCGTCATATAACGATCGCGGCGGAATTGTGGGTACAGCGTATAATCTCTCAGATTATAATCAGTAAACTTAACAGCATGCATATTCCCCCACAAGTTACCTTCTTCCTTCACTCGGTTATCCAGCGGCGGGAGTATGAGTTCATATTTAAAGTCTCTTGGAAGGACGATCGCTGGCGCATTCTCTACTCTCGGTGGGAAGTATATGGTAGTGACTGTAACTTCTTCCGGAATTTCCTGCTCCTGTTCTTCTGACTCTGTGCTATTCAGGGTCTCGCTACGTTCCATATTAGCTAAGGTTCTCGGCGACTGGCGTATGGTCGAAGAGCCAGCAGCAATTTTCTTTCCTTTCTCCGCCACAACTGAAGTCATAGCGCACTCAATTCCACCCCTTTGGAATCTCTGCAACACGTCTTCGAGAGGCTCATCTGGCGCGAGGCGCCTTCCCCTTTGGTACTCTGGACTTCCTATGATTGCTAATCTTACTGCAAATCAGAGTCTGCAACTGTTTCTAGTTTCCCTGTTCGGAACTCTGCTAAGAATACGCTTGGCTCGGCTCAACTGCGCTCAACTCTTTTGGTGAAAATGACTAAGTAGCCCCGTGCTTTGAATAGAACGTGTATTTATCATCAGGCGGAATTTCAAATGGCAACGGACCAGTGACTGGACCCGTTGGCGGTATTTAATGCATAGACAAGACAGCACCCCGCGCCTATTTATTGCAAACACCGTTTGAAATTTCGCTGGGAAACTGTGCGCCGGAGTGATGTCGCATCGGATTTTCCAAATCTAGAAGAATCGTCGTACTGCTGCCAAATCTTAGTACAACAGATACTTGTCAGCCGTGCAGTTAATGCTTGTTAGATGGCAAAGTGACTAGCCCTCTGATCAATTCAAAATTTGATATCGCATCAATCTGTTTTCTGTCCTCTGCGATAAGATATCGCATCGTCTGGAAGTGGAAAGTGCCAAAAACTCGCCTCTTATCAAAATTATCGCAACCACCAGGAAAACTGGCTGCGAATTCTTATCTGAAGCATTTCCCGGTGTAGACTCCTTAGGGTGCGATGCTTCATTTCAACTACACTGAGCATCTGCACCATTTGCTTCCTTCCTGGGCTAGGGCTAGGAGGTGGCATGGCCTTCGCGATACAGCTTAAGCCGACTGCCATTGATCAGGGTAGGAAGAAACTCCCCACTCATAGTACAAAGCTGTATAGCACCTCCATCTGTTATTTGCTGGATTTGATAGGGTCCTAACCAATGAGTTTTGAATTTTCCAGGGAACTTTATAAACTTACTGTCATAAAGGAGTACCAAGTCTCCAAGCTGAAAGATTTTGTTCTTGATATGCCTATCATGCCAAGCTTTTTCTCGTTCTTTCTGCACTTTTTGATGGAATCCTGCGATAAATCTGTTTTCCTCCAGATTGAGCAGCTGTGCCAATCTCTCCTCTAAAGTATCAGAATCAGCCATCTCTGTAAGCTAAGCAATCCTTAGACTGGGTAAGATGTATTCCATAGGCATAACAGCCTCTTGTCCATATACCAGGCTGAAAGGTGTGTGCCCTGTTAGTTTCTTACACGTGGTCCTGTAAGCCCATAATACAGCATTAACTCTGAGGTCCCAGTCATCCCTTTGACTGTTACAAATCTTTGTAAGAGCATGTTCTAATATCTTATTGAAAGCCTCCACCGTACCATTGGCTTGAGGGTGGTAAGGTGTACTCTTATGGTGCTGTATTTCAAATTCCTCTGTCAAGGCTTCTATGGTGCTATTCAAAAAATGTGTGCCTTGATCACTCATCAAAGTCACTGGGCATCCAAATCTAGTGATGATGTTTTCAAAAATAAATTGTGCTGCTGTAGCAGCATCACAATTCCTGACTGCTTTCGCCTCAGCCCACCTGGTGAGGTATTCTGTTGCTGTAATTATATATCTCGCACCAGTTCGTTTTCCTGGGGGGTTAATAGGACCCACGAAGTCTATGGCCCACTTATCGAATGCGCGTAGCGTTATCTGTGGTCGCAACGACATTTCATCTCTTCTGGAGGGCTTTCCTGTCCTTTGGCAGATATCGCATGATCTGCAAAACTCTTTACTGTCTTTATGTAATGTAGGCCACCATAGTCCTGCTGCTAGGATCTTCTGAGCGGTAGGCTTCCCTGCGAAATGGCCTCCTGCGATGCCCGAATGTGCTTCCTTAAGAATGGTCTGTTTCTCGTGGGGCATAACGCATCTGCGCAAGATTTCATCTGGTCCTAACTTATAGAGGTGTCCTGCAATCAGGGTGAAGTCTGCTGCTTTTACCACTAATTGTTTCTTTTGTTGCTTGGTAAACTCAGGTGGTGCCCACCCTGTAGTAAGGAATTGAATTATGTCTCCATAATATTCATCTGCGACCTGAATGGAGAACAATTGCGCATCAGGCAAGTTGTCCTCTAAATTACTTGGTTCTTCACCTGAGTCTAGCCTTGACAGGTGATCAGGTCCTGCATTTAGTCTTCCTGGCTTAACAATGATTTCAAAATCATATTCATGGAACAACAATAGCCATCTGCATATTCTTCCCCCTAACACTGGCTTATTGACCAAGTACTTTAATGCAGAATGGTCGGTGAACATCTTGAACGGGGCACCCAATAAATAGTGCCGAAATTTCTGTAAGGCATACACCATTGCTAACCCTTCTCTCTCTGTGGTGGTGTAATTCTTCTCAGCTGTCGATAGTCTCCTGCTCGAATATGCGATAGGGTGGTCAATACCCCCTTCGCCTGGTTGCGTGAGAATAATGCCCAGTGCGATGCCAGATGCATCTACATGAACATGAAAAGGCTTGTTCCAATCTGGAAATACCAGAATAGGTGCTGTAACCATTTTTTCTTTTAGAGCGTCAAGACTCTTCTGACATTCCTCATTCCACTGAAATTTGATATCCTTCTTTAATAATTTCTCCATTGGTGCGGTAATCTTGGCATAACCTTTGATAAACTTTCTGTAATACCCAGTATGACCAAGTGTAGTTCTCAGCTGCTTTACTGAGTTAGGTGCTGGTAAATTGACAATGATGGCGATCTTCGCAGGATCTACCATCAAGCCTTGTCTGCACACAATGTGACCCAACAACGTACCAAAAGGCGCACAAAATATACATTTTTTTAAGTTAAGGGAAATCTGGTGCTGTCTACATTTTTCAAACATTAATCGCAGGTTTCCTATGTGCTTCTTGACTAGTCCAAATACAGTCCAATCATCAAAATAAACTTCTAGAAATTGATGGATGTATTCCTTAAAGACAGCAACAACTACTCTAGAAAAAATTGCTGGGGCATTCTTAAGACCAAAGGGCATTACCGTATACTGAAAGGAGCCCCATTCTGTCGCAAATGTGGTCTTGTGCCTGTCGTCTGGATGGATTCTTATCTGGTGATAGCCTGAAAAGCCATCAGTAAATGAATAGATTTCTTGTCCTCCAACATTGTCTAAGACTTCATCAGTGAATGGTGTCGGAAATGGGTCATGCAGCGATGCATCATTCAGTTTGCGCAAGTCGACACAGATCCTGATGTCTCCTTTTGTTTTCTTTTCTTGTACTACCATGGGACTAACCCACTCACTTTCTTCAACAGGTTTGATGATGCCTGCTGCTAGCATCTTATCTATTTCATCTTTTACTTTTGCTTTATACCGCGGATTCAACCTGTATGGACGTTGCTTAACCGGCTTAGCGTCCTCCTTAAGCGGTATTCTCATGACTCCGAGGTCACCCACTATTCCCTTCATTTCTGTAAAGTTGGTAGGAAACAGGTCCTGATACTCATGTAATAGGTCTGTGAGTTGGCCAATTGTCTCATCATCCCAATAATCTCCAATAGAGGCAAACTTAGGGTCTGTTTCTGTGCCAATATTGCTCTTTCTAATCTTGATTGGTTCTGTTACAGCTGGGATTTCTAAGTGCGGGCCTTCAACTTCACGTGTACCTTCTGTTTCTGCGATATTGATACTGCGAGGATCTTCATCCTCATCGCTTGAGTCTTGTGCGCAGTTGTAACATTCTAGTGCATGTTCCATCTGGATAGCCCACTCGGGTTGCGAATCCGCTGGTAATGGGCAATCCTCAAATATTTTAGTCTTTATGATCTTCAAGGCCCGATCAATGCTTAGATGCTCAGATTCAAAACTGAACGTGACCAAAAAGTTTTCAATCATAGTAGGCCATGAGATAGTTCCTTTTCTTAGCTCTGTTTCTGTATACCAATTCCTTGGAACTGTATCCAGTGTGTGGATAAACAAATGAACCCATTCTTCTGCTGGAATTTCTAGCCAACTCTGTTCACAGTTCCTAATGTGTGCTCTGGGATCACTCTCCCCTGTATATTTCCGCTGTGTAGAGTCTCTTTCTTTAGAGAATCTAATGCGCATCAATCTCTTACAATCATACCATGATGCGATATGTTCCTTGTGTGTGTACCACCATCTTGCAGGTGTGGCTCGAACTGCAAGGTCAAAAACCTCCATCCTCTGCTCTTGAGGAATCTCTTGTTCAAACTGCTGCAAAAAATCATTAACATCTGCTAATCCATCAAAAGTTGGAATATACCTGTTTTCTGTCCCAATCCATCGCAGTGATTTAGTCATGAATGCGCATCTGCGGATAGAAACTTCGTGGAGTCTATTTTGCCAATTCTCTAAGCCAACATCTGAATCTGATGTGCATGAACTATCACATCTCCAGCTGATATGTCCATCAGCTGTAGGATCAATGTAATCTGTCTGATTAGAAGTCATTTGGTACAAATTTTCCATGTTATGCACCTCCTCTTCTGCTTTGATTGGCTCAATGTAGCGAGGACCCTGTAAAGGGTCTAATGGTGCGATGACCCGGACTTGAGCATCTTCAAATGTCATCTGCCTTTTCTTTAAGTTGATAACAGCCTTGTTATCAAAAGCCCAATCAATACCTAATAGAGCTGGATAGGGTTTGGTGTCACCAATAATTTCTATGATCTCAAAATCGGCATATGTGTGAACTCCGTCGATGTCCACTGGGACATGCGATAGGCGACCCATCGGTGATATTCTCTGCTGATTAGCTAGTCTGAGGTGGATAGGGGATCTGCTTAGTTTTGGACTTCCCATCTGTTCCCATGTCTGTTTAGTCAAGACATTTACTTCTGAACCTAAGTCTAGGATAACCTCATCCATTTCAAATAGTCCGATCTGCGCTGTGAGCCTCATCTCTCTTCCTGTCCTTGTATGGCCCATTATATGGTGAATGGTGCGCTGTGTATTGCTCACAGAAGGGCTCTGTTGACATTGGTCAATAACTTTCTGAAGTTCCTCTACAGCTTTCCCATTTCTTAGAAGTTTCAAACAACTCTGCAAGAAGGACTGTACACTCCCGGTCAATTCCTCTTCGTCACATCTCCCAGATGTGCTAGCCTGTGGTATCTGCGTAGTACTAACATCCTGCGGTGGTTTCCGTGGTATACCCTGAGATGGTAATAATAGTGATCTGGGCGGTGTTTGTTCAGCAAAGGAAGTCTTAGTTTGTTGAAATGCCTCCTTATTCTTCTGTAGATCAAGTGGGATAGGTTTTCCTGGAGCTTTGCGCACCCACTGCGTTCCTGTCGTTTTTTCCATGTCCTGCGATATGTTGCTTGTGGAGAGACCACTGCGAGTTACAATATTGACCCGTGGTTCGGTTTCGTTCTGCTCAGCAGCGATAAACTGGATAGTCTGTTTGGTTGCTGGCTTGGTGTCCTTGATCTTAGCTATCAGTATGGGACATTCCTCTATTGTGTGGTCATAAGATTTACAATACTTGCACGTTGTAGTAGGGTTCTGACAGTCCCTAGCGTAATGTCCTGTGCCTCCACAGTTATAACAGGTGATAGTTCCACGGCCACGGCCAGATTCATAGCCTCCTCCGCGTCCTCGGCCTCTGAAATTTCCTCCACGGCCTCCCTGATTCGGATCAGTTTGTGCACGTACTGCTGGTCCGGATGCTTCTGACTGAACTCTGTAGAGGTCATGCTTCCTTTCTATCATTAACTCATAAGCTCTACAATTATTTTCGTCATGTCCCACAGATTTACAGAAGTTGCAATATAGGTTCTTTGGTGTCTGCACATATTTCTAAAGGAGAGGGCATTCCTGAGGACTGTGTCCTCTGGTTCTACAAATCTCGCACCATGGCCCCTGGTTCTGCATCAACGGGTTAGGAGCTCCACTGGCGATATAGTCAGCAAAGACAGGGCAGTTATCCTTACTGTGTCCCTGCGCTTTACACTTAGTACACCAAATTTCATGCGCAACCTCCTTTCCTTTCTTAATTTCATGCAGCTGTAAGGTGAGGTTAGCTAGCTGATTTTGCAGATTAGTGATACCGGTGCTAGTTTCTGCTAGAGGTGAAGCCTCTAGTTTCATTGCCATTTCTAATGCTTCATCTTGTGTATTTAATTTCTGTTGCATTAGCGGAAGTCTGATGTGTGGTAATATTGCTGCGATAAACCATTCTTTATGCTGTTGAGGCGCAAGCTCAAAGCTTACCTGATCAATGAGGGTCTTGAATCTCTGGTCAAAATCCCAAACCGTCTCCGTAGGCAATTGTTTAATATCTTTAAGTTCTGCTATGCATTGTGACTCGGATTTAGGTTTTTTAAACTCTTTAATCATAGCAGTTCTAACCTGTGCAAGCGTTCTGTTATGGCCAGTGGTATACTTCATATACCAAGTTAATGCTCTTTCTCTAAATGTGGTGGCCAGCTGGACAAGCTTGACATTATCATCTTGTATTTGCTTAATGGTCCATATGGCTTCGCATAAGAACCAGTGTTGCTCAGGGTCCTCCGACCCTGTACCTTTGAATGTTGGTAGCTTCATATCATCTCCCATTCTGTTTCTAGATGGTGGGTTCTGGTTTGCTGTATGACTACCACTCGGCTGTGTAGATGTGGAGGGTGTAGCGATAGTATTTGCTGTATAAGAGCTACTGGATGGGGTTCTTGCGGGATTATTCTGAGTTCCGACTGGCTTTTGAGGAGTCCTAGGGTTCTGACTCTGCTGTCTCGGGTGATCTGTGCTGTCTTCTTCAGAAGAAGATGAATCGTTGACTCTATATCTTTTACCACTACGTGTATGTCCAAGATACTCGTAATCACTTTCAGAGTCTACTGACATTACAATATCATGCTACTATTCATCTGAGAGTATATCCAGTACTCCTTTTTCATATAGTAATTGCTTAATGGACAGACTTAGAGAATTTAGGTACTTACCGCGATAACCCTTGAAGAAGTACCGTTCTGCTGCGCTGAAACTCTTTCTCTGATCAACCGCGAACTCTGTGATGAAGCCTTCCAGCAGACTCGCAAGCCAGAAGTCTACTGTGCGTGAGATGGGGTTATCGACACCTTTCAAGGTCTGAATCAGCTCTGCTGTCCAGACAACTTCTCGATTCTTCTTGACACCGCTGTTGTCAACAAGCTTTGATAACCAACCATATAACTCAATAGCATAAGTTACGAAGAATATCTCATGGAGATCTATAAAAAGGTGCTTCTGTAGCCAAGCCTCAGTGCTCAGTCTAGGATTCTTGTTTTCTTTTGCAGCAAACTCTCTTTCTTTTGACTCAACCCACTGGTTAAGTTCTTGCTTGGTAGGATGCCAACAGAACATCAGCTCAATGTGTTCAAACCGGCAACGGAACCATTTGTTGATCTTTGATCCTTTCTCTCTGGACAGACCCGGGCTGGCGGTAATCTTTTAGACCAACAGAACCCTTAGCTCACTGGCCCTTTCGGCAACAGGTCGCAGAAGCAACCTGAAGTCTCACCCGAAGTGATTCTAATGGGAGGCAGAAGACTCAAGTGTCCTCAGCCAAGTTCCGAGGCATCCAGGGTGGTTAAACCCTCCTTAACCCCTTTCACAGAAGCTGTCTATCTCATTCCATTACTCCGGCTACGCCTCTGTCTTATCACGGTATGCAGGGAATGCGATAAGTCTTTCCCTATGTGAAACCGTCTAGCGATACCCAAGATATCGTAGGTGTGATATCTTCCCCTTCTAGTTCCTGCGGCAAGCGAACTTTGACCGCTTCCTGGGTTAATAGGTGGTCTTAGCTACCCTTATCCTGGTACTGCAGTTAGCAACAACATTCAGCCTACAAGCCTAACCCTCGCTAATGAACTCGACCCTTGATATCTCGCAACCCGTAACTAGGTAGAACATTACTTTGCGCAATGTCTAAATAAACCATTCATGCCTCATATTCAGTTCTTACTCGCACATTAACCTCTGTTTAACACTTATCTAGTTCGCAAAGAGGTTAGCTATGATTATCGCAATTGTTATACATCATTCAGAAGTTAACTGACGACCATGTACATTACTTATAACAGATTGAAGCATTCATATATATAGCACAAACACATGAATGAGATCAATGGCTACACAATTACAATAGTGCTACTTAGATAAGCACCTTGATACTCCCAGGGCAGAGACTACGCCCAGGGGAACTGCGGTTCTTGCTTACAACTCGGGGGAATAAACACAGCTCCGTTCCACTCTTTACAACAGGGGTCTTCTGGGAAACTCCACCTCAGTGGGAGCCCTTCTCTATAGACCTCTTTTCTCTTCTTGCCTTTACAGTGCACTCTCTTCCTCTCGCAATCCCTGCGGATTGCACTCTCTCAACAGGTCGGCCCTTGTCGTCTCAGGGATGTTCAGGCTTGCAACAACAAAAGACTTGACTAGCATCTACCTGATGTCTCTATCGCTATGTGGCCAACCCCTTATCCTATAAAAAGACTACTATATATAGATGGCCCGAAGGTCTCATCGCAGTTACAAAACTGTGGGCCTTATCCCAACAGTGACTCAACCCTAACCACTTACAGTCAACTGGCTGTACTTCCATGGCCGCCTTCTGTCTCGTCGCCGCTTCCTGCAGTCCTTAGTCTTTAATGCATCGGCCCGTCGCTTCTTCTTGGTTCAAGCAACGCTGACTGTGGTCCTTCTTCTTTAATGAGGGTAGCTGAACCCTCTCTTCATCTCCGGCGCCTTTATTGCGGTGGTTGAGCTCTCCCTTCGGCCTCTTCTTTGTACCACATGCTTGACTTTTCTGTACCTATCGCCGTGATTCCCGCCGGAATTTGTGCTACGACGATATCTTTGTCTTACCGCCAAAATTGGTACTTTCTCTCCAAAATTAGTTATCCTTCCCAAAATTAGCAGCTTCCTAAATGCTGCGGAAGTTCTCTCCAACATCTCTTTTCCCTTTTTAGTATCAAGGTCATTTGCAATATTAATATTTTACCATTGCCACAATCTCATTCCTTATCCTTTGTTGATTCCATTTCTTTGGTGTGGTTTCTATCTTAAATTCATTTAGTTTCATGTATATAGCCTCTTATTTGGTCTCCTAGTTATTTTTCTTCCTCCTCCCCTCCTTGGATATGATTTTGATCTATTGTTTGATTAGTGTGTATTGTATCCTTCATTATTAATTTGTCTTTAGTTTCATTATGATCTTGATTGTCTTCTTTATTTATTCCTTGAGATTTATATCCCTCCTTCTCCATCTTCTCATGGTTATTCACCTCATGAGTGAGTTTAATGAAGCAAGGGACCTTAGTTTTGGTTTTTCAGTGGCACCACCTTCCCTTTCCTCTAAACTACTACTCAACCATCATAGTTCCTATTTCCATTCTCCTCCACTTGCACATGTTTAACATTAAGGGGGTTGTCCCATAGTTAATGGCAATGCTAATTCCATTTTATGTTAGTGAAAAGGGATATTCTCATAGTCTAGATTTTGGACCCATCCATTGTCCATATAGTCTAGATTTTGGATCATGACTTGAGAAAGTCGTCTCCTTCAAAGGTACACTTTTGAACTTTAAAAATACCTCATCCTAAATGTCACTCTACTACTTCTTGTTGATGGTGGTCATCCCCTTCATCTCGATGGTTTCTTTCCTCCTTGTCCTTTGCTCCCAAGGTATTGAGGATTCTAAAGGATTTGGTTGAAATTTATTCTTTAATTATAGATATAGGTACCATACTAATTGGCAATTCCATCCAGTCTCCATCTCGAGGAGAGTTTGGAAATTTCAAAACCATTTTGAATTTTTGAGGCCAAGCCGAGAATCAACTGTGAATCTCCTTTTGCGATGCGAGGGTGGAGGTTAATGTCTTTGGCAATGATGATACCCTGTAAGAGACATTCCAGTTCAGTTGCATTGTTGTTGTCGTGACCAATGTTTCCATAGTAGATCTTGATGATTTGACCCTCATGGTTACGAAAAAATCCTCCAAATCTAGCCAGGCCAGGATTTCCTTTAGAGGCATCGTCAAAGTTAAGCTTGAAGAGGCTTAAGGAGGGGGGGACCAGTGGACCGGGCTGGAGATGCAAGGGATGGAGTGCAACTTGACAAAGGGGTAGGTATGAGGCGTGAATTTCCAGTTGTGAAGGATTCTCAATTCCAAGTCGGTGGTGGGGAGATCAAAGGTGTGCCAAGCTGAAGCAAAGAGGGTCTCTTAAATGTTGCTTTTGAGCGTGTCCCAGATTTTATCAGGGGATTTGCACTTTCCTTCAAAGATTCTTGAGTTTCTTTATTTCCAGATGTTCCATACTAAGAAGCCAGGAGTGAGATCCCACAGTCTATTGAGTTGAGCACTTTGAAAAGGGTTTGTTTCACAACGGTAAAAGGTACCAATGATGTTCCCTTTGACTCTCTTGGATCACCAGAATGATTCTACCACTCTGTCCCAAAGCATGGAAGCCAGACCACAGGAGTCAAGTAAATGGTCCATGTTTTCAACATTGTGGTTGCACATGACACAGATGGGGGGGCCAGTGAAGCCTTTTTTCTACAGAGTGTCCCAAGTGAGAATGCTTCTATGGGTGAGCAGACAGAGAAAAGTTGAGACTTTTGGACAAAGAAAAGGGTTCCATATCTTCTTCCAAAGGGGGAAGAGAATATTTGCATCCTTAAGGGACAAAATGGAATAGGCCTCTTTGACAGTAAAAGACCCCTTAGGAAGATTTCCCCATTGAATGATGTCTTTGCCAAGAGAGATACATATTTTCCTAGTTTGGAGATCAGTCCAAACTGACTCGACAATGTCAGGTGCTATTCTGGGTTTCCAGAGCCTATGATTCTTCCAAGTTCTGAACGAGGAAGCTTTGACTGGGTCCCAAAAAACGCGGATGACAGAGTTGGAAGTCACCTACCAGATAATTGGCGTTTCTTGGCAGATGGGGATACTACTGTTAGGATATTCCTATACTTCATCCTAGTCCCACCAGTATTTTGATCATTTACATTTTCAGTCATGCATGCACCTTTAGGGTTTACATGCATTCTAGGGTTTGCATGGATTTTGCATGCATCCCAGTCATCAGTCCAGCACCTAGCAGTTAGTTAGCCATCCCCCAGGAGCTTCTCACTATTCAGTTTTATCCCTCCAGTTGCTTAATGCGCCCTTCTTCCTTGATTTTAGGAAGCAACTCGCCCTTCTTCACCTACTAGTCCAGTTGTCACTTAGTTACAGTCAGCTACACTTAGTTACACTCAGTTATAGTCAGTTACACTCAATTACACCTACCAAACTCAATTTGACTGATGGTTGACAGTTACTTGAGCATTGATGACTCCACTGATGATGATGAAGACTTCCAGTTGTGCTACGATGATCACGAGGACACCTAGTTGTGCTCCGATGACACTCTATTGATCTTATGATCACTCTAAGAGGCTAATTCGAATTGCCACCTTAGGCATTCGAATCCTCTCTACCATTGTATTATTTATTTGTCCATACTGTGATTAATTAATTAGTGTGTGTGAAGTATTATTGCTCTATCTGAGTTCTACTGTACCATATTATTCTGTTGCTCATTATACTGTATTGTTCACTCTTCTTCTATTTTCCTGCTTAATCATAATTACTCTTGTGAGTTATACATCATCTCTTAGATCTGCTGTGAGGATTTTCACATGGTATCAAAGCATGTTGAGAGTATTGTTTATCTCCATTCTTCCGAGTTTTTTGTAGATTATTACCAAGATTTTGAGTGTAGCAGTTGCAGCAGTATTCTCTATTGCTTTTGTAGGTCTTCTACAGCTCCAATGTATCCAGAATTAGAAGAAATCACTCCTCTTTCTCTATTCAACTATGATGAATGGAAACACAAAATAATAGCATATTTGAAGAGCCATGATCTCTTTGCTTGTTATTTTGAAAGAGAGTTCGAATCCTCTGAAGAGAAGATTGACTGGTTGAATAAAGGTGACATGCACATTGGAAGAATGAAGCTTACTATGCTAGATTACATATTGCTTCCAATCATTATTGATATTGGGACTCCAAAAGAGTTATGGGCTCACCTGGAGGAAAAATTTGGCAGAAAGAATGAAGGACTTGGTCCTAACCCATTTGAAAGCAAGCAAAGTGATGCATTCGCTCCCCTTGATGGTCTCTCAGATCATGAACCACTATCATCTCATATTGAAGTTGTTGACAAAGAACTTGTAGATTCTCCACTCATGCTCAAACTTTCTTCTCTTTCTGTGCCAGCTCACACTCTAGATATTGCAGAAGGTCCTAAATCCTCTCTTGCACCAGAGTCTGTTGGTTTGCATCATGATCACATGATTATTTCGGAGGTCAAAACATCTTTTGAAGGTAATGCATTCGCTCCTCTCCAGCTATCTCCTCTTTTATACTACTATATGATCATAATTCCATGCTTTCAGAAGGTCATTGAAGAATATGGCCATGGCCCTTCTCTTGGGATAATTTCTCATGCATCTACTGGTTTTGATCTCACCTCTCATGGTTCAAAGGAGATATCAAGAAGCCATGATTCAAGTCTTGTATCTAATTTGGGTTCTAAGCAATTAATGCTTGGGATAATTTCTCATGCATATGATAGTTTTTATCTCACCCCTGCTGGTTCAAAGGAGATCTCAAGAAACTGTTTTTTAAGTCTTAAATCTGATTTTGATTTCAAGCAAACCTGTAATAGTTCTTTTTGGCATAATCTCACCCATGGTGGTTTGAAGGAGAAGACAAAGGACTATATGCACATTCAAAAATTTGATCCTACCTCAGCTGATTCGAATCACAGGTTCAAGGATCATTCTAATATTGTTGGATTTGTTCTCATCACATTCGATCTGAAGAGAAAGTACAAGCACATGCTTTTTGAGCATGATCCACTTCTTCCCAAGAAGAAGATACCTCCAGACATATGACCAAGCATCACACCTGCTTGAGTTTGGAGCATTTATTTTTATGTGTGCCTTACAGTCTATTTTTTGAGGAGGGAGAATGTTTCCCATGAAAGTTTCCCACTTCCTTGGTTTATTCATTGTTATTATTCATTGTATTGGGTGACCTTTGGTCTTAGTTACCAGGGCCCAGGATGGATTAAGCGGGGGTGTTAGGATATTCCTATAATCCATCCTAGTCCCACCAGTATTTTGATCATTTACATTTTCAGTCATGCATGCACCTTTAGGGTTTGCATGCATTCTAGGGTTTGCATGCATCCCAGTCATCAGTCTAGCACCTAGCCCTCAGTTAGCCAGCCCCCAGGAGCTTCTCACTATTCAGTTTTAGCCCTCCAGTTGCTTAATGCGCCCTTCTTCCTTTATTTTAGGAAGCATCTCACCCTTCTTCACCTACCAGTCCAGTTGTCACTCAGTTACAGTCAGTTACACTTAGTTACACTCAGTTACACTCAGTTACACTTAGTTACACTCAGTTATAGTCAGTTACACTCAGTTACACCTACCAGACTCAGTTTGACTGATCGTTGACAGTTACTTGAGCATTGATGACTCCACTGATGATGGTGAAGACTTCCAATTGTGCTACGTTGATCATGAGGACACCTAGTTGTGCTCCGATGACACTCTATTGATCTTATGATCACTCTGAGAGACTAATTCAAATTGCCACCTTAGGCATTCGAATCCTCTCTACCATTGTACTATTTATTTGTCCATACTGTGATTAATTAATTAGTGTGTGTGAAGTATTATTGATTCTATCTGAGTTCTATTGTACCATATTATTATGTTGCTCATTATACTGTATTGTTCACTCTTCTTCTATTTTCCTGCTTAATCATAATTACTCTTGTGAGTTATACATCATCTCTTAGATCTACTGTGAGGATTTTCACAGCAACTGAGTTTGGGCATTTGCTACCACGAATCCTCCCAATATTTTACAACCTCCATGAACCTTAACAATTTTTTTTCATTATCTAAAATGCTAAGAGAGTAACTATTTGGCATTGTGTGTTGCTTCCTCTTAATCATGCTCTTTTTCAATCTCTCTCTTTCTGTGATCTCTCAATTCCAAAGGTTATTATATATTTACAATGTTTTACATTGTTGGACACTACCATTGCATACTCTATTCAAGTAGAAGTAGGTTATAATTTTATAATGTTTGACTTTATTGGACACTTCCATTGCATATTATATTCATGTAGAGGTAGGTTGTTATAGGTTTACAATGTTTTATTTTGCTACACATTCACACTGCATACTCTATTCATATAAAGGTAAGTTGTTGTAGTCTTATAACATTTTACTTTACCAAATTGTTGTAGATTCTTATATTGTGTGTCTTACTTTACCAAGTTATGTCCTTTTGGTAGATTCTTAAACCTAATTGAACCATTGTCTTCCTTTAACGAATATTTATCTAATATGTCATCTAAGACATCTATAGAGCTCACTTATGTTTCCAATTCAACTATTCATCATGAGTTTGGAAATGAAGGTGCTTCAATCATATCTCCAAGTAATAGTTTTGTGTCTAGCAAAGATTGTCCAGTAGCATCAAACAGTTCATCCAAGGGAGAAAGTATGATGAAGAGGGCCAATCTTTCCATAAACTAGTTACTTAGGCTTCATGACACCATTGAGTCACAAAATTTAGGAACCTTTATGTTTAGTTGTTTATACTACTTTTAATTATGTATTGACTTTAATCCACTCTTGTTGTGGTCTGTCCCACCTATATGGAATGAGTTTCAAAGAGATGAGCCTAGGTAGAGGTACTGGGCAATTTTGGTTGTTGAATAAATACCACTCAAACTTGGATCATGAGACAAAGCAATTCTTCTCTTCGTAGTGCATACAGTTGGGGCTTGTTTCTTGAAATAATTCCCCCATAAATGAAGAAGACGAAGAAAGACATATTTTCCATATGCTCAAGTTATATAATCTTATTGAATAATAATAAAGGTCAAACATTATTTTTCAAAATTGTTCTCTAATCCATGATTTTTGTTATTAGGCTTCCCAATTCGCTAAATAAAAAATGTTTGGAACATTGTTTAATAGGAAAACACCATACACTTTCTACTTACTCTCAAAACTTAAAATTGAAGAGACTGGACACTATCATCTATAAAGCAAAGGATGCACTCTTTTCTTGTAATCTAACCTTTAGATTCTTGTAACTTCTTTGGCATTATGGTAGTAGAAGTTGATGAATGCTAAAAAAAATCACCGTATCAGCTAAACTTGCCATCAAAATATTTCGATATGCTGCTTAGTCAAGACTTGGTCAATTTGGCTAGACTTGATCAAAATTTCATAAACTCAGTTAGGTTTAGTGACAATTTGAAAAACTTAGCTAGGCTTTATCAAAACTTTATAAATTTAGTAACACTAAATCAAACATTGGCTAGACTTGTCAAAACTCAACAAAATTGGTTAAACTCGACAAGCTTGGTTAACTTGAAAAAAATTATGTTAAATGTTGCAATATATAAAGTTTTATTGGTGTATATTTTGAACCTTCTTCTTTTATCATCAAGATAGTACCTATGGTCAATGGGGCTTCGCTATGTGATCCAAAGAGGATGTATGAAGTAAGGAGCTCCATCACTCCTAACATCAAGGTCGAGGTGAAGAGTCTCCAAATGAGGACTTGTTGCTCAGTTTAGACTCGAGAGTAGTACTCTATGCGAGGAGAGTCAAACTCCACAACCTCTTAGAATTCATTTGTTTGTTAGGTTGGCGGTGTTTGGACTTTGTAGTAGGAGGCCCTAAGAATTATTGATGAGGTTGGATGACCAATCTAGTGGGGCTCGGGATGAAACTTGAGATCTTACGAATTTGGTACCCAAAGTGTTGAGGATATCTGCGTTCAATTTGTTGCCTTGAGTTAATGGGACAACATGGGACACCACACTTCTAGTTTGAACCAAGAGAAAATATAACAATGAGAAAGAAAATGAGAAACCATGTATACCTAAATGTCCAATAAATACCATGCTTCTAGTGTGAAGTAAAAACAAAGATAACAATGTGAAAGAAAATGAGAAACCATATACCTAAATTCCCAATCAAGAAATACAAAGTTGGCTCAATAGTAGTCCATCCTAGATTGATAGAAAATGAGAGTGATATGCTTAATATCTCTTGATGCAAAGATAAAAATAACTTTATTTGGGATCGACATCGATGAGTTATAATTTTTCTTGGGAACACTCAAAGGATGGGGATTGTTGTCTTCTACACCATGTCTTCTTGCATTCCTTTAGGTTGGGGTTAGTTAATAGGTTCCACATCAAGTAGTTTCCATCTAAATTGGATGCAATGCATGATATGGTACCATGCTTAAGTGTCACCAAATGGGTCCACCTAAATTTGGGCAAGTTTTTGAACTGTGTGGTATGAAGGGGAAAAACTAGCCCCTACTACCCATGTGGAGAGGAGGAGACCCGATTAAGTTGAAGGAGGAAAGGATATGAGCTATCACACGAAGAGAGAAGAAGAGACACATGGAGGAGAATAGCCTTGATCATGTAAATAAAATAAAAGAGACTTGACTTAATGAAGAGAGGAGAAGAGATCCACTTAGGAAGAAATCTAAGAACTGTGGTTTCCAGATTGCATTTGTTAGAGGATAACTAGTGTGTTGACTACAAGCCCTATACTTATTACAATGGATTTCGACAATTCCAAGTCAAAAACCACATGATCATCCACTTCAACCACTACCTTTTGGGGATCAATGATTGGTGTGCAATGCCCAATAGCATTCAAGTGCTTATGTCATGTAACAATAGTTAGATGCTTTGCAAAAAATGGTGAAATCAAACAACAACAATGAATGAAAAACTCAGTCACACATAAAGATAAAAGCACTGACATTCATCAAGAGTGCGAGCTCTTGTCGAAAGCGACCAAAGCATCATCGCTCTAACTCACATAGTGGAGAAGTTCCATAATGACATTTGACACTTGTTCCAAGAAACTAAGAAGTCGAGCAACAACATCCCACACTACTTGTAGAATCAGGACAAACTTGTCGTCATAATCATCATCACCCTCATCATCATCATTCTTGTCATCAATTTCATCCTTGTCATATGAAATTATCACCATCTTAAATAAATTTACATATATAAAATATCATTGTCGTCATCATCATCAATCCAAAATCACAAGTTTGACAAAAAAACCCAGGAGGAATCTAATCATGGCGTCTTCAGCTTCCCTATGCTTTTGGCAGGTTTTTTTATATAATTCTAGCATAATTTTGACGGATTATAGAGATTGCAAGTTTTAATCACAACAATTTAACTAAAGAGGTTTTCCAATTAAAATGAGAGTCTCTCAATTCAAAATGATGTTAAAATTTAAGAAATTGCAACATTTCATTGTCAAAATTGCAAATTTTCAATGCATTATATCCACATCAAATAACTTGCCAAAGGAAAAAGAAGAATGCAATGCTCCATGATTCACTTGCTCCTAAGATCCGTGGCTAAATATGGGTGATGGAAAACTAAAAAATGTTCGATAATGTTTGACTTAAAGAAAAACACATCAAAACACAATAAAAACAAATATTAAAAAACACTATAAAAAAATATTAAAAAAACAATAAAGAAGCAAACAAAAAAATCTCATCAAAACAAAACAAAGAACAAAATCAAAGTGAAAAAACATCAAAGAGAAAAACCAATAGCTAATAAACCTCTGTGCTAGCATTTAGGGCTTATTTCCTTGATCTCTGCCTCACCGACTGCTCTTCCTTCCTCCCTGACTACCCTCCCTACCTTCATCCTTGAGTTCTGTGGCATAGGTAAGATCACTCCATGGAAACTAAATCGTTGGGATGAATGGTGACTGAGAACATTTGTGCCATAGCATTGACATGGTAGCCTAGCAACTCGAACTCATAGTGACAAAGCACCGAGAACTCATGGTGATAGAGAGTTGAAGTGTTGTACATAACGACTTGATTCAAATCCATATCAAGGCTATTCAGGTAATCTTTCTAGTGAATACATGCCATGTGTTTGAAGGAATTCCTAAACATAATTTTGAATCGTGCCTAAATAGTGTCTAAAGTTAACGAAGATCGCAGCTTCTGATTACTTAAATTTTTTTTGATTCGATTCAATTTTAATGTCTTGCGAAGGTCGTAGGTTCAAAACCTGCATAGGCAGTTTAGAATTCAAATTTTTCCTTTTTCGCTGGAATTACAAAGAGCATATTTTCTCCTGTATGATTAGTATTACCTGCAATCTCCCCCTTACTAGCATGATGCTCTAACCAACTAAGCCATGGCACAATTGCATTAAATTTATGTAGTGGATTTTTTATTGAATTCTCAATGAAAAATCTCTCAAGCTCTGAGTGATATCCCAGAAAGGGGGGTAAAGATCGACTAATCATAATCCCTTGAAATCCTCTTTCGCAAAAAAAAACCCACGGTGGGGTTGGAACCCACGACCTTTGAGCTAAACGGGCAAATGACGTTTTCTGGTTTTCATTTCTGTAGTTTCAAGTTGAGAAAATTTATCATTAATGAACTAGAACATATAGTTCAATTAGAACTGCCAATTAAGTGCATGAGATTTACTTCTCAACAAACATCACTAATGCTAAACTTGTCACAAGCTAACATAATTTTATCGGGAATTAGGATAATATTTTCAGATTTTATCTATTGCCCAAGTACTCTAAAATATGCCTAGTTCCACAATTTGAGTAACTCAGTCACCTCCCCTTTACTTTGTACAAATTAAAACAGCTGAAAAAAAATATTTGTAGAACCATCACCAAAGGATCTCAAATCAGTTGGCTTTACCAAAGTGTGACAAAGTGGGCATGTTCTCTCCCTTTCCAACCTAGATAAAGGATTAGTCATTTAGGTCACTTAAATAGAGAATAATTTTCATTTATAGGCCCATTCTTCGTCGTTTCCTTGAAAATTTTGAACAATAAATGCATCCCCAGTAAATATAAAAAATGAATAGAAAAATAAGGTAATATTACCATTCTGAGACACATTGATCACAAAATATGCTTACAATGTAATAATATGGGGGCATGCATTTTAACCTGGCAGATTGCACACAAGTCTCCGACTACAATAACCTGTAGTGAACAATTCTATCTCTGTAAGAATCTAAATCAATGTGTGAATTTCAATTGCACATGCCAAAGTAGATACAATAAAATTAAGCTATAGTCCAAAAAGTTTAAGACAACTGATTAATGCAATCATTTTCATTATTGTTCGTCATCATGACAACTTCTTTGTGAACTGGATCAAAGTCCATAAATCCTTATGAGCAGATACCTTGGCCTCTTCAATTATTCTTGTTGGTTCTCCCAGCTCACCAATATATATGTAAGGCAAGTAGAGTGGTTACATCTACATTAAGCTCAACATTTTCATATGACACATGCATCAATTGATGTTCTCCAACCTTTGACAATTTTTTAAAAAGCATGTCAAAATAGAGACCAATCCAAACATTTGCAATATCTCCACTTTATTGCTGGTCAAAGATGCTTTTAAAACCATGAATACCCATGTCTCTCTCTGCAAGCTGAAAACCTTGATCAAGCCCATGGCACTCTTCAATTGCTCTTAACCTTTCGATGATGAGAATAAGCATGGAAATGATGTTGTTGTCTTAGAGTACATCTATTTAATGGGAAGATTCAGGTGCCATTTCACCCTCCTATCTCATGTAAGCAAGAAACTCATCATAATACACCCACTATTCAATCATTGATTAGGGCATCAAGCAAGAGACTTCTCTTAGAAACCACAGTGTATCAAAGCAGCAACTTGCAGAGCCAAAATGTTGGTCTGCTTTGTTCTGCCTCTTGTAGTGATCCTTTTAGTTGCAAGTGACCTTCCACTGGAACTTCCTCTAGACAACAGTCTATCCTGAGTTTCCTTCATTTGGCCTCAAATATTAGGAGAGATGGATCTAGCAGAGCCTGATCTTCTGCTCCACGATCCTTTCTTTCTGTACAACCCCCTCCCAATGTGACCACATGCTCGGAGTTGGGGGTCTCTCATGTGTTTCATACTTTAGCAGATAGTCCATGCTTTATTATACTTATTTTATGTATCAAGCTTCTTATAGGAGACACTTTAGTGCTCCTGCACTGTATTATGACATCATTGTACTCAGCAGTCCCATTGACATACTTTTGTGGTCATTTGTTCAACATTAATAAAATTATCTTATCTTATTTTATCTTATGCAAGCAGACTATCAGATCTTGAAAATAAGCTTAAATAAGGTTGCCTCTGTTTATTTGCGAGGCAAACTGAGTGTTGTGTTTTCTCCTTCGATGCTCCAACTATCAACAACATTCATTAGTTGAATGCTATAACACAACTTCACAAATGTGGACCTAGAAGATGTTAGGAAATACACTGCAGTACTATGGAATCTTGAAAGCATAAATAAGTAGTAATATCCCTATATAGTATGAGGCATAACAGGGCAAGTCCAAAAAGGTGAACATCTTGAAAAATAATTGTGTTTGCATTTTGAATATCAAGTCCACTTTCAACTATATTTGTGGATATAAGAATTTGGATTAAGTCTTCGGAAAATTTTTCCATAGTATCTTCCAAAACCTTAGAGTATTGCCTTCCATGTGCAATGCCTATTTCAACATCAGGAAATAAGAGTAAAAGAAACTCATTGACTTTATCAAGCCCTTGTATTCTAGGGAGAACATAGAAAAGATGAAAACCTGGTTATCTTGAGCAAGTTCAAATCTGATAGCTGAAATGACCTTTTCTTCAATATACTTAGAAAGGTGAGTTTTTATAGAAGGTCTTTCATGAGGCATAGCTATTATCAAACTAGCATAAAAAAATCTTGTTAAAGCCAAGTATAGTGCATGAGGCATAGGTGTTGCAGAAAGTGTAAGAACATCCATTGTAGTTTTAAAAGAAGCAATCTTCTCCTTTTTCTTAACTTCAAACCTCTACACCTCATCAATAAGAAGAAGGACCATATTTCTATAGTCTACTCGAATTATGGTGTGACTTAGGTATCAGTTAGTTAACTTAGGCACATGATCCATTATAGTTTTAGCCATCATCTACTTTTGGTGGTCTCATATGCACAATGTTATTTTTATCTCTTAGGATTATTTTTATCCTTTAGATAATCGTATATTAGTGTTAGATTGTTGCTCCACTAATGTCAACACCTTTGGAGCTAATCCTTTTACCATTTGTAATATCCAATCTCAATGGTTGCTTGTATTTACATCCTCATCAGGCTTATGATGGAGCTGAAAGGAAAAGTTCACAGTTAGTGCATACCCATCTTTACACTTAACCATATTAACCTGAACATCAGTTCCCATCACAAACACATGGTGAAACTCAAAAGGAGCATAGCAAATTTCAGCAAGCATTAATAACATTTTTCCAACTAACTCTATCCCTCCACCTCGAGTATACTCTGATAGAGGATCATCAATGCTGGTAATGAAAACATGAGGTGGACCATGTGGTCTTGCTACAAGAGCTTGAATTAATGTAACCCATTGGATACCTTGAGCAATCTGGTAATCAATCTCGTTGCCCTAGGCCAATATTAACCATAGTTGACATTTGAGCATGGTTGATCTCAACTGGATGCAATAAATTGGCCATACTTAAACTTTGGTTAGAAGTTGGCTATACTTGGTCATAACTAAATTGAAAATTTCATCTTATGTTCAACTTGATATTTTTGCATGGATTTATGAAGGCTTGAAGACCTACAACATATCCACTCAGTAGCCACCTTAGGATCTATAACACTAAGTGACAAGTTCTTGTTGTGTATACATTATAGTGAGACTTGAGACTTTTAGCCTCAAGTAGAGAGCCAAGATCTCTATCTAAGACTCATAACAAAGACTAAAAATAATTTTCTACACAAGTATTCATGTTGGTAAGTTGAGTAGGCTATAAGTCCTTCAATTACAGATAAAACATGAACTACAAATTGAGGTTCAATCCTGGTTTAGTGTGCAGGGACCGAGAAGTGTTAGTATTTGAAAATTTGTAGAGACTGTCAACAACCACAACAAGTAATTGGATTGTAAGGGTGGTTTCTTCGATACACCTCCAGTTTTAGTGAAGTACTTGTCATTGGCGTTCTCTGAGATTCAACCAATGCAGAGCACGTCTCTTATCTACCAAGGTTGACCTCATCAATTTCGTGTGTCTAGTTGTTATGGGGATAGTGACAACTATAGCATATAATATTAGACCATGTCATGGGTTTAATATTGTTATTTTGATTCCTGTGTTGAAATTTAATTCATATACCCTGTTTCACACAGTTGGTGGTCTCTAAGAGTTTAATAGGCTTGACTGTAAATTTTTGGTTGTAAATATACCATATCTGAGATGCTAAATGTCAAAACTTTGTGGTTATTGTTGTTTGAGGAGTCGTTGGACTACTTATTGGTTATGTAAATGCAATATTTTATGTGATTATAGAATATTATTGTCATGTTGCAACAAAATAGATGTGCACACTTTGCTTCCTCTCCACGCTAGAAATAATGCTTCCCTTATGTGCATCTCTCCCCATACCACGTTTGAAGACTAATGTATGCTTGGCAGTATTCTGATGATGCATAGTTCAACTTCTATAACAAACCAATAATTCCATTTATGTTAACTTCATTCGGCACTTCACACTATTAGGAGAAGGTGACATATTTCTGTTAGGATCTTGAATACACCAAATACCTCACTTTTAAAATCCCAATACTTGGAATACCTCCATGGGTTTTCTTTGGATACATTTTAGAAGTTTATGAATAGTAAAGTACTTTTTAAGATTGATAAGCTTTTATGTTCTTCTTATCATGACTCACTGTAAAACCTTTAGAAGTTTGTATCATATCCAACTCATAGTTTTCCTCACCAATGGTGCCCAATTTAAGGTCTTTGAAGTGGGCACTAACCTTCAAAATTCAATTAATACATTACACTTTGATGTCATTGTGTTGGTCATTCAACCATCAAGTAAAACCCAAGAGAACCTATATTTTTTTTTAACAATAACGGTTAAATAGCTTTTATAAAAAAGAAAATGGAGGAACATGGTTACATAAATGATATCCTAAACTCATCCTATAATAAAATATTATTAAATCTCTGTAATCTAGCCTAAAGTGGAGTGGAAGTAAAAATGACATAACTCCCTAGGTTTCTAACCAACTTTTAACTATTCTTAAAAATGTGACCAAAACCATAATTACAATGCACACGGCCATATTTTAAAAAAATGACATAACTCCCAGGTTTCTAACCAACTTCTTACAATTCTTAAAAAGGTGACCAAAGCCACAATTACAATGCATAAGGCCATATTTTTCTCAAATATTCCTTCCCGTCCTTAGCAAACTTCCCAAAAGTGGTCGGCTCCACTTTTATTTGTCCAATAAAATATTAATGATTTTTACCCAACCCCATAATAAACCAACAAAAAGGGTGAGAGTGGTTATGATAAACACTCTCCTCCAAACGTCTTTGTTCCACAAAAAAATCAAAGTTGAGTGGAGTTTTACTAACCCCAAGACCCCACTATTCTCCACAAAGGTGTACAAGCGACCCTTTTGTCATGTTTTTAGAACATTGTATGTTCACGGAGATCGAATACGCGTGGCTTCAAGATGACATGCAAAGGTAACTTAGTCCAAGTAAATAAAGAGCCCATAGGTGATCTAAACAAATCAAGACTGCCTATCGGTCACTCAAACTTCTCAAGGAAATGGTTTAATTTAATGAGCTTGACAAAGATAACCCCATCCGTGGTCAAGGAAAGACATATTTTATTGTGTTGTTAAGTTATAGAAGCACTAATAGATAGATAATCCTCACCACATGATGCATAATTGATCTTAGAGATAAAGCGATTCAATTTAAGAGTTGTTGCACTTGTGTAGGAGTGTGTGATCAAGTTTTGTTTTATCTTCTGAACCAATTCCTCTCTCCTCCCCATCAACCATATGTTGAAGATTGGAATCAATTTATGCAAAATGTTGGCTAAGCATTGCCAATGGTGACCTAGGATCGTAACTTCACTTGCCTGGGCATGATACTAATTATATGACCACCATTTTCTTCCAGCAAATGGTTGTTGGACCATACGATATATCAAGACATCCATATAGTGATCGTTGGGTGTCCATCTCAGCTAATTTGGCTATATAATCCTTTCTACTATTCTATCTCAGCATAAGATTGCTTATAATTTTGCTAATTGAGTGAATTTATTGCTTGGTGATCTAAATTAGTGCCTGAGTCAATTTCTCATCAATTGTTGTGACATACAGTCTTAGTTGATATCCCGAGAATCAATTTGATCAATTGTTGGTCCATTCATCAACTTCGAGAATCAATGTGATCAATTGTTTGTCCATTCATCATCTTGTTGGGTGGAATTTGCATCTATGGGGACCAGTTTGCTATTTGTTGGGAAAATTGTTCCTTGATAATTGTTTGTAGTCTTTGTTGGGCCATATAGGCCATACAATGTGTCCCTAAGTCGATTCACTTCTATTGGATATGTTGACATCTTGTTGGGCATGTAAGTTAGGCATGAACTGACCATCTATAGTTTATTTGCATGACCATGGATTGAGGCCACCTCCCTTCAAAGTCACCAATTAGATCTCGATCAACCCAACTGTAACTTGTTTTTTCAGTCAATAGACAAATTGTGGAGGTAAAACTGGCATGCAATGCATATGGGACAAACTATGGTTCAACTAGAATGGCATTTGGAATCAACGATACAAACCATAGCTTACTTATCCCTTGTGCTTCCAGTTCCTTTTTTTTTCATTGAAGCATTAGTTGTTGCATTGTGCTCTCCTACAACTCCTCTGGCTGAAACTATTTCTATGTATATCTAGTAGCTTCAAAGGTTTTTCAATTTCCATGTTCACATTTAGAGGCCCTACAATAAAGTCCACTTGATGGACAAAATCATCGTCAAATATTGAATGAACTCTCCACCTATCGATTCTTCTTGCTTAATCTTTTGCCACTACAGTTGTGGATTGTTACACAAAGATAGACAAGCCCAGAGATGCTGCAAATACACCCCTCCGCTACAAATTATTGCATCACAAACATGTCGAGAGGTCTGTCAAAACTACACATGGAAGCCATACAAATACCCTTGTAAATCCTGTTTATTTTTGTTAAGATTTCTATGGAAAAAATAACAATTAGGGCCTTCATATATGCTTCTAGTATATGGCATTCTTCTCACTGTAAATCATCGACCATCAAATATTTTTCTAAGGGAAATGCATTGATCTTTGCACAATATAAAAATCCAGGGTGATCCATGAAATCCATCAACAACCATAAGATTTCCCTCGACACCGTCTTGCAATTTCCAAAGAAAGGAATGCCACATCATTTTTCTGGCTGTGAAAATTTACAGACTGTCAATAGCCACAACAAGTAATTGGATTGTAAAGGGTGGTTTCTTTGATACACCTCCAGTTTTAGTGAAGTACTTGTCGTTGGTGTTCTCTGATATTCAACGAAGGAAGAGCACGTCCTTTCTCTACCAAGGCTGACCTCATCAATTTCACGTGTCTTGTCGTTATGGGGATAGTGACAACTATAGCATGTAATATTGGACAATGTCATAGGCTTAATATTGTTATTTTGATTCATGTGTTGAAATTTAATCCATCTACCATGTTTCACATAGTTGTTGGTCTCTAAGAGTTTAATAGGCTTAGCACTAATTTAACCTATGATCATGTTTCATTATTATTTATCATTTTGTGTTTGTCTATAATTTTTTTAATCTGTATTTATCTTATATATATTATATTTCAAATAATCATGTTTTCTAGGTTGCCTGTAGGATGTCATTGTTTGAAAAGTCCAGTGGACTTTTGTCAACTCAGTGATTTAATTTCTCACAAGTCTAGGTATGATACATGGATGATAAAGGCACATCAATCTGGGTTTTAGGCTTTAGCAAATGACCATTCTTCACAAACAACAGCCAAGTAATCCAACAGATCCACAGTACCACAGTCACAGACTTTCCAACCTCAAATGCAACCATAGTTAGTCCAGAATCATTTTTAAGGCTACCCATAACCTAAAAGTAAATAAGTCATTTCATCATGACCCTAGTATTTTCCAGAACACATTACTGGTGTATTCTCATTGCTGGATTACGGCTTAGAAGATCCTAAACATGCCCAGACTACTGATAATGTATCCTTCTTCATGCTCAAATTTGATCAAATTTGAGTTTCGATACTGGTATGAGGTATAAACTAACTCAGCACATCCAAGATTTTGAAATGAGTAGTCTTTTCTATTGATGCTTAGTGAAATTTACCTAGAATTTATTCCTAATGCTTCTTTGCTAATGTTGCTCACCTTTCTTAAACAATTTTAAAACCTGTCATAAAGCTACCTGTGTATTGTTCAGCTGTCCCAAAAGTACTCAGGATGCTAACAATTGTCCTCCTTCATGCTCAGAAACGCTATGAGACAACCCATGTTATCCCATAAATCCCCAAGTGACCACCCATGCAAATAGGGATTTAACAGGTAGCACTCATGGGTTAGGATTTTCCCATTTAAGATCTAATCTATGTTGTAATACATTGCATAACAAATAGTTATAAGAAACTTGTAATATTTGTTGTGACAAACTGTTCCAATGGAATATTTATAATAGTTTGCAGACCATGAACCCTAGTCTAATCACCTAGTGCACCCTAGCTACATGGATAACAATGCCAAGAAAGTGTCAATATATACCCTAGCTAAAAAATTATGTTGAGTCTATACAAGAGATATTGCAACGAGAAAGTGAAAACAACTTGTATTCCATCTCAATCGTTTGCAATGAGGAACAAGTCTGGCCTAGTCTAACTAACTTAAAATCTTCTTACTTCTAACATGCTCAAATATAATAGGTAAAAATTCAAGAGAAGTTCTTAAGGGAATGAATTCTCTGTTTAGGCCCACAAAATTATGTACAAACCATTACAAACAAGGAGAAAATATCAAAAACAATCCATGAGAGGATCAACTAGTTGCAACATAAGTAGAACAATTACTTGATCCTCTTGCTAGAGAGGAGAATCTCAAGGAGATACAGAGCACAGATGACAAATTGTACCTACAATTTCAATATTTTAGGCATGTTCAGTTACAAGCCTGACTTCTTAGTTCTAGGCATGTGTATAGAATGTTGAAGGTCATGTGTGTAGAGCTGTAACTTGGTGTGCATGGTCTTGTCAGTGCCAAATTATATAGAGTTTTTGGGGACTCTTTACCTTAATCACACAGACGTGTTGCCCCTTGGATCCCACAATGAGCATTATGCACAGCAATATTGGGTCATAAGGGTTGGTGCACACAGCTAGTGGGTGTTGAGGTTGTTCATGCATGGTCATCTGTATTTGTGCTCTCACATTAAGAGTGCAAATGACTGCAAAAAGAGAGAAAAACGACCACCACATACATTCCCCAACCACCAAATTTGAGGCTGAAACTAGCCTCAACTATGTCACCTGAAAGAAAATATTGAACCTGGGGTACAATTTGCCTTCTTTATGGCTCAATAACACCGTTAATAAATTAAGGACTCAAGTACTTCACCTTCTGATGCCACCACTTCACTTTGATCATTCAAAATAATTGGTAGAATTTGTGCTTTCACATAGATCAAATGATAACCTATACAAAATGAAAATCATGGATTCAAAAAGCACATTGTATGATTTTAGGTCTGGGTCCAGAACTGCTACCACATGTTATGCCCCAAATAGAACAATAACAAATAGTGATAGAGATATAAACATAATGAGTGCTTTGTTGAGAATATTTTAGTCAATGAGCATGTTTGGTGAAGATTTGGGGAGCACTCGAATTACCCTTTTGTCCACCTTGTGCATCTTAACAGTGCCTTGGTGCCTTCTCTCAACTCCTTCCACGCTTCCTCCTTGATACTTTCTCTTCATCGTGGGTATGATCAAGGGTAACTAACATCATATTATTCCTCACTCTCATAGCATTGTCATAAACAAATAATTTTGATGGCACTTTGTAATGTTTTAGTTGCCCAATGATGCGACTTTGGATTTCTTCCCTAGGAAAGCACCTCTCAATGCATGTCAGAAATCCTCTCCCATCCTGTGCATTCTCCTTAAATATAGTCTTATCACTGTGTATGTTCTCATGACAGTGAGGAGATTAGTGTGATTAAAAAGGCATTTGGTTAGTCCACAACCTCCTTTACCCAATCAGTTTTATCTATGTCCTTCAGCACCAAATCTATACAGTGTGTAGCACAAGATGTCCAAAATATGGTGGGGTACCAAATCATAAATAGTGTACCAGAGGCCATACAATTAGTTGCTTTTTGGTGATGATCTGTACAACATGTTCACCCAGCCCGTGAAGAAACTCATCCATCAGATCACAACGCATTTGAGCAGTGTTGATTCTGTCCGAGGCATCAACAAATTTAAGGAACATTATTCGGGCCCATTCCTGGTATTTGTCCAACCATCACTCATGACTGTGAAACCTGTCTCTACTCCAGTAGTTACGATAATATGCAGGCACAACGTTGACATCTTCAACACTCTCGGCTAGAAAATTAGTCTTGAGGCTCTCACATGTAGGGGATTTGAACCCTGGACCCGCAATAGCAACAAATCCAATCATATCCCGGCAATAAAGGCTCCTATCACAGTTGAATGGAATGTCTAAGTAATTCCAAAAAATGGCAATGGACTTCCTTTCCTGTGTATGTACATTCTTTTTCCAACCCCTGCTCCCTGAGCTAGGTTTGTTGTGTGTGGGCCACAAAAAGTGTTTATATTTCCACCTCATGGCTAAGATTTGTAGGAACCAAGGAATAGGAAGCATAGGCATTTGGGTTTGGACTTGACTTTGAGACTGGTAGTGAAACTTGGGTTTGGCATGTTGGATTCTACAGATAGGGACAACAAGGAGGTGTTAGAACAAGTTTGCCGAGCTGCAATCACTGGCATTTCTTTGTTTATTTGTGCTTTCTTGGCTTTAAGTGCCAAACTTGCTTGATGTTTAACCTCTTGGGGGACAACAAGACATGGATTAATGCCATGCTTGGGAATTTGAGCCAGGTTGTATTTGAATCTGTCTATGCCATGACTACACTTAGTTTTTTCCAAAATTTACAGAACAACCACAGTATTTCCAGGAATCTTGTCACAATAAGCCCATGCAAAATTCTTCTCCTTAGAATTTCAAGGCCTTGGCTGTGATTTTTGTTGCTGTCAGGTTTATGGTAGTTTAGGGTTCATGGTTTGCTACTGTTTGGAATTTGTCAATTGTGTTTTTCTCCAGTTTGGTTATTATATACACTAACAGCCTTCAAATGCTTGATCAAATGTTTTCCAATTAAAATTTTCCCATGAGAAAAAAGGCAAAATAAGTCTTTTGGGGAAAATCCATTTAGCCAAATTTTATTCTATCTGATGCCAATTGGAATATGGGGACAATCCCTACCAAGAAGTTTGAGATATCCCTCTTTGACAGACTATCTTCCAGATTTAGAGCCCTATATTACAAATCTTTTGTTACTTTTAATATAGGATCTTTCCCTGCCAAGAGACCAATGAGCTAGAACAACGGGGGTTCAAGGCATTGGGGATCAGAATAGGGGAATACCATTTCTCTAGATAAAAGGGGGGTCAAGGCATTGGGGATCAGAATAAGGGAATGACATTTCTCTTAGATGGGGATCAGATATTGATCAAGAAGATATGTCTTCTGAGGTAGAGATTTTATTGCTTAAACACCATTTCCTGAGAGGTGGAAGGTCTCAATATAAATTTTAGAGGGGGCTCTAAGGATATAATCCTCTCAGATGCTGACTGAAAGACTCCTTAGGAATCAAATAGATTTATCCTTTGACTAAGGATGAATTTCAATATTTGTGAACCAGACAGGGAAGGGATGTCTTTGAATATGAATTTCCTTCATGCTCCAAGGTATTCCCTTAAATTATGTGCTTCCAACAGGTTGAATCCCCACTGATCAGACTCCACAAGATCCTGGCTCCCATTCCAACGTGTTTGAGCTTGGGTTTGTTGATACCCAGTCCACCTAGAATGAGTGGGATTGACTCTTTCCATGATATCAAGGGAAATGTCCTTCCCCTCGACTGCTTTCCACCCTTCCAAAGGATATTTTTAATCATCCTGCCCATTTTATTTAAGATATCAGTAGGGGCTGATAGGGTTGAGCATAGATAAAATGGGGAGGCTATAGAGGATTGCTTTTATGAGAATTTTTCTAGCCAGGGGATTCAACCATTCAGTGCTCCAGTCTACTCTTTTCCTTTTATGTTTTTCAATCACAAGAAGCTAGTCAGTAGATCTTAGGTTTACCAGGGAAAGAAAGGTTCCCATATAAGTAATGGATCTCGATTTGCTCTTAGCGCAGAGATCAAATTTTTTAGCTATTCTATAAAGGGCGACTTCATCAACATTCATGCCATAAATTTGTATTTTATGTTATTTAATTGACCCCCTGATGCATTCAAGTATTTAGAAATAGAAGGTTTAACTCTTCTAGCTGTAACAGTCTAAGCTCCGCCATGTAGAAGGGTGGTGCCATAAGCAGATTAGGAATGGCTTATAGGTTTGGTCCCCTGGACCAATTGGATACTTGGAAACTTTCCATTGTTCTGTCTGCTTCTGGAGCTCTTCCCAACATTTTTACATAAGGATATATAAATAAGGGAAAAGTGGGTAGCCTTGGCTTAGCTCTTTAGTGCCATTGAAAAACCTCATGGGTATTCTATTAACTAAGGGAGATACCCATTGAAAATAAATACATCCTTTTAAGAAGGATATGAATTCTTCAGCAGAATCAAATACTCCTGAAACTTTGAGAAAAAATTTTAATTCGCTTTGTCAAAGGTGTTTGCCATATGTAGCTTTAGGAACCATATTCCTCCTGTTGAAACCTTTTGCTGAGTGGATGGCTTCAGAAACCACTCTGAGATCAATGGCTTGAGGTGCCATGATATTATCTTGATTAGGTTTTATATGAGACATTTCCAAGTGATATAGGCCTAAACCTTCCTGAGGCAAATGTGTCGATCTCTGCAGGGAACAATGTGAGAAAAGTGATTTAATCCCTCAATATAAAACCTGGTATGAAAATTGAGTTAATCCCTCAAAATACAAAGCATGGTATGCTTTGTATTTTGATCCCGTGCCTATAACCAAAGCAACTTAGTCCTTTGTCTCCAATATTCCTCCTCATTGTGATGGGTTCCGAAAAATTTGAGGCTGGCCTTTTTCTCTTCTTCCACCAGGGCATTGGAATATCCAACAGCATCAATCTGTTTTTGTATTCCTTGAAGGATTTTCTCGTAATATTTACTCTCACCAGGATCCTGAACATTTGATTTCATCAATTCGTTAATATCTTTCCTAAGACTCTATGTTTTTTGTTCCCATAGGAAATCTACAGAACCCTATAAACCCAGGGGGTAGAGCCAGGATGAAGAAACAGGTCTCTGAACTGATGATGCTTCAACAAGATTAAACTAAAGTTAAAGGGAAGGAGACCATAATTTTCAGGCTTGTGATTTCTAGAGTGATAGGCTTGTGATTGGAGCCTATTGAAGGTATGATGGAGGAGACTAAATTTAGCCGATCATGCAAGAAAGACTCTTGAATAAGAAACCTATCTAAATACTCAAATCCATGACCATTTTTCCAATATTAGTCCATGTATTATTTCCTTTCCTGGGTATAATATCTTGGAAACCAAACTGGAACACCAAATCTTGAACAATTTCTCTATAAGGGTCTTGTTTCCTAGATCATCCCTTTTATCTTTGCTGTTAAGTAACGGGTTGAAATTGCCCATAATGATTCCATTGAAGAGGGGAGTGGAGGAAAGGAATTTTGTTACGAACATTGTTTTTTTTTTTTTTGGAAGATTATTAGGGGCATACACATGAAAAAATTGAAAGGACTAATTAGAAGAGACTACTTCACAATGTAGAGCTATCCAATGATCAATCTTGACTTTACTCCTCACTTTGATAATAGAAGGGTCACAAAGAATTGCAAGGCCTGCAAGGAACCTTCTTGCTTCCTTGTACATATTCACCTACCTCTATTGAGATATTGAGAAAAGTGTAAGTTTCACTTTCAGTCATGACCAACCTTATATTGTATCTTTTATTATATTTAAGGCTCAAAATCCCTCTTGGGGAAAGTGACCTACACCTTGAGTTGTGTATATAGTAATATACTGTATATACACCAGCCATAGTCATCAGACTCGGAATCGGCAATAAATCAACAAGGCTAATGCTTTCAAAAGGCTAAAGAGTGTATCAATTTTGATATTGTATCCTACACCCATATGCTAGTGAAAGTAATTTTTTGTAAGCTTGTATTTGGTATAGTACCCTTACATTGGTTTAATCAAGGTTTTCCAATTTTTGTTAATTTATAATAAATATAGTTGTAATTTTAATTGCATATCAATGTCCTTTGGTCATTAGTTCTTTAATTTTTAATGTTCCCAGAAGTTCATAAGGTGTCACTTTCTTAAGCTCATTACTTTGTAGTTCTTTTAATTCTTCATTTGTAGTTCACACACCTTTATTCGGATTGTTTGTGGTTAATAATCTTGATTTATGGTTGATTGCTCAAATGTAGGTGTAGACTTTAAGCTAAAGCTAATGACAATAGGAGGGAAAAGGTTGAAATTAACAATTTGGCATATAGGTATGTGGTCAAATTTTGAAATTGAAGCATGGGGATAAAAAGAAAAAGGAGGTAATACATTTTTTGCATAATATTAGATGCATGCTTTACAAAAAAAAGAAAAGAGAAAAACATATCATTATCCTTCCCCAGTGAAGCCATGTATATATTTTGCAACAAGGGGTTGGCATTTATTTCTTTGTTGACTTTTATGCATGTATGATTAATGTTTTTCATATTATAAAATATAATTCATTTGCATCATAGTCTTTGTTTTTGAGTTTGGGAAGAGATTCCATTACGAGCTAATCTCATGGTTTAAGAATTCACCTTAAATATTTGCTAAGTTATAGTATGTGGCATACATTAGGATGACGGCAAGTATTTTATATTTGAGTGACTTCATACAATTGAAATGCTTTCTTGCGGGCATTTCTGGGCCTTTTCCCAAATCCTTGCAGGCATTTCTAGGCCTTACTAAATGAAGGTGAGTTCATTAACAATTTTATGATTTATTGCATTTCATTTTATTTTCATTGGATTAGTATAATCTTGTAATGCTTTTATGGTTATGGTGTTTAGCAATTTTTAAGTATACCCTGTGGATCTAGTATATGATAAATGTTAATTATCTGTAAACGAGGGACTTAAATTCTAGTTTCTTTACCCACATAGATCCTATGTGAAATTACTTATGTAGATTTTTGTGGTTAGACATCTTTGGGGTCTCTTCAAACAGTTCCAAAAGTTAGGAGCTCTAGGTTTATTATGGTAGATTTTTGTGCTTATCAATGTGTTTTGAAAAATAAATTGGATTTTAAGCATGGTTGTCTTTGGATATTATTGTCTTTTCTTAGAATTACAAATGATGCAATCTGGGTGTTCATATTCTCCTCTCCACAATTCTGAAAGGGTTCTAGCTCAATGGAAGAGCACCTGCCTTACAAGCAGGAGGTTGGTGGTTCGATTTCTCCATGCCCTATTGATATTGCAATATTGGTATTTTTAATAAAATATATTTGATTATGATTTACTATGGCTATAGAGGGGGTTTCAAACCATCTTTGTATATTGCTACGAGGGGGGTTCTAAACCGCCTTCATATGTCACTACGAGGGGGGTTCTAATCCACCTTCATATGTCACTATGAGGGGGGTTCGAAATTGCCCTTGTATGTTACAACGAGGGGGGTTTAGAACCACCCTTGTAGGTACCTACGAAGGGGGTTTGTAACTGCCCCCAAAGGTTTGTAATAAGTACTTTTAGGGGGGTTTTGGAACCACCCCTATAGGAATCTAGGAGGTGGGTTCATAACTTCCCCTATAGGCCTATATGAGGGGGGTTTCAAACTGCCTCTATAGGCCTCGACGAGGGGGGTTCAAAACAACTCCTATAAGCCTCTACGAGGGGGGTTCTAAACTGCCCCTATAGGCCTCTACAAGGGGGGTTCCAAACCGCCCCTATAGGACTATACGAGGGGGGTTCACAACTGCCCCTATAGGCCTCTACGAGGGTGGTTTGAAACCTCCCCTATAGTCCTCTACGAGGGGGGTTCAAAACCGCCCCTGTAGGTTTGTATGAGGGTGCTTATGAGGGGGGTTCACAACCGCCCTCGTAGGTCTCTATGAAGGGATTCAAAACCGCCCCCGTAGGTCTCTATGAAGGGGTCTACGAGGGGGGTTTAAAACCGCATCCGTAGACCTTTACGAGGGGGATCACAAACCGCCCCCAAAAGTCACTTTTGGGGGCGGTTCCAATCTTATCAAAACCCGCCCTTAAAGGGAAATTTTTTTAACATCGGTGCCTTTAGGGGTGGTTTTTCCAAAACTGCCCCCAAAGCCAAAACCCCCCATAGGTCACTTTTGGGGGCGGAAGATAACCCCCCTAAAGGCCAAAAATGTAGTAGTGCATAGTTCATTTTCTGTTACAAGCTCGTTAAAAAAATGAAGCAGACATCATGAGCATTCTTTTCACTTGTCTTTGAGCTCGTTAAAAATAGTAAGATGGTATTTGAGCTTACTTTTCACTTTTTTGTGCTCTGGTTAAAACATGAAAAGTGGTTTGAGCTTAGTTTTCACTTTTTCATGCTATAGTTCAAATATGAAAACGATTTCGAGTGCTTTTGATATCATTCTCGTGCTCGTTAAAAATTTGAGTAAAAAGTGTTGATGTATTTATAACTTCAGAATGTATTTCATATCTGTATATTGTATTCCTATGGAAATGTTATTATTCCTCTATACGGAAGTGTTTGTATTCCTATAGAGATGTTATTATTCCTCTATACGGAAGTGTTGTCATTTACATTGTAAGTGTCGTAACTTATACTTGATGGGTTATTAGACCACCTTGGTGGGGTCGGCCCTGTATAATTCATGTGGGTCAAAGGGTTATTAGACCACCCTATTGAGGGTTGGCCATGTCAGCATTATGTTATGTGGTTAAGTTAAGGCCGACCTAGTAAAGGTTATTAGGCAAGTCAAGTCAAGTATAAATAGAGTGTGGGAGGCACTCTATTTGATCATTCACTTTCTCACTCATACTCTCATTGGAGAGTGGCACACTTGTGGAGGAGGAGAAGATACTGCTAGTAGAAGACTATCTCTTATGATTGGGTTGTATCATTGCTCTATCTATCTCTGAGGAAGTTGTGGGGTTTTTCACCTTTATGGTTTTCCCCAGTGAAACTTTGTGTGTCTATTATCTCTTGTGTGCTTGCATTATTATTTCCATGATTGATATGTTGTAGATATGATGTACATGTTGTTCTCTCAGTTAAGATCCTAGATCATATTGAATTAAATTTTGAAAAACTAACATGGTATCAGAGCTAGCCTGAAAGAAGGCATGGTATGACATTTATGACACTTGTTGCACTTGCAAAGCTAAGACTTGATATAGAAAAAACCAGTCATCATAGAAATTTCGCTATAAATCCATTTTGGCAATGTTTCAAGATCTGAAACTTTTACAGGTCAAAGACGAGATCCCAATGTACCTTGTGCCCAGAGCACAACTTCTAATTCATTGTAATTTGTGTTTTATGATCTGTACAATCTAGGGTTTCTGCCTCTTCCAGATCTTAGTCATAAACAAGTGACCTAGGAAAAAAGGACACAACTTGGGATAGGAAGCTCCAAATAAAATTTCGTAAAAAGTGACAGGTAGGGCATGGACTATACTTTCACAGGCCAAAGGTTAAGAGGCCAAAAATGAACCAGTGACATGTGGCACTTCGTACAAGTTCGCTCTCCTGTTTTATCCTATAAACAGGTCACGTTGCGACACTTGGCATAACTCTCTCTCAAAGAATCCAATTGAGGTCAGAACTATGGGGTTGGAAAGATGATAGGTCAAGCTATCATAAGTCATAGTTTTAGACTCCGCAGATTCTTAATTTCGGATTTACACCAGAAACAATCAGATGAATATTTCTATCAAAATAGAATTGGATTTTGAGCACCTTCATTCATGGCTCCGAGAATTTAGGGTTTCGAAAAATGTTGGAATTTTTTTTATCGAAGACCACGGCTGGATACTCCTCATCAAAATATAAATTTAGAGACCAAGATCAAATTTTTTGGTTAGGTAGAAGGTTGGGCTTGATCAAACCCTAGTTCGGGGCTTTGATCGGAAAAGTGAAAAAATTAGGGCTTCTGCAAAAATGGGAATTTTTGAAATCTATGACCATAGCTGGAAGCTCCTTGGAAAAATAAAAGTTTAGAGCTTTGGATCAAAGTATTTGGTTAGGTGAAGCTCCGGGAAACTCAAACCCTAATTCAAGGTCCTCCCTTGTGAATCCGGAAATCTAAAAGGCAATTTTGAGAGGTGAAACTGTGCAGTTTTCAAATTTTGAGTATACCAGCTTGACCAGCTCAGAAGGGCGCATCTTTCTATCCTTTCAGAAGTTTGAAATTCAAAGTTTGAATTTTTAGGGTTTCTCTGACAAATCCTAATCCAGCTCCAGATCCAGTTTCTACAAATCAAAGTGGAGAATGGATTAGTCACCTGCATAAGTGAAGAAGTTCCTATTTTAGAGGGAGTTGAGCCTAAGGCCTTACATAAGAAGATTACAAGCAATCTCGATAGGTATGACTTATCCAGGTATGTTTCGAGATCTGTTCATGATTAAGCTTATGGTATGTTTGTCTTCATTAAGGTTAGTACAATCTTGATTAACTTTATACTTGAATGCATGATAGAAGATATTCATTGATTAGGGTTTTGACACTTATGATTGTACTAATGCATTATGGTGTTGTATGAGGTTGATGTTGTCCGCTAACATGAAAGGTACATCAAGAAAGACAAATCATGTTCTAGTTCAAGAACATATGACCATGGTGACATGAAGACAAAGATTCATCCATTGTCATGGATCACGTAGAAGATCTACTTACGATGTATGTATAACTTGGTTCTATAATGATTAACCTATGATATATCCAGGTTACTAGAACAAGTCATTTAAGAGAACAAGAAGACATCATGCGGGTATGTTAGACATAAGTAGCTAACATATTAATCCAGGTATGTTTTTCCTATATCAAGTTATAATCCTACCTTGTGTTAGGATATTATATTGTTGTATGGTTGATAATGATTATTCATGAAGTTAGAAATGTAAGTAATCAAGGGTTTATGCATATTATGTCTCTTACATTGATTGATGATATGACTAACCAGAAAAGTCTTTTGGTCAAATAAAGAATATGCATGAGTAAAAGAAGTATTCCCTAAAACCTTGAATAGTAATGTTTATTATCTGTGTATGAAATTATCTTGACCATACATGTTTAAGATTACTTAGAATCATAATGTTTTTGATAGTATTAAGATTATACTAATGAATGTATGTATGAGATATCGAGGATAACACAATGATGATACTAGTAAGTATACATAGTGATCGAGGATGGATATAAGTTCAAAGACAGGTAATCTAGGAAGCAAAGATCAAGAGGGAGCACACTCCAGTAGTTCGTGCAAGGAAGCAAATATTGAGAGGGAGTCCACCCTACAAACCAAACAAAGATAAGTATTTGAATTGTCATTTCTTGCATATTTGTTTGTTTAAAATATTGTTCAATGATGTATATGCTTATGTTCCTAGACTCAGGGTGTGTATTATGCATATTAGAATAATTGCATTAATGAACAGTATACTACTAATATGCATGTGATGGGTAAGTGGTATATGGCACTGTACAACATTCCATTGCTACTTATCTAGAATGAAATGTCTTTGCTGACATGTTGGGAGTAGTGCAAACTGTTAACAATGTTCTGGTAGAGATTGGAAGGCATCTCGAAAGTTACGGGATATGGATAAATGTTGTATTGAAGCATTGGCTAAAATAATTGCATGATTGTATGACATATTTCTTTATGTGTAAGAATTTGTTCTGAAAACTATGAGAAGTTTCTAATCATGCAATTTAACTTCTTTTGTAGGAAAGATCGTATACAAGCACCTACAAAATAAGGACTACAACATTTGTTCGAGCAACAAAGCTATCTATTGAAGATATTTAATATATTGAAGTTCCCAGGATCCGGGAAGAATGCCATGATCCGTCGATGATGAAGAATGATGTTTGGGATGTGTATCCAAGACCTGAAGGGAAGTCTGTTGTGACTTCCAAGTGGATCTATAAGATCAATCATGTAGCAGAAGGTAGCATAGAGAAATACAAAGCAAGTGATGAAATGGAAGATACACCAGATGGATGTCAAGACAGCCTTCTTGCTCGGTGTTCTTCAGATTGATGACACTTCGAGGAAGAAGTGATGGACACATTTGTAAGAGCCATTCCAAGCATGGAGAGAGGAGGATCCTTCCCATGGATGTGGATGTAAGCATTGTGTGATGAGCATCAGGACGATGCTCCAATTACTGCTTTGTATATGCATCATGTTGGATGATGGATATGATCAGTTGGATCATGTATTTATATATGCATCATGTTGGATGCTTGTTATGATCAGTTGGATCATGTATATGTATATGCATCATGTTGGATGCTTGTTATAATCAGGTCGATCATGTATGATGATATGTATCAGGTGGATACATTGTATGATCAGGTAGATCATGTATGATGATATACATCAGGTAGATACTTCGTATGCATTAGGTGGATGCACTGTATGATCAAGATGATCATGGATGATGAGCTTCAGGGTGTTTCTCTAGATGATATGCATCAGGATGATGCTGTGATGATGATCAGGATGATCATGTGATGATGTATCTCCAGATGAGTGGGTCCTTGATGTACCTGATGAATATGAGACCAGATATCTGCTTTGCGGTGAACACTTTGAGCAAGTATTTGACAGATCTGAGACATGTTCACCTAATAGCTGCAAAGCATATTCTGAGGTACCTGAAGGGTACAGTTGACTATGGGCTCAAGTATGAGGAGAATAAAAAGTTTAACATGGAGGGTTATGTTGATTCGGATTGGGCATACAGTTCCATTGATCGGAAGAGCACTTCGAGGTGCTGCTTCAGTATGGGATCCGGTATGATATCTTGGTTTAGCAAGAAGCAGTCCTGTGTGGCACTGAGTACAGCTGAAGCAGAGTATGTCGTAGCTTATTCAGCTAGTTATGAGGCAATATGGCTTCAGAAGCTACTGTCTGATTTGTTTTGATCTCCAGAGTGCTACTTGTATATATTACGACAACTAGAGTTGTGTGAAGTTGTCGAAGAACCTAGTGTTCCATGACAAGTCGAAGCACATTGATATCAAGTATCACTATATCAGGGATATGGTGCAGAGAGGAGTAGTGAATCTCATGTATGTTGCAATGGATGAGTAGATAGCCGATGTGTTGACCAAGCCACTTGCTATAATGAAGTTTGAATACTTCAAAGGGAGACTTGGTGTACTTCAGATCGACATACCTTCCAAGGGGAAGTAATGAGGCCAGAGACACATATGCACATAAGCCATTCTCACATAGTGGTAGGTATGGTCCTCCTATGGTGAGATGTAAAGGTTGGGGCCATTCTTACATGGTGGTAGGTATGGTCCTCCCATGGTGCATATGTAAGGGCCGGGCCATTCTCACATGATGGTAGGTAGTTCCTTCCATGGTGACATGTTGATAGGAGAGTCCTCTCATGGTTGTTGATGTAATTGCTGGGCTTTTCCGACATGATGGTAGGTAGTTCCTTCCATGGTGACATGGTGATAGGAGAGTCCTCTCATGGTCGTTATGTAAGTGATGTGCCTTTCTGACATGGTGGTAGGTAGTTCCTTCCATGGTGACATGGTGATAGGAGAGTCCTCCCATGATCGTGATGTAAGTGCTGAGCCATTCTCAGATGGTGGTAGGTAGGTCCTCCCATGCCGGTGTATATAAGTGCTGTGTGTGTACATCTAGGTTGTGCTCCGTGGACGATGAGGATGATCTGAAGATGATGATGTGACAATATGGTACACAGGTTTTGAAGAGGCATATGATCAATCCTGAGATGCTCTTGCAGGTTTTGCAGAGGCAGTGTAATCAGTCCTGGGAGATCTTGCAGGTTTTGCAGAGGTAGTGTAATCAGTACTGAGGTGTACCTACTTCATGGCTTGCTCGCTGAGATGACATGATCAGTATGATCATGAGTATCAGGATGATACTCCGTGGCCGTCGACAGGTTGTGAAGTTGCATGTAAAAGATCCTGGGAGATCCGATAGGTTGAGTAGTATGCTCGTAATCAATCTTGGGATGCTCTTTCGAGGTTTTGGCTTAACGCACGTAATCAGTCCTTGGGATTCCAAAGTATTGCCAATGATGATGAAGACCTACAGGTGGTGGGCCTACATCCAATATGAAAAAGGACTGGCTTTGTAGAACTTCCTATGACAAATAGTTCAGAGATTGATTGAGACAGCAGCAACAGTGATGATGACGATGATTCGATGGCAATGATCCAGTGACGATGATCTAGAGAAGAAGGCTTGTGCTAGAAGACCTGTGTCGAGAAATACCTTCCTAGTTAAGAGGGAGTGTTGATGTATTTGTAACTTCGGAATGTATTTCATATATGTATATTGTATTCCTATGGAGATGTTATTATTCCTCTATACGGAAGTGTTTTGATTCCTATAGAGATGTTATTATTCCTCTATACGGAAGTGTCGTCATTTATATTGTAAGTGTCGTAACTTATACTTGATGGGTTATTAGACCACCTTGGTGGGGTCGGCCCTATATAAGTCATGTGGGTCAAAGGGTTATTAGACCACCCTATTGAGGGTCGGCCCTGTCAGCATTATATTATGTGGTTAAGTTAAGGCCGACCTAGTAAAGGTTATTAGGCAAGTCAAGTCAAGTATAAATAGAGTGCGGGAGGCACTCTATTTGATCATTCACTTTCTCACTCATACTCTCATTGGGGAGTGACGCACTTGTGGAGGAGGAGAAGCTGCTGCTAGGAGAAGACTATCTCTTATGCTTGGGTTGTATCATTGCTCCATCTATCTTTGAGGAAGTTGTCGGGTTTTTCACCTTTATGGTTTTCCCCAGTGAAACTCTGTGTGTCTATTGTCTCTTGTGTGCTTGCATTATTATGTCCATGATTGATATGTTGTACATGTGGTTCTCTCAGTTAAGATCCTAGATTAGATTGAAGTAAATTCTAGAAAACTAACAAAAAGGTGTGTCTAACGAGTATAGGTTTATCACTTTATCTGGCCTCGCTAGACTATTTACGGAAAAGGAATTGTGTTGAGTTTAATTTTTCCTTTGTCGTAATCAGTTATCAACCATGACAAAGTTGTACATGGAGTCCTTTTTAAGCTCTTTTCAGACTCCTAAAATAGGAAAAGATAGCCAAGCAAACTTGATGCGTTCACTCTTGTAAAAGTATTTGAATGATCGTCTCCCTGGTGATAGTTTACCCCTTTTTTTGGACCAGGGGGCACTACTTACGAAAAAGGTATACTCTAGCCAATCATGATTGGAAGAGTCCTCCCTCACATTGTTTTACCCTTTTTCTGGCAAGGAGGTTAACTTTACGAAAAAGGACCGTTGGAGTCTTCTTTAGTTCTTTTCAGACTCTCTAAACATGAAATGATGACCGAGTTTACCTTCTATGGACTTATTAAAATCTATCATTGAAGGGCCCGTCATGGGGTGAACCCCTCCTATCCCAGGTTTAGAAAATATTTGGGATTGGACTCATCTATGACAGGAGCTATACCGAGCATTTGGTTACCCTCATCAAGCTCGTAAAAAACACATGAGGCACTCATCATTCATGATGGGGAAAAATGAAAGATTTTAGGTTACACCCTTTATCAACTGGCAGTACGTAATTGTTCTTGAACATGGCACTCCTTTGCATCTGCATACAGTACTTGGGTCATATGTTTGTCCTCAAGTTTCACCTACTTCCTGAGTCTTGTCACTCATTTGAGTCATTCAAAGAACGCTTCCAACATCAGTTGCATTAGCAGTCGGTATCACAACTTGTCATGTCAATACTGCCAAGTCATGCCATGCCCATGTTCAAGAATATTTCCACCTTTCATTATCTACAATCAGTACACCTTCCACCATGTCGGTTTACTCTGAGTGAGTCCTGTATGTTATTGTACCATCTGATCTTCTCTACACATCCTTTGCCATGTTTCGTGTCGATGATGGTGGATTCATCATGGCCCTCCTTCTACGGGTTCATCCTTATTGACTTCAACACCTCATCCAAGGATTGAATCTGGAAACCAACCAAGTACCTTGGCCCTGCACGCCTCAATGGTAGGTTACCTCACTTTTAACATGAGTTTACATCATTGAGTCTTGATTGAAAGATTTCATCTAGCGTTCGAATCCAACTCATTCATTCACGCTTGATGATATGTTCTATGATACCTTGGGAATCATTGACATTAATGGTGATCTCTCTCGTGCTTGTTAACGGTATACATCAACAACTGATAATCAAGTGGTTTCTACCATGTTCGACGTCAAGACATTTGTAATCACATGGATAGATTCGTATCATTGCGGGTTTGACTTGAAGACCCTAGGGAGTCATATTTTACCTAGGTTGCGATGGATATTGTATTGAGTCATATCACACGGATCCACATTTGTAATGGTCATGGCTATGTTATTATTTCATCATGGATCTATGCTTGTGTCTAGTAGCCATGATTGTGTTCAGTCAGTGTTTACTATCATGGATATGCAATGTATTGGTCGAAAGCCATGTTGTACGTCATATGAGACTGTGTACTGAGAGTCATTTGTACTGCAGCAGCATCCTTCGTTCGACAAACCATTGCCATTCCTTCTGTCAAAGCATTTCACCTGTCCAATTTCAACAGTTTCATGCTTTGGGGGGCATTCTGTTACACCTAAATCTTACCATCATGAGACTCAGTGTAATCATCCCTAAAGTTTCCTTGACTAATTTATTGACCTGGAAGAGCTATAAACCCATTCATACAAGGTTTTGAGAGGTCGTCGCAGGTTGTCCTCATGCAACCTGTGACGTCATAGGTTGTCCTCTTGCATACTGCGACGATGTCAATTAATGGACAAAAATAGCTCCTTTGAGCCCATTCTCGAAGCTATCTGACATGGATCCCTATCCCTGACCTTTGAAAAGAGTAATCCAATAAAACCCGACTCTTATTATTTTTTCAGTAGTAGTATCACCAGAATAATGTCCCCCTGCAGGGCCATCGTGTAATTCTTTGACCACCTTATCAACATCTTCTTTCTCGAGACATCTAAGAAAAACTCCGTCATGATTTTTTCTAAAAAGTACTCTGTCTATAATCTGATAGGATGATAATTTTAATCAGATTTACCTTCTCTGCATAGGACTCCCGTGTTCTAGTAGGTATCCTTGTTGTAAGTAGTGCACCAAATCCCTATACCAAGATTCTGGAGCAGTGAAGATAGGACATACCTCGGATAGATTCAATTTAACTTCATTTTCCCACTCCTGATCTTTGCTGGCTGAATTTTCAGTGATTAAATTACATAGGCCTCGACCTTTAATGATAGTGTGGGCTTGAATTCTAGATCATACTCTTGTAGAGTCATTACCCAGTTTCCTCTTCTTTCCCCCAGTTCATTTTTCACAAATAGATATCTGACAGCAGGGTGAGGTACTATGACTTTCGTTCAGTTTTTTAAAATGTAAGGCCTGAACTATTTTACTGCTTTAAATACTACATACACTTGCTTATCCATGGATGGGTAATTCAGTTCAACCCCTTGTAACCCATTGCTCATGAAAGATATTGGATATTCGTCTCCCAATTCTCCTTTCTGAGTGAGCACTGCTGCGAGAGAAGTATCTAAACCAAAGGTGTATATGATAAAATCCTTTTCGAAATATGGACTTCTCAAAGAAGTTTCGTGATCTATGGCATCCTTTATGTCTTTGAACACAATCTTCTCAATGTTGGTCCATTTAAATTGCACACTTTGCTTCACCATTTGTTGCAAAGGTTTAACAATTTGCGCGAAATCAGGCACAAACCTTCAAACAAAATTAATTGTGCCCATAAATGATTGCATAGATTTTTTATTATGGGGCATGGGAATCTGAGTTATAGCTTATACTCTCTCTGGATCTATCGATATTCCCTTCTTTGAGATGATGTGACCCAAAAAAATTTCTTCCAGAACAACAAAAAAACTCTTTTTGGGGTTCAGAGATATACCATATTTCCTACAATGGTCAAAAATATGTTTTAAATGAAAAAAACGGTCTTCTCTTTTCTTGGAGAAAACTATTACATCATCTAAGTATATGACCACACAGTGTCCAACTAATCCTCGGAATGCAATATCCATGGCCCTCTGGAATGTGGCTGCAGCATTCATTAGGCCAAACGGAATTCTCCGATACGCGAATGTTCCCCACTTCGTGCGAAATGTAGTTTTTAATCGATCCTCCTCAACCACCAATACTTTATTGTAGCCAAAGAATCCATCTAATAGGGAGAAGAATTCTGAGCCTGATACCATTTCTAAGATCTGCTCCATTGGTGGCACAGGATATTTTTCTTTTTTCGACGCTCTATTCAAGTTTCGAAAATCGACGCATAATATTATTTCTCCTGATTTCTTTTGTGTTGGGACTAGATTAGCCACCCACTCAGAGTGTCAAACTTTGAAGATAATCTTAGCATCCAACAATTTTTTTAATTCCTTTTGTATTAAGGGTTTAAGGGTTGGATGCATCCTCCGTAATTGTTGCTAAAATGGTTTCACACCTGGCTTCATGGGTATCACATGCTGTATGATGTGTGTGTCATACATTTTCAAATCTTTTTAAGTCCATGAAAAAACATCTTGGTATTGCTGGAAAAGTTTAATGAACTTACATCTTTCTCCCAGTGAACAACATTTACCTAGATTAATATATTTGGGCTCGACTTTTATACCTAAGTTTACCAACTCATGCTACATTGAGGAACTATTGGTATTGACATTAGTTGGTCTTCTGATTTTGTTCTGTAAATCAAACAGACCTTCAAGAGTTCGCACTCCTTTCGGCATAAAATTTCCTTTACTTGCGTCCTTATTCTGCAAATCCAAATTGTGTTCATCTTCATTGATTATGGATTCTTTGAAGGCATCTTCATTTGTCAAGAAGCTGATGATTTGTTCATCATCATCAAACACCCTCAGATTTGTGAAATTATCATGTACAAATGGCCTGAAAATCAATTCGATAGAGCATTTGTTATTTATCGGCACTAATCTAGAAGTAGAAGTAGCTAATAAATCAGCTACAACATTCTGTAATCTAGGAATAGCATTTATGTTAAAAGCATCAAATTGTGAAATCAAATTATAGATTTCAGACTTATATCCTTTTAAGTGTGGAGACAGACAATGAATTGTATTTCTTATCTGTATGACAACTATTTCTGAATCACCAAATACTTTTGAATTCTTGATGTTCAAATTAATAGCTCTTTTTAAACCTTGAACTAGAGCTTCATATTCAGCCGTGTTGTTTGTACATTCAAACTCTATCCTATAAGAGAGAAATTGTTTGTTTCCTTCAGGATCAACCAGAACACAACCGGCTCCAAATCCCTCTGGTGTTTTGGAACAATCAAAGTACAAAATCCATTTATTTTTTGTTTTAACTACGTCAGTAATATTTTCTAAGTCAGTAAATAAATCAACTATGTTACAATCAATGCCATCAGTCCATGAGAATTAAAGGAGATCGGACTGTTTGTCTAAATAATGGCTAACATCTTCCGTTTGATAGTTTCCTAGTTCAATTTCTAAAAAATAATTTCCCAACACTGAAGATGAAAAATTCACAACCTCATTCTTTTCCTCCAATTGAGTTACATCTTGTTTCATATGAGGCTCTCTTAGTACCTTGCTTTGATTTTGCTTGTTCTGATATGGTAAGCAGAAGTGTGACCAAATTGTTGCAAAATAACCATTTAGTTTCGTAAACTAGTCCCTACTCAATATTAAACCATAATCTTCAGGTATATCCACTACCATGATATCTATGAATTGACATACCCTCGGATTCGTAGATAAGCTGATAATTACATCTTTCATCTCCCCTATGACTTTAACGACAAACCTCTCCAATTGTATGATCTGAGAAGGGGATGGTATTGGTTGTTCATTCATTTTCTTACATATGGATAATGGAATAACATTGGATGAAGCTCCAGAATCTACCAAGCAATTATGTACATTATTATTAAATATTTCAAAAGTTAACAGGAAAGGTAGAGTCTGCGATTTTGATTTTCCACCAATGCTTGCTTCATTAACATCAGTATCAGACTCAACGGTTTCTAATGTATTGCTTGATTGTGGATCAAAAGCTTCTAACAATTTCTTTCTTTGCCGGGGAATATTACATAATTCAAATAAAGATATGTTTGCTTTAGTCTTCTTGATTTCTTCCACAATGATCATACCCCATGTTATATTCTTCTGTGCTTTTCCCACCATTTCCTAGCCTGTTCAGTATGACTTTTGCCTGTTTATTTATTGTTGGGCTTATTTCTTTCACAAATTCAGTATTCACTTTGGGTTGAGGCTAGGTGATGCTGATGTTTCTCTTTGGATCTTCCTTTGTGATCTTCAACTTAGGCAACACTAGGATTTGATCTGTCATCGATCCTTTACTTCTAGTGGTAATATTCACCGATGATACTTGGACCTCTTCTGCTTGCTCTTCTTCATTCAAACCCAAAGTGGGTGCCTAGTCCCATAATACCATTGTGGTCTCCTTAGTTGGCTCTTCTTGCTCTTTTGTTTGATATTCTTCCACCTCTTCCTGATCTGTCAGTTGTGCATCTAACAATTGATTCATTACTAAAGCCATTGATTTTATCCATTGTGGGAAGCTCTTTTCAAAATGTTGTTCTTGATGAAAGGTGCAAAAATGTTCCATGCCAACCTAATTCATATTTAGGACAACAAAATTAGTAATAGGTGGTAAATAATGTGCATTTTTTTCCCTTTTCTTGTAGAAGGGATTAAATGGTTTTCTAGATGTACTAGCTCCCTTCTCTTTCTCTAAGCCTACTATTTTGTTTGATAATTTATGTACCATTTTAACCACATTTTCCAGTTTATTCAAGGGTTCTTCCTTAGGTATGGATAATATCAGAGGCTTCTTGTTGTCCATTGGTTTCACTTCCAATTCTAATGCATGTTTGTAAATGCTATCCAAGTCAACTTCTACCTTCTTAGATTATTCATAATTTTCTATTAAAGTGGCCTTAATTTCCCTTTTAACAAACATGGCTATAGGTGGATACAGTGCTATAGTATAATATTCTACCAAGGATTCCTCAACTGGTTTCGTTGCAGCACTAAAATTGTTTAACATAATAGTGAATCTTTGATTAAACTCCTGCACATTTTCTTTCTTATCCATTCTCATAGATAACAATTCTTTCATGAGTGTGACAATGGTATTTTGATTTCCAAATTTGTTTAAAAAACATTTTTCAAAACCTTCCCAATCTGCTATGGAATTAGCTTGTAAACTGAAATACCAAGAAGATGCCCTCGGCTCAAATGTGTAAGGGAAAAGTCTACAGACCACATCTTCATGTTCAACATTTAAAAGATTCAGATCCAAGTAGAAACTCTTCAAGTGACCTTCAGAAGAGATGCCTTTTCTAGGATCAAACTTGGGCAGCACCCATTCTATATGTTTGGGAAAATCATGCAATGGAGCAACCAAATTAAGCAGTCTCGTGGCTCTCCACGCAAGTACATTTCGAGCCATGATTCACGGCGAGAATGAGGTGGTGAATGTGGTGGGGTGTGAGGAATTTCCTGAGTTGGAGGGGAGGGTCTCAACTGATCAAGGGGCTCTGTGATTTCTTGAAAAGATAAATCCAACAACTCTTCCAAATTCTCTACAAGCACTGAATCTATGGTGTATTGGTTTTTTTTCTTAGGAACTCGCCTTCTAGGCAATGTGGGAATTATGTTTAGGCCCCCAAGTTTTCTTACTTAAGAGCGTGTATGTCTCCGAAAGTGATCTATCTCCTAAAATGGGATAGCATATAAGGGTTCTTGGTGTTCACCACCAGAATTTAGACTTTCTTGATCTTTATGTTCTAGAACAAAGTCTCCTGGAAAAGTTGTTTCAAGTGGGTTTCCAGAGGAATCTCTTCTTACAAAAGGATCTCCTCTTCCATCCATGCACTCGTGGCCCTCCTTCTAGCACCAAAACTGCTGATGCCCCAAAATTCGTAGCACCAACAATAGAGATTCTCCCCGGTAAGCAATCCCAATTACATCGCTCACCGTTTGGTGTGGGGAATCCGTTTGGTTAATGGTCCAACTATCGTATGTGTGATTATTAAAGTTCTTTACCAGTTTCATCCCGGTTAACCGTTTATGTAATTTTATCTTTAGTTATGAGATGCAAGTGCCCTAATTAAATGCATATAATTGGTACTAAGAGTCAAATTTACCCTAAATCCCCTTTACAAGAAAAGCAACACCAAACATTTATACACATCTTTATTAATCTTGGCCAATCTGACCAAGTTCGCCAAACGACATGTTGCGTGAGGCACTCTCCAACAGAGTATGCCAATCCTTTAAATATGGATCATCACATCAATACCATAAGATAAAAATGCATGGAACCATAAACAGCCTACAATAAACACACCTTTAATTGAGTCAAGGTTAACCTACTCTTAATCAAGTCAAGATTAACTTAACGTTAACCCCTTTAAACTTTACTTGGGAGAAACACCTAAAGTTTATAGCTGGTATGTAGGCATATAATTACAATATTCCCCCCCCTCAATTATGTCATTAAGATCTACATCAAGGATAATTTTAGGGGCGAAATTTAGCCCCTGGGCTATTTTTCCATGTTTTTTTCCAAAAAAAGATTCGCCAATTTGCATTTTTTGAATTCCCATTTCACCCAATTTTGATGGGGTAAACTTTTTTCACTCTAAAAATCGCCAAAATATTATGTAAACTATGTAAAATCCCAAGAAACTGAAATAATTTTAGAAAAATATCGCCAAATATTTTATAGTTGACATTTTGAGAATTGGTAAGATTCGCCAAGGTTTATACACTTTTAAATAAACTTGGGTCCTTAAAATTATCCTTGTGAATCTACATCTAGAGCCTACATGGTGCATCTACAACCATATGTCCCAAAAAATAACTAGCCTTAGTAATTAATATCGAAAAAAAAATGATCTTCCTAAAAATGAAAAAATAAAAAATGGGAGATCACTATAATAAAATAAACCACTAGAAATCCATCTTAATTTTGAATCTCTCAAATGTAAAAGGGGATCAAACCCCTTAAAGTGCAAACCCTTTTTGGACTGTAAAAATTGAGGAAAGATTTCACCTAAAATGATTTTATTCCTACCAGAGCTAAGATGGATCTATTCACAATCTCGACAACATTGAAGCACAAATGAACCTAAGTCATTGTACATGTAAACACAAAAACTTTAATAAACTTCTATAAACTTCATAATAAACCAATCAACGAGTTCTCTCTCTCACACAAACATATATATATGAATTTAATTTTGGTAAAGAGAAAGACATAAATCTAAATAAGTATCATCGTGTTAGTGCTAAGTATCATCGTATTAATGACAATAAGCCTAATTTAATTACAAATGTTGTGTTGAATTTGTACGATGGTCCAAATGTATAAAGAGTAAAGTTGTTGGAATTTATGAAAAATATTTTATCTTAAGATAAGATTTGTGTGATGGTCCAAATTTATAAAAGAGTAAAGTTGTTGGAATTTATGAAAAATATTTTAAGTTAAGATAATATTTGTGGAACCATTTAATTTTTATGATGTTGACCCTACTTCTTATGGTTCGTCATAATGTTTTTTCTTTGTGCTTAACATTTACCCATTATAATGGTCAAAAGCATACGAACAAAACAAGTACGAAAACATTATTACTTAAGGAGAATACTTTATAATGACCACAAATTGGTAAAAATAAAGCCTTTCATTGGATTGGACATGATTGATTTTCAGAAATAAACAATGATTAAAACGATCGCTGTAATTTCCTGTCTTTTGAAAATATCCTCCATTAATGGAGGTCAGCATAGCGATTCACGCCCACTCTAGTGGGTTGGAACACTGAAAAGGGAAGAGATTAATAATGGCCGACTCTATTGTCAGCATCCAATCGAAGTTGGTTACCAAGCGAAGCCCAATAACCCTTTTATTATTCCATATACAACTAATCTTCAAAATAATATTTTGAAACTTCATGATCTGCAATAAATATCTACAAACATATGTTCATCTACAGGAATACTTTAAGATTATGTTGCTGTACTAGTCAGTCATTATTGCATAATATAGATCATTCAATTCCGTCCAGATTCCATAGGCTCCCATGTTGTTGCTTTCGGCTGCATCGAAGGTATTCATCCAGGTTGATTCATAGCTTCTCCCAGCAGCCGAGCTAGATGCAGATGGGTTTTCCTCTTTTACATGATTCCCCGCGTGCCTTGCATACTCCATTGCTGGAGTTATACTGGCTATCTGGCTTGAGTTATACTGATTATGAGCGGTAGACTGCGGAATTTGTGAGAGGTTGGTGGAGTTGGATGCCTCTATTGGGGAACTGGTACTACTGATCATAGGCATGTTGTTGTTTGAATTATGATCAGCCACAGTTCCTTCAAGCCTTTGGAGCAGCGACCCCAGGCAGGAACTAAGGTCAAACATTTCTTGATCAAGCTGGACTTGTTGAGGATCCAGTCGATCAGATGTCAACGGTTCTGAACTTGAACTGGATTCATTAATTCTTGGGCCACAATTTTGCTCAAACAAGTGAGAAGTTATTGCAGGGACAAAGTTAGAGTAAGTGCCATCCGTACCCATATTCATTTGCTGATCAACTAACTCTCCAGGTTGTTGCTGTGATGCACAGATGTTTCGGCTTGTGTTTGCAGCCTCTGATGTACCATAGCTTTGCATGTCCTTGCTTTCTTGTTTTCCTTCAGCAAGGCGCCCGGTTTGTCGATCTTTCCGTTTCCCCAGCAGTTTCTTCTTCAGCTTCGTGTTCCAGTAGTTTTTTATATCATTATCTGTTCTGCCTGGCAACTGGGCCGCAATTATAGACCACCTTCACAATGCAAGAAGTCACAGGTCAGGTCTTATGTTCCAACTTCTAAACATAACTATGAAATTAGGTCAGGTCTTATGTTCCAAATTCTAAACATAACTATGAAATCATAATTTCAGATGAATGAATGATCGTTTATCTTTTATCTCTGGAACTCTTAGTCTCTCTGATTTTTCACTACCTGCTACCAATACTGATATAGAGGCTATAAATGATGTTATCTTCTTCTTCTGAGAACCCTCCGTGCTTTAGATTAGGTCTTAAGTAGTTCAACCATCTAAGTCTGCAGCTCTTTCCACACCTTTTCAAACCTGTAGTCGGATAGAACAAGAATCAGATCTGCAAAACACTTGTATTTTAACAGTGAAATGATAAAAAATGCGTAAATAGAGAATATATTGTTTTCAATTTATTGACCTGGTATTTGACTCTACTACGCCATGTATTCTAATAACCTAATGCTCGACTGTATCTTAAAAAGTAGGCGATAATAAATGGCCTTAGAACTGGTTCAAAGTAATTCATTACAGAGATGGAATCTCTCATGAAAATTGATCGACCCCGTCATAGCCAAACGCCAAACAGTAATATGATATCTATACAACAAGGGAATAAAAATCCAGTTGCTAAAAATCCATTAATCCTAGTAACAGACCATGAACCATTAAGACATAAACCTTATCTGCTATATCTAAAAATCTAAACCCTGTACACATTCTTCCTGAAGATATAAGGGAATTGCAATGAAATTATTACAAACCCTAAAAACCTAAGCGAGTAAAAACGAGTCCGTGTAGATGTTTAAAACCTTTGACTAAATCTCTAAAAACAATTCGTAACATCAGCACAATAACACAGGTATATTAATGGGATAGATATAGAAAACTTCTGGCAGTTTCATCACACGATGGCAGCCTAGAACAATGATTTTATTGCCTTGGAATATGAAACCCTAGTGTTAGAAAACTGAGAAAAAGTAAAACATAAAGCCCATAAATTGATATATGAAGGACACCATACCAACTTTCTGGGGTAGAGCGAGCCAATTGCCTCCAGTGCCAAACTTTTCTATATAATCCTTGAGTTTAGAGTCCTCTTCAGGAGACCAGGGTCCTTTCTTCACATTAGCGTTGTCACAGCAAGGGGCTCGCCCCATGTCTTCAGATTACTCCCTCTACTTGGCCTTTAAAGCTCTTATTGGTAGGTGGGGAAGAGCTCATAGAATTGAAGAAAATGATTTTTTCAGTACCAGATCCAGCTACGAACTCAACGTATGGAAAGAACTCTGACAGTTGGTGTCGACTGAACAGCTCTCGCCATTCCCAGTAACAGAAAGTTTAGAGGATATGGCCCGTTAACTGTTTCTCTGAGTAGGCTACTTTTCGTTTATATTAATTTTGCCGCTTTAGGCTACTGTACACAAATGAGAATATGATCTGGTCCCCCAAATGACCTAGTTACTCAAACGAAATAGTCTCAGCAAGATTTAGCAGTCTACACGGCTCAAATTCCTTCAACAAAGCCTGAGTTGGGCATGAGAAATAACCGAGAAAATTCTGCATTATTAGATCTTCTCTTCTGCTTGTTTTTTATGATGAGACAGATGAACAGACAGAGGAGATGAATCCGAAGGAACCAAAACATCTATATACAGGGTGTCGTGACGAAGGTTGTCGGGGTGGAGACGGGCCATGTGCCTGAATTAAGCTCTCAAATCTATGTATGTAATTGTCAATAAGATGGGGTTAGGTATCATCCTTTTGAACTTGTTAGGAAAGTGAGGAAGAACAAATTTAGCTTGCAAAAGTAACTTCATATTTTCAATGTTCAAGTGCACAAATTATACTAACTTCTCTCCCTATATCTTCTAAAGTAACTTCATAATTTTAAAGTTCAAATGCATAAATACCAACTCTTCTCCCTAAATCTGCTCTTGCTTATATTTTATATGATAAGACAAACGTTTAGACAAGGAAGGTAGTAAGCATTAAGAAGGAATAAAAGATCGATAAAAACACCTCTATAAAGTCAGTCGTGGGGAAGGTGGTGGGGCTGAGCATTGGGCTATGACTGATTTAAGGTTCCAAATTTATGTGCTTTGTGCTTGTCTTTCTCGTACTTGGAATCTATCTTCTTCTTATCTTCTCCACTCACGATGTTCGAAGAAAGTGGAGATTAACAGTGGTAGTCATTGCATTTGACTTCAGATCTGCAACACACATGAAAGTTCCATGGATACGCAGGGGAATAGGAAGGGAATCTACACTTTCTATTAATTCTCCAAACATTTGCTTTGGCATTTATTCTCATTTATGCTATGACTATTCGGCATATCTATACTAAAAGAATATCTATAATAATAAGAGAAGGTAAAACCTTCATATATAATAAAAGAATATCTATAATAATAAGAGAAGGTAAAACCTTATTATTAAGATAAAGTTTGTTGTTATTATTATAATTTGAATATTATTGTTTATAAAAATTGTAATTATGAAATGATAAAATAACTATTTTTTTATAAAAATCAAATTGATTTTTGAATTGTGAATTGTTATACAATAAAATTAACAATTCCAATATTATAAAATTTCAACTCAAAAATATAAATTTCTAAATAATTATAACACAACAAAACAAAAATATAAATACATTATTTAATAAAATTATCCAATATTTACTTATAAATAATGATTTAATTGTTTTTTCATATTTTTAATTGCTTAACCTACAACTTTACACCACAACAAAACAAAGAATATAAATATACATTATTTGAAAATTCATCTAAATATTTATTTATAAGCAATCCCTCAATTATTTTCATATTTTTAATTGTTTAACATACAATTTTGTAGAAAAAAAGGTATCCATAAAATATCAAATAATATTTTATTTAATATTGAAAGAATAATATGTACAATATTTAACAAATACATAATATTTGAAAAATTAATATTTAAATATTTGAAAATAATCCATAAATATAATATATAATTATTCTTTCAAACATTTAAAAAAATAAAGTTCTCATAAAATTTTCAAGATTATTAAACAATAAAACATAAAAAAAAAATTAAAAATTAAAATAAAAAAATATGTTTTCATAAAAACTTAAAATAAAAGTGTGAAAAAAAGAAGAATAAAAAAAATGAAAGTAAATTGATATCAACCTTTTCAAAGTCCATTCTCCACGTTATCCTCCACGTTGACTATGAATCACTTAATCCTAAACCATTCAATTCACTCACTTAACATAATTAAATACATGAATTTATGAATGTTCTTAAACTTTAGGGATGATTTTTTACTTTTACACAAAATGTGTATAACAATGATATTTTTATGAGAGCACCTGAGTGGGCCTAATGGTTAAGAACATGTGTTATCTTCGTGGAGGTTATAGGTTCAAAACCGACGGGGAGTAGGGTTGCTCATTGGCCCCTTGTGACAAGACTTGAAGGGTAGGCGACCCCTCAAATAGAGGCTCTCCCCTAAGATAAAGGGTCCCAGGACATCTCGGCCCCTTCCCACGGTTTAAAAAAACAATGACTCTCCCCTAGGATAAAGGGTCCCGGGACGTCTCGGCCCCTTCCCATGGTTAAAAAAAACAATGGTATTTTTATCGCTTCATAAAATTATTTCAAACATAGGATTACAAAATTATGATAACATTATTTTAATTTTTTTTCTAAATATTTTTATATATAGTGTCACGTCCCCTCCCATTATACTAGTGCAATGGAGAGGATCGTGATGCTAAAACCGGGCATCTAGCCCCATGAACTTATTAAAATAATCATTCACATAATATAAAAGACATATGGAAATGTATAATTATAAGAAAACACAACGGAAATAATTTCAATTACACATCCATCATACATTCAAGATATTCATCAAATAAATAATTGCAAAGTTAACACAACAGAATACTTATCTTATAACAAAGTAGTCCTAAGCAACTGGCTATGCAACTGCAATGTTCCACCCAACCATAGGCTAGTTGTGATCATCAATGTCTCAACACACTGCCACCCCCGAGCTGGGCATGATCTCTACAAGGAATCAGGGAACAACAGACTCACACATAGCTCAAAGATACACCAAATCAGCCAAGCCAAGCTACAGTTGGGTTTATCAAGTTGTTAGGCAATGGAAGGAAGAATTGCTAAGCTAGTGGGATCATCCATATAGATATGGGCACCCTCTGCAAGATCTATCTACCTTGGTCCCCACAATACCTACACACCTAGCACAAGGAAGTATTCCCTTCACTAATACACAGTCCCTCAGGCCATACCTTCCATTCTAGTGTTCTTCAAGGTGTGCATAGAAGAGCAACCAGCCCTTTTGATACTCTTGAGAGGTTACCTCCTCACTAGGTTTATCAAGCCAATTCTGGTCCACTTCCACTCCTAATTCTTGCTCATAATTTCCAACCAACACAGGGATGCACCCTACAACAAAACACAAGTGCTGAAAAACGTGGGCAACCAAAACGAACTGGTAGATGGGGAATAAACCCTGGGAGAGCAAATTCATTTTTAGAAAACGTTTTTTCTGCATTTCAGGGGCAAAAACGACCTCTATAAACCCCCAAAACGTGACTCCCTTTCTCCCAACCACTGTGCAACACAAAAACGAGCTCCCAACCATGGAAAAATGCAGGAAATTGGTAAAAAAAACGTGATGGGGAAATCCCATCTAGCTTAGACTGCATGAGACAGGAAAGACTATGGGTTCAGAATGGCTTTGGGCACAATTTCGTGGGTGTTTTATTGCCCCAGAAGCAAAAGTACATTTTCCCAGGTTGATGGCTTGTCCATGCACAAAATTGGCTGCCATGCCTCTTCATTCCCAAGGCATTAACTGCCTCAACCAATTTTTGGAAGAATTAAATGATTGGGTGCATAAGTCAGAATGGGTAGTTGAGGGTTTATGGGTTTTCTCATTGACACATAGATTAACACCATTGGCTCAAGGGTTTGATTAATTTCCCTCCCTATTCCTTGTATAATCATGCCCCCATCTCTTTGTTGCATTGCATACCTAGTTGTAGGTTTTTCATTAAAATTCGTATTTACATAATGTCTTAATTTACATTGTGCCTATCTAGCACAAGAACCATAGGCATCTATTTTTTTTAATTTCCGATAGATAAAACGATAAATCAATGGTGGGGCCTTGGCCTTGAGCTCCTCACCATGATTAAATAACAATATTTACATCATTTATGATTTAATGCAAAAAGGGGGTCAAAATGGGGACGTGACATTCCCCTCCCTTTACATCAGCATTGTCCTCAATGCTCATCAAAACTGAACAAAAATGGATATGCCACCCTCATGGCATCCTCTAGCTCCCATGTAGCCTCATCGGGACCGTAATGCTTCCATTGCACCTTTACCTGTCTGATGGCTCGGTTCCGGAGCAATGTTACCTTCTTGTCTAGGATGCGCAATGGATCGGTTTGGAACTCTCCCTCGGGTTCCACCTGGATCACATCCCAATTAATCACATGGTTAGGACCATGTACGTATTTATTATGTAAAGAGACATGAAAAACATTATGAGCTTTAGTGCTAGCAGGCAATGCAAGTCTATATCCAACTGGTCCTATTCTTTCAAGCACTTCAAATGGCCCACAATATCTAGGTGATAGCTTGGTACAAATCCCAAGCTTCAAGGAAGCCTTCCTTGGCCTCACTCTAAGATACAAATGATCCCCAACACTGAATTCCCTATGGATCCTATGCTTATTTGCATAGCTTTTGTGTCTATCCTGGGCTACTTTTAAATTTTTCCAGATCTTTGCAACCTCTTGTTCCATTTCCTGAAGCAATTCTGGCCCAAGTACAATTCTGTTCACTGGATTGTCCCAAGTCACTGGTGTCCTACACCTTCTTCCATACAAAGCCTCATATGGACTCATTCCCAATGATTCTTGCTGCCCATTATTATATGCAAACTCTACCAGGTGTAGATAATCCTCCCACTTGGACGCCTTGTCCATTATATACATGCGAAGAATGTCTTCAAGCACCTGATTTACTCTTTCTATTTGCTCGTCTGTTTGAGAATGGTACGCGGTACTAAATTTCAACTGTGTATCCAAATATGCAAAGAGACCTTTCCAAAAATTGGAAGTGAACTTGGTATCCTTGTCAGAAATTATTGCCTTAGGAAACCCATATAGTCTAAAAATTTCCTTCATGAAAATATTTGCAATGGCATCGGCTTTATGTGTGGACTTAACCGGTATGAAATGTACTGCCTTTGTTAACTTGTCCACCACAAACATGATGGAATCATGTTGTCTCTTAGTCATTGGCAATCCTATAATAAAATCCATGGAAATTATTTCCCATTTCCATTCTGGAATTGGCACTGGGTGTAATAAACCTACGGGGTGTTGGTGTTCAACCTTCACCTGCTGACATTTCATGCAATTAAAAATGTATTCAACGACATCCTTCTTCATTCCTGGCCAGAAATAATATTTTCTTGCTGTAGCAATTGTTTTCTAATATCCTGGGTGACCAGAGTATGGAGCTTTATGGATTTCATCCATAATGATCCTCCTTAAATCTGCCGCATTTGGAATATAGACTCTATTCTTATAAGTAAGAAGTCTGTCTCCTTCCAAATGATAGCCTTCATACTTCTTTTCAAGGTTTTGCTGCTGCACTTTGTCCTTTATCTGCACATACACTTCATCCTCAACAATATGGTTAACAATCTACTGCTTCAAATCTGGTTGGCAAGTACTAAGCGTTGCCACATGCATTTCATGTACCTTCCTGCTGAGTGCATCAGCCACCTTGTTTTCTTTCCCTTTTATATGTTTGATTTCAAAATCAAATTCACACAAAAATTCCAAGCATCTAGCTTCCCTAGCATTTAAAGTTGGTTGATCAAACAAGTATTTCAGACCACAATGGTCTGTCCTTAACTCAAATTTTCTTCCCATTAAGTATTTCCTCCACATCTTTAAAGCATGTACTATGGCTGCAAGTTCTATATCATGAGTAGCATAGTTCTTCTCATGCTCTTTCAACTTTCTTAACTCATAGCATATCACGTGGTTGTCTTGCATAAGAACTCCTCCAGGTCCTTGATTGCATGCATCGGTACATACCACAAAGTCTTTTTCTGGGTTTGCAATTTTCAAAATTGGTGCACTTGTAAGAAGATTCTTCAACCGTTGAAAACTTTCCTCACATCTTGGTGACCACTCAAACTTTATCCCCTTCTTTTGCAAAGAAGTGATCGAGTTTGCAACCTTGGAGAATCCTTCGATAAACCTCCTGTAGTAACCAGCAAGGCCCATAAAATATCTCACATCAGTCACATTCCTTGGAGTTTCCCAATTCATAATGGCTTCAATCTTCTTAGGGTCTACAGATATTCCTTCGTTGGAGATGATGTGACCCAAGTAATGAATTCTATCTTTATAAAAGTCACATTTGCTCAACTTTGCATACAGCTTATGCTCCCTTAGTAATTGCATTGTCATTCTCAAATGTTCTTCATGCTCTTCTTCATTCTTAGAATAGATGAGAATGTCGTCTAGGAATACAAGAACAAACTTGTCCAAATACTTGCTAAAAACATTATTCATGAGACACATTAATGTAGCTGGTGCATTTGTGAGACCGAATGGTACCACTACAAACTCATAGTGTCCATACCTTGTTCTAAAGGCGGTCTTATGAATATCTTCTTCATTGATTCTTACCTAATGGTAACCAGACCTCAAGTCAATCTTTGAAAATACCTTTGCTCCTCTCATTTGGTCAAAAAGGTCATCAATTCGGGGAAATGGGTATTTGTTCTTCACAATGAATTTGTTCAACTGCCTGTAGTCAATACATAACCTGAGTGTTCCATCTTTCTTTTTCACAAATAGAATAGGTGCTCCCCACGGGGACACACTTGGCCTAATATATTTCTTTTCCAGCAACTCTTGTAATTGCATTTTCAATTCTAGAAATTCCGGTGTACTCATCCTGTAGGGTGTCTTAGACACTGGTGCCACTCCTGGCACAAGTTCAATTGTAATGTCAATGTCTCTCTTTGGAGGGAGTCCTAGAATCTCATCAGGAAAAACATCCCTAAATTCTTGCAATACATGATAGTCCTCCAATTTAAAAGTTTCATTCTCTGCTTCCTCTAAAATGTGGGCTGCATACAAATGACAACCCTTCCTACAAAACTTCTTCAGCTGCATGGCTGAAATCTGCCTAACAGAAGTCACCTTTGGAATGCCTCTTACAACCCTTGGGTTTCCTTCTTCGTCCATGCATTCAAATGTCTTATTGTAGCAGTCAAGTTTAACCCTGTGTGCTTCTAACCAATCCATTCCAATGAGAATATCATAGGAACCCAGTGGTAAAATATTCAGATTTGCATAAGTGAATAGCCCATCCATCTCTAATGGACATTTCTCTACAATTTCAGTAACTTTTCTCTTGGTTCCAGTGGATAGTTGAACTAACCATGATTTACTATGCTTTAATTTCTTAAAAGCACAAATCTCAACAATTCTAGGAGTGACATAACTGTGAGTAGATCCAGGATCAATCAAAATAGAAACAGATTGCTTAGCAATCTTACCTTCAACTTCAACCACAGTTGACTGATGATCTGCCTAGCGGTCGTCTAGAGTTGCATAGATTCTAGGGATTGTTCTCGCCACTTGACCCACAGTTTCAGCTCCTTGGATGTTGTGAACTTGATTTGGATTCCCATTCCGATGTGGACAGTTCCTAAGCATGTGGTCTCCCCCACAACCCCAACATTGAAGTGCTTCTCTTGGCTCCTTTGGATCTCTTGGATTATCCCCCATCATCCTAGTTGGCTTAGTCACAACCTATGATGGTTGCCTTTGTTGATTCTGGAATTGAGGATGCTTGAACCCCTTCTTCCTTTGATCAAACTTTTCGTTTTTCTTATCCTTCCATGCCTTATGGAATTCTGGTTTGCTTCTGTTTTGATCAAAGCAATACTTGGCCTTTCTTATGGCCTCCTCTAGAGTTCAAGGTCCATCAAACTCAATTCTATCTTTATACGACTGGGCCAACCCACTTAGGAAATGCTGAATTTTCACCTTATCATCTCGAATAGACCTGACATACCTCAGCAGTTCCAAGAACTTGTTTGCATATTCTTCCATGGTCAATTGTCCCAATCTCATCTCATGGAACTCTTTGATCTTATCATCATAGTACCTGTCAGAGAGGTATTTCTTCCTGAAGTATTTCTTGAACTGCTTCCACACAATCTTCCTTTCATTGATCATCTTCACTTACCTGATGTCTTCCCACCATATAGATGCTCTTCCATTCAAGTTGAATATGGCTACCCTTGCCTTCATATTTTCCGAGTAGTCTTGGACTTGGAAATACTTTCTCATCCCAAGAAGCCAAGCTTCAACTTCTTGACCAGACTTTACCTCTCCATCAAATGTAGGAGGTTTCACCTTCTTAAATCCCCCATGTGAATTGTTCTTGTAGTGCTTCTTCCTCTTACTCCTACGAGATGAAGAGCTTGAACCCTCAATGGATTCTTCAGAGTTAGATGATTCATTAGAAGATATTTCTGGAGTATATGTTCTGTTTGTAGAAACTCTTCTTGATCTACTGGCCCTCTTATGGGAATTCCTTCTAGAACTACTCCCACCCCTTTCTGGATTTGATGTCTAATGCCCAGAGTTCATTTGCCTTTGGATGTCTGTCAAACTCTGCAGCATGGCTGCATTCAACTGATTTTGTTCTTCTTGAGGTTTAATCATCCTTTCATTGTCTTCTCTACAGCTTTGCAACTCCACCCTTAGGCTTCTCATGGTGGCTACAATACCTAAAGGAGTCTCTTGATTTCTTCTCCCATTAGATTCTGTTTCAACATTTTCAACATGTATGTTCTCCCCCATGGCATCTGTCTCAGGATCATAGGGATCCTGTGCATCATCCATGATGTTCATTTTCCTGGCCCAACCAAGACCCAAAACTTCCAACTGCACTATCTAGAAGGCTTCCTTGATGTAACTGTGATTCTACAAAATGTGTTCATCCACACAATTGCTAGCTGCATTATATTCTCAGAAATTCATAAATTACTTTCATGCACGTGGGAAAATATTATATTGACAATTTATCAAATCATAGAATTTTCTCACAATCAACGACATATGAGGGGGGACAACGGGGGTCAAGGGGGCTTTCCCCCTTGTGGCTTCCCCTCATTTTTTTCTTTTTGTAAATCTTTCCATTTCGCACAATTTGGTGCATAAGTCCCATGGCATTTTTTTGACTTTCGGCACCTGAAAAATCTCCCTGGAAAATGGCTGAAATTTTTTGTTTCGGAGCAACTCAGCGAGTTCTTCCGACCTGTTTCGAGCCAACTCGCAGAGTTCTTCCGGTCGAAGACTCAATTTTTCCTTCCGATCCGTTGTGGACCAACTTGCCGAGTCCTTCCGCCGTTTTAAACCATCTTGCTGAGTTCTCCCGCTGTTTTGGAGCAACTTGTCGAGTTCCCCCGCTGTTTCGAAGCAACTCGCCAAGTTCTCCCGCTGTTTCGGAGAAACTCGCCAAGTTCTCCCGAAATTTCCTCTTTGATGCCGAAAACACTTAGAAAGTTTTTTCGGACCAACTCGCTAAGTCCTTCTGCCGTTGCAGGCCAACTTGCTGAGTTTTTCTGCAATTTCGGGCCAACTCGTGGAGTTCTTCCGAAATTTCCCTTCGACGCCGAACACTTAGAAAAATTTTGAGATTTTTCGAACCAACTCACTGAGTCCTTCCACTGTTGCGGGCCAAGTTGCTGAGTTCTTCCGCAATTTCGGGCCAACTCGTGGAGTTCTTCCGAAAATTTCCCTTCGACACCGAAAAACACTTACAAAGTTTTCACCGTTTTGGGCCAACTCGGGGAGTCCTTCCGCTGTTGCGGACCAACTCGCTGAGTCCTTCCGAAACTTTCCCTTTGACACCAAAAAACACTTAGAATTTTTTTTCCATTTCGGGCCAACTCGGCAAGTTCTTCTGCTGTTGCGGACCAACTCGCTGAGTCCTTCCGAAACTTTCCCTTTGACGCCGAAAAACACTTAGAAAATTTTCGTCGTTTCGGGCCAACTCGGTGAGTTCTTCTGCTACAGCGGACCAACTCACTGAGTCCTTCCGAAAATTTCCTTTCGACGCCAAAAACACTTAGAAATTTTTTTCGCTGTTTCGGGTCAACTTGGCGATTTCTCCCGCCGTTGCGGCGAAGACTTCCAAGTTCTTCCCGAAATAGGCTTAAATTTTTTTTTTCAAAAACTCTTAGGAAAATTTGAAATCTTTCCTTCTTTCAGTGATGACTGCTGCTCAGCAGGAGGTGATCTTACCTCTGTAATTTTATTCAACTTATCCATTTTAGGCCCGATGCTGATACCTGTGGTGATTAGGAAGGGACCTTCCCATGTGACTGTAATCGGATTTGGCCCATAGAGGTCTAATGCTGCAACCAGCAGCTCTGATACCATTCTGTCACGTCCCCTCCTATCATACTAGTGCAATGGAGAGGATCGTGATGCTAAAACCGAGCATCTAGCCCCATGAACTTATTAAAATAAGCATTCACATAATATAAAAGACATATGGAAATGTATAATTATAAGAAAACACAACGGAAATAATTTCAATTACACATCCATCATACATTCAAGATATTCATCAAATACATAATTGCAAAGTTAACACAAGAGAATACTTATCTTATAACAAAGTAGTCCCAAGCAACTGGCTATGCAACTACAACGTTCCACCCAACCATAGGCTAGTTGTGATCATCAATGTCTCAACACACTGCCACCCCCGAGTTGGGCATGATCTCTACAAGGAATCATGGAACAGCAGACTCACACATAGCTCAAAGATACACCAAATCAGCCAAGCCAAGCTACAGTTGGGTTTATCAGGCTGTTAGGCAATGGAAGGAAGAATTGCTAAGCTAGTGGGATCATCCATATAGATATGGGCATCCTCTGCAAGATCTATCTAGCTTGGTCCCCACAATACCTACACACCTAGCACAAGGAAGTATTCCCTTCACTAATACACAGTCCCTCAGGCCATACCTTCCATTCTAGTGTTCTTAAAGGTGTGCATAGAAGAGCAACCAACCCTTTTGATACTCTTGAGAGGTTACCTCCTCACTAGGTTTATCAAGCCAATTCTGGTCCACTTCCAATCCTAATTCTTGCTCATAATTTCCAACCAACACAGAGATGCACCCTACAACAAAACACAAGTGCTGAAAAAATTGGGCAACCAAAACGAACTGGTAGATGGGGAATAAACCCTAGGAGAGCAAATTCATTTTTAGAAAACGTTTTTTCTACATTTCATGGGCAAAAATGACCTCTATAAACCCCCAAAACATGACTCCCTTTCTCCTAGCCACTGTGCAACACAAAAACGAGCTCCCAGCCATGGAAAAATGCAGGAAATTGGTAAAAAAACGTGATGGGGAATGCCCAACTAGCTTAGACTGCGCGAGACAGGAAAGACTATGGGTTCAGAATGGCTTTGGGCACAATTTCGTGGGTGTTTTCTTGCCCCATAAGCAAAAGTACATTTTCCCAAGTTGATGGCTTGCCCATGCACAAAATTGGCTGCCATGCCTCTTCATTCCCAAGGCATTAACTGCCTCAACCAATTTCTGGAAGAATTAAATGATTGGGTGCATAAGTCAGAATGGGTAGTTGAGGGTTTATGGGTTTTCTCATTGACACATGGATTAACACCATTGGCTAAAGGATTTGATTAATTTCCCTCCCTGTTCCTTGTAGAATCATGCCCCCATCTCTTTGTTGCATTGCATAGATAGTTGTGGGTTTTTCATTAAAATTCGTATTTACATGATGTCTTAATTTACATTGTGCCTATCTAGCACAAGAACCATAGGCATCTATTTTTTTTAATTGCCGATACATAAAATGCTAAATCAATGGTGGGGCCTTGGCCTTGAGCTCCTCTCCATGATTAAATAACAATATTTACATCATTTATGATTTAATGCAAAAACGGGGTCAAAATGGGGACGTGATATATAGCAATATGTTATTTCATGCCTATTAATTCTACCTTTAATAAAAAGCACAATCTTGATAAATATTGTCCTTACAATAATTTGAAGCATGATATTTCCTTAATAAATGAAGACAATATCATCTTGCTAGGAGACTTAATGCTAGAATAGAAGCTAACCAAGCTATTATCTTAAGCAATGATTCTAACCCCAATCCTCTATGGCTAAATGGGGACCTTGTTTTAGCTAGTAGATGCCAAAGAAACTCTGAAGAGTGGTTAAGAATTTGTTTGGTACAAAGCTAATCAATCTTTTTAGTTATCAAGATCTAATAATTTCTAATGGTGTTATAAAGTAGCCAAATCGAACCAGGTGACTTATATCCATGTTTTGGGTAGTAGTGTCATAGATTATGCGATATCTCATATCCCCATATACAACCAAACAATAAACATTGACATCTTAAATGACCATAAACCTCACTCTTGCCATAAAAATTTAACACTGGCTGTAAAATTTGACACGAACATAATCCACATAATATAGTATTACAATAACCAAAATCACTTCATCATTGATAAAAATAAAATTGATATGTTTTTAAGGATTTAAATACTAAATTAAATATAATATTCACTAATGACAATATTCAATACCTCTATCATAATTTTACCACAACCCTCTCTACTTCCATTAACAAGTTATCTATCATGGTATCATGTAAAAAGGAGAATAGAACGACCAACCCTTGTTATGATAAAGAGAGAAAGAATGCTACAAACGACATTAGAGATTCTTCTTATGAGTCCTTAAAAACCAACAAGATCTCTAGGTACAAATCCCTAATTAAAACAAAAAGAAGCTACTATATAAATAGAAAGAAAGAGAATATTTTGCAGCTCTCTATTGTAGATCCTAACATAGTCTAGAGGAAAATTCTAAGTCTTAGAACTAATGAAAACAATTATATTCCCTTGCGGGCCTTGCATTCCTACCTTAAAAAGCTTTATAAATTCCTTGATGTTGTGGACAACATTCAAACCCTTTCTATTGAGGACTGAGTTTTCTCTTTAGAAGACATAGATTATGGGGTTAAGATACTCACAAAAGGGAAGGCTAAGGACATATTAGGATACCAAAAAGAATTCTTAAAAATTGGTTGTCCTATCCTCATCCTTAACATCCACATGCTCTTCAATTTATCAGTCAGGCAGGGTTTCCCTAAACCTTGGACATAAAGCCTCATTATTTTTGCTTTTAAAAATGGAGATAAAAAAAATCAATCTATTTATGTGACCATTATGGTTATCCCTCTTTTATCCAAATTATATGGAATTATTCTAGATAAAAACACCAACATATGGCTAGAAAGTCATGAAAAAAGAGCTAAAGGCTAGGTAGGATTTTGAGGCTATCATTTAACTGTGAAACACTTTGTTAATATTAGGACCATTGTTGTGGAGTGTCACAATAATAAAATTAATCTTATGTGTTGCTTTGTTGACATTATAAAATAATTTGATACAATGCTCGAAACTAAAGGCTTTGGCATAGATTAGAAGAGCAAAAAGCCACTTGAGAGCTACTACAATAAGGTTGTACAAGAAGGTTATTGTGAGGCTTGATAAATATGAGGTCTAGTCAGAAGAAATTAATTGTATATAGGAGTCAAGCAAGGTTGTTCCCTATCCCATACCATTTTTTGTATTTGTATTGAAAAGATAAAGAGTCGTTTGGAAGAGGTAGGTTGTGATGGTATGAATTTAGTTGGTATAGTAATCATTCTTAATCTCTATGTTGATGACATTGTTCTTATGGAATGGATTTCCTATGAGATCAACAAGAAACTAAAAATTCTCAAGCATTTTTTTTTGTAATATGGGTTTGATTGTTAACATCGACAAAAAAGGTTATGATAATCAAATGCCAAAAGATCACATATGATAATTTCATGTATGAAAACAAAAACTTGGGGGAAGTGATTTCATATGGATATCTCAAAATTATATCCATAATAAGATTAACTATAAATATAGCTTTGAAAAAAGGAAAAGTGGAGGGTGGAAATCTTATGATGGACACAAAAATAGTTGTAAATTACAGACCTTTCGCTTTGGGATATGAATAAATTCATCTTTGATTCTTCCATCACTCTTGTAATCTTATATAGTTGCGAAGTTTGTGAGAGGAACATTCAACAATCAAATGATGAAAATGCACGATATAGTAGAACACAGAAGGAATCTATTGGTTATAGGCCACTTTGAGGGGGCAACCTTCTTTGAGCAAGCTCAATACAAATAAATCGTGGATGCCTTCATTGGCCTCAACACGTACTTATATAATAAGTCTAATATAAACAAATATTACTCCCCATGAATGTGGGATAATACAATACACTCACGGGATGACTTACAAAGCATATGCGTCCAACAACAATATACTAAAAATGTGGGATAATACAATATACTCATGGGATGACTTACAAAGCATATGCATCCAACAACAATAAACTAACAAAGTAAAGAGAAGGGTTGACACAGGTTCGTAACATCCCCTTTCCCTTAGAAAAATATTTGTCCTCAAAGCTTTAGATGTGGAAATTGTTGTTGAATCTGAAGGAGTGGTTCCCATGTACCATCCTCTGGTTGCATTCTGTACCAATCAATTAATACCACTATGATGGATCGGGATCAAAGCCGACAAATGCACCTATTGAGAATGGTTTCTGGATCCAAAATGATGGATCCTTCATTATCCAGTTCTGTTAAAACAATTTGTGCTCTGATGTTGGTGCTGAGAACTTTATTTAGACAAGAGACATGGGCTGGTGCAAGGTAATGATACCCAATTATGACACGTTAGTTGCAATGACATTATGAAAAAACATAAATATTTTCATTAAAATGAATTATTAGAGGTACCTACAAAACATTTTCGGATTAGGTGTAAAAAGATGAAACGTAGAAAAACAGATTACATTCCGGAATATATAACTTTTATTTATGGAAAAGTGTTATAACCACCCCAAAATGTCATTATTCAAAGATTGGTATGTTATTTGTTTCTCAAACATAATGCACATGTTTTGAGCCACCTATTTTCTATGTAAATTTTCAATTTACAAGAAACAAAATATGTAGAGGCGTAGGAAACCGACGAATCTTATGCGGGGCTATTTTTTCAAAATTTTAAAAGTCAATTTTATATTTTTTATAAATTACCGAAGTCAATGAAGCCTTAAAACGACATGGTCAAGTGTTGAGCCACCATATCATGGTCTAAAAAATAGTCAGAACACTTTTTTTTTTTAGGTTGTAGGTATTTTCATGCTCTTGTGGGAGTTCTTTTTCATTTTCCAAATAGTTAAGCCAATCAAAAGTTATAGGCCAAATAAATGACCTATGTTTTTTACAAATTTGACATGAGTGCAGGTAAAAATGAATTAAAAATAGAAGATAACAACAAATCTATTAAAAAATTATATATTTAGAATCTTCACATATAGCTTGACAAGTGTGTGCAATTTCATCTGCAGTGCACTCGTGGAGCATATGCGGAACTAGTTGTGAAAAACAGAAAGTTACATCATTTGATGTGTTCTACCATAAATCACAGATAAATTAGATCGAACCTAAAGGTGCAATCCGAAGCTAATTCCAAGCGTGCAAGGGTTCCAAAAACAATTTGAATTCCAACATGCATGTGCGAACATACACGCACGCGTAGGTGGATGTACACACTACTAAAGGTGCACACGCATAGGTGGCTGCGCGTATGCATTATTGTAGCCCTTTGTATGTTTTCTTTAATTTCCTTTGTCAAGGGGATACATGAAGTTGATGAAGATGTGATGATGAAGAAGATGACGATGATGGAGATGTTGATGAGGAAGGGGGAGATGACAATGATGATGAATATGTTGATGATGATGATGATGATGATCGTGATGAGATGATGGTGATGGTGATGATGATGAATATTTTGATGATGATTACAATGGTGATGAAGATGATGATGAGGATGATGAGCATGATGGTGATGATGATGATGAGGAGGAGGATGATGGTGATGATGATGATGATGGTGATGAGGATGATGGTGATGAGGATGATGATCATGATGGTGATGAATATGATGATGATGATGATGATGGTGGTGATCATCATCATCATCTTCATGATCATCATCATCTTCATGATCATCATCATATTCATGATCATCATCTAATCATCATCATCATCACCATCCCCATCATCATCAACATCTTCATCATCATTGTCATCTCCCCCTTCCTCATCAACATCTCCATCATTGTCATCTTCTTCATCATCACCATATTCTTCATCATCATCATCATCTTCATCTTCATCACCATCGTCATCATCATCAACATCTTCATCTCCATCATCATCATCTTCTTCATCCTCATCACCATCATCATCATCATCTTCGTCATCATCATCATCGTCATCATCATCTTCGTCATCATCATCATCATCATCATCAACACCATCATCATCATCGTCACCACCCTCTTCTTCCTCCTCATCATCAACATCTAGGTAATCATCTTCATCATCAACATCATCATCATCATTATTATCATCCTCATCATCACCATTGATGGTGATGATGATGATGATGATGAGTATGATGATCATCAATATCATCGTCATCTTCATCATCATACTCATATTCATCATCATCCACCACCACCACCATCATCATCATTATCATATTTATCATCACCCTCTTCCTCATCATCATCACCAACAACATCTCCGTCATCATCATCATCATCAATGATGATGATGACAAAGATGTCAATGATGATGATGATGATGATGATGATGATGACGATGGCGATGATGAGTATGATGAGGATGATGAAGACGATGATGATGATGACAAATATGATGATTTTGAAGACGATGATGATGATGACAAATATGATGATTTTGATGATGATGATCATAATCATCATCATCTTCATCATCGTACTCATATTCAACATCATCCACCACCATCATGATCATGATCATCACATCATCATCATCATCATCATCCTTGTCCTCACAATGATGACGATTATGATGATGATGATGATGATGATCATGTTGTTGATGATGATGATGATGATGATGATGATGTGATGCATATTCATCATCATCTTCATCATCAACATCATCATCATCATCATCATCATCATCTCCATTAGTCATCATCATCATCATCTTCATCATCATCGTCATCATCATCATCATCATCATCATCATCATCCTCATGCTCGTCCTCACAATGATGATGATGACGATGATGAAGAAGATGATGATGATCATCATGTTGTGGATGATGATGATGTGCTACATATTCTTCATCATCTTCATCATCATCATCATCATCATCATCATATCCATTAGTCATCATCATCATCATCATCATCATCATCACCATCTTCATCTTCATCATCATCATCATCATCATCATCATCATCATCATCATCATCACAAAGACGATGATGACGATGATGATAATGATGATGAGGATGATGGTGATGAAAAATATGATGAGGATGATGAAGATGACTATTATGATGACCTAAACAATGATGATCATGACCATGATCACATGATGATGATGATGAGGATGAGGATGATGAAGATGGTGATGATGATGACTAATGAAGATGAGTATGATGACGAATATGATGATTTTGATGATGACGATGATCATATTCATCATCAACATCATCATCTTCATCATTGTACTCATATTCATCATCATCCACCACCACCACCATCATCATCATCATATCATCATCATCTTCATCATCCTCATCATCATCCTTGTCCTCACAATGATGATGATGATGATGATGATGATGATGAAGTTGATAATGATGATCATGTTGTTGATGATGATGATGTGTTGCATATTCCTCATCATCTTCATCATCAACAACATCATCATCATCATCATCTCCATTAGTCATCATCATCATAATGATGATGATAATGATGATGATGATGATGATGATGATGATGACGAAGACGAAGATGATGATGATGATGTGCTGCATATTCGTCATCATCTTTATCATCAACATGAACATCATCATCATCATCATCATCATATCATCATGAAGAAGATAATGATGATGATAATGATGATGATGATGATGATGATGATGACAAAGATGAAGATGATGATGATGATGATGATGTGCTGCATATTCGTCATCATCTTTATCATCAACATGAACATCATCATCATCATCAACACCCTCTTCCTCATCATCATCATCATCCTCATCATCATCGTCATCATCATCATCATCATCATCATCATCACATGATGATGATGAGTATGAGTATTTTGAAGATGGTGATGATGATGACTAATGAAGATGAGTATGATGACGAATATGATTATTTTGATGATGATGATGATCATATTCATCATCAACATCATCATCTTCATCATCGTACTCATATTCATCATCATCCACCACCACCACCATCATCATAATCATCATCATCATCATCATCATCATCATCTTCATCATCCTCATCATCATCCTTGTCCTCACAATTATGATGATCAAGTTGATGATGATGATCATGTTGTTGTTGATGATGAAGATGATGATGATGTGCTGCATATTCCTCATCATATTCATAATCAACATCATCATCATCACCATCATCTCCATTAGTCATCATCATCATCGTACTCGTATTCATCATCATCCACCACCACCACCACCATCATCATCATCATCATATCATCATGAAGAAGATGATGATGATGATGATGAAGACAAAGACAAAGATGATGATGATGATGATGTGCTGGATATTCATCATCATCTTTATCATCAACATGAACATCATCATCATCATCATCACCATCTTCCTCATCATCATCGTCGTCAACAACATCTTCGTCATCGTCATCATCGTCATCAATGATGATGATGAAGATGATGATGATGATGATGATGATGATACGAAGATGATGATGAAGATGTCAATGATGATGATGATTATGAGGAAGATGGCAATGACGAGTATGATGACGAAGATGAAGATGACTATTATGATGATGAAGACAGTGATGATCGTGGCCATGATCATATGATGATGATGATGATGACGATAATGGTAATGAAGATGGTGATGATGATTACTAATGAAGATGATGATGACGAATATGATGATTTTGATGATGATCATATTCATTGTCGTCATCATCATCATCATCATCTTCATCATCGTACTCATGGTCATCATCATCCACCATCATCATCATCATCATCATTGTCATCATCATCATCATCATCATCATCACCATCATCATCATCATCATCATCCTCATCCTCACAATGATGATGGTGATGAAGTTGATGATGATGATCATGGTGTTGATGATGATGAAGATGATCATTATGATGAGGATAATGTGCTGCATATTCGTCATCATCTTCATCATATTTGTTAGTTTTTCAGAATTTATTTCAATCTGATCTAGCATCTTAACTGAGAGAACAACATGTACAACATATCTATAGCATATCAATCATGGACATAATAATGCAAGCACACAAGAGACAATAGACACACAGAGTTTCATTGGGGAAAACCATAAAGGTGAAAAAACATACAACTTCCTCAGAGATAGATAGAGCAATGATACAACTCAAGCATAAGAGATAGTCTTCTCCTAGCAGCAACTTCTCTTCATCCACAAGTGCACCACTCTCCAAATGAGAGTATGAGTGAGAAAGTGAATGATAAAATAGAGTGCCTCCCACACTCTATTTATACATGACTTGACTTGCCTAATAACCTTTATTAGGTCGGCCTTAACTTAACCACATAACATAATGCTGACAGGGCCGACCCCCAATAGGGTGGTCTAATAACCCATCAAGTATAAGTTACGACATTTACAATATAAATGATGACACTTCCGTATAGAGGAATAATAACATCTCTATAGGAATACAATATACAGATATGAAATACATTCCGAAGTTACAAATACATCAACACTCCCTCTTAAGTAGGAAGGTATTTCTCGACACAGGTCTTCTAACACAAGTCTTCTTCTCTGGATCATCGTCACTGGATCATCGACATCATCACTGCTGCTGCTATCTCAATCAATCTCCAATCTACTCGTCATAGGAAGTTCTACAGAGCCAATCCTTTTTCATACTGGATGTTGTCCCACCACCTAGAGGTCTTCATCACTGGCCATACTGTGGAATCCTTAGGACTTATTACATGCGTCACAAAACCTCGCAAGAGCATCCAGGCTGTTACGAGCACATAGCTCAACCTATCGGATCTCCCAAGGCTATATTATATGTGACTCCCACCACAAGACCTTTAAAGAGTGTCTTAACTTAACAAGAACTCTAAAGAGAAACCGAGGTCTTTTACGTGACTAGCACAACCTATTCGGATCTCTAGGACAGATTACATGTGGTCATGGAAAAACCTCGAAAGAGCATCCCAGGACTGATTACAAGCACACAGCTCAACCTATCGGATCTCCCAGGGATGGATTATATGCCATAGGACAAAACCTTGAAAGAGCATCTGCCAGATATCCCAGGACCAGATTACATGCCATAGGCAAGACCTCGAAAGACTATCTGTGAATCTCCCAGGGACGGATCATATGTCCTCCCAAAGAAAAACCTAGAAAGAGTGTTTTCCAGATATCCCAGGGCCACATTACATGCCATAGGAAAAACTTCGAAAGACTATCTGCAAACCTCCCAGGGCTGGATTATATGCTTATCTGCACAACCTGTTCCACGCCCATAGGGTATCAACCTAATACTCACCATACATCATCTTGATGTACACATGATCATCCTGATCATCATCACTGCATCGTCCTGATGCATGTCATCTGGAGCAACATCCTGAAGCTCATCATCCATGATCATCCTGATCATATATGCATCCACTTGATGCATACCAAGTATCTACCTGATACATATCATCACACATGATCCACCTGATCATACAATGTATCCACCTGATATATATCAACATACATGATCTACCTGATCATACAACATATCCACCTGATACATATATAGATACATGGTCCAAGTATCCAACATGATGCATATACATATACATGATCTAACTGATCATAGCAAGCATCCAACATGATGCATATACATATACATGATCCAACTGATCATAACAAGCATCCAACATGATGCATATACATATACATGATCCAACTGAGCATAACCAGCATCCAACATGATGCATATACATATACATGATCCAACTGATCATAACCAATATCCAACATGATGGATATACATATACATGATCCAACTGATCATAACAAGAATCCAACATGATGCATATACAAATATATCAAGCATCCAACATGATGCATATATAGAGCAGTAACTGGAGTATCATCCTGATGCTCATCATCCAACATTTACATCCACATCCATGTGAAGGATCCTCCTCTCACCATGCTTGGAATGGCTCCTACAAATGTGTCCATCACTTCTTCCTTGAAGTGTCATCAATCTGAAGAACACCAAGCCTCTCTCTGAAGTACTCAAACTTCACTCTGGCTAGTGGTTTCATCAACACATCTGCAATCCGCTCATCCATCACAACATATAGGAGCTTCACTGCTCCTCTCTGCACCATATCCCTGATATAGTGATATTTGATCTCAATGTGCTTAGACCTGTCGTGGAATACCGGGTTCTCAGACAGCTTCACACAACTCTGGTTGTCACAAAAGATACCAGTAGCCTCCAACGGGAGATCAAATAACTCAGATAGTAGCTTCCGGATCCATGTTGCCTCACAACTAGCCGAACATGCCTCAACATAATCTACCTCGGCTGTACTCAGTGCTACGTAGGATTGATTCCTGCTAAACCAAGAGATCACACCTGATCCCATACTGAAGCAGCACCCAGATGTGCTCTTCCTATCTACAGCACTACCTGCCTAGTCCGAATCAACATAACCATGCAGGTTAAAATTTTGATTCGCATCATACTTGATCCCATAGTCAATTGTACCCTTCAGGTACCTCAGAATATGCTTTATATCAACCAAGTGAACACCTTTAGGATCCATCAGGAACTGGATCAATGTTTTCTCCGCAAAGCAAATATATGGTCTCGTGTTCATCAGGTACATCAAGGACCCAATCATCTGATGATACACAGTGACATCAACCGGATCAGATGAAGCATTACACAGAAGCTTCAGGTTCGATGCCATAGGTGTGGCCATGGCCTTGTATTCCATCATCCCAAACCTCTTCAGGATCTCTACGGCATACTTCCCTTGTCCAAGGAAGATTCCATCTGCACTCTGCCACACCTCCATGCCTATAAAATAGTGCATCATTCCCAAGTTCTTCATCTCGAACTTAGCAGTAAGATTCCTGTTCGTATCGGCAATCAATATTTCTCACCTGTTACAAATAGGTCATCCACATACAATAGCAGTATCACTGGATTTCCTTCCTCAACCTTGCAGTAAAGGTTGGAATCCACTTTACTCTTGGTAAAGCCCAAAATGGATAGGAAGCCATCTATCTTTCCATACCAGGTCCTGGGTGCCTGTTTCAAACCATACAGGGCTTTCTTCAGTTTGCACACATGTGACCCTCGGTCATGTGTCTCAAACCCGAGTGTCTGCTCCACATACACCTCCTCTTCAACTACACCATTCAAGAAAGTTGTCTTGACATCCATCTGGTATACCTTCCATTTCATCACTACAGTGAGAGCAAGTACTGATCCAATGGAAGTGTATCTGGCTACAGGTGCAAAAGTCTCTTCATAGTCGATTCCTCTTTTTGGGATGAGTTACAAGCTATAACCTCGCTTTGTATTTCTCCATGCTACCATCTACAACATGCTTGATATTATAGATCCACTTGGAAGTCACAACAAACTTCCCTTCAGGTCTTGGGACCACATCCCAAACGTGATCGATTGGTACTCCTCGACCATGGCATCCTTTTACTATATCTATATCCTGGGAACTTCAGATTCTTCAATATCTTCAATACAAAGTTTGAACTTTGTTGCTGGAACAAATGTTGTAGTCCTTCTTTTGTGGGTGATTGTATATGATCTTTCCTACAAAGCAAGTTAAATTGCATGATTAGAAACATCTAATGGTTTTCAGAACAAATTCTTACACATAAAGAAATATGTCATACAGTCATGAAATTATTTTAGCCAATGCTTCAATACAACATTTATCCATATCTCGTAACTTTCTAGATTCCTTCCAATCTCTACCAGAACATTTTTTAAGAGTGTGCACAACTCCCAACATGTCAACAAAGAGGTTTCATTCTAGTTAAGTAGCAATGGAATGTTGTACAGTGCCATAGGCCACTTACCCATCACATGCATATTAGTAGTATACTATTCATTAATGCAATTATTCTAATATGTGTAATACACACGCTAAGTCCAGGAACATAGGCATATACATCATTGAACAATATTATTTAAACACACAAGTATGCTAGAAATGACAATTCAAATACTTATATTTGTTTGGTTGTAGGGTGGACTCCCTCTCAATATTTGTTTCCTTGCAGGAACTACCGGAGTGTGCTCCCTCTTGATCTTCACTTCCTGGATTACCTGTCCTTGGACTTATATTCATCCTGGACCACTATGCATGCTTAAGTGTGCACTAGTGTCATGATTGTGCCATCCTCAAGATCTCATACATAATCATACATTCACTAGTATAGATACTAAAACAACATAATCTTAAACATGTATAGTCATGATCATTTCAAACACAGATAATAAACATTAGTATTCAAGGTTTCATGGAATACTTCTTTTACTCATGCATATTCTTATTGACCATAGGACTCTTCTGGTTATTCATATCATCAATCAAAGTAAGAAGCATAATATACCTAAACCCATGATTACTAACCTCAATGAATAATCATTATCAATCATGCCATGTATACTTATATAAGAGATTCTAACACAAGGTAGGATTCTAACTTGATATAGAAAAAACATACCTGGATTAATATGTTAGCTGGTTATTGTCTAACATACTCACATGATGTCTTCTTGTTCTCTTAAGTGACTTGTGCTAGTAACCTGCATATCTCATAGGTTAACCATTATAGAACCAAGTTATACATACCTCGTAAGTAGATCTTCTAAGTGATCCATGGCAATGGATGAACCTTTGTCTTCATGTCACCATGGTCATATGTTCTTGAACTAGAACATGATTTGTCTTTCTTGATGTACCTTTCATGTTAGTGGACAACATCAACCTTATACAACCCCATAATGCATTAGTACAATCATAAGTGTCAAAACCCTAATCAATGAATATCTTCTATCATGCATTCATAATTTTATTAAGGTGATACGACAAGTCTAAAGTTAATCAAGATTGTACTAACCTTAATGAAGACAAACATACCATAAACTTAATCATGAACATATTTCGAAACATAGCTGTAAGTCATACCTGTCGAGATTGCTTGTAATCTTCTTATGTAAGGCCTTAGCCTCATCTCCCTCTGAAACAAGAACTTCTTCACTTATGCAGGTGACCAATCTATTCTCTTCTAGGATTAACCCAATCCACTTGATTTGCAAAAACTGGATCTGGAGTTGGATTTGGGTTTGTCACGGAAACCCTAAAAAATCAAACTTTGAATTTCAAACTTCTGAAAGGATAGAAAGATGTGCCTTGATGAGTTGATCAACCTGGTATACTCATAATTTCAAAACTGCAAAGTTTCACCCCTCAAATTTGCTTTTCAAACTTCTGGATTCACTAGGGAGGACCCTGAATCAGGGTTTGAGTTTCCCAGAGCTTTACCCAGCCAAAGAGTTTGATCCAAATCTCTGAACATCGATTTTTCCAAGGAGCTTCCAGCTATGGTCACAGATTTTAAAAATTCCCATTTTTGTAGAAGCCCTAATTTTTCACTTTTCCGATCAATGTCTCGAACTAACGTTTGATCAAGCCTGACCTTCTACCCAACCAAAAAAATTTATCTTGGTCTCTAAATTTTTATTTTGATGAGTAGCATTCAGCTGTGGTCTCCGATTACAAACATACCAACTTTCTCGGAAACCCTAATTCCCGGAGCCATGAATGAAGGTCCTTAAAATCCAATTCTATTTTGACAGAAATATGCACCTGATTGTTTCTGGTGTAACTCCGAAATTATGAATCCACAGGGTCTGAAACTTCGACCTGTGGTATCCCGACCTGTCATCTTTCCAACCCCATAGGTATGACCTCAATTGGATTCTCCTAGAGAGAGTTATGCCTAGTGTCACAACTTGACCTGTTTATGGGATAAAACATGAGAGCAAACTTGTACAGTGTGCCACGTGTCACTGGTTCAATTTCGGCCTCTGAAAACCTTCCCTGAAAAACTACAGTCTGTGCCCTACTTATCATGTTTTACTAAATTTCATTTGGAGCTTCCTAGCCCAATTTGTGACCCTTTTTCCTAGGTCACCTGTTTATGACTGAGATCTGGAAGAGGCAGAAACCCTAGATTGTACAGATCATAAAACACAAAGTACAATGAACTAGAATTTGTGCTTCAGACACAACGTACATGGGGATCTTATATTCGACCTATAAGAGTTTCAGATTCGGAAACCTTGTGAAAATGGATTTATAGAAAAAGTGATACAATGACTGGTTTTTGCTATATCAAGCCTTAGCTTCGCAAGTGCAACAAGTGTCATAAATGCCATACCATGCCTTCTTTCAGGCTAGCTCTGATACCATGTTAGTTTTTCATAATTTAATTCAATATGATCTAGGATCTTAAGTGAGAGAACAACATGTACAACATATCCACAAAATATCAATCATGGACATAATAATGCAAGCACAAAAGAGACAATAGACACACAGAGTTTCACTGGGGAAAACCATAAAGGTGAAAAACCTCACAACTTCCTCAGAGATGGATAGAGAAATGATACAACCCAAGCATAAGAGATAGTCTTCTCCTAGCAGCAGCTTCTCTTCCTCCACAAGTGCACCACTCTCCAAATGAGAGTATGAGTGAGAAAGTGAATGATAAAATAGAGTGCCTCTCGCACTCTATTTATACATGACTTGACTTGCCTAATAACCTTTACTAGGTCGGCCTTAACTTAAAAACATAACATAATGCTGACAGGGCCGACCCCACCAAGGTGGTCTAATAACCCATCAAGTATAAGTTACGACACTTATAATATAAATGATGACACTTACATATAGAGGAATAATAAAATCTCTATAGGATTACAATATACATATATGAAATACATTCCGAAGTTACAAATACATCAACATCATCATCATCATCATCATCATCCTCATCATCCTTGTCCTCACAATGATGCTGATGATGATGATGACGATGAAGATGGTGATGATGATCATGTTTTGGATGGTGATGAAGATGATGATGATGATGATGATGATGATGAAGATGGTGATGATGATCATGTTGTGGATCATGATGATGAGGATGATGTGTTGCATATTTGTCATCATCTTCATCATCATCATCATCATCATCATCATCATCTCCATTAGTCATCATGATCCTGATAATCTTCATCATCATCGTCATCATCATGATCATCATCATCATCACCATCATCATCATCACCATCTTCATCATGATCTTCATAATGATGATGATGATCTTGACCATGATCATATGATGATGATGTTGATGTATTTGTAACTTCAAAATGTATTTCACATATGTATATTGTACTCCTATAGAGATGGTATTATTCCTCTATACAGAAGTGTCGTCATTTATATTATAAGTGTCGTAACTTATACTTGATGGGTTATTCAACCACCATGATGGGGTCGTCCCTGTCAGCATTATGTTATGTGGTTAAGTTGAGGCTGACCTAGTAAAGGTTATTAGGTAAGTCAAGTCAAGCATAAATAAAGTGCGAGAGGCACTCTATTTGATCATTCACTTCATTATTCACTTCTACACTCTCCAGAAAGTGGCACACAAGTGAGGAAGGAGGAGTAGATGCTAGGAGGACTATCTCTTGTACTTGGGTTGTATCATTGCTCTTTCTATCTCTAAGGAAGTTGTGGAGTTTTTTCACCTTTATGGTTTTCCCTAGTGAAACTCTATGTGTCTATTGTTTTATGTGATTGCTTGTTGTGCTTGATATGATTGATATGTTGTTTGTGTTATTCTCTTAGTAAAGATCCTAGAGTATAATGTTGAATTAATGCTCAAAAACTAACATGGTATCAGAGCTAACCTGACAAGAAGACATTGTGCAATTGCGAAAACTAGGGTTTCTTGTTTATTGGGTTTCTCACACAGATTTTGGAAAGGCAGTAAGGTAGATTGACTCTACTCAGCAAGGTGCATCTTTCTGTCAAATCATAATTCAATTCTGAGCACTTTCAATTTTGGCCCTAAAAATTAGGGTTTCCACAAAAAGTGGAATTTCTGAAATCTGAGACCATGGCTAGAATCTCCTTGAAAAAATTGAAGTTTATAGATTTGGATCGAAATTTGTGGTTGGGTAAAGCTCCAAGAAAATCAAACCCTAATTTGGGGTCCTGTTAGTGAAGCCGAAAATTAGGGTTTCTGCAAAAGTTGGAATTTCTGAAATCTAAGACCATGGCTGGAAGCTCCTCTGAAAAATCAAAGTTTAGAGACCAAGATCGAACTTTTTGGATGGGTGAAGCTCCAGGAAAATCAAACCCTAATTCAGGGTCCTCCCTAGTGAATCCAGAAGTTTGAAAAGCAAATTTGAGGGGTGAAACTTTGTAGTTTTCAAATTCTGAGTATGCCAGCTTGAGCAGCTCATCAAGGCACATCTTTCTATCATTTCAGAAGTTTGAAATTCAAATTTTGAATTTTTAGGGTTTCTCTAACAAACCCTAATACAACTCTAGATCCATTTTTCAACAAATCAAGGTAAGACCTAATAAATTTTCTATTTCCATTTGAAGTAATTCTTAAGATGTCTCACCACACCAAGCTTTAGGATAAGCTTGAAGGGGTTGATAACTTCCAAGCATGGAAGTATAGGATTGGGTTAATCCTAGAAGAGAATGAGTTGGACACTTACATAAGTGAAGAGGTTCCAGTTCCAGAGGGGGATGAGACTAAGGCTTCACAAGGCCTATCTCATACCCCATGTGTCTTACCTAAGGACACCTAAGGAGATGTTTGATTCCTTGACCAAGCTATTTGAAGGGAAGAATATAAATCGGAAGATGACCTTGAGGAATCAACTAAAGAATATCAAGTTCCAGAACGTGGAGACCATGCAGTCTTATTTCTCAAAGGTCGCCTAGATAAAGAACAACTTGAAGATGTGGGAGAAGTTATAGAGAATGGAGAAGTAGTAATTACCACTCTTAATGGCCTTCCTAGGCCATGGCATTCCTTCAACCAAGGAATTTGTGCTAGGAAGAAACTTATCTCTTTCAGTAAGTTGTGGGAAGAATGCTTACAGGAAGAAGTTCGGATTGTAGTTCGAGAAGAGAAGATGGGGAATGAAGATCAAGCTCTCACAGCACATACCAAGAAAAGGACACTTTTTCTCAGATTGTCCTAAGAACAAAAGGAACAACAACAACAACTACTACAAGTAATCTGACAGGTATGACTTATAGGTATGCTTTGAAATATGTTCATGATTAAGTTTATAATATGATTGTCTTCATGTTATTGAGTTTAGTAACAATCTTGTTTAATTCTAGACTTGTCTTATCACACTAGTAAAAGTATGAATGCATGATAGAAGACATTCATTGATTAGGTCTATGACACTTATGATTGTATTATGTTTGTATTAATGCATTGTGGTGTTGTATGAGGAGAATGTTATCTTCTAACATGAAAGGTACGAATCAAGCTCTAGATCAAGACAATGATTACATGAAGACAAAGACTCATCCATAGTCATGGATCACATAGAGGTAAGTATAATTTGGTTCTACAATGGTTAAATTATGAGTTATGTAGGTCATTGAAGAGAACAAGAAAACATTGCTAGACATAACTAGCAAATATGATGACCAGGTATGTTTTTCCTATATTAAGTTAGAATCCTACCCTATGTAAGGATCTTATACTCTTGTATGATTGATAATGATTACTCATGAAGTTACAAGTTTGAGTAATCTAGGGTTTATGCATTTTATGTTCCTTTGATTAATGATATGACTAACCAGAAAAGTCCTATATAAATCTTGAATACCAATGCTTATTATTTGTGATCATGACTATACATGCTTAATATTATTGTGTTTTGATAGTATTAAGATTATACTAATAAATGTATGATTATGTATGAGATATCGCGGATAACAGAATGATGATACTAGTAAGCATGCATAGTGATCGAGAATGGATATAAGTTCAAGGACAGGTAATCCAAAAAGCAAAGATCAAGAGGGAGCACACTCCAATAGTTCCTACAAGGAAACAAAGGTTGAGAGGGAGTCCACCCAACAAACAAACAAAGATAAGAAAGATCGTATACCGTCACCTACAAAAGAAAGACTACAACATTTGTTCCAGCAACGAAGTTCAAGAAAATTATCTATTGAAGATATTGAAGAATCTGAAGTTCCTAGGATTCGGGATGCAGTGATAGAAGAATGCCATGATCGAGGAATACCAGTCAATCATGAAGAATGATGTTTGGGATGTTGTCCCAAGACCTGAAGGGAAGTCTGTTGTGACTTCCAAGTGGATCTAAAAGATCAAGCATGCTGTAGTTGGTCGCATAGAAAAATACAAAGCGAGATTTGTAGCTCGTGGCTTCTCCCAGAAAGAGGGGATAGACTATGAAGAGACTTTTCCTCCTGTAGCCAGGTACACTTTTATCAGAACAGCACTTGCTCTAGTTGCAGTGATGAAATGGAAGGTACACCAGATGGATGTCAAGATAGCTTTCTTGAATGGTGTAGTTGAAGAGGAAGTGTATGTGGAGAAGCCACTCGGGTTTGAGACACATGATTGAGGGTCACATGTGTGCAAACTGAAGAAATCCATATATGGTTTGAAACAGGATCCTAGGACCTAGTATGGAAAGATAGATGGCTTCCTATCCAGTTTGGGCTTTACCAAGAATAAAGCAGATTCCAACCTTTACTACAAGGTTGAGGAAGGAAATCCAGTGATACTACTATTGTATGTGGATGACCTGTTTGTAACAGGTGAGGATAGATTGATTGCCGACATGAAGAGGAAGCTTGTTGCTGAGTTCGAGATGAAGGACTTGGGGATGATGCATTATTTCCTAGGCATGGACGTGTGGCAGAGTGCAGATGGAATCTTCCTTGGAAAAGGGAAGTATGAAGTAGAGATCCTGAAGAGGTTCGGGATGATGGACTGCAAGGCCATGGCCAGGCCTATGGCATCGAACCTTAAGCTTTTGTATGATGCTTCATCTGATCCGGTTGATGTCATGATATATCGTTAGATGATTGGGTCCTTGATGTACCTAACGAATACGAAACCAGACATCTGCTTTGCGGTGAACACCTTGAGCCAGTACTTGACAGATCCGAGACATGTTCACTTGATAGCTGCAAAGCATATTCTGAGGTACCTGAAGGGTACAGTTGACTATGGGCTCAAGTATGAGGCGAATCAAAAGTTTAACCTGGAGGGTTATGTTGATTCAGATTGGGCAGGCAGTCTCATTGATCAGAAGAGCACTTCGGGGTGATGCTTCAATATGGGATCCAATATGATCTCTTGGTTTAGTAGGAAGCAGTCCTGTGTGGCATTGAGTACATCCGAAGCAGAGTATGTCACAACTTGTTCTGCTTTTTATGAGGTAGTATGGTTTACAAATCTATTGTCTGATTTGTTTGATATCCAGCTGAGTACTACTTGTATATATTGTGACAACTAGAGTTGCGTAAAGTTGTCAGAGAACCCAGTGTTCCATGACAAGTTGAAGCACATTGAGATCAAGTTTCACTATATCAAGGATATGGTGTAGAGAGGAGCAGTGAAGCTCCTGTATGTTGCGACGGATGAGCAAATAGCCGATGTGTTGACCAAGCCACTAGCCAGAGTGAAGTTTGAATACTTAATAGGTAGACTTGGTGTACTTCAGATTGAGATACCTTCCAAGGGGAAGTGATGAGTCTGAAGACACAGATGCACATGAGCCATTCTAGCATGGTTGAAGTGTGTCTTCCCATGGATGAGATATAAGGGTTGTGGCCACTCCTAGCGTGGTTGAAGTGTGTCTTCCCATGAATATTGATATAAGTGCAGGGCCATTCTCACATGCTTAGAGGAAATTCCTTCCATGGTGAGATGTAAGGTCTAGGCCATTTTCACATGGTTAGAGGAAAGTCCTTCCATGGTGAAATGTAAGGGCTGGGTGTGGATTTTTTGACATGGTCAGAGGAAATTCTTTCCATGGCCGTGATGTAATTGCCGAGATTTTCCGACATGGTCAGAGGAAAGTCCTTCCATGGTCGTGATGTAATTTTTGTAGCCGTTCTGACATGGTCAGAGGAAAGTCCTTCCATGATCATCGATGTAAGTGTTGTGAGCCTTTCCCAGACGGTCAGAGGAAATTCCTTCCATGCTGGTGAGTGTAAGTGCTAAGCCTTTCCCTGATGGTCAAAGGAAATTCCTTGCATGCTGGTGAGTGTAAGTGTTGTGTGTGTGCATCTGGGTTGTGCTTCGTGGATGTGGACGATGACGATGATCTAAAGATGATGGTGTGACAATATGGTACATAGGTTTTGCAGAGGTAGTGTAATCAGTGTTGGGAGATCTTGCAGGTTTTGCAGAGGCAGTGTAATCAGTCCTGAGGTGTACCTACTTCATGGCTTGCTCACAGAGATGTTGAAGACCTACATGGAGGATAGGCCTACATCCAATATGAAAAAGGCATGGCTCTGTAGATGTTGAAGACCCGCAGATGGTGGGCCTATATCCAGTATGAAAAAGGGCTGGCTCTGTAGAACTTCCTATGACGAGTAGATGAGAGATTGATTGAGATAGCAACAGCAGTGACGATGACGATGATTCGATGAAGATTATTCGATGACGATGATCAGTGACGATGATCCAGAGAAGAAGACTTGTGCTAGCAGATCTGTGTCGAGAAATACCTTCCTAAGAGGGAGTGTTGATGTATTTTAACTTTGGAATGTGTTTCACATATGTATATTGTACTCCTATAGAGATGGTATTATTCCTCTATACGGAAGTGTCGTCATTTATATTATAAGTGTCGTAACTTATACTTGATGGGTTATTAGACCACCTTGATGGGGTCATCCCTATATAAGTCATGTTGGTTAAAGGGTTATTAGACCACCCTATTGGGGGTCGGCCCTGTCAACATTATTTTATGTGGTTAAGTTGAGGCCAACCTAGTAAAGGTTATTAGGCAAGTCAAGTCAAGTATAAATAGAGTAGTTGCTAGGAGGACTATCTCTTGTGCTTGGGTTGTATCATTGCTCTTTCTATCTATGAGGAAGTTGTGGGGTTTTTCACCTTTATGGTTTTCCCCAGCGAAACTCTATGTGTCTATTGTCTTATGTGATTGCTTGTTGTGCTTGATATGATTGATATGTTGTACATGTTATTCTCTTAGTAAAGATCCTAGAGTATGTTGAATTAATGCTCAAAAACTAACAGATGATGATGATGATGATGATGATGAAGATGGTGATGATGATGACTTTAATGAAGATGATGATGATGATGACAAAGATGTTGATGATCATGGTGATGATGAAAATGATGATGCTGATGATTATGACGACGACGATGATGATGATGATGACGACGAATATGATGATGATGATGTTGATGATGATCATATTCATCATCATCATCTTCATCATCATACTCATCATGACAAAGAAGATGTGATGATGGATATCTTCATCATCATCATCATCTTCATCACCATCATCATCATCACCATCATCCTCATCATCATCGTCATCCTCCTCTTCATCATCATCTTCATGATCATGATCATTATCACCATATTCATTATCATCATCATCATCATATTCATAATCATCACCACCATCATCATCATCATCACCATATTCATCATCATCATCATCATCATCATCATCATCATCATCACCATATTCATAATCATCATGATCATCATCATAATCATCACCATATTCATCATCATCATCATCATCAGCGTCATGAGGATGATTATGATGATGGAGATGAGGATGATGGTGATGAGGATGATGATGATGATGATGATGGTGATGAAGATGATCATGGTGAGAAAGATGATCAATCACGATCATCATCATCAACATCTTCATCATCATCATCATCATCATCACCACCACCATCACCATCATCATCCTCATCACCATCATCCTCATCATCATCATCATCGTCCTCCTCTTCATCATCACCATCATCATCATCATCCTCACCATCATCATCATCATCATAATCCTCCTCATTGTCATCATCATTCTCCTCTTCATCATCATTTTCATCTCCCCCTTCCTCATCAACATCTCCATCATCATCATCATCACCATGTCCTCATCAAAAGTGTCATCATCATCATCACCATGTCCTCATCAAAATTGTCATCATCATCTTGACATATTCATCATCATCATCTACATCCTCCTCCTCATCTTCATTGTCATCTCCCCCTTCCTCATCATCATCATCTTCATCATCATCACCACCATGTCCTCATCACCATCGTCATCATCATCTTCACATATTCATCATCATATTCACCATCATCATCATCATCTGCATCATCCTTTTCATCTTCATTGTCATCTCCCCCTTCCTCATCAACATATCTGTTGGCAGGAGGTTTGATGGGGAAATGTCACGGTACCACCAACACTACAACACATCGGATGAGGGCACGAAAGGAGTATTTTGTGTTAAAGGATACCACAGTTGGTGGGTTTTGGGTCTCTTGGACCATATGTTATGTAATAGTGAGTCAATTGTACCACGGTATGCAAGTTTTTGGGTCATTTGGACTGAGTCAGTTAGATATTGGGTCAATTGTCCATAGTGTCGGTTAGGAAGTTGTTTGTAAGTGGACAAATATTGTAATGGTAGAAGCCTATAAATAGATGAGAAGTTGTAAGTGTTAGAGAGAGGGACAGAGATATAGAGAAGATAGAAATAAAAGTAGGCGTGAGATAAGAGATGTATGTGTATGGAGATCTATGTTTTGCTTCTGGTATATGACTGCGACAATAATATAATGATGATGTTTCAGTACGATCTTTGTGCAATGTTGCGATATATGAATGTTGTTATATTTTCTTGATGAAATGTCTCCTTACTGTTGCTATGATGATAAATGCTGCGATTAAGTAATATGTTATAACTCCTTGCCGAATGTTTAAAGTTTCTGTTTAAGTACCACAATAGAGTTAGTCCATGCAGCCACAAATCTCCTCCTCCCTCGGTGGAAACATGGTTTCATCTGCTCTTCCTGGATGCCTCGGGTGAGACCTCATCCACTCTGCGGGTGTTGTTGGGTGGGCTCAAACCTGCCTGGGCTGGTGTCCAGGGAGACTGCGGTATGTGTTGACAGTGAGGCGAACCCCTATCAACTAAGGTCGCATTGGTTAACAAATGGTTCCATTGCTAGGACCGTGTGTAGAGTAAAAGGAGGTCATGTTGTGGCACCTGACGAAGCCGGAGATATAGAGCTAGTTTGATCAGAAATTAAGGGAGTTTGCTGAAGAAGAAAGCCGGAACACGTGACTGACAATAGATCACTGGTTGGAAAGATATATTCACGACGGTCTGCACGAATGGTTTTTCTGTGAATTCCCGGTCATTCTGTACTAATGGTTGTCGAAGCTGACCTTTCAGAAGAGGAACTTCCAAGGTGGTGATTCGATGGCTTGGACCCTAGAGTTGATTCAAGAGCTGCAAGAAGTCAATAATAAGGCATTGCGTGCTGTTGAAGTTTGGATTGATAGCATCTTGGAGGGATATATCATTGAATTTGCGGATGACACAAAGAAATCCTATAATGAAGCTGAAAGATACTTCTTCCAAGGACCAAGGGGAAGGTTTCTGCTGTCGCTCCAACTATCGATTAAGATGCTAATCTGCTAAAAGGGTATATTAAAGATGCACCTTAATCAGTAGATAGCCAGGTAGGTGGAGGCCGTGGGTACCGCGACTGCTGGGGAATGGTACATGGAATGGTAAGGGGTAGATGGGTGTAGACCATAAGGAGACTGTGAACGAAGCCGAGGAAGAAAGTGGTCTTATAAGAGGAGGAGTGAGGTTTTGACAGGAGAAGAGGCAGAGGACATGAGAAGGTCCTATTGCGATCGAACCACAAAACCGTGAAGGAAGACCACATGGGATGAAGCGACCTCATAGTCCTAATAGGGATGACCAGGCTATGCCCAGGATAGACGCAGGACCAAACCCCGGCACCAACATACCCACACCTCTGCTCACTGACTCAAAAATAGAAAGGAATACCACTTCGACATTGCTAAGTTCGTCAATTCCGAAGAAGTTAATTGGTAGTAGCACAACGGCAGGAGGAACGAAGCCCAGAATGGAGGGCAATGATGCTAAGTTACCGTTGTTCCAAAGAAGTGCGACAAACAACCCAGAATAGTATTGGTTTTTGTGCGAAGCGGTCTGGACCATGAAATAGATCACTGATGCCGATGATAAGAAAGGATAGTTAGCGACGACTCTGCAAGGTAGTTCATTAGATTGGTTCATGAAGTTTATTCTAGTCCCTATAGGGGCCCCAGAGAAGTCACTGGATGAGATTCGGGATGGGCTGATTGCTGAATTTAGACGGCCTAAGTCCAAGGCTCAATATATTACTGAATTGAAGGAAATTAAGAAGTATCCCAATGAGACGGTATGGGATTTCGACCAACAATTCAAGGCGTTGATGGCAAAGGTTAGTTTCAATATGAGCGCCATCTAACATAAAGAATGGTTCATTGCGGCACTGCTACCCCACATTCGGCTGTTGCTAATGCAGCAAAACATATCGACGCCTAGCAAAGCTCTAGAGATTGCAATGCGATTAGAGGCATCACCGATTGGAGTTAATGCAGCCAGGATGTCACAGATACAGACACAGTTCGCCAACCTGACTATACAGTTTCAACATTTGAAGAAGAAAAAGGAACAACGCGATGAAGTATGGTGTACGCGATGCTGAGGAGAAGGGCATACAAAGGATAATTTCCCAGATTTCCATAATTATTTGGTGTCAGGTGCACCAAACCTGTTGAATGGTGGCAGTATGCCATCGTGTCGCGTTTGTCAGGTGTTTGGTCACAGTCACAATAATTTCCTGTATATGCAGAAAATGGTCACAACCCCGTGAAATATTTATTGCACATTCTGCAAGTTGGTGGGTCATGATGACAAGGATTGCCGTGCATATGGGTTGATATAGGAGAGGATGTGTGATGCATTCTACGTCAAGGACGATCAGCGCACTGTGCAACAACCACAACTGCAACCGTAGGTAGCCGAGCCACTACTGCAACCGTAGATGCAGTTTGCACCACAGCAACAGCAACCGTAGCAGTTCATACCACAATACACTCCGATGCAGATGACTCCCCCATAGCCATAGTATGTATAGCAACCACAGTATGCAACGCAAGGGCAAGGGATACCACCAGCACTGATGTAGCAATAGTTTAACCAACCTTAGTACCAATAGTAGGGCGTCTACCGAGGAGGATACAGGGGCGGATGCAATGGTGGATTTGGTCGTTGAGGAGGAGGCCAAGGTGGTCGTGGCCCTATTCAATGTTACTATTGTGCGGTATGGGGGCATTATCAGCGCGACTTCCCACTACTACAAAATCAGTGTACATTTTGTTTTGGTAATGATCATACGGTTGAGAATTGTCCACAGTTGATTGCACGATGGCAGGATGGGAACACTTTGCAGCTATAGAATCAGGCCCAACCATAGCAACCAGTATAAAACCAAGTATAGAAACTAGTACAGAACCAGCCCCCGTGACCACCACCGAACGCCAATCAAAATGTCAATCAACTAGGGAGTCTGCAGTAGAACCAGACGCAGGGTGCAAATATTGCGACCATTTCTGTGGAACCACGACCACAAGATGCTTCGGTGGCTGTTGTCACTTGTGGAGGAAAGACGATTGGGGAAGATGGTTCACGACCACTGATTCGGTTGGCTGGTTAGAAGATGGTACCTTTTGACATTGATACGGAGCGAGAGACATTCCTGGAGGCATGTCGCACCTTGGAAAAAGACCGTGGTAAGTCCGTTGTTTGCAATATGCTGCCTGTCTTTGATACTACATTAGACGTTGATCGGCCGCCACCACCTGGGACATTGAAAAAGTTTCTTGAAAGTTGTCTGTTATTGGCTCGAGACCCGGCTACCCTAGTTGAGATTTAGGGATGGTTGCAGTGATTTCCGAAATGACAGCAGAAGTTGGCAATAAAATCCCTACAGCGACGGAAGACTGGCAAGGAGATGCGAATGAATATTCAGATTGGTGAATATGATGTTGACTCTGTGATTCTGGACCTTGGTCCAGATGTTAACATCTTAACCAAGCAGGCGTGGCAGAAGATGGGGAGTCCCCCATTGAGCTGGTCTCCTGTGTAGCTCCGGTTGGCTAACCATGTGAAGGTAACACCCATTGCGTGAGTTTCGTGGCTCACGATCGATATTGAGGGCATGAAGACTTATACTGACTTTGATGTTATTGCAGTGGTTGAGGGAGGAAGCTCTTATCCGGTGCTCCTGGGGATTGGATGGGCTAATGATAGTGGAGCTATAATCAACTTCAAAAAGCACATGATGACCTTTGAAAATTGCGATTTCAGAGTCATAGCCCCGTTGGATTCGGCCGAAGGATGCTGATACGTGGAGCCTATAAAAGATGATGATCCTGCTAGATGGGACCATGCATTCAATATTTCTGAAGATTATATTCATCCTACTACCTACGGTGAGTTGGAGTGGTGTAGTGAGAGCTCTGCATCTTCGGACTCTGATGATGCCTTGGAACATTGGCAGAACCGAATGCATGAAGTACCATTCCGGAAATGTGGCCTAGTTATGCAATCCTTATGTCGTGTTGCAACAAAAACGATCACATTGCCTGTCTATGAGGGGTTGCCTAGCCTAACCACCTTTTTAACAGAATTTGAAGAGTGTGTATCAGAACCATAGCGATTGCTGGCATTGGAGGAAGCACTGAAGGCTGCTCCAACACGCTGGTGGGCCACACATAAGAAATTCATTAATGGTTGGTCACAGTGTCGAAGGATGATGATGGTTTGGTTCGGCGATACTAAGGTTTATCACACTAGGAAGTATGATGGCCGGACTAATCCCAGTGATCATGTGATGGAATGTCAATGATTATGGGTAGCGCGACCCAGAGATGAGTGGGTCCATGATTTTATCCATACTTTGGATGAGATGACATGCTCACGGTACACTGCAGTCGAGTTGCGCCAATAAATTACAACATGGGGGGAGTTGACGGTCTGTTTCACTCATACATTCACTTTTGTGGATGCCAACCCGGATGTCCATAATGCCCTACAGCTCATCTGCGATGTGGTACTTCAGGTTGTTCTGACGGCCTACCCTATCGACCTGCACACATATTGTCAGATGTAGTCTCTCATGGAGTGCTTCAACAGCAGCGGTGGGCCAGAGGATGACGATGATCCCCGAAATGTCAGCATTCCCAAATATGAAAGTAGTTGTGATCTGATACCAACTGCTGCACCTAGTAATCTGTTCAATCAACCATTGCAGCTCCGCAAGACGAATATCGGCACTGAGGCTACTCCCAAGTTTCCTAATGTTGGGGATTATTGGGATGATGAGATGATGAGTAAGGTTATTGAGTTACTTCATGAGTTTGAAGATGTGTTTCCCATGAAGTTTTTTGAAATGAAGGGAATCCTGGGTGATTTAGGAAAGAAGAAGATTCCATTAAAACCATATGCTAAGCTATTCCGACAACAACCTTATTGGTTGAATTCGCGACATAAAGAAAACTGGTCAAGGAGGAACTTGATTGCATGTTGGATGCTAGTATTATTGAACCTGTGGAAGAGTCTGAATGGATTAGTCCTATGGTGGTGTAGGACAAGAAAACAGGTGAAGTGCGCATTTGTGTCGACTTGAGGAAGTTGAACGATGCATGCTTGCATGACCCCTTTCCGACCCCATTTACTGATGAAGTACTTGAAGGAGTGGGTGGCCAGGAGATGTACTCATTCACTAATGGATTCTCTGGCTACCATCAAATTCGCATTGCCAACGAAGATCGCCATAAGACAACTTTCATTACTAAATGGGGTTGCTTTCAGTACACAGTAATGTCATTTGGTTTGAAGAATGCACCTGCAATATTCTCCCGGGTCGTTGTTGCTGCATTCAAAGATTTTGTTCAGAAGTTTTTGCAGGTATATATGGATGATTGGACCGTTTATGGATTGATTTGTGATCATCTGGCCAATCTGCGGTTAATGCTTGAGCGATGCCGACAACACCAGATATCGTTGAATTTGAAGAAATGTATTTTCTGTGCACCGTTTGGGATATTGCTGGTTGATACAGCAAAAATTGTGCTCATTTTGGGGTTGCAACCGCCAACCATCATTAAGTAGTTGTGTGCGACCTTGGGTCATACAGGATATAATGACAAGTTTATTAGGGATTATGCTGCGATTACTGCCCCTATGGAAAAGTTGTTGAAGAAGGACGCGGCATTCCAGTGGAGCCTAGAATGTTAGGATAGCTTCGAAACGCTCAAGGCGAAGATGGCATCAACACCAATCTTGGTCTTTCCGGACTGGAGTAAGGAATTCCATGTCCATGTTGATGCTTCATCGATTGCATTAGGTGTTGTGTTGGCTCAACCTAGAGAAGGAAACCTTGATCATCCCATTGCTTTTTCCAGTCGGAAGCTGTCCTCTGCAGAACGCAATTACACTACCATAGAACGAGAAGGTCTGGCCATGGTTTACGCACTACAGAAATTCAGGCATTATTTGTTGGGTGGCCACTTTAAAATGTTCATGATCATTCTGCATTTTAATACTTGGTCAATAAGCTTGTGTTGGGGAGGAAGAGCTGGCGTTGGCTACTTTTGTTTCAGGAGTTTGATTTTGAAGTCATTGTGAAACCGGGGCGGTTGAATGCTGGACTAGATCATTTGTCACAAATTAACAGAGGGGAGGAACCGACTAATATTGAAGACGGGATGCCAGATTCCCAACTTCTTCAAGTTGTCACTGCTGATCAATATTTTGATGACATCCTTCAGTTTCTGGTGACCTGTACCGTGCCCGCTAACTTTACCACTACTCAGAAGAAGCAGTTGGTTGTCAAGGCTGCTAACTTTCAGCTAATCACGGGAGAGTTGTATAAATTGGGCGCTGATGAGATATTGCGCAGATGTGTCTTGCCGCATGAGCAAGCGTAGATATTGGCTGAGGCACATGGTGGAGTAGCGGGAGGACACTATGGCATTCGGGCGACTGCCTGGAAGGTACTGCATGTAGGGCTTTGGTGGCCCACATTACATAATGATGCGACAGACTATGCACGGTCTTGCGATGTTTGTCAGTGAACTGGCAAGCCGTCCAGATGCGACGAGATGTCGCTGCTACCTCAAGTGACATTGCAACCATTCGAAAAATGGGCTGTGGATTTTGTAGGACCGATCCATCCACCAAGGAAATGCATAGGTGCGCGATATATTGTCATGGCGACAGAGTACTTGACCCGATGGGTTGAGGCGGCACCCATATTTGATTGCTCCGCCGCAACGGCTGCTCGATTTTTGTTTGATCACATTATCACTTGCTTCGGCTGCCCCAAGATATTGCTGAGTGATCAAGGCAGCCACTTTCTTAATCGCACTATCAGCGTATTGATGGAGGAGTTGCAGATACAACATAAGAAGAGTACACCCTATCACCCACAGGCGAATGGAACGGTGGAGGCATTTAACAAGGTATTGGAGCATGCACTGACAAAGGTGTGCAATGCGAACCGCGACGAATGGGATCTGAAAATACCAACAGTGTTGTGGGCCTATCGCACCATACATAAAAGGTTGACTGGTCAAACACCTTTTAAGCTGGTATATGGGAAGGAAGCAATTATGCCAATGGAGTACATTGTTCCAAGTCTACGAATTGTGGCTATTACGAGCATGGATGATGTCGCAGCATTATATGAACCTCTAGCACAATTGGTGCAGCTCGAAGAGGATCGATTTATCACTGGATTTCACCAAGGGGTGGAGAAGGATCGCCAGAAGGCATGGCATGATCGCCACATCAAAAGTAAACAATTTCAGCAAGGCAACTTGGTGTTATTATACGACAGCAAGTTTATGAAACATCCGGCAAAATTGCAGATGCATTGGCTGGGTCCATATCGCATCAATAGTATTACTTCAGGTGGAGCGGTTCAGTTGCAGCGTTTGGATGGGGCAATGCTCCCCAAGCTGGTAAATGGTCACAGGTTGAAGCCCTATCAATCGGGCTTGGAACAGTGCGATGTCTGAATCGCATAAAAAAAAAAGTTTGTTGCAGGTTGCTTGGTGGCAGATGGTACACCAACAGAAGAAGGTATGTGCAAGCAAGGAGGCTTGTGCCGCAAGTTTGGAGCAGTCGGAGACTGATGGCAGCATTGCAACTAGGACCGACGGTGGATTTTGTTGAGTTAATAAAGGATTTTGTCATGATTACGGAGGATTTTGGGGGTACGGGGTAGTGTTGTGACTACTGTTGCGCTAACATCTTGTGACCACTGCCCATCATCCCTAGACATGATTGCGCCTGACAGATTCGACTAGGTTACCACATGACAATGGCATGTTTTTCACATGGCACGCTGGGCCGGTACGATCAGCAAGATGTGAGGATATTACTCACACGTCGGCACGTGGGATCTTTGGTGGTAGCATGATCGCCCCTTGCTGTGTCCATCGGTGGGTGCACACATGCAGATGAGAGGTAGTGGGGCATCATTCCCACCGTTGTGACCCGGGAATGGTCCAGCTATAAGTAGTTGAGGCAACTGGTAGTTCGCTACAATGAAGTTGTTCTAAAATAGAGTGGTCATGTTGGTTGATCAGTTTGCAAGTTGAGTTGTGAGGAATTCCAAGGAGGTTGTGGAAATGCTTCACTTCATTTCTTGTGACAGCACCATAGGGGCCCTACGATCCCGAACGACGAGTGTCCCTGAGCGCCTTGATACAGCAAGTGCACTTACACTGTGTTATGCCCGAGTCAAGGGCTGGTCTAGCATGGTTAAGTACGTAGTAGTTGTTTGAAGGATTTTTCTCTTCTTGACCCCTGATATGGTTGGGGCAGTAGCTCCCTGCCCACAGTAGGAACCATTTGCCGGTGCGAAACAAATGTGCCAGAGTCATCTGCTAATTTTGCACCTTGGTGTTGTTCGTCCTCTTTTCCTTCCCGTTAGTACCATTCACAGAGACCGGAGGATGATTTTGAGAAGTACATGACAGCAAGTCGAGCGATGACCATTGTTGGGTTCAAAGTACATGACAATGAGTCGACGATCAGTGTAGTAGAAGGAGTAGGACAACACTGCATGATCCAGATAGCAAGAATAGTTACCGGAACATAGTTCAGTTCGAATGTACGATGTCCAGCAGTTGACATGGCTCGAGGGCGAGCCACAAGATTGTGTTGGGGGCTTATTGGCAGGCGGTTTGATGGGGAAATGTCGCGGTACCGCCGATGCTGCGACACATCAGATGAGGGTGCGAAAGGAGTATTTTTTGTTAAAGGATACCGTAGTTGGCAGGTTTTGGGTCACTTGGACCATATGTTATGTAATAGTGAGTCAATTGTACCACTAAATGCGGGTTTTTGGGTCATTTGGACAGAGTCAATTAGGCATTGGGTCAATTGTCCATAGTGTTGGTTAGGAAGTCGTTTGTAAGTGGACAAATATTGTAATGGCAGAAGCCTATAAATAGATGAGAAGTTGTAAGTGTTAGAGAGAGGGACAAAGATAGAGAGAAGACAGAAAGAATAGTAGGCGTGAGATAAGGAGATGTATGTGTACGGAGATCTATGTTTTGCTTCTGGTATATGACTGCGAGAGTAATATAATGATGATATTTCGGTACGATCTTTGTGCAATGTTGCGATATATGAATGTTGTTATATTTTCTTGATGCAATGTCTGCTTACTGTTGCTATGATGATGAATGCTACAATTAAGTAATATGTTATAACTCCTTGCCAAATGTTTAAAGTTTATGTTTAAGTACCGCAATAGAGTTAGTCCATGCAGCCACAACTCTCCTCCTCCTTCAGCAGAAACATGGTCCTGTGTGCTCTTCCTAGATGCCTCGGGTGAGACCTCATCCACTCTGCAGGTGTTGCTGGGTGGACTCAAACCTGCCCGGGCCAGTGCCCAAGGAGACTGCGGTATGTGTCGACAGTGAGGTGAACCCCTGTCAACCAAGGTCGCGTTGGTCAACAATATCCATCATCATCATCAGCTTCATCATCATCATCATCACCATCGTCATCATCATCTTGACATATTCATCATCATCATCATCATCATCATCATCTTCACCATCGTCATCACCATATTCACCATCACCATCATCATCATCATCATCATCATCATCATCATCATCCTCATCTTCATTGTCATCTTCCCCTTCCTCATCAACATCTCCATCATCATCATCATCTTCATCATCATCATCACCATCGTCATCATCATCTTGACATATTCATCATCATCATCTTCACCATCATCATCATCATCATCTGCATCATCATCCTCATCTTCATTTTCATCTCCCCCTTCCTCATCAACATCTCTATCATCACCCCTAAACACCTAGAAGCACTTAAATGGACTTAGGGATTATGGGTTAGAATAGGGCCTAAATGATTTTATGGGGGAGGGTCTCTAGGAATAAACTGACACATTTACATTTGTTGGGTAATTAATGGCACTGAACGCTACCCACCAAACTATATAACGTTCAACTAAGGCACGCACGCGCTCCTTGGCATGTGCACGTCCCTGTTGAAGATGAAATTTAGAAAAACACCTGCGCTCTTCTCCCGCAATTTCTCCCTACTTCATCGCATTTTGTTGGCTCTTTTCATGCACAATCCGACAAGATCGACATTTTATGTTGAATTCAATCACCATTTGGATAGAATACACAATATTTGGGGCTCTATTTGGGTATTTGGATTGAATACACACGTCTTGGGCTCTATTTGGATCATTTGAGTGAATACACAACAGTTGGATTCTATTTGGCTCCTTGGATCGAATTCTCATGCTACTTGGACACACATGAAATCTTCTTACATATAGTGGACACATCAAAGGAGCATTTTACATGTGAAGCAAAGAGCAATCATAATCCTTGAGGTATGGTGACAATTTTATCTTGTTAAATGTATTTTAGTCTTCATTCACTTGTTTGAATGGCATCTATTTTGGTTTTTCCTCATGAATTGTATGATAGATCTATTTTAGTCTTCTTAATCTTCAACATAGACAACAAAATCATATTACCAAAAAAAAACTACTACATGCAGCAAGCAATGCTTTCAACCTTTCATGAATATAATAAAAAAAATTACTTGCATCACCACCAATAACATTTCATAATCACATTCCTCCATCTAGTAGACAAACATTTGTTGAATTCCTCATGGTTTCACTACAACAACTCACACAAACACCTAAACAATTGAAAATTCTTAGTCTTTTTGGGGCTATTTTTCCTCATCCATCCCATGAAAATGAAGTGAGTATGAGATTTTAAGATTATATGAAAACATTCTCACTAGATGTTGTTGTACATAATCAATTGCTACATCGAGCTTTAATAATCATGCACATCGAGTTTTCATATCTTGTTTGTTGTTCATTCTTGCAGGGGTGATATTTTTGTTTTTCTAAAAAACGCATTGAATATGGGCAACAGACGTAATAATAAAAGAAAGTCTAGAAGGATGCAGTTGCCCCCTGAAAAGGCCCATGAGATAAGAGAAAATGCTAGGTTGTACATGCAAAACCATAGAAACCAAAATGTTAGTGCCTTAGATCCATCAACAAGCAATGACGAAGCGGTTGAATTCAATCAAATCTTTCTTGATGTTGAGTATGAAGGGATGGATGTTGAACAAGTTCTTAACTGGAAACCTCCCCAAGAAGAGCACACTCATAGTGAACACACTCCCTTGCAGGACCAATTTGTGAGCGAATGGCCACAACAAACCATTGACGAGACTCGTACTTCCTTGCCGAATCCCTTGCCTCGACTATCAACCGGACGACGAAGAACTCCCAGACGTATTCATGTGGATGAAAGTTCATTTTCAGGACTCGAAGGTAAGATTCCCAAATGCACTATTGATTTCCATTGTAGCAAGATAATCAAAGATTTTTTTGAATCCAAAACCGATGCAGCAAAATGTCAATTGTTTCTTGCTTTGTTAAAATCACATTGTCTAGCTCATGTTAGGAGAATTTTGGGCATAAAGGTAGTTAGAAGTTCAGAGGCCAACAATCACGTTGTTAGAAATCTACAATCTGCATTTAATTTCATTGGAAAAACTTCTCATACAAAATATTTTAATGTGGCCCGTCATGTACTGTCGTAATCGATTATAGACAAATCTACATGGCAACGTTGCCTACTATCACACACATGTAAAATATTTAAAGTAGATAGAAAGACTCACTAAGTTTTTTTGACCCAAAATCCGACAGCGAAAAAGTCAAATTTGCTACAACCTATGTCGACTATCCGACAATTCTAGTCTTTTTTTATCGTCGGTGGGATATCGGCTAAAATACGACATAGTTCAAGACATTGGATATTCGACTAGAAAACATGTCGGTTAACTCACTTCCTCCAGCTTCACAGGAATTTGGATAAGCGACAGTGTCAACTTGCAATATTTGTCGGATTCCATCCTTTCCCCATCGATTATGCGTTGGAAAATTCGTCGGTTAAGCGACATGTTTGCCAAAAAAAAAAGACAATTCCGATGTTCTGAGCCGTCGGAAGTATAGCAAAATCATAGGATATCACCATGCAATCATCGGAAAGGTCGTCGGTTAAGCGACGTGGACAACATAGCAAAAAAAAATAGAACCAATGTTCCGAGCCGTCGGTAGTATTGCAACACCGTCGGATATTACCCTAGGGTGTCATCGTTATTATGTCGTCGGTTAACCGACTACCCAATACATTTTAAAATAATAATAATAATACAGGGAATCAATATATTTTATCTCTATTGTGGAAACATGTAGAATAATTACATATATATGTAACTGAGAACCCCATTATGCTCTTCCCATTATATTAGCATCGGAGTAGCCTAATGGAATAGAGTCGTTGTAATAAAGCCATTGTATTAGAGTCATTGTATTAAGCAACGGAGTCAATCATTATTCAAGTGGACCTATAGGCTAGTGGGTGCCTATTAAGGTGGCACAAAAGACTGTACTCTAAGTCTCAAGTGCTAGTGTCTATGGAACTTACTTTATGGACTATAGGCTTTCCACGTAGCAGAATAAAAGGACTGGGAAGTTATGTAACATTGTGGCATATTCGTCACAAAGAGATGGTAGTGTGCTTCCATTGTGTCAAGGTACTCTTACCTAACTTCTCTAATTTGGTATACTGAGGAGTTTGTATATTCATGTATGAGATCATATTCTTTGAATAAGGCTCATTAGATAGTTAATGGGTAGTTACTTAATGTAAAAGGCTCATTTTTATTAAATAAGAACCAGTAGGTGGTTGGTAGTCATTAATTTTGAGATTGCATGTAGTTAGGGTTTTGGTAGTTATTAAGAAACTATTTATAGCACTAGAAGGATGTATATTGTTTTGTCAAAGATTGGTATTGTATTGAAGCTTTTCTCAAAGGAGCTCATCCTCTCCAAGATGCCCATGAACATTACTCTCTCTTTTTGAATTTATTAATAGAAGTGTTATATTTTGCAATTTTAATCTCTTTCTTGCATTTTCTTTTGTTCACTTATATTTATTTGAGGTTAAGCTGGATATTGATTCCAAGGAAATTAAAGAGAAGGTTAAGGATATTGATTCCATTGCATCATTAACTCAACCTTTGAAGTTATGGAAACTCGAAATTGGTTATGAGGAGCAACCAAAAATCACAACAAGCTCCAAGAAATTGTCAAAATTTAAACGACACGCGAGTGGGTTGTAGAAAGCCAGCATCGTAGCCATTCATTGAGCTCCTCTCTGTTCCGAGAATAATTTCATATTCTCTACTGAACAGGGCCAACCACGTGAAGGTGGAAGCTCTTATGGCCCCTCCCCCCCCTCACATCACTCTCAATTCTCCATACCCAAAGCATGCAATCGAAAAAAACAAATATGTCCAAATTCATCCATATTTTATCATGAACTTTCATCCATTATTCATTCAATAAATGCTAACATTCACTAAACCATTGTTTCTATTGATACACACATTCATTCAATAAAAGATAACATTCAATAAACCATTCATTAATCATTTAGTCAACACATTCATTCAATAAAAGATGAAATTCAATAAAGGTAACAGTTTACTACACTGAATCATTAAAACATTAGAAAATTCATTAAACCATTCATTCATTAATTAGGCCAAAAATCGTGGATGATATATTGTTATCAAAAATATTTAGACGAGATTTGAACCTGCGACCTATGTCTAGTCCTAAGGATACCACCTTCAAGCTTGACCTTATCAATCAATTCCCATCGCCATTTCCTCTCATACGACGTCCCAAAACCATTTCTCTTGAGACCCACTCTTCATTTATTCTGCATGCATTTCACTATGCAACCGTCTCAAATTCCCATTGCATTTTCCATCAATTAGTTGATCAATTCAGTATGACCCATGTCTGTCGTCCAATGAGTGTTTCCGCGGCCTTCAGTTTCATCCTGGCAATGATTGATGATTCATGGTATTACGTTTCCCTCCGACTGCAAATGACAAACTCATAGCTCACTATTAAGGTTTGTATGACAAAGCTGACGGTCAAAGAAATCTTGATAGCGAACTATGAGTTTGCCATATTGCAGCTTAAGGGAAATGTAAATATAGAATGAATCGTCACCATTGTTAGGCTGGAACTCAAGACCGCGGAAACACTCCTCGAATGGCGAGCATGGGTCATACCGAATTGATAAACTAATAGAGGGAAAACACAATGAGAATCTAAGACGATTGCATAGTGAAATGCATACACAATGAATCAAGGTTGAATGTGATAGCCCGCCATCTCCCATTGTGAAATGCATGCAGAATGAATCGAGCTTGAAGGTGGTTTTCCTTGCCAGCTGCACTTCAAGCTTGAAGGTGGTAGCCTTGGGACTAGACATAGGTCGCGGGTTCGGATCTCCTTTATTTAGTTCGTACCCTGTTATTTTTTTATGCAAACTATATGTTTTCTTTAATTTGCTGTTGACTTTAATTCCCTAGCATAGGAGGAGCCATTATGGTCAAGTTGCATTCCTAAAAAAAAGATGAACTTTCACAACAAGTAGCATGTCTCTAATTGTTGTCGGTGTATGCTAGCTTAGTTGCAAATATCATGCTTCAGATGAAGCCAGCCTTGAATGGTAAATATACCAATTTGGAAGGGTTTAATGTGAGGTTAAGGATATTGATTCCAAGGAAATTAAAGAGAAGGTTAAGGATATTGATTCCAGTGCATCATTTACTCAACCTTTGATGTTGTGGAAACTGGAAATTGGTTATGAGGAGCAACCAAAAACCACAACAAGCTCCAAAAAATTGTCAAAATTTAGACAACACGCGAGTGGATTGTAGAAAGCCAGCATCGTAGCCATTCATTGAGCTCCTCTCTGTTTCGAGAATAATTTCATATTCTCTACTGAACAGGGCCAACCACGTGAAGGTGGAAACTCTTACGCCCCCCCTTCACATCATTCTCAATTCCCCATACCCAATGCATGTACTTGAAAAAAACAAATATGTGCAAATTCATCCATATTTCATCATGAACTTTCATCCATTATTCATTCAATAAATGCTAACATTCACTAAACCATCGTTTTAGTCGATCAACACATTCATTCAATAAAAATTGAAATTCAATGAAGGTAACAGTTTACTACATTGAATCATTAAAACATTAGAACATTCATTAAACCATTCATTCATTCATTAGACCAAAAATAGTGGACGATATATTGTTATCAAAAATATTTAGACGTTGTTTTTCCCGTCCTTCTTTTTATAAGTTTTTCTTCTCTTGATCAGTGGTATATAATCTATGAGAGGACCATCTACATCAACTGGACTTTCTCTTCCAGTTCTTGCTTCTTTAGCAGGCGCTTTTGGTGTTGTTTGCAATATCATAGCTGATTGTTGTTCTAGACCTGGATTTTACGGCAAGGGGTTCAGATTTGCTGCAATGATGTGAAAATGTTACATTGTTATATTTTGCTATTCTAATGACAAGTTTTTCATTTAAAAAAATTCATTATGAAGGTGTTTTTTTACCAGGTGTGACCGAATCATGTTGTTGATGTTCTTGTCTAGTCTCAACCTATACAGTTTCACCCTCTACATGCTCTGTAGTTGAAATATGGTGAACTACAATTAATGGTCACCATTTGCAATGCTATACATAAAATTGTAGCATATGAATAAATTCATTACCGAGATTTGAAGCTTTATCATCGATTTGTTGTTGTCCCTCCTCGACACTAATGGGATCATTATTTTCATGTTAAAAACAGATTCAATATTTTACATCAAGTATTTGGAATGAAAATATTCCATAAGCAACAAATCTTCATTAAAATATATAGATTCTATATACCTGTGCACCGGATGGATTGGTACCATAAGACTGTGTTTTCCCAGATAAGCTTCTTCTACGTACAACAACAGCTCCAAAGCCTTCCTGGAAGCCAAGCTTTATGTCTTCCTCTATGGGTACTTCATTGACTCGATCGGTTTGCATATTTGCTTATCATCATTAATTAACATTTTACGGCGCAATAAAACAAAAAATAATTTTCAATTTATTATTTGTATTCATTGTTGGTTTCTGGAAACTTACAAACCGTGCCGCCAAATTTGAATAACCACCAGGGCCAAGCTTGTGCTGACCTACTTTTTCTAGTCTTTCCTTTGTGGCCTTTGATGTGTCTGGTAGCCTATGCAAGTGTTGAAATACGTTAGATGTTCCAAGTTCGATATAGAAATCAAGGATAATAAGGTTTAGAATTACATTACGGAAAGTATTGCATACCTCCCTGTGCCTGGTGTTAGCTTGCCTTCTCTTCTCAGAGCCTTCTCCTTTCCATCTTCCACTAGAGCTCTCCACTCCATTGCTGGAATCATTGGTGGGCGCTCATACCTATGGTTTCTTTCGAGGTGTGTCCTATATTGGTCTTGGACAACCTTCACATGTTGACAAGACTTTTTCAAGACATTGGCATGACTGAAGGTTTTCTCCCCGAACAGGCCAACCAATCGATTAGTGAGTTCATCTTTTAAATGTTTTGGTTGTCTATCCCACCTTGATCGGATGGTGGGCCCAAAGATCTTCAAGAAAAAGTCCTTCATATGTTTATAGAAAACATTGTTTCCTGCACAACGATCATGCCATGATCATAATTAGTTGATAAAAAATGTTTTATCGGTATATTACAATGAAATTATAAACACTAATTAACCTGATCAACTATGATTAATTACCTAGAATCGTTAGTATCTTTATTGGGACGAGATCGTCGTCCATCAAAACTGTTGTCTCCAATGTTCCCGTGCTTTTGACACGGGAAGATCCTAGAAATGTAGCTTGTTCGACATCAAAATTGATAGGGCACTCAGTGTTGACCCCTTCTTGTGGAGGATCCATTGTGTGTTGGTTAGTAGCGGCTGTTGCGCTCACAGCGGGGGTCCATGGTGTTTCGGAACGTGTTGCCGACTGTTCGATCGACAGAAATGGTGAAGGATTCGAACTACGTGGAGTCGTTTGGTCGTGATGCGAAGTCTCTCCATGAGCCTCACTGTGGCTAACACCACCTTAACCAATATTGTGTGGTCCCTTATAATTCTGTAAATACACACCATGTCTTATACGTTCAATACTATCATATAAAAGAGAACATTTGCTAGATTTAAACGAATTATTCTATGATTCAAGATTCCTCAACTTACCCGCAAGTTATTAGATTTATGTTCCAACAATGCAATCCTTTCTTTAATTGCGCTTGTCTATAGAACCTGGATTACTAGAGAAAGGATTTCTGTAGTATATCTATTCAACAATTTCTCTGCCATCTTTAGCAGGTGTGCGGCTTCACCAATTTTTTTGCAATCGTGAAGCACCTATGCCACTTCACGGTCTAACGGAAAATCTTGCGATGTTGATTCATACTGCGATTCACTAGTGGGATGCAACAAACATATATAAAACACTACTAAGTTCTCTATTGATAGATTCCAAATTTTATATTAACGTATATAACACATATGTCATGATAGATTTGTAAAATTACAACACGGTTTACATTATCATAATGAAACCAGTATATCACACAAAAAATACATAACAAAATTAACATTATGCTATGGATTATATTGGTACAACTGAAATGAATTATACCTGCGACCTAGAGGATTGTGATCCACTCATTGGATCAATGGTCATAGGTGACTTGCCCCAATATGCTAATATCTGGGAGCTGCCCCTAACAACACCCTAATAAAAAAACATAGTGAAAGTCACCTAAACGATTCCAAAACTATTCATGAGAAAACGCATCAAAAAAATTATTATTCATATTATATTTTTAATATTACAAAGATGTATACCCATTACATAGACCCTAGTGTGGCTGATCTTACGGAACCGGCCTGCATCAAAAACATAGACTAGAAAATTATGTAAACGAAACCAAAATATTCATTGAAACATTAATATAATGCTAAAACATTTTGACAAATTTTAATTCTACAACTCAAATCAGGTCTACCTATTGCCCCGAGGGTGTCGTCGCCTGATCAACATTCGACAGGTTTATTTCCCAATCAACGTTCTGCATCAAATATAAATTTCATTATATAAAACAAACCAAGTTATTAATAATGGAAAAACAAAGCAAATAAAAACTCTTTTCTCTTATTATATTTGTACTATTAGAAAGATGTATACCTGCTCTGTCGAGGAAGAAGTTCTCCTCTGACCATTTGTTGGCAGGGATTTATCCCAATCACTGGTCTGCGAAGTAAATATGGGAAATTTAAATGAAATAAAATAACAAAAAATCCTTATGATGTTTAATTTATTACTAAAAGGTTGGGTAAAATGTTATATAGTAACCTTGTTTGTATCTACTCGGTTGACATGGTAATTAATAAGCAACTCGTCCCCTACAGATATTGTTTTAATAGCAACTACAAAAACACGGTTTCCTTCATGCCCCTCAAATTCGCAGTTTGGTTGCTTAATTGTAGACCCTGGTTGTGTACTGTTTATAAACCCCGCAATATTCCCTGTGGCCTTTGGCCTTCCATCCATGTACAACGTTCCTCCTTTATTTTGATTTTTGTCTTTCAATTGTAAATAGTTTGTTGACAATCCATAGCTACGCATACTTTTTTTATATTGGACAAGGTGCATCTAATCGTTGTAGTTGCATATGGGTCCAACATACTCCATCAATTCTGTACATGTCCCGTAATTGACCAAGATGCAATCCATGGAAAACAACCTGAAAACATGTATCGACCGCGGTGCAATTCAATATCTCCTCTCATTCACACAAAAATTAGTGCTCAGTGGAGGAAGATCCTTCGGTACCCATTGTTTCACTAAATGTCTGTACCTCAAGGGAACCTCTTCGTCGTCTTTTGTCTTATCACCATAGGAACATGCCTCCCCTTGACCGTGAAAAAATTCATTGTGTCTATGAAATATTCTTTTGGTTTTTTGACATCTAGTTGATACAATTCTTCTAGACCTACTAGATGTCTCACTTTCCTCTATCCTTCCTAAACTCCCGTCGCTTGAGGAAGATAGATCAGACAAATACCTGTTTGGTGCTACCTGCACTATTGGAAAAAAGTTTAGATTCAACCACAAGGCATAGCGCCTCTTAAAAGTTGACGTGTATTGCCTTTTATAATTTTACTTGATCCTCATTCCCTTTGTCAACATGTAGGCATTCAAGTGATGATCAAAAGACGACCAATTTATCTTTCTTAAGAGTAGAAAGTCATGCAATATTTATGAGTTGTTTTTTACTATTTGATTTAACACTACATCACACATGTAACACACATGTAGCACACATGAAACACTACACATACACGTTACAGGATCTCCTCTAATGCTAAAAGTCTTGGCTACTTAATGAAAACTATTTACCACATATTTGATTACCTTAGTGTAGACATTTCCTGTAATATACTCAGAAGAGTTACTTTCAGAAATGACTGTTGTTGACACCCAAAAGTGCTCACTAGCTCATTTCCCTATTCACATGACCCATTTATCCACTTTTTCACCACCAGAGCCTCTGAAACCAACAAAAGGTCACCAAAAGACCTTAGTACACCCCTTTTTCCATTAAAAAAGATTATTTTTCCCAAAAAAGCATAAAAAACCCTCAAAAAGGGTCCAAATTCCCAAAAATATTAAAAAGGGAATTAAAATATTATTTTTATTCAAAAAAGGAAAAAGGAGGGAAAAGTACCTAAACCATGTTGGTCAATACCATTTGGTTTCCACAAAACCACAAATGGTATTTCCCACCACCAAAACCTATAAAAAGGTGGTAGGGGCTCCTCATTTCACATCCATCCATTATCTCATCCTTATGCTGCTGAAATCTCCCCTGAGCATTTTAGCCATTGCAAACCACATTGGAGAAGAGACCATTGGAGATTGGAGTTGCTCATCCTTGGAGCCATTCAACATCAACCTTCACCATTGAAGGTATTATCGCAAGCACTTGCTTGCCCCCATTTTTCAATACAAGCTCATTCTTTAATATCTTCTTGTTCTTGATCTTAAATTATTTTTGTTATTTGCTTAATATCTTTGCTTAGATCCATGAATAGTCTTGTTTAATTAGTTTATTGTTATTTATTTCCATTGAAACTGCTGCTACTAGTTAGCAGGTGCCCATAGCACTAAGCCTGGTTGCAAAACCGGGCCAACAGTTTAATTGAACTAAGCCTTAAAACGTACCCTAATTTGAACACACTTTTAACCCCACTTGGGGAACACTAAAAGAATTCTTGTAGCTAGGTAGTATTGGGGGGATAGGTGTTCCAATAACACCCCTCAGTTCTTACATCTGAGACATAGAAGTTGTCCAATTAGGGAGCTAAAATCTCTTAGTACTTTTTGGCGCGGTCACAACCGGTTTGTGGGAAGGTCTCTCCCTTAGGAGGGTTGAAGTCGCGAGGATGGTTCCGGAAGCCTGAGTGGAATACCGAAATCCATTCAGTAACCGAAGGGCTACCATTCGCAGTTCTCGGGATATCCCTGTATTGGGAAATTGCGATCAAAGGACCAAACGGCAGATTTACCTTTTCTCAACGCGTCATGAACGGAGTATCCTAGTAGCCTGTCTTTAGGATTGATTACCCGGTGTCCCTCCCGGTAGGGGGATATCTAGCCGTTGTCTCAACATTCATATTGTCTGACTTGGATTTCATCACCTTGCAGAGGATATCGTCTGTTTGAGTCACAATACTTTTAGATTAGGTGTTTGCATGATTTCAACCTACCTGTGGTCTAGTTACACCTATTTTTTCTAGGAGCCGTTTGCATGTTGGTATTTTGACCAGTTGTTGCATTCCTCCACTTATTGTAGCATAGCTGCTAGAATAAGTGCCCTTTTTGAGGATTGATTTTTTGGCCTGAGAGCCTTCTTTTTTCACTCCCCTTCTTCCACCCTTGGTTGCATTAGGGTTTTGAGTCTTTTATATATATATCACCACCTGATACTTAAACAAATTTTTTACCTAAACACATATTCTCACCATTGAGAATTTTATACGCTCTCGTCGTCTACAGGGCGAAATCCCAGAGTTTAGTCCACTTGGCTCTCCACGTCACGGACGTAGAGCCTTATCCCTTGATTCGACACATCGTCAATCAATTAGACAGTCATCCGATTCTGACATACCTCACTTCACCTTTGATTTGTAGGTAGAATCCGAAAACCCCCAGAGTTACCACCAACCACCATTATGTCTGGAACACCATTTGATCCACTATTTACAACTACCATAGGTCAGACATCCGCAGACCCTTCTGCTGTAGTATCATCCACGGCAACAACTACCCCCCTGGGTATGCCCAATATGGGTAACACTCCACATTTAGGAATGCCTAACACAAGGCCACCACCTGTCATGGGTATACCCAACATGGGGGTCATACCCCCTTTGGTTTCCACAAACCCCATCCCAGGAATCCCTAGTACGATTCCCAACCCAAGTGCAACCCATGTTGCACTTGGGAGTGCTATCCCAGGAATCCCTAGTGCAATTCCTAACCCAAGTGTAACCCATGTTGCACTTGGAAGCGCTAACCCATACCAGCCCACACCTATGGGAGGGCACATACCTTCCATACCTAGCGTACCTTTAGGCACTACTGGACCCCTACACCATACCACAATGGCTAGGCATGTCCCCGCCCCAGTTACCACACCTGCTAGCCTACCATACATGGTGAGTCTGAACCTGCCAGACTTAGCTAGGCTAACAAATGACCCCATCAGACATGATCCTGCGTGGCCCCATATGCCCACCAAACTTCCCTCTGACATCCCTAAGTTTGAGGGTAAGGCAGGGGAAGACCCCCAGAACCATATCATGTGCTTCCATCTATGGTGTTCCTCCAACTCCATAGTGGACGACTCTGTCTGCCTCCGGCTTTTACAGCGCACCTTCACTGGCTCTGCAGCTAAGTGGTATATCGAGCAGCCCCATGGGACGCATGCCACCTTTACCTCCCTTGCTTCGACATTCCTGCAGTTTTTCCAGTTACATGTCCACTATGATGCGGGAGTCGAGATCCTACTGTCTTGCAGACAGAACACGACCACCCACATCACTGACCACATTCATGAGTGGCGTCGACGTCGAAGCCTCTGCAAAATCAAGTTAGACGACCGTATCTTCCTAGATTGGTTTCTAAAATCCCTTCTCCCTCTCATTGCGAAGGATGTGGCATCCGAAAGACCCCAGTCTGAAGAAGAGGCCATCCTCAAAGCCCAACAGTTTGATCTCATTTACTCCCAATCGGGTTATCTGTATACCATTATTCCAGACGCCCCTCGGGGCGAGTCATCCCAACATGATGCGCCAGGGGCATCCCATGCCGCTGATGGCATCATTGGTCGTATGGCCTCGCATCCCCAACCCTTTTCCATTACACATCCTAGCCATGGTCCCGACCTTTTGCGAGCTACATCTCAGTCTGGAGCAACCAGTTCATATGCTCCCATGGCACATCATCATCATACCCATGGACCTTCATGTCCACCTCAGTGTTTTGGTCATGCACCACCTGCATACGCCCCCCCAGCTGCACCTCAACCAGTGTACTATCCACAGCATGCTGCGGTAGCTCACCCAACACCTCCAATAGCTCAGGGTTACCAACAACCCCAGCAGGTCACTGGACCACCTCCAGCCCCACAAGCTTATCATCCACCACAAGCTTCTCCCGCACTTGCGGCGAACCAAAATCCTCCCACTGCTCAAGGGCAAGTGTACAAACAGCACAACCAGCCCCAGAACCAAAACAACTAGCGCAACCAAGGTGCGCAACAGAACCGTGGTATAGGTCATAACCACGGTAATAACCAACAACATCAGCAAGGTCCTCCACCTCCCAATCCTCCGCAGAATAACAGTGCTGCTCCTCCCAACCGCAATCCGGATCAGAATCCTAAGCATCCTAGAAATAATAACCTCAGAACAAACCACCCTTGTTCTATCTGCGGGGTATATGGTCATTACACGCATTCTTGCCCACATTTGGAGCGAGCTCGGCAACTCTGGACCAACGATGCACATCGTCAAGGGCAAGCGGCTCCTCAGCTGCCACCCAACCCTCCACCACCTCAACATCAACCCTTGGTGCTGCAAAACCCCTTTCCAAACCAGGGTGTAGTGAACACTCAGCCATTAGCCCCCCCTCAGGGCAATGTGCCACCACAACAGATCACTTATGCATCCCCTGATCAACCCATGTTCGATTTAGGTACTCACCATTTTTTGATGATGTCGACTGCCGCTGCCAACCTCCAAACCCGTCGGAACCAATATGGCTCCACCTCTGAAGCCCCTCCCTCCGACAAAAACACTAATGTTAATCCCACAGATCAAACGTTACGTATACCTCCGGCTCCACTTGATGGTGCTTCCAAAGCACCTCGCTTCCCACTTCATCGCATCAACAGTAATCCTAATGCTCGCGCTGCGTCGAATTACAACATTGTCGACGACTTAGCCCAGTCTCCTGCAGCCATGTCTACTTTAGAAGTTTTGAAAAACTGTCCTTCACAGCGCAAAACTTTGCTCTCTGCCATTGGCGCCATTGACCCCAATGATTCATAGCTGATCGCATTCGATTCAGACCAGTCTGAACCACGCTTGCCTTCCTCTTTAGCATTCCAAGTTTCCGTTTCTGTTCGGAATCTTGTTATCCATCGGTGCATTATCGATGAAGGGGCCTCCACATGCGTCATGTCTACATTCGTTTGGCAGAAGTTGGGATCCCCTACTCTCCAGCAGTCCACCACTGTGTTGCGAGCCTATGACGGTCATTCGGCACAACCCCAGGGTCTCTAACCTAATGTCCCCATCCAGCTCGCGGGTACAACCGTGCTCATTGACATTGAGGTCATCAATGCCCAACTTGACTATAACCTTCTACTTGGCCGTAGTTACATGTATGCCATGCGGGCTGTTGCCTCATCCGTTTATCGTACCATGCAGTTCCCCCATGAGGGACGCGTGGTCAAGGTGGACCAACTCACCTATTACGATCCCAAGGCCCCCGCTGCACCTGAAAATGTTCTCCCCATGGTTGAACAACCTGTTTGCGGTGCAAATACCTCATTCGTTTCCTCAGTCGGACCCGGACTGTACTCCGACGCGTTGATGACTTCTACATTCCAGGCCATACCACCACCGTCATCGGAGACCCATGTCGCTAACCTATGCACTCTGTCACAACAACCCGATAACCAACCCTCCTTGTTGCCTAAACCACCATTGGTACCTAGTCACATTGGAGTTACACCCATCCACACAATCCCCTTTCTATTCCCTCCCTCGGGCGTAGTAAGCGCTCCGGTTATGGCTACCCTCAGTCTCCCCGGGTTAACATTGGGATTACCCGTGTGGTATATTTCGCCTCCCGTTTCCCCACCGACACCAAATGTCATCCTGAAACGGATGCAACCCATTGTCACTTCTACCCAACCACCTCCCAGTCTCATGACTCCTTCGTCGTCGACGAATCCCCCTCCATTCGTCAGGCCCACTGGGGGCAGAGGTCCACAACCATACACTGCGGTAACCCCACCCAAGGCAGTTAAACCTCCCCCCGTATTTCGTGCTCCTCCAAAATGCTCGCTGTGTGATGAGTTAGGCCATCCAACCCATCAGTGTCCACAGTTACCTGCATTGTAGGAACACATGCAAATGTTGGAAGACGACCCCAACATACCGGTGGTCAAATTAGATCCAAACCCCATGCCTCGCGATAAATCACTGCGTACCAACCACCCATGTGCGATATGCGGTATTTACGGCCACTACTCCCATCACTGTCCTGACATCCCAGATTACAGAGCAGCTCTCTACGAGATGAATAATTTGGAGCTTGAGACGGCGCCCCCAACAATTGAGGAAATTCATCCCCCACCATCTTCCTCCTCGGAAGAAATTAACACCATTTACACGATTTCTACTGGATACCCCTCTGTCCGGTCAACCACTTCCATTGATCCCTTTGACACACAGGTTCAACCCTTTCAAATCGACCAGGAAACCACATGTCCACAACATGGGGGCAGGCCCAAAAACTTGCCTACTCATCATTATCGTGATTCTCGTCGGAGATACTGGGGGCATCCACCCCACAAAGGGAATCCCCCATCATCATATCATCACTTCAGTATGCCACCACAGCCCATAGCCTCATGGTATAACACCCCGCCAGCAGTTTCTCAATGCCCTATTGATCTCTCTCTAAGACAACATCTGCACCACATTGACACCTCTGAGTTAGGGGGCATAATAGATTACCTCGACCCCGGGATAGGGGGCATGATCAATCGTTTTGAACCTTCCCCATCATCTCTATCTCAACACCTCAATGAGCCCATCGTTCAAACCAACACATATGTGATCCACAATCACAAACCCCATGCACATAGCATGGGGGCAGGTCATTAACCCTGCTCACTTTTTCATATTCGTGATCTCAACCTTTTTTGAGGTCACGTGTCACTTGTATATTTGAGTTGATACACATAGTGTTCCCCCCCCCCCCCCCCCGTGGGTCATCATTTCTCCCCACCACTGCATCATTGGCTTGGTGGGCTCACCTTTATTGGTAGCCATTTTTTAACCTAGTTATTTCCTTTGACCATTCCGGAGTCCTTACGACCTCCGTTTTTCACACCATTTGCACCGCCGGATTCATATTTCTGCGCTCATGATGATGCTTGAGATCATTTCTCGCTCTCACTTTTAGATTTTTCGAGCATTTTTTCCATGCCCCCTCGTCACCTCGGTTTGCGTGCCACATCGACCGTTCTCCATTTTCGACAATCCTTATGTCACCGGATCCAGTTTTTTCCGCAATGATGACGATGCTTGAGACCTTTTCTTGCCCTCATCAGTCCATTTTTGTTCGGTATAATTTTACCCCTTTTTCGGGCCGAGCAACCCCTTTTACGAAAAAGGCACTTAGGGAGTTTCTGTTAAGCTCTTTTCTGACTCCTAAAACAATGAAAAGATCACCGAGCAATCTTGCTTCCTTTCATGCTCGCTAAACGTATCTGAAAGGGCGTCTACCTGGTATAAGTTTACCCCTTTTCCAGACCTTGTAGACTAATTACGAAAAAGGTATACTCTAATCACATCGGCTAGAAGAGTTCTCCATCCGCATCATTTTATGCTTTTTCAGGCCTTGGAGACTAAACTTACGAAAAAGAAACACCAACAGAGTCCACTTACCGTTTTCAGACTCTCTAAACATGAAAGCAACCATGAGCATGCGTCGTCCTGGGCTCACAAAATCCACAGGACCGTACCATTTCAGAGCACACTTTTATCCCTTCTTGGAGCTCATTAAAACTACGAAGAAGGAATCAATGGTGCCTCTTGGCGCCACGACAGATCATATCTACTCATTTAGGAAGCTTCCCCATTTTGGTCGCCTTTGTTCAGAGTATTCTGCAGTATGTCATCTTGATAATTCCTCAACGACACCTCTCAGCTCGTCCTCCCCCCCCAGAGTCAATATATACCATTCAGTCAAAGCAATGATCCCCACACCTACAAGTCAGTTCCCTACGCTTCCAGGTCAACCATATCATCATGCTCTGAACAAAGGAAGTTTGAGTCTACCCATTTTTTGACCCAGTTATTTCCCATCCCCACAAGTATGTCAGCCCTACCATCAGTACTACATCACTTCAGTTCTACACCTCGTACTCCTATCAAGGAAACATCATTGCCTTGTTAGTTGCTGATCTCCCTCTGTCGACGACAACCATATTGATTCCAGAGGATAGACCTAGAGGTCCCTGTGTCTTGGACTCATTACCATTTATGATGAGTGCCTACGAATCATTTCGAGAGGAATCCTCAGTGCCTCTCCGAATGCTTGTTTCTCACATGCTCGACTTCAACACCTTGATCGCATCGTTGAGACTCGCACAGGGTATTGGTCCGTTCAGTTATTAGTCGAAGACCCCGGATACCACCTGACTCCTCCACATTTGAGAGTCTACCTATGGATACAACCAGTTACATTTTTTCTATAGATATCCGGGTTGCGTATGGCGACAGTATTCAGATGTACCCCAGTTTTATACTCCCTCGAGTATACAGATACAAATACTTCCCAAAGATGGCTCACAGTCATTGAGTCCATACAGATGTTGGACGCCTTCAGTTTCAACAGTTCAACAGTTGTTCCAGTGTATCAGTTATTGAGATCAGCCATGATCATGAGTATATCCCACAATAATGTCCCCTCTGGACCATTATGATGTACCAGTATATTTCTTTACGTATTAGATCCCCCTTCTTGGGACTAATTGTTTTGTATATGTCTTGATACGAGCATGGGAATGCCCGCCTCGTCCTTTATCAGAGATTATACCTCATTCATATTGAGGCCATGTAATATTTTTTGTTTTTGCAGCTTCCAAGGGCCGTGGCTCCAGTATCCAACCGGTCTCTTCTCTCCCCTAAAACCCCAGAAAAAGACAAATGAACTATGATGTCTATCGGCCATACGATGAGCTCCTGCCCTCACACATCAGGGGGCAATCTGTTAACACCCAAAAGTGCTCACTAGCTCATTTCCCTATTCACATGACCCATTTATCCACTTTTTCACCATCAGAGCCTCTGAAACCAACAAAAGGTCACCAAAAGACCTTAGTACACCCCTTTTTCCATTAAAAAAGATTATTTTTCCCAAAAAAGCATAAAAAACCCTCAAAAAGGGTCCAAATTCCCAAAAATATTAAAAAGGGAATTAAAATATTATTTTTATTCAAAAAAGGAAAAAGGAGGGAAAAGTACCTAAACCATGTTGGTCAATACCATTTGGTTTCCACAAAACCACAAATGGTATTTCCCACCACCAAAACCTATAAAAAGGTGGTAGGGGCTCCTCATTTCAAATCCATCCATTATCTCATCCTTATGCTGCTGAAATCTCCCCTAAGTATTTTAGCCATTGCAAACCACATTGGAGAAGAGACCATTGGAGATTGGAGTTGCTCATCCTTGGAGCCATTCAACATCAACCTTCACCATTGAAGGTATTATCGCAAGCACTTGCTTGCCCCCATTTTTCAATACAAGCTCATTCTTTAATATCTTCTTGTTCTTGATCTTAAATTATTTTTGTTATTTGCTTAATATCTTTGCTTAGATCCATGAATAGTCTTATTTAATTAGTTTATTGTTATTTATTTTCATTGAAACTGCTGCTACTAGTTAGCAGGTGCCCATAGCACTAAGCCTGGTTGCAAAACCGGGCCAACAACTGTTCCTCTTAGAGGCCAGTCAACTCTAGGAACCAAGTGACCCTATGATAGGTCTAGTACAAACCAGAGAGAGATAGATGACTGGGCTATGGTATGGTCAATCAAAGAAATTCAGTGACAGTAAAAAGGCTTAGTGCAAAGACCAACCAGTAAGGTACAAAAAAAAAAAAAAAGAATGCGTATAAAGACTCACAACCCTTGGGACTAAGGGGGTGTACACTACCTCAAACGTGGACAAACTACCATAGTTATAACCACAAGACCAAAAACATAAAAGGCGGTCCAAATCAATATATGCAATTTCTCCTTGTAACTACCTCATATCTGCAATATCTCCTTGTAACTACCTCATATATGCAATAGCTCCTTATAACTACCGCTTGAAACTCAAATAGTACCACCAAAAGGTATGATAGCATGCAATCTTCCAAACTAAGCTTAGGAGGATGGTACGAAATGGGTATAAAGACACATAACAATTTGGAGAAAGTGGGTGTACCTCAAATGTGGACAAACTACCATAGTACCCACAAGACCTAAAACATAAAAGGTGGTATAAATCAAATGATATCCCAATATCAGTAAAACACCCAAAAGGTAAAAGGCAAGGTAGTACAAAAATATTATCAACAAAATGAAAGGACCATAAGACAATCGACCAAGGTGGGGTACAACCATTCATCTCTCTCTCAAATGTACCATTGTTCCATATAACTTGAAAGACCATCATCACAGTAAACAGAAAAGTCCACATGGGTGATGTGATCACGTGGTCCTCTAGACTACTCCTACGGTCAAGCGTTAGTGGCTCCATGAAGGGGTGTTTAGTCCCTTCAGAAGACCATCTAACTCAACCATCTTGAAGACCTAGGAGAAGAGGACATCACACATCATCAAATAAGTATTGGTAACTACTGTGTATGAACTGAAAAACCCTAAAGCAACCGAGCGTGCAGAAGGGGAGCTATGAAAAGACAAGGCTCGCAGGCCAAAAAAACAAGCTCAAAAAATTATACTGGGACCGATGTCACAGTAAGTGAGCTGAAACAAAAGTGGCTAGAATGCCAACAAGTAGCACTAAAAAGAAAAAGACCCTCTAAAAAGGTGAAAATGCAAGCAAACTTCCTAACTAGGAGCTGGAGACCTTGACAAATCGTATCCTTCGCAAGGTGATGAAATCCAAGTCGAACAATACGAAGTGAGAGACCGAATTTGAAGGATATCCCTCTACCGAAAGGGATCCTAGGTAAAAGAGCCCTAGTAGAAAAGTCACTAAGCTACCTCGTTCATGACACGTCGAAAAAGGTTTTCAGCACTTCTACCTTATCACCCTTGTATCACCAGTATGGTGGCCGGAGAATACAAGGAAGACAATGATCAATGTTGCCTTAGGGTTAAGTGGAGTGAGGCATTCCACATAGTCCATCCGGTTCTCGATCTCGTGGCGGTTTAACCTCTGAAACAACAGGAGGCCCCTCCACAAACTGGTCGTGATTGTGTCAACAAATACTAGAGAATTTTGGTTCCCTAAAGACAATGACTATGTCTCAGATGAAAAATTACAAGGGGGAATTATTTGGATGCCTATCCCCGGTGTCATACCTAACTACCAAATTCTTTTGCTTTCCTCAGGTGAGGTTATGGTGTGTTTAGTTAGGGGGTGTAAATTTTAGTGGTTGTATTACTCAATCGGGTGATGGAAGTGAAACTCGTGGTGTGATGACTGACTCAAACCATGCAAATGCATATGAATAAATAAGCCTTTCCTTTCAATGAATGCTAGCTAAGGTAAGGAGAGAGTTCTTTCAAACTATAACTACTCTTTCAAATTAAATGAATGTAACAAGTGTTCAAGTTCATTCATGGGACCTCAAGGAGAGCTTCAGATATACTCAAGTCATGCAAATGAATTCATCACATAAAACAAAGTGATAATAAATATAAGGAATTGTACATATCCATGTTCATAATTCTCTAGAAACACTTATAACATTCTTCAATCATTCTTCACAAAATCACAGGGATAGTATAAACAATAAACTGCATATAAATCTTCATGAGCTTAATAAAAATACAGTAACCACAACTGGGGAAGTTGTACCACAACTTGTTTTTTTATGACTATAAATACAAGAGTATCCTAATCATGAGAAATACATCCTTTACTTTTACATCATGATCAATACTAATCATTTCCCCTATAACTTGCATTGAGTACCTTGACATGAATTCCCCCAAGCTACTATATTCCAAGTGTTAAAGATGCTACAGTACTACCCTAGTCGAAGACTAAAATTGCCACAATCCAAGTCATGATGGTTTGATTGAAGTTTGAAGTATGATGATGCATGCTTACCTTTTATGAATTTACTAACCCTGATCAATGATACAATGAAAGCCAATTTTAAAAAGATGAAGACTTTAAAACAAACCATAATAGCCTGAAATACTTCCTAAACCAAAACAACAAAAATGGGTGAGCAAAATCAAAGTTCCGTTTTCCGTCAAGGTGGCTTACAAATTGATTTAAATTTGACCGAAATGGAACCAACCGCAATTTTAGGCCTATATAATTCTTTTCCTTTTATATATATACGTTTCCAATCCGTCAAATGTTTCGTTACTTTGTACCCTGGGGCCACTTTCTGGAAATTATCATCTACAAGCAGCCTCGATGGAAAACGAAACTTCGATTTTGCTTATATCATGATGCTAATGGTGTTATAGGATCTATCTCACATGGTTCTACTTCATAATGGTATGGGGCCAATTAATCTTACTTTCAAAACTCATATGGTGGCAATGATTGATACATTCTCATTCCTCACATTCTACACTGCCCAAACTTTTCTAATTGTATGAAAATTGAAGCTTTCAATTTTATCCAAACCATGTAAGGAGAACTTGACCTAATTGCAATTTTTATAATCTACATGGAAGGATATGTCAGTTTATAGACAGGGCAATTTTTAGCCGTAGGATAGTTATCAACCTAATCCTTTGCATATCAGGGCAATCTAATTTATAGAGACAGGGCAATTTAAAGAGGATGATGATTTGGTTGACATCCATACCAAATTGATCTTTAATTTGTTGCTGAGCTATTTAACACGCAGACCATATGACTTGAATCTGGGTGAGACCCAATTCTGCAACAAATTTCAAAACATAGAAGAGCAAATTGAACTCACCCATATTGTTTTTCCTAGCCCCCAAGTAGGATTTATCTATGAAGAAATGGCTATCAGAGATATATAGAGAAAACCTGATCTTGCACTACTCTATGGAGCCTTGACAGGACCCATGAAGAAAACTCCAAGTCATATCTGGATTCACTGCTACTTCACTAATAACACAGGGAACCTTCAAAACTACAATGTGGGTGGCCTTAAGTCTTACTTTTTGCATTCACAGTTTGGTTGGTTAACTTAACATCCCTCCAATTCACAACAAATTTTTGTGGCATTCATTTAATTTGGTGGAGGCTGAGGCATTCATTTCAAAATCGGAGATGGAGGCCGCTTCCATGCCGAGACTTGAGGAAATTTCAAAGTATGGTGATTTTAGTTTACAAAAATTACTACTTGGGGACTGTTTTGGGACTGAGGTCTGTTCAGGAGAGGCTACAGCTTGTTATATGAGTTGAAAATTGGGTTAGGTTAGGGTTTGGAGTAGAAAATTAAAATATTTATACTTTAATGCATAAATAAATTCCTAAATCAATGCTAGAAACAAAATACTACAATTGTGACAAGGTAATATAAATTTAAACATAATTTTCATCTCTTTCAACTTTAACAGTCCCAAAGGTCCCTGTGTTAAAGTTGAAGTAGACAAGGACAATAAATAACAACAACATTAATAAAGTAATGAACAAGTTAAACAGAACTAATAACTAGCATCAGTAATGCTGGTTTAGACCTTCCTTATAATCAGATATATTTTTCAATAAACCCTTTCTGCAATAGCTGACAGCCACCAGGGATCAACAACGTATGCCCCAGCAAGGCCCATAGGCTCAGAGTAGAGGCCAAAGACAGTTTGGATAGTCCTGTTCCTATGGATACGGATTCTGAAGATAAGCATAATGATGGGGTTGGAACTAGTGGATTGTCTCTTGAAAATATGAGTAATGAACGCTTTCTAAAATTAATCATTTCACATGCCATGGTGTTTGTGCATCTGGCAATGGAAAATCCTGAAAATTGTAGAATATTTGTTGAGTAAAAGGGCATTGAAGCCCTTATGAGGTTCTTGACTCTTCCAAGTATTCCGCTATCTTCAAAAGGGATGTCTCTAGTCGTGCACATGGTTGCAGTTTGCAAAGCATTCACACAACAACACTCAGTTTCCCTTGCAAGGGTATTTTGTGCTCATGTGAAGGAACATCTTAAGACTACATTAAATGTCTTGGATCATGTTGCAGGGACTAATTTATTAGCTGCAAAAGATGGACTGAATAGGAAAGTATTTTGGTGCTTGTTTGGGGTACAATTTTTTGTCTTTCTAGCTGATGATACTAAAGAGAATCGATGGTTGGTAGCATTAATGACAGAGTTTGGAAATGATAGCAAGGATGTGCTTCTTGATATTGGGATTATTTGCTGTTAGCTCGAATTGGTGCTTTATTGAAATAATGGAAACCTTAACTCGAGCCTATGTGAATACAAGTACTCAGTCATAGTGAGAGCTTGGTAACTCTGCTTTATCGGGGTCATTAGTAATAGCCCCCGCCGCCCCCATTCACCCATCAAACTAAAAAAAATAGTAGATGCAATAAGATAAAAATACCCCAATGTAGATTGAATTAGCAATGAAACCCTCTTAGAAGATCGAATTAGCATTGAAGCCACAGTGATTTGCTACCAAATTTATAAATTTGTCAAATCAAAACAATTTAGGGCTTGGTACTCACTGACGTGGGAGGCATTTCCAATTCTTATAGTTTATTTGCTTGGACTCCAAACCGCCTCTCCCAATGCTTGCTCGTTGGGTCACTCCCACTGCTTGGTTGTTGGTCCACTCCCTCTCCCCTGCCACAATCAAAAACTACCTCTCCGACCACAATCGAACTGTCCAAACCAAATCGATAGCAGGTCCAAATTGTAGAGGCACAACTTCAAATCGAGGGCCAATCCAAATCGAGGTCACTCCAAATCGCAGGTCACTCCAAATCGATAGCAGGTCCGAACAGTCCAACCCAACTCTCATAGGCACAGCTCCAAATCGAGGGTCACTCCAAATCACAGGTCACCTCAAATCAAGGTCAGTCAAGGTCACTCCGAATCCAAATCGCAGGTTTGTGAAGTGCATATGGTCGCCGGATTTTATATTTGTTGAATATATATGTTATGTAATGTTTGTGTTTTGTTTTTTTTAATTTGTTTTTAATTAAATATATATATAACATTATATATAACAATTAAAATTTAATTGTTATATATAATGTTATATATATATTTAATTAATTACAAATTAAAAAACCATTGTTATATATTTATGTTGTAATTTTTTTATTAATGTTTAAATTCTATTTATTATATATTCATTTTTTTAATTTTAATTGGTTTTTTTGTTATATATAATGTTTTTTTTAATTGTTATATATAAGGGGCTTAAAACAACGATACAAGATTTTTAATTTCATATATTATTTTTTTCAAAAGTATGACAATATGATCACACATTGGATTGGGAGGATACGTCGATGAAGCAATGAGATGCTATGATCATGCTCTCTCATTTGTAATTCCAATAAATCCATGGTGATATGACATAATCTTATTATCCATTCAGACCGATAACAATATCACGCCCACCCGTTTCAATGGAAAACATGTTAGTTTTCCAGGAGTAATCACCCATTTGAACATTAATAAGGAGAAATAAATACTAGTCAAATAATTAAGGGAGATATAGGGTTCTTCATAGGGTTAGGAAGAAAAACTTCCTCAATGATGGGAGGGGATTCCTTTTGAGTTCTTCCATCAAGTTCATCATCATAAATGTCCTCAAATATGTCCATAAATAATTGATGTTCCTTACATCTATGCTCAAGAGAATATCTTTCATTACAATTGTAGCATAGAACCTTAAGTTGATGTTCCTCCATTTTGTCCTATGCCAACTTATGGACCTTGAAAGGTGGAAGAGGTTGTTGAAGAGCCACCATAGTTGGGGAAAGGAAATGAAATAAAGTTGGGGATTTTGGACTGAGCATAGGATATAACACAGGCATGACAATAAATATTATTGTCCTCCAACCAAGTAGTAGGGTGGTTCACCTCTAAGTGGGATTTAATTTCCTCTTTAAGACCACTAATAAGGAATTGCTTAAAAAATAATCATTTAATTTTTATGAAAAAACAAATGAACTTTGATGACTCCTATAATGAATTTCATTAGGTAATAAACTATTACATTAAGGGAAAGTTAGTGCTTCATTTGATCGATTGAACCAACCAATCGGATCTGACTCGCCAAACTTGTTTAGAATTACTTCAGAAAAATGAGGCATCATACTATTGGAAGGGTCGAAAAATGAGAAGTGATTCTTGGTTTCCATTTTGCTAACTATATGGGTGAGAGAATCAACCATTTTTTGTATGTCCTCTATAGTTTACATGTTATGAGTGTTTATCATGGGACCATAAGGTCCATCAAACAAGTTAGTGATGATTTATCCCAACACAATCAACAACCTAAGAGGATTTCCTTGTGAGGGTCCATAAGCAATGGTCCTAGCGAGTCCACGAAATAATAAGTTATTTCATAATGAAACCAAGATGATCAAATTACTCCTTGTTGAGTATCATTACATGGTTTTTAATGCTCCATTAATGGTTGGTGTCGGTCATTTTTGAGTCTAGAAACCCTCCCACACCGTAAATGCATGCATCTAGTATAACCATGCCAAATTTCAGTCCAAGCCAACACATATTTACAAAATTTCAATGTTGGCCCCATGTATCACATTATTTAATTTATAGGTATGGTTTCTGATGCTATAATGGTGAGTGTCATTCATTCGAGTCTTGAAACCCTCCCACACCGTCAATGCATGCGTCTAATATCAAACTTCTGACTTCAAAAGAATCCGACGAGATCGCTAAATCACCGACGACAAACACCGTTGGTTTTTCTAGGTAATAGCTGCGTTGGATATCATATAACGATGATGATCATGATGAAGATCATGATGATGATGACGATGATGAAGATGATGATGATGATGAAGATGATTGATGATGATGAAGATGGTCGATGATGATGAAGACGATCGATGATGACGATGATGATGATGATGACGATTGATGATGACGATGATGATGATGAAGATATTGCTAATGATGATGAAGAAGATGATGATGATGATGATGATGATGGTGAGGATGATGATGATGATGCTGATCACAATGATGATGATGATGATGGTGGCCATGATGACGATGATAAACATGATGCTACTGCTACTGATGATGATGAGAATGATGAAGATCATCATGATGATGATGACGACGATGAAGATGACGATGATGATGAAGATGATCTATGATGATGAAGACGGTCGATGCTGATGACGATGATGATAAAGACGATCGTTGATGATGATGATGATGACGAAGATGATGATGATGACGATGATCGATGATGACGATGATGACAATGAAGACGATCGATGATGACGATGATGATGATGAAGATATTGTTGATGATGATGAGGAAGATGATGATGATGATGATGGTGAGGATGATGACGATGATGCTAATCACAATGATGATGATGATGATGGTGGCTGTGACAACAACGATAAACATGATGCTGCTGCTGATGATGATGATGAGAATGATGAAGATCATCATGATGATGATGACGATGATGAAGATGACAATGATGATCAAGACGATCGATGATGATGACGATGATGATGAAGACGATCGATGATGATGATGATGATGATGACGATGATGATGATGATGACGATCGATGATGACGATGATGATGATGATGAAGACGATCGATGCTGATGATGATGATGAAGATGATGAAGACGATGATGATGAAGACGATGATGATGACGATGATGATGAAGATGATGATGAAGATGATGATGATGACGATGATGATGAAGACGATGATGATGACGATGATGATGAAGATGATCACGATGACGACGACGATGATGATGATGATGATGATGTTTGAGTCTTGATAATTGTGCATTTCCTTACTAAGCTTCTTTATTTTTCAAGAATAATTTAATATTATCTACTAAACAGGGCCAACCACGTGAAGGTGGAAGCTCTTATGGCCCCTCCTGATCCAGGTGGATATCGGTGGTAGCCCACCTCTTCCAACTGGCTCAAAACAGTCTTCTGGCAATTTTGGTAAATTACTATTTTTAGCAGTTTTTCGGGTCCTGAACTTTCGGAGCCGTTTTGAGGCCCTAAACGACACTTTTTGGCAATTCGGGAGACCAAATGGTTGCCAACGGCATGCATTAGGGCTAAGTCGAAAGTTGTAAATATCGGATAGACCTTTCCAATGGGCTACCGAGCCCCCCAAACGGAGATCGTATGCAAAAGTTACGACCTCGGGAAGTTGATGTACTAACTTACCCAAACGGGGCCCACATGACTTTTGGCGCTTCATCTCCTAGGGTTAGGTTTTTGGATGTCTAGGGTTTTTGACATTCCTGTTTATTGTAAAAGGCCTTGAGAGCCTCATTTCGTGGTTACAATGAGGCTCTCAAGGCCTTTTACAATAAACAGGAATGTCAAAAAGCCTAGACATCCAAAAACCTAACCCTAGGAGATGAAGCGCCAAAAGTCATGTGGGCCCCGTTTGGGTAAGTTAGTACATCAACTTCCCGAGGTCGTAACTTTTGCATACGATCTCCGTTTGGGGGGCTCGGTAGCCCGTTGGAAAGGTCTATCCGAGATTTACAACTTTCGACTGAGCCCTAATGCATGTCGTTGGCAACCATTTGGTCTCCCGAATTGCCAAAAAGTGTCGTTTAGGGCCTCAAAACGGCTCCGGAAGTTCAGGACCCGAAAAACTGCTAAAAATAGTAATTTACCAAAATTGCCAGAAGATTGTTTTGAGCCAGTTGGAAGAGGTGGGCTGCCACCGATATCCACCTGGATCACCTCCCCCCCTCACATCACTTTGAATTCCCCATTACCCGACAAAAATATCTATGTACACTAGAAACTTTAAATGTGTTTTTTAACATACTCTAAAACAAGCAATGTTTCAAATTATATCATATAGGAAAATGGAAACTCACTATGAAACAATTAATTTATTATTACTGCATACCTCGGAAACTTCAATGGTCTTCATCATCTTCTTCATCTGGGTCATCATCTGTACTATCATCCGATGATCCAGATTCAACATTGTAAGGATGGCCATATCATCCTCGTCGTCGATGTCAATTATGATCAACATGTCATCGTCGATATCATCTTCATGGACATTGTCTGATAGTACATCATCTGATTCAATAAGTTCTTCGACATCTTCTTGTGTACCATGATCATCTAACTCATGGTGGTCATGATCATCTTCTGCGGCGTCTTCTTCTTCGAGAACATCTTCATTACCTTCATCAATGTTATACTTTACCGAACTTCCCCTTGGATCGTGTCTCACAGCAAATGACCAACCCGCTGTACCTGGAACCTCAGAGTAAATTACCTATTCACATTGGGTTGGAAGAACATAGGGCTCCATTCCTGGCTCAAACAACCTTGTATTTACCATGGTAAAACCATTATCATGTTCAATAATTGTTCTATCAGGATCACGTTGATTCAATCTACACTTGTACCATTTGACAACGAACAGAAATACCTTGAAGGAGTTAAAGTCACACTAAAGAATGTCTTCCAGATACCCATAGTATCGATTTTCAGATAGTTCTGGATGTCTGTCACTTCTAGAAGAAACATTGGTCACCTCAAAGACTGCAGATATCCCACAATCAGATGTTTTCTTTGTTTCATCCAACTTTTTGATGCGATATCTACATCCATTGCACCACATAGCCTTATGGTGTTTTACCTAGTACAACAAGCCATACAGGAAAAGATTACATAATGATCACACCATATTTATGATAAAGTAGTGCATGTTTATTATAATGCCATAAAAGGAAAATAACCAGTGTGACATACAACGACAATATTTAAAGAAATAAATAAATAGTGTCCTTGATTAATATGCTTACCTGCTTATCTTTTAAACCTCTTGCTAAATCGATTTCCCTTTGTGTTACATTGGTGTCTCTATTGCGATGTGCAGCTTTAACCAATGAAGCCACACCTTCCCATGATATTCCATGACCAGATTGTTCACATTTTTTTATCCATACGTTCATCCAGTCAATATTGTTTGCGATGTATAAATGAATCGCATCCCACTCTCAACCAACTGTTTGATGACAATAAAATTAAAATTCAATGAAAATGTATATTAGTCACTTAAAAAATTATATAATTACAATATAAAATGATGCAAAATACTAAATAAAAAATATGATATATATGTATGATATATAAACATAAAAATCACTAGTGAAATGTGTTATATTACCTTTCACCTTCCTCGATCTACCTTTCCCCTTCGAAATCGTTTTTGGAGTCTGGATCACAAATGCGACGTAAATTGAGCTTTGACGCCAATATAGGAAGATATTCACTAATGTACAACATGATTTGGTATACCATATATCCCACCATCAGAGAACCCTCAGCATATGCTCGTTGTCTGACCAAACCCTTCATAAATTTCAAGTGCCTCTCAACCATCCACATGGACCTTGAGTGCGTAGGTCCACACAACTCAATCTCCTCAACTTGGTGTATGAGGTAGTGTTCCTGTCCATTGAAAATTGCTGAAGGTAGATGCTTTTGCATTTCACACATGAGACGAGGAATTTCTCTCCTCCAATACTTTAAGTCTTCTTTATGGAATTCTTTAGATGACAACCATCTACAAGTGACATGACAACCGGCCAAACAAGAGATTAAAGAAAAAATTCATTATATTATGTAACATGAAGTAGAGAATGAAAATCAAATTAAGAATAAGTTCTATGTTGAATTAAACAAACAGTAAGCACATGGAAAAATCACCACTTACCTCATGTATTTCCCGAGACTATATATTATTTGCTTGACATTGTTGTGAAAGTTGTCCAGGATAGAGAGAGGTAGAACATATAGTAACAATAATATCCAAATAGTTTCAGTATATCGAAAAAGGGTACTAGAAAAAGAAAAAAAATACTTATTAAATGCATACCATATTAATTATTATCTTCATGAAGACATGCCAATCGTGCATTTTCACCCCCGCGAAATCACCTTTCTTTGTTATGATATTCTTCATGTTCGCACAAAATCCGGTGGGAAATTTAATTTTTCGAATGACTTCTTTTACAACATTACTTTGCTGGTCCGTTAACATCCATGGAAGTGAGTTTATATTAATTTTCTCTCCGTTGCTATGAAATTGAATGACGTCTTTGATTGCATGGTTGTTATCTTGAATGTCTTTGCAAATTTTGACAATTTTTTCTTTGTCACTCCTTCCATCCAATATTCGCCATAATGTTTCAGTCGCATTCTTTCCGATATGCATTGTATCAAATAGATGAGCAATTTGTAGGTGCTCATAATAGGGCAACCTACTAAATTGTCTAGGATAACTTTTCATTCCTCGTGGAAGCCCATTAATGCCTTCATGATGATCACATGAACAACAATGATGAAATTAAATATTAAATGAATGTCAATTACACTAAACAACACACAATATAATAAAATACAATATGATCATATACAATGATTGATTATATGTACCTTGACAATTTCTATTATATTGCAACTTCCATATCTGAGGTGTCATTCTCTTTGGTTTCAATGCAGTCTCTTGCTTGCCATTGAAAAGATGTTTTTCGGTAGTTCGATACCTGTGATTCTTGGAGAGGAAGTGCCTATACTCATCAAACACCTCCTTTCCTAAGCTTTTTGAATGACGAGATTTGATCTTAGGACCACAAACTGGACATGCAAATTTCCCCTTTGTCTGAAGACCTAAATAAAAAGATGGAATATCAATATTAATGTCTATTATAATTATATAAAAAATGACTGAATTATTTAGAAAAACATGCATGCATATTATATTAACTAGTAGTTCGTAAAATTAAATGCAACTAAAGTGGAACTTATAATTACATACCACAGAAATGGGTTAACCCTGGGGCATCATGTATTGTCCATACAAGCATTGCATGGAATTGGAATTTCCTTTGTCGTATTGGTCTAGATAAGTCATACATAGTGATTCCATTCCATAACTTCAGTAGCTAGTCAATAAGAGGCTCGATATATACATTCATATCTTTGACTTGGTACTTACCTGATTAATTTGAACATATAAAATAAATATTCTGATTATGAGACACACCGTTTAGATAAATAAACCATATTTCACAATATAAAAACATTAAATATATATATAACATTATGAGACAAAAAATGACAAATGAGAATATACCACTGCAATAAAAAAAATTGAAGTGTTCGTACCTGGAATAATAATCGACAACATTATGTGCTCCCTCTTTATTGTTGACCATGGAGGAATGTTGTTGTTGATAACAAAAATAGGCCACACCGAGTAAACAGATCTCATATCTGCAAAAGGATTGACACCATCTACTGCCAAAGAAATCCTAAGATTATGAGGTTCGTCTTTAAAGTAAGGCCATTTTTCCTCCATATCTCTAAATGTTGACCCATCTGCAAGCATTCGAATAATGTCGTCTTGACTTCTATTTTGTGCATGGTAATCCATAAACTGCACTATGTTTTTGCACCTGAATAGTTGTTGCAAACGAGGAATAATGGGAATATAACGTAGAACCTTGTGAGGTACCTTTTTAGTTACTTGATCTGTGCGATATCTACTAATATGACATTCAGGACATTTTGTTGCAAATTCATGCTGGTTGTAATAAAGAACATGATCATTGGAGCTTGCATGAATTGCTTCATACTACATTCCAATTTCTTTCATGATGGAAGATAAATCTCGATATGTGCGACGTAAAATATTTGAAAGTGGTAACAAATATTCACCTATCATGCTACAACAAATTAAAATAAAAATCTAGTTAATATAATATACAAATAATATTAATGAAACAAATTTCATCCATAGTAATTTGACTTATATATGAATTAACAATAAAATACATGACAATCATATATATTTTGTGATGGAATATATTACATACCTTAACATCCATGTGACTGATATGTTTGAAAGACCATTTATAACCTTCAAGTTCATTACCAACAATATAGTAGAGAGAAGATTTGTCTTGGAGCCATCATAAAGGGGTTCGTATGCCTTGTCAAGAAGAGGTATATCATGAATATCATCAAAATGTTCATCATTTTCATGATCATGATCATTATCCATTTCAACATTAAATGAATCATGGATCAAAGTATTTGTAACATCATCTTCAACTATGTTATCAGTATGATCATCTTCTTCAATGTGATCATTAACTTGTTCTCCATTAATATTCATAGCTCCATGTTCCTCCTGTACTTGTTTTGGAAGCACTTGCTGATCCGGACGATATGCCATAGGATGTCTTTCCTTTATAATTACATGAAACAATCAATAGATAAAAGTTACAAAGCACAACGACCAATTGTACTGTTGGTCAAAAAAAAGAAATATTATAATAATACATAAATTTACAAAAGCAATCAAAATAGAAACATATATAATGCAAACTTACAAATGGATGGTATTCATGTCCCCCCTCGGAGTGCCCATGCTTCCTACAATGTTTTGTGGTTGTTGTGATCAAAATTCTTCTCCTCTTAAAGCCTCTACATTGATTACATGGACAATAGCATTTACCATCACCCCTTCTTTCAACTCCTTCCCACAATCTAGTAAGCAATTGTTGATTTTGTTCGTCTAGATCAGGAATATTCGTAGTTGACATTTTCTCGTAAAGAGCTTAAATGAAGATTATCGATCTTAGAAAATGAAGCTCCATAGTACTTTGCTCACTTGAATAACAAAAACAACGAAAAATAGTCCGCCGAACAAAAAAACATCCACAAACCGTCACTGGTATGGAAAACATGTCGGAATGGTTTCATATTTATAAATTGTAAAAGTCAAAAAGTCAAACCTACATCGGATATCCGACAACACTAATCTAGTGACCGTTGGGAAAAAATCCATCAGTTATCTGACCTCTTCGGGTTCAAAATGAAGTCAGTTATCCAACATCTAAAGCGTTAGATATCCGAATAGGCGTCGGATATTAGCAGAGCCGTTGAATAGCCAAGCAGCCTCGTCGGATATTCAAAAATATGTCGGATATCCGATGGGCATCTCTCAAAATATATAATAAAAAAAACAAAAAAAGGTAATTTTCAAATAAAAATCCGATGACAGAGTCCATTTTGTCAGAGGTCGTCGGATTTGCTCGTCAGATTTTGGGTTCAAATCTACTAGTGACTCTTCAAAAGTATTTTTCCATTAGAGAAAAACTTGAGACCCTAGGCCAAAAATATTGTTGGTCCGTTGTTGGTAGGTTACCTTGTTCAGACATGAAGCTCATTGATGCTGTTAAAGAACTAGTGCAAAATTTTTGGCATGATAACACTAGACCGTCATCGAATCAAAGAGATGTTTTAAACTTCAGAAAAGGTGTTAGGGGGGGTGAACCCCATGTGAAGCACTTCCTTGACACAACACAAATAGAACTCTATGAGAGGTTCGAGAATGAGCACACACAATTGAACTTGGGCCAAAGGTCCTTTGAAAAATGCAAACCCTGGTATGTTAGAATTTGCATTGATCACAATACATGTTGTTGTAGATACCATGTAGAATTTGAGCACTATTATGATACATATAGACATATATTTTGTGGTTTTCATACTAACATTGTGCAAGATTTCCCATCGTTACAACCACCGACTGCATCCACATAATTTATACATGGCATAATGTGTCCAAGACCTGAAGGAAAAAAATATTATAAGAGATCATGTTTATATGGGACATGTTCCAGTTGCAGTGGATTTGCATTATTGAGGTGCTGCATCCACGCAACCGCGGAGCACGAATTTGGGAGGATGTCAGTAGAAATGCAGAACTTCTAGTACATACCATATAAAGTAGATAGTTTGAAGGAAAGCAAAAAAATTGCACTGGTGAAGTCACAGGTAATCAAAGTTTGCATACTTTCATACTGTACATGTTGAATTTGTATATATATATTTAGATTGAAAATGTCACTTTGTATTAATGCCCTTGGTTTTGTGGCACCATGTACAAATTTGCAAATTCATGAAGGAATTCTACTAAAAGACCGAGCATTATGTACAACATGTCCATGTATTACGATGGCAGGATGAATAGTATAGACAGTGAGGGACCACTTTCCCAAGGGAACAATATTGTCGGTTGTGGACTTTGCGGAAAACTACACTCTACAACCACAGAATGAGATTCAAAGTCAATACTGTTTCTTGGTTTTTCAACCAAGCATGTGCAAGGATGCACCTATTAACAAAGTAATAGCAGTTTCAAATGAAAAGAAAAAACAATTATAAATTTAATCTAACATTGACATAAACATGTGTAAATAAACAAGAACTAAATCAATAACAAGAGATCTATGGGAAGAACAAGAGAAAAAATAATAGATTTTTTGTATTACCTCAAAGGTGAGGATGTTTGGTGTTGAGTAGCTCCAAGGTTGAGGTGCTCCAATCTCTAATGGTCTCTTCTCCAAGATGTTAAAATGGGGGGTCTTCAAACTCGAAATGGGAGGGAATGGCTCTCAAAAGGAATTTGGCAGTATAAGGATAGGATGAAATGTGGATGGAAAGTGAGGAGCCCCTATCACCTTTTTATAGTTTTTGGTGATGGAGAATACCATTACGGTTTTGAGGAAACCAATGGTATTGACCAACATCGTTTAGGTACCTTTTTCCCTCTTTTTCCTTTTTTGAATATTTTTATATTTTTATTCCCTTTTAATATTTTTTGGGAATTTTGGACCCTTATTTAGGTTCTTTTGTGTTTTTTAAGGAAAAATATATATTTTGAGGGGGAAAAGGTGTATTATCGTCTTTTTGGTGACCTTTTGATGGTTTTAGAGGCTCAAATGGTGGAAAAGTGGACAAATGGGTCATGTGAATAAGGGAATGGGCTAGTGAGCACTTTTTGGGTGTTAACAGATTGCCCCCTGATGTGTGAGGGCAGGAGCTCATCGTATGGCCGATAGACATCATAGTTCTTTTGTGTTTTTCCTGGGGTTTGGAGAAGAGAAGAGACCGATTGGAGACTAGAAAAACGACCCCTTGGAAGCTGTAAAAAACAAAAAACATTACATGGCCTCAAAATGGATGAGGAATAATCTCTGACTATGGACGAGGTGGGCATACCCATGCTCGTATCAAGACATATACATAACAATTAGGCCCACGAAGGGGTTCTTGAAGAAATACTTAAAAATTTGTTGGTACATCATAATGGTCTAGAGGGGACACAATGCTAGGACATACTCATGATCATGACATGACTAATCTCAATAACTGATACACTGGAAAAAAGCAACAACCATTCTAAATAAGGTATCAGAAGGGTCGACGAGCTATTGAAATTGAAGGTGTCCAACTTCTGTAGGGACTCAATAACTGTGAGTCAACTATGAGGAGTATATGTAACTGTATACTCGAGGGAGTATAAAAGTGGTGTACATCTGAAAACTGTTGGCAAATGCAACCCGGATCTCCATAGAAAAAATGTAACTGGTTGTTTCTATAAGTAGTCTCTTAAATGTGGAAGAGTCAGGTGATATCCAGGGTCTTCAACAAATAACTAAAAGGGATGATACCCAGTATGAGTCTCAACGATGTGATCAAGGTGTTGAAGTCGAGCATGTGAGAAAAAATCATTTGGAGAGGCACTGAGGACTCCTTTCGAAATGATCCATAGGCACTCATCACAAATGGTGATGAGTCCAAGGCACAGGGACCTCTAGGTCTATCCTCTCGAATAGATTTGGTTGGCGTCGACTAAGGGAGACTGGAAACTACCAAGGCAATGATGTTTCCTTGATAAGAGCACGAGGTATATAGCTGAAGTGTGATAATACTGATGGTAGGATTGTCATACTATGGGGATGGGAAATAATTGGGGTCATAAAGTGGGTGGACTCAAAATTCCTCTGTCCAGAGCATGATGACATGGTTGACCTGGCAGCATAGGGAACTGATTTTTAGGAGTGGGAATCATAGCTTAGGGGTATGTATTGCAGACTTGAGTGATTTGGGGGGGTTCAGCTGATGGGTGTTGTAGGGGGAGTATCGGGGTGACATATTGTAGAATACTTTGAACAAAGGCAACCAAAATGGGGAGCTTCTGCATGGGTAGACATGATCTATTGTGGTGCCGAGAAGCTCCAATGGGTCCTTCTTCGTAGTTTTAATGAGCTCCAAGAAGGAATAAAAGTGTGCTTTGAAATGGTACTATCTTGTGTATTTATGTGAGCCCAGGACTGTTCATGCTCGTAAGTGTTTTCATTTTTAGGGAGTCTGAAAATGATAAGAAGACTCTGCAGTGGTGGTGGAGTACCGTCCTGTGGATTTATACGAGCCCAAGACGGTGATTGCTTGTGGTTGCTTTCATTTTTTGAGAGTCTGAAAGCGGTAAGTAGACTCCATTGGTGTTCTTTTTCGTAAGTTAGTCTCCAAGGCCCGAAAAAGCATAAAATGATGCAAATGGAGAACTCTTCTAGCCGATGTGACTAGAGTATTCCTTTTCTGTAATTAGTCTACAAGGTTGAGAAAAGGGGTAAACTTATACCAGGTAGACGCCCTTTCAAATACTTTTAGTGAGCATGAAAGGAAGCAAGGTTGCTCAGCGATCTTTTCATTGTTTTAGGAGTCAGAAAAGAGCTTAACAGAAACTCCCTAAGTGCCTTTTTCGTAAAAGAATTGCTCGGCTCGAAAAGGGATAAAATTATATCGAACAAAAAGGGTATTGGTGAGAGTGAGAAATGATATTGAGCATCGTCACGAGCACGAAAATATGAATCCAGCGACATAAAGATCATGAAAAACGGGTAACGACCGATGTGGCACGCAGACTGAGGCGATGAGTGGCATTTTGAAAAAATGCCCAAAAATTATGGGGGTGAGAGCAAGAAATGGTATCAAGCATCATCATGAGTGTGGAAATCTGAATTCGACGCTATAAAACTTGTCAAAAATGGACGACGGTCGATGTGGCACGCAAACCGAGGTGACGAGGGGGCATGTAAAAAATGCCCAAAAAATTTGAGCATAAGAGCGAGAAATTATTTGAAGCATCATCACAAGTGCAAAAAACTGAATCCGGCGATATAAAACTCGTCAAAAACAGAAGACGGCCGGTGTGGCATGCAAACCGAGGCAGCGAGGGGGCATGTAAAAAATGCCCAAAAAATATGGGCGTGAGAGTGAGAAATGATCTCAAGCATCATCACGAGCATGGAAAACTAAATCCGGTGATATAAGACTCGTAAAAAATGGACGACGGTCAATGTGGCATGTAAATCGAGGCGACGAGGGGCGTGGGAAAAATGCCCGAAAAATGGACCTAGTGGAATCGAAAAAAGGAGTGGGCTATCATGAATTTCTCACTGTGCTGATTCCAACGGTGCCAACGATTTGAAAAACGGACGTCGTATGATACCGAAATTGTTGATTGAAAAATGGTCAAATCTCTATAAATAGTGTGTGGGCCCAATGTGACATGTGTCATTGTTACGTGTGAGTTTCACAGAGCATTTGAGTGGGTCAGAGCATTTTCTCTATTTGTGGGAGATTCGACCGTTGGATTTTGGTTTTGCGAGTTTCAGGTAAGCCTATGTGCCTTAGCCTTTTCAATTATTTATTTTCTGGTTAGCGGCGGGCCCCCGAAGCCCGCGTAATTCCACTTTGGCATTCCAACGTGGAATATCGCGGGTTTCGGCTCTTTTTCCACAATGCACATCGCGGGTATGGACTTGATACCCGTGATGTGCATCGCGGGTTTAGGGAAGATAGTCGCGATGTTCATCGCGACTGTTTAGCTGACAGTCGCGATGTTCATCGTGACTGTGGGGCTGATACCCGCGATGATCATTGCGGCTTTTGATTAAAAAGTCGCGATGATCATCACGGCTAAGAGCCCAAAAGTTGTGATGGGATTTTTTGAAAAAAAAAATTGTTTCTAAAAAAAATTTCTTTGTTTTTTGGAAGGATGCTGAGGAGGCCGCTAGTAGCATGGTGGGAGAGAGAGATAGATGAGGAGTTGATGGGTTGGATTCGGGATGACCCAGGTGTCCGAGAGGCCTTGGATGATGGCAGGATCCTAAAGTTTGTCCAGATTCCACTTATGCATTCAGTCAGAGAGCTACTGAACAAATTGGTGGATTTGTGGGTTCCAGCAAAGGGTGCATTTGTGGGGGGGTGAGCGTCTAGAGATCACCCTATCTGATGTTTATTTCCTTATTGGACTGCTTCGTTTGGGGGAGATATGGGAGCTCCAGCCGAGGATTCCTACGGGGTTGGACATTGAGGATCTCTTGAAGAGATTTTGTGTTCCTAGAGCTATTGCGCAGAACAACGCACTGAGTCTGACGTCTTTATGGGAGAGGGAGATGCGGGCGGTAGGGGCTTTTGTTCTATGTGTGTTGGGTTCCTAGACACCACATCATTTTTCTGGGGGGGAAACGATGATGGTAGACCGTGTATTGAGAGGGACCTACTTTGCCTAGGGTCAGATGTTTTTGGGCTGTGTTCGGTGAGATCTGGACAAGGTCAGCCGAAAGGGGGGGGAGTTTTGTTATGCCTCCTTCCTTTGTTGTTTTTTCTTTGAGCGAGTACCGACCTTGCGGCCGCGTGTGCCAGTTTGGTATGGGTTGCAAAGTGAGCTGCGGATGGTGCGGTGGGGGGAGTTGATGCCCCAGGGTGGTGGTGGTATCCGACGTTTCTTTTCAGCGGATATGTATGAGCAGTGGGAGTAGATACCTCTGCTTATTGATGATTATCCATATGTTGGCATGGATTTCCGAGGAGATCCGGAGATGCCTCAAGCTCAGGGACAGGCCTGTGGTCTAGACAGTATGTCTTTGTGTTTGGTTATCTGTTATATCATGTTAGATATATTTTGTTATGAGTATATCTAAATATTTTTATATGATATTGACTTGGTTCAGTTGTGTGATTGTGCAAATATTGGTCCAAGGCCACCAGCTGATCATGTGGGTCATCGGGGATGGGTGATGGTGGTGGTACTGCCACCTGTAGCGGCACCTCCTCCTCGTGTTCGAGGAGTTGTGCGTCTTTGAGACGATGCCCTGGAGGGCATACGAGAGACTTTGGAGGGGATTCTAGTGGGAGCCCCAGAGGAGGGTTGGAGGGACTTGGACCGGCCCACTATTGAGAGTTGTTTCGATGCTCCTCGTGAGTGGCGGTCTATCCTGCTCAGAGTAGCAGTTGTGATGACCGAGAGGAGGGCTCGGGATCAAGAGGATCCGGAGGAGCTAGCAGAGGAGGAGCCAGAGGGTCCTGGGGATCATGATGACTAGGTGATCATATATTTGCCCCCAAATGCTGATGAGCATATGGGGATGTACCTTTTTTGTATGGCTATGTATTTTTGTATATTGGGTGCTGAGGGAACCTATGACATGGTAACTATTATGATGATATATATATATATATCTTTTGGTATATAGTTGTGTATGCACGTGGATGCAACATTTTAATTTTTGTATATGCCTGTGGAGGCACATATTTGTTTTGCCCGTGGAGGCTTGTCATATATATCTTGTGTAGCCCGAGGAGGCATGCCATATATATCTATTGTATGTTTGTGTTTGTATGCCTGTGGAGGCACATGTTATGCACGTGGATGCAAATTTTGTTTTTTCTACATGGTTTGATTGGTGTGCCAATCTAGAATGTTGTTTGCCATATGGTCTGCTATACTATTGAGATTCCTTGGGACATGTGTGAATGAAATGGAATCAAACTATCAAATCATTTGTTTAGTGCGCAGGAATTTTCTGAATGGACAGGGATCGCGTACCTGATAAATATGGTTGAGCTGGGAAACAAGGAGATGGGAGTCCAAGAAAACGCTAAGGTGACTTATGCTCATTTGGAGAGCAGCGGCCAGGAGGCCGGTCATGGCGTCGTACTCATCTTGGTTGTTTGTGGCGGCACCTATGCACACTCCTTAGATGTGGATCAACTCGTGTGAAGGGGAATATATTACCCAAGCTGCAGAGGTGAGATTGGGAGACCAACGGCTTGCACCATCAGCAAAGCCAATGTAGCAAAGTGGAACAGGATCCATCTGTGGTCATGCAGGAAAAACAAATTTTTAGGTTTTTGTATTTTTTGTAAAAAAGAAAATAAGACTGTACAATTGTGGATTGTGGTGTCCATCAGATTTTCTATGGGTAAAATCGCTTGAGGTAAAACACATTACATGGGTTGCGTAGGGGGTTTCCTTCTGAGTCGCTTAGAATATATGCCCCCTGTCCGAGGCAGGTGTGTATAATATATGGGCCTTGCAACATGGACACAAACTTTCCTTTTCCCATTTTGTCATGAGCTTGATCATAGGAAAGTATGAGGTCGCCTTCACTAAATGCTCGTGGGTGAACATGTTTATCGTAATGAAGTTTAGATCTGTTCTTTGCATCTTCGATTGTTTGGAGAGCTGCGCGGCAATCTTCGTTGGCCTGCTCTAAAAGAAGTAAGTGTTCTTCAATCAGTGATGTATTAGGGAGAAGTTCTATGGAATTTTGTAATGTTGGTATCTAGCATTCAATGGGGAGGACAGATTCCACGCCATGAACTAAATGGAATGGGGTAAAACTGGTGGCAGTCTTGGTCGACGTGCGATAAGCCCATAATGCAGGAAAAATCATGTGATGCCAATTGGATTTATGTTTGTCGATGGTGTGTTGGAGGATAGTCTTCAAAATTTTGTTAATAGCTTCGACTTGGCCGTTCCCTTGGGGGTAGTAGGCAGAGGAAAAATGGTGTTCAAACTTAAGGTGTGGAAAATTCTCTCCAAACAGAGTATTTGAAGTGAGAGCCGTGGTCTGAGACGAGCGGTTTTTGTACTCCGAAACGAGCAATAACATGGTTGAGGAAAAAACGGGCTGCAGTGTCGGCTTTGCAATTGTAAGTAGGCATGGCTTCCACCCATTTGGTAAAGTAATCAACAGCCACAATAATGTGTTTGTGACCGTCAGCTAATGTGGGATTGCAATCCATGAAGTCGATGGCCCATTTGCAAAATGGTCTAGCAGTGACGACTAGATGAAGAAGGGTGGGGGGGGTTCTTGCCTTTGGGGCAAAGAGCTAGAAGTTTTGGCAGTGTTTGACTGCTGTGATACAATCAGTGAATAATTATGGCCAAAAATAACCTGCATGGATTACTTTTTGGGTGGTGGCCATTCCTGAAAAATGGTCGCCGCAGGCACCGCTATGACAGTCGTTAAGGACTTGTTCTGCTTCATCTTGGGAAAGACATCATCGTAAGATTGTGTCAATGCCACATCGATAAAGGACATCACCCAAGAGAAGATAATGGGTGGCATGGTGACGGATGCGATGGCGTCCATCACGGTCGATGTTGGGTCGAAACTTCTGTGTTCGGAGGTATACCAAAATGTCACCAAACCAAGGGTCGTCCGACGAGATGATGAACAAATGTTCATCGATTAGATCAGTATGGATAATTGGTGATGACGACGATGATGGTAAGTCCGTAATGAGTTGAGCGAGTGCTAATGCTTTGGTGCTCTTCGGGGTTTTAAAAGTTAGGTCATATTCTTGTAAGATAATCACCCATTTGGAAACACGGCCTTGTAGAAGGCGACGATTCAAGAGATAAACCATTGGATTGGAATTGGCCACAACTGCGGTGTGGCTGAGGAGAATGTAATGTCTCAGCTTTTGTACTGAAAAGACGATGGCGAGGGCCATTTTCTCTTCATGTGAGTAGTGGAGTGGTGGGCCTGAGAAGGTCTGTCTCACATAGTAAATGACATGCTCTTGGCGAGCGGAGTCTTCTTGGATGAGAACTCCAGAGACGGTGTAATCTGATGCCGAAATGTAAAGGGTAAAGTCTCTTGTGAAATCTGGTGGAGAAATCAAAGGGGCGCTTGTAAGTGTTTTCTTCAGGTCTGTGAAAGCTCCTTCTTCTTGGTTGTCCCATACGAAGTGGATATGAAGACGTAGCAAATGGAGGAAACCATGTACTGTGGTGGCATAGTCTGGGACAAAACGATGAAGAAAATTGGACTTCCCCTGGAGGCTTTGAGGCTGTCTTAATGTACGTGGTGAGGGGAGGTCCACTATGGCTTGAAATTTTAGAGGGTCAACGGTGATCTCTTTTTCTGAAATGACAAACCCCACCAGGTGGCCTGCTAGAATGCAAAATACACATTTAAGCGGGTTCAAGCAGATTTTGTATTTGCGGCACCGCAAGAAAACTTGTCGAAGATCTTCTAAATGGTCAGATCATTTCTTAGATCGGGCGGTGAGGTTGTCTAGGTAAAATTTTATGATTTTATGCAGATCATGAAAGCAATAAGTCATGGCATGTTGAAAAGTGGCTCCCACATTCTTGAGACCGAAGGCATGATGCGATAGGTGAAGGTGCCCCATGGGGTGGTAAAAGCGGTTTTGTATTGATCTTCTTTACGGATTTTGATTTGGCTATATCTAGAGAAACCGTCCATAAAAGAAAGTACCTCATGCCCTACACACTCATTGATTAGTTGGTCAATAAATGGTGTGGGGAAGTTGTCTTTGGGACAAGCTAGGTTGAGGTCATGGAAGTCAGTACAGACGCGGATGGTGCCGAATTTCTTATTAACTGGTACTGGATTTGAAACCCAACTGGTATATGCAATCAGGTATATGAAACCTGCTGCTCAAAGTTTCTCGATTTCTACTTTGACGGCTGGAAGCTTGGATGGGTGAATGGGACATTGTTTCTGGAGGACCAGTGATATGTTGGGCCAAGTGTATATGTGATGTTCTATGATGGTAGGATCAAGACCAGGAATCTCGGTATAAGACCAGGCAAAGACATCTCGAAATTCTTGGAAGAGTTTCTTATAAGCTTGGGTTTCTTTTTCAATGCAAGATGCACCTAAAGAGATAAGCTAGGGTTTTCCGGGGGTGGTGGAGATGTCCATTTTTATAATGGGCGAAATGTTAGCCATATTACCTTCTTCAAAGGATTCTGGAGTTGGGATTGGGTCCTTGAACCAATCGACCTTGGTTGGTAACAAGTCCTTAGATTCAACGAATAGTTGGTTTGCCGCAATGGACGTAGATGCTTTAGGGAGGAAGTATGATCGATGGCGCATATCATCCAAAGGGTAGTCCGGTGCAGTGAGTGTTTCTAGGATTTCTTCATCGGTACGGAAGTAGTGTTCCATTAAATGAATTGGTTTGGGTTTATAGGTAGTTGAAATCATATAAATGGTATTGATTTCTTCTGAATGGGATGATTCTGGAGGGAATATTTCCTCAATAAGTGGGGGGAATATCTCTAAGTCGGCATTATTCATCTCGTATAGTGCTACTTTGTAATCTGGGAGATCAGGGCAGTGATGTGAATAATGGCTGTAGATTCCGCATATTGCACAAGAGTGGTTTGTGCGCAATGATTTATCACAAGGTTGAGGTGGTAATTCTAATTTGATGACTGGAACGTTGGTGTCATCATCCAACATATTAATATGTTCTTGAAGTGCTGGTAGTTGTGGACATAGGTGAGTAGCGTGTCCAATATCGTCGCACAAGCAGCACTTAGGGAGCACACGGGTTGGGGGATTCTTAGCTAATTTGGGCGTCACTGGGGGGGTGCGAGTTGTGGGTACAGTGTTGTAGGTTGGTGGATCTCTGCCCCCAGTGTTGTGGGATTGAGGGGGGACATAACTAGATGTTGATGTAGTGCCCCCTGTTGGAATTGATCAGTTTTGGTGGTTCGAACCACCAGGTGGTGGGCAATTTTGGGGGTTGGGTCTTCCAGGTGGTGGATGGTTCAACATATTCACGGGTTGTACCAGTTGTAAAACAACGGTCAGAGTCAGCGAGGTGGTTGGTGTAGGTAAGTACCATACTGGTAACCCTATTGTTAAACCTGGAAGGTTGAGTGTAGCCATGAATGGCGAGCTGACAACTCCTGAAAATGGAAACAAGAATGGGATTGTGTGAATCAGTGTTGTTCCGATATGACTAGGCATGATGGGTGCTTGTGGCGGCGGTTGAGGTTGTTGAGGATGTTGTTGTTCGTTGTGTGATAGGGTACACAAATCGGATACTATAGTTACCTAAATAGGGGGTGGGATTGATGGGAAAGAGTTGGTCATGGGAGTATCTGAATATATCCCGGGTCCGACTAATGAGACGAATGATGTTGGTGCACTAAGAATGGGTTGTTCGATCATGGGAAGAACATTTTCTAGTGTTGCGGGGGCATTGAGATCATAGTATGTAATCTGGTCGATTTTGACTACGCGTCCTTCATGGGGAAACATCATGATGTGGAAAACTGAAGAAGTGACAACTTTCATTTTATACATGTAGTTGCATCCTAGAAGGAGATTGTAATCAAGTTGGGCGTTAATGACCTCTATACCTATGAGGACTAGTTTTCCCCCAAGATGTATGGGTACATTCACTAACAAGCCTTGAGGTTGAGCTACACGGCCATCGTAAGCTCTCAATGCAGTAGTTGACAGTTGTAGTGGTGGGGATCCAAGTTTTTGCCATTAATGAACGACGAGGTTGCGAATGGAGATGGAACTTGAAAAGCTAGAGATGAAGGCAAGTGAGGTTCAGCTTGTTCTAAGTCGAAAGCCATCATGTTAGACTTGTTTGGATCTATGGCACCAATGGCAGATAACAATAATTTTCTCTATGTTGGACAGTTTTTTAAGATTTCGAGAGCGGACATAGCAGCGGGGGACTGAGCTAAATCCTCTACAATGTTATAGTTGGAAGCTGCAGGAGCGTTTGGGTTATTGTTAATCCGTCGCAAAGGGAATCGAGGTGCTTTGGGACCCCCTTCCATGGGCATATTGGGTATGCGAAGTGGTTGATCAGTTGGGAGAGTACTCGACGATGGGTCGGTAGGTGTGGCCTCAGGGGTGGATCCATATTGATTTCGACACGTTTGAAGATTGACCTCATTTGATGACATCATTAGCAAATGGTGAGTGTTGGACTATGTATGTTGGTAGTCGACTGCTGCATAAGTAATTTGTTGTTGTGGTGCAGTTGATCCTTGAGGGGGATCATTCGGACGAGTTTTTACCATGCCTTGGTTTGGTAAGGTATTTTGTAATATCATGGGTTGTGGTTGAGGAGGGGGTGATGGCTGTGCAGCATGTCCTTTTTGTTGGGCGTCGTCGGTCCAGAGTTGATGCGCTCGATCTAAATGGGGACAATTATGTGTGTAATGGCCGTAGACTCTGCATATGGAACATGGATGGTTTGTTCTCAAGTTATTATTTTTAGCCTGTTTCGGTGGACGGTCAGGGTTTTGGTTGGGTGGAGCAGCGTTATTATTATTTGGACGATTAGGTGGTGGTGCACTTTAGTTGTGTTGTTGGTTGTTTCCGCGGTTACACCCTCTTCCACGATTTTGTTGACCTCCTTGGTTACGCTGATTGTTCTGGTTTGGAGGTTGGTTTTGCTGCGTGTAAACATGCCCATGGGTAGTAGGTGGGTTTTGAGTTCATGTAGACTTTGGAGCAGGTTGCGGTGGGTAGTAAACAAGAGGGTTCTAAGGTGGTCCTGGTGTTTGTTGGGGTTGTGGGTAACCTTGAGCTGCTAGAAGTGTTGGAGCAAGATGTGCTGCCTATTGAGGATAATAAGCTGCTTGGGCTTGTGGCTGGACAAGAGTCTGGTGGGCCTATTGGTTATAGTATGAAGGTGGTGCATAATCTGATGGTGCTTGGCCATAACATTGTGGTGGACATGAGGGTCCATGAGTGTGGTGGGTATGTGTTACTGGAGCATATGAAGTTGTAGCTCCAGAATGAGATGAAGCACTAGAAAGATCTGGGGCATTGTTTGTACTCATCATTGTAAAACGTTTGTTTTGTGCCATAACCTGGATGATAATACCGTCGGTGGCATGGGATGCCCCCAGCACATCATGGCGGTATGGATTGCCACGTGGGGTGTCAGATAAAATAGTGTATAGATATCCTAACTGGGCATATATGAGGTCGAACTGTTGGGCTTTTAAGATGGCTTCTTCTTCCGACTAGGGTCGTTTAGATTCTACATCTTTGGCTATGAGAGGGAGGAGTGATTTGAGGAACCATTCCAAAAAGATTCGGTCGTCAAGTTTTATATTGCAGAGGCTACGGCGCTTACGCCACTCATGGATATGATCAGTGATGTGTGTAGCATTGTTCTGTCTACAAGACAAAAGTATTTCCACTCCTGCATCATAGTGTACAGGTAGTTGAAAGAATTGAAGGAACGTTGAGGCGAGGGATGTAAAAATGGGGTGTGTCCCATGTGGCTGCTCAATGTACCACTTGGCTACAGAGCTAGTGAAAGTTCTTTGTAAAAGTCTCAATCTAATGGAATCATCTACTATGGAGTTAGAGGAACACCATAGGTGAAACGACATGATGTGGTTTTGGGGATCTTCCCCAGCTTTTCCTTCAAATTTTGGGATATCTAAGGGGAGCTTTGTGGGCATGGGGGGTCACGCAGGGTCGTTTCTAATAGGGTCATTGGTTAAACTTGCTAGGTTTGGTAAGTTTAGACTAGCCATGTATGGCAGACTGGAAGATGGGTGTGGTATGGTCACTAGGGATAATTTCTAATGGCAGCATTGTGGATTGGTTTAGTGCCCCCTAAGGGTATGTTAGGTATGAAAGGGATGTGTCCTCCAATCGATGTGGTGTGGGAGGGGCCTGTGCTTCCAAGTGCAACATGGGTTCCAGATGGGTTAGGAATGGTTCCAGTAATCACTGGGATCTGGGTAGTGGCGATGAGAGGGGGGGGAACCCCCATGTTGAGCATACCTAATATAGGTGGTGGTCCTGTGTTGGGCATGCCTAGAGGGGGTGTGGCCCCCATGTTAGGCATGCCTAAGGGGGTTGTGGCTACCATGGTTGTCACGGTAGTAGTGGGGTTTGTTGATGTAGCTCCAATAGCACTGGTGAAAAGGGGGTCATATTGTGATCTGACCATGGGGTTAGTTGGTGATGTCTCGGTAGGGTGTTTGGATTCAGCCTTAGAATCAGATGTAAAGTGAGGTGCGTCAGAATCAGATGACTGGGTTCTATGTCGATGATGTGTGGAGTCAAGGGATAACGCTCTATGTCTATGACATGTAGAGTCAAGTGTACTGAATTGAGGGGGTTCACCCTGAAAACGTCGGGATCATCTTAAGTTCTCAATGGTGAGAGATGTATGGAAATGCCAATGGATGGTGGTGAGATAAAAAAACTCAAGACCCTAATGCCACGATGTGTGCAGGAGGGGAATGTGAAAAAATAATGGCTCTTAGGTCCACAACCAACCTCAAAAGCACTTATTATAATAGTTGTACTATAATAAGTGGAGGAATCAAGAAAAGTGGTTAGAATACCAAAAATCAAACGGTTTCTAGAAAAAAGTGGTGCTTACTAGACCAAGGGGGGGTAGCAGAGCATGCAAATGCCTAACTAAAAGTGGTATTATGATTCAATGAAACATATCCCTTGCAAGGTGATGAAATCCAAGTCAGACAATATGAGCAGTGGAATCAAAGGCTAGATATCCCCCTACTGAGAGGGACACCAGGTAGACAACCCTAAAAATTGGCCACTAAGATACCCCGTTCATTACACGTTCGGTTGGGTGAATCTACAGTTTGGTTCTATCACTGATGTACTCCCATACGGGTGGTACACCGAGAACTGTGAAAGGTATCCTTCTGTTACTGAATGGATGGCATTATTCCACTCAGACTTCCGGAACCAGTCTGGCTACTTCAACCCTCCTAAGGGAGAGGCCTTCCTTATAAATTGGTGTATAACCGTGTCAACAAATAATAAGGGATTTTTGGGACCCTAAGAGTCAACCACTATGTCTCAGATGTAAATAATTGAGGGGTGTTATTGGAACACCTATCCCCCCAATCCTACCTAGCTACAAGATTCTTTAAGTGTTCCCCAAGTGGGGTTAAAGTGTTCGTTGAGTTTAGGTAGATTTTAAGGCTCAGTTAATTAAAAATGTGGCAGATTGGGTGCTAGTGTGATTATTTAACTGAAAAGGAATTTGCCTTGCTTGGGCGATTGATTACAAATTAAAAACAAGATAATTCCAATTTGCAAAAAATAAAAGGCTTTTTTTCTGAAATGTAAATGCTTTAACAAAAATACTTCAAAAACTATGGACTTTTGAAATAATTTTTAAAGGAAATCAAATATTGTAAAAATTGTAAGAAATAAATGGATTTCTAAATGCTTGCTTGGGCAAAACTATTGAGCAAATCAGAAAAATGGTTCGAAATTTGCAAAAAAGATAAATATATAATCGAAACAAAGTGCTGAAAAACCTTTCTTTCACTTGTTGAAAATTTTTAAAAAGATTTTAATTGAGCATATGTAATAGAAGAAGATGGAATATTGCTGCAATAATGTAGAAAAAATAATGCTAGACGAAATAGGCTAAATGGGCAAAAAAAGTAGCAAAATTTTTTCTAAAAATTGGGTCAAGCAAAAAAAATTGACATCGCGGGTTAATGGGAAAAAGCAGCGATGTGCATCGCAGGTTTAAGCCGCGAAGCCGCAATGTGCAGCACAGAAAAATGATGCAAAGCCACAATGTGTAGTGCGGAAAAAGGCCGCGAAGCTGTGATGTGCAGCACAGAAAAAGGCCGCGAGGTCGCGATGAGTTACGCGACTGTCAGGAAAAAAGTTGCGATGTGAAAACGGAAAGAAGGTCGCCGGAAATGAAACTAAAAAGTGAAATTTTGGTCTGTTAAAGGCTACGGAAAGGGCCAAAAGCTAGAGCAGCAATGAATATGCTGTCTAGTATGGTAGATCTGCTAATCAAAATGGTAAAAACAAGTAAAAAACAAAGATCTAAAGAAAAAATTTAAAGCTCGAAACCCAGTGGAGTCGCCAAAAACTGTTGCTTGGTTTTTCAACCAAACATGTGCAAGGATGCACCTATTAACAAAGTAATAGCAGTTTCAAATCAAAAGCAAAAACAATTATAAATTTAATCTAACATTGACATAAGCATGTGTAAATAAACAAGAACTAAATGAATAATAAGAGATCTATGGGAAGAACAAGAGAAAAAAATAATAGATTTTTTGTATTGCCTCAAAGGAGAGGATGTTTGGTGTTGAGCAGCTCCAAGGTTGATGTGCTCCAAGCTCCAATGGCCTCTTCTCCAAGATGCTGAAATGGGCTGTCTTCAAACTCGAAATGGGAGGCAATGACTCTCAAAAGGAATTTGGCAGCATAAGGATAGGATGAAATGTGGATGGAAAGTGAGGAGCCCCTATCACTTTTTTATATTTTTTGGTGATGGAGAATACCATTACGGTTTTGAGGAAACCAATGGTATTGACCAACATGGTTTAGGTACCTTTTTCTCTCTTTTTCCTTTTTTGAATATTTTTTATATTTTTATTCCCTTTTACTATTTGTTTGGAATTTTGGACCCTTTTTTAGGGTTTTTTGAGGAAAAATATATATTTTGAGGGGAAAAAGGTGTATTATGGTCTTTTTGGTGACCTTTTGATGGTTTTAAAGGCTCAAATGGTGGAAAAGTGGACAAATGGGTCATGTGAATAAGGGAATGGGCTAGTGAGCACTTTTTGGGTGTTAACAAATACTACCATTTAGACCAAGTTAGCATAATGGTCCATATGACATATAGGCATGTGCCAAAGAGCAGCAACGACATGAGGATAATATTGAAAGAGACCAACTTCTACATCAGTAACAATAGGTGCCACGACCTACATTATGTGCAACATTGCTTCAAAATTTTCTATGATCAACTGAAGGACAGAGGTATACAGATGGATCAGCATTGGACATGGTCAGATGGTTGTGCAGGCCAATTCAAAAATGCACATGTTTTCCAGGGGTTGAGTATTTTGCACAAGACTTATGATGTGCTGCATGTATGGAACTATTTTGAGACCAGGCATGGAAAGGGAGAGCACGGCGGGGCTGGAGCATGTCTCAAAACTACCTTATGAAGGGAGGAGATGAGGTGCATGGGAGGACCTCATATTCAGAATGCCGAATCCACAGTTCGATGGTGCAAAGAAAAAATGTCAGATCGAACCACGGAGCTACACATACCAACAGGTAGAGGACATGTTGTCAAAAATTTATAGAATGTAGTTGATATAGATCGATTGCATTCTTTTAGTTGTAGTACTATGCAAGGCACTCGTGGATTTCATTTGGTTCGAAGCTCAAACAACCCCTTATTGAAAATATGGACATGAAAACTTGCTTTCTTTTGTGGGTCTTGCAGCAGTTGTGAGTGGGATGACTGCGAATCAATGGATTGGGTTGATGAATGGGATCATGTATAACTTGTAGTGGACCCACGTGTATTTGTTGAAACAATCTAGTTAGAGGAAGGCCAGTCCTCTATTTCGAATGAATATGATCATATATCTAATATTGTACAGCCAGGTTAACATTTCTGCATGCATATCCTGGTTCCCTCCTTGCTTTTGTAATTATCCAAGTTATCAAACCACTACTTGTTGGCATATGACCTTAAAATGCATTTTTGCAGGACACATCTATGCAGTTGTCGCCCCTACAGATAGTGCAATTGGGATGAATTATTGGTTGGCACGATGCATCTAGGGGAAGCAAACGCTCCTCGCATCATTAACGGATAGTGAAGGCATTACCTTTCCAACTGGATCGATGGTTGTTCAGGGGGAATATATTATAGTGGATGGAAAAACACCAAAGAGCAATGGCTACACATACACAGATTATAGACCAGGGTCGCGGGTGTATCACTTTACGCACTTGATCGTGGGTACAAATATCCAACTACAGACAATGTCAACGAAGTCATCAAACAAGGTACGCCACTTACTACCTCATGCAGAGGATGAGAGATTGTTCAAGACAATTAAAAATTGAGAGGATCCAGAAGGCCTAATTGACTAAGGTACATAGTATAGCCATGTGATTGTTTATTCATGCACGATTAATGTTATTCATGTTAGATAGTTTATTTGATATCGTTATCTTATATCGTTTATTTGATGTTTGAGTTATGATTAAGTTATGATTTATAGCCATGTGATTGTTTATCCATGCATGATTAACCCTAGAAGCACTAATATAACCCTACAAACATAATCTAGCCCTAGAAATCCTAGAAAGCTAAACTAACCCTAGAAACACTAATCTAACCCTCATAAACTAATCTAGAATCCTAGAAATCTAATCTAGCCCTAGAATCCGTGAACCACCACACGTACCCTCAATAGGGGGTATTTGGACTCCAAGTGGGATAGGATCATTATTAGAATGGTTTGTCATGTCACACAAGTACACCACTAGAGAACTGAACTTATAGAATCCAAGTCTACATGTCTATCTTGGAATTTCGATCCTCAAACCCTAGGTCTTACCAAGATGCCCATAGCACCCAAATCTGGATATTGCCCCCATTTTCTCTACCACTCTCTCCATTTGGAGCCTTAGGATTTGTTTCAATATTGGTCTAGTACTTGGATGAATATGAGGATCATTTGGGATCTATGATTCTTCTTCATTGGCTTCTTGAGTTGGTTCTTCATTGCCTTCATCCACATAATAATGGATAATTTCATTGTTGTTCAAATATGTTGGCAATGAGGGCATGTTAAGGATTTTTTCATTAGCGTTAGTAACAAAATTCATATTCATATTCATCATGGCTTATGATAACCATTCATGGTAGTTTTTTTGGCTTTGCAATGTCATTTGTCATTGAGGCTTCTTGCCACTTGACAACCTTCAATCTTATTCAATTCAATAGTCTCATTTTGAATCGGTTCTAGGGAATATTTATGTGGTTCATGTGATGCAACAACTTCCATATTGTATTGAGCTACTTCATCATCTAATTGAGTAGCACTAACATGTTCATCATTGTCACCTAATGGTTGGAAATGTCCTTGAGGGAGGCTTTAGACCTACCTCACCCATGTTAATGCTTGATATTTTGGAGGTCCGTCATCACCATCTCCATCATCATAACCATCTTTATCATCATCATCATCATCATCTTCATCACCATCGCCATCATCATCAACGCCTTCATCATCATCACCATCTTCATCATCATCACCATCTTCATCATCATCACCATCTTCATCATCATTGTCATCTCTAGGTCCCTCATCACCATCTCCATCATCATCACCATCTTCATCATCATCATCTTCATCACCATAACCATCATCATCACCATCATCATCATCATCACCATAAGTGCCCGGTGGATGATTTTGCAAATTTGACCCCATCATGCGAAAATTGCACACTCCCTCACTGAGCAAAACCCTAGTTTCCAAGATGGACCTACAAGGTGACACCGGGGCCACAGGACCGAAGGAGAGGGCAACCCCTAGCACTATCCCGATGTCCTAAATCCAACGGAGTTGACGGTTCATTAATCGGAGCCACGGTCTTCATTCTATGGCTTGTTCCTTCTCACATTCAAAAGTCCTTCAGGGACACCTGCAGGATACCTGTTGGGGGCATAGAACTCCAACCGTGCAGCAAAACCTAGATACCTGTTGTTGCAAATTGCACATAATTTAGTTTAGTATTATTTCATTTTGTTTCTTTCTGTACATAATCTTTAATAAAGAGTGGCCTCATTGTCCTAAACAATTTTATGCGACAAATAAAAATGTTGGTCATAATTTTTCAATCGAAGGAGAATAAATTTATTTTAAGAGTTTTATTCAATTAATCAATATGTTTACAATTTATGAATTGATATAATCTAATCCACTATTTATCACTCCTATTACAATAAAAAATTCTTTTCTAGGACAAAACTTAAACACATATTCTTCCACATGAGATGTTAGTCATAATTGTAAAGCCTCATTTGTTTTAATTTTATTTAGATTAGATCACTTTTTGTTTCATTTTTCAAATCGTTTGATTAGGCTTGGATTTCTTAGTTTGATAATCATTTGCATTGGGGCGAAAGTTTGATAACTGTAGAAGTAAAGTGATCTTACTATACAATGCATAATCACCGCAGCAAGAATAAATATCGTATATAACAGAATATGACCGCAGGCAGAAATATCATTAATCAAAGAATGACACCAAAAGCAGTATGAGTAGCATAAAGTAGTCAATATGATTAAGTAAAATAAGTAGGAAGTATAAAGTATAATTTAACAGACATATCAGTAGGAAGTCTTCTTTTGTATCCATTAATATATCCATTAAAAACAACTCGTCATATTAGTTAGTCTCATATTAGTTAGGTAGCACCCCAATAAGAGTTACGCTTAGATAGATTATTAGGAAGTCACGTAGCCTTGAAAATGATAAAGGAATAATTAGGAAGTCAGTCAGTAGCCCTTATATCCTTATTTATTAATTCTTAGACCCTTATATATTTATTTATTAATGCTTAGAATAGACTCCTTATTTATCTATGTGAGGAACAAATAAGCCAGTTTACACATAACAAACCCACCTTTACAACAGAAGCAGTACTTTGACCCAACACCTTCTTTCCATGGGCCTTAAACCTCATATTTTCAACATCAAACCACCACCCCGACAAACAAATAGCAACAATAAACCATTCATTATTCAATCAACCCATAACCCAACCCAAGGAAAGCCAGGAAAGACAACTCACAACTTAATAAAAGGTAAGGAAGCAAAACTCACAACTTGATCATAGGTTAATATCTGAAACAACACAATCCTACTTAATCATAGATAGGAATCCTACTACTAGTTGATAAGAGAAAGGTCAATATCTGAAACACCACAATCATAGAGTTTTTATCTCTTCCACACGATCATACCCAAACCCTCATCACTCGGCAATAAACCTACACCCTTCTTGAGACAGAGGATAGTATAATTAGTATCCCTAGCAGAAGCTCTACAACTACACCAATTCAAGGGAGGTACTTAACCCCTCTTCTTTTTGAGGAGAGGAAATAAAGAATATATAGAGGAACTAAATAATCTTGTTATTAAATTTCTTTATTATACAAGATAGTAATAAAATATTAGATTTAATAAGATAGTTAGAGAGAATTCTAATAATTAGATAGTATGAGTAGATCATATAGTTATATATTTTATTATGTAAGATGGTAACAGATAGAAGAGTAGGAGCGGAGCGTCTCAACCGAACTTTAAATTGCCAAAACGGTCTCGGAGCTTCCCTACATAAGGACATTAGAAGCTATAGTTATTAAAGAATACATTATATAGTTTTACAGGCTTTATAATCCAGCACATATGAAAGCACTCTACTATATATAGGTCAACCAACTTAATTCTTACATCTACTATATATATAAGTATTAACCTCTCTAATATACTGATTCACCACCTATTTATTAATCCTAATTCTTAAACTTTTCAAATATTATTCCTATGAAAAATGAAGTGATGATGCGCGAAGCCCTTTTTTTGCGTATGTTCTGCTAAACTTCGTGTTCCTTTACTTAAATCCTTACCCTATTGGTTCTGTCTTCCCTCCCTCTGGGCGGGGTAAAGCTGTGACGAAATCATCTCATTATGGCACGCTATGCATCGTAAGATAAGGGAATACATGGAATTATAAGAGTAAGTAACAGCAGTAAGTATTTCAAGGTGAGTCTCATCGGCTGCTTCTGAAATACTAATCTAAGTTGACCCCAATATTTAATCGAATGCCGAGTGGCCAGAATGAAAGAATAAACTCGCTCGAACCCACACAAGCCCCGTCGGTCGGTTGCAGTCCAAAAGGTCATAGGACAGTTAGCATGAGGTATTCGGGTTCCCTTCACATCTTTAACACCAATATGTACCAGCCGGCAAATACTAAATATGTATATGATGCTTACTTTACGATGCGCTCTGTATCTTAAATTGATGGATGAGCTATATTCTCTAGTTATTTCAATTCCTATAGCTACAATTAAAGTTACTAATTGATGGATGAGATGCCATATTCTTACGGTCTATCCCTCGCTTCCACCTATAGATATATATTGAGTTTTTGTTGTGGCTACAAAAGCCTAGAGAGGAGGCACCCCGACCGGAAGGGAGGTGCGAGAACGTAGGTGTGAGAAGATAGGTGCGAGATGAGGGAAGTACTTCGGCCGGTATTAGAGCCAAGTAGTGATCAGCATGGTGGAGGTAAGTAGGCAGCCATTCCCTACCTTCGAAGGGTTCAAGTGGCAATACAACGCAACGTACTCAAAAGGAAAGAACCAGGTGACTCACTATTACTCTTCTAATCCCTGGGCCATAGCAAGTATGGTTCAAAATTGAATAGGAATTCTATCCCATTATACGGAAGGCCCTTTATTTACTAGATAGGAATAGTAGGGACAAATTTATAACTAGAGTGGCCGGTGCTAAGCGAGTAAAGGATCAATCAATAGGCAGTTTGTTTAAGAATGAGAAATCCAGGGAGCGAGGTACGAGCCCTTCATATATAAGTCTGGGATTGATCACTGGTTATTATTATTTAAGCCTGTGACAATCTTTATATTATTTAATAAGGGAAAATAATCCTCTCTATCTGCATCGCTTTCCCTCAGATACAACAGAGTAAATGTCGCTTGCTTGGGGATAAAATGAATGATTGTAACAACCGACCGGAACAACGAACAGGGAAAGGGGAACAACGAACATCATGGCAGTAGAGACGTGTAGGCCCTTCGCTAGCTTTTAAATAACAATAAGGTATTACCTGATATAGCGAAAGGGTTGGTCATCACCAAACGTTCGCGAAGGTAAGACCGGGATGCGGGTGGTGGGCATCGGATCCGGGTCATCGGGCTTCTTATTCTTGTTTCAGATGTCAATCCAGTCTCCTATAACCCACCGTCCAATCGTTCGAGTCTCCATCTCTTTGGATTGGATCTCCTTTAGTATCTTTGGATTTAGAAAGGAAAGCGACAGGTAGCGTACGTATACAATAATAATTAATCTGCCTGCATCTTATGAGAAAGGATGGGTGGAGATTCTAGTATGAAAGGACGCGCAATAATAAGTGCACATAATAGCCTCTCGCAAGGGGGCCGACCCTAGATCCCACCAGAGAGGGAAAGGTACCTATTCACAGTTTGAACATAGAAGATTAAAGGAGGTTTAACAGATACGAAAGAAGGCTGCCAGAGCTGGTCAGAGATGAATGGCATAGCGATCCGGTACTATAATTAATGGCGGTTTTTATTCCTTACCAAAGCGTTCGCGAAGGGAAGTGTTGGGGGGTAGGTATACAACGAGGAATAGGTCGTTGGGTTATGGGTGGGATAAATAGAGGATTGCTTTCGTTAAGCAATTACTTATATAGAGCAACTACTGAATAATCGTTCAAGACTGCACTGCTGATTTATAAAAATAGGGGCTTATGCTCGCTCTGGATCTGGATTTGCACCCGTATCTGCTTAAATGGATGAATCTTTATCTATGCGAGGTGGTGGTTAAACAACAAGATAAATTTGTGGTGATGGTGCCTCTTCTTTTCTAATCTCCCGGTCAATCGGTCTACTACTAGGTAAACTGTTGGCGGATAAGCTTCAACTACTGGAACCGAGTCAATCACTTATTGCTATGGTTTTTCAAATTGAAATTGGTGATGTTTACTTTGCTTTCTTCGCTGCTTCCACTGATGCGAATGGTAAAAACAATTCTAGATAGATCCATAAAATTACTTATAAGTAATTGAATCTGCTCCATATGGATATGTCTATAAATGGGAAGGATCTCGCAAGAGGGTGGCTCTTTCAAAAGAATGGACCAATTTATTATTACCTAAAGACACGAAGCGCCGATGAATAATTGTTGACTTGAATGCTTCTGCTTATCGGTAAGCTGAAACTTCTATTGCTTCTAAGTAAAAATACCATCTAAACACCCGGCTATGCTGCTAATGGGGGTATGGAGCCGAGGCGAAGAAGGAATGCCACGTACTCTAAGTCAATGGGTTCAACAGCTGCATCCGGATCTAGATCGAAATCATCGAGTTGTTGTTTATGAATGAACTGGATCAAATATATAACCTGTTTATTAAGCTCCTGGGTGATCAAACGCCTTTGCTTATAGCGTTGATTCAAGGTAAACAACCGGAACTGAGCGAGGTTATAGCTTTCGCACAGGAAGGGATGCTGTGGACTCTTTAACTGGCAAGGAACCCGAAGTGGACCCATCAGCGAAGGTATAAGCCTTTGCATTTTACCGAGTGAAAGCCTTTGATCCCATAGCAGTTTATGTTTATCCATACACAGTAGATCGGGATTCATACCCCAATGCTGCATCTTGAGCATTGGCATGTGTTCTTATAAGGTGTGTTTCGGGATTAGCTCCTCCAATAATAAGGTACGCTCCGGTCTTCGCTTCCTGTTCCGTCATAAGATATTTTTCTACTAAGTTAGTGAAGTTATGGTATTCCCTTTAGTTCCAAAAGCTAGCGTTCCAACATTCCCTGTTTATCCTATAGCTTATTTTCCATTAGACGTAGCGTTTCGGCTTGAGAATACTTGTGTGTGTGTTCCAACATAGTTTATTGTAACTACTTACGATGTATATCCAGTAATGTTTATATAAGTACGGGCTCGTTCCACCATTTGCTATTGTTCCTACTTTAAATGGTTGTTGTGTAGTTCCGGCATTAGCTAGTGTTACTCCTAGTTATGTTATGGCATTGGCTGATGCTTCTTTCCTTGTTTAAAAGGTCACCGAACTGTACTTAGGCATGGGAACAATTACTTCTAGTGGTCTAGAGGGTGGGTGGTACACGCATGCTAGGTGTCCTGCTAGTTCACTGGAATGTGCACATAATAATATATAAGGCAAGGACATATAAAAAAAGGTAAAGGAAACCTGATAACCAATAAGCCGCTGTGCCCAATCATCCACGATGAAAGGCCAGTTCAATACGAGTAGCTAGGGGAAATAATATAGGGGGGCATATAAACAAAATATAAATAAATATACAGTATGATAGTTACTAGCACAATATAGATGGGCCTTACCACAATATATATATATATACCTACGGTGGTGGAACAGGCATACTCATTGATAAAGGCAGGGACCTACACTCGATACGGCTAGGGATTTTACATTTGTAACCTTATATCATCAATAGATCTAGAACCCTAAGTATTGGTAACATATGCCCATTAAATGCATTGGTCTATCGTGGATTAAAATACAGATTGGAACAGCCTGACCTGCTGCCTACTTATCTAGGTCAGGACAGCCAGGGACCTCAGCCTACACAACTAGCCCAGCATTGCAGTACCTGTCACACCACTACCCTATGCATCCAGGTGGGATCTGCTACACCCCATATATTTTCTATTTTTCCCAACCCAACCAATACCAGGGGGAAATAAAACCTACCTTATTTTCTATCCCACAACACCGATAGGGGTATTGGATATTCGCGGCCTTATCCTTGATTGGCTTTAGTTTCTCAGTTTCATGGACAAACTAACCACTTAGAATTATATTTTGCTCAAGGCTGCTTCCTCCACATAAATACCCTTATTCTATATACTACTACCCGGCACGGATATTGGATAAGGCACTACGACTGTCGCTTCTTTAGGGTAGGATAATAGTATTTAAAAAAATAAATTGAAACAACAACTTATTTACCTTGTCCTCCTACGTCGAACAAGCCCTTCCTAAAGACACCTATTTTTATAACTTGAAAAGGCAGGACCAATTGTATTATAAAGAACCAAACTATCTTTAGTTTTAACTTGTTTAAAAATAGGGCAACATAGTACCTGTTAAAACTTGTTTCAAAATATATATTATTTACATTTAAAATGAATGCAAAATCATTGCCCTCCTTTTGGTCGAGCAAGCAATAAACCTTACCCTCAACGGACAAGCGATTTCATTCCTTACAACCCAACGATTTTAAATCATTTATGCCTACAGTATTTGTACACCATCATCCCCGATGCATCCTATAGACGTTCTTCAGAGCAAGAAAAGCTAGGGGCATCCCATGCAACTGATGGTGTGATAGGTTTTTTTTACTTATACTAACCATCATGTTGGAGCGAGTAAATAACACAGCTAGAACACTTATGGTTATTCCATTTATGGTAATAACTATGGGGATCCCATCCATCCTTGGGCCAAAATCCATATGGGCATCCATTTTTGCCTCAAGGTTTTCCTAGTTTATGCTATGATGCATCTTGTTTTTATTCACAGTTAGGAACTATAACTTATTACTCAGGATCCAATGCACATCGTTATGTACATGGTCCTTCTTTTAATGGTTCCTCTTGCAGCGGTGCAACCACACAGTATGGTGGGCCTCATAAAATACCTATTATACTTTTCTGGGTCCTTTTCCAGGAGCTTCGGTACCTCAAGCTCAGTTACCCCCTAAACAAGTTAACATGGTTAAACCTAATCCTCCCCCAAAAGGCCAAGTATGTGCGCAGCAAGATGCACCCAATCCCCAGAATGTGCATAAAAAGAATAAGAATAAAATAATCAAAAGGTAAGAATAAGGTCCAAAACCAGAATAAGAATGTGGGTAAACCCTCCCAATCAGCCTACAATTACTGGAGGCAATCAAAATGCTCAAACCAAAATAAAGATCCCAACAATCCTACCAAGCAAGGTAAGAATCCCCAACTTTTTACTGACCATGCTTGTGCTAGTTGCGGTCAATATGGGCATTATACCAATCACTTCCCTTGTTTATCTGATATTAACCATTGGATGTCTGCTGCAGGAGCTTTTTATAGTACTAATCCTCCCGCAGGGCAAGGGGTTATCTGTTGAACCTCCATGTGGCTCCTCAGGCGATAGTATAGAAAAAAACCTTTCCAGTACAAAGGTTAGTAGCTATTCCACAAGCAGCTATGCCTCCAAATCCACCCGCTAGTTCAACACCACCCATTGATCCTTCTTACCTGAATATTGACATTAAATCTGTGGAAATAAACCTTCAAACTTGCAACAAACAGCAGTGTGGAGTACCTCCAGAGCTTATGCATTCTGAAGCCAACAACACTCTGCCCTCCAGTAATGGTACCTTGTAGATCTCGTGACCTAAAGTTGATCCCACCCCCAAGGTACCGTAGGCACCTTTCAATTGTACTACCCACAATCCACATGTGAGGGTTGCTAACAATTAGAGTATCGTAGATTATTTGTCTTAGTCCCCTATGGCCATGTCTTCTTTATAAGTCCTTTATAATTGCCCTTCCTAATGAAAGGATTTACTATTAGCATTGGGTAATGTTGACCCTTCATACACTAGATTAATAACCTTTTATTTAGGTAAGGTAGAGCCACACCTTCGTCCATCTGTTGTGTTTAAGATCCCGATCACTATGAAAAACCTCATTGTTATTTGGTGCATCATTAACAAAGGTGCTTCCACTTGTGTTATGTTCACTAATGTTCGGAAAAAATTTGGATCACCTGAGCTAGTGCCATCCTCTATCACCATCCGTGCATATGATGATCATGCTTCTCAACCTGAGGGACTCTTTAAAAATGTTCCAATTGAGGTAGCGGATAAGACTGTCTTGATTGACATGGAAGTTGTAGATGCTCCGATAGACTCTAAGGTTTTCAATTTTTGTATGCCATTAAAGAGGCTTCCCCCTTGGTCTTTCATGTGATGATGTTTCCCCATAATGTTTCAATTGTTACCTTGGATCAAGTAACGTACTAGCATCCTAAGCCACAATCTAATCCAGATAAAATTTTGCCAACAATTGGGGTAGCCAATCCATTTAATCCTTCTCTAATGTAAGTCCTGATGTGTTTAAAGAATCCACTTTACTTGGAGCGTACCATGAACCAACACCTCAAATTGTTTAATCAGGGACCTCTTCCATGTGTACGATTACAGTGGGTCTAGAACCGTAAAAAAAACTATCTTCTTCAAGAAGCAAGCCAACGGGTCCTAATTCCATTTTTAAGCCTGCGGGCGAGCCCTCCTTCCTTGGTTGCATGTTTGTCTCTAGTCGATTGTTTGGCCAACCCATTTGGGTCACTCCTTTGTTAAGTGGACCAATCTTGGGCCTCATGCACTAGTTGGGCCTTTTATTAGTTGAGGAGCCTCCCCGGAGTCCCCAAATATATAAATTTTAAGGTGTGCTCTTGGAGGTGTTTACTTAGTAAAACTTTCCTTTGCCTTGAGTGGTCCAGGTGGGTGCCCTAAATTGCTCAAAAAATTGTAGACATTGCATTGGTGGCTTGTGGTTTTCACTTTACTACATAATATAGGTTTATTTTATATGGAATTACGTGTTGTATGGTCATGTCCCATTTGTACATAGATTAAAAACCCATGGTTAATAATTTAAAGGAAATCCCCTTCCAACAACAAGTGCAACAATGGGTTACACCACTCTAGTTTTCCAAAATCGATTTATGTAACTCCATTGCTCATTATTAAGGGTTTATTTAGGTATCTAATCTATCCCTCTTGCATACTTCAAATTTTCCATATTTATAGCTCTATTGCATTCTAGCGACCTCCTTCCATATTCCACGCTCTTGGGCTAACTTGGATATGAGATTTGCAAAAACCCTCCACCAGTTGGACATTGATACAATAAGTACCTACTCTTAAATAGTTTGGATATTACCTTGTTGGCTTGGTTAGTTGTATCGTGCGATTTATTTGGCTCCATCCCTAGTCACACTTCGTTTGACCCACATCTCCACATAAAAGGAAGATTCAATTCAACACGAGTTAATGAGTGAGAAGGTAACCTTCTTAACTAAAGGCACCTGGGTCATACATACCTACACTTATTTTATTTATATTGATATGTGTGTATGGTTTGCTTGTTCTTTCATTGAATTTGGAGATAATATATCCTTGTTTGTTTCCATAAGGGGGAGAGTTACTTCACAGGGACACAATTTAGGGTTATAACCCTTATTTTAAGTTGCTTGTGTGTTCATTCTTTGTTACGACAAAGTAGCTCATTGTAGTATGGATTATATGTCTCACACCTAGTTAAGGGTTTTAACCTACTTAGGAGGATAACAAGCACTAGGATCTTGCCCGATTTTCTCCCTCAACAAAGTAAAGAGGGTGGTGAATCTAATGCTTTCTATTTTATAATTTCATTGGGGTTAACAAGGGCTAGCTAGGTTTCATATTATTTCACTTCAATTCTGTACTTTCTTCAAATATATTAATTAGCACACATAAGAGGAAAGAGGTTAATAAACCCACATTGTCTTTTTACATTTTATCTCTTCACTCGTGGATTTATCATTATTGTAATAAACATAATTCCACTTAGTTAAGTATCACAAGAAAGAAAGTCTTTCCAAATCCCTATAGACAGTAATACTAAATTCATTCAAAAATGCTAAAATGATTCATCTCACTGCCATTTGTGTGATTCGAACCCTTACTTGCTGATCCTCCTTTTTATCGGCGATTCCGACCTAATTTGCTCCGCTTTTTGGTAATCCCTGTGATTGTATTGGGGCGAGGTTTTTTATGAATGACTCTATTCCGTCTTTTATCCTTTCCCTGGCCGATCGAGGAGCAGTTTCGGAATGACCATAATATTGACTAATCGTGGGGTTCTCGCTAATGGTTTGACCGTTTTCCACCGATCGCACTCAGGTTGATTTGGATTTTTTTTATCATCGTCGAGTCTGAGTTAGCTAGTTCCAATAGTAGAGATCCCTGTCTTACTGGGGGTAGTCTCGTTGTTGTAAGACGCAGTTCACTTTTTAGTTATCCGCTATGGTTACTCTGCCTCTCATTATAACCAGATTGCTGTGAGACATGTGGGAGGCATCCGGTGATGCATCTAAGCTGCCTTTTCGAGCAGTTCCCACGTCAATGGAGTGCTACTGTGATTCCAACATTTATTGTTAACTCACCATCTTGGTGCTCTGTATTTGTAGCATACTATGTCCTTTGGTTTACTGTGCTAATGCCATATTGCATCTTTGGTCTAACTTGTGTTAGGGAATGATATAAAAAAATAACATGTAGAGAGTTGGAAACTAAATCATCATTCTCTGAGTTCCCTATCGTTCTTAATCCACCTACATAAAGGAAGGGTTCTGCCCTATAAATATATTAATCACAACCATTATGATTTAATCACTTACATATTTAAAGCTACCATCCTATAATTACTTCCCTTTATGGCGGGTGACCATATCTAAGATTCTTCTAACTCATACAAGTTTACATATCACCTAGTTAAACGTCCCATTACCCTACTTCCAAGCGATTCACTTCTGCTATTTACCTCCAGCTTACATAATTAGTTATCTCCTTCCTGATTACTCATTCCTATTTATAAAATAGAGGGACATCAATAATTCACTCGATTCCCTAGAGGTTATTCAACAATCATGTCTTATGAACAATTCAACTCCGATTCATTATTAACTTAAAGTAAACATATATGTTATATGATTCATTACTTCACCTAATAATAAAGAGAGAGGTACCTCTTCATTTCTTGTTACTTAACTTATCCAAGGCTTCATTGCCATTTAACAATTCCTCTAGCACTTCAATGTTGTCCATTAGGGATACATATAAAAGGGTGTCATATGAGGTTATTTAAATTATCTAATCCTTAAAATTAATACTGGTGTTATTTAGACTAAACATGCTACGCAACTATCCGTAATATTTGACTGGATAGGAGGATAATATTATGCAAGGGTGCTCCATTATTTCTGCTTTTGGAGTTTCACACTCTCTAATTTTTATTATTCCACTACCATTCCACAAGCATACATTCTAAAATTATTAATGATCTACATCATCTTCCCAATCATTTCACTTAAATTGGTTAATTCACATCATTTGCCTCCTAGTAGGGCTTGTCCTTTCTTAGACCTTTTGGTAATCTCTATCATGTGTCCTATCTGGGAACACTTATGTGATTACACCACAATCTTCTAGCTGGTTTCTCATGCAAGGATTACTTAAAAAGAGCTAAGTTCATGGTTATCTACCTTAATTAAGTCATCATCACTGTTCCAGGTTATTCATCATGTTCTTAAGGTCACTCTTAACAATTTAAGTAAGGTGTTTTGACCCTAATTTTTCCTTCCTTAGCTTAAGTGTAATCTTTTTTCCAATCCATAGGCTTATGAATAACATTATGCATCAATCGTTAGGTTTCATTCGCTTCATCCAGACTGGTTTCTCAATATTGTCTATTGATCATTATTTATCCAAGGACAACAATGCAACCAATTTGGCAGGTCTCTTGCATTAATGTCATATGTTTTTTAGCCATTCTAACTATATGTAATATGTGACGATCAATATAAAACATAAATAGAGATTCTAGGAAACAATTATGGTTGTTCAAACCTCAATCATGCGCAATTATGTCTTATGCCATGATTATCATTTCTTATTAATAGTTGGATGTAATTGCTTCTATTACCAATTGCATTTCCATCACTTGATTGTGGATATCCCAACCCAACTTGCCTTCTTTATTTGCAATCCATAATTTTCTCCAAGGTATCTACTTATAAACCTTCTAAGATGATTATGGTAAAGGACTACAATAAGTTCTTTTTCTTTTTATAAAATTTACAATTTAACCATCTGTCTTTTATTCACGGGATAACTTCCTGGAATGATAACAACTAAGGCTTGAAGATCAATGTTTCAGGAATCATCCTTCTTTTCAAATCCGTTTATTTGAAATAATAATTATCAAAAAATCGATTCAAATTATTCTACAATTCTTTATTCTGAATCATGTTTTATTTTCTAAAATTTAATTGATAGGGGATTGTTGATCGTTAGTTAATGATACTATGTGGCAAGTTAGTTGTTCCAAGCCTATATCTTTTGAAGTCTTGTATGTGAAGGAATTTTTTCAAATTGATTTTCAAGAAGAGACTATCCCTTTTCCCACGGTGGAACACTTTCCAATTTTTACCTTCATACATAAACTTAGCTACATTGATTATTTTTCTCCTTTTAATTATCACAAAATCAATCCGCAAAGCTATTTTAATTAGATTCTGCAGTTATGTTTTAATTGGATCCTTCTTTAGGAGAAAATGAGTGGGGCTTGCATTGTTATCATCTCAAATCTCTTAACGTCATCCCGCTCTCTTAAGGAGTATAGTCGCTTCCCCATCCATTAAGTATTCTCTTATGAGATTAAAATTAAACGCATCCCAATCATCTTCTTTAACATCTCTAGGAGTGAGATGGGAAAAAAGGAGGTCTTATTATAAGCCGACATGTTCATGATCATACCTTCTTATGGAATGACTTTATCAATATCTGGTCACCAAGCTAGGATAATGTCTTATAGCCACAAAATTGGTTGCAAGACGGGGGGGTCTTATCACGATCCAACCCACTCATTATCTATAAGTTGGTGTGAATGACTCTATCATAATCTGATCACCAAGTCAGGACAGTGATTTCCAACTTCTTTCCAAGGATGCAAATCTTTAACAAGAATTTATAAGCTTTGCATATTTAACTAGTGGATGGGATAAAAGAAGCTTATTGGGTTAAAAGGTAACCCTGTCGAGGCTATAGATGCTTGCTGGTAGCAGGGCCATGCCTATGATACTAGAGGTAAAACATTAAGGTAACATCTTCTAGTCATCACAAATTGTTCATTTAGAGTGTGTTTCAATGAAGAACATATTTTGTTGGAAATGTAGTGAATCAATACTTGTCTTTATATCTTCAATGATGGTTAGTAAGTTATAATTAAAAATCAATTGCAACTAGGTATATCTTTAAAAGGTTGACTCGTTAATGTGGTACCCATGTTATAGGTTAAACACCATTTTCATTGGAAACCTCGTCTTTTGTCTTCACGTATATGTACAGCTTGAATATTTTCAAGGCAGAGATGACTGCTTTGGCCCAGCATGTCGCCATTTGTGGGCACCCCAACAATTCCCCTTGATTTTTCTATAAAATCAAAGGGCCCCCCATGTAAATTTTGTAAATACTTAACTTTTACTTTTCTTTTTCTTGCTAGCTTTGAAGGTGGTCTTGTGGATTTCATTTTTCGATTCTTCAAATCTTTACCCTTTGGCTTGATTTTCATTTTATTGGTTTTCAGAGATTTCAAATATCTTGTCATTTGATTCTGAATACAATGTGTAATGATTGCTTATTCTTATTTGAACTTGTTTGAGTCATTTACATGCTTCAATTTTGCCTAATTAAATTCATATGATGTTTTGATAGTCTTTGCAAAAAAATGACCTTCATTGAATCAATAAGTTTAAAGAGCATCTTGATGGATTAGAATAATTTGATTGAACACTTATTTTTAATCATTTTTTATGATTTGAAATGGTGTATATCAAATAATGGAACCGTGCATTTAATTCTCAATTTTGAAAAGATTACTGAATTTTACTAGCCTTGAATATTTGATAAAATTTGTTCTTTTGGGAAAATTGATAATTTTAGGACAAGTTTTTTTAAGGCCTATGTTATGTATAATTCAATTGAATCCTAGAAAAACATACTTTCAAACCATGGAAAGAGTCAATAACTTTTCATTAAGCAAAGTATTATATTTCACAAAGAATAGTTAGCTTTGCTTGTTGATAAGATTATTATTATTGTTTAAATTATATTCAATATATTTGTAAAAGACAATATTAATAATTTATTTATATAATTGGCTTTTAATATCATACTATTTACAATATTAATGCATGGTATTTCACTAAACCCTAATATGTTGTTTCCGTGAAGGATGAAGTTTAAAAACAGATCGCGCACCCCTAGAATACATGTTTTTGCGTGGAGGATTGTGAGCAAACCGTGAGGATTTACCTCACATGGTTGAAAACCCACTTCCCAAATGGGCTCATGTACCCTTTTAAAGTGAACAGTTTTGAAAATCTATCAATCGTTTGGGAGAAATATGTGACCAAACAGAGGTGAATTTTCCAAAAATTCATTCCAGCTGTTTTTGCATCCAGTTGAATGAACCAGATATCTGGGGATTTGATGCTATCATTCCCACTGCTCTTCACTTCTATAAATTCGACCACGGAATTTTGATAGGGGGGGGGAGAGGTCTCTAAAGAATGGAAGGATTTTCATTCTTCGTATATCTACATTCTTCTTGTAATGTTTTTTGTTGACAGGGAAGAAGGAGAAACACTGCTGCCAGAGGGAGGGGATGATTTATGTATGAAAGAGAACTGAATTTGTTCTTTCTCTGCTATGATTCTCTTGATATCAATATCTTGTGTTTAATAGATTGCAAATCATAGGATCTTCCTGAAGTGGCCGTTGATCATCAATTTGAAGCTTTGTAAATTTTTTTATTAAGCTAAAATGGCAATACAATTTCTTTTCTGCAATTATGTTTCATTTGTTCAGTGCGTTTAATGAGATGTTTCTTTTTTGTTCACAGATCGGATCATAATCAAATTCAAGCAATTTTCTATATGTTTGTAGCTTATGTGCTAACTTGATTATGTTTAATTATTGCATAAATGATTCTATATTCAAATAGTTTTAGGTGGGGGAAGATAATGTTTTTCTTCTCATGTTAGAATTGATGTGCTAAATACATCAATAATTTTAAAATGTCTTTTAAAATCATTGATGATCCAATTATTCTTTTTGAACATTGAATCATTTCCTCCATTTTAAAATACTTGGCTCCCATGATAGGTTACTAATTAATATTTAATTTAGCTATTATTTTACTTTAGTCTTTTTTTAGTTTAAATCTGTAATTCTGTAATTATAGAATTTATTCTCATATTTGTGGAATTATTAATTTTAGATTGCATATATATTACATTTAGGATTAGCTTTAGATTCCATCCAAAGTATCCTTTAAGGAGAAAAAAATCACTGACTCAAAGAGTGCCAACGGAGGCCGAATATCCGTCGGAGTTAGCTACACCAAACAACTTGAGGATAGGGTAATCCTTGTGTAGGATTATTAGAAGCCTTCGGCTGGGCTATCTCCCTGACATTCTTGCCTCGGGTTCTTCCAGCACATTTGAGGCATTGTGAAGAACCTGCAATAATTAATTAATGCAAATACACGAGATATCAGAAATAACAGAACTTAGAATCACTTTTATATTGATCATGGGCCACTTCGAGGGGGCAACCTCCTTTGAGCAAGCTCAATACAATTAACTTCATGGTGCCTTCATAGGCCTCAACACACACTTATATACTAAGTCTAGGTGCAAATACCATGGTTCAATACAAAATATAGATCAACAATTATTACGGGTCAAACCCATGGGCCAATACAAACTATGGATCAACAAAACTATGGGCGACTTACAAAGCATATGCGCCAACAACAATAACATGAACTATGGATCAACAAATACTACGGGATGACTTACAAAGCATATGCGTCCAACAACAATATACTAACAAAGTAAAGACATAGGTTCCTAACATCCCCTCTCCCTTAGAAAAAGCTTTGTCCTCAAAGATTTATATGTGGAAATTGATGCAGAATCTGAAGGAGTGGGTCCCCTGTAGCATCCTTGGGTTGCATTCCGAGCCACTGGCACCTTTTGAGTTTCAGGGAGGATTGCATGGAAGGCTATAGACAAAGAAGAACCATATCAGCAACGTGAAAAGTGCACATAGAACGGTGCTGATCGGCTTGTTGTTTCAGTCGAATTCTTGCCATGTGAAGATTGTCCTGCAGAATGAGAAGAAGCTGATCGCGGTTTCGAAGAATTGAGTCAATTGCCTAAACTGGGGAGTTGTTGAAGGTGTATGGAAGAAGAACTGGTGGTGCCTGTCCAGAGACTGCTTCATATGGTGTCCTTTTAGATGTGGTACTATACCACTAGAGCGCTTCCAGGAAATCCATAGAAATAGTTGTCCAAATCTGTGTAGGGATGGGCAAGGGTTCGAGCAGTCCCGAAAGGAGGGTTGTTTCACCCTTGTTGACCTGGAAAGTATCATAGTCAACCACCATCCATTGAATTGTCATTTTCAATCCCTGCCAAAAGAAGTTACATTTTTCTTGGTCATACGTTTTGAGGAACCCAGAGTGCCCTGCTAATGAAGAAGCATGGAGTTCATAGAAGAGATAGCCCTGTTGAACAGATTGCAACCAATTTGGAACAAGCAAAGAAATAGCTGTAAGAGAAACTGGGTCATCAAATGTGCGAGAATGAGCATCTGCCACCATATTGTCCTTACCCTTCTGGTAAGTGGTCGCATAGTCATAACCCATGAGTTGGAGAACCCATTTCAGGTGTGCTGGGGAGGAGACCCGTTGTTCCAGGAAAGTTTATAGACTTTGGAGATCAGTCTTGATGCAGAAATAATTCCCCAATAGGGATGGCTGCCACTTCTGTACTGCATGCAAAATAGCCATCATGTCCTGCAGAGATGTAGATGCGGCAAAATGCTTACCGGAAAGGTCTCGTGAAGGCGGAGATCCCACTGGTGCAACAAAGACACCTGCATATCTATCCAAGGAAGTAGTGCAGACTGTTGGTAGGTGCATCTGAAGGGAATGGAGCTGAGAAATGACACCATGTGAATTCTTCTTAAGGATCTTTTCCAAGCAATGTGAACTGATGATGCAGAGAGACCCTGGTTGTAAGCCCATAAATTTGTGTTGTGTCCCATTGACTGAAAACTGCATCCAAATTTCATCAAAATACCATAAGATGGGGCCAAGTGTGCGTAACCATTGAACGCCCAAAACTACATCACATCCACCTAAGGACAAGGAAAACATGTCAGAGCGCAGGTTCTAATTTTCCATAGAGATACGCACATTATGACACCTCCCCTTGCAAGGTAAGGTGCCCCCATTGGCAACCATGACTTCAAAGTTGGAACAAGGATGGACAAAACAATCAGCCTGTTTGGCAATCCAAGGCTCAATGAAGTTATGAGTGCTACCAGAATCAATGAGTATGGTAAGAGGGATCTTCTTAAAGTATCCCCTGAGCCGCATTGTTTGTGGGGTGGTGACGCCAGTTATAGCATGGAGAGAGATCTTGGGTGGGTCGTCTTGAGATGGGGTGTCAACAGGCGGGTGCTGAATGTCGACCTGAACATCTACTGTATCTGGAGCTTCTTCACCAAGTTCTAAGGCAGGCGAAGAATCCACATCCAAGAGATAGAGCTTTTGTTGAACACATCTATGTCCCCGAGTGAATTTCTCATCACAATTATAACAAAGCCCTTTTTCTCAGCATGCCTGCATCTCTGTTTCAGACAAATGCTTGATAGGAGTTGTTCGAGGAGCAGGCGTGATGGGAGGTTGTTGGGGACCCATATTTCTAAAAGGAACAAAGGTGGGTTTGGAGCGTTGTTGAGCTGCGATCTTGCCCTCTGCTAACTTAGCCAACCCTAGGACTTCCATCATTGTGTTGGGACAAAACATTTTGACTTCTGAGCGGATTTCATCCTTGAGACCACTAATAAAACAACTCCTGTAGAATTCATCATACAATCCTTCTATGTGATTAGCCAGTTTCTGAAATTCTGTCTGATACTCTCTCACTATGCCAATTTGGTGAAGTTTAGTGAGTGCTCCTGTGAAGTCATCAAAAGCACTAGGACCAAATCGTGGCAAAAGGAGTTGGCAAAAATCTGTCCAGTTTGTCTCGGGATGAGCTTTGATGTACCAACGGTACCATTGAAGGGCTTCCTGTTCCAAATGAAAGGCTGCAAGTGGAACTTTCTTGATATCAAAAGTATTATGCAGACTGAAATATTGTTCTGCTCGATATATCCATCCAGTCGGATCAGTACCATTGAAGCGAGGAAAATCAAACTTTGGCCCACGAAAATTGTTGGAAGAAGAGAACCCAGTGGCTGCAGAAGATTCTGGTTGTCGGTTATTGTTCATGGCTGAATGCTGAAGATGGAGGCTGAGAAAGTTTTCATCCAGATCTTGGAGTTTGGTTTGGATGGCTGCAAGTGCTTCCTCCATGGTTTTTGCTCCTGTGCGAGTGACAACCATAACCAGGATTTTTTTTTTTTTTTTTTTGGGGGGGGGGGGAATGGATAGAAAAACACAAACACAAGCTTATTTAGTAAGGGAAAATTTGGATTTGGGAAAAACTCAGAGGGGTAATTGAGGTTTGACTAGGTTTTCAACACTTTCTGAGGGATAGGGAAGCAAAAAATGGGGATTTTAGAAGTGGGAACTCTATGGTAAAATTTGAATGCAATCAGGTGAAAATTGAAGAAGTTATGGCAAACCCTTAAAATAAACAAATGTGGGATTTCTGGTCTTGGGAAGTGGAATTTGGGATAGGGTCTTCAGGAATGAAATATGCAGAATGGGATTGCAGGGATGTCAGTGAAGTTGAAACAAGGGAGATATGGCCGAAAAACAAAATTTTATACTCCTTTTTTTCTTTTTTCTTTTTTTTTATTCAATGGATCGAAAACAACAGCGCGGAAGGAATCTGCAACAGATGGATCTGAAACAACGGCTGGATTTGGAATGACTTTCAGAATAGATCTGAAATGGTTGGATCTGGAGCGGAAGTGATCGGCAACAGTTCAGCTGAAAATAGATATGGATCCCAGGTATGTACGGCTTCCTAACAGTTCAGGTGTTTCACTCGGCCACCAATGCTTTTTGACGGCTTGCGTATTGGGGTAGTACCCCTCACTCCACGGCTCAGGTAAAACTGATAACCGCTTTGCCACAAATAACAGCTCTTGGTTTACCTCACGGGTGGGAACTAATCAATCAGGTAGGGGTCGTTGCCCTTTTCGCTAGCAGGTCCTCTCAATGGGCCAGCTACTTTGGGGTTCCTGTGGTACTCCTCACAATGAGTTTTAGGGCTTATGCCCAAGTACTTCCCACAATTAAGCGAATAGGGATTATTCCCAAATCCGAAGCTGCAACAGATGCGAAAAAAAAATTTGGCAGAAATTCCACCCAACGAGCCCAAGAAAGTGCTCTGATACCAAATGTGAAGAACCTGCAATAATTAATTAATGCAAATACATGAGATATCATAAATAACAGAACTTAGAATCACTTTTATATTGATCATGGGCCACTTCGAGGGGGAAACCTCCTTTAAGCAAGGTCAATACAATTAACTTCACGGTTCCTTCATAGGCCTCAACACACACTTATATACTAAGTCTAGTTGCCAATACCATGGGTCAATACCATGTGTCAATACAAACCATGGGCCAATACAAAATATAGATCAACAATTATTATGGGTCAAAACCATGGGCCAATACAAACTATGGATCAACAAAACTATGCGCGACTTACAAAGCATATGCGCCAACAACAATAATACAAACTATGGATCAACAAATACTACGGGACGACTTACAAAGCATATGTGTCCAACAACAATATACTAACAAAGTAAAGACATGGGTTCCTAACAGGCATCAACAAACCCACAAGCCATAATGTGTAAAATATTCCTTGTAATGGCATTCATAACTAGTTGTGATGCCAATTAAACTCTAGAGAGGGCATATGCTTTGATTTACAAATGAATTCATGGTAGTAAAAACCAAGAATCTATGTTTAGGGTTGTTACATGGAATTTTCGTCAGCAGCACCAAACCTTGTGACCTCATGTTGCTACAATCCCTGAAGTCACTTTCATAGTGGATGGTCCTTGATTTCTTTTCCCTGCAACTTTGCTTGTTGTACATCTTCGATGTACCTTGCTATGCTAGCAAACCACGCTGAAATCCCATCGATGTAGGATGCCCCATTGGAAACTCGCGTCGATGGCGCAACTTGCCTTCAGCTCAACCTGCATTGACCCATAATTGTCCATGTTGCTCCATTACCAAGCATGTCTACCTATGTACGGGAAGAAATTTAGTTTTTTGATATGCTTCTAGAGTGAATCTCATTGGATAGCCTTTCCTTCCTATTTCTATGGATCTAGCTTGATCTTTAAAATTGTTGGGATCATATCTCATCCACTTTCCCTAATCTTCTCACCCATCTCTTATCTTTATTTTCCTATAAATGAGACCTTTGGGCATGAGTGTGGGGAGGAGGAATTTATAGTAACCAAGTGTTGGAGAAATTTTCCCACAAAATTAGACTCTTGGTGTGCTTCTTTTCAAGACAAGGGTGACATGTCAGAATAGGAGGAATTTACCAGGAGGAGACTACAATGCCAAGTATCACAGTTGTATTTTTTTATGTTGTCTTTAATACAACAATGTACATCCTTCCCATACTTTATTGTTATTTTCATGTATAGAAAATCTCCTTGGTCATTTGTTTAGATCAGTTACATTTTTTCTAGTTCAATCCAATTTCTATTTGTTTGTGTTGGATCTGTCATAGGTTCTCTCATACGTGAAGTTGGATTGTAGCAACTCAAGGATAACAAGGATGAACTTCATATCAAAGGTGAGCTTTATCTACTTAGTTTCTTGTGAGTATTTAATTGATCTAGGCGAAGGTGTGCATGTGTTGTCATGTTTTGTTCTAGTTTCGACTCATTCGAACTAGGGAAGTTCACTCGTGTCCATATGTGAGAACTAATCCATTAACAAGGGCCGAAGTCCCTATAAATTTCGTCTCCTAATGATGGTGCTTAACCTGAAGAAGGTTCATTTAGAGCTTAAACCCCTTGTTCCCCCCATAACCATCTTTAAGTACTAAGATCCATATGTTTTACACACAAAGATGTTTAGATGTTTTTGAAAATGTGTATGTGATTTTAAAAGCATACAAACTCTCGTTTAACATAGATTAAAATATACGTGGAGTTATTTAGGGGGCATGCTTGGAGGATTGATCAGGGATACATAAATTCAAAAAGGAATGCATGTGTATTTCTAGAGCATGTGTCTAGTCATGTAATTTTCTCTTAAAACTTTTAAACACACAAAATAGATTGGAAGAATGATAAAAATGGACTCACATAAAATATTATTTTATTACAATGTAGTCATTTGTTTCAATCGGTTTGGTCTCCTTTTATGTAATTAGCTTAGTACCATTATAATGTAACTACTTTATTTAATAATATAAAATTATAAATTTATTAATCACTTATATGAGCCCAATTTTATATTAAATAATAACCATTACTAGAGCATTATACTCCAACACCCCATCTTAACTCTATAATAACAAGAATTACAACAAAAATAGAAAATGAAAAATTATACTCTAACTCTGGTAGGTGTAGAATTCTCAAATATTCTAAATTCCCAAATTCAAAAGTGATGCAGGAAAAAACTGCTACAAGAGATAGAAAACAAAACCCCCAAACCATAGGTAGAAATACATGGTAATTTAAACCATATTTGCACTAAAATCAATAACCACACATTCTTAGTAGGTTAAAAACAATTCTTTTTATTTTATTATTGAAACTAATACAAAATGTGAGTTTCAACTTAACAATATGACTTTTCCTTCTATATGTCGCTACAAATTCTTCGGGTGCATTGCACGCTCATCTTTGCTTCTGCATATTTTTTCCTTGTCATTCTTCTACTTGCACTTCTTTTCCTCCTTTGGAGCTCATACACCCCCCTCTTCTTCACGCTTCTATACTGTGTACTTCCTCTTCTCTACATTCCTTTTCACTCATGATACTCCTCTTCTTTACCTTGAATGTGTGCTTCCTCGGGCCTTTTCCTTCCCCCCATCACTACAAATTGGAACTCTATTTTAATATTTTTTTCATATATGTGATGTCAGTTGAACTACAATGGATCCATTGCATATATGGGAAAAGATTAAGTTCCATTAATCAATGAGCCATTTCATATTTAGGAGAGCCATTCCATTCCAAGCGTAGCTATTTCAAAATACCTAAACATGATTATTTAGCAACAAAAGTGAATAATTATTTAGCAACACTCAATCATTAGGTTTTATGCATCCTTTTTAGTTAATGCTTCTGAAATTAATTATTGTCATATGACATTGCTATAGGTATGGAACCATTTTCCCACAAACATTGATTCCACGAGTAGAAGCTGTTATAAAAAACAGGATCGCAGAGCAATAACAATAACCAAGATGCAAATATAAATCACATAAACACAATACAAGAGAGACACCAATATAACGTGGTTCACCCAATCTGGGCTATGTCCATGGAGAAATTTTCACTCCTTTTATTATTATACCATAAAACAAATGAAGGGATATAACCTCCAGCACATCTGCTGCAACTTCCTCTTCAATCTCTCTCAATCTCTCTTATACAATCATAGAGATATTTACAATGCTACAATACATTACACAACCGTATTACAATGTTTTCCTTTTAAAGGGAATTATCACGGCAAAATACTACAGGCTACTCAATACCATGGGCCCGTAAAATATTGGCCAACAAAACAACCCATAAAATTTCTTTCGGGGGCTCTTCCCCTGAACCCCCTTTCTCGAGTTCGCTACCCTTCAACCCCTGGAGCCCCCAACCGATGGGGATGGTCCCCCCTAGACCTCTGTTGGGAGGATATGCCCCCCCCTAGGATGAGTGTACAGTCCACCTAAATATTATATAAAATTGGGGTACAAACACGGCTGAAACAACAAGATCTCTGAATTAAGAAGAGCATGCTCCACAACCAACAATCTCCCACTTGGAGACGGATCACAACAACTCCACCACTACTGCACTTGCTAGACTATGCTTTCAACCTTGGATCTGGAAAATTTCTCATATTCACCTTCATGCTAGAAGACCAACTAAAACCGAGAAGGAACTCAGTTTCTCTCTAGTTACTACCTTTGTTAACATGTCTGCAGGATTCTGGCTAGTATGTATCTTTTCTAGCTTCAATAGTTCATCTTCTAGAACAGACTGTATGAAATGGTACTTCAGTTGTATATTTTTAGTGTTAGAATGGAATGATGAGTTCTTTGCAAGATGAATGGCACTTTGGATTTCACTATACATCCTTCTATCATCTTGCTTCTTACCCAATTCCTCCATGAATCTCTACAACCAAATGATCTCTTTACTAGCCTCTATATCAACAACATACTCTCTGTCTGTTGTTGAAAGTGAAACAACCTTTTGCATATTCGAAATCCAACTTACTACTATTCCACCTATAGTAAACACATACCCTGTGGTGGTCCTCCTGCTATCTTTATCACATGCAATGTCTGCATCAACATATCCCTATACAACAATGTCTGAACCTCCAAAACATAATGCATGAGTGGTATGACCTATCAAATACATGAGAATCCATTGTACTTCATTCCAATGTTATTCACCTATATTTTTCATATACCTGCTCACAACTCCCATTACATGTGCAATATCTGGTCTTATGCACACCATGGCATACATCAAGTTTCCAACTGCTGATGCATAGGGAACCCGAGAAATGTATTCTATCTCGTCTTGTTTCTTGGGACACATCTCCTTACTTAGTTTTAAATGGTTGGCCAAAGGTGTACTAACTAGTTTTGCATTATGCATTATAAACCTCTCCAACACATTTTCTATGTACTCACCCTAAGACAATGTCAATTTGTGATTTTTCCTGTATATTCTTATTCACATACCAAGGATTTCCTTTGTAGCACCCAAATCCTTCATCACAAATGAATTAGCTAAATTCCTTTTGAGAACATTTATATCATGCATGTTAGACCTTGCAACAAGCATGTCATCCACACACAATAACAATATAATATATCTTGCATTACCTAGCCTCTTGAAATAAACACAGTGGTCAGAATGACATCTACTATAACCTTCTTCTCTCATAAACTTGTCAAATTTCAAATATCATTTCCTTGGAGCTTGCTTCAATCCATACAAGATCTTCTTCAACCTGCATATTAAATTCTCCTTCCCTTTGGCCTAACACCTTTATGGTTGCTACATACAAATCTCTTCCTCCAAATGCACATGGAAAAAGGTTATTTTCACATCTAATTGTTCAAGATGCAAATATTGTACCGCAACTAGACTTAAAATAGTCCTAATTGAAGTCATTTTAACAACAAAATAAAATATTTCATCAAAGTATATATCTTTCTTTTGTACAAACCCCTTTACGACAAGTTTGGCCTTGTACCACTTCTTGCCAACATCTTCTTCCTTCAACCTGTAAACCCATTTGTTATGCAATGCTCTTCTACCTGCACAAAATTGAACCAAATCCCAAATCTAGTTTCTTACCAATGATTCCATCTCCTCATTCATTCCTTGCTCCCACTTCTTTCTATTTTCCACCTACATTTCTTCTTCATAACATTCTGGTTCACCATAATTAGTCATCACTAAATATTACATTAAAGGAGAGTATCGTTCAGGGGGTCCACTTAATCTCGTATATCTTCTAACACTTGCATGAGTTTGAGGTACCTGTTGTTGTTCTTGATTTTCTGGCACCTTTGGAACTTCATTTTCTTTGATTTCATGAAGCCCCGTGTACTCTGTGTTTTCTTTTCCTATTTCTTTCCCTGTAGCTGATCTTTATACATGAATTTTCATATAATACCACATCTATACTCCTAATTATTTTTTACTTTCATAATCCCATAAGCGATAACCAAAATCATCAACCCCGTATGCAATAAAGGTAGATTTCTTGGATTTTGCCTCAACATTTGTTATATTTTCTTTATCAATATGGACAAATGCTTCACAACGAAAAGTTCTCAGAAATGAGTAGTTTACCTTTTTACCTATCCATTCCTCCTCTGGAATCCCACCATCCAAAGCGCTTGAAGGCCCTCTGTTTTTTAAGTAAACAACAATATCTACAGCATCTACCCAAAACTGTAAGGTAAAACCTACATGCAATCTCATACACCTTTCACGCTCCATGACCATCCAATTCATACTTTCTGACACACCATTTTCTTGTGGTGTTTTTGGTATTGTCTTCTCTCTATGAATCCCATGGTATGAACAGTAACTATCAAACTCCTTTCCACAATACTCAGCTCCATTATCCCATCTGAGACACTTCAACCTTTTTTTCTGTCTCATTCTCAACCAAAGGTTTCCGTTTCTTAAAACTAGAAAACACATCAGATTTATGTCTATTGCAATAAACCGAATTTTTTCTAGTTGCATCATCAATAAAAGTAATATAATAACGAGATCCACCAAGATATTGTACTTGAGCTGGTCCCATACATTTGTATATACAAGCTCTAACTTTTCACTCTTCCTCAATTTCCCAACCCTGAGAAATATGACTCTCTTCTGTTTTCCGTAAACACAGTTCTCGCAAAATTCCAAACTTACCTGCTTTAGATCTTGCAGCAACTTCCTTGAGTGGATAATATGCATCCCCTTCTCACTCATGTAGCCAAGTCTATGATGCCACAATGTTCTATCTATTCCTGTGGAAACTAAAGAGATAGAACATAAAGTATTATGAGGACATAAATACAACACACCTATCTTGTATCCTTTTTCTATCACCATCGATCCTTTAGTGATATTCCACCATGTTTATCCAAACGTAAATAAACAACCACCATCTCCCGACTTCCCTATTGAGATCATATATATTTTCATAGAAGGAATATTCCTTACATATTTCAACAACCGTTTAGTTCCATTCTTTAATTTTATTTGTACCTTACCCATTCCAACAATTTTGCATGGCTCATCATCACCCAATAAAACATGTCCAAAATGGTCTAGAACATAATCATGAAACAAATTCCTATGCGGTGTAGCATGACATGAAGCCCCTAGATCTACTACTCAGTAATCACTAGTATTATCTAATGCAAGAATCAAGGCATCTTGTAACATATCACCTGCTACATTTTCTTCCTGAGTAGTCTCCTATTGTCCATCTCCTTTCTTCTTTAGAGATTTGTAGTCTTTCTTCCAATGTCCTATATTTCCATAGTTACAACACTCTATCTTTCCCAGTGTAGACTTGTATCTTCCCTTCCTGGACATGCTGCAATTTCTTGGGCTCTTTCCTCTCTCCCTTTGTCTTTCCCTGGTCTCCATGGTCAATGGATTACCTGATGTCTCACCTGTGCTTTTCGTTCACATTTCCTAGCTAATAATAACACAAACAACATCATCCAATTTCAAATTGTTTGAACCAAATGTAAAGTTACTTATAGCCATGGCCAAGACATTCCATATTTCTGGCAATGAATAGAATATTAGAAGAGCCCTAACCTCATCATCAAATTTCACTTTTATAGAAATTAACTTATTTGTAATTGTATTAAATTCATTTAAATGATCAACAATAGATCCACCTTCTCACATCATCATATTAAATAAACACTTCATTAGAAATACCTTGTTGGAGGTCAATGGTTTTTAATATAGCTTACACAATGCACTCATCATACCCTCCATTGTCTTTTATTTTGAGATATTGAAAGCCACCAATGAAGCCAAGAACATTCGTACTATTCACAGTTCTTTTCTATCAAGAACCTCCCATTCTTCGCCATTCATATTTGTCTGTTGTTTTGCGTTTCCTCCCAACAGTAGGAATATATCCTTATGTTATAGATATTCCTCCACTGTGCATATTTCATAACTGGTAGTTTTGGCCATTAAATTTATCGACCTCAAACTTTCCTTCTTCCGCCATTTCTCCCACTCGAACCAGGAACCCTTCTTTCCTGCAAGTTTATATTCCAAATAGACCTTTGGCTATGATGCCAATTCTTAGAAAAAACAGGATCGCAGAGCAATAACAATAAACAAGATGCAAATATAAATCACATAAACACAATACAAGAGAGACACCAATATAATGTGGTTCACCCAATCTGGGCTACAAGGGAGACACCAATATAATGTGCTCCACTCCTTTTATTATTATACCATCCAACAAATGAAGGGATACAACCTGCAACACATCCATTGCAACTTCCTCTTCAATCTCTCTTAGGCTCTCTTACACAATCATAAAGACCTTTACAATGCTACAATACCTTACACAGCCATATTACAATGTTATCCTTTTAAAGGGAATTACCATGGAAAAATACTACGGGCTTCTCAATACCATGGGCCATAAACTATTGGCCAACAAAAAACCCATAAAATGTCTTCTGGGGGCTTCGTCCCCGAACCCCCTTTCTCGAGGGTGATGCCCTTGAACCCCCTGACCCCGCAACCGAGGGCGATGGTCCCCACTAGATCTCCATGGGGGGGAGATTCCCCCCCACACCCCCCCACTTGGATGAGTGTACAGTCCACCTACATATTATATAAAATTTGGGTACAAACACAACTGAAAAAAAAACATCTCGTAATTAAGAAGATCATGCTCCACAACCAATAATCTCCCACCTGGAGAATGATCATAACAATTCCACCACTGCTGCACTTGTTGGACTATGCTTTGAACCTTGGATCTAGCAAATTTCTCAGATTCACCTTCATGCTAGAAGACCAACTGAAACTGATAAGAAACTCAGTTTCTCTCTGGTTACTACCTTTTCCAACATGTCTTCAGGATTATGGCCAGTGTGTATCTTTCCTAGCTTCAATAGTTCATCTTCTAGAATAGACTGTATGAAATGGTACTTCAGTTGTATATGTTTAGTATTAGAATTGAAGGATGATTTCTTTGCAAGATGAATGGCACTCTGGCTATTAGTATACAACCTTCTATCCTCTTGGTTCTTACCCAATTCCTCCATGAAACTATGCAACCAAATCATCTCTTTACTAGCCTCTGTAGCAACAACATACTCTGCTTTTGTTGTTGAAAGTGCAACAACCTTTTGCATCTTCGAAATCCAACTTATTGTTATTCCACCTATAGTAAACACATACCCTGTGGTGGTCCTCCTACTATATTTATCACATGCCATGTTTGCATCAACATATCCCTGTAGAACAGTGTCTGAACCTCCAAAACATAATGCATGAGTGGTAATTCCTCTCAAATACTTGAGAATCCATTGTACATCCTTCCAATGTTCTTTACCTAGATTGTTCATATACCTTCTCACAACTCCCACTGCATGTGCAATATCTGGTCTTGTGCACACCATGGAATACATCAATTTTCCAACTACTGATGAATGTGGAACCCTAGACATGTAATCTATATCTTCCTGTGTCTTGGGACACATCTCCTTACTTAGTTTTAAATGGTTGGCGAAATGTCAATACTAACAAGTTTTTCATTCTGCATTCTAAACCTCTCTAATACCTTTTCTATGTACTCACCCTGAGACAATGTCAATTTGCCATTTTTCCCGTCTCTTGTTATTCTCATACAAAGGATTTTCTTTCCAGCACACAAATCCTTCATCGCAAATGAATTAGCTAAATTCCTCTTGAGCACATTTATATCTAGCATGTTAGACCTTGCAAGAAGTATGCCATCCACATACAATAACAAGATAATATATCTTCCATTATCTATCCTCTTGAAATAAACATAGTGGTCAGAATGACATCTACTATAACCTTGTTCTGTCATAAACCTGTCAAATTTCAAATACCACTGTCTTGGAGCTTGCTTCAAGCCATACAAGATCTTCTTCAACTTGCATACTAATTCTTCTTCCCTTTAACCTCACACCCGTGTGGTTGCTGCATATAAATCTATTCCTCTAGATCCCCATGGAGAAAGGTTGTTTTTACATCTAGCTATTCAAGATGCAAATCTTCTACCGCCACTAGACTTAAAATAGTCCTAATTGAAGTCATTTTAACAACATGAGAAAATATTTCATCAAAATCTATACCTTTCTTATGTCCAAACCCATTTACAACAAGTCTGGCCTTGTACTGCTTCTTGCCTCCATCTTCTTCCTTCAACATGTAAACCCATTTGTTCTACAATACTCTTCTACTTGCAGGAAATTGAGCCAAATCTCAAGTCTAGTTTCTTACCAATGAGTCCATCTCCTCATTCATGCCTTTGTCCGACTTCTTTCTAGTTTCCACCTGCATTTCTTCTTCATAACATTCTGGTTCACCATAATCAGTCATCAATAAATAATACATTGAATGAGAGTATCATTCAAGGGGTCCACTTAACCTAGTATATCTTCTAACACTTGCAGGAGTTTGAGGTACTTGTTGTTGTTCTTGATTTTCTGGCACCTTTGGAACTTCATTTTCTTTGATTTCATCAAGAACTGTGTACTATATGTTTTCCTTTTCCTATTTATTTCCCTACAGCTGATATTTATACGTGAGCTTTTCATATAATACCACATATCTACTCCTAATTATTTAGTTACTTTCATAATCCTATAAGCGATAACCAAAATCATCAACCCCATATCTAATAAAGGTACATTTCTTGGATTTAGCCTCAAGCTTTGTTATATTTTCTTTATCAATATGGACAAATGCTTCCCAACCAAAAGTTCTCATAAGTGTGTAGTTTAACTTTTTACTTGTCCACGCCTCCTCTGGAATCCCACCATCCAAATCAATTGAAGGATCTCTATTTTTTAAGTAAACAACAATATCTACAACATCTTCCCAAAACTTTATGGGAAACCCTGCATGCAATCTCATACACCTTGCACGCTCCATGATCATCCTATTCATCCTTTTTGACACACCATTTTCTTGTGGTGTTCCTAGTAATGTCTTCTCTCTACGAATTTCATGGTATGAACAGTAACTATCAAAATCCTTTCCGGAATACTTACTTCCATTATTCAATCTGATACATTTCAACATTTTTCATGTCTCATTCTTAACCAAATCTTTCCATTTCTTAAAAGTAGAAAACAATCAAATTTATGTCTATTGCAATAAGCCCAAGTTTTTCTAGTTTCATCATCAATACACGTAAGATAATAACGATAACCACCAAGATTTTGTATCTGACCTGGTCCCCATACATATGTATGTACAAGATCTAACTTTTCACTCTTCTTCTGTTTCCCAACCCTAAGAAATCTTACTCTCTTTTGTTTTCCATAAACACAATTCTTACAGAATTCCAAACTTACCTACTTTAGATCTGGCAGCAACTTCCATGAGTGGAGAATCTGCATCCCCTTCTCACTCATGTGGCCAAGCCTATGATGCCACAATGTTGTATATGTTCCTATGGAAGCTAAAGATATAGAATAGTCAGTATTATGAGGACATAAATACAGCATACCTATCATGTCTCCTTTTTCTATCACCATCAATCCTGTAGTGATATTCCACCATGTTTCTCCAAACGTCGATAAAAAACCACCATCTACCAACTGCCTTGTTGAGATAATATTTATTTTCATAGCAGGAATATGCCTTACGTAATTCAACATCCATTCAATTCCATTCTTTAATTTATTTGTACCTTACCCATTCCAAAAATTTTACATGGCTCATCATCACCCAATAAAACATGTCCAAAATCGCCTGGAACATAATCATGAAAAAATTTCCTTATGCGGTGTAGCATGACATGAAGCCCCTGAATCTACTACCGAGTAATCATTAGTATTATCTAATGCAAGAATCAAGGCATCTTGTAACACATCACCTGCTACATTTTCTTCTTAAGTAGTCTCTTGTTGTCCATCTCCTTTCTTCTTTAGATATTTGCAGACTTTCTTCCAATGTCATCTCTTTCCACAGTTCCAGTAGTCTATCTTTCCCAGTCTGAACTTTGATCTTCCCTTCCTGGACTTGCTGCGATTACCTTAGCTCTTTCCTATCTCCCTTTGTCTTCCCCTGCTCTCCATGGTCAATGCATTACATGATGTCTCACTTGTGCTTTTCCTTCGCATTTCCTCGCTAAGAATAAAACCAACAACATCATCCAATTTCAAAGTGTTTGAACCAGGGATAGAGTTACTTATAGCCATGACCAAGTCGTTCCAGCTTTTTGGCAATGAACACAAGATGAACCTCATCATCAATGTTCACTTTTACAGAACTTAACTGATTTGTAATCGTATTGAATTCATTTAAATGATCAGCAATAGATCCACCTTCTGACATCTTCATATTAAACAAACGCTTCATTAGAAATACCTTGTTGGAGGACGAGGGTTTTTCATACACCTTACCCAATACGCTCATCAGAACCACCGTCTTATTTTATTTTGAGATATTGAAAGCCATAGACGAAGCCAGGCACATACATATTGTTCCCAGTTCCTTCTTGTCAAGATCCTCCCATTCTTCATCCTTCATATTCGCCAGCTGTTTTTCTTTTCCTCCCAATGGTAGGAATAGATCCTTCTGATACAAACAATCCTCCATTTGCGTCTTCCATAACTGGAATTTTTACACTTTAAATTTCTCGACCTTAAAATTTCCTTCTTACGTCATTGATCCCACTCGAACCAGGAACCCTTATTTCCTGTGAGTTTATATTCCAAATAGAACTTTGGCTCTGATACCAATTGTTAGAAAAAATAGGATCGCAAAAAAATAGCAATAAACAAGATGCAAATATAAATCACATAAAGACAATACAAGAGAGACACCAATATGACATGGTTCACCCAATTTGAACTATGTCCATGGAGAAATTGCCAGTCCTTTTATTATTATACAATCCAACAAATGAAGAGATACAACCCGCAACACATCCATTGCAACTTCCTCTTCAATCTCTCTCAGTCTCTCTTGCACAATCATAGAGATCTTTACATTACTACAATACATTACATAACCGTATTACAATGTTTTCCTTTTAAAGGGAATTACCATGGGAAAATACTATAAGATGCTGAATACCATGGGCCTGTAAACTATTTGCCAGCAAAACAACCCATAAAATTTCTTTCAGAGGTGCTGCCCTTGAATCCCCCTGGGGGCTGGCTGTCCCTGGACCTAACCCCCCATCCGAGCCCCCCTCGGACCCCCATGGGGGGGAGATGCCCCACCACACCCCCCTATTGGGATGAGCGTACATTCCACATGCATATCATATAAAACTAGAGTACGAACATGGCTAAAACAACAACATCTCTGAATTAAGAAGATCAGGCTCCACAACCAACAGAAGCAACACAAAGTTGTCATTTCACATCGACATCTTTATTCTACAAAATCACAAGTCACAGCATGAGTAACAACAAATTGAAATCACCCTTTGCAGCAACCTGTAATAGCTTCTACAATGACCAACAACAACTTATTTTATAACTACTCAATAGAAACGAAAATGTGCATGATATCCTACTACACCAAGGATGCTCTTGCATCAGACACTCAAGGTTGAAAATTTGCGAGCATATTTCTCACACAATTATTGATAAATCAACAACCTATGAGAGAAAAAAAATATTTCTCTTCTTCTTGCTCCTCTGCCACACTTCAGACCACTCAACTTTAGCTCTTCTTTGCTTTCCCTCTCCCTTATTCTTTTGTGTAATATGCACCACTATCATTCTCCATTGCAAATTAATCTTCACACTTGTTCTGAGGTATTCCACCTTCTTCATCTACATCGCAAATTTACCATCATCACTTTTATCTCTTCCACCACTTGCTACAACTCATTTTCTTCAACCAAATGTTGTAACCGTGTCTAATGGGTTCCACTTCCTCAGATCATCTATCTTCACTTGTGTTTACTACAAACAAAATGGTGCTTACTTCCTCCCCATCCTTTCGATTTGGCACCATCAGTGCATTCTCAAATAACCCCATGGCTACTTGTTGCTCGAGCATGCTCTCATTCTCCTCAACTGCAACAATTTCCCTCCTGCAATAATCATCACTTTGTTGTACCTTGTCTACTCCTATAACATATCCTTCTTGTAACCCCACTATTACAATACTACTCTTCTCTTCCACTCCACTTATTGCTGCAATATTATCCATTGCTACAACACCACACACTACGAAAACACCACTTGTTGCTACAAAAACACACTTTTCTACCTTTTGACTTTGCTACACAAACTATTTAACTTCAATCTCATCGCTGCAATCATCTGTTGTGAATATTTCCTCTACACTCTCCCTCAGCATGTTACGCAGTTCATGTAAACCTCTTTCATCAGTTTTCTTAACGAAATGCACCTCATTGGTACAATCAACAGTCACTGGAATCACATTCAAGGGAATCACGTTCTCTTTGTCCTCTTGATGTCTTCTCTCATGCTTCCTCTTCAATTTCCCTTCCTCATTTTTAAACTCTAGATGATAAGTCTCTTCCAATGACCTCATATTATCCACACATATCTTCCTCTTTATGGAAAGCTTTAGTCCATCCACAAACAACATAATATTTTCCTCACTATATTGTACAAAACCATCCCTCGTGGCCATTCTGCAAAACTCTTCAAAATAATTCTCTACACATCCATCATTTTGTTATGAATTCTCTAACCTTCAACACATCTTAAAAATATACTTAGCATTTACATAATTACCTCTTAACTTGATGACCATCTATTCCCAACTCTGTATTTTTTCTTTGCCTCTCCACTTTCTATCCATCTTCAGCCACTGCCACCATTCATATGCATGACTCCTCAATCTACTACTAGCAATCTTTAGTCAATGGAATCCTTCAACTTCATGGAGGACAAAATAATGCTCCATGTCTTCAATCCACTCCATTAGTTTCTTCAGGTCTGCACTTACATAAAAATCGGGTATCTCTGTCTTCATTCGATGCCATTGCACATCCTCCTCTTATTCTTCTAGATCACTTTCACTATGAATTCTCCCCTTTATTGATCCAATTCGATGGCATCCATTATCCTCATCAATTTTTGCATCAGCTTCACAACATCTTCCATTACCACTTAATCAACATTAGCCTTTCTAGTTCTTCCTCTAAGCACATGAAATTATATTCTTGCCATGCTGTAAATTTCCACACAACATGTACTTCCTCACTCTACCAGCTCCCACAAAGATAGATATGTCTGATCTTTCACTACAATTCCACTATAGCATCTCTATAACATCCACTTGCAGATTCATCCACAACACATTCTCCCAACCTCTACCCAGCATTGTTCGATATTGGAGTTGTATCTCCTCTTACAACATCTACCCAATTGGACAACTAGAGGTGTGATTTGGTCACTTACTCAGAAAAACCTACCCAATAGACTACCCTTGATGGAGTCATCTGCATTTTCCTTTCCTCTATCTCAACACATTCCACCTTTCTATTTCAACACATTCCACCTTTCCACATGGAAACGATTCTATCAAACTCCACTCTTATGTTTGGAACTTCTCCAATCCTCAAATTATGCTCAGTCTTCATCCACGGGTTATTCCCGCTCTGATACCATTTGTTGCAGCCAAAAACTACTACTAGAGATGCACAGTAGAAACCCCAAGCCACAGGTTGAAATACACAGTAATTTAAACCATATAAAATCGGTAACAACACATTCGTTAACCGAAATTCTATTTATTTGATTATTGAAACTATTACAAAATATGAGTTTCATCTTAACAATATGAAATTTTTCTTCTATCTATTGGTACACCTTCTTCTCGCGCATTGCACACTCATCTTTTCTTAAGCATTTTTCCTTGCTTTTGTTCTTCTTCTCGCACTCCTTTTCCTCCTCTAGATCTCATACACTCCCTTTTCCTCATGCTTCTCTACTACGTGTAATTCTTGATCTACTGTGCATTCCCTTCCTCTCATGCGCCTCCTCTTCTTTTCCTCCAATTAGTGCTTCTTGTAACGAATATAATTAAAGTAAAATTAAATAAATAAGATTAATTAAAGACATGACTTTTCATGTCAAATGAAAAGGCATGACTCTTCATGTCAAATGTCCAAGCCTTATTTAAAGGCGGGCCATTATTGTAACCTATTATCCATTATCTGAATATACATTCCATTTTACATTACTACTTAGCCATTTATGGCTTTCTTACGTTACTTGTACTGGTTATTTACTTAGTAAGGGACTCTTGTTCGTCCACTTCCTCACACATTTTCCTCCCCCCATCACTGCAAATTGAAACTCTATTTTAATCTTTTTTTGAGATACGTTCTATCAATCAAACTACCATGGATTCGTTACATATCTAGGAAAATATTCATTTCCATTAATTAATGAGCCATTTTGGATTAAGTAGATTCATTTCATTCCAAGCACAATTGTTTCAAAGCACCTAAACCTATTTATTTATCAACAAAAGCAAATAATTATTTAACAACACTCAGTCGTTAGGTTTTTTGCATCATTTTTAATTAATGCTATATGAAATTAATTGATATCCTTTGACATGGTTAAAGGTTTGGAAAATTTTCTCACCAACATTGCTGCCACGAGTAGCATAGAGCCATCATTTCACATGGACATCTTTATTCTACAACATCATGAGTCAAAGCACAAGTAACAACAAATTGAAATCACCCTTTGCAGTAACCTGTAACTGTAATAGTAGCTTCTACAGTGACCAACAACAACTTATTTTCTAACTACCCAACATAAACAAAAATGTGCAAGATAGCATGTTGCACCAAGGATGCTCCCACATCAATAAGTTATTCTAAATGAGTGAGTTTTAAACTCTAACTCTCAAACACCCAAATAATTGAAATTTACAAATCCCTTAATTTCTTGGACAATGATCCTTGTTGAGTTAAACCTTATTTATTCCTTTAAAAATTCATCCACTAGGAATAAAATTTCACAACTTGTTGTTGTCACAAGTATCCATTGCCTTTGTTCATTGGGGTTCTAATCTATTTTCAACCAGAAAATAATGTTCAAATCTTGCACAACAACACTTTCTTTTATTGCTCAATAACTTTCAAATTTGGTACGATCTTAAACTTTTATACATAAATAAAACTAGAGGCATGAGAAAATCAACTCACTTGATTTTTTTTCATTACAATGAATTCATTTGATAGAATGGGTTTTGTCTCCTTATATGTCATTGGTTTGGTAGTTGTGATACCATTATAATGTAACTAGTTTATTTAACAATATATAATTCTCAATATATCAGTCACTTATATGAACTTGAATTTTACATTAGATTATAACCACCATTGGAGCTTATACAATCCACATTTCCATCACAACCATTTTAGGAAGAAACTTCATTCCTACTTAAGTTTTCTAAATGTTTCAATGGTTTTTTTCTTTTTTTTTGAAAATTGTAATTTTATTATCTCATAAGGATTTTACAAATTACACTTCGTTGATATATGAATATGCATATATTCTCCCAAAAAATGTTTCAATGTTATTGTCAATCTTGTTGAACTTTCTTATGGAGTTGATGATTGGGGGTTCGGGCTGGGAATTTCTCTAGTTGGTGATGCTAGATTTGAGCTCTAATCACACATATGCTCCACGCCAACTAAACTGAAAAAGTACATTACAAAAATTATAAAATAATTTTGTTTATAAATTCACAATATCTAACAAATTACCTACCTTAAATTCAAAGGAATCAAAGAAAAATGACACTATAAATTCAAAGGAAGAAAAGAAAAATGACAATGCAGTGACACCAACCTCTCTCATTTGGTAATGATGAGATGTAAAGAAGGGAACCAATAACCCCTTTTTTTAATTCATATACTAAAGAGATATATATATATTACATATATATGTTATACATACAAATTTTTATGTTATGTTTAAACAAAGGAACATCCCTCATCTTTGTTATGATGAGACGTAAAGGAACCCGTAAACCCTTTTTTTAATTCATACACTAAGGTATAGATATGTTACATATATGTTATGTATATAAATTTTTATTTTTCATACACTTTATTTCAAACATTTCTTGTAAACATGTCTATTTGATTAGGGGGTGATAAGGTTTGTTTGAATGTAACATTTTAAAAGAAAAAAATCATAAGCTTATTATCTCCTAAAGTGTTTACAAAATTACATTTCGTTGATATATACAAATGCATATATTAAAAAAAAAATGTTTCAATGTTATTGTTATTCTTGTGTTTTCTTATGGAGTTGATGATTAGTGTTTCAAGTCCAAAATTTCTTTAGTTGGTGATGGTAGGTTTGAACTCTAATCATAAAGATGCTCCATGCCAACTAAAATGAAAAGATACATTTTAATAGTTATAAAATAATTTTGTTTCTAAATTCATAATATTTAACAAAATGCCTACCTTAAATTCAAAAGAATCAAAGAAAAAAGATAATTTGCAATGAAACCAACCTCCCTCATCTTGTTAATGATGAGATGTAAAGAAAAGAACCCATATCCCCCCTTTTTTTATTTCATATAATAAATATATATATATATTACATATATGTTAAGCATACACATTTTTACTTTACATACACTTTATTTCAAACCTTTCTTGTAAACATACCTATTTGATTAGGTGGTGTTGAGGTTTGTTTAAATATAACATAATTTGTATGTTATGTTTAAACAAAGGAACCTTTTTGAACTTGGTAATGATGAGATGTAAAGAAAGGAACTCATAACCCTTTTTTAAAATTCATATCCTAGAGATATAGATATATTATGCATACAAATTTTAACTTTACATATACTTTATTTAAAACCTTCCTTATCAACAAGCCTAGTGGTAATAAGATTTGTTTAAACATAACATTTATTTTCAAAAATAAAAAATAAAAATAAATAAATGTAATTTTATAAGCACATAAAATGTTTACAAAATTGCATTTCTTAGATATATGCAATTGCATATATTCCAAAAAAATGTTTCAATGTTATTGTCATTCTTGTTGTTTTCTTATGGAGTTGATGCTTAGGGTTCCGGTGAGGAATTTCTCTATTGGTAATGATAAGTTTGAACTCTAATCATAAAAATGTTTCATACCAACTTTGGAAAGATACATTTCAACAATTATAAAATTATTTTGTTTCTAAATTTATAATATTTAACAAAATACTTACCTTGAATTCAAATGAATGAAAAAAAATAACACTGTAAATTGAAAACAAGAAAAGAAAAATGACAATACAGTAACACCAACTTTTTAATAATAATAAGATGTAAAGAAAGAAACCCATAATACTTTTTTATAATTCTTATATATATGTTTTAAACATACAAATTTTTACTTTACATACACTTTATTTCAAACATTTCTGATAAACATACTTTTTTGATTTGTTGGTGATGAGGTTTGTTTAAACATAACATATGCTAAGCATTCTGCATTTTGAAATTCTTCATTGTCACTTTTTCCACTCAAAGAACCTTAATTAAAATTTCTATCACTATTAAACACAAAATCTGTATGTTCGATCTTTAATTTCTTCGTTGATAAGTAGTATTAAACGTTAAATTATATTTCTTCTTCAATTGAAGTATACATTCAAAAATTTAAACTAAGAGAATTTATTAGCGAGATTTTGTATTTAATTTTATTTATTCCAGGTTGTTGGTAGTAGTGTAGGATAAAAGGCAACTAAAAAACCTCAATTTTGATTGTAAATTGTTATTTTCACAATTTTGTAATTTAAGTAATTGAAATTATTACTAATTACTCAATTTTAAAATTACCCAAATCACCAAAATTGTGATCTAACATTCCAAATTATTATTTTGACTAGAATGACTCTGCTTGATTCAGGCGAATCAGAAGCTTTTCAGTTAACCCTTATACAGCGGATAGTGGCCAATGGCCATCAATACCCTGTTGTGGACATCAACTTTGACGTTGGATTCTACTTATAACTAAACAATAACAGTTGTAATGGTCGCAATCTCTTAAAAATAATTTATTTTCGTGAACATAAATGTTATGGTCCCCGTATGGTTGGTGTCAGGTCATCTATACAAGGCCCATGGAAATACACCATTTACATCGAAAATAATTCATTTCCATGAATATAAATGTAATGGTACCAACTGGTTGGTGGTAGGTCATGTATAACAGCTCTACATTAATAAATCAAACATACGAGAAATGGAACCACCTACTAAAAACAAAATAAAACAGCTCATCTTCATGGGCACGATTGATTTTTAGATTAAATCATGATCTAATCCTCCATTAATGGAGTTGATAATGGGATGATGAACTCTTGAAAAACAAGGAGATGGGTGACAGCTTTATTGTATCGAGGATAATTTGTTTCCACTGTTTTGTTTTGCAATAGGTCTTATTTTTATGTTTTCAATTTTAAGTGAGCAATAAAATTTTAACAAAGTATAATTCTAGTTTAGAACTTTTCAAAATTATGAGTAATCCCTGAAATTCCTAAGATATGGATATTCTTAAGATCTCTAAATTCCTAAGATATGGACAAATTATAGTTATATTTTTTAAATAATTTTAAGTACTTAAATTTCTATCCAAATTTATATAATTAAAATAGAATTCATTTTAAATCATCTTGATCCTCTACTATTTCCATTCCAAGAAGAAGATAATGCTTAGCCTTCAAACACCATCCAATTACAATTTCCATTTCCAAGAGGATAATGCTCACCCTTTGAACGCCATCCAATTGCAATTTTTATTAAATCTGAGCAGAATAAGCCATTTATTGTAACATGTTGAATTAATATTCACAATAATAATTTGAAACTTTATAATCCTGATAATAATACAGTAGATCACCAATATATGTCCATTGATCTACAAAATAATTGACCTAGTCAGCCATTATTGCATCATATAGATCATTCAATTCCGTTGAGAATCGATATACTCCTAAGTTGTTTTTGTCATAGAAAGAATTCATCCAGTCTGATTCAAGAAAGATCTGTGAATTATCATTCTCGACTAATACTGTAGATTGGGCGGTGGAATGCGGTATTTGTGACGCGCTAATGCACTTGGATGCTTCTACTGGGGAGCTGGCACTGTTTATACTCATGTCTTTGTTTGAATGCTGATCAACTACAGTGCCTTCAAGACTATGGAGCAGCTTCCTGAGGCAGGAGTTATGGTCAGATAATTCTTGATCAAGCTGGACTTGTTGAGGATTCAGCTGAAATGTAACTGGTTCTGAACATGAACTGGATTCAGCAATTCTTGAGCCACAATTTTGCTCAAACAACTGAGAGATTATTCCAGTGTCAAAGTTACTGTAAAGGCCATTCATACTCATGTTCATTTGCAGATCTGCCCCTCCAGGTTGTTGCTGTTTCCCAGAGATGTTTGGGCATGTATTGGCCTCTGTGGTAGCATAGCTTTGCACGTTCTTTTTTTCTTGTATTACTGCAGCAACTCGACGGGTTTGATGATTCTTGTGTTTTCCCAGTAGTTTCTTCTTCAGCTTTGTGTTCCAGTGATTTTTTATATCATTGTCCGTTCTGCCTGGCAACTGCGCCGCAATGACACACCACCTGCACAAAGGGAGAAGATGCATGTTCCAATCAATAACTATAAAATCATTTTGCAGACGAATGAAAGACTGTTTATCATTTATAACATGTGAATCTCTTTGGCTGACTGATGGTAGACTACCTGCTACCAATTTTGTTATAGAGGCCACAAATGATGCTATCTTCTTCTTCTGAGAACCCTCCGTGCTTTAAATTTGGCCTCAAGTAGTTTAACCATCTAAGTCTGCAACTCTTTCCACATCTTTTCAAACCTGTATTCAGAGAAGGCAGGGATCAATGCAATAAACGCTGCAGAACTCTCATATTTCAACAAAGAAATGATAAAACTGCAAACTGATTTTCACATCTTTTCAAACCTGTATTCAGAGAAGGCAGAGTGCAATAAACGCTGCAAAACACTCATATTTTAACTAAATGATAAAACTGCACTCTGATAACCTAAGGTTATATTGTATCTACCAAGACAAGGGATGATAAACACAGAACCTTGGCCTGCTAACTGGTTCAAAGTATTTTCATTACAGAAATGGATTGACGCATGGAAAGAGATCAATGCAGTAAGAGCCAAAGGCTAAACACTAATAATATCCATCAATTCCACTAATAAATCATTGGCCATTAAAACATAGAGCTTATACATAATATGTAAAAATCTAAACCCTATAAGCATTCTTCTGGCGTATATATAAGAGGAAATCTATTGACATCATTATAAAACCTAGAAACCTAAACACAACGATAAGGGTCCACTGATGTGGAATACTGATGTTAAAAACCTTGACGTATCTCTGAAAACATCGCCTGTATAATATCGGATACATATACAAAACTTCTGGGAGTTTTATTTGAAAACGGTGGCTACAAGATTGTTTCTATGGCTTGAATATTAAACCCTACTTTTAGACAACGAAGAAGATTAAACATGAAGGCAATCTATTATAAGAACACCATAAATTCATTGATATATGAAGAACACCATACCAGCTTTCTCGGGTAGAGCGAGCCAGTTGCCTCCAGTGCCACACTTTTCTATATATTCCTTGAGTTTGGAGTCCTCTTCAGGAGACCACGGCCCTTTCTTCACATTAGCATTGTCACAGCAAGGAGCTCTTCCCATCTCTTCAAATATCTCCCAGTAATTGGCCTTGAAAGATCTTATGGGTTAGTCGGAGGGATTTTCTGGGTTTGTTGGGAATTATTCAGAGAAGTGCAGAAAAGGGCTTTTCAGTGTCACTTTCTGATACCAACTGAACGTATTGAAAAATCACGGAGGTCTCGTAGTTGTCAACTGCACGGGCCTGGGCCTTAGTAGCAGAACGTTGAGAATATCCCAGTCTGGGCCTATTGGCAGAACGTTCAGAGTATCCCAGTCTGATAGCTGTCCTCTCAGCAGCCCTTAACGTTTACAGAATACGATCTGGTCCTCAATGACCTGGCCAGTCTCAAACAAAATAGGGTTAGCAGGATTGAATGGTTTACAAGGTCAAAATTCCTTCGACAAAAAAAGAGCAGCGAATGAAAAGTAGCCAGGAAAATTCTGCAATAAAAGATTTTCTGTTCTTCTTGTTTTTTATGATGAGGCAGATGAACAGACAGCGGAGATGAACTCGAGGGAAATGTTCTTCTTGTTTTTTATGATGAGGCAGATGAACAGACAGCGGAGATGAACTCGAGGGAAAGAAAGGTCCATAAACATATATTGAATGAGTCGTGACAAAGACGATGCGGATGGAGGCGTGGTCCTATAAATGAATTAGGGTTGCAAATTTGTGGGCTTTCTGCTTGTCTTTCTCGTTCTTGGAATCAATTTCCTTTTCATGATCCCGAGAGTAACGATGGTCGTGATTCTCGTGACTCGCCAGTTACATTAACCGCACTATATTTATTTTTTCACACATCCTCTTATGCAGCCGCCATCAGCCCACCCGCAATGCTAAAAAAAAAACCGGAGACAGTGCCATTGACGTCAACGCCCCACAAAAGACAGTACCCAAACAGGCTTTTCAAGACAAATTGTTTAATCCGATGACACCTTACCGTTTTTCTGATTTTGAGCTTTGTTTCTATTTGGATTCCTGAGTTGACCAGTTGAGGGTCTCTACTCTTTCTGATTTTGAGCTTTGTTTCTATTTGGATTCCTGAGTTGACCAGTTGAGGGTCTCTACTCTCAGTTTTAATTCTTCCCTCGTCCGGGAGTCGGGACTCTTACCGTTCAAACACACAACTGGGTTTTTGGGTTTTTTTTGTTTTCTACTAGGAAAAAAAATAATTTGTTATTCATAGTGAATCAAAGTTACATCATATTAAAAAATATAATTTTTTTCCCATTTATTTAATCTACAGTTTTCATTTATCCCATACATATTATGAGTTATTTAATTATCAGTAAAGTAAGGATTACCAGAAACCAAGGAAAAAAACAGCATGCACATATACCCGTAATACAGAAGGACTACAATTAAGAAAATACTTATAAAAAAACCTTATCAAAAGTTTAATAACTCCTACATCAATTGAACTGCCCTCTATGAATTCCTTAAAATGCAGGATCCCATCCATATGACCAACAACATCCTTTGAAATTATGTCAGTCTGTTTGTTAAATTCCCTATAAATATGTGAAAAGAAGAGCTATGTGAAAGCTTCCTTCAATTCCAGAATTCTATTCATCCAATGCAAGAGATGGAGAATGTTGAGATTAGCTTTCCGCGAAATCCAATTAATAGCCACCAAATAATCACCAACAACTTGAAGATATTGGACTCCCTTTTTCTGGCATACCATACAAGACTCCATAAAGCAAACAATTCTGCTTGAATATTAGAACCTGTACCAGCACACATCTTGAGCTTGATAAAATGTCCAGATTTTATATTTAACACTATACCCACTCTGAACACAAACTGTGCTTATTAGAAATTCAAAGAAAAAGAAAGTTAAGTGAGCTTGTCAAACTCAGTTTACTCTTGTATATTTGTATTTTCTCAATAATGAAAATGGAAAATTTAAAATTTTATTAACCTTCCATTTTTTTTTCAGCCTAAAAAAATAGTATTACTATATTAATGAATCAAATAATACAACCATACATAAGTCAAAAACAATGACTTATGTTAAAAAAGTTACTGTAAATCAGATATCTCAACAAAAAAACATACATCCAACCTTCAAAATCTTTTAGTACATAGCAAACTAATATTCAAAGATATTCACCCAACCAAAAGCAATACATTGAATCTCTTGCAATTCTTCCCATTTGACAACACCCTCCACTCCATCATGTGCCTCTTTGAAAAGTGTATCTACCATCTTGTTATGTTGACCGAAGATATGTTAAAAAATGATACCATTTTATATCAATAAAAACATATCTTAATATAAAGATTATGTGGCGTACATTAGTTGTAGCGAAACCTTTAACATTCTTCTTCTGGATTCTAAAGTGTTCGAGGTTCCGTCATTGAATATGCAAAAAGGTCTGTACATGAGTTGTAAGAAACGTTTGAAGTGTTATAGTTTTCTTCTTATGGTTTCTTAAGTGTTTGAGGTTTATTCATTGGATCATGTGTTCAACTTTGAATTTTAAAATATTTCTATGATAGGTAAGAAATCTATTTAAATCACTAATCATGTTTCCATGCCATTGAGTCCTCATCTTGTTATACAAAAAACGAATTCCCCCTCATAATCGGCAATCTCCTAAATTAATGTCTAATTAAAAACATATAATAAAGATAAAATATTGTCGACCCTATTGGTGCCCGCACCCATGCTTTATCCATGGCTTTAGCTCCATCATTTATTAATAGAGTAAGCTAAACTCTAGATCGTTTGCACTAAGAATCTGGCGATTTTTTCGGCGAAAATCCGGCTGAAATTGTTTAAATGACAGTTTTGGGTTGCTAGAATTGCATAATCGAGGTGCCCTAGGGGTAATCGAGGTCGTTGAATCCATTCCTGCAACCAAAATTGCAATTCAAGCAACCCAAATCGCAGTTTCAGCAATTTCCCCTTAGCCGGATTCCGGTGAAAATCGCCGATAAAGGTGCAAACGATCTAGAGTTTAGCCCATTCCTTTATTAATGACTAATATCGTTTTATTCATAAAATTCAAAATTTCCACTTTTTTTGTCTTGATCAAAATTCATATTTCTAAAGCCCTTGAAATCATATCTAAACTTGCATAAAATTCATATTCCTAAAGGCCTTGAAATTATATCTAAACTTGCTCATGATGAAAGAGTAAATCTTATTCACCTCCACATTCTTTTTATGGATAAAACCGAAATGTGATTTGGCGACACCACACTCCTTTCTCAATAACTTTCTTAACAATTTAAACAATATTTCCCTTCACATTCAATTTACCATGGAAATCTATCAACACAAAAGAGCACCCACCTATGCTATTGTGAGTAGTGAAAAAGGACCAAGTTAAGATGTGGGATGAGCCAAAAAGTTTGTAACACAAATTAAAGCAATAAAGGTCATGCATTATTATCAATAAACTTCCTTAGGTGGAATGAATATTGCTAAACTATGATTTAAATCTTGTATATATTAGTAATTTATGTACCTTGCTCTGATGTTACCTAGGTATTGATGTTGAGAAGGATCAATGGACACTCAAAAGAGAGAAGTTAAATGGAATAAGAAATATATCGAAATGATAGATGATGACAAATTATAGACATGTAGAACACATAAAAATTGCATGCCTCTATATTCAATAGATCTCACGAAGACGAAACTATACTAATTGTTTAAAAAGAAAACAAGCACATATTTCATTATTTCAAACCTGGATTGAATATTCAAATTGGGGAAAATGAAAAATCATTTGAATTATTCTGATGAAAATAAATTTGATTTAAAATTCGAATTGGATAAAAGGACAAATTAATGAAAGACTTGAAAAGTAAAGGAGGAATGCCAAGAGTCTCATGAAAAGCCAAAGGGCATTGGAAAGCCAAGAGTCATTCTTATTATTTATAAAATGTAATCTTGACCTTAGTAAAAGAGGAGGAGTTAGTGGTTGTGGAGAAGAGATTTTTCTCTAAAGGAGATTCTTCTTGTAGACTTCATGAAAATTATTTTTTGCAAAGTTCTAATAAGAAGAAGCCATTGCACGTTTAGTTATTTTGGAGGTGAATTTCAACTCTAGGACCTCAATGCTTGGAAACTTTTCTACTAATTGGTTGCATTTTAGTATTGCTTTGAGAATGGTTTTCTACAATGTCAACTATTCTTCAATAGAAATAGTTTTTCTCTCTCTAATTTGTCGAGCTAGAATTCTTGTGCTATAGCAGTGAATGTAGTACTATAATTAATAGCTCATTTTTAAAACTATTATGGTGTGCAATTGGTTATTTATGTTTATGTTATTGATCATACAACAAATATTTATTGAATATCAAAATATTTACATATTTGGTGTTGTGTTCACATTTCTAGTTTTGTTAGTAAGCCCAGGAATCATTATCTTAGATTAGCTACATTTCATACATTACATTTCAAAAACCCTAAATGGTGGATCAAACTTCAACTGATAATAATTCAAAATATAATGGCTATAGGGCCATAACGGGTTCGCTAATTCAATCGGTGTTCGGTATAATTGGGACCTTTCACCAATGGTAACTCTTGTTGTTTGCATAGCCTAAATTCTTCCATATCAACACTTTTTGTGTTGGAAGGAGGGCCACTAGAAAGATGTCATGTGTAGAGCTACATTCTTTTTCAATATGAATTGTTATGACTATACCCCAAATCCTTGTGTGGGAAGCCAACATTGTGACCTTCAAAGACCTTGGACCACCGTCAAGGACCTTAGAACTTCAAGGAACTTTACATGACATCCCATGAAAGGTAGTTGATTTATTTTCCAATATTCGATAGTGAAAGAAACAAAATAGCACTTGAACATATTAGCAAATATGAATGTATTTTGCATTTGCTTAATATTGTTCATAAGGATATTGTTTTCAGATTATTTCCTTTCCCTTTCAAGGTAAATATTCAAGATGGTATCGTGTTTCACAATCCTTATGATGAATATTACAATGTGCATGGAATACATCGCGGAATTTTTTAAACAAAAATAGAAGATAGGGCATCCATTTGAGACTTCAACATGAGATTCCATGAAACATATTATACCCTTTATTACAACCACAAACCCTCGTCTCCAATCATGAGTGAATCTTACCTAGAAGCTACCCCTCAAATAATAAGTATGTTTATTTTAAGAAAATGGATGTGATTGTAACAAAGCTTGTGATAAATCTCACATCTTTGCTAGAGATATGAAACATCATCTTTTCACTTCGTCTTACTCTTTTGATTCCATTGATGCAAAGAGTGATGAAGTCAAATTAATTGAATCAAAACCAATTGATTAAAAAACCTAGGTACTAAGAGATAATTATAGGTTTGTGTGTTAAAAAGGAAGAATTGACAAAGGAAACAGTGGTACAATGTTAGGAAAGAAGGTTAGATCTTTCATGTAAGTTACAAACTCTTTCAAAATTTACGAGAGGACTTGGCATGAACTCAATAAATAAATCTTATCATAATTCTTATTTTATAAATAACCCTCTAGTTGGTTATTGTCTTATGTCTAATCTCAATCATCCTCATTTAACGCGATTTCCATGAATTATCAAGTGAAGAGGATGTACCATTGAAATTTAATAGTCCTCCTTTTGCCCGGTATGGATTATTTAGTCTTATACTTTCATCTCTTCCAATTTTGAGAACAATCAAATTGATGCTAATGGCCCTTTACTAAGATTAATGGAAGGAAAATGTGGAATAGACTCAATAGCACTCCTTTCCAAGAAAACAATGAAATCTCAAATTCCATAAGAAATCACAACCTAATTTCATGTCATTTTGAAAATGATACGTTAAGAAAAGAGATGCATGGCCAATCCCACTCTCCTCACCTTGTCATACTGAAGCCAATGGCATACATGATGAAATTGAGTCTCTAGAATTGGAACTCAAAAAGGTTGAGGCTTATGCTAATGAGATATTCCAAAGAAATAAAGTCATCTATGGACAAATTAACTTGGGAAATGTTGCACAACAAAAACAATAACAAATGAGACTTTGTCGATGCCAACACCCTACCAACATATTTATTTAATTTTTTCATGTTTTATTTAATAAAGTCAGTTTTCTACTCATTGACATAGTTAAATGCCCTCCTAAGTCATTAGTTTGCACAACTGTGTTTTCACTTGATTATGATTTGTTTTGAGTGTAAGTAGTTGTTTCTTATTTATTTTTGTAAAGTATAGGTTAGTTGTAGATCGCTTGAAGTATATTGTTTATTTTCTATATTTGGACATATTTTGATACATCAATCCTCCCTCATTGGTAGTTTAATATGAATTCTTGATTATTTTGGTCTAACATGAAAAGTGCTATTCAAGGCTCTTGTTGAAGCTTGTCACTTGGTCTAGTTATTTACACAATGCCATAGACCAACGAAGTTCTCTTTAGATCACAATCTACAATTATATAACACTCGGTATGTAAATTAAATTAGTGTTCCCTCAAAATGATTTCAGGCTATATTTATGTTAGGAGTTTTGACACAAAGCCCTTAAAAGAATTGATACACTTCACCAAGGATTGATCATAAAAATTGGACATATCAAATTTACTCTTCACTAGAAATTTACCTTTGTTCACCTTTAAGATTTGGGATCAACATACCCATGTGTTAGTGATGAAAATGTGAAAAAGGGTATTCTCTAAATATATAGTTAGAATTGTTGTAAATTATTCAAAGAGAATTGCTTGCATTCCTTTGATATGGAAAAGTTTCCCATGCACACAACTTTTCGTATTTACCACCTTGAACATATCAGCTTTGATATTTATTTATAAATGTTTTGTAGTACTTTATGAGTTTCACATTGATCCTAACTTGATAGTGTACATAGGATTGATGATTCCCCTTAGAGGATGGATAGTTTCCATTTCTTTCAAACTTTTCTGATCTCCTAAATTTTTATGCCTTAGTCTTAAAATGTTCTTTCTGAAAACAATATATGTTAATTTATTACTTATAATCTAATTCCATGAATATAAGTGATGGTTTCATGATTGATATTTTCCCTAATAGAGCCATCCATACATAGGGTACATGATCTAGATGGATATTGATGTCCACCCACCTATTCCACCAGCTCAAAACAGTTTTTCATTTTGGAAAATTTCTAGTAGTTTTTCTACGGTTTTTTGAGACCTGAACTTCTGGGGCCATTTTGAGGCCCTAAATGATGTTTTTTGGGCCCACGGAAGCCCTAACAATAGACGTAGGCTCTTGTATGGACCCGCAATGGCCCAAAAAATAAATGTAGGCTCTTTTTGTAATACCCCCATTTTGACCCTTAGTATATATTGGATTTTAATGTAAATATTGTATACATGAGATGTATGTTTTCCTAGCATGGAGCTCAAGGCCAAGGCCCCATTAGTGGATGTTTGGATTTTATTTAAAAATGAAAGTATTTGATATTATGATATCCATGTGCTATTAAGCCTTGGAACATTGTAAAATGATGTAAATATTAATATTGCAATAAAAATACCAAAAACTGGCTATGGAAGCAACTAATAAGAGGGGGCCATGTGTATTCCACTAGGGAGTGGTCAAGGGGTTCTGGGGTTGAACCATATGCTTCCAAATATCATCTTGAGAACCCATTTGCCTTTCTTTGCTAACATTTAATTATGTTGTAAGGAAGTGGTTGAGGAAATCAGTCCATGGCTTCAATGGAGCATGGGCATCCAATAAATTCGTATGGCAGGTATGAACTCTGTTTTCTTGACCCACAAGTCACTCTACCTCATGGGAATTCGTTCTTCTTCATTCTAATTCCATTTTTGAACATCTAAGCTTCTATTTTCATCCATTACACATGCCTAATAGTGGAAAAAAACAGAAATCACAACTCTGAATTTAACCACGTTTTGAAGTGCCAAAAACGCCCAGAAAATTGTGTGAACGGTGAAATCCAACGGGGGATCCATAGACCTGAACCTTGCTGCGAATTTGAGAGTGTTAGACACCCCAAAATCCATAGGAAAACCCAGATTTGATACCCCGAAAAATCCAATTATGGGACATTGTTATTTGGCCATAGAATTGAGAAAATCCAAGCGTGAATAACTGAGCAGAAGATAGAACAGAGGTTGGGGTTGCTTGATAAAACCTGTGAAGGATAGAATCTCAAGGATTTAGCAGCTTGGACCTTTCTATGCCCACCCTGAAGAGAATTGGAGGGAAGTGGTGCCTGAGGGACTGTGCAATAGAGAAGGGGACCTTCCTTGTGTTGGGTGTGGTAGGTATTGTGGGTGCCAAGGTTGTTTGAGTTTAGCTTGAGATGCATGTAGCTATGTGGTTGAGCTCACTGGCTTATCATCTTCATCCTTATCTCTTGCATGCTTGATAAACCCAACTGTGTGTTGGCTTAGTATGACTGTTTGTGTGAAACCATGGCTATGAGTAAGCCCGTTTAGTTCCTCCTTAGTGGATGCACAGCCTAGCTCGGGAGAGGTCTCTCAACTGAAAGAATACAGGTTGGACAGAGACCTATGGTTGGGTTGAACGTTTCTCTCACATAACTAGTTGCTTGGACAATTTCATCGTAAAGATAAGTATTATCTATGTGTTTTTAATTCTGCAATGTTTTAATTAATGATGACTGTTATGATTATATGTTGAACGCATGATGCACTTGTGTGTGGATGATGTTTATTTCCATTGTGTTTATTTGATTATGAATCTGCACACATGAGTTTTATTTATCATCAATTTTCTTATTCATGAATGGGGTTGAGTTTTGTAAATAAGCCCCGGAATGTCAGTCATGTTCCCTTCCTTGCATCAGATGGATGGAAGGGGACATGACAGAGTGGTATCAAATCCCATGTTGTATCATTGGGGCTGCTTGGGCCAAACTGTGAGTTTACAGGAAGATATCAGAGTGTTTAAAAGAGGTATTGATGAAGTTTGGGAAACATTTTGATTGAAAGAATGCTAGAATCATAGTTCAAATGTGTGGAATAGGATCACACTGTTGCAAAGAGATCTCCAAGATCTTTCCAACGGTACCTGACTCGCCTTATTTGGTTAAAGGATGAGGGAGATATAAGCTCGGAAAGTTGGCAGGAGCAAAGGAGGTGTTTCCGGAATTCCGCATTGCGGATTGCGGAGACATAAAATTTTCAAATTTACGTTTTGGACTTCTGCATTTCCAAACCTACAATTGTGGATAACGGATTGTGGAGATGTAAAATTTTCAAAGTTGCGGATTGGCATTCCGCATTTCCGACTTCCACATTGTGGATTATGGATTGCGGAAGTGATATTTTCCCGAAGTTGGAAATTGACATTTCCGACTTCCGCATTGCAGATTACGGATTGTGGAAGCGATATTTTCCCGAAGTTGGAAAATTGACATTTCTGACTTCTGCATTGCGAATTGCATATTACGAAAGTGGTATTTTCCCGAAGTTGGAAAATTGACATTTTCGACATCCATATTGCGGATTGCGGATTGCGGAAGTGATATTTTCCCGAAGTTGGAAAATTGACTTTTCCAACTTCCGCATTGCGGATTGCGGATTGTGGAAGTGATATTTTCTCGAAGTTGGAAAATTGACATTTCTGACTTCCACATTACAGATTGCGGATTGTGGAAGTGGTATTTTCCCGAAGTTGGAAAATTGGATTTTTTGACTTCCATATTGCGGATTGTGGATGCGGAGATTGCGGAAGTTGCAGATTGCGGATGCGGAGATTGTGGAAGTTGCGGATTGTGGAAGTGGGTAAAAAAAAAAGTAGAGCCCGAAACTCGATTTTTGGATAGCAGAAGCATGTAGAATCATAATTGGATGAGACCTGTGATTTTCTAAGGCCATTAACGAAGGCCATGAAAGATCCCATTATGCTCCAATTTGGCATAAAATCAGAATTAATGACTTTTACAAATTGGTGTCCCGAAGCTTGGAAGGAGGTCAGATTGAGATGAAATCGATATGGAGCGGCCATGGAGAAGGCACAGTGTTAATCTCGGAATCTTGGAGGCAAAATCCAAAGGATGTGGAGTCAGGGTGATCGATGTGAAGATGCTCACAGTAGATCCAAAGAGATGATGTAAATCTCACAATGAAAGAATTTAGGAATGACAGAAGAAGAATAGAGCAGAAGAACACAGATCCAAAGGAGCTCAGATAGAGGCAAAATAATTACACATGTTACATTAATCTGAATAGTAAAAGGTAAATATACAATGCTTAGGATTCGAATAAACTAGGTGTGATTCGAATTAGCCTGCATGGACAGATCCATAATCAGTGGAGTGTCATCAAGTCATAACTAGGAGTCCAACTCATCATCAGTGAAGTCATCAATGCACAAGTAATAGTCAACTAAAAGTCAAACTGAGTCTAACTAAATGTGGTAGGTGTAACTGGAACATGGAAGCACTAATGTAGTGAAGGAAGCTCAGTGGAGGGCAATCGTGCAGCTAACTGGAGTCAGAATAGTCTATCTAGTCACACTGGAGGTCCATCGGAGTGATAAGGTCAGTAAAGAGTGAGTCAATCCTAAAATCAGGGAGAGAAATCTTGTTAACTGAACATAACTAGACTGGTAGGTGAAGAAGTGCACCTCTCTCATGGAGTAGATGAAAGAAGGGCGCACTAGGCCCTACGAGGGCTGAAACTGATCAGGAAGAAGCTCTGGGGGCTAGCTAACCGAGGGCTAGGTGCTGGGACTGATGACTGGAAATGCATGCAAACCCTAGAATGCATGAAAACCCTAAAAGTGCATGCAAACCCTAAAAGACTGAGAATGAAAATGACTGAAAAGCTAGTAGGACTAGGATGGAGTATAGGAATATCCTAACAAGTGAGAAGACCAAAAAGCACTATTTTGGGCCACTTTTTGAGGATCCGAATGTTTCTGAGTGTTTCTTGTTATATGTACTAACTTCGCCCGGTAGAAAAATTTTCATGATTCTTTCTATATTTGCTTCTACAGGCGGCTGAAGTTGGTTTTTCAAAATAAATTTGCAGCTGTGTAAAAGTGCAGAATTTTAATAAAAATTGTCATGTTTGGAGTAATGTAATTTCCACACCCGAAGTCGGAATGAAGAATTTGGATAGAAATTGGAAAGCTTATATAGCAGGGAATAGTGGTGCATAACCAGAATCTGAATGAGGTTTTCATACATTATAGATATTTAGAGCAGAAAAGTGTGAGTGACTATTTTGACAAAATTGTGGTCAATTTGGGCAATTTCCAGAATTGCATGATGGGTATAATGAAAGGAAGGAATAATAGCTCTGAGAATTATTCCATGAGTTTAATTCTATTAAATATTGATTTTTTGTGTTTCTAAATGCATTCCTAATATGTCTTATAAATATTTTTATAATGCACAGTGTTTGCAGCTGATAAGATTTGAATAGTTGTAGCAGAGGGCAGCATACAGGGAAAAGGGTCTCCAAAGGAAAATGGTGACCATAAATGATGCTCAAGATCCTCATGAGCATGATGAGGATGTGCTTGGAGAAAATTTTCAAGGAGAGAATGCTGAAACTGAATCCAATGGGAGAAGGGAGCAAATAACTCCTCAAAATTTGGTTGAAACCATAGTAAGCTTTAATGAAAGGTTGATGAAGGCTCAAGAGGAACAAAACCATATCAATGTTGCTATTTTGCAGAGCCTCACTAATATGCAATATAGGATAAACCCTTGTTCCAACCCAAGCAATGTAGGTGAAGAAGGAAGAGATGCAGGGAGTCGCTCTAGGGGTCGTTCTAGGAGGAGGACTCCAAGCCCAAGAAGGAGTTCTGTGAGAAAAAAGCATAGAACACCCTCCTCAAGATCTTCTTCCATCAGGTCATGTGACTTTAGAGGTTCTACGAGAATTTCAAGACATACTTCTAGCAAACTTGAAGGAAGAAATAAATTCAAAGGGATTCCACAGGGAGAATTCAGGAAGGCAAGGCCTCCCACATTTGATGGAGAAGATAAGACTAGCTAAGAGGCAGAGGCATGGCTTCTTGGGATGAAGAAATATTTCAGGATTCATGATTACTCAGGTAATGAAAAGGCTAGAATTTCCATTTACAATCTAAATGACAAAGCTTCAATTTGGTCAGATCACCTCTTGGAAGTAAAAGGGATCAGTGAAAGGAGGATCAGCTGGGAGCGATTTAAGAAGTATTTCAAGGAAAAATACCTTTCTGCTAGGTATTATGATAGTAAGAGGAAAGAATTCAACGAACTCAAGTTGGGATAGAAAACTATGGAAGAACATGTCCATATATTTTTGGAATTGTTGAGGTATGTGGACTATATCAAAGATGAGAGGGTAAAGATACAATGCTTCCTTGGGATTCTACCTCAAAGTTTTAAAGATAGGATTGAGTTTGTTAATCCACCAAGTCTTGATGAATCCATTAGGATGGAAATGCATTTCTATGAGCATAGTAAAGGAAAATCAGAGGTTCACCCAGCATGGAAAGGAAATCCAAGAGGGAGGTTTCATCAAAGGAAAAATGGATTCATGCCACCATTCAAAAATCAACCAAGAAATTTTCAATAGGGCCAGCAAGCACGAAGTGGGAACAAACCAGTAGTAGCAACATAAAAGACATCAAAAGGGCCACTTTAGTGTTAGGGATGTGGAGAAAACCACATGCTAAAGGATTTTTCACATCGGAGGGAGAATCCCCGAAGCTTGCACAACTTAAAGGGAGAAGCTACAGTGGAGGATATGGCAAGGGAAACGCCTCGAATTTATGCAGCATGGGATAATCATGAAGCAAACCATCAATCAACAGTGATGGAAGTTGAAGGTATGATTGCTAAGGAATCTAAGTTTCTGTTTTCATTGATCCAGGATATACTCATAGTTATGTTTCTCCAAAATTGGTTGAAGGTTGTTTTCTTAGAAAAGTGAAGCATAATAAGTCTTGGCTAGTTCAATTAGCCATAGGGACAAAGAGAAAAGTGAGTGAAGCAGTGATGGAATGCCCCATGGAGTTGAGCGGATTCCTTACAAAAGTAAATATGAATGTCCTACCATTAGGATATTATGATGCTCTAATTGGTATGGATTGGTTAGAAAGGCATAGAGCCAAGATAGATTGCTATGAAAAGGTACTTGAATGCATTGATGAAGAGGGAAGACCAAGATTGGTAAGAGGAATTCCCAAGCAAGTTTCAGTAAGGAATATTTCATCCTTACAGTTGAAAAAGTTTTGTAAAAAGGGTTTCCAATTATATGAAACTCATATATCATATTCTTCGGAGGACAAAGGACCAAGGATAGAAGACTACCCGTTGTTGCAAGAGTTCAAATATGTGTTTCTGTATGAAGTGTCGGGACTACCACCAAAGAGAGATATTGATTTTACCATCAATCTTGTTCCAAGGGTAATGCCAATTTCCAAATCTCCTTATAGAATGAGCACACCATAATTGATCGAGTTAAAGATGTAGCTACAATAATTAATGGACAAGAAGTTTATTAGGCCAAGTGTATCTCCTCAGGGAGCACCGGTGTTATTTGTCAAGAAAAAGGATGGGAATCTAAGGCTATGTATTGATTACAGACATCTAAATAAAGTGACAGTCAAGAATAAGTACCCATTGCGAAGAACTGATGATTTTTTTGATCAAATGAAGGAACCTAAAGTGTTTTCAAAGATTGACTTGAGGTATGGCTATCATCAAGTGAGGATAAAAGAAGAATACATTCACAAGATAGCTTTCTGGACAAGATATGGCCATTATGAGTTCACAGTAGTGCCATTTGGTCTTCCCAATGCACCTGCTACATTCATGTGTCTCATGAATACTATCTTCAACAAGTATTTATATAATTTTGTGATTGTTTTCTTGGATGAAATCCTTGTCTATTCAAGGAATGAAGAAGAACGTAATGATCATTTAAGAATGGTGTTGTAAGTCCTTAGAGAACACCAGTTGTATGCCAAGTTAAGCAAGTGTGAATTCTATCAAAAGAAGGTGCAGTACTTGGGTCATGTCATTTCAGAAGAGGGTATTGTAGTTGATCCAAGGAAGATTAATGCCATCATGGATTGGACTACTCCAAAAAATGTTGTAGATGTTAGATATTTCATGGGTCTTGCAGTCTACTACAAATGATTCATTGAAGGATTCTCCAAGATAGTTCATCCAATCACTTCATTGCAAAGGAAAAATCTCAAGTTCGTATGGTCTGAAAAGTGTGAGAAAATCTTTCAGCAGTTGAAGGAGATACTTACCAGTGCTCCTGTTTTGAAGATAGCATATCCAAAGAAGGATTTTGTAGTGTGAACAGATGCTTGCATTGAAGGGCTAGGTGGAGTGCTCATGCAAGAAGGATTTGTGATTTTCTATGAGTCAAGTAAATTAAAAGAGCATGAAAATAATTATGCCATGCATGATTTAGAATTAGCAGCCATAGTACATGCTCTCAAGATGTGGAGACATTATTTGTTGGGAAGAAGATTCGATCTTAGGACAGACCACATGAGCTTGAAGTATTTGTTTGATCAACCAAACTTGAACGCTAGGAAAGCTAGGTGGATGGAATTTCTCTGTGAATTTGATTTTGAAATTAAGCATGTAAAAGGGAAAGAGAATAAGGTTGCAGATGCTCTCAGCAAAAAATTTCATATTGCAGCAGTAAGTGTGTGTAAATAGATTTGAAGTCAAGGATTCTAGAAGTTCAAACCAATGATGAAGTTTACCTTCAATTCAAGGAGAAATTTCAGCAAGGTAATGTGGATGAAGCATGTGCAAGATAGCAGCTGGGTGATGATGATGTTCTCATTTATCAGGGTACCAAACTGTATACTCCAAATTGTACAGATTTGAAGAAGCTTGTGATGGATGAAATACATCAAATGCCATATTCTAGACACCCGGGATATCAAAAAACTATAACAGCAGCAAGAAGGCAGTATTTTTGGCATGGTATGAAGAAAGACACATCTTAGTACATTGCTAGGTGTCAAAAGTGCCAATAGGTTAAGGCATATCATCAACATCCAGCGGGATTTTTGCATCCCTTACCAATTCCATAGTGGAAGTGGGAAGTGATCTCTATGGATTTTATAACAGGTCTTCCCATGACAGTGAAGAAGCATGATTCAATCATGGTAGTGGTGCACAAGCTATCAAAGGCTCTTCATTTTATTCCAGTCAAATCCACTCACAAGGATAATGACATTGCAAATATCTTCATGAGAGAGATATTCAGATTGCATGGATTTCCCAAGGAAATAATTTATGATTGTGATACAAAGTTCACTTCCAATTTCTGGAAGGGATTGTTTCAAGAATTGGGAACTAGATTAAATTTTAGTACAACATATCATCCTCAAACACATGGTCAGACTGAGAGGGTGAATCAAGTTCTTGAAGACATGTTGAGAATGTATGTCATGGATAAACCATCCAATTGGGAGGATTACCTACACTTGGTAGAATTTGCATACAATAATGGGCATAACGCATAATTGGGAATGAGTCCATTTGAGGCATTGTATGGCAAAGGATGCAGGACTCCTGTGAATTGGGATATTCCATTGAACAAGGTAGTGCTTGGGCCAGAGATAATAAAGGAAATGGAACAATATAAGAATGGGATCATGTTTATTTGAGGGTGAAACCAAGAAAAAGTTCCCTAAAGTTGAGGAGTTGTGCCAAGTTGGAACCAAGATATTGTGGGCCATTTGAAGTCCTTGATAGGATAGGACCGGTTGCATATAGAGTTGCATTGCCTCCTAACATAAGAGCTCATAATTGTTTCCATGTATCTTTGCTTAAGAAGTATGTACATGATCCTCATCAGATGATTGATTGGAATGTGATACAGGTTGAACCTGAGGGAGAGTTCCAAGTGGAGCCTATGGGCATCCTCGACAATAAGGTCACATTGATCTGGAACCAAGCCATCAGACAAGTAAAGGTTCAATGGGAACACCTTAGTCTGGATGAGGCTACATTGAAGTTGGAGGATGCCATGAGAGAGGCATCCAATTTTTGTTCAGTTTTGAGAACACCGAGGATAGTGTTGTTCTAAGGGGGAGGGGAATGTAATACCCCCATTTTGACCCTTAGTATATATTGACTTTTAATGTAAATATTGTATACATGCGATGTATGTTTTCCTAGCGTGGAGCTCAAGGCCAAGGCCCCGCTAGTGGATGTTCAAATTTTATTTAAAAATGAAAGTATTTGATATTATGATATCCATGTGCTATTAAGGCATGGAACATTGTAAAATGATGTAAATATTAATATTGCAATAAAAATACCAAAAAATAGCTATGGAAGCAACTAACAAGAGGGGGACATGTGTGGGGTTGAACCATATGCTTCCAACTGTCATCTTGAGAACCCATTTGACTTTCTTTGCTGACATTTAATTCTATTGTAAGGAAGTGGTTGAAGAAATCAGTCCATGGCTTCAATGGAGCATGGGAAGCCCAGAATTTCATATGGCAGGTATGGGCTCTGTTTTATTGACCCAAAATTCACTCTACCTCATTGGAATTCATTCTTCCTCATTCTCATTCCATTGTTGAAGATCTAAGCTTCAGTTTTCATCCATTACACATGCCCAACAGTGAAAAAAAGTAGAAATCGCAACTCAGAATTTAACCATGTTTTGAAGTGCCAAAAACGCCCAAAAAATTGTGTGGACAGTGAAATCCAATGGGGGATCCATAGACCTGAACCTTGGGAAGAATTTGAGAGTGTTAAATACCCCTAAATCCAAAGGAAAACTAAGATTTGATAGCTCGAAAATCCAATTACGGGACAGAGTTATTTGGCCATAGAATTGGGAAAACCCAAGTGTGAATAACAGAGCAAATTACAGAACAAAGGTTGGGATTGCTTAATAAACCCAGTGAAGGCTATAATCTCAAGGATTTAGCAGCTTGAACCTTTCTATGCCCACCCTGAAGAGCAATGGAGGGAAGGGGTTCCTGAGGGACTGTGCGTAGAAAAGGGGACCTTCCTTCTATTGGGTGTGGTAGGTATTGTGGGTGCCAAGGCTGTTTGAGTTTAGCTTGAGATGCATGTAGCTCTATGGTTGAGCTCACTGGATTAGCATCTTCCTCCTTGTCTCTTGCATGCTTGATAAACCCAACTGTGTGTTGGCATAGCATGACTATTTGTGTGAAACCATGGCTGTGACTGAGCTCATTTAGTTCCTCCTTAGTGGATAAAAATCCTAGCTCGCGGGAGGTCTCTTAGCTGAAAGAGTATAGATTGGACAAAGACCTATGGTTTGATGGAACGTTGCTCTCACATAGCGAGTTTCTTGGATAGTTTCATCTTAAAGATAAGTATTATCTATGTGTTTTTAAATCTGCAATGTTTTAATTATATGTTGAATGCATGATGCACTTGTGTGTGGATGATGTTTATTTCTGCTGTGTTTATTTGAGTATGAATCTGCACACATGAGTTTTAGTTATCATCAATTTTCTTATTCATGAATGGGGCTGAGTTTGTCAAATAAGCCACAGAATGTCAGTCATGTTCCCTTCCTTGCATCGGATGGATGGAAGGGGAAGTGACACTTTTTTGGGATTGATATACTATTGTAATCCTCATATAGATATTTCCAATGGTCTACCAACCACCCCAATCAGAGATCGTATGGAAAATTTATGACACTGGGAATTTGACTACTTAACTAACCACCTTGTGGCCACAAACTTTATGATGGTCCATCTCCTAGGGTTAGAGTTTTGTATGTTTAGGGTTATTTCCCTCATGTTTACAATAAGTAGGCCCTTTTGGACTCTTTTTGTGTTATTCTTGTCATAAATGAGCATAGTCATGACATCTCTCCTCAAAGATAAGCTACCACCATTCTAGTTACTTTATTTTACAGTCTATTCTATTTCCACCATTTAATAGAATTTTTGTTATTGTATCAATGTGTTCCTTGTAATATATCTGTATATCTGGTTCTATATATGTTCTTTCATTTCGTTCTCAGATAAATATGGATTAGTGGTATTAAAGCGGTCTTCTCTTTCATTATTTTTTCATGCATGTCCTTGACGAGGTTAGAATATAAATAGTTGGGTCTTGAACTATTTCATCTTGAGGAAGACCTCCCTAGACGAACCAAACCACCCCCCATGACCAAGGAAAAAGGAGATGACAGAGTAGGATATCCTATCAATATGTTGCTCAAGGAATCCCTTGCATGAAAAAGGAACGATGTGATGGATCATTTTTCCCAAATCCTTTGAAAGATGTCAACAACATCAAAGGGATCATCAAGTAGAAGCAATCACTTCAAAGGATCCACACCCTTAAAGGTACAACTTAACTTTGATATTAATTTATTTGAAGTTCAAATAGTTGTTGATGCCCTAGATAAATGGTTGAGTTTGGTAGAGTTCTATTTCTCTATCCACAATTTCTCCAATATGGAAAAGATCATCTTTGCACTCCTTAAGGTGTTTCCCCATGTGAAAGATTGGTGGGACACTTATTGTGAGAAAAATGCCACAGATGGAGCTGATATTTTTGGGTACAATCCCGGTTGGGCATATTTTGTGGAATCCATCAAGAAGAAATACTATCATGTTTGTAGCTATGACGACCAATACACAAAATGAACCACTTTGTGGTAGGAGAGGGACCAAATGGTGTTGAAGTACACTAACAACTTCCATACCTTGCACACAATGCTTGGTATTATGGACTCTAAGCAACACCCGATTCTAAAATATTGCAGTGTCCCGCATAGGTACATCCGAATGAAAATGGAGTTCCTTGACATCTCGTCATTAATTTCCTCTTATCGATATGCTGTCAAAATCGAGCAAAAATTTAAGAAGAAGAATAAGCAAAATTTTGTGTCTTTGAATCAATCATAGAAGAAAGGAAAGGGAAACACTAGGCCGCAAAACAAAGGACAGAGTAAGGACAACTAGCCCCAATACAACCAGGCCAAATCAAAGGAAAAGAATGGTAACAAGAATACAAAGAAGGATACTAAGAAATGGTGCGAGTTCCATAAGAGCCCCTGAAACAACACTGATGAATGTCGCTCAAAACAGTCATTCGTGGCCAAGATCAAGGATTCATATTCAAATACAATTATGAATCGAATGTCGAAACGAACATCCTAGTCGAAGAGAAGATAAAGGGGATCATCGATGCAGAACCCAGTGTTACCATCGCTACCAAAAAGGTCCATCTCAACGATCCAGAGGAGTTGGAGGAAGGAGAACACATTTTCCACTCACATATGTGGATCAAAGGAACTGCACTACATTTCATTGTTGATAGTGGAAGCCAAAAGAACTTTATTTCGACAAAGGTCGTCAAATCGTTCAAGTTTCCAATGACACCACACCCACAACCCTACAACATTTTGTGGCTCAGCCAGGGATGGGACATCCAAGTCAATCAACAATGTCTACTACCCTATTCATCAAGCCCTTCAAAGATGAGGTAATTCATGATGTTCCCCACTTGAATTTTATGATCTTCTTTTAGGACAACCATATATGTGGAAACATCATGTTGTGTATGCATCTAGGCCTTGTAATGTCATTGTTGCTTTGGGAAAGAAAGTTCTCTATACGATACCAGATACAATTCCCACCACTGAAGTGTCTCTCATTTCATCTAAGTAGTGTAGGAAGGTAATATCCCAAACTAGGAAATATGTCCTCTTCATGATTCATTCTAAGGGTGAGCGAAATATTACAACAACTTCCACTACCACTACACGGGATCCCTCTAAAAACTAGAAACAAGTGGATAAGATCATGGAAGTATACAGAGACATCTTCACCATACCTATTGGGGTGCCAGTACATTTTGAGGTGAAGCATTCCATTGATTTGATACCTAGGGATCCTTTACCTAATGGGATGATATACAAGCATTCTGTCATGGAAAATGAAGAAATAAAACATCAGATTCAAGAATCAATCCAGAAATATAATATTTGACCCATCTCCTCACCTTGTGGGAGTCCAATTGTGTTTGTACAGAAGAAACATGGGACATGGAAACTTTGTATTGATTATAGAGCTCTAAACAAAATCACAGTTTTGATTTGGTATCCCATTCTCGAGATCAATGACCTTTTTTATCAGCTCAAGGGTGCTAAATATTTCAGTATTATTGATCTAAATTCTATCTATCATTAGGTTCCAATTGAATAGATCGATGTTTGGAAGACTTCATTCAAATATGAAGAAGATCTTTTCAAATGGTTAGTCATTCCTTTTGGCTTGAAGAATACTCTAACAACTTTAATGAGGATGATGGACGATATTCTCCATCCATTCAATAATTATTTTTTGGTTGTATATCTAGATGATATCCTTATCTACAGTAGAACGTGGGAAAAACATTTGCAACATAACCATGGGGTCCTTAGCACCCTGCGATAGCACAAGTTATATGCCAATCTAGAGAAGTTTCCATTTGGCATGGAGACGATTTAGTATCTAGGATACATCATGGATGAACATGGTGTGCATGTGGATCCAAGTAAGATCCAAGCCATTTGCTACTGGTTGACCCCGACAACTCTCACAAGGCTTCATAGCTTCCTAGGCCTTTCCAACTTCTCTCACAGGTTTGTGTTGGGATTCTCTAATATTAATTGGGCCCTTATCCAGGTGACCAAAGGTGGGTCTAAGATGATGTTCGTTTAGTCCAAGCCACAACAAAAATCATTTGAGTAAATGAAGTAACGCTTATGTTTATCTCCCATCCTTACCTTACCAGATCTACAACATCCCTTTGAAATTGAGAGGGATGCTTCAGACTATGTTGTTGGAGTCATTCTCACTTAGCATGGCCATCCAGTGGCGTATCACAATTAAACACTTTCATATGCATTCCATGAGTGCCCCACATATGACAAGGAAATGTATTCAATTATCTAATCTTGTAGATAATGGAATCATTACATCCTAGGAAAAGAGATAGTCATCCACACTAACCACAAGCCCTTGCAGTTCGTGTAAACAAAAGGAAAGTTACATAATGACCACCACCAAAAATGTTCCATATACTTGCAACAATTCCACTTTAAAATTTAATATAAGAAGCACAACACAAATTGAGTTTTTCATTGCCTTAGTCGATCTCCAGTAGTAGCATTGACCATGGTGCTCACCTTTTGTGGCCACAAGACCTCTAGGTGGCCTCAACCATATGACAGTGATCCTGGATTTGCTCCCTCCTTTCAAGCACTATGTGCATTCACACTAGTGGCATATTTTCATCTCGAGGAAGGATTTCTATGCCACCCAGGCCATCTCCTTTTTCCTTCAAGAGAGTGTGTGAAGCTTATTTTGCAAGCACATTACAGTCTGGTGGTAGGGCACTTTGGCACCAAAATGACAGTGGCGGTATGGTAGAAGTATTTGTATTGGTCCAAGCTTTGACACCATGTTGGAATATATTTCATATCATGCACTTTCTACACTATTGAGAAACCTTCCATTAAGAAGCATGGGTTGTGTTGGGTGTGTGTGCTATCTCAAAGAAAACACCTAATATTTAATTATCGACCGGGGTTGGTAATATTAGTGTTGAGGCAAAGCATATGCTAAGGTAGGATGATACCTAAATTTCGGCTTGTCATACCTTAAAAGATTAAATAAAGAAAAGATTGAAAGATCTTTCAAAATAAAAAACGGAGTCAAACTTCAGAAAGACAACGAAGAAACTAACTGAACCTATCTAAAATACTAGATCAAAATAATGTTAAACAATACTACTCTATTCTGTGATTAAACAACAGGGAAGACAAAAACAAACTATTATTTGTAAGAATGGAAACTACTTAATCAATTCTCAAATTCTAATCTAAGAATTAGAAGAAAGTAAAGACCTACCTATGGAATAACTCAATCATATGAACAAGAAACTAAGTTAAAGCAAATTATAAACTATTAATGACTTCAACAACTATTCAAAAACTACTAAAGCATCTAATTCCATTCTCCTTGGGAATCCTGAGGAAAAGTACCAAATGTGATGGGCATAGGGGTGAATGTATCGAAGTGGCTTTCAAAAGTAACAAGAAAACAAAATGGAATTAAATCTAATTTAACTTCTACAAATAAATGCAAACTAAAGATTACCCAGCTACAATTAAATTTGAACATAATGACCTATATCCTATTTATAAATGAGGGACTTGAATTGAAGAAGTCTAGAAGCAAGTAGAAAACTTGATAAATATATTGTACTTATGAACTAAATCTTATTCCATGAAAGCATGAGAAGAATAATTCAAGACTGAAATGATTTGGAGAATGAAATTACTAAACTTAACCTAACATTGATATTATTAACATACAATAAACTGCATTGAAAATGAAATTATTAAATTATGTAACCATACAGCATTGATAAATCAAACATAAGGGAAATATAACTTGCAAACAACTAAAGCAAGGTTTTAAGGAAGTAGAGAGTGACAACTAAAGAGGATGAAAAAACTTGATCAAAACTTCGTATGAAACATAACAAGGTCCTAAGAATACTAATTAAGGGTGAAAGAGATTATAATTTGAAGACAACTTAAAAACTAAATTCTAATTAAGCAAAACGATGAAAGAAGCATTAAGAGTCCGGATGATTATTTGAATGACAGTCCGAATGGAAGAAAACAACTTAAACTAAAGAGAAGAGAAGATGGGATGATCTTACCTACCAGTTGGTTGATGAATATGATACTATAGTGCAGGGGAGAAGCAATTAGGAAGCTAGTTAAGGGCTAGAATAAGGAGAAGCTATCTATGGTAGGAAACTAACTATTTCTATGAAATTGGAGATGTAACTTAAGCTAATCTTATGCTACTAGGAAGAAACTATAGAACTTTAGTCTATGAGCAGATCTAAGAGGTGAAACTAACTAGACTCTAAGTTAACTAAGCAAACTAAATCTTTTAAATAAAACTATTTAGGCAACTAAACTAAATGCAATCTAAACTACTTAAGCAAATGAAATAAACTAAATGTAACCTATTCTATAAAGCAAGCTCAAATGAACCTAAGTGTGGCTGGTCACCATTTAACTTCTGGAAACATTGATATAAACAGCAGCAAAATATACATAGCATAAATAGAAACATTATTTACATAAACAACACAACATCATTTTATATCACAGAACAAAAACATCATATACAGAACAGATACATAAATGAAATAACGACATGGTTTATCTACAATAGACAAAGACAATTTATATACACTGATGAAGACCATTGGTCGTTGAGGGGCCCGTCTCAGCAAACAGAGGCTGAGCCTTAATTAGTCAATCAGCACGCATGTTGATAAATTTCCATAAAACTGAGACAGAATCGTATTAGTAAAAAGCCAGAGTTACAGTTCCTTGGTATCCATTTGCAGCTGAAAAGATAGGCAAGTCTAAAGATAAAAGGACTGACTGACTAATTACTAACTCGTCTCTGCTACAGGGACGTCTATTTATATAGCATTACAATGAAGAAGCAAGTCGACCCTTTAGTGGTCGACTGCTTAATAACAAACTATCTTGAATGCCCAAAAACAGCTCTGTTTAATAACTTGTGACATGCATAAGCCAAGGAATGACTCTACTTAATCATTTCATGATAGCTCGTAGCCAAAGAGCGACCTCATAAAGTTCATGACAGCACACAGAGCTTTGTTCCAAATCCCACGGCGTTGATCCTTCACGCAGTTGTTGAAGCATCAATGCTCCTTTGATGTGGGAAGAGATGGATGTGATGTCGAGCTGAGCACGCAGGAGAAAGGATCTTCCAGAAAATCAGCTCACGTACCATCAGGGCCACATCCCAAATAGAATCCACATGCCGAATTACTTTCTAACGGCCTGAGCATATCTCAACCATAAATTTCGTGGGTCGAATGCGAGTCTGAATGGTGGGCTGAATGCAGCTAATCGTCCACAAATTCAATATGCATCCAATTGAAGATTCGTTTGAGAGCTAGAACCTATAAAACAAAATGTAGTTACTAAACAAGCCAAATAAAAATTAATAAACCATAATATAACAATTTTTACCCAAAATTCATGTGATGTGTAAATAAACGCATACTTGCTCCATTTGACGGTCTGAATGGCAAAGAGAGTGACTTATTACATCAAAAATGGTGAAAGTAATGCCAATCAGAGTGTATTTGATATTCAAAAATGGTGACAAAATGGACACCAACATTCCCCAAACCGGAGATATGCTAGGTCCCACTGATCAAACAGAGCAAAAATTTTTAGGAAGAAGGTTGAGCTGCGGTAGCAGCTGCCTTCGACTTAGACGAGGAAGTGCTTTTAGCTCTAAACTTCTGGAGTTTCTCCTTCAAATTGTCATGCTTCAAACGGAGAGAAATGTTGGCAGTTGTTTTGGCATAGTTTGTATTTTCCACACGTTTCACCTAAAAATGCAGTTCCTTGTTTTCTTGGTGAAGCCTAGCAATGATCTCTTCATATTTTACATTCTGGCTTCTTAGATTTGCTAAATCCTGTATTATTCTATCCATCGTCTGCTGGAGTGGAATAGAGACTTCTGCTAAGGACATCAGGTCCTTTTGAGGGCTCAATTCCTTCTGAAAAAGTAGCTTGGGATCAGCAGATGTAATATGTGCCTCGATGTCCTTATCTTCAGTATGTATAGAGGCACACTCCAAGACAGGTTCTTTAAGTAGACTGGCTGATAAATTAGCCAACGTGAGGAGAGGAGACTTAGGGATAGAGTCATTAGTTTGATCACCGAGATTATCCGGGTGCATTGGCTCATTGACTATCTGATTGATGGTCTGGTCATTAGATTGGATGATGGTCGGGTCGACTGTCTGGTCACGGTTAGCCCTTCTTGAATTCGTGGGTATGAGTGAAAAGAACAAGGGTTCTGCGGCTATATATGCATCGGCATGCTCAGGGGAAGATGCACGATCAGGACGTATTTCTCCGAAGGAATCCTCACTAAACCTTACAACCTTGGCAACTTTTTCTTTCTGGGCAGAGTTTTGGGCCAGCTCATTGCTACAGGTTAGGAAACGATGGCGTTTTTGAGAAGCGAGGGATTCAACAGTGGGCTTCTTGACTAGGTGAGGGTTCAGGGTTTCAAAGACAAAAAATTCCCAAGTCTGACCCTTTTATTCCAATTGATGAGTAATCAGGATTTTTATAAGGCAATGGTGATACAAACTACTAGCATGGTTAACAGTATTCTTTCAAACCTGGCTAGACATCTTTTCTAGGCTTTTTAGGAAATAGAAAGGGAAATTTAGGGGTTGATTATTAACAAAGTATCCCAATAATTGAAAATGACAGGATCTGAAGACTGAAAACTTACCTTCACAGGTGATTAAGTGAATAATGACTGTTAATGGCTCAAGGTACTCGAGCCTAAACCATTCTCGGTGAACTCCCTTTGCACCTTCAACATGCTGATACTCGGGATTGAGGGCGAACTTATGGTCTATTCGTGGGAGAAAAAAATGCTTGTGCCAACAGGCACCTTCCCTAGGAAGCTTCGTAGCCATGGCTATGGCTTCTTCTGTTACTGGGAAGGTAAGACGGCCGACCTTGGCCATATTACCATCAAATGCTTTTGCAAATAGAAAGGAGATTTCGTGGTCATGACCGTCAAGGAGGCGAAGGAATGGACCCCATCCAGCACGTAGAAATATCTCACAGCAAGCCTTGAATTTGGAGATATGGAGGAGATCCTAGTAGCTACTAGGTTCATGACGAGTTGGCATGATGGCTATGAGGTCGACGGATGCAGCTGGGTAGAGGGAATGCATGAAATTGCAAGGCTTTATAGGTTCAGGGTAGATGAAGAATGAGCAGAATGAGGCCGAGTTTATGCATGGGGTAGGTTTAAAACAAGGGCGGTTTGAACGACTGAACGATCGTGGAGAGAGATCTCACACGTACGAGTGATACGCCATAATTTGAGCTGCCTTGAGTCGTGTGCCACCTTAGAGCTATGTAATTATGAATTTATATGGTTTGTAATGTATTCAACCATGTCCAAAGTAAAACTTTGGATAGGTTGAATATAAATTTTATGAGGGACATAATTACACATGAAAAGATCATAATGCTGCAGTGTATGAATGATGAGTTGCACGATGACTCTTAAATGGAGGATAAGAATGATAAAACAAAGTCCAAACTATATGATTGGCCAATTTATTTGGTAAGACGAGATGAGTATGCAAAGATAGCGTTTTAATTTGATCCTTGTTATAACTAGTTAGTTAGATATATCAACAAAATTGAAAATTTTAAATGACTTGGCATAATATTATTTCAACCTATGGTTTCATTCAATACTCCCTTCAGATCGCTATTTATTTGCCTCGTTCGTCAGTTTATTCGGATCATCATTCGACCCTTCATTCAACCCTTCATACAGACCTTTGTACAAAAACATGTTTTGATGGATTTGGCTGCTGCTGATTATGCAGGGTTTTTTTTTTTGAATTTATTAGCACACCATAGATGTTGTAAACCTGCTTTTCTGGAACTTTTAGTCACGTTCTTCTTCTTTGATCAAAACGAGCTTCTTTCTGTTTTTTGCATTATCCTGAAAACACCTATTATTTTACCAGAGATACATGATCTTTTTCATCAATATTCAGAGAGTAAAAAATAGTTATGAATCTCCCCCAAACCGAAAATATGGCATGTCCTCAAGCCATCAAAGAAAAATTAATCAATATTCAAATATTTTTAATTGAAAAATTTGCCAATATATTCTAAAAATGTTACAATAATAGAAGAAAATAGAATATCAACTAGTAAATATAGATGATTCAGATATGTACATTCATCAAAAAAGAACACAATAGTGCTTAAGAGGATCATATGAAAAATGATGGGATAATTGTTGTAAAAATATTACCATAGGAAAACTAGTCATCCATGATTCATTGTAGAGATTTCTTTTCATCCAAAGAATTTAGATGAGGTTCACTATAGATTTCATGAGACTTCTATAGTTATGGGTCCCATTTATAGGATAAATATATCCTAGGTAATGTGTGAATTAGATGACAGGGTCCAAGTCCAACTTATAGCTATTCTCTAATGACAGTATAAATAACTGGCCTGAACATGTGTTTGTATACTCAAGGTTTTTTATGAGCCATGTGGATAGAAATGCATTAACCAAACCTCTTTTACCCGATAGTGTCCCTGGAGGCCTTTTGGATGCGAGACGGAACCAGCCATAGAATGACGACCGTGGATCTGATCGACAAACTGTCAACTCTGTTGGATTCAGGACACTGGGATAATGCTAAGGGTGCCACTCTCCTCTGGTCTCGTGGCCCCGATGTCACCTTGTACGTCCATCTTGGAAACTAGGTAGGGAGTGTGCAATTTTTGCACACAGGGGTCAACTTTGGAAAATCATCCACCAGGAACTTATGGCTAGCGTTCCCAGCTAGAACCTACCTAGACACACTTGGAGGACTCCCTGGAACCCGGTTTTGTTGCACAGTTGGAGTTCTATGCCCCCGGTAGGTATCCAATAGGTGTCCCTGAAGGCCTTTTGGATGCGAGATGGAATGAGCCATAGAATGACAACCGTGGCTCCGATCAACAAACCGTCAACTCCATTGGATTCAGGACGCCGGGGAAGTGCTATGGGTTCCACTTCCCTCTGGCCATGTGACCCTGGTGTCACCTTGTACGTCTATCTTGGAAACTAGGGTTTTGCTCAGTAAGGGAGTGTGCAATTCTTGCACATGGGGGTCAAATTTTCAAAATCATCCATCGAGAACTTATGGCCAGCATTCCCAGCCGAAACCTACCCAAACACACTTGTAGGTGTCCTCGGAACCCGGTTTTTTTGCACGGTTGGAGCTCTATGCCCCCAACAGTTATCCAACAGGTTTCCCTAAAGGCCTTTTGGATGTGAAATGGAACGAGCCAAAGAATGACTACCATGGCTCCGATCGACAAACCTCGACTCCATTGGATTCAGGACACTGGGATAGTGCTAGGGGTGCCCCCCACCTCCATTCCCTTGGCCTCGGTGTCACCTTGTACGTCCATCTTGGAAACTAAGGTTTTGCTCAGTAAGGAAGTGTGCAATTCTTGCACATGGGGGTCAAATTTGCAAAATCATACACTGGGCACTTATGGCTAGCGTTCCCAGCCATAACCTACCCTGACACAATTGCAGGACTCCCCGGAACCCAGTTTTGTTGCACGGTTGGATTTCTATGTGCCCAGCAGGCATCCAGTAGGTGTCCCTGAAGGCCTTTTGGATGCGAGACGGAACGAGCCATAGAATGACGACCGTGGCTCTGATTGACAAACCGCCAAATCCGTTGGATTCAGGATGTCGGGATATTGCTAGGGGTTCCCCTCTCCTCTGGTCCCGTGGCCCCGGTGTCACCTTGTACGTCCATCTTGGAAACTAGAGTTTTTCTCAGTACGGGAGTGTGCAATTTTTGCACATGGGGGTCAACTTTGGAAAATCATCTACCGGGCACTTATGGTGATGATGATGATGATGGTGATGATGATGACGACATTGATGATGATGGTGATGGTGATGGTGACGGTGATGGTGATGGTGATGGTGATGGTGATGGTGATGAAGATAATGATGATGATGACAAAGAAGATGATGATGATGGAGATGTTGATGAGCAACCTAGAGATAACAATGATGATGAAGATGGTGATGATGATGATGATGAAGATGTTGATGATGATGGTGATGGTGATGGTGATGAAGATGAAGATGATGATGATGATGATAAAGAAGATGATGATGATGGAGATGTTGATGAGGAACCTAGAGATGACAATAATGATGAAGATGTTGCTGATGATGATGATGATGATGAAGACATTGATGATGATGGTGATGGTGATGAAGATGATGATGATGATGATGGAGAAGATGTTGATGATGGAGATGTTGATGAGGAACCTAGAGATGACAATGATGATGAAGATGGTGATGATGATGAAGATGGTGATGATGATGGTGATGGTGATGAAGATGATGATGAGGATGATGGAGAAGATGATGATGATGGATATGTTGATGAGGATGATGGAGAAGATGATGATGATGGAGATTTTGATGATGACGGAGAAGATGATGATGATGGAGATGTTGATGAGGAACCTAGAGATGATAATGATGATGAAGATGTTGATGATGATGATGATGATGATGATGATGGTGATTATGATGATGGTGATGATGATGAAGACGTTGATGATGATGGTGATGGTGATGAAGATGATGATGATGATGATGATGGAGATGTTGATGAGGAACCTAGAGATGACAATGATGATGAAGATGGTGATGATGATGAAGACGTTGATGATGATGGTGATGGTGATGGTGATGAAGATGATGATGATGATGATGGAGAAGATTATGATGATGGAGATGTTGATGAGGATGATGGAGAAGATGATGATGATGGAGATGTTGATGATGATGGAGAAGATGGTGATGATGTTGATGTTGATGATGAAGATGATGATGATGGAGATGTTGATGATGGCACATATTTGATGATGGCACGTATTTGTAGCAATGTGTAGATAAAAGTTGGTCAACATCAAATACTCATGCAATCCAACATGCACAGATCATTGATCATGTGAAGATTTCAATTATTGGCAATGACATTTCGCATTGGAATTCCATTTCATCTCCTCCCTTCAAACTATTTTTTTTTTACGTTTTGAATTTTTACATTGCCCTTGACACGAAGTTTTAGTGACAAAATAACCCTTCAGCAATGAAGTTAGACTTAAAAAAAATATCATTTAATAATTTATTTTTACTAAAGAATAATTCATGGAAATTAATGTTTGACCACATGTAATGCAACAAAACAAAACTTTCAATTTGAACACGTTGCATTAATGGTGTAATTGAAATTCTAACATTCTATTCCAAATGACTTGGCTTTAAAGACCAGATAAATATAGTATGCCCTTTATAGAGGCTATTCATTAAAAAACACATTGCTATTGAGACTGTACTATGATGTTCTCCCCTTCCTTAGTCAAAAGAAGATTAATAAGGTTGTTTTTCCAAGGTATAGGATGTTTTGGATTTCTCAACTATTATGACATGTGAAATTGCACTTGTACCAAGCTACAACAAATCTTTCACGGAAGTGGATTTGTCTATGTGAATAGATAAGTTAAAATCTTTTAGCAACAAGACCTATAAATTTTAACTTGGAAGCATTGGAAATGTACAAAGTGGGATTGAGAGGCTTGATGGTGATTGTAGTAGTGGGCATGGTATTGGTTAGAATGATGTCGTGATAGTGGAATTAAACATTAAGATGGTGACCCTAGAGCTTGGATCCTAGCCTAGAAACACAAGAGCCTAGCCTAAAACCCTAGTTGGTAGCATAAACCCTAGTTTGCATTCTAATCACAATGAAACCCTATTATGTAGCCTAAGATATAGCCCTAAATTATAATGCATATAAAAATTAAATCATTTTCATTGTACATGTATATCCATGTGCATACATTTGAATCCAAATCACTATACACATATATGCATAGTATCTCATCTATATAGCAAGGGTCCATCATCAACTAGAAGACCATTGTTCCTAGCACCGGATACCTAATGGTTTGAAATAATATGCACCATGAAGATTTTTATATGGTGGATATGCACACCTATGATAACCTTCTCAATGGATGGCAAACCTAATATTATCATAACATTAGTAAAGCTTAGTCCAACATGTAGTAATGCTTACATGTTCTAGTGTTGATGGCACACTAATGGATGCATGCAACTTGATGAGGGTGTATGTGTGACTCCATTGATGTAATGCAAGTCCTAAATGTATTTAACAAGTGTATGAGTGTCCAGTAGATGAATTAGGATGTCCTAATACCCCTAAATCCCTTCTAGACAGAATTCAAAAGCATTTGGGGTATTGGGGTAACAAGTTGGTGTGTTGAGGTGGATATAGCCTCACAAATACACCTCATAGTAGTCATTTATTTTAATGTCAACTATATGTGTTTAAGTCAATGTGTTTACATAATATTAGATCACTATCACATAATGATAAATTAAGGAAGTCTTAATTGTAAATGGTAGAGGATGTGATGGTCATCAAATCAAAGGTGGCTATATCTGTGAGTTATAATAATGAGCTAGCTATACATTGTGCTCAAGGTTTTCCTATTTGTATGGTGACAATTGATTGAGAAATGATTCCATAACTTGATTATTAATTTGTTGCATGATCTTAAGTTGAAAAAATGGTCAATATAAATACTAGTGACACATTTCATTATGTAGAGTATGGACATTTTGGATCTCATTATGTAGAGCTATTAAAAATCATGTTGGATCTCATTCTAACCTTTTGACAACAATGGACATTTTCTATTTTTAAGTATTCTTTTTCTAGCACTCAAGTTCCCAATATATATCTTATGTGCAATGAGGTGTGATTCGTCCATCCATTTATTCCATTTGTTTTTAGATTAATTCTCACACATGATTTTGTTTCAGTTAGACTATGTTTATAATGTTTTCTTAACATAGATACCATTACAAGCTTTTACATGTGGAAAGATAAACCAAGCTGAACTATGATATCCAACTTCTCTTCTAAGATCTAGGTAAGCTTCAAGTTGATTCACATTATCAACTAATGCATGGACATCATTGGTACCAAAACTTAAGACCGCATGCCATGGACGGATAGAAATAAAAACCAAATTTAGACAACATCACATCATGATACACACAACATGAGACAACAACATTAGACAACATCGATATAGATCACATAACTGAAAATCCATGTTCATCAAGGCGACAAAAATCATCCAAACATATACAATTCCTGGCAAATAGTGGAATATGGTTCCCAATGTACATACAATGGCAACTTGTGCCCTATAGAAAATGCAACAACTCATGTCGTAGATCCAAGATACATGGCAACTCGTGTCGTATATACAAAGTACATGGAAACTGGTGCACAAAAGTGCCACATCATGGCTAATGTACATAACATGGCGTGTCAAGCATTGTGACCACCCCCATCACTCCCAGGCGCATCTCCAAAGTCGATCTTCCTACTCTTCGAGCTACTGGTGCCTTGGGTCTTTCTCCATCTAGGAGTAGACTGTCTCTTCATTCTCTGGAACAAATGATATAAGATACCGTCATTTTCAAGCATTTAAAACATTTACCACATTTATAAAACAAATGTAGAATTCAAATCTTAAATGAATCCCCTCTTATGCGAGTGGGAAACGTGAGGCAGGTGTCCTGGATCTATGGATCCTCTAAGCAATTCTAGCCTACAACATTTACAACAATCATTTCATTGAAAAGTAATAATTGCTTAAATTAATTTTTGTTAATGCATCAAAATATTTTCATAAATTAGCTTGATTCTCACCGTGAACACCTCCGACGATGGACATGGATGGGCTTCTAGGCTAGTAGGTGGAGCAGATGGCTGGACAACCAGCTCTAATGCAGTCATGGGGGGGCGCAGATGTAGTGGAAGCCAATACAGGTGCAACCACTGGAGATACAGATGAGGATACTAGAAGAGTAGATGCCACAATAGTGGCGGGAAGTGGGGATGATATGGTGGGAGAAGACATGGTGGTATGGGGTGGAGGAGGACATCGTGGATGATGAACCCCTATCAATTGTATGATAGAGGGTATCGAACAAAAAGGACTAGGGGGGATGTTGAGGGATGGTGCATGGGAGGGTATTCCTGCATGGAGGGAGGATGGTGGACAAATGGGAGGTTGTGGACGAAGAGGGGAAGGTGGAAGGAAGGGGGTGCATGGACGAATGGGGGAGGATGGATAGACATGGGGGCGTGGATAAATTTGGGAGGATGTATATATGGGGGGGCATGGACGAGTGGGGGAGGCATGGACGAGTGGGGGAGGCATGGACGAGTGGGGGAGGCATGGACGAGGGTGGAGTATGGCCAGGGAGGGGGGTCTATATGGAAGGGAGTATGGACGGAGGGAGGGGTCTAGATGGAAGCGAGGGGGGGGGGACTCATGTGAGAGGGTGGAAACATAGGACTAAAATGGGGACCTGCAGCTGTCAGTGGCACCTACATATACATTTGTAATATCAAAATTTAGTAAACAAATAATAAATTAAACCATAGTAAGTCGTAACAATTCAAATTAAAAGCGTTCTTTTAACTACACATTGTACCCATGTATATGGTGATCTGCCAATCCCTGGAGGGGATGGTTGATCACCATAGTCAGGGAACACCTATGGACACCAAAATGCATGCATGTTATGAACATGTTAAACAAGTCATTATTTAGGCAATCAAGATATTCAAAAACATTGTGCGAACTATCAACGTGTATGCCATAAAGATAAATACTTAAGTAATATAAATGACATAAGTAATAACAATATTGTGTGAGGTGCTGAAAATACCTCCGTGTGAGGTGCTGCAATTTCAGTTGTAGCTTCCATTGCTGCATCTAGGTTGGGAGATCCTACGTTCTCCCATGTTGGTGTATCAACTCTGAATAAATGTACATTGAAATAATAGTTTAAGTCAAACAAAAATACTTTAAAAATACTTTACAAGTTATCAAGTGATGATTGAAAACACATTAAAAAAGTTGTTGACCTAATCCATATAACAACCCTCAATTTGGCTAGGGCAAGTGTGCCTGCAATGGGGACAAAGATGTGGCATTGTCCCCATCGAACTGGAATGCCCAACATGGCTACCACCGGTCACAGTTCTATCCTGGACCTGTCGTGAAGGCCTTGCACTTGGATCTCTATCAAGGTCACCCGGCCTCTCCACTGTAGTTGCTACTACAAAGGAGGTGTGTTTGAGGACTCCACATGCAACATTCCTCATTGCCTCCTCGATATGATCAAGCTTGTGGGGTAAATGAGGTGGCTGGGGAGAGGGGTTGGGGTTGCGCCTATGTCATGTCCAAAATTTGGAATTGGGTCACAATGGCCTAATCAAATTGGCCTTATTCATTAAAGTTTGTCAAATTGATTCTAAACGTCAAATACTTTCCAAGGAGGAAAATTACTAGTTTCTTGGGTTTGGGGTGGAAGCTTTGGGATTTGGAATAATGGGGATAATAAATGATGTTGGAGCATTAGGATGGCATAAATATTTAATAAAGGATATAAATGAATATATACAAGTGAAAATCAAAGTGTCATTTGATCATGAAGACACATGGAGGAAGTGGGACCCACACAAGCTAGAATTTATGTGCCACATGGCATCCTCTTCTTGCAATTTCGAATCCATGGGAAGAGTAATGTTCTTGGGATGAGTTATAAGGTCAATAATACTTGGAATGAGTCAATGAGGTTGAAATATATAGGAAGAGTAACTCCCGTGGAAGAGGAAGAGGCAATTTGGAGCTAGTGAGACACTTGGGCTAGATTCCCTAGCTCTATGACAACAATGATGAAGATGCTATGACACCTATGACACAAATCAAACCTGAAGGCTGACATATGACATATATTACATGTCAGGGATAAAATTAGACTCCAAGAGGGTGCTCAAGGGTGTTAGGGCAGCTAAGATGCTTCCACATGTGATTTGGTGGAAGTCGGAGACTAGGAATTGTTGTACAAGTGGCGTCCTTTGGAATCTCTTCCCAACTTGAGTTGGCATGAGTCTCTTGGAAGGAATTCAACCCATGGAGGACATTAGAACTTTATAAATGTCAATAAAAAACAATGAAACCAACTTTTGATCATTTGTAGAATTTGCAATTGCATTTGTGAAAAGGGAGAGCTAGTGGATGACTAGTTTCTTGCCTTAGCCAATTTCGAGGGTGAAAGATTCCCATCCAAGTTGGTAATTGTAAAGGCCATTCAGACCTTTCATTTGGAGCTTTAATGGAGTATTTATTTTTAGTTTTAATATACAGGGAATCTCATGGTTTCTTCTATTGCAGCTCACTCCTTCAACCATTTCTAGTTTTGATGGCTTATTCTTGATCCTTGAGGGAGGGCGTTTTTGGTGAGCTATTGTACTCTTTGGGGGAGCTTATAATTCCCCATTTATTTTTTAATATGAATTAAATACTCTATTATTCATCTCCAAAAAGTTTCAGGTCTAAATTCCAAGTAGAAATGTGTAAATCTCATTTTTAATGAAAGAACAGTTTCATTTCCCCACTACCTTGTTGTGAACCAATGTAATGCTGATGATTTCGAATGAATGGATGATTATCTGATACATTTGTGATTAATATATTTCCATGGATGTATTTTACAAGTTTCATGTACTGTACTTGAGCATTTGAAGTATTTTTACTCAATTTAATTGCATTGGGAGAAGAAATAGTGTCATTTCCCCAAGGGTCGAATGGGTGATTTTTGTATCTGAATGGGAGATGGTTGGAACATATATAATAATCAATTAATGGTGCACATGAGAACTTAATAACATTCTTAATACATTCCCTAACTCTGTTTATAAATTTGAGTGGGATTGGAGGCATTTGGGAAGCCATTTTCAGTACTTATCCCAGGGGGATTTGAACCCCAAATTACTAGTAAAATTGCATACTTGGTCCAGAATATTAAGAGAGTTTGAAAAGGTCTTTTAGTGGCCATATATCATCCCTGAATATCATTATCAATTCCTAATATCATTCATACACCTTCCTTGAATATTTGAAGGCATTTGGAGTCAATTTGAGACCTAGAGACCAATACTAGTCAAAGGGAAATTACTAGTAAAATTCCCTACATTGGCCAAAATTGAAAGAGGATTTGCAAAAGTATTTTAAAGGTCCAAAAGCATCTCTGAAACACATATTTATTTTCTAACAGAATCCATATAACTTCTCAGAATATTTGGGAGCAATTGGAGCAATTTGGGGACCTAGAGCTCAAAACTAGTCAAAGGTCTAACTAGGGAAAAAAGTGAAAAATTGCCATTTTAATACAATTCCTAACAAGGGACATTACAGCCTAGGAGATGGTGTCCCTCTTAGTGGGTTCCTCCTGGAAGAAGGTTGATCTTGGGAAGAGCCACGCCCAACATCCTGGAACTCGGTTATGTCAAAATAGTTGACAAGTAAATCGAGGCAGAACTCAGCCCACAGTTGCCGAAGGAAGTACTGTGGAACCTACCTATTATTGCAAGGAGGTTTATCGTACACCATGGACCACCTTTGCATCCAATTGTCCCTCCACGGTTGGTAATGACACCAATCCATGCAGACATGTGGCTTTCTAGTGTTCGGTGGTTGGTTTTTTTTTGGATCGGTGAACATACTGTATAATTGGGCTTTTCTAATGTTCAAATCTTTTATTGCTTCCTTGGAAATGCCCGTGGAGTAATACTCCTGCATCCTAACTCTAAATTCAATCATGTCGGTCAATTGGCAATGTGCATGGATGAGGGAGTCAATTGAGCTCTCAATTGACGTGGCAAGATACAATCAAGATGGTTCCCCAGAGTCTCTTAGATCTTGAGTGTGCACTCTCATTTCATTTACCTAATGGTTAAGGTCATCTTGTTCAAAATTTTGTTCGGCATTTGGGTTTTGTTCACAGTTTTCTTCGGCATTGGGTCCAAGGTTTGGGTTTTCTTGTGTTCCATCGGACTCGAGGTTAACATCTTGTTCACTCATTGTCTCAGTTTACAATCTGCAATTGAAAATTGGTTCATTGTTTTAAAAATTTGGGAATTATTAACAAATAAATAAACAAAAAAAAAAAAAAATTGACACAAAGAATGAATAAAATGAAAAAAAAACTCGATATTTACCTATCAATTGATGCGTTGATGAGTTTGTGGGTGAATTCGGGGGGTTTTGGATTTGATTTGGCCTCCTTTGCTTGCTCAATTGACACGCACGCGGGGTTGGAGGTCGCTCTCGGGTCCAAATAGCAGAATGGGGCATTCTTCTCTCTTTTTTTAACAGGGACATGTGCGCGCCACCATAGCGCGCAAGCGCCTCGGTGCGTGCACGCTGTCTTAGGTGCGTACGCGTAGTTGTTTTTTTTCCGCTAGCGCATCCCCATTGCAATGGATTTGGGGACCATCTTTGTGCGCCTGCCCTTAACCAATTCTATTAAAATCTTAATTTGTTATTTTTAAGAAATGGACATTTACCTCATCAATTGAAAGCGATAGATAAGCATTAAACAATGGAAGAGGAAGATGGGGGAGGTACGTTCATACCTAATTCAAGAATTAATTGGTGGAAGAATTGAAATAGGAATTCTTTTAAAATATTAATATGTTATTTTTAAGCAATGAACATATACCTTATCAATTAAAAGTAGTAGATACACAATATACAATGGAAGAGGAAGAGAAGGGAGGCCCATTCATACCTAATTCAATAATTAATTGGTGGAAGAATTGAAAGAGGAATGCCTATTTATGTAATGGTGTTGGTATAGAACTAGTCTTGAATATCTACCAACATTATTATATATAGTAATAAAAATAAATATTTGTGTTTATGAGGTTTAAATATAAATGGGAATAAATAATTAGATTATTAAAAAAAAAGAAATGAAGTATTAGCACAAATCCTTTTGTTAAATTTGTTTTTTTAACAAAATTGAAAAAAAAAAAATTATATAATTTCATAATTACACATATGAAAGATTTATTAATACACTTCAAGAATTGAAACGAACTACATATTTAATTAAGGAAAAAGTTGAGGATTTCTTAGTGAAACTAGACACAAATCCTCTTGATAAAACAAGTTTTTCAACAAAAAGTGATCATAATAAACAAAATAAATATATAATTTAATAATTACACTTTGTGAAATATTTGTTTTAAGAAAACTGAACATTAAAACTAACAATATAGATAAAATTAAAGAAATTTTTGAGGATTTATTAGTAAAACTATTCACATGTTTAAAATAAAAACACTTTGAATGAGTAATTCCTAAAATGTGTAATGCAAACAAGGTTACAAATGAACATCATTTCATTTTAATATGTTTTATTATTAACAATAATATATAAGTGAAATTTTTGCTAAATTTTCAAAATATAATAACACTTTCATATAGTTTTAAACATTTAACAATTACATTTTTACTTATTCATGCTTCCTTTCTTATATCCTCTAAGCACTTCACCTCTCTCCATATTGACATTGGCCAAGTGATGGAATTTCTCTCTTCTATGTTGACGGTGGCTAGGTGGAATATAAGGTTCTAGGTTAATTTTTAAATGGTGTAAGGTCCCTTGAGACATGGTGAAATCATGCATCCAATCATAATGGGAGGAAACCATGACTTTAGTAAAATACGTTGATCATAAACACAAATGCATTTTGAATATAAAAAAATTCTTTATTGAGTCATTTGAATGAGAAAAAATTTAAAACTTATAATACAATCTAGTTATAGGATCAATATAATTTTCACAATTCATAGTTAAGATTTTTTCTCTCTGCTTGCTTCACATGCTCTACTTCGCTTAGGGTTTCTCCTAATGACCTTCTATGGTGACCCCTCCAAGCCCTAATTTGGGGGCAGATCCCTCCTTCGATGCCTGCCTTCCCTGTGCCATCTCTTCAGCTACTATGACGGCTCCTAACTCTGGGAAAGAAAATGAATCCAAATTCATCAAGTTGGTTGTTGCTCCAGAGGTAAAAAGCTCTTCCACTTCTTCCAAAAACAAGATACTTTCCTTGTTGAAAAACGGGTTGATTGTGGAGCTAGATCTTCTAGTCTCATAGATGATATTGTATCAGCCGTGTTTGTACCCTAGTTTTATATGATATGTAGGTGGACTGTATAGTCACCCCAGCGGGGGGCATCGGCCCCCCACGGGGTTCTAGGGAGGACCATCCCCCTTGGCTAGGGGGTCCGGGGATAGCGCCCTTGAGAAATGGGGGTTCGGGGGCAACGCCCCCGAAGAAAATTTTTGGGGCTGTTTTCACCAGCTGTTTTGCGAGCCCATGGTTTTGGGTATCCCGTGGTATTTTCCCATTGTATTTCCCTTATAAAATAAGGACATTGTAATACAGCTAGGGATGATGATGTACTAGGTTTTATGCATTGTTAATATCTCTGAGATCAGGAGAGAGACTGTGAAACAGAAAAGAGGAAGTGCAGCGGTTGTGCTGCAGGTTGTATCCCTTCACCTTGCTGGACGGTAATAATAATAAGGACTGGCAAATTCAGTGTGGACGTAGCCCAAGTTGGGTGAACCACGATATATCTGTGTCTCTCTTGTAATGTGTATGTGTGATTATATTTGCATTTCTGTTTATTGTTATTGCTCTGCGATCCTGTTTTTCTAACAATTGGTATCAGAGCCAAAGGTCTATTTGGCAGTTAAACCCGCACGAAGCTAGGTTTTCTGGTTCGAGTGGGAGTAATGGCAGAAGAAGGAAAGTTTAAGGTCGAGAAGTTTAACGGCCAAAACTTCGGGTTATGGAAGATGCAAATGGAGGACTATCTGTACCAGAAGGATCTATTCCAACCATTGGGAGGAAAAGCAAAGCAGCCGATGGCTATGAAGGACGAAGAATGGGAGGTTCTTGACAGAAAGGCTCTGGGAACAATACGGTTGAGCCTGGCTTCGTCAGTGGCTTTCAATATCTCAAAAGAAACGACAACATAGGGTTTGATGAGCGCATTGGGTAAGCTGTATGAAAAACCCTCGGCCTCCAACAAGGTATTTCTAATCAAGCATTTATTTAATATGAAGATGTCTGAAGGTGGATTTGTTACTGATCATTTAAATGAGTTTAATACGGTTACAAATCAGCTAAGTTCTGTAAGTGTGAACTTTGATGATGAGGTTAGGGCTCTTCTAATCTTGTGTTCATTGCCAGAAAGCTGGAATAGCTTGGTCATGGTTGTAAGTAACTCTGTCTCTGGTTCAAACACCTTGAAATTTGATGATGTTATTGGTGTTATTCTTAGCGAGGAAATGCGAAGAAAAAGAATAGGTGAGACATCAGGTAATGCATTGACCATGGAGAGCAGGGGAAGACAAAAGGAGAGAGGAAAGAGCCAAGGTAATCGTGGAAAGTCTAAAACGAGCAGATCCAAGTCCAGACTGGGAAAGATAGAGTGCTGGAACTGTGGAAAGAAAGGACATCTGAAGAAAGACTGCAAATCTCTAAAGAAGAAAGGAGATGCACAGAAGGAAACTACCCAGGAAGCAAATGTAGCAGGTGATGTGTTACAAGATGATTTGATTCTTGCATTAGATAATACTAGTGATTATTGGGTAGTAGATTCAGGAGCTTCATGTCATGCTACACCCCATAGGAAATACTTTCATGAGTATGTTCCTGGTGACTTTGGACATGTTTTATTGGGTGCTGATGAGGCATGTAAAATTGTTGGAATGGGTAAGGTATGGATAAAAGTTAAGAATGGAACTGATTGGTTGTTAAAAGAAGTTAGGCATATTCCTGCTATGAAAAGAAATCTGATCTCAACAGGGCAGTTGGGAGATGGCGGCTGTCTATCTATGTTCGGAGAAAAGTGGTAGAAAATCACTAAAGGATCAATGATGATAGAAAAAGGAGACAGAGTAGGTACGTTTTATTTATGTCCTCATAATACTAACCATTCTATCTCTTTAGCTTCCACAGGAATAGATACAGCATTGTGGCATCATATGCTTGGCCACATGAGTGAGAAGGGGATGCAGATTCTCCACTCAAGGAAGTTGCTGCCACATTTGAAGCAGGTAAGTTTGGAATTCTGTGAAAACTGTGTTTATGGAAAACAAAAGAGAGTCAGATTTCTTAGGGTTGGGAAACAGAAGAAGAATTAAAAATTAGAGCTTGTGCATATAGATGTATGGGGATCGGCTCAGGTACAATCTCTTGGTGGCTCTCATTATTATGTTAAATTTATTGATGATGCAACTAGAAAAACTTGGGTTTCTTGCATTAGACAGAAATCTGATGTGTTTGCTACTTTTAAGAAGTGGAAAGCTTTGGTTGAGAATGAGACAGGAAAAAGATTGAAGTGTCTCAGATCTGATAGGAGGTGAGTACTGCGGCAAGGAGTTTGATAGTTACTGTTCATACCATGGGATTCATAGAGAGAAGACAGTCCCAGGAACACCACAGAAAAATGGTGTGTCAGAAAGGATGAACAGAACAATCATGGAGCGTGCAAGGTGTATGAGACTGCATGCAGGGTTGCCCTTACAGTTTTGGGTGGATGCTGTAAATACTGTTGTTTATTTAATAAATAGAGGACCTTCAAGTGCTTTGGATGGTGGTATTACAGAGGAAGCATGGACAGATAAAAAGGTAAATTATTCATTTCTGAGAACATTTGGTTGTGAAGCATTTGTCCATATTGATAAAGAAAATAGAACAAAGCTTGAAGCTAAATCCAAGAAATGTACCTTTATTGGATATGGGATTGATGATTTTGGTTATCGTTTATGGGATTATGAAAATAACAAAATCATCAGGAGTAGAGATGTGATATTCAATGAAAAGGTCATGTATAAAGATCAGTTGCAGGGAAAGAAACAGGAAAAGGAAAACACAGAGTACATAGTGCTTGATGAAATTAAAGAAAATGAAGTTCCGAAGGTGCCAGAAAATCAAGAGCAGCAGCAAGTACCTGAAACTCCTGCAACTGTAAGAAGATCTACGAGGTTATGTAGACTCCCTGAACGATACTCTCCTTCAATGTATTATTTGTTTATGACTGATTCCAGTGAACCAGAATGTTATGAAGAAGCAATGCAGGTGGAAACTAGAAAGAATTGGGAGCAAGGCATGAATGAGGAGATGGACTCATTGGTAGGAAACCAGACTTGGGATTTGGTTCAGTTTCATGCTGGTAAAAGAGCATTGCAAAACAAATGGATTTACAGTTTGAAGGAAGAAGAAGGAGGTAAGAAGCGGTACAAGGCCAGACTTGTTGTAAAGGGGTTTGCACAGAAGAAAGGTATAGATTTTGATGAAATATTTTCTCCTGTTGTTAAGATGACTTCAATTAGGACTATCTTAAGTCTAGTGGCGGTAGAAGATTTGCATCTTGAATAGTTAGATGTAAAAACAGCCTTCCTCCATGGGGATTTGGAGGAAGAAATATATATGCAGTAGCCACAAGGGTATGAGGTCAAAGGTAAGGAGGATATGGTATGCAGGTTGAAAAAGAACTTGTATGGCTTGAAGCAAGCTCCAAGGCAGTGGTATCTAAAGTTTGACAGGTTTATGACAGAACAAGGTTATAGTAGATGTCATTTTGACCACTATGTTTATTTCAAGAAGCTAGAAAATGGAAGATATATTATCTTATTATTGTATGTGGATGACATGCTTGTTGCAGGGTCTGACATGCAGGATATAAATGTACTCAAAAGGAAGCTATCTAATTCATTTGTGATGAAGGATTTGGGTGCTGCAAAGCAAATCCTTGGTATGAGAATAACGAGAGACAGGAAAAATCGCAAATTGACATTGTCTCAAAGTGAGTACATACAAAAGGTGTTGGAGAGATTCAGAATGCAGAATGCAAAACCTGTAAGTACACCTTTGGCTAGCCATTTCAGTCTAAGTAAGGAAATGTGTCCCAAGACACAAGAAGAGACAGATTACATGTCCAAGATTCCCTATCAATCAGCAATTGGCAACTTGATGTATGCCATGGTGTGCACAAGACCAGATAATGCACATGCAGTGGGAGTTGTGAGCAGATATATGAACAATCTAGGTAAAGAACATTGGAAGGCAGTATAGTGGATTCTCAGGTATTTGAGAGGTACTACCATTGAGGCATTATGTTTTGGAGGTTCAAACACTGTTCTACAGGGATATGTTGATGCAGATATGGTAGGTGACAAGGATAGCAGGAGGAGCACCACAGGGTATGTGTTTACTCTAGGTGGAACAACAGTAAGCTGGATTTCGAAACTACAGAAGGTTGTTGCACTTTCAACAATAGAAGCAGAGTATGTTGCCATTACAGAGGCTAGTAAAGAGATGATTTGGTTGTAGAGGTTTATGGAGGAAGTGGGTAAGAAGCAGAAGGATAGCAGATTGTATAGTGACAGCCAGAGTGCCATTCATCTTGCAAAGAACTCAGCATTCCATTCCAGGATTAAACATATACAGCTCAAGTACCATTTCATACGCTCTATTCTGGAAGATGAACTGTTGAAGCTGGAAAAGATACATACTAGCCAGAATCCTGCAGACATGTTCACAAAGGTAGTGACTAGAGAGAAACTGAGTTCTTGCTCAGTTTCAGTTGGCCTTCTAGCATGAAGGTGAAGAGGAGACCATCCCCCCTGGCTGGGGGGTCCAGGGGCCAGCGGTCCCCCAGCGGGGGTTCGGGGGCAGTGCCCCCGAGAAATGGGGATTTGGGGGCAATGCCCCCGAAGAAAATTTTTGGGGCTGTTTTCACCAGCTATTTTACAGGCCCATGGTTTTGGGTATCCCGAGGTATTTTCCCATTGTATTTCCCTTATAAAATAAAGACATTGTAATACGGCTAGGGATGATGATGTATTAGGTTTTATGCATTGTTAAGATCTCTGAGATCAGGAGAGAGACTGTGAAACAGAGAAGAGGAAGTGCAGCGGTTGTGCTGCAGGTTGTATCCCTTCACCTTGCTGGACGGTAATAATAATAAGGACTGACAAATTCAGTGTGGACGTAGCCCAAGTTGGGTGAACCACGATATTTCTGTGTCTCTCTTGTAATGTGTATGTGTGATTATATTTGCATTTATGTTTATTGTTATTGCTCTGCGATCCTGTTTGTCTAACATATTGGCCATTTCACATGCATATGGACATCTCCAAAAATCCTTTGAGATGTGGCTAAACAAGAAATGGATGCCCATGATAAAAGGGAAAGTAGTTTCGAATTTATGTGGCAAGGGATTTTGCGTCTTCCTCTTTGAGCACAAGGAAGATAGATATTTGATCTTCAGAAGTGGCCCTTATTTCATGGATCTAAGGGGAATGTACTTGAATAAATGGAATGTCTCATTCAAACCTGATAAGGATATCCCATCAATTGTTCATGTGTTGTTCAAACTTCCCCACCTTCCTCTACACTGTTGGGGAGATGCGGATCTCAGAGCCATTGGTAACTCACTCAGGAAGTTCATTGACAAAGCAGAGCCAAATCCTACTCTCTTTTCACGCACCATGATTTGTGTTGAGTTTAACCTGGAAAAGGGTATACCGAAGGAAATTAACCTATCCATGGATGGTTTGAATCATCTGCAGAAAGTGGATTATGAGCAGATTATGTTCAAGTGTAAAGTATGTCATGAATATGGACACTTTGCCAAAAGTTGTCCTAAAAGGAAGGAACAAGATGAGGAATTAAATGGAGAAGGGGACTAGAAAATGGTCTCAAAAAAGGAAGAAAAAGACTAAATAAACAATAACCTCCTTAGGCCCCAGTAATTCCTGCTAAAAAAAAATTTCAGACATTCAGAATTCCTTGATGCGTCTCTAGAGGAGGAAGGAGAAATAAGGGAAGAAGATCTGAAGGAGGCCACAAATGACCAACCGGTAATAATGGAGATAGCACAGGAGAAGAACTGCATTCATCCCCTTCAAGAAAATCCAATAGTCGAGGTAAGTCCTGAATGAGTAAGATCAGAAGCCTCGACTTCAGTGACAAGATCAATATCTAAACCCACCCAAGAAGAAACTTTGTAATACAAAGAAGAGGAGAAAGAACCACCAGGAAAAAAGGGTAGGAAGACAAACAAGACCCACCAGGAAGAACAAGCAGAGAAAGAAAAAACGGAAGGGAAATAGTCACGTTTAGATTAGCACATAAAGGTCTCTTACTTGGGAAAGAAAACCACCTTATCATGGGAGAATAAAAAGGTTAATATTTCCTCCAACACAACTAAGAAATAATGCAAGTAGTCTCGTAGAATTGCAGAGGGTTAGGAGGGAAAACCGAACTGGAAGCTATTAAGAGCATGGTCAAAAACAAAAAAAATTGGCAATCCTCTTGCTCCATGAGAATAAGATGAGTGAATAGGACTTCATTCAAACTCTTAAAAAATTATGGAAGAACAAAGAAGGAGTTGTTGTTGGTGCTATGGGAAACTCTGGCGGTATTTTAATATGATGAGACAAGAAAAGGTTCACCCTTAAAGTAGACTGGAGAAATCCAAACTAGTTAATGGTGGAACTGGAAGATAGGGAAGCAAATGAGAATTTAAAATTTATCAATGTGTATGGCCCTACCATATACCAGAGGAAACAAGAGTTATGGAGATCCCTTGAGGATATTAGAGCTCAATATCTTCATCATAACTGTATTGCAAGTGGAGACATCAACGAGGCCATATCCTCAACCAAGAGATGAGGAGGGACAAAGGTTAGAGACCCCTTTGGGGAAACCCTGGAGGAGATGCGATCCTCCTAGGATATCATGGATATCGATCCAAAGAAAGGCATCGTCACTTGGAACAATAGAAGAATCAGGCCAAGACACATTGCGACAAGGCTCGACATATTTTTGGTAAGCAGTTTTTTCTTATGAAAACCTCTTATCCTGAATTCAAGTGTTCTCCTCTCCTCGGTTTCTGATCATAATCCTACTCTCCTCTCCTTCATGACCCTAGAGAATTTGGGTCCGCTTCCTTTCAAATTATTCTCTACTTGGATAAGAGAGGTGGAGGCCTTCAAAGTAATCTCTAAACCCTAGAGAGTCTATATCCAGGATACTCCAAGCTTTATTTGGGAATCAATGTTGCGAGCTACCAAGACAACCCTCAAGGACTAGGCTAAATCCCAATAAGACACTGGGAAGGAAAAGCTATATCTTCAAAAAGAATTGGGAATTCTACAAGAGGAAATGGAGAACTATGAGATAATAGAGGCTCTTCTAAATCAACAGCAAGAGCGGGATCTCCAAATTCAAAAGTTGGAGAGAAAGGAAGAGGAAGAATGGATAATTAAGTCAAGAAGCCTATGGCTTAAAGCAGGGGAAAAGAATACCGAATATTTTAATAATCAACACAATGAAAGAATAATGCGCAGCACTATCCTTGAACTAGATAACATTCAAGGAGAGTAGCTAACTACGCCCACCCTAATCGAGGAAGAAGTATACAAACACTTCAATAACCTATACAAGGAAGACATTGAGGAGGACGAGGATCTCTTAGAATCTATGTTGGAATAAATTCCCCATATCCTCATTGATTCAATGAATAAGGAGCTTGAAAAGCGAGTATTAGATGAAGAGATCAAGGAAGAAATTTGGTCTCTTCATCCTGATAAGGCACCAGGGCCAGATGGATTTCCCACAAGCTTTTACAGGAAATATTGGGGCATTATAAAAATCGATCTTTGCATGATGATAAATTGTTCGATGGGAAGGGACAAGTAAGGGGGTGCTACAAACACTTACTTCATAGCACTAATCCCCAAATAAAAGAGACCCACCTCCCTTAAGAGGTTCAAACCGATATCTTTGTGCAACTCTTCTTACAAGATCATAACTAAAGTCATTGCCTCCAGGCTCAAGAAGAGCCTTTCCAACTTAATTTATGAAAATAAGGGCGGTTTCATTGATGGAAAACAGATAATAGACAAAATCATCATTGTCCAAGAAGTTATTCATTCAAACAGTAGGCGGAAGGAGAAAGGAATGGCCATCAAATTGGACTTGGGCAACGCCTTCGATAGGGTAAGGCATCTTTTTTTGTTTAAAGTTCTAAGCTCAGTTGGTTTTTCTTCTTCTTTCATTAATTCGATCAAGTCCTACATCTCTGGGCCTTAGATTACTCCCTTACTAAATAGGAGACCCACTAGTTTCTTTAAATCCTCAAGAGGCCTTCGTCAAGGTGTCCTCTCTCTCTCTTCCTGTATATTTTGGTCATTGAAGCTCTAAGAAGAAAGATCAATTGGATCTCTGAAGAAGCCTCCCTCCCAGGTATTTGTATTGTGCGGGGGCTCAAAGCTACTAACCAGTCCGAATTCATCGATGACACAGTCCTCTAGAAAAAGCCTTGGTTGACATTTCCAAAATATTTTATAATACCCTTTCCCTCTTCCTTGGGGCCTCTAGCAGAGTAACCAACTCTGTAAAATGTTGTATCTACACCTGGAACTACTACCCCTACCTAAACTCGATCCTCTCTAGAATTATGGGCTTCAGGGTAATTGGGAATTGGTCCTCTTTCAACTATCTCGACATTCCTATCTCCCTCTCTCTGAAAAAGCATCTCTGAATACTGGGAAGGCATCATCAATAAGATAAAGAGGAAAGCCCACTCCTAGGGGTTAAAATGGCTAAATTTAGTTGGAAAGATAATGTTGATAAAATCGGTGCTAAACTCCTTTCCCATCTATCGCCGCTCTCTCCTTTTTTCCCCATCTGGAGTAATGAATGATATAAGTAAAGAGATCAAAAGGTTCCTTTGGAAGGGAGGGTAATCCAAAGGAAAATAATTTCACTTGATCAAGTGGGAAACTATGAGAAGGGAAAAGAAACAAGGAGGCATATAAATCAGGGACCCAATATTAATAAACATTGCAATGGGGAATTTTATGGAGACTAGTAACTGGAGGAAAGGAGTGGTGGAAATATGTGATCATCAAGAAATATGTAAATAGATGTAGAATTCAGTTCTTGGACAGTGACCTCTCGTGGAATGGTTCTAATATTTGGAACCTCTGTAAAGTAGCTTCAACCCTTATAAAAAAATATTCTTATTGGATTCTAGGTAGCAGGAAAAGAATCGACTTATGGGAGGATAAAATTCTTAACCATCCCACCCTAAACGACAATGCTTTCGTCCTTGGGATAAGGACATGGATTGAAGAGAAAGGTATCAACCGTCTATATGACCTTTCTGTCTAGAATGACAATGGGAACTGGAAGGATTGGAAATACCTGTAGGTTCTTGAACAATTGCAAAATAGTTACAAGGGACTCCTCCATTGTCTTAGTGGATGCGCTCCTCTGAACAGAAGGCAAAAGGATGATAGAGGATGGGACCTTAGGGGGAATTGTCTTGTGAAGGAAGGCTACGTCGAAGCTCAACTGATTTGCTTGGTTTCTTGCAAATCAGAAAATCATAACAGCTGAGAACTAGAACAATCAATCACATGTTCACTAAATGTGATTTCACTCGGAAGGTCTGGGAAAATTCATTCAAAGAGATATCTATCAACTTGAGTCTCCCCAACAATGTGAGTGGTTTTTTTAAAGGATAGGGTCACTACTATCCCCACCCTATTGTAGCTAAGAAACCGATCACAAATCTTTGGAATGCCCTCCCAAAATACATAAACTGAAAGATTTCGTTATCTCGAAACTCGAAGTATTTCAAGGGAAGCAAGTTGACCCGAATAGAACCGCTAGAAAGGAAAAGAATGAAAATGAAGGAATTCCTCACATCACAAGGATGGACTATTCATGATTCTCCCTCTCTTTCACATCCAGAATCCGCCTGGGCTCATCTCTTCATTCAGGAGGGCTCCCTTCAATCCAAACTCTCTACCTATTGCTTGTGGGCTTTGGATCTTTCAATTCTTGACTTCTATAAGTGGAGGAACACCCATAACACTCCAACTATTTTCTTTCATGGAGCTTCCGAAGGTAACCCAGGGGAGGCAGGCACAAGGCACGGGGGGCGAGGGGGGGGGGGGGGGGTATTTTTGACCCCAGGGGAAATTTAAGCTTCTCTTAGGAAAAAAACAAACAACCAACAAGAATGGGAAGCCTTATTGCTTGGGATCGCAAAATATGGCCAAGTCAAGCTTCAACTCCTTCCAGGTCTTTGGTGAATCCAAGATTGTCATTTAGAAGATGCCCCAAATTCAAGCTAGGAAAGACCATGATCTAACCAGGGTTCAAAAGAGAATTCTTGCCTTCATCTTGGAAATTGATAGGATCCTTGATTCTTCCACATCAAACATTGAAATAACATGTAAGCCGATGCAATGGAAAACAAAGGATCTAGGTTGCGACAAGGGGAACTAATTGAAAGCAACAACCCATCTTGTTTCAAATGGTTAGCATGCTAAATCTTATTTTTTCTCCCTCTCCCTTAGCTAGGATAAAAGGTGGCAGACATAAGCTCCCTCAAATCTCCGCCGAGGGAACGTTTAACCTTTCCACAAATTGGATGGCTGGTCATTGGAAGCAAATGGACATAATGAAGCCTATAAACGCCACCACGCTCGAGACAATCAAGGAATTGTTCGCTCATGTTAATTGTTTACTGCACTGACAAGGAAAGGACAGGGTCATAACTCCTCACCTACCTCCATTAGAATGGCTCCATAAGATGGTGCATTCTTGGGTTATTTCTCATTTCCCGGAGAGCAATTTCCCTGCATGGAGCTGAGAATTCACGAAGGAAGCACGTGAATCATGCAGAGAAGTTCGACAGGCAAGAGTAACGACATAGAGGAAGTCCTGTATGAAGTCCAAGATATAAGAAGTTTGTTTAGCTAGTTAAATAAGCCAATTTGTAACAGAATTTTATAACTTACTTTTAATATGAAGGGGTCTATTGATTTTCAAATAATGCTTACATACTTCCATTTTCATTATGTTCTAATATTAAAATGACATTTTTAAAAATATTTAATTTAATTTGTTTATATTTTGTAATTGTATACTTATTTAACATAAACATTATAATAACCATTAAAATCCTAATGGAATTTAAACATTTAGAATTTTATAGGTTGACTTTGAAATGGTAAGTAGCCACGGGAAATGATGAAACCATGCCTTGGACCATTATTTGAGTGAAATTGTTAAAGAAACCAAAATTATTGTCAAATTGTTAAGGAAATCAAAATTATTGTTTCGATCCTCCCAAAAGATCTAACATATTTGGAATCATTTTAGCCTACTCCTTTAATTGAGTGAGACATTTCAATATACAATTAAAGTTTTGAGAATGAACACATTTTTTTAATCAACAATAGAAAAAAATAATTTTGCATAGTATCATAACTTAGTTAAGACATATTGACTTACAAACGACAACAACCTAAGCAATTTCATTCGGAGCATGTTCCAATGATACTTTAAATAAGAAATTACATTCATTTGTTAGTCTTTTTTTTTGTACTTGTGCACTTACCAACCATCCACTCTCTATTAATACTTTCATAGGGATTTTGAAAATATATATTTTTCCTTTGTCCCTCTTTGTTTCTTCGTCTTTGAGTTTTTCACACTAGCATGGTGAATAAAAGGATGCCTCAGTATGAGTGAATTCGTCTTTGAGTTTTTGGTGAATTTTCTATCTTCCATGTTTGGGTATGTGGGTGATGTTATTTAAATTTTAAATAAAATAAAATAATTTTTATTTTATTATATATTATAAAATATTTAAATTCATATTGAATTTTTTTTATAGCAGAGAATTGAGATATAGAGATAAAGTCTATCTCTTAGAAATCTGTGATTGTCGATTTTTACTTTATAATTGGTTTTTTTTATGGTGCTTCATCTTTTGGCTCTTGTAGTTGTGGTATGCTTCTCAAAATTAATGAAGAACGTCACTTTAATCTTTGGATGGGTAGTGACCGTGGTAGCAATACTAAAGCTGAACTTGTGGCTTCTTGGGGGCTATTGCACTTTGTTGTTCTGAATGGTATTACCTCTTTCCAAGTTTTTGGAGATTCTGAAGTGATTATCAAATGGGATAAAGGTTTGTATTTTCTTCATGTTCTGGAACTTGCACACTGGTGCAAAAGGATAAAATCTCTTATGACAAATTTTTCTGGAATTTCATTCTCTCACATTTAAAAGACCTTTAACATGGAAGTTGATTCTCTATCGAAAAACGTTGTGGATCTCCCTCATGGTACCCCACTTTTTTGAAGAATTTATCGAAGACCTCGGTGGTCTATGAAGGCTCTGTCATGATGATAAGCTGACTTTAGCTCTAGCTGGCTAGTTTTTTGGCTGGGTTGGTCTGTAGTCAATTGTGTTTGTTTCCAGCTTGGCTAGCTTTGATGGAGAATGGTATCTAACTATCCTGTTTTGCTGATTTGGGTATGGGGTTTGTGTTCTATCTTTTTAGCTAGAATCCTGGATGGTGTTATGGTTGCCCTGTTATGGTATGGGTTATGTAGTCGAGATATTTTTGGGTTTTGTCTATGATTAATACTATTGATATTGAAAAGACCAAATGTAAGAATAAGTTATAGAAAAAATCGCTAATTAACCAATATTTGAAATAAAATTTACAAAAAAATCATGATTTTAACTCAAATAATTAAAAATAAAATCTATCATCCCAAATTTGTTATTTTGAATATTTTTAATTCACCATCTACTTTAATTATATCAATGAAATCTCATAAATTTATTTATTTTAAATATTTTTAACTCGCCCTCTACTTTAATTATATCAGTGAAATCTCATAACTTTATGGATGAAATTGTCTACTATTTTTTCTTTTCAAATCCCACAAATATAGTTAAAATAATAAAATACATTTAAATATAATGTTACTAATATAGATTTATTTTAATTTTCCTTTTACCACCAAGCTTTAAGAGGGACCAAATCTTTCGAGGTGCAAACTCCTTTTAAAGTGCAAAATTTGAAAAAACACTTGCACTTCAATGGATTTTTTTATTATGCAAATCTCTTCTATGTGCTCAAATCCCTTGTATGTAAACCATAATTTAGTGATGGCTTAACTCCCATATCCCATAGCAAGAAGTATCCGAGTTTCATTATTTTTTCTTAGTTTAATTAATTAGAATATATATTTTTGTTGTTTTGAAGTGGCACATGTAAACTAGAAATTGAACATGTAATTACTTCTCCAACATACCCATTTTGAACTTTAGGTTAAGGTCAAAATTATTAAACTTAGGTTAGAGCCAAACTTTAACACGGAATTAGACTTCTCCCAACTTTAAAAACCTTAAAAAAATACTTACTTCACATTTCACATTGTCTTAGCCATAAAATAAAACAAATTCAGCAAATGTTTTTTTCCTACTACTAGTAAAAGAAAAATAGCAATAAAATAAATTGCAAAAGAAAATGGAAAAAATACATAAAATAAATTAAGGTAAATGAAACCATGCATCAAATACATAAAATAAATTAAGGTAAATGAAACCATACATCCTTTGCAGGGATCAAATTTGAAAGGCAAGGTCCTATTTCACTTTGAAGGGCTATGATATATTAAACCCTTCAATGCTGACACGTAAAAATAAATCATTATTTTCATTTGAAAATGTAATAGGACATTGAAATTTCAGTGTATATTAAAAGCAAATTGCAATGTAATAGAATTCCACCATGGAATGACTTTGTGTGCCATGAGAGTATAGATTTTTTAGAGATTGAACTTAACAAGTGTCTTGGCTCATTGTTAAAATGAATTTGTACAACTTAAGATATTTATCCTGAAATCTATATTTTGATGTCACTTAGGTGTGTGGATTTGAATGTGGTCTACACTTCATGTTTAGAAGACAAATTCATGATTTCTAACTTTTTGGTATAGTCGTGATGCAAATAAAAGTGTGGCCATCTAAGTTGTTTTTCTTATCCAAGGCTACTCCTCCCAAAACTAGACATCTAACTTGTTTTTCTTCTCTGAGATTGCTCCTCCCGAGACTATTTGTTTGAAAAGTAGAAAAAGATTTAGTTTTCCTCGAGTAATAAAAAAGTTCAAAAGGTATTTAAGTTAACATTTTAAGGAAAAATACATATTTTTAAGTTTTAAATCCATTGTAATTGTACAATTAAATAATAAAAAATTAGTAACCTCACTATTCTCAATGTGTTCTTGTTTGTTGAAAATGACTATTTTAAACATGGTCTTCATAAAATTACATATTTTAAGTTTTAAATCCCTAATAAAAAAATAGTAACATCACTATACTTAATCACTATACTTAATGTGCCACTAGTTTTCTTGTTTATTGAAAAGACTATTTTAAACAATGTCTTCATTTCGAATTCTTCACTATTGATGTTTATAATCCTTATATTACATAAATAACAAACAATGTTCAATATTGAATAGAAAACTTCGATATATGCACACAATCGAATATAGAAATGTATTATTCAGTATCTACAATTTATTTAGAATAATATGTGCACAATTGAAAATCAATTATAGTATGACATTTATCTCTAAAATTTACCTTAAACACTGTAACAAAAAATCGCTTGTATATGTAAGGAGTACTACCTCTTGATATGCTTGTGCTTAAGAACTTCATTGCCAACCAATGGGAAGCTAAATGTGATGCAGAAAATAGACAATCATGAGAGTGAGGAAGACATGCATGGGAGTGAGTAAGGAAGACAATCAATGTCACATACCCAAAATTTGGGTCAGTAATTCAGTGGATTTTCAAACTTTCAATGATAATTATATTACAAATTCCACAACGTAAATTTACCTAAAATTATACAAATGTCTATAAAACTTCTTTACCTTTACCATGATAAGTTACCTCAACACACCTAGCTATATAGGTCAAACATTCATTCAACATAATAACTTGAATCGAAAGAATGTTGTCTTTATGCTGAATTTGTCCATGAAATTTCTTACTCATTAACATAAATGTGCCTAAAACAAGAGTACATTTATATAGTTATGCATGATCAACATATTACAATAATAAATTATTCTTTTAGAAAGGCATCTACATAAACGACAAAGATTTCTCAATTATCAAGGAGATTTCAAAGATCAAGATACATATAAGAGAGACCAAAATATCAAGGCGAGATACACACATAAAAGACACATAGAGACTATTTTAACGTGGTTCACCCAATCTAGGGCTACGTCCACAAAGGGGGGTCATATTATTATTCAATAATCCCGAGTGGTTACATCTTGCAACCGTAGTTACATTATTAGCTCTCCACTTTCTCGTTGCTTCTCTCATAGAGAGTATTTTCCAAGTCATTCGACACTAACATTAACCCTCTGTTGGTTGAGTATAACAATAATTAAATTTAAAGTCTTTCACTTATTTCTTGCTACAATATTACTATACCGGGTTATGAATTGAACCGTAAATACAACTCCTTTCACTACTAATCCCATAGAACGGTATAAAAAGGGTTGATCCTCTTATAAAAAGAAAAGGCACTCTATAATATATAAGAGTAACCTAAGGTTTTCAACCTCCAACCTTATATGATAATCTGATAATCTATAGAAATCTAATCATCGAAATTGATTTATATATATATAAATATATTGTACTCTTAACTTTAAGGTTGTGCATATAATGAAAACAAATATGAAGCATAGAGATCTGTTATCTCTATTGGCTATCCAGAGGGTTTTGCATAATACAAAGATTATAATGCTTGCAACATAAACGACACTCTACAGGTTCAGTCAGCGAATTCGAAAGCATAACATTTCGACCACATATCAATAAGACAAAACATTTTGATATAATGAATACAATATGAAAGACACATATATTTTAAAAGATATATCAATATCCACACCGGATTAGTGCTAACTCTTAACCAAGCAGAATAAAATTAAACCAAGGCGCATGATCTTTGACCAACCCGAGATCTCGCCAAACTACTCTATTGATCATATAGGAGCAATATTAAACTAAGTGGAAGAATCAAAATAAGCGTATGATCTATACATATAAGAATAAAAAGATGGCATAGGTGAACTGATAAAACAATCCATTCTATGGTGTCAATGTAGAGAAAATTTCACATTATACCTATATAAATATCAAGTGCATAGGACTGGGATCAAGCCTACAGCTGTTCCCTCCATCGAGGCCCTACAGAACGTGATTTCCATTGCAGAGATAATACACATTGTAAAATGTGTAAAGAACAGGTGTTTAAGATGGGGATTTAGGCCTATGGCTGTCCCATCCTCGAAGCCCTATATAACATGGTTTTCATTTGCAAATATTTTTATGTAAATAAAATGTTTGTATTAATGCAGAAACATATACAAAACAAGGCTCACTGAGTCCTCCGAATCCCCGGCCTTCTTGGCTGACATCAGCCAAACAGGAAGCCTAAAACAACAGTTTTCAAGGCCATTATAGTCACAAAACACTCCCGGCTATGAACAACCAAACAAGAGTCTTACCACCAGTCAGTAGTTTGAGTAACAGAAATAAACAAAATGCTACTACACTTAATACATTCATTTTGACACAAGAGAAAAAACAACATTTAGAGCTAATAAAAAGGAAACCACAGGGGCAAAGGAACCTCCTGCTACATAATCAAATGATGATCACCAGAGCAGAATCCTTACCGTGGCAGTCTGGGGACGACTACATCCCAGTAGTCGACGACATCTCCTTCACACCAGCAGAGACTCCCACGGAGGGACTCCTAATGTCCTGGTGCACACAAGTCGCCTTCTCCCCTTCGTTTGCTCCTTTGATGATGAAGGTAATACCTAACTTCTTCGCAATGGAATCAATTTTCAAGTGCATGATCCTGTTGTCCATATTATGGGCCTTCCAAGCTCTAACTGGTTCCTCGTCACCCTTAGCTTTATTAACTGAATCCATTAAGTCATGGGCCATCAAATTCTTTGTGACCCAGTAGGTCATAATTATTCTCTCATAGGCAGACGCTCTACTCGCAGTAGACCCGGGATCAGAAACCCAATCCTCCACTTCACTCCTAATCTCCTCAATTGGGAGAGCCTAGACAGTTTTCCCATAATTCCTTTTCCACCCCCTCGATTTCATTCCTGATAATAGAAGGAATTTGGTTCCAGAAGAATGCTTCCATCTCCTGAGCCCTGGACTTTGCTGAAGCACATGTCACCCTACCAATGCCATCCCTGCGACCTTCAGAAGAAACACCAACGTCCTAGTGCCCACAACCCTCAGCCTTCTTACTATTCCTAGGGGAAACACCACGCTTGGGAGCCATCGGACTATACCACAAACTATTTGGTGGACTAACCCAAGAAAAAAACCAGCACTTATTCCCGTAACTACAATTGAAGCTAACAACCGGGCTACAGGGAACCGACGGAAATAGAAAATGGAATATGTTGCAGGGGACAACCCCCATGTTTAAAAATCTTAGAGTCATAATGGGATTAACTGCACCATGATGAGCTATCGTCTAACTGTACATAGCATTGATCAGGGGGCTAATCAAACCACCCAGAAGAATAATTAGCAAGCTGCAGTAAGTACCAAGAGGATTGTACAAATATAGTCCACCAAATCTCCTATGCTTCATATAGTACCTTCGTATGCCAACATCACGGCCTAGGTCAGCAAGTTTCAATTTTCTCATGATTGACCTTGGGTACGAGTTTCCCTCATAACTGCCTCTGTCCACCTGCCATCACCTTCTCGGTAACCGTGGATAGTCAAAGCCACCTGTCTACCAACCGCCATGTCGGCCTCCACTAAGTGGCAACAATTCCTGTACCATGGATCTTGGCTAAATTCTGCCACCATGCCGCACCTACTGACACTCACATTCTCCACACCAATATTAGCGAGGAGATCTGCCACCTTTTTGGCATCTCTCTTGACGTGGGAAAAAGAGAATGTTGTCTGGTTGATCATAAGCCCCTGAAGGTAATCCAGTCGACCAAGGAGGAGCTAGCTGGAAGACACCTTCTCCGGCGATTGGCCATAGAGAAGCTTCTTGGCCATCTGGACAATGATCAATGAGTCCCCTTCAACGGTAACCGATAGCCACACTTCACGAATGACCAGCTTGATGCCTTGGATAAGCCCTTCCAAATCAGCAAAGTTATTGGTATCGTGGCCCATGAAGCCAAAAAAAACCTTAATAACAGAGCCCGAAGAATCCCGACAGACCCCGCCAAAACCAATACGCCCAGGGTTGCCGCAAGAAGCCCCATCAAAATTAATTTTGAACCCAGGAGGAGGAGGAGGAGACCAGAAGTTCAGAATATCTAGGAGACACAATATAACCTTCTTTCGAAGCCCCTCAAGATCAGAACGACCAATACCCCAGCCAGCCGCAATCCTAAGGTCATTAGCTAATAGGTCCTTATCCTTGTCATCCCACTAGGCGCTCCTGATGGTTTCCTTCATGATCCTAATAAGATTCAACCAAACTTCCTCTTCCTGATGATATTTATCCCGGAAGATAAGCCCATTCCTTTCTTTCCATATCGACCGCATGATCATTCCTGGGAACAAACTCCAGAGGGTTCCAATGATGGGGTTTGTAAAGGTTTTAAGATCCTAGGACTTTAGAGAAAGATTCAGTTGTCCTCTAGTTTGGTTGCTTCACCTGAAAATCGCAGCTCCTCTGTCCCACAGAGTGGAGGAGAAGGGACAAAAATCCAAGAGGTTCCCAATGGTTTCCTCCGATTTGAGACAAAGAACACAACGAAAAGGACCCAAGATTCCACGCTTCCTTAGGTTTTCACTTGTCAAGATTCTTTTCCACAAGGCTAGCCGACAGAAAATCCCAATTTTGGGCCAAACATTCATTCCCCAAACTTTTCCCCACATCTTATCCTCTTCTGTCTCATCTTCATTATGATATGCGTAAGCTTCCTTGATACTAAACGTGCCTCTCTGAGAGGATCCCCACCTGAGCTTATCCAGAGAGTGGATGGCTCGAATACACCTATTCTGAAGCATCATCTTGAAGCTGTTAAGAGTCTCAACAGGGATGAATTCCTCCCAACCTCTCGGATATACTCATTTCCTATATCCCTCCTGATCATGAATATCCTAGTAGTGACTAACTTTGGTCTTACCCTCACCCCATCCCCTTTATCTAATTGTCATCCATCTAGGATCATCCCTAAGCTTGGGCATATGGTTCCATGAGTCATCCCAAAATTTGGACGTCTCCCCATCATGGACCTCCCAAAAGCAATGATTATGGACCAGGTGGCACCACAAGAACTCCTCAAGCCAGATGTGGGATCCACTTTTAACTTCGTTGAATCTAATTAGATTCCCATGCTCCCGGTCACTAGCGTATTTAATATGCCATAGGAGTGCCCATGGTTCAGCGTTATGACTGCACCACCTCCACCATATCTTAGCTCCATAAACATCACTTATGGCCTTGGGGTCCCTGAGACCCAGACCACCCTTAACTTTAGATTTACAGATGTTATCCCAACCAGCCAAAGCAAACTTTGCTTTTGGTTTTCTGCCACCCCAGAGAAACAACCTCTGTAAACCACAAATCTCTTTAAGGATAGATTTGGGAGCATACAACATCGATAACAGGTAGACCGGCATAGCCTGGAGAACCGATTTAACAAGAATTAGGTGACTGGGGAGGTTTAGAGGACGAAGCGTCCAACTAGTCAATCTACTTCTAATGTGATCCAGTAATTCCTTCCATGAGACCCTACGAAGCGTGCCCTCAGACAACGGAACCCCAAGATATTTAGAAGGAAGAGAACCCCGAGAAAAGCCAAGTATTCAGAGAATATTACGCTGCAATGGAGCATGAGTATTAAAAAAGAAAACCTAAGATTTTCCAGGGTTAACTTCCAACCCAGATGCCCTCCCAAAAATCATCAGACATTCCTTAAAGACCCGAGCTTCTTGGTCTGAAGGGTGCCCCATGAGCATAGTATCATCCACAAACTATTGGTGGGTCTGTTTATCGATACCTCCATGCAGAAGAAGCCCACTAAGCCTGCCTTCTTCAACTTGAGACTGTAAGAGCTTACTGAGGCCTTCCGCCATTAGGATAAAGAGAAACAGAGACAAAGGATCCCCTTGACGAATCCCATGAGAGGCATGAAGAAGTTTGGATGGAGATCCATTAAGGAGAATGGAATACAAAGGAGTAGAGACCAGGATCATGGTCCAGGTCACCCACTCCCAATCAAAACCATAAGCTTTCAAGATACACTACATGTATTCCCAACTGATTTTATCATAAGCTTTAGTAATGTCCAGTTTGACAAGCATACCAGGTTTCTTCGTGATCTTGAGAGAATGCATAATGTTTTGAACTAAGATGATTCCATCCACAATTTGTCTACCCTCCACGAAGCCCGATTGCTCCAGACTGATAAGCATGGGCAGGAGAGGTTTAAGCCGATTGGCTAAAACCTTAGAAATGATCTTGTAGATTACATTGCACAGTGCTATCGGGAGAAACTTCCCTGGGGTATCAACACCCTCTTCCTTTGGAATAAGAGAAAAGAAGGTAGCATTGAATGCTTTTAACACCCCCCGACTACACCATAATTCTTCCACAATCTAATGAACCTTCGCCTTGATAAGATCCCAAAAGTGGTGGAAAAAATTAGTAGTAAACCCATCTGGGCCTGGGGCCTTCCCAAGAGCCATCTGATTCATTGCCTCTTCAACCTCCTGCATGGAAACAACTTTGTTCAGCAACTCATTGTGTTCCCGTTTCACCACACAGGGGATAAGTCTATAGATTTTAGCTATATCACGACTGCGGTCCACTCGATCCTCTTTTAAAACTGCCCCAAAGTAGTTGATTAGTTCTTCTTCAATTTCTCCTCTTGTCTCTACCTGTCCCCCATTGTTTTTACGGAGCTTTAGGATTTTGGATCTGTGGCGATTTTGAACAACAATGTTGTGGAAGAACTTCGTATTCCTTTCACCTTCCTGCAGCCAATGATTGCGCGATTTTTGTTTCCAAAGAATCTCTTATCGTCTCTCACGCACTTCCAGGTGAGATATGAGAACTTGTTCTTGCTCACATAGATTCTCATCCCACCCATCCTCCATAGCTTTCCGATGAATGAGCTCAAGGTCCTCACTCAAGATCTTTTTATCCTAGAAAATATTACCGAAGTCCTCCTTATTCCAGGTCCGAATCCTAGCTTTCAAGGCTTTTAGCTTCTGTTGGAATTGATACATGCAAGAAACCTCTAGGGGGACCATCTCCTGCCACCACTGTCTCACCAGCTCATCAAAATCCTTATGTTCCAGCCAGAATTGCTTAAAATGGAAAGGTTTGAGGAGCGCTATGTTCGAGAGGTCCAAGTTGAGGCAAACAGGCCAATGACTAGAACCTACTAATGGGAGCACACTAGCCTTGACCTCACCCTGCCCACGAGTGATATCTTCTGTAGTAATAAAGTGGTCCAATATAGACACCACCAGATGGGGACCACCTCTTATATTATTCCATGTAAACCATCCATTCCCTGTTTCTATGTCAATGAAAGGACTACGACCAAGAACATCACCAAAGTTTTCTTGGAATCTATTAAGAGACCTCCTTCCTCTTTTTTTCTCATTGAGGGATGTAATAAGGTTGAATCCCCACCAACAATCCATGATCCCTCCTCAGCCTGAATTGACAGCCAAGATAAATAATGCAAGAAGACCTCCTTATGAGGAATAGAGCTTGGCCCATAAACATTCACAAGAGATCCAGAGAGTCCATAATTATTTAGCACAAAATCAGATATCAGGGAGAAACTGTTAGCTCTCTAGTTGAAAAGAGAGATAGTAAGGGGTAGCCAGAGAACATCAAGGCCCCCATTCATACCATTGGAATCAATTGTCGTAACCTCATAGCCTTTCCATATCCTTTGCCCAACTTTCTCCATGGTAGTGGTAGAGCATTTGGTCTCCTGAAGGAACAGAATATCAGGTTTTTCCTATTTCACCTTTCTTGCTAATGTTTTAAGTTTCCTGGGGTGATTGCACCCTCTAATATTCCAGGTCACAATTTTCATTGGGGAACTTTAGTAACTTCAGAGATGGCCACCCTGATCGTCGGATACTGACTGGACTTGATAAGCTTTAGACCTATTTCTGCATTTCTCTGTTTTTTAGATTTCCTTCCACGCTTCAAGTCTTTTGCTAAGGACTTTTGTTTGTTCCCTGTTTGAGGATCGATAGAAATGCCCAGCTTTTGGTTAGCCTTTGATTTTATGATTGCCTCCTGAAGGAGCTCTAACTGTCTTCTGGTAACATAGCCCTTTCTTCTTTTGTCGCATTCCTTCTCGATTGCATCAAGATCTAGTTCACCCAGATCTACATATTCCTCCCCGTCTTCTTCCATTGCCGTAGGCATTTCTTCTGAGACCGGATCCTAGACCTGGTTTTCCATGACAGCATCCTCCCCCTTCTCCTGGGTTTCTTCCTCCCCCTTTTTGCCTTCCCCATCATCACCTACTTAAGATATGGAATGGGTTTTTGCTCGTAGATCCAACAACATCCTTCTCCTTTCCTTTTTTTGCTTGGTCGCTAGATCTACTCTTCTTGCGACTGCAAACCTGGGTAAAGCCTTCCTTATCCTTGGAACTATAATTTTTCAGGTCAAGAAGAGGGCTTCACTAGATTAGATTGAGGACAATTTCTACCAAAGTGCCCATATTCATGGCAGAGGCGACATCGAAATGGGAGCTGCTCATAATCCAGCGGCTGGATCCATTCCTCATCCTACCAATTTAGGCTAACAGCTTCTGGGAGCTCCTTAGATAGATCCATGTAAACATAGATCTGGGCATAAGAGGTATACCTCTGCAGTTTTGTCTATTCCGACACTTTGATAAATTCACCTAGAGAATTGCCAATAGCTTGTAAGATTTCCAGATCCCAAAATTCACAGGGCAGAGAGAACAGATGGATCCATACTAGAGCAACTTTCATATCTTTAGTTTCTAGGTTGAAACGTTCTTTCCAAGGTCTAAGGTAAAGACCTGCCGAGAAGAAAAAATAAGGCCCTCTTTCTAGGACTCTATCACGATCTTCCACTTTGAAAAAAATAATAGTAAAAAAACCTTTGGACCCAAGCTGTAGATCATAATGCCTTTTAGGGTTCCACGTGCTCTTGATCCATCGAATCAGATCTTTTTCCTTGGGCCAGATACCCACAAACTTTGCAATTAGGGCCTTCTCCTTCCACTACTCCACTTTTTCCCTCACCGTCTCTTCCTGGATCTGAATAGCCGAGATGGCAGAAGATTTAGGGAGGCATCCTCCAAGGCCCAGCCTCCGATTGACCCTCGACGCCTGATCTTCTGGCTTACTCAGCCTAGCTTCCTCCCCATCCTCCGTCGTAGACAACCCCGCAGGGGCCATGGCCTGGGGCATCCATCAGAATCCCTGTAGGGGCAGTGGAACCCCCACGAGAGGACTATCCAACCGAAAAAACCTCGCCCTACTCGAAACCCTAGCTTGTCTTGAGGACTTGCCCGAAACCCTATCTCGTCTTCAAAAGTATCACTCGATCCATCGGTTTTCATTTGCAAAGATAACACACATTACAATAGCAAATGTATAAGACAGGGTTCAAGCCTAAAGAGCAGAGATCTTAGGGTTTATCATCAAATAATATAATTTTTTTGAAGTGGAAAACATATGGGGATGAGGCTTAACCTAGCCGTCCCTTCCTTAACTCTGTGCAGCATGTGAAATGTAATCAAAATATATGTATATGGAAGCGAATCTAGTAACATAACGTTTTGATCTGGAATAGCATATTGGAGTCTGGCTTAACCTAGCCATCCCCTCCCTATGTAACATAAGGAATCTCGAGAACCAACGTTGGCAGCATTAGCAACATAAATATAAAATACAGAGATCTTCAATCATCAATGTTTGTATTGAGAAAACATACCTTCTGAAAATCTCGATTGCATCATAAAGTAAAATACAGAGATCTTAAAACGATCAAAGGTTATAGAAAAGGCATGCCCTCGGCGATCAAAACGACTGCATAATAATGTAAAATACAAATGTAACATACTAAGATAAAAGGTTCTAAGTTTGCAGCAAACCATACCCTCGGCGATCACACGACTACATAATAATGAAAAAAATAAATAAATAAAGATAACTGTTTTCTAGAAAAGCGATCTCCCTGCTGTATATATATATATCTATATATAGAGAGAGAGAGAGCGAGAGAGAGAGATCCATGTGATCTCAATCAGGCACAAATGAGCAGAGATTAAAAAAGAAAGCGATTTCATTCAACAATGAAACAAACAAAGGTTCAAAATGATTTCAATACTATAAAAAAAAAAGCAGAGTAAAGATTGAGTTTTCAAAACCGGCGTCACACATTCACACAGATTCCTAAACACACAAGGTAGCGACTGAAAGATCGCTTTTAACTTAGTTAAGGATCTAAGGAAAACGGATCCATAACGTATTCAACTCTGTTATTACTCCTAAGAATCATATCTATTAACAAAAAATCACACGGTTAATATCCATTGAAATAGATACAACGTACATAAATTATTCTACTATGGCAGCATTCAAAATGCAGTGATCCGTCGAACTCAATAGCAACCTACAGAGTTTTTTTTCCCTTACCCTTCTTGTTGATTCTGGCCAAACAATAGGTAGCAAACCCCAGGGAAAAGGCGAGTCCCCTTACCCAATATCAGACCTTCATAGAAAGGCTGAGTCTTCCTCCCTACATGGTGACACGTGGTTGAAAGACAACACTTCGCATTTCTTAAGATGAGGAAAATGGCGCCTTACTCAAAATGTTTTGGTGCTCGATAGGCTCCCACGATTTTCTCCAAGATATCTTGGCTTATAAAGTGTTCTCTTAACATAAGGAGTGCATCGAGGAAAAAACTTTATTATCTTTTGTTTTAAATAAACAATTGACTTATCTACTAAATCATTCGAATCTGAAGATATCTACCTTCATCCATAAATACCTATATAGAAAGTTACATGCATGTTGTGGTAACTTTTCATATAACCAATATGCTTTATATATATATATCATAAATCTTGTTATGATACTAAATTTATTCATTAGCAACAATCTCCTTTCCATTTACCTGGAATAATAATAAATGTCCCTTACCCTTTTGTCTAGCTAGGGAAAGTATAACGGTGTTTAGGATACTTACATATAGTTTAGGATTGCCAATATTAGTCTAACTAATAACGATTCAAGACTCATGTCTTAATACGACACTTAAGCTTTAAATCTAAAGAAAAGTAGATTGTTACTCTTCTTCAAGTGCATGCGGTATCACTATGATATCTGATTATCGATATCCCATATTCTTATGGCTACCTATCCCGTGAGCATCTCCCTCCCCTTAGTGGATACATTTCTAGTCGTCTACTTCATCAGTCTTTAGCCTTTTATGTTTACAATTAACCACTTAGGAGTTAATCCACTACTTACAAGTCTTTTACTGGTGGGGCCTTGGCCTTGAGCTCCTCACTAGGAAAATAAGTATGATATTTACAAAATAATAGGGGATAAAGGGGGATGTTACAATCAATTGCTAGGAAATAAGGCATGCTCATGGCTCTGATACCAGGGGCACACCAAGATCGATTTTTCAAACGTCTTCGTAATCTTCTGTGGCAATCACCCCTTTTCTTTGGAATAATCTTTCACACCCAATACAAAATCATTTAAAGACTATCAGCTCGTCTACGGATTGCGAAGATCATCGCTGATGACACACAGAAAACTAGACAGAACGCCGAGGGAAAGCATACGTTACTGATCTCTTACAGACCCTTTACACTTGAGATATCTGTTTTTCATATGCCAGTTCGCACTAGACGTGGGCATAGAGGATACACATACCTCGACTCTAAAACTTGCATATCTCTTGACTTGCACACTTCCGAATATGATGCAATAAAATAAACACAACCATGCAATTACACAATTATAGTAACATTATACAAATATCAATCTATATAAAAAAGTTATAATAACATTATACAAATACCATTTTATTTTTATTTTTAAATAGAAACAATAACATTACACAAATACAATTCTATTTTTTTAAATAAATTCTTTTTATTTTTTTTAATAAAAGCATTCTACGTTTATTGCAATGGTGTAGATAAAAAATATTATAAAAAAAAAAATCTCGTAAAAAAATAATGAAAATTATTATATATTATAGTAAAAAAATAAAAAAAAATTATTATATATTATAATAAAAAAATAAAAAATAATTTTTATTTAGAATTTGACAAGCGATTTTTTAATTTAAATTTCTATGACGAATTGACTAATAATGACCACTTCAATTCTTGACGAACAATGACCACTTCAATTCTTATCCATGGTCCCCTAGGTCCTCCCCTCCCCATTTTTTTTTAATGTACCTTATTAATTGAGTTGACTAAGGACGTCAGTAGGCTCCAGTGTCCACTAATATCAAAAAGGAAAGATATCATCTCAAAAAAGGAAAGGCGGTGAGTCGGCGACTTTCATGGTTTTGAGATTGGAGTTATTATTAAGGCAGAGACAAATAAAAGAAATTAACCTTCAAAATGATTTTGTTAATACTTCATAATCATGATATTACAATATCCTCTTGTTAATACTTCATAATCATGATATTACAATATCCTCCGATATATGTCATAGATGCACAATCAAAGTTGCAGTTGTCTTAGATGTGCTAGTATACTTTTTATCTGCTAACGTAAGCTATTGATTCACAAGCATAATTGCAGGGTTCTTTCTGCTGCACTTGATCTGAGCCACTGTTGTATAATAATAGATCATTCAATTCCGTTGATAATCCATAAGCTCCCATGTTATTTGCCAGGTTCAAGATATTCATCCAGTCTGACTCGTAATTTGTCCTCTCAGGCAAGCTAGATGCAGAAAAAAAACAGTGAATTATCACTGTCGACTAATGCTGCGGAAAGGTTTTCTGGTTTTATATAATTCTCTACGTGCCTTGCATGCATCAGTACTGGGGTGGCTGATGTCTCGTAGAAAATCTGGCTTGCAGCATTCGAGTTATAATGATGATGAGGGGCAGACAGGCGCTGTATTTGTGAGGCGTTAATGCAGTTAGATGCCTGTATTGGGGAGCTGATTATACTCATAATGTTTGAACGATCATCAACAAGAATTCCTTCAGGCCTCTGGAGCAGTTCCTCGAGACAAGAAGTATTGTCCAACGCTTCTTGATCAAGCTGGATTTGTTGAGGATTCAACTGCGATATAGCTGGTTCTGAACTTGAATTGGATTCTGTAATTGTTGACCCACAATTTTGCTGAAACATCTGAGAGATTATTCCAGGGCCGAAGGTAGAGTGACCGACATCCATATCGATATTCCTATGCTGAACTTGCTGTGGCCCATAGATGTTTGGGCTCGTAATGGCCTCTGACGTAGCATAGTTTTGTACGTCTCCGCTTTCTTGTTTTGCTGCAGCAAGTCGACGGGTTTGCTGATCTTTCCGGTTCCCAGGAGATACAGCTTTCTTCTTCAGCTTTGTGTGCCAGTAGTTTTTTATATCATTATCTGTTCTCCCTGGTAACTGGGTTGCAATGGTAGACCACCTGCACAATGTGTGCTACAATTCTCAGGTCATGTATTATGTTTGAAATCAAAATAACTCACTGTCACAAGTAAAGTGACATCTATAGGCTTAGCAAATGGCTTTTTCTTTTCATCTAATATATACATATCATCTAATATAAATATATGTACAGAAAATCCCAACAAACTTCTCCACATATCATAAATCCCCAAGATACACTTGTTATACTCAAGTTATAAAAACTAATTAAAAATAATCATTTTTCAGAGACTGACTGATAGTAGACTACCTGCTACCAATACTGTTATAAAGGCTACAGATAATCTTATCTTCTTCTTCTGAGAACCCTCCGTGTTTTATATTCGGTCTCAAGTAGTTTAACCATCGAATTCTGCAACTCTTTCCACACCTTTTTAAACCTGTATTCAGACAGCAAAAATCAGAGCAAATTCGCTTCAAAAAAGATAGTTGAATGGTGAAATGACAGAAATACATAAAAGGATAACAGTTATAAATTTACTGCCCTGGTATTTGACTCTAGCTGCGCCAAGGCTATGAATTCTGATAACCTAAGGCTGTATATTATCTACCATAATAGATGACAATCAATAGAACACCTCGGTTTGGGAATTGGTTCAATGTCTTTCTTTACAGAAATGGAATGAATCTAGATGGGGGCAAATGCCAAACACTAATATGATATCTATACAACTAAACAAAGCAATAATTATTGCATAAATATACAAAGCTTCTGGGACTTCCATGAGGCGATGGTGACCTACAAGATTAATACTTTTATGTTCTTGGAATAATGAACACTGTTGTTAGAAAACTGAAAGAAAAGTAGAACCAAGAACCAAGAACTACTCTATTTGATTTATGGATGAATTCAAAGACGCCATACCAACTTTTTGGGGTAGAGTGATCCAGTTGCCTCCAGTGCCATACTTGGCTATATATTCCTTCAGTTTACAGTCCTCTGCGGGAGACCATGGTCCCCTTTTCACATTAGCTTTGTCGCAGCATGGGGTTCTCCCCATCTCTTCAGATTAATACTCCCACTAACTGGACTTGAACGGTCTTATGGGTCGGTTGGAATAAGTTCAGGGAACCTATTAAAGGAATTTTTTTTAGTACCAGAACGTATTGCAAGCTCTGAGGCCTCTGGGAGTTACTTAGTACCAGAACAATGACAAGATCTGGGCCTCATAACTATGCTCTCAGCATCACTTTACGTTTAGATTTATAATTTCTGTCTCGTTAGGCCACTGCACACATGACGACCTGGTCGCCAGATTGCCTATTAAACGACAAACTAAATAGCTAATCAGCACTGACCAGGATTGAACGGTTCATAGGGTCCAGCCGCTCAACTTCTTCAGCAAAACATGAGTTGGGACAGGAGAAATAGCCGAGCAAAATCTGTACGACTGGGTCTTCTCTTCTTTTTTTTTGATGGGACAGATGATGATAGAGAAGGATTGAGAGCAGAGTTGAATATGAGTGAAATAAAATACATATTGAATGATGAAGGAGGTGGTGGCCCTATGAATGAATTAAGCTTCCTTCCACGGCAATCCACGAACCACTGGCTTTGAATAAAATATATATTATGGACTGCGATAAGAATAGAATAGGGCTTGAAGGAAGTGGGGCATAACGATGGACGCCTGGGCTGTCGGCTTTGACATCTTCACTGCCTCATCTTCATAAATTAATTTAATGACACATAGGGTATAGGAATGTTCTTTTTATTACCTAGTAGCTTTTACTTATTCAATCATCCTCGTAAATGATGTTAACGTCCTACCTATGGGTGTGGGATAATTGGCACTCAAATTGTCCGAAAATCAGGGTGATTTGTTCTCTAGATTTGGTTATAAAAATCAACTGAATCGTAAGTCTATCCCCATTGACTGTGGAACTATGCCATGGAACTGTACCCCTAGGGGTTTTGGCCCATTTTAAAACAACCCAAATCAAAAAATAACGAGGAGTGGAAGTGTTTCTAGCCAAAAATTTTCCATAGCTGACAAGGCTATTTGAGTGCGAGTTATCACACCTACCTACCTACCTAAATCAAATAGCTTAATCTCATAATTAAATTTTTTTGGGTTGGACTCTTAATTTCAGAATTAGTTTTTTTGGGTTGGATTGATTTTTGTTTGGAATTGTATAAATTGGATGAAAATGGTTTAAAGTTATTTTTGTTTTGAAATAAATAAATATTAATGAAATAAATAAAAATTATAAATACACATTAATATTATTAATATGGTTATTGCTAGTAATAAAATTTTGAACAAGTTAGTAACAATGTGCCCAGTGCAAATCATCTATCCTTTCTCCAAAAACGAAATGCACCCTGATATTTTTTATTTACACGATAAGAGACCTCCTTCTCAAGATGCCATGGCCTCCCTAAAGGACATGCAATGGGCACCTCTAGCCAGACTAAAATGAAGAATACTTGCAGCTCAAGGGAATACAGATAAAAGCGTTTGGACTTCCGCTTAAAGAACCTATGGATGACTCTGCAAGTGACAACTTGGGTGGCTGCCCTGTCGGAGGAACTTGAAGATGAGTATCCTTTTCTATTTGGTTTGATTAGTTATCTCAGATATATAGTTTTCCTTGGGATTACTGCTATCATGGTTATCAAGTCCAAACTCATAAGTATCATGGTTTTTGACTCGTTTCCCTATGAGCCGGCCTTACTTTAGTTTTTTGGTTGATGGTGGCTTCATTGACAATTCTGTGATATTCCAATTTGTAATATATTTTATGTACAGTAATAAAAATTATTTATGGAACTTTGTTTTTATGAATTTTGAAAGGACAAAATTGTTCACTAAATTATTCAAAGTTGGACCATTGGACCACATTTTTCTTAATATTTTTTTTAATTTGTCTAGAAGTAAGCTAAACTCTAAATGATTTATATCTTTCCTACAATATAATATATCCTATAATATAAGCTTCATGATGTATGCAGATTTATATGCCAATGATATATCCTATAATTTGACTTTTTAAAATGATACGTTGAATCTTTGAAGGATGTGAGTTGATATAAAATTAATAATTAATCTTTGAAGGATGTGGGTTGATGTAAAAGTAATGAATCTTTGAAGGGTATGGGTTGATATAAAATTAATTACATTATTTGTTTATGACATTTTATTTTTAAAAAGTATATATAAACTTTGATCTGGTTTAATTTCTTTCAAATTATTGATGTGGAAAATTGTTTTATAGTGAAAAAATTATTATAAAAAAAATTAATGTAATTTTTTTAAATTATGTGATATTTTTATAGTTTATTTAAATGTGTTTTATTTTTTATAAACAATGAGTTTTATATATTAAATTGGTGTCTCTCTTTTCATAAACAAAGAGATTTTATATATTAAATTTGTGTATTTTTTTTCACAAATAAAAAAATTTCATACACCAAATTTGTGTCTAACTTGATTATGACTCTAAGAGTAATAATATATTAATATTATTATTATTATTATTATATTTTTTTATTTTTTTATTTTTTCTTGATAATATAATTATATATTTATTCAAAAAATCTTACAATGATCTTCTTATATACAAATTTCCTACCCATAAAACTAAATTCGGAACTATCCAATCAAATTTAAATACAAGCTAATAAATACTAACCAAAACAACCTACCACCTTTACTACCCAACTTACTTTCGTTGTAATCAGATGTAGATTCACCATATTCTTTCAAGGTCCTTGGTCCCATGTTCTAAGTATCATTTAGGAGTAGTCTATTTGTTCTACGCTTGATTTTTTGGTGGTTTTTGGTGGAATTATGTAACAAAAAATTGGTAAAATTAAAATTTGGAAACGTTTAAATTATTTTTTTGAATGTATAAATGGATTCAACACCCTAAAAAACTTCTATGACATTCGAATTATGCAATTGCTATAACTAATATATGTGACTCTAAAATTAAAAAATAAGGATTTAGATTTTAACTATAGTTTGTAATGTTTGGTGTTAGTATTATGATCGGCCGAAGGCAGCTCTAGCGTCGCCAAGTTGAGAAAGATCTCAGAATGAAAGTGTGGAGAAATAAATAGTGCAATTGAAGAAGAAGACAGTCACACCATGGTGGCAGGCAGATCCAGCTGAAGCTCAGAGGAATGGTTATTCGCAGACTAAATGAGAGTAAGTGCGGTCAGGACCCTTAAGCGCCCAACGTTTATTCAGCTTAGATCACCCCTGACAGAAAACCGCCACAAACAGGTGGCAACCCCACGATTGTTCGCCTCAAAACGGTTTCCCTAGACTACTTTTCTATGGCCCCGAAACTGCTAAAGTCACCATGGTGGTTTTTGCATATCACGAATTGCCAACAAGGTAAGCCATACGAAAGGAGGGACCCATTCCAAGAGTTGCGCCCACCTGGCACAGATCTCAAAAAAGGATTATCAGAAGATCGACAGACACCTGTGCATCAGGATGATGAAGTTGTGCGAAGTTTAACTCTCCCGGTACCTCCCTGGACAGAAACCGCCACCTCCACGTGGCAGCTCTAGGATTGTTCAAGGGCCTTAAAGCAATTTCCCTAAACTACTTGTTGGGGGTCCTGAAATCATTGGTGGTTTATGGCATATGAATCCTCGGTGTGCTTTATTTTCCACATGGTTCAAAAAAATTCCTTTAAGCGATCTTGTCAATCCCCCCCCCTCGCCGCTGGTTTGAAGCAGCACCTATTAGAACTCATTACTATCGTCGTCGCTGTACAAGCTGCAGTCTTCTCCCAACACGCAAAATCCTGAAGAGCAGCTGGGTAATCATTACCTAAGGACATCACGATTTTCAAGGAGATAGCAGGTGAGGGTATAGATACTCCAACAGTTGTATAAGTTTACATCATGGGGTTCTTAAGCCTCATTATTCCAGAACGCAAAGCTTAATGCGCAAAGTCTACCAGAGCTGTTTAGATTAAGCAGGGAACATACGTGGTCTCAATGGCACATTTCATCTCCAGTGGAAGTGCACAAGGAGCATTAAGGGATCAGACGACCAGTGTTCATGAGCAGTCCGCAGATGCACATTTGCAGATATTCAGGCAGGAAAGCTTGAATTCTCACCTAAGATGTGTAAGGAAACTTCAGTAATTTTAGCAGTTAAAAATGAAACAAGCCTTTTGAATGCCGAAGCATGGAAGGCAGGGGCATGCCGGTCCCAACAAAGGATGATCAAATTGTGAAGCAGTTGTACCTGAACAGTTTAGATTGTTGAATGAAAGATCAAGTCCTGTTTCACAACTCGGTGACATCGATGAACTTTCGCCCCATCGAAAACAAGGTTCGAGAGCAAAGGGCTTGGATGGGGTAGAAGGGATAGATGATGAAGGTTCTGTAAGAAACACATGACGGTGAGGAGGCTGCATGAACATCTCCATGGCGCCAGATTGTTCGATGGTTTTCAAGCTCATAACATCTCTGAAAGTAAGGAACACTGCTAATATGGGTCTTCCTCATATTAGTGGGAGTTCTGTGTAGCCGGATGTACTGCTTTACTAGCAAAGCAGTCCTAGGTCGCAGTCATAGATTAGCCAATAGTAGTCTGTATCATTTTTTTTTGTAACAAACTCTGTTGAAGACTACGAATAAAATTGCTTAAAGAGAGTAGCCAACTCTTGAAGAGTTTGTTGGGCTGTAACAAACTATTTGTAACAACTATTGTTGTAAATCCTGTGAAGGCTATATATATTAGAATAGGTAGTAGCCAAAGGGCCAGATCTTTTTGTAAGAAGTATTACTTCTAATATTTGGTAGTCCAATCAATACATAAAGAATATTATCATTTGCCCGATCTTGAAGTTTTATGGATTCAAAACTTTGATGTGTACAATTAGTATTTTCTCCTGTTATTTCATCTCTTTCATATTATTCATGATTTATGAATCTGCTTCTGAGTTTAATGTGAGTGATGTAAGCTTGAATTGTTGCTTCTAAGATTATTAGCACATGAAGTTTTCATGTTGATTTATCTGGAAATAATATCCTCATATTATTCAGTTGCAGTTCTGTGATCATTTTTGTTCAAACTACTAAATTCCTCCCCTAGGCTCAGTATGTTATTCTTTAACATAGAACAAAGATTTACTCTCTTTGCAGTACCTTTGTTTTATGCCATTACATTTTACATCAACACTAAATTTTGGCTACTGGTACATTGAAATACTGCCCATATCTTCAAGATTGGATATCTGTATCAATTTATGGTGAACGTGATTTTGATCAAGCAAAAGAACATAGAATATCTTATTGATTCCCAGGCACAGTTCTAAAGGAAGCCTTATAATGTCTTTGGGACTAACAATTTTTATGGTGCCACTCCGGGGACGCAATCAAGAAGATAAATCTTCCCTGGGGACAATGACGGAATTTTATGCACCTAATTTCATAGTGGATGAAACTAGGTTGCAGGATGTAGTCCACTTGGCAACTCCACAGTAGCAAACCTGGCATCTGGACAAAGACATACCTTCTAGACCCCAAGCCACGAAGAATTTGTGGCTTTAGAATATTCAGTCTCCTGGAGACATAGACATGGAAGATACCAGACTACTTCACCAAGTTATGAGCGAAGTTTCTCCTCACCTTTGTTTGTCCCTCAATTCCCTGAATATGAATTCATTGTCCAAACCCTTGAAGGAGAGACTTCTCCTCCAAACCCGCGCACTCCCTTTGATTTTCCCAAATCCCAAACGTTTTCCATCTAGAACAAGGAACCTTCTATTAGTGCAAATCATCTCAAATATTTCATATCCCCTCAGGCCAAGAATTTGATTTTCAATCACCTCATGTTAGTGGGAGGAGGCAGAGGACCACTACCACCACCCAAAACGACCAGATGGGTAGGTAGCCGACATGAACCTCTGAAATTACCCATGCCCTTGAATGATATGCCTACTCACTATTTGAAATTGCTACCAAAGTATGATGGCAGTAAGGGCACGTCTGCTGAAGATCATGTAGACCGATTGTAATAGGGTCACTTTTGGCGCATTAGATGTAATAGAAAACTGAAAAGTCAGGCATCCCTCAACTTACTTGGATTTTTTGAGATACTTACGCAAAATATCTTGCATTGAGTAAAAAAGATGAAATGTAGGAAATTGAATCACGTTACCGAATATATAACTTTTATCTATTGAAAATTTGCATAGCTATGTCAAGTATCATTTTTCCTAACAGACACTTTTTATTTTTCAGGAAAATGATAAGGTATATGTTTTTGTGGGTGCATCCTTTGAGGGCCTAAATGATGGAATCAAGCTACAAAAATGGGCATGCATGTAGAGAACATATAGCACTAGTGCGCCATTATTTTTCAAAAATTAAATTAGTAATTTTATAATTTTTTTATAATTGTCTAAGTGATCAAACCTCGAAAATAGTACCTCTTTTATGGGTGCAGCCTTTGAAGGTCCTAATGCAAAAATATTGAAATGGGTTTTTGATAGAATGTGGAGGTTAGTGTCTACTTGTGCACCATACAATTTTTTTTTGAAATGATCAAGAATTGAAAAAGTTATGGAAGAAACACTAACAGTGTGTTTCACGAGTTAAGGGGGTAGGACACAAAAGAAATTGAAAGAAAATAGGAAAATTAATATTTTTAAATAAAAGTTACATATTTGGAATCCGTAGAAAAAATGCTATTTGTCTTTAATATTTCGTCAAAAATGACTGTGTGTAGCATACTTTAACAAGTGGCTAAGCACATGCTTCTCCAGAAACTGGAAGAAATACCCAATTAGCTTTGGTTTATCATTAGCATAGCACAGGTTTGGTATTACCGAAGCAAACTCCAAAGAATACACATAGGCTTATGGTTGACATGCGAGCAAGTGAGTCGGCTTGGTTTAGGCTCTAAAAAACATGAGCGCATTCTATTTAAATTCAAAAAATATTGCCGCGCTTTTAGAATTTCATAATGTGCATGCGTTATATAACTACATAACACGTATGCGTTATGTAGTGCCAAAATGTGCTCGCGTTATGTAAATCATAAAATATATGTTTAATACTTGATAGAGAGGGTGTGGGGAAGACTCAAGGGAATTTTTGGTTAATATTTGAGAAGGGGTGGGTAAGGGTCAAGGGAATCTATGGTTAATATTTAATAGGGGTGGGAAAGTGTCAAGGGCTTAGAAGGATGTTGGAAGCTTGAGTGGGGAGAGATGAAAGGAATGAGAACATGATGGGCTACAGGGGGTGAAGGGAAGTGGAGCTTGAGATCACTATTAGGAGTAGAAGAGGTTCTGAAGAGGTATAGGGTTAGAAGTTGAAATTGAGACTTGAGTGACAAGGGGGAATGGATGGAGGCAAGGGGGATGTGAGAGAAATAAAGAATACAAGGGGGGGAGAGACATAGAGCGAGGGGAGGGAGAGGGACAATGGGGAGGAATGGATTTAGAGGGAGTGAGAGATAGATGGGGATAGAATGAAATAAAGTAATAGGAAGGGAGGGACAAAAAGTTTTGGTGGGAGACA